>OZ000467.1:13311666-14705000 GCA_963922655.1 Cardamine chenopodiifolia
AATTGCTAAATTAGGTTGTTAGATTTGGGTTTATTTTTTATAGTTCTTCATCAAGGTTTATATGTGTTGGTTATTGCTTGAACGACATTTTAGCTACTGTTTTTTGGAGGATTAACTTTCTGAAAGCTTGATAATTCACCTATACTAATACAGATAAACATCATGTTACAACCTGCGGGAGTGAGCTGTAGAACTTTGTGAACATACCGAACTTGATATAATTGTATGTTTAACTGCATAACTGCTCGCGAGAGTTGAGTAGCTAGATAGTTGAAAATAAGTTTTTGGTTTTGTGGTAGTACGTCACGAATCCCTTAAAAGATTTAAGTTATAGAACATCATTAATTGGAAATTTCTGTATTCGATTTCCTTGCATAAAAAATCTATGATACCATGATAATTCTCTGCAGCCTAACACTTTGTTTCTTGATATTTACAGCGCTTTATTTCTCGTTTACTTTCATTTTTGTTTACCATAAAAACCCAAAACAAAACCTATTTATTTTTTCTCAGCTTTATTCTCTTCTAACAAATTTGTTAGTACTACATACGATTATGGAAACTATCCTTAAATACTATATATGATTAGTTGTGCATTTGTAGTTTTTTTTTGTATTTATTTAAGGTTCAAACCTGACACACATCACTCTCCCCAAGTAACCATTCACTCGGGATGATTCTGATTTCCAGCTTGAAGCAAGGGCACATGTAACAGGTGGTACGACCGGTGGGGGCTACTAATTGTGTGCAAGAACGGAATCGACAAGCCTGGATGAATCTCATGCTCGTCAAATTTATCGACCATATTTGCTTGTTTTAGAGCTTTGTTATATTTCTCGATTAATCTCGCTAACTTCTCGCTATCTAGATTATTTATATCCTTAGAGACATGGCTTCTTGTCTGCATATACCTGAAACACACTATAAAGAAAAAATCAATCTAATTATTAAAAAAAGGAAAAGAATTCGTATACTAATTTCTAATCATAAAGTTATCTTCAACATGTTGGTCAGCGGAAACGGCACCAAATACTTTATACTTTCAGGTTTTAACCCAACTAACACCGTAAGTGCAAAGTATACACATTAGTATAGATGCAGATGGAATCTACAGAGACCAAATAATCACACTGAATTTATAAGAATTGAATACAGGTAAGAAAACAATATGAAGAGTTTTTGTATCCATTACTAGAAACTGTATAAAACCAAGTAAATAACAATGTAAACTCAATAGACGGAGAAATTGGGCGTTGGGAATTTGCAAGGATCCATGACGACTTAAACTAGATGAGTAAACATGGATGAAATTAAGTATTGTTCTTGAACTTGAATCACTAATGTAAAATTACCTATTTTTGTGGTGCCAACTATCTAAGCAATGAATTGTGAAACACTAAACTATTGTTTGAGTTCTAGAAAACATGCTAGCTTTGATCAAAGGTTCAATTGGTTTACAATGTTTTAACATCAATTTTCGTTGGATAAAGACACTTAGCTCATATAAAATATGTTCAAGTAATTTAACAATTATTTTTGGTGCATAAAGTAAACTTATAGATCTGATGCAAAGTAGCTAATCATTCATGAACATTAAAAACACAATAAATGAAATTATATATGGATAGATTCCAAACCTAACAACCTAGCATCAAAAAATCATTAAAACTCCTTGAAAATCTCTAAATCCAATTATGAGACAACTACGACATGGTGGATGAAATCGAATAAAGAGATGAAGAATCCATAAGTAGATATCCAAAATATCAAAATTGGGGTTTAGAAAGCCTTCAACGAAAGTAAGAGATTTGTTTCTCCAAGATTACAATAAATAGAATAAGTCTAAAAGCAAGAACAATATATGTCTTTCCTATCTAGATCGAGCCTAAAATTTATAAGACTTTTAAGACCTAAAAATTGTCGAAAAAGGAAGCAAGTCTCAGAAAGAAACCTGTTGGGATCAGGAAGGGGATTAATTAATCAGGTGGGGATCAATTGATTCTAGCTTTATGTCGGCTTCAGAAACTTTTTTCTGGGGATCAATAGATACAAGTGAGAATCGATCAATCCCTGTAGTTCTGCTTCACTCGATCTTCATTACTTCAAAACGTTCAAAAGTTGGTCCAAAACTTCTTGTTCTCCAATAATGACCTGAAACATGTAAAGTCTCTAAAACAGACAAAAAAAACCGAGAAAAACACTACCGAATATAATATCTTATAGATTAATTTTATCCAAATTTTATAAGACCGAGAAAAATCTTATAGATTAAATTTCTCGACAACTAATATAGTTTTATTTAACAAAAATAAAAAATTGTAGTTATTAGAAGCATCTTATCTTTTTGACTAATAGATTTTATATCGAGATATTTCAATTATGATCGCCATATAACTTTCTTTTTGTTGCTCTACATTATTTATTCTATTTAGTCCACACTAACCACGTGTGTTTATGTTCTTTTCATCTGTTTTGTGATGTTCCTTCGTATAAACTGTTCTGCTACCAATACTCATATCCTAAACGGTCAAATTCAAACTAAACAAGTCTATATTTGCACTGTATAAAGGATTCTAATGGAAAAAAACATTTCTTAAAAAATTTACACCATGTTTTAATGATTTCTTTGAAATATTATCCAACCAAATTTTGTTTGTTTCTGTTTTTTAATTTCCTTAGACGGTCAAATTCAAACTAAATGTAAATTAGTTGCTATATGAGTATATTATTATGAAAAATCAATTCCTGTTATAAATAATTACTTAGAAGAGAAAGATATGTCCAACATATATATATATATATATATCTTCTTATATAAGTGAAATAAAAAAATAAAAATAAATAAATATAGAGAGAGAATAGAAAAGTGAGACGTATATATATATATATATATATTCTTATATAAGTCAAATAAAAAAAATTAAATATAGAGAGAATAGAAAAGTGAGACGTAGAGGGAGAGAATGAATCTTGATTCTTCTTCTTATATCTTGATTTTATATGTTGTATATTCACTTATTTATAATAGAAGTTAATAAAATAAATAACGACATGTGTTATGGTCACTAGGATAACAGAACAAGACAAAGACAAGTGGCCATGAGAATGTGGAAAATTAGATAAATGTTTCATGAAGTCGCAAATTGATGAATAATAGGTAGTTTCTAAATTTTATGAAATTTATCATTTAAAATTTGAGAGACTAACTCATCTATATCTTTTAATTATTTTTGTGCTATTTAATATTATTTTGATGCGTACTTTAAAAAATGAAAAAAATATCAAAAAACTCATAAACTTTTGAATTTAGGTCATTTAAAACACGAATTTTGTTGTAACCATTTAAATTATGAATTTTCGTTGACTAATGTTTTGAAACATAAATTTTTATTGATCAAGTCAAAGGAAACACAACGTTAAATCCGATAACAGATCAATTGACAAAAACGACAACGTTTTGATTCAAGTTGAAGATTACAACCCAAATCTCTAAATCCCCCAAATTCCCAATTCGAAATCACCAAATCCCTAATCCAAAATCTCCAATTCGAAATCTCCAAAATTCCCAATTCGAAATCTCCAAAATAGTTTTCTTTGTCTGCTCCAAATGGCGAAAGTGAGAAATAAGAGTGTAATTAAGGTTGTCGGAGATGGAGTTTAATCTTCACCGCCGGACTTATCACTGAGTGTAGTTGTGTTTGACGGAAGCCCAGTAGATTCAAGGGTCAGGAAGTTCATGTTTCTGACAATGATTCTTGGCTCTTTGATGGTGAAGATAAGCTAAAATCTGTTCTTCAAGAGAGGCATAAAGAGATGGAGTTCTATAACTCAAAAAAGGAAAGCAAAAAGAAGGCAAAGGAGAAGCAAGAAGCGGGAAGCTCATATGATGCAAACGTGCAATTTTGATCTAGGTGATATCTCAAAGTTGATGCGGCAATTCATGCAGAAGGTATCAAGATACAAATGGGCAGAAGTGCCAGAAAACAGTTTATATATCGTCTTGAAGATTAATCATATTTTCATGAACATCTCTTGTCAATTTGAAGCTCAAATTTTCTTTGCTTGACTTGTGTAGGGATTTCAAAGAAGTTAATACTGATGTCAACCGTTTCATGAAAGATATTGAGTCAATGCTAGGGAGCCAAGGTGGTGAAGGACAAGATGATGATGACATTAATGGCTCTGAAGGATCTTCTATGGACATGGATTTTGGTATCTCCTGCTTTAAAAATCATTTTTTCTTCTCCTTGTGGCACAGTATACTGATCTGTAAAGTTTAGAGTGTGAGGACTTATCAGAAATGTTATGGTATGCAAATGACTTTGAAGATGATAGCGAAGAAGAAGAGTCTAACGAGGATGCTAAGGAAAGCTTTAAGGAATCCTACTATGGAGCAATGAATGAGGAACTGAAAAACTCAACTCTTGGAAAAAGCTTTGAACATGTGAATCAACAACATTCTTCTAACCAAAACGAGGTAATCCTTATATCTTGAATGTCGTGAATTAAGAAGCTTAGATTTTGATTGTAATGGTATTTATGGTATGAATGTGATGTCTCTGCAGGGATCATCAAAGACTTTGGATGAGAAGGATGTTGATTTTACACTTCAACCTTGTTAAGAACCTACTTGAATCCTACTCTTCACAACAAGGACTTCCTGGTCCTGCTTCTAATTTTCTAGGCCTCATGGGTTTGCAGCTTCCAAAGTATTCTAACGACAAAAACTGAATGCTGGTCAAAAACATATTTTGGGTTTTGCTTTTGTTTAATGTTTATGACTTTGCTAAGTTTCTGATTGTAACGTCTAAAGCACATGACATGTGATTCAAGAAAAAAAAACTATGTACATGTACATACACTAGTATTACACATGATCAACAACAAAACAACCAAAGAAATTTTTTTTTTCTAAACCCAAATATGTTGGGTAAGCTTGAATTAGAAGACTTGTGGGGCAAGTAAGTCAGTCCTAACGAGCTACAGTTTAGGAAGAGATGGGTCCAAGATATGGATAAATAAGAATAGAGTTAGGAGTTATCTAACTATTTATTTAATAGGAATAAGAGTCGTATAATTTCTCTATAAAAAGGCTTTGTTAGGTTTGTGGCAAAGCAGAGAGTTTGAGACTTTGAGTGGTTTGGTTTTGAGTCAGTTTTCTAAGCAATAAAGAGAGAGTTATTCTTTTAATTGAGCTGTGTGATCCACAAAAGAACAAGAATTGGTATAAGAGCAAAACCGACCATTACGAAACCAGACAAGATCGGGAGTTCTTCAATCCTCTGTCCTATGCTAACAACAACAAACTATATAGTATGAGCTATTAGGATGAAAATTCTTCTAAAAGTCCATAAGGTATCGGAAACTCTTGAAACTGAAAACATAGACAATGACAAAAACGACATGGCGCTAGCACTAATTCTTCAATCGATACCAGAGAACTTGATCTTACAGGTGGGAGAACTTGACTCGTCGAAAGCCATATGGGACGCAATAAAATCGCGACATCTGGGAGCCGATAGAGTAAAAGAGGCACAATTACAAACACTAATGGCTGAGTTCGATAGACTAAAGATGAAGGAATCATACACCATTGACGAGTTTGTTGGGAGGCTATCCGAATTATCTTCTAAAGCAGCTTCGTTGGGAGAAAGCTTAGAAGAAACTAAAATGGTGAAAAAAATCCTCAAGAGTCTTCCAAGGAGAAAATACATACATATCATCGCAGCATTAGAGCAAGTATTAGATTTTAATACTACCAGCTTTGAGGATATTGTCGGAAGACTCAAAGCATATGAAGAAAAAATTGCAGAGGAAGACACACAACTTGAAGAACAGGACAAGTTGATGTACTCGAACATGGAACCACACGTACACTCACAACATTACAGATATAGACGAGGAAGAGGACATGGTGGAAGATCTTTCGGACGTGGAAGATGACAAGGAAGGAGTAGCTGCCTAAATAACGAAGGTTCATATCCAAATTTCAACCAAAATCATGATAAGTCAAGAGTAATCTGCTACCGATGCGACAACGTCGGACATTATGCGTCAAATTGTCCGGATAGACTTCTTAAACTGCAGGAGACACAGGAGAATGAAACTGTTACTCAAGAAGCAGAGGAGCTTATGGTGAATGAGATAGTGTTTCTTAATGAAGGGAAATTGACACAAAAAAATTTTGTGACTCACAGAGTAGAAAACAACATATGGTATTTGGATAATGGCGCGAGCAATCACATGACGGGAAACAAGAACTATTTTTTGCAACTTAACGAAGAAGTGACGGGAAAAGTAAGGTTTGGGGATGATTCATATATTGATATTAAAGGCAAAGGATCAATTACATTTAAAGGAAGAAACGGAGAAAAGAAAATATTGAGTGAAGTCTACTACATACCCGATCTTAGGAGTAATATCATCATCTTAGGACAGGCGACTGAGAGTGGCTGTGATGTAAGGATGAAAGAAGATCTTCTAACCATACATGATCAAAAGGGCTACCTGCTAGTTAGAGCAAACAGAGCAAGAAACCGGCTATACAAGGTTGTATTAGAAATTGATGACACACTATGCCTTCATCTCAAAGCTTCGAGTGAATCACTAATTTGGCATGCAAGACTTGGACATGTGGGTGCCAAGGCAATGAAAACATTGATACAAAATCAATTAGTGATCGGAATACCAAAGATCAATGTCGAAAAAGAAATCTGTGAAGCATGCTTAGTAGGAAAACAAGCAAGAAAGATGTTTCCATCAATGATGAGTTTCAGAGCCTCACTCCAACTCGAACTCATACACGGAGATCTCTGCGGTCCGATCACCCCTCCCACAAGTGCAAAGAACTGGTACATCTTCGTACTCATAGATGATTTTCAAGGTATATGTGGACAATTCTTCTCAAAGAAAAAGGCGAAGCGTTTGAAAAATTTTAAAGATTTAAAGTAATTGTGGAACAAGAAACGAACCTGAAGCTTAAAACATTCCGAACAGACCACGGTGGAGAATTTCTATCACAAGAATTTCAAGATTTTTGTGAAAACAATGGAGTTCAAAGACATTTAACAGCGCCGTATACCCCCCCCCCCAACAAAATGGGGTAGTTGAACGCCGAAATAGAAGGCTCTTGGAGATGACTCGGAGCATCATGAAATACATGGGAGTACCGAATTTTCTTTGGGGGAAAGCTGTAAGACACTCTACTTACACTATAAACATAGTACCCACACGAGCCATAGAAGAAGACATCACTCCATATGAGAAGTACAAAGGAAAAAAACCAAACGTCAAACATATGCGCGTTTTTGGATGCTTGGGATACGTCAAGGTGGAAACACCACATCTCAAGAAATTAGAGGATTGATCACGAGTAATGGTTCATCTCGGAAAAGACCCTGGATCAAAAGCATATAGATTCTATGATCCCATAAACCGGAAAACAGCAGTGAGCCGTGATGTAGTCTTTGATGAGACTAAGAGTTGGAGATGGAAAAAATGAGTGAGATAGAACACGATGAACCAGAGATGTTCAGACTTATGCTTGAAGGATATGGAAATCATGGAGAAATCAGGGATAGTGCTGCAGTTCGTCGAGAAAATGATGAAGTAATTCAAGAAATATCTCAAGATGATTTTCGAGAAAGTCAACATCAGAACCAGAACAAGAAAACGAAACAAGTGCAAGGGAGGTAAGAAGATCAACCAAAGAACGTAACAGACCAAGCTACCTAGACGACTACATACTTTTGTCAGAAGTAGAGTTTGAGCGAGTTTTGCTTGTATCAAATGATGAACAATACAACTATCTTGAAGCAAAAGAGTCTAAGAAATGGATTCAAGCAATGGAATCCGAGATTGAATCCATAATCAAGAATGATACTTGGGAATTGGTAGACAAGCCTCTCTATGCTAAACCAATTGGTTTAAAATGGATCTTCAAAATCAAACAAAATGTGGATGGTTCGATAAATAAGTTCAAAGTGAGACTTGTGGCAAAAGGATATGTTCAAAGATATGGTGTGGATTTTGAGGAAGTATTTTCCCCAGTAGCAAGACTTGAAACGATTAGGATCATCATTGTGTTAGCCGCCTCAAGAGGATGGGAAATTCATCATCTCGATGTAAAAACCGCATTCTTACACGGTGAGCTAAAGGAAACCATCTTTGTGTACTAAAGAAGGCTTTATATGGCTTAAAACAATCCCCTAGAGCGTGGAATGATAAACTCAACCATATAATCAAAGAGATGGAGTTCCACCGATGTCTCAAAGAACCTTCATTTTATCGCAAGAAAGATGGGGAGGATCTTCTACTTGTTGTTGTTTATGTTGATGATCTGCTTGTTACAGGGACTAGCGTGACTGCTATCAATGTCTTTAAGGTCGGAATGGCAACAAAGTTTGACATGAGTGACTTAGGCAAGTTAACTTACTACCTAGGAATTGAAGTTTTTCAAAGCGAAAGGGGAATAACGTTGAAACAAGAAAGGTATGCAAAGAAAATTCTTGAGGAAGCAGGTATGGATATGTGCAACCTAACTCATACACCAATGGACTCAGTATTGAAATTGTCTAAGTCTCCGGAAGAAAAGGATGTTGACGCAACTAAGTATAGGAGAAACATAGGATGCTTGCGATACTTGATCCATACGAGACCAGATTTAAGCTATTCGGTAGGAGTGTTGAGTCGATTTATGCATCAGCCTATAAGGAATCTCATGGAGCAGCAATGAAGCAGGTCTTGAAGTACTTGAAGGGAACAATGAGTATGGGTTTAATGTTTCATCGAGTCGAAACAAAGAAAATCACCGGGTTTAGTGATAGTAGCCATAACGTGGATTTGGACGATGGCAAAAGCACTACGGGTCATATCTTCTACCTAGGTAAGGGACCAGTTACTTGGTGTTCACAGAAGCAGGACACTGTTGCGTTGTCATCGTGCGAGGCTGAATTCATGGCCGCGACAGAGGCTGCAAAACAGGCTATATGGATTCAAGAACTGATGAGTGAGATCACCGGAAATGTGTGTGAAAAGGTAATGATCTGTGTGGAAAATAAATCTGCCATTGCACTCACGAAAAACCCAGTGTTTCACGGCATAAGCAAACACATTCACACTCGATACCACTTTATACATGAATGTGTTGAAAACGAGCAAATCGAAGTAGAGCACATTCCTAGAACTAAGCAGAAGGCAAACATCCTTACCAAAGCCTTAGGATGGATCAGATTTCAAGAAATGAGGGAGTCAATGGGAGTGCATGGTCTGTCAATTGAAGTGTTCAAGCTTAAGGGAGTCATTGTTGGGTAAGCTTGAAATAGAAGACTTGAGGGGCAAGTAAGTCATTCCTAATGAGCTATGGTTTAGGAAGAGATGGGTCCAAGATATGGATAAATAAGAATAGAGTTAGGAGTTATCTAACTATTTATTTAATAGAAATAGGAGTCGTATAATTTCTCTATAAAAAGGCTTTGTTAGGTTTGTGACAAAACATAGAGTTTGAGACTTTGAGTTGTTTGGTTTTGAGTCAGTTTTCTAAGCAATAAAGAGAGAGTTATTCTTTTAATTGAGTTGTGTGATCCACATAAGAACAAGAAAATAATCTCGACCACAGAAGTGAAGCTGAAACGCTTTCACAAGAAAGAAATGCCCACAACAAAAATATCCAAAACTCAAATCATATCATATTCATAACAATTCATCTTCATGTTGCTAAGTCTCCATTACCATCATTTTTCTCCATTAGTAGATTCTTGAGATATGACTTGCTGTTTTGTTGTCACTCGCTTGAAACAGAAAAACAAAGAGGTCTCGAGAAGCTATCCACGAATCTTGCTTCTTTATTCTTCTTTTTTTCGTTTTTAGATTATTTGCTTATTTTGATATTTCAAAACAACAGAGAAATAGTCTTATTCTTCCCAATCTCCAGCTTATAGCTTTTCCATAGACGACAGCCACTGTTCCATATTCTTGCCATCTGCAGTTACCAAGAACGATTCAAATCAGCCAAAGACTCCAAGCAATTATGGTAAATAAACAGAGTTCTCGGCGATGAAAAGCTCAAAGCTTTCAGCAGATTAATTAAAATTGCAAAACATTAAGATCATCTTAAAACATGCACATAATTGCTATTAATAAAGAATGATGATTTTGGGGATTTCGAATTGGAGATTTGGATTAGGGATTTGGAGATTTCAAATTGGGAATTTTAGAAATTTAGGAATTTGGGTTTTAATCTTCGACTTGAATCAAAACGTCGTCGTTTTGTTACTAACAGATTAGTTAACGGATTGGTTAACATCTATCAATTGGTCTGTTAACGGATTGGTTAACGTCGTGTCTTCTTTGGCTTGATCAACAAAAAATTATGTCTCAAAATATTAGTCAACGCAAATTCATGATTTAAATGGCGTACAACAAAGTTCGTGTTTTAAATGCCCTAAATTTAAAAGTTCGTAGTTTCTTTGACATTTTTTCCTTTATAAAATTCTCAATATCAAAATATATTTTGATTTTAAAAACATATTTTACTGTTTTTAAACTTGATATAACATATATAATTATTCTTTAAAATAAATCGAATAGTTAAAAATATATATTCATAAAACTAATATTAATCTTGAGTCTTGTGCTGTCTATAATATTTAAGTTATATAAATAGAAATTTATAAATTAAAACAATAAAATGTGTTATTTAATGAGCTTATTTGTACTAATAACATATCAAAATAATAACTTAAAAGAGAATATCTATTCTTATATACATTAAATATAGAGAGAGAATAGCGAAGTGAGAAGAGACGTAGAGGAAGAGAGTGAATCTCTTCTTCTTTTTGTTATATCTTGATTTCATTCGTTGTACATTCACTTAATTGATAGTAGAAAATGGTGGAAGTAATAATGATGTGTTATGGATAAAGATATCACCATTAAGATAAGAGGAAGACAAATGGCCGTGAGGATGAAAAATTAGAAAAGTGCTCCATGAAATGAGAAGTTGGAGAAGATTTAGGTTTTTGAAGTGCCGTTTAAGGAAAGTTGGTGATTTCAGGGCGATTAAGTTTAGCCTAATCTTTGTGCCGTGAAATGGTTCTTCCACCGTCTGGAAAGCTTCCCGAAGGAGCAGTTCAGAGTAGAGTTTAGTAGAACAGAGCAGTGTTTCAGTCAGGGATTGAAGAGGAGCCTCAGAAGAGGGTAAGTTCGGATTTTACCGCGGGTTCAGAGAGTGTTGTAGCTTCAGCGATTGATGGTGTTGTGATTATTCCATTGGGGTGTTGCTGGGTTTGTATTCTGAATGTTCAGCAGAGGTTTTCTCAGAGGGTGTTGATGTTTTAGAGATTGACAATGATGCGGTTAGTCTGTCGGGGATGATGTTGGAGATGGTTTCAGCGAGTGCAGCAGCAGCTGTGATTTCGGGGAGTGTAGCAGCTGCTGCGATTTCGGGGAGTGCAGCAGCAGCAGCGATTTCTTGTCCGAAAGAGAAGGAGTTAACGACGGGTGTAGCTGTCTTTAAAGTGATTTCGTAAGGCCCGAAGTCTTGGGTCCAAGCTGCTAGTAAGCAGACTTATCCCGTTTTCAATGTGATGTAGTCAAGTTGGAAGGTAGGGAGGTGGTTGAGGTCCTAGGGACTATGTTTGAAGAAGAACCGCCATAGTGGGTAGATTTTCTGGTGGGTTGGTTTGTGTCTCAAGCTCCCCATATAGCTAAAGTGCACGTGATCGTCAACAAGATATGAAATTTGGGAGATAAATCAATCAAAGTTTATGCTTTTGAAGTAAACGAAACAACAATTAAGTTTAGGTTTCGTAATTCGGATGCAAGGCTTCGAGTGCTGAGATGTGGGATGTGGAATATCTGCGATGTCTCTGTGATAGTTTCAAAATGGTCTCCAATTGCAGACGAATTGCAGCCTGCGATCAAATATGTGCCAATGTGGGTTACAATGAAAAATATTCCAGCTCCTTTGTTCTCTTGTAAATGTGTAAGTTACTTTTCGAGTCCATTGGGCTTCATCGTGATACAGAGCTAGTTACAAGCTTTGAGGAGGCAAAAATATTGGTGGATGTTGATCTATCTAAGAAGATTCCTGATCATTACTTTTTCCAAGTGAAAGGGAAAGAATTTCGTGTCTCCTTTGAGTATCCTTGAGGATAGTTGTCTAACGCAAGCTCAGAGGGCTTCTAGTACTTTGGATTCTGCTTTGAAGGTTGGGAGTAATTTCAAAGGGGTTCGACAAGTTTTGGCTGTTAATTCGAAGGCGATGATTCAGCCTCAGAGTTTGCTTTGAAGGCTGGGAATAAGATGTCTGTTAACCACAATAATTCTCGGGATTATGCAACGGACCTGGTTTTACCGTTATCGGTGGAATGTACAGGTCTGGCGTCCTTGAGTACGCTGGTTTCAGAAGTGGAGGAGGGAGAGATAAGTCTTTTTTCACCGGTGCTAAAACCAACATATTAGAACTGGTCCAAGGTTTCCCATTCGGGGGGGGGGGGAGAAAATCGAATAAGAATTCAGTTACTCTCATTTATCGTCTGGTAACCATTGCTTCCCCATCACGGTTCAAAGTATTACGTGATCACCAGGAGGAGAACAAGATAGTTAGTGGTCCAAGTAATGTGAACAATGGATCACAGGAGAAAGAAACATATGGTTTGCCGGAAGCAGACTTTGTGTTTGGAGGAAGGTGACTCTGTTTTGGCATACATCGAAACTGTTCGGGGGGAAGCGAATTGAGATTTTTTGAAGTTCACAGGATTGTTGTGGAGTCTGTTCATGGAGCACAAGTCCAAGACTAGGTGACTGGTAATTTAACAAAGAAAAAAGGTCAAGACGAGATTAAGACACAGGCTCCCCTTCCACAATCATCGAAGGTAGCATCAAATATATATTGTAAAAGATTCAGAAAAATCAAAGGATTCCAATCCCAGTGGTATCGGTAAGAGGATTTCACAAAAAAAAACTAATGTCGTGTTTCACAGGAATATTTGCGTTTCAATAAAGAAAGGAAGCATTCAGTGGCCAAGAGTATAATTCATTCTGATTCAATGGTCTTAGGGGGTCTGTTTGAAATTCGAGTAGTCGAAAGCAAGGCTCAACACATAGCGGGTTCTTGTTTTGGGGATTGGTCAATGGTTTCTAATTACGAGCATAATCCTTTAGGTCGTATTTGGGTGGTTTGGAGTAAAAAGTGGAGCTAACGGTGATTTCTAAGAGAGGGCAGCAGGTTACTTGTCTAGTTGAGCTTGAGAATTCTCCGGAGAAATTTCTTTGCACTTCTGTTTATGCATCAAATATTTTAGAGGAGCGTCAAGAGCTCTGGTCTGACCTCAGATTCATCCAAGACTTGCTGCCCTTTCGAGGGAAATCGTGGATTTGTATGGGAGATTTTAATGAAATTCTGGATTTGGCGGAGCATTCACTGTCCTTTCTAATGTCAGTCTCTTTACCGGGTATGTCGTTGTTTCAGGATGTTGTTCATTATTTTTCTTTTGTGGACATAGCTTATCATGGTCATTTATTTACATGGTGTAATAAGCCGGACGAGGGGATGATTTGTAAGAAGCTCGACAGGGTTATGGTTAATTCTCATTGGATGTAGCATCCCTATACTTCTTACTGTAGGTTTGAAGCTAAGGGCCGATCAGATCATCTTTGCGGTTTTATTTCTCTTGCTGCAATTTCGCATAAACCACAAACTCCATTTAAGATTGTTAATGCCATTGTAAAAATGGAAGATTTCAAGGCTGTATTGGATGATTATTGGAAACGAACAGTGCTTCTTTTCAGTCTGCTTTGGCTCTCCGTAGGTTCTCAAAGAAGCTAAAGGCTATTAAGCCGGTTATTTGTGATCTTAGTCAAAAAAGGATGCACCATCTAACAAAAAGAACACAAGAGGCGTTTGCGGTTCTATGTGATAAGCAATCGAAAACACAAGCTAATCCGGATGCATTGTCTATGCATGAGAAATTAGTGGCGTTTGATGCTTGGGATATAGTGTATATTATAGAGGAAAATTATTTGAGACAAAAGGTGAAGCTACATTGGATTGAAGTGGGGCAAACGAATAATAGGTTTTGCTATAATGCTGTCAAAGAGAGACAAGCCCGTAATTTGATCAATGCGGTTAGTCTCTCGATGGGGTCCTGCTTACTAGTCAAGAGGATGTTCAAGCAGAGGCGGTCATGTATTATTCTGACCTTTTCACGTTGCAGCTTAAGGCTTCATTGGTATGTCAGTTTCTGAGATGGATAGTATTCTCAATTATATTTGTTCCGAGACCGAGCATGTGAGTGTTGTAGCAGAGGTTACTGAGGCGAAAATCAAGAAAATTTTATTTTCTATGCCTCTCAATAAGAGTTCAGGTCCGTATGGTTATACATTGGAATATTTTATGGAAGTGTGGTCTATCATTGGCAAGGATTTTACTGAGGCGGTGAAGTCGTTTTTCTCCTACAGGTTTTTACTGAAAGGTATTAACATAATAATTCTGGCTTTAATCCGTAAGCAGACTGGCATTATTGGCATGAAGGATTATAGACCCATCTCCTGCTGTAATTCCATCTATAAGGTTATCTCGAAACTCTTGGCAAACCGTCTTAAGCTTATTCTGTCTGGTTTTATTACTCTGAATCAATCATATTTTATAAAAGATCGCTATATGATAGAGAACCTTCTCTTGGCTTTGGAGCTTGTTAAAGATTATTATAAGCTGAGTATCTCTTCTCGGTGTACTATGAAGATAGATATTTTAAAAGCTTTTGACTCCATCCATTGGGGTTTTCTTATTAACATCTTGAAAGCTTTGAAGTTACCACCTAAGTTTGTTCATTGGATAGAACTATGTGTTATTACTCCCTCTTTTTTTGGTCCAAGTCACTGGAAAGCTCACTGGGTTTTTTCAAAGTCAAAAGGGGCTTCATCAGGCTTCATCAAGCTTGTTCTCTATCTCTCTATTTGTTTGTTATGTGCAAGAATATCTTATCTCGTATGTTGGATAAATCAGCAATGGCAGGCAGGTTTGGCTTTCATTTGGGTTGTAAGAGTCTAAACCTTACTCATTTGTGTTTTGTGGATGATATCATGGTATTTTCTTATGGGGGAATTCGATCCATTCAAGGTATTCTTGATGTGTTTAATGATTTTGCAGCCATTTTAGGACTGTAAATAAGTTTTCCTAAGACCTCGTTGTTTATTGCTGGGATCTCTATGGTGATTCGGTTTTCTCTTGACACCTTTCCCTTTGCTATTGGTTTTTTGCCTGTAAAATATCTTGGTTTACCTCTGATGACTAAAAGAATGACTAGTTCTGATTTTCAGCCTCTAATAAAGAAGATTTGAGCTCGCATAGGCTCTTAGTAAAATTGATTCTTATCTTTTACAGCAAAGCTTCAATTATTGTCGTCGGTAATAGCGAGTTTGACAAACTTTTGGATTTCAGCTTTTAGACTCTTTAGCACATGCATTAAGGAGATAGAAAAGATTAACTCAACATTCTTGTGGTTGGGACCTGTTTTAAGTTCTAGGAAATCAAAAATGACATGGAGAGACGTTTGTAAACCAAAGGCTAAAGGGGGGATTAGCCTGAAATCTCTCACCGAGACAAATAAAGTTAGTTGCTCTAAGTTGATTTGGAAACTAGTGTCGGCTAGGCATTCAATAGGGGTCAACTGGGTTACAAAAAATCTAATTCGGAAGAGCTCCTTTTGGTCAGTAAGGATGAATATGAGTGCTGGCTTGTGGATTTGGAAGAAACATTTAAAGTATCGAAAAGCGGCAAAGGTGTTTCATAGAGTTGAAGTGCGGAATGGCTATACTACTTCATTTTGGTATGATAATTAGAGTTCTTTGGGTAGATTAATTTATGTGCTGGGTGAGAGAGGTTAGATTGATATTGGGATTAAATCATCAGCTAATATGGCGGAGGTACTAGCACAACAACGACCACAGAGCAGAAGAGGACAAATTCTATCTAGGATTGATGTTGAGATAAAGCATCTTCAGGATTCAGCGTACTTAGACCCATATATTTCTCCATGGCGTTGTAAGGCTGACAGATTTAAGCCAAAAATTTTATCTCATAATACTTGGAACCAAGTTTGAGAAGTTTATCCACTCAAACTGTGGTCTAAGGGGGTCTGGTTTTCTTTTGCTACTCCGAAATACTCATTTATAGTGTGGCTAGCAGCTCGGAATCGGTTAGCAACAGGTGATAGACTTCGCCATTGGAATCCTAATGTGGCATCAAGGTGTGTTTTCTGTTCGGTTTCAGAGGAGTCTCGAGATAATCTTTTCTTCTCCTGTCCGGTCACTTCTCAAATCTGGTATCGTTTGTCCTACGACTTGCTTCTCCAACGGTTTACTATGAGGTTCTCTAATATAATCTCTTCTGTTTTGATTTCGAGGTCCAAGGATACTCTCTCTTTCCTTGCTAAATATGTCTTTCAAATCACCATTTATATCTTATGGCGGGAGAGAAACAAGAGGCGTCGTGGCGAAATTCCCACTCATATGGACAGTTTGGTCCGTGACATGGATTGAACAATTCAAAATAAGCTCACAACTCTTCAGCGGAAGGATCTTCTCACATATGGCTTGCAAGTTTGGTTCTCATTTAGGATCTGATGGTGATGGCTTTAGTTTTTCTCTTTTGTTGGGGTTCTTCCTCCATTTATCTTTCAGTTCTTCTTTATTTTTATTCTAATTTTTTGTTTAAATTTTTCAGTTCGCTCAAAATGAGGATATATTCTTTTTCCCAAAATTCCGTTTTGTCCCGGTTGAATTTTCGGATTTGGATTTTAATGAGACATTTTTCTTTCAACATCAGTATTTCAAACTAGTTTTTATTCTAAAAACTTTAAAACAATAACACAAATTGTAAAAAAAAAGTTTTTTTGAATATAATTTTACTCTAAAAAATGAGAAGTTGATGGGTAATCAATATTTTCTTAACAATTCCTTTTTTTAAGTTTGCACCATGGTTTTATGATATCTTTGAAATATTTTCAAATCAAATTTTTTTTTGTTCTGTTTTTTAATTTCTCGATTTAGTAATTAAAAAGTCATTGTACATGAATTTTATCTCGTACAAGTTGGCACAACCGTTACATTTTTAATAAATCAATTTTCATATCAATGTTAAAAAACATTGTTATAAATCATTATATATATATATATATATAGATACATTTAGGAGTTCTTCTCCAAGTGTCCACCTAAACAAACTATTTTTTATTAAAAATAATTTAAAATATTCATTAAACCATGTTTATTTATATTTGATAAATCTAACAAGCATTTACTAAAGACAAAAATTAAGTAAAATGGGTAAAATTTTAAAACTTAACGCGATAAAATTAATTTAATAAAATAGAATAAAAATTTAATGTATTTAAATAATGCACTTAACAAGAAGATGAAATAATAAGAAAATAAAAATAAGAAATAAATTAGCAAAATTTTGAAACAAATTAAGATATTGAATTTGTAGAAATTATAGAGAGAAAATATAGGTAATTAATTACCTTAAAAAATATTAAAAATATTTACACCAATATTTTATGTAATATATGAGATATGTGATTTTATATATAGTTGTTTCTACATATAATATACAAAAATATGGAAAATCAATAATAATCTAAAAAAATATAATTGGGCTTTTAAATATGAAAAATCAGTGACAATCTAACAGTTACATGGCAAGTTGACACAACCTTTACATTTTTTTAATAATCAAATCTCATAGCAGCGTTTAAAAACATGTTTATAACGAAAAAGAAATACCAAGTAACATTAGTGCCAACGAAAGGGCAAAAGCAAAGATTCAATTTTGCCCCTTAATATGTATAAATATCAACGAAGCCGCATGCGGCTTTCTCGATCTCCTGTCCCACCATTTTCACCGCTTCTCCACCAATCACTTATTTCTCTCTCTTCTCAGATTTACAGATTCTACAGATTCTGCTTCTCCTTTTGAATTTTTAAATCACCATGGTTGGAGCTCTAGAATCTGATCATCAATTCCTGTCAATGACAAACTTGAACGAAAAACTTCCGATCTTATCGGACGATTTCGATCCAACGGCTGTAGTTACCGAACCGTTACCTTCTCCGTTAACAAAAGGAAACGGAGCAGATCACGAGGAAAAAAAGAAGACGGCGATTTACGGAGGAGGAGGAGGAGGAGAAAGAGAAATGCTTCTCGGTAGAAATATCCACACAACGTCTCTTGCCGTTACAGAACCAGAAGTGAACGATGAATTCACCGGAGATAAAGAAGCTTATATGGCTAGTGTTCTTGCTCGTTACCGAAAAACTTTGGTTGAACGAACTAAAAACCATTTAGGTAATTACAAATTCGATTAATTGATGAATCTGTGAATGCTTTATGAACATTGTTAAGATTTAAAATATTGATTTCAATGTATTGATGAATCTGTGAATGTTTTATGAACATTGTTAAGATTTGAAATTTTGCTTTGAATGTATTGATGAATCTGTGAATGTTTTAAGATTTGAATATTGTGAAAATGAATCTTGTTGTAGGTTATCCGTATAACTTGGATTTTGACTATGGTGCGCTTGGGCAGTTACAGCATTTTTCTATTAACAATCTTGGAGATCCGTTTATTGAAAGTAACTATGGTGTACACTCAAGACCATTTGAAGTTGGTGTGTTGGATTGGTTTGCTCGTCTTTGGGAGATTGATAGAGATGATTATTGGGGTTACATTACAAATTGTGGTACTGAAGGAAATCTTCATGGGATTTTAGTTGGGTGAGTTTTGATAGATTTGAACATGCTGGTGGTTTTTTTGTTTTGGTGTTTGTGATGGTTTGATTTTTGTTTACAGGCGAGAAATGTTTCCTGATGGGATATTGTATGCGTCTCGTGAATCACATTACTCTGTGTTTAAAGCAGCTCGTATGTATCGAATGGATTGTGTGAAGGTTGATACACTTATCTTGGGGGAGATTGATTGCGATGATTTTAGGAAAAAGCTCTTGGCAAATAAATATAAACCGGCGATTCTTAATGTTAACATAGGTTGGTTGATGTCTATTTACATTTTCGAAGGTTGATTTTTTTTGCTTATGTTTGTTGTATCTTTCATCTTGCAGGAACAACGGTTAAAGGAGCTGTTGATGATCTTGATCTTGTTATCAAAACTCTTGAAGAGTGTGGATTCTCACATGATAGGTTCTATATTCATTGTGATGGAGCTTTGTTTGGGCTTATGATGCCTTTTGTCAAACGTGTAAGTGTGTGAAGTCTTTAAATCAACTCTAAAAATGGTTATGGTAACCTTATTGTGCTCTGAGCTCTGTGCGTTTTTCCTCCTTTTCGCAGGCACCAAAAGTCACCTTTAATAAACCGATAGGAAGTGTGAGTGTTTCGGGTCACAAATTTGTCGGGTGTCCAATGCCTTGTGGTGTTCAGGTAACAAGAATGAAACACATCAAAGTCCTTTCCAATAACGTTGAATACCTTGCTTCGAGGGATGCAACAATCATGGGAAGCAGGAACGGCCACGCCCCTTTGTTCCTATGGTACACCTTAAACAGAAAAGGGTACAAAGGATTCCAGAAAGAAGTTCAGAAATGCATGAGAAATGCGCATTACCTCAAAGACCGACTCCTTGAAGCTGGGATCAGCGCGATGCTCAATGAGCTTAGCAGCACTGTGGTCTTCGAACGGCCCAAAGATGAAGAATTTGTTAGAAGATGGCAGCTCGCTTGCCAAGGCGATATAGCTCATGTGGTGGTTATGCCAAGTGTTACTATCGACAAGCTTGATACTTTCCTGGAAGACCTAGTTAAACACAGAGCGGTCTGGTATGAAGATGGAATTCAGCCTCCATGCCTTGCTTCGGAGGTCGGAACCCACAACTGCATCTGTCCAGCTCACAAGTGACCGCACAATTTCTCATATGTTGGCGCAATTTCTCATATGTTGGCATTGCTGTGTTGTCGTAAGCCACATCTACTTTAAATCAATCGCCATTGTTATCCTGAATTCAGTTTCGATCAGCTTGAAATTTTGTCAGTTTCCCTTACTAATATAAGTTAAGGTTTTATGTTTGTGATAAAAAAAATTAGAATGTTGAATTGGTTTGAAATGTTTGTGATAAAATGTTGAATTGGTTTGAAGCTCAATTCGAATATTCACCTTCATTCATCTTTTTCCTCGATCCATTTGCGGATTTCTCCTGATCTTAGGCATTATGTAGCTGCCTATCGCAGCTTATTTGGCCGCGTTACATTACAGATGATTGATGCTAAGTATCTTACCAAAGTGTATACTAAAATGATTTATCAAGACTATTACAGTAGTTACTACTATTAAAAGATAGACTAAACGCCATGAACATAACTGCATATACATACAATCAAGCCATAATACATGCATAGATACATACATACATACATCCAATATTGCAGCCCGAAATGAATATAAGGTATATATAACTCAGCCAACATATTTTAGAGGCGAAACGAACTTAGCCTCTCTTGGTGAAATCCATAAAGCTTGGGCGCGATGGCTGCCCGTTTGTGCTCATCTGCTGGTTCTTGTTATTCCCAAACTGAGATGAGAACTGAGCACGGTTGTATGAATATCTGTTCCCCTGAGGAATTTCTCCAGCGGCTATCTTGAGTCGGTTCAGTTCTTCCCGCTGCGTTTCATTCAAAGCTGCAAGTTTTACCAAAACAATATACATGCCGTAATGGAGACTTAAAAGTAATTTGTACCAAAAACTTTGGTTTATATATATTCAGAACGGCACAATTAAAAAATGGCTTACCATCCCTAAGTTCAGCTTGTTGCTCTAAAGCTTGCAGCCGCAACTTGAGGTGTTTATTTTCAGTGTTCAGCTCTGATGTTCCTCACTACACAGAATAAACAAAAAAAAAGAGCACATATTATAATTGATGCAGACATACGCAAAACACGGAATCAGTTTATCTTACTCCTCTGTTGATCTTAACACTGAAGTGCCTGAACAAAACTTACACACTCTTGCAAGTTTTTTCATTGTACAATTGACATATATAACCCACATATTGGCTGAATTAACATGACAATAACACATCTTTTAAAACTCCCATGTATACTTATTCCGCGTAACAAAAAATGAAGTACTAATATATAGCCTACTGAAATCTCTTATTCATATGCTTCGAACTACTCTAAGCACCAAGAAGCAATCTTAAACACACTAGGCTTCAATTACAACTACAAGCACATATACAATCTCTGCCTTCACCATATATAATAAAAATATAATTCAAATCAAGATTAAAATCTTCACTAATCACATCACACAACAATGGGTTAAAAAGATATTACCTGCAACATAGGGACTTGAGCAGAGAGTGTAGTAGCTTCATTCTGAAGTGTCTGAACCTTCCTCTCAAGTATACCTAATCTTCCTCTCTTTCGACCTCGCCACCGATTGTCTATTCGCTAAAATTCTATCAAAGAACCATAAAAAGCACTATTATTTAAGCTAATCATAAAGGAAACTGAAATAACCCTAATTTCTGAAATTTCAATTACCGTCTAGCTCTTTTGGGATCAAGCAAAGCAAGCTCAGCAAGTCTATCATTAGCCATACCCATATTCTTCTTAACACCACCATCTTTAACACTCAAAGAAGCTAAAACCGATTCAAGATTAAACGACGCCGAACTAGTAGCTCCCTCCATGGAACTACTCCGATGATGATGATGATGATGTACCTTCTTTTCACCGGAGCTAGTAGGTAGAGATTTCTCAGTGATTCCATAATCATCAAAGAAATCTGAATCTACTGAGAAGCTACGAACATGACGACTTAATGATTTTGGTGGAAGACCATTGGATGAGGTTTCCTCAGGAGGAGAATCAACGGTCATCGGAGAAGCTTGTGTTTGTGGTGGTGGAGCGGTGAGGAAATGGAGGGAAGAGAAATCTAAATCGGAAGGATCGAATAAGGGGAGATCGTCAATTGATTCAACGGTGAAGAAAGTATCGGAGCGAGCTCGTCGGTGATGAGAGATACGTTTGGAGCTTCTGGCATATGTTCGATTTCACAGAGAATCGTTTGATTTGTTCCACCCTCCATCGATTCACGGCGGTGAAGTCGGGGCTAACTTACCAACTGATTCCACAGAAATGTTGGAAGTACAGAAATTTTGTCCGGGCCCCAAAACCTATATTCTTGAAAGTTATAAGAAAAAAACTTATTAAAAGAAATAATTAAAATAATCGTTCTTTTTGATTGGCATAAAACTTTTTTTTCTTTTCCATTACCTAAACAGTATTAAAACCCGCATAACTCACGCGGGTTTTAAAATTTTAAAATATCTTTAAAATATAATGAAATATACATTTAATAGAATTCAATGATCAAAATTAATTAATTCGTTAAATTTTTTTGTAAGTGGTATATTTTTTTTCTGAAACATCTGAATATATAATTAAAAGTTAATAAAGTTACAATGCAAATTATTTGATTCATTCAAATTTTACATCTTCAGAATGCTAATTCCACATTCATCTTTCACAAATCCAGTTGAGCAATCCAAAATGTAGCATTTTACCATTGAAAAATGAACAAGTACTTTATTATCTCCTACAAAAATTACCTTTTTATAACTTCTGCACCAATAATTCTGCATTTCAATTATCAAAACTGACATTCACTCTCTAAAAAATTTGTTATTTTCACACAAATAATTGGTCCTAAAGATAGATATCTTCCGCATTTCTAATAACCCAACCAGTAGCTCAGAATATTCAAAATTTTCTGAATTTAAGAATCTAGGTTCTATTCGAATATTTTAAAATTTTGGATTGGATTCGATTTATTACTATTTCAGTTGGCATCGATTAAATATCAAATGGAAACCCAAAAATATTTCGGGTATGGTTTGGTATATATATTTTTCACATGTATATAACCAAATGTAACAAAAATATCTGAAACTACCAAATAGCAAAAAACCTGATTTTAAACATCAACATTGTTTGAACCAAAATTGACATAATACTTGTATTGACATAAGAACCTGAACCAAAATTAACATAAAAATCATACTTCTTGTTCTAAAAAACTTAATGAAGCTTAACACAAACTCAAACATTGTATGAACCCAAACATAACCAACACTCTTGTCCTTAAAAGTCAAGACTCAAATCCAAACATAACCAACATTCTTGTCTTTAAAAAGTCAAAACTCAAAACCAAACAACAGACAATGTCATAACATACTCCAAACTAAAAATATGAATATTGAAAACGATCAAACCAAAAAGATTACTAGAACATAGTAGAGTTGAGACAAAAGACAAAGAAACTTAGAAGAAACATCAAAAGATGAGTGAGATCACCAATATTACATCCGAAAACACGAGAGTTTGTGAGAAAGTAAATGAATCATACAAAGCATCTAAAAAGAGCGTTTCGACTATGAATCATACTAAGAATATGGAAACTTGTATCAATTGAGGATTTGAGATTATGAGAAACGAAATACCTTAGTATGAATCAAAGTTGCAAGTTGAAGTTCAATGTTTCATGTTGAAGTTCAATGTTCCAAGTTGATTTGTCTCTCAAACTCTAAAAAGAATTGAAAAAAAATAATTAAGAAAATATAAAGAAGAGATAAGATAGACTATAAAGAAGATACAATGTTTTTTCAAATTTGTCTTGCAACTCAGTATCAACAAGCATTTGTGCTTTTGTAACGACTCCTTATCTTGTAACTAAATCTCAAATTTATCCATTGCTCAGTGTACATCAACACCTCAATTATGTAATGGCTTAAAAGCTCCTTCTTGGTTCTACGATTCAACCACTAGTGGCAAAAGTCGATTCTGATGCAACAGAAGACACTTAAATTGCAAGTATATCCCTAGCCATTTCTGATAAGACAACAAACTTTTAACTATTGCAATTCCACCAAGACAAGACATCAAATTCTATTGTAGCTTCAACACTCTCTTTACCATACAGTTTCTCAAAACAGTGATGAGGAAAATGTATATATTTTTCAAGGGTTAAAGGCACTAGCAACAATCAAAAACTTATTGATTCCACCCATTTCTTCCCAATACTTATCAAACTTAGCTAACATGTCCTCGGCCTTTGTTTTTAAATCCTATAACATGTCATTGGTTTTTGTTTTATATCATATAGCATGTCCTCGACCTTAACTATACCATACTTTATGACATCAAGTTCTTCTTTATATTCAAAATTTCACTATAACACTTATAAGAGCTCATTGAAGTAGAAACTGTGACAACTAGAGTAGAATTGTAAGAGATGATAAGAAACTTTACCAACCTTTCTATGTCATTCCAATAATTTGAGTAGGTGGTCCTATCCTTTTTTCCTATTTTTACTTCTTGATAGTAGTCATTGTATAACTTGTCTTCAACATCTATCTTATCAAATGATAATCTGAACTTAGAATCCCTAGTTAGCAATAAATAAGTAGAATACCACCTACTAGTACAATCAAAAGGAAAGTTTCATCTAGTCATCTTTCATGTGTCAACCTGCAATTCAAATTATCTCAATCTTGTAGTAGAAGATCTCCCATATTGCACTATATTCCTAATGTCACAGTCTTATCCATATCAAGCAATTCATCATCAACAATAAAATTAATGATATGTGCACAACACCTCATATAAATAAATTCTTCATCTAATATCAATGGATCATTTCCAATATGCTGAATTCTCTCTGGAATCTCTTTAGAGCTGAAGTGTTGGCAATTGTATTATCAACAGTGATGGTGAAAGCCTTCTCAAATGCCCCTCCTTCATCCAAACACTCAAGAAGAATTGCTAAGATTGTTGCACCTTCATGATCTGTCATGTAATTAAACGCAATGATCAACTTCCTTAAGTGCACTGGAATCACTATATAACTACCACATATTGATGGAGCAACCCATATATCAGTTGTGAGAGAAAATATTTACTTATTAGAAACAAGACAAGCCTTCATCGCTTATTTCCTCTTCACAAATATCTCAACAACATCTCCAGAGGCTATTCTTCTAGAGTGAGGCTTGTACGTGGTGACTTTATTGCAGAAATATCTCTAAGTTGTTTCAATAAGCGGAAGTGGAAACTCTTCGAACACAAGCATCTCATTACTTGCCTCTTGATGTTTCATATTTTTAAAATTCTCAATCACTACAAGTCAGAATTGTGCATTGTAGTAAAATTAGGATCGAATCCCACAGAGACCAAAGCTACACTACAAGCTGTGATGCAACAAGTAGAGGTAGAACATAATATGGTTGTTTGTAATCGTGATTGCAGAAAGTAAATAGTAGTACATTAAATCAATGTAAATTAATGGAGAAAGATTATGGGCACAACAAATGTCACATGTATCAATGATCGATTAAGCTATCTAACTAACTAGGGATTTTTTAACAAACCGTTTTCAAACTCGAACCATCAAAGTAAAGCTAGCATACTCTTGCAATACTAACTATCTAATCTCTAGAACATCTAGACTTCTGAATGAGTCCTAGTTATTCATACCAACAATCTAAATAAGTCTGATAAATTCATTTAGACGACATAACTTCAACTCTTGTTGGCTATTCCTGACTAAGATCATTAATTGTTGATTCCAGTATTTTCACTATCGCTTTTGGTGCATAGATTAAACCTATATATCATAAGGTATGTGATCAAGCTTACTTAAGCATTGAGAACACAAAGATGAAGAACCCTAAAAATAAATCCCTAATCTAATAACATAAACCTATCAATCATTGAAAACACATCTAGAAAATATGACATTTCTTCTCTCTTAGCTAAGAAAACAATAAGAAAAATCAATAAAGACAAAATTATTTATATGAGAATGCTAAGTCCTAAGGTTGGATGGAATGGTCCAAAGTCGGTTGAAATTGAGAAAAAAAAAATCTGGTCATCTATGATCGATCGATCCTTTGGTAGATCAATCGATACATGCTCCAAAATGCACCAATTCATTTAAACGTCCATCTGATCAATCCTTGATTAGTTTGTCGATCTCCTTTTTTGTTCTGGTCGATCCATTCTTGATCTGGTCAATCTCTGATGTATCTCTTTTGATACTTGAAGTCTTGAAACGTCTTAAAACATCTTAAGCATATCTAAATGTTATTTTCATCTCTAATGCTTGTGAAACCTGTAAAACTATAAGCCATACCAAAGGACATAAAACCTAACCTAGATTTGATTAGTGATACTAAAACATATGAAATCAATGGATGAAAACCATTAAAAACATGACACATCAATTCTCCTAGACTTGTACATTTGGTTAAACCTTTACTTGTCCTCAAGCAAGAACAAAGTAAAGAAATCAAATATAAGAGAATGGTTTAAGAACAGTGAAATTACGCACTCCTTTAGACCTCACTGTATTGAACCTTCAATCCTTAATATCTTAAAACAAATCAAGAAACATTTATTGCAACATGTACTTTACCATAAGCATAGCGATCATTACCATACTCTGGCTCCTGAAATCCTAAAGAATTTCTGAAATCTCCATTATGGACCATTTAACATTCATTGATTATCACTAAGTGGAGTCTCACATAGGGAATATCAATCGCATCAAAGGACTTGGAATGGAAGACTATTTGATGGTGGCTAAATTGTTAGGCTCTGATGATGAAGATGGATGCAAGACATTGTGCAAACTCACAGTGAGACGAAGAAAAAATATTGGTACAAAACCTCATGAACCATAGAATCTCTGAATAACTCTATAAATAATCCTTAATTAGTTGCATTGGTGCCTAAGATTACACATTAGACTCTATAACACTTTATTCCGTTTCTTTCTCGGTCTTCTTTCTTTTCTATTTTATTCTCTTTTTTCTTTAGGGATAGATCGATCTGGCTTTGGATCGGTCGATCTCTGCATTTTTTTCTTTCTTTTTCCTGAGAAACAGAAGCTGGAACCGGTTCTTGTCATACAATTATGCACCAAAGACAAACTCAAAGGTGTATTAACTATGTAAAGAGAGCATTGAATGTTACCAGAGATCCTTAGAATAGAAAGCCGTGTCGGTCTGCATACTTACAGAGGCATGTAGTCTGAATAAATGGATATGGTAAAGGTATGGTACCAAGCTGAAGATGAGCTTGGCCATTCAGAGTTCTGAAAAGGGTGGTTGAAAAAGCAGAATTGAACTCTGAATGTTGTGATCCAATGCGCGATATCAATCCCCTAAGTAAGAAGTTAAGTCAGTGTTAAAGGTCTTGTAAGATAAAGTTAGCATTAGATCATTCATATTTCCAAGGGATAAAGAACTTTTGGCAAAGATGATCCGCTTATGATATTTTCAATCTTCCTAAAATCTTAGAACCATCCAAAGTTATGATATTTCCAATCTTCCTAAAAAATATTAGTACTGGGCACACACCCTTCCCACAAACTTACTTCTCTGCATGTTGCTGTAAAATAAAGTCAAAGGAAAAAGTGTGCGAATAAAAACACTGAAGCAAATACATGGAAGAAAATAACATAAGTAAATGGAAAATACATTGAAAAGGATAACCATAATGATTACCATGACTTTGGTAAACACTCGTCATCATGAAGTATCTCAGTACATGAATAACCTCAGTACCAACATTATCCTCTACGCTTGTTGCACCTGATGCATATGACAGAACATGCTCATCGGTCCTATAATCATTTGTTGTAGACGGGGCAGTGCAACAAGGACGAATCCAAGAAAGTGCTCTCCAAATCTTCTACATCATGGTGTTGTTCTTCCTTATATACTCAATCATCAACCGCTCAAAATGTTACTAAGACTCATCTGGATACTCAGACACTACATAAACACTAATGTCCGGCAGCATCAATGGTGATGTAGAAGTCCGGGGCCGAGATGTGGAAGCTCTAGCAAGAGCTCCCTAAGATGTGGAAGCTCGGTGAGTAGCAAGGTCATAACCCTCCGAGAAAACTTATCTAGAATATCCTTGGGATCTAAAGACGCGGGTGGGTGACTCTATGAAGGTTGTGCACATAGGGCATCTGTAAGAGGTAGAAAATCGACATTTTTTTTATTTAGGAGAGCTGAGTATCCCATCTGAGGTAATCACATGTAAAGATGTGTAGTTATATGTTCTTGAAAATGATACACTAGAAAGTTGAGTACAAGAATGTTGTAGTTCCCCAAATATGACATGCTCATAACACAACAATGCTCTACTAGAGTTGGACGTGGAATATCAATGCCCAAGCTCTCGAGAATCAGATGTCACAAGACTCCCTATCACAACCACCTATTTTGACGAAGTCACAAGACCAATCTTAATCTTAACAAATGTGGAAGCGAGAACGTACCATATTAATGAGATATGTGCATCCAGCGTTGTTCATGAAATGTTGTAGCTCACTATTAAAAATCCACAACTACAGCCTCAGCCTTGTGCCCTATAATAAGGCTTAGGAATCTGACAAGTATCCAAATCACAGGATTCCGTATCAATGACTGCTTAGCCCTCCGTAATTTATAGTTACCAAAACCAATAAAGTCCCAAAACTCAGGAGCGTGTTGGTGCTCCAGCATGTCCGTCCCCTCATGACTTTCAAAACCAAACACGGCACATAAGACAATGAGGCTCATTGTATGCAGCTCGCCATTGGTGAAGAAGTTGATACTCTCCTCAGATGTTTTATATGAATTGTGTTGCAATCCCGCCTAAAACTAATTTTGTGGATTAGCTGCGTAGAGTTCTACGGGCCACATTGAGACTTCTAATAAACTTTGCAGCATCACTCCATTGGCGTTCCACCAGACGACATGAAGTGCAAGCTCTTTTCATTCTCCTTGAGTGATAAGGCACATATGTAGATGAAGTTAATAGAACTAGGTTTGATTACAAGATGGAATAAATGTTGAGTAATGTTTTTGAACGACTTCCACATGAGGTCTAAAACAACAGAGCTCATAAACATGATCACTACTTTTCCATCAAGGAGAATAAGAGTTCTTTTATAAGGTTTTTCAGCGATTCATGGAATATTTCAGAGACTATCCACACCATGGATACTTAGATTTCAACCCCATGAACATATTTTACAGTGGAGCTGAAAGGAAGTTTCATATGGATCTCGATACAACTAGTAGAGGCAATATTTTTGACTAATACTACAAAAGAAGCTACTACTTTGATCAATAATCTATCAACTACCAACAATAAATCGCTTATGAATATGAAAGATTGCATCACGTCATGAGTGTAGATTCGCAGATGTTTGTTAAGCTGAATGCCAAGATGGATTGACTTCTTAAGAATAATCAATGAGTGTTTAATGGAGATAGATCTAATAGGTCATGTGCAGAGGTTAACTATGCTGGAAAGTCGGATACAGTCAGAGTAGAGGATATCAAGAACTCCTTCCCCAAGAGAATAGGCTTGAGCTCATGATGCAATATATAGTAGATGGGCAGAATAGGAGTGCACAAGCTGTATCGGTTCGCATATTTCATAATTTTTGCACATGATTGCAAATGATGATGATGTATCAGAAAACATGTGATTTGAATAATGGATAAGGGTAAAAGTGTGGTACCAATCTAAAGATGAACTCGCCCATTCAGAATTCTGAAAAGATTGGTAAAATAAGATAAATTAAACTTCAAAATTTGTTACCTATTACACAATGTTAGGCCCCTAAGTGAGACATTAAGTAAGTGTTTTAAAGGTCTTTTAAGATAGAGTCAATGTTAGATAATACATATTTCTAAAGGATAGGAAAATTCTAGTTACTCGATCCACTGATGGTTTTTCAATTCCAATTCTGAGACCAATCACTATTAATTTTTTTTGAAAATTTAGTCAACACAAGATGGATCTAAGAACAACATAAATATATCAAAAGTTTTGACTTGTTAAATCAACTTACTTAATAAGAAATAAAACAAAAGAAAACACAATGTTAGTAACGAGCATTCAACCTTTTTCCTGACCTACTTCACTACGTCCCAGTATGAAATAAAATCCAAGAAAAGGTGATGCTAATAACAATACAAAATGGTAGGAAAAAGTACAAAAAAGAAAACAAACAAATTTAGATACTAGTATAAATTGATCTCTCTTAAAGATCGATCCATCTAGCAAGCTGTTATGTACTTCTTTGTTTCACGAATCGATCAATCCGACCATTGCATTTATCGATCTCTGGCTCCTAAAACATTTTAAAAAAATTACATCTTCTCCATTTGGTACATGTTCTTGAGCGATCAACACAAGACATGACCATGCCTAGAAAACATAATTAAAAATGTATACAGATAGAAGAAAACATATGTGTTACCTCCCATAAGAGCTTGTGTAACGTCACGAGCCTAGCTGTAATGACGCCTAAGCTGGAGGAGGATCCATTAATGGAATGGAAACTTCATCATTTGGAATGTGATGAGAATCCTTAGGAGGATTAGAGTTTTTTTTTCTAGATCATGGTGTGCTTGATGTGGTTCATAGTGTCATTCGTTCGTTATGAACTTCAAATGTGAAACCTTTCAGGGAAAACGATCCTCTAGTGTTGCAGCGTTGAACTTCTTACAATCACTGCTTTTTGAAGTCTAGGCACAGTGTACCTTAGCACTTTCAGCTCACTTCTATTAGTACCCAAAGGATTATTCTGGCACACCTTGGGATTGTTAGCATCATGAATTGCATGCAGGAACCTTGTTGGTTCTGTATTTGAGATTGAGTAACTGTGATTGAATCGATCCATGTGGTGGATCAATTGATCTATATAAGTGTGTATCAAGTTCTGTTTAAACTAAGAAAAGCTGACATCTCTGTTGTGTCCTTTCGATATTGGTGAATAAAACTGTTTTTATACAAACCTAGTCGTTTCCATCCTAACCCAAACTCTTCCTCCTCTTGTACTAATGTGACCTCTAAATTTGTCCTCCATATGCTGCTCTTGCATTCTCATTTGTGATCTCATCAACGATATCAATCCAGAAAGCATGGCCATCAATGATAGGCTTCTTCATCATCTTCTTCAACATCAAAGTTCATTACAAAACCATGAAGATGAAGATCAATCTCGTCTTTCTAAACATTGATGTTTACTCATTCGGTTGCTAAGAAAGGTCTATAAGAATGATAGGATCTTGTGGTTCTTCTTCAAGTTCAAGCCAAATAAAGTCCATTAAGATCCAACATCCACCAATCTTCACAGTTACATTCTCAAGAAGGCCTATACAATACCAAAATTATCGATCAGCTAAGACAAAGAGATTTTGCAAGACTTGAATGAAACAACCCCAGTCAGTGTGAAGAAGACAATGGCATCAAGCTCACATTACCTCCTAAATCGCACAAGTAATGGTCGAATTTGTGATCCTCGATACTGCATGCCAAAATAAAACTTCTTGGATCCTCACATTGGCAAAGCTTCTCTGTTAACTTGTTCAGTAATAGAGTACTACACTCGTGCGTGAGGATCATTGCTTTCTTCTCCAATATCATATTGTCTATAAAGATGTCCTTTAAATACTTCTTCAAAGTCGAAACTATCTTTACTACATCAAGAAAAGGTAATCTCACTTGCATCTCTCCTACAATGATCTTCATCTTCTCGTACTCCTTCTCTTGAATCTTACTCTTTTGTCTCTATGGGTATAGTAACTTATGCACGTACGGTGGTGGAGGCACATACGGTGGTTCCTTGTCAGCAACTACTTTGGTTCTCGACCCTTCAGTCTCTTTAGTTTGATTTTTAGAATTATTTTCATTTGACGATTCTTAAGGTCGATTGATTTTGGGATGGATCTGTCGATCGTCATCATCATCCAAATATTCTAGAATCGATTGGTTATGGGATCGATCGATCAATCACTGGGTTGGATGGATTGATCTTCTTTTCCTGTAGTTTGTAGAACTTCCTTTCCACTTTGGAGCGTATGGCTTGGATATAATCCTTGGGGTTGGTCTCTAGTTTTCTTGGAAGTGTTCCTGGGGGGTGCTTTGACCCATTGCGACATTTTAGGCAACTTGAGTTTCCCAAACTTGCATGTGAGTACTTAGGTTTTCAACATTCTTACTAAGATCAATATACATCTCATCAACCATAGCATTGATCTAACTGATAAAATGTTTCTAACATTAAAACTTGCTGAAACATTAGTTCAACCATGTCTTGAGAACCATCATTCCCAAGTTATTGCTTAGGCTAAAATCATGTATTATCAGAACCATCGTTCTTATTGGATTTGATTCTAAAATCCCTGTGTAGAGGTCTGTTGTGGCTGAGTTGGGGCAAATGGTTTAGTTTGGAATTGTTTCCCCTATTGGTTGTTGCATGGAGGATAAAACTGCTTAGTTGGGTTCTCAACATTAATTGGTACTTTTTTAGGAAATATTCGAATTACTCATGTAGTTCTGATTGAATCCCTAATTATGAAAGTTTTGTTGTCCTCCTACATAGTTAATATCCTCTTTACCCTCAGCTCCTTCATCAATACCTCACTCTTGGTAGTCTTGTTTATCACACATGTTCACATTCCTTCGATGCGCCTTCAGAATCATATCAACCTTAGTTGTAATCTCCTCAATCGTCTTATTGCTTCCAACAACTCTTGATCTCTTATCATAGTCTGGGCAATGATTTGAATTTCTTGCTGCTAAGTTCTTATCTCAACAAGGTAAGTCGCTTCCTCAAGCGTGTTACTCATATATCTCCTTTACTTGTTGTATCCAACTTCATTTGATACTTTGACTCAATCCCTTTGAAGAAGAATTCCATCATGTCTGAATTAGTGTAACTTTAATGTGGATAGTCCCTTAGGTACTCCTTGAATCGGTCACATGCCTCAAAGAAAAATTTGGTGGGATCCTGCTTGAAAGTAGTTATCTTGTTCTTAAGAGCAGCATGTCTAGCCTTACTGAAGAAGTGGTTCAAGAACGCATCTCTACACTGTCCCCAACTAGTGATACATCCAGACTTTAATGACTCTAACCACCTATGGGGTTTTAACCTTTAATTCCATCAGTTTATATAGTCTTTTTTTTATCAAATTTAGTATTTTTTTGTGTCTTTGTGGTTTGTTTAGAGTCTTTTCATGTTTTAAGAAGTGAATGAAGAATAAAGGAGGAATTGAACCAGCTTAGGACGATTTAATTGTTCAAAAATCAAATGAATATGCTCAGATCGATCGATACCCAAAGAAAAATGAAGTTGTGCATTTTGAAGTTGGATCAATCAATCCCCACACCAAATCGATTGATCTGCTGCTCATATTGTTTCATTTTCTATTTTGACTAGGTTTTAGATTTTTGTATGAATAGGGCTGCTCGACCCCAGAGCAGTTCCACTTGTGTTGTTTTTGGCTTCTTAATTTCATTGATTTGGGAGACAAAATCTCTTACTCTTCTAGAAGTTATTTCTCAACCACGTTTTTGTTATTTTTATATTTTACTGCAATCATTGAATTTGTTTATTATGACTTCATCTATGTCTGAATAATTTACTTGTTGGGTTTAGAGTCTGTTCAAGGGGATTCAATGATTATTTATGTTTAGGTTTTTATATTACTGATGTACCTTTAGAGTTCTTCATCTTGATCTTAATTCTAATGCATGATTAGCTAACTTGTATAAAATCTTTAGGTTAACCTATGCACCGAAAGAGATATTTAGGTTGTTGGAATCAACAATTGATGAGTTAGTTTCCTTATCCAACGAGAACTGAAATTAAGTAGTCTAATTGAACATATCAAACATGTTTTGAATGTTGATATGTCTGCTAAGGCTCATTCGAAAGTTTAGTGTCTTAGAATTCATGTTTAGATAGTTAGTACTGCAGAAATACACTAGCTTTACATTTGTGATTTAACTTCTAGAATGGTTTATAATTAGATCCATGTTTGGCAATTAGTTTCACTGTCATTGATCCCTGCGAATTTTCCTACACATATTGCTTATCTCATAAGTTTACTTCGTCTTTATCAAAACCATATTTTTTCTTAGCACTATTCGACTCATATAGATTCATAGCATAACTCTTGGCCCTTATGGATTCAATATCATTCTATACTATTGTGTGCTCTGTGCACTTGCAAGAATTAGTTTGGTTTAAACCTGAGATATACAGTTTTTGTCTTGTGCTTTTTTGAGAAAAAACATTCTTAAATATTGAAAAGTGATTTCATCGCCATTTGTGGGGATCAAACCCACGACCTTGTGGTTAAAAGCCATGCGCTCTACCAACGTTAAGAATGTTTTGATATTTTACTATGTTTTAATACTATCTTATTATAGTATTGACTATAACTTTTTCATCAAAGTATCAAAACATTTCGTAAATTTTCAACTTTGGAATATGCATTATTTTTCATTTTCATAATTTATATGCTATTAAAATGCGTTAACTGAGGTCATTAATTATAAAGTTTAATTTATGTAAATTATCTGGTTAAGTAAATTCCTCCATCGCGTTTGTTTTCTTATCCTGAAAGGAGATTTTTAATATTAAATATTCAAGCTGAAATTGCAAAACGTATAGCTTTGAGATCATGAATTTTGTATTTAAGTCAAATTGTCTCAACTTATATTATTTTAGAATTTGAAAATAAAAAATCTTTTTCTCTCCACGTTCGAGCTCCACCAAAACAGGGCTAAGGCTCCATTACTTTACTCATAAATCTTTTTTAGAAGTTTAAAATTATTCATAGATTATATATGCATTGTCATAGCTATAATTTTAAGGAAATCTTCTTTACCTCCCAGAAAAAAATAGGATTCTTAGAGTAAATATGCATTGTCAAATCTACAATTTATCTCCACTTTCTTCCAACCAAACTGTCATGGGATTCCCAATTACACCCCCTGTCTTCATTGCAAAGTGTCTCATTCTTCTCCTAACATCAACTTTGACTATACTCCCAATAGTAATCGCATATTTCCCCAAATTAACTGCTTTACCCAAAGCCTCTTCATATTTTGCTAAAATCTCTTTAATCGTACGATACAATTTATCATTAGCAAACATAAAAAACAAAGAACCATTAGCAAAAAGAAGATGAGTTATAGTTGGACCTCGATCACTTATTTTGTAGTCGTGAGATAGGCTATAAGGTTGATTGTAGGTGATCCTATCATCAATATAAATATTTTTAGTCTTTATGAAGATGAGTGGTATGATCATATAGTTTTGGCATGTTTTCATTAAGATGTGTATATTGCATTAAAAACGGATAACCATGAATTATAGTGATATCATGTGGTATTATATAATGAATAATACCAACTCGTTTACAAATTCTGTAAGGTTAAGAATCAATCATATGTTTTAATGTCTCATGTGTTCTAGTTCATATAAATGTGCGTCATAATGGTCGAGATTAAAGTGGCAGTTAAAAGTGGTTAAAAGTATACCATATTCATTAAAATATGTTATGTTCATGATGCATGATATTTTGTACATTATGTAATGTATGATATTTTATACATTATGATGATGTACAATTATTTATGGCACATCAGCAGTACTCAGTAACTTGACACGGTATCTTAAGTGTATAATAACTACTACATATTATTTTGCTTAATGTAAGTCTTAAGTATAATTTTAAACATTTGTTGTCATAATCTTGTATAATATCATTGATTAATATATGAAATATATTATCCGGCTTCATAATCCATTGTGATAGTCCCTTTATATGATATAAAATATGTTTTACAGTATATCACATTGTTATATATAACTTATAACCATAAAATAATATATCTTTTTAGTTTGTTAATTGCATGGTAATAATGATTAAGTTTTGAAGTCATGGTTTTTTAATATTTTTCATGATAAGGACAATATAAGATTTCTCCAAGTTGTAGTCAGCAGGGGCGGATCTAGCCAATTATTTGATTGGGTGCAAAATGTAACTAATGTAGTTTCGAACCCATGACTTCTTCAATTTATTAAAGCCATTCAAGATCATTGTACCACTTAAATAACTTAATTTAGTGTAAAAATAAATATTTATATTTTACTGACTACACTTGCACCCACACAAACTAAGGTGGATCCGTCCTTAACGACTAGTTCTATCAATCGTTTCTGCCACATGTTTAGTTCATGTTGATTTGATAGATATTAGAGAATTTTGTGATCGATGTGTATTTATACCCCCTTTTTGTCATGGATCTAATTTCAGATGTCGTGGGTTCATGAATACATTTTTTGGCACACATCTCAAGTTAGGAATCAGTTTTTCTAGCTATTTGATTTTTTAGACAATGTGATAATTACATTATTGATTTTCTAGTTTGTAAACCCTAATATAACTTGATTCTAATTTTATTGGGGATTTATACACTGATTCAAGAGTGCAACACATTTTTAATATGTTCATATGCTATGTTTATTTTAATTAGTTTTTTGATGATTCTCCTATTTTTAATTGTTTTTAAATCCATGTTCCGTACTTGAATTCTAGGTCTAAGAAAACTTTTGGTTTGTTGAACTTTGTTCCAGCTTGTGAGATTTCAAATTTTGTTCCCATCTGAATCACAATATAATCAAACAAAACTATGTTGTATTCTTTGATTTGATCATAAACAACTATATCCAACAATATTATATTGTCATGAGGTGTTTTTAGCACATAAAAACATAAAATTTTAAAATATAATCAAATATGATAATCATAAAATATTAGGTTTTGTTGATCCATTTGCATCAACATTGTTGTCACAATAACTATCACACTTAAATTTGCAATTACTAGGTTGCATTGTGTAACACCCTCGATTATTTCTAATCAAAGATGCTACTATGATACTTAGGATATCTCGTCCAAAGCCTTAGAACCAATCCAAGTTCTTAGATAAAACGTCCTTAGTACCATTTCCTATTTATTCTTATTCCTAGCTTTTCAACCGGAGTAAGAACTTGTAGTTAGTTTGCTCGGACAAAGCAAAATATCAAACCGGAACTTAAGATCATTAGTATAAACCTTTATCTTTATTTTCTTAAGTTTAAAACAACATTTTATACATCCGCAAAAACATGTGCGCATAACAAAATCCATAAAACATTTGTGTCGTTTACAACATACATTTTTACAAAAAGGCAAACTCTACACCGGCTTTGATCTGTTCCTTCTTTAACTCCGCTTACTACCGATTTCCTGCAAGGAATAAGAACGGTAAGCAACTAATTTTCTTACTGAATTCGGGTGCCTAACATTCATAAAAATGTATCCCACCGACCCCAAATAAACTCACATAACACATATCATTTACAGAAAATGAAGTAAGAAAATATGCAAAATTCTTGCAATCCTTTCTCATTAATTCTCAACTTTCTTTACCATTCTCAGATCATAGCATCCGTATTCCTTAGCTTGTTCATCATTTTACCTCATTCAACATACAATCACTCAGACTGAACATGCCAATGATCCTGAACCACATTCATCGTATTACCTTACTCTGCATACAACCACTAGGCTGAACACGCTGAATGATCCGAACAACACATCGTTATGCGACATATGGCTGGTGGTAGCGAACCAATCCCCCGTACGTATCACGATAGAGCTAGCTACACCCACAACGTAAAGCTCATATCTGACTAAGGGCATACCGATCTATCTCGTCGAGCAAGCTGACTGTGCCTCGAATCATGGACGAGTACGCCTTACCACGTATTGCGCCGATCACACTCAAACACACGAATTATGCAACACAGAATCATGCATCATTCACCAAGAAATAAATAAGGAACCGAACTCACATTCAATGATTTAGTTACTTCTTTCCACCGCTTGTATAAACTCGTTTGTGCGACAGTTATTCCTCTTAAAATCAGTTCTTCTTCTTTTTTCCTTCACGAATTCCTTTCCAATGCTTAGAGATTTTCTTCAGGATACTTAGAAAATTTCTTAGGGATTTTTCAACACATTTAAGAGAGGAGGTTTGACTGGGTTTTATAGGAGAAGAAAACTTCTAAAGAAGGAATTCTCAGTTCTGTTCCTGGCGACACCTCTTCCATGACTCAACTGCCAAGACTTTATGGAAGGGTAAGCTCAGCTACTTTGCCACCACCTACCTTCTAGGTAGCTTCCCAGAAGCACCTAGCCACCACCTATCTTCTAGACAGCTTCCTAGAAGCAGCTTGTTTTCTCATATTCAGTCTAAATCCTTCTCCAGTTCAGTTCCGACTAGTCCACTGAATCATATTCAATTACCTTCGATGGATTCTTTCTTCCCAAGGCTGCCTTACTTCTTTTCCCCACCCGTACTGGTCCTTCTGGGTAAGTAAGATTAGTGCAGAGCTCCCCTATTCGCTGCGGTTCTATCGTAGTTTGATCCCTTATGTACTTTCTGAGCATAGATACATGGAATACTGGGTGTAAGGCCATATCTGAGGGAAGTTCTAGCCGATATGCTAGCTCTCCAACTCTTCCCAAAATTTTATAAGGCCTCATAAACCGAGTAGCCAATTTCCCAACTTTCCCAAAATGGCCCTTACTTTTTTGGGCTGCTACTTTCAAGTACACCCAATTCCCCACCGCAAATACTAATTCTCTCCTGTTTTTATCAGTATACTTCTTTTGACGATCCTGGGCTCTCTTCATATTCCTCTGTACCTTTTTTATTTTCTCTGTGGTCTCATCAACGATACTTGGTCCAAAAATTTTTTTCCCCAATTTCAGTCCAACACACCGGTGTTTGACATGGTCGTCCGTACAAGGCTTCATAAGGAGACATGCGATACTCGAGTGATAACTGTTATTATAGGAGAATTCTACTAATGGTAAATGTTGCTCCCAAGATCCGGCCCAATCTAATATGCACATTCTATATCTTTGATGGTCCTTATAATCCGTTCTGATTGACCATCGGTTTCGGGGTGAAAGACAGTACTAATATGAAGTTGAGATCCTAAGGCATCTGGAAAGTCTCGCCAAAACTGATAAGTGAATTGGGGATCTCGATTTGATACAATACTAGCCGGTACTCTGTAGAGTCGAACAATCTCCTTTAAGTATAATTTTGGTAGCGTCACTACTCGATCAATCACTTTGATCGGTAGTAAATGACTAGACTTAGTTAAGCGGTCTACTATCACCCATATCGCATCATTTCCTCTTCCCAGTGCGGTCGGTAATCCTGTTATAAAATCCATTGCAACAACTTCCCATTTCCATTCCGGAATCGGTAGACTTGGTAGTAATCCCCCGGGCAGCTGGTGTTCCACCTTGACTTGTTGACAAGTCTGGCAGTGTGCCACCCATTGAGCTACTGATCTTTTCATTCCCGGTCAATGGTAGTACCGCTTTATATCTTGGTACATTTTGGTACTTCTAGGATGAATACTAAGTAATGACTGATGTGTCATCCTTAGGATTTCCTTCCTTAATTCCTGTCTGGCAGGAACCGTAATCCTTTCATTTAATAAGAGTGTGCCATCATTAGCTACGTAATATCCCTTCTTATTTTGTTCATTAGCATTTCCCAGATCCTCTATAATTTTCTTTAAGTTCGAATCTTCTTGTTGTTCATCGCGGATTCTTTGAATCAGTTCAGCTTGATTCACGGATTGAAGTCCTAATGGTTTATTGCTTTCACCTTCAAGTGCCGTTAAACATATCTTTTTAATCCATCCTCTAAAACTTCTAAGTCCTTTTCAACGTTTACATTTTCCTGTCTGCGACTTAGAGCATCTGCTACCACGTTTGCTTTTCCAGGATGGTACAGAATCTTCAAGTCATAGTTTGCGATAAATTCCATCCATCTCCGTTGTTTCATGTTAAGATCAGGTTGGGTGAACAGATACTTGAGACTTTATTGATCTATGAAGATTTGGACGGTTTCTCCATAAAGATACGATCTCCATATTTTCAACGCAAACACCACTGCGTCCATCTCTAAATCATGAGTGGGATAGTTCTCCTCATGCTTCCTTAACTGACGTAATGTGTAAGTAATAACCTTATCGTTTTGCATTAGTACACAACCCAAACCTACTCGAGATGCATCAGTGTATACCAAGTAAGGTTGATTACGTTCTGGTAGTTTTTGGATATGCACTGTTGTCAAGACTTCTTTCAATTGTTCAAACGCCTCCATTGCCTTTTCATCCCACTGGAACTTAACTCCTTTTCCTGTTATCCAAGTTAACGTCTTAGCTCGGGTGGCAAAGTTTTTAACAAACTTATGATAATATCCAGCTAAACCCAAGAAGCTTCGGACTTTGAAACATTAGCTGGCTGGGGCCAATCTTTGATTACTGCAATCTTTTCTGGATCGGCAGACACACCATGTTCCAATACTCGGTGGCCTAAGAACCCAATTTCATTTTTCCAAAAGCTGCATTTGCCCAGCTTAGCAAACAGCTTATGTTCTCTTAATCGCTCCAACACCATCCTTAAATGTTTTTCGTGTTCTTTGGCACTTCGAGAATATATGAGAATGTCATCAATAAAAATAATCATAAACTCGTCTAAGTAGTCTTGGAAGACTTCATTCATTAATCTCATAAAGTCTGCTTGGGCATTAGTCAAGCCAAATGGCATTACGACAAACTCATAATGTCTGTACCGAGTTCTGAATGCGGTTCTCTGAATATCACTTTCTGCAATCGAGATTTGATGGTATCTAGAAGCAAGATCCACCTTGGAAAATACCTTAGCTCCTTCCAATTGATCCAGTAATTCATCAATTCTTGGTAACAATTACTTGTCCTTAATGGTTACTTTATTGATTCCTCGATAATCAATACATAACCGCATGCTCCCATCTTTCTTTTTCACAAATAGGACCGGGGCTCTCCAAGGTGACGAACTTGGTCGGATAAAACCTTTATTCAAAAGGTCTTCTAATTGTTTCTTAAGTTCCGTCAATTCCGCCGGGGGTATACGATATGGTGCCTTCACTATTGGTACCGCACCCGGTTCTAGAGTAATTGTAAATGGATTAGCACGAGGCAGAGGTACTCATTCTAAAGGTTGGAATACATCTTGAAATTCCTGAACAATCGGAAATTCTTCTATCTTTGGCTCTTCTGTCGTACTATTTTTAGCTATAGTCAACGTGACTATATATGCTTCTCCAACACTTGGACAAATCCCTTGAAAAGAAAAAAACGGTTGTCCATATTTTTCCCACGTGACTAAGCCTTTTCCACAATCCAACAGAACTTGATAAGTAGATAACCAATCCATTCCAAAAATTACTTCATGATGGACTAGCGGAATAACTAGCAGATTGGTTGAGAAGATTATCTCACCAATCACCACATGGATTCCTAGTATATAGCTCGTGGCATGAAGTATTTGATCACCACGTGTTCTAATTGGCACATTTACTTTTACCATCATAAAAGTCCCCTCAAAAGTTTTCACTACTTCGGGTGACAAAAAACTGTGTTGCACCCGAACCAAACAATACGTGCGCCAGAATACCCCCACACGCAACGTTCCTACCATCCAATCAGTTCTTAAATTTACTTTCATTATTATTATGCATTCAATCATCAAGTAAACAAATGTATCAATTCAAATCCAAGTAAGAACTCAACATACTTGTGATGGGTCCTTTAGGAGGACAAGACGGTCTGGGTTTCTCCGTATCTAAAGCATACACCCTACCTGCGGTTGCTTGTTTCTTAGAGACTGGTCCTATAACAAGACGGTTTCCTGGGGCTGGAATGGCTAGGGGTTGAGCCGTGGGTGCTGATTGTCTATGCGGACAATATATGGCATAGTGACCCCTTTCGTGCATGCAAAGCATACAATCTTTTCCGGAAAAACCCTTGCTAATGGGTTTAGACATGTACTTTGCAAATGCCCATGCTGACCGCAACGATAGCATCTCGGTAGCATTTCTACCGATCTTACAGTCATTCGCGCGCCTCTACTACCCAAACATCCTCTGTTTGGATTTCCTTGATTCATTGGATTTGGCTTGTGCTGTTCTGAATCACGCACCGTACTAGGTCTTGCAGCTAAAGCTCGCTCCACTACTATCCCTTCTTCCACATTCACATCCCTTTCCACTAAACTAGGCAGGATGTCGAATTCCACTACCTGCAAGTACTCCATATTCCAGGTCGAAGTCCTTGCATGAATTTACAGGCAACGACCCGCTCATCATTTGGTCTGTATCACGCATATTAACGAAGGCATGTAAAATCGGCTTCATAATCACGGACACTCCTATCTCCTTTCTCTAGTCCCAAGTACTGCCTATCCAGTCGATCCTGGGCCTCGACAGGAAAATATTTCCTTTGGAACTCACCGTAGAATTTGGACCAGGAGTACGATGACGAGTATTGGCTATAATGTCTTTCCAATGCACATCACTAGTAAAATGCATCTCGGGTCAAGTAATGCACGACCACATCTTTTTTAAATTCTTCCGGACATCGAGTAACACTAAAATTCTTCTCAATGTTTCTCAACCAAGCATCGGCCGCAAAAGGATTTGTTTCACCTCCAAAATGTTCAGTTCCCAGGTTCTTCATCATGGTCACCACTTTCAGGAAATCTTGGGGTGGAGCCGAGCGACTTGAACTCGCTTGATGGTTCTGGCAGTCCAAGCGATCAATTAATTCATGAACAAGGGTCATCAAGGGATCCCTCTCTCTCGCCGATTCCCTCTGTAATTGGTCTTGGAGACTTTTTCTCTATTGCTGGACATTGAAGCCTCTCCTTGCTCATTCACATCTGATTCCCAAATTCTAGGCTTGTTTCCTTCCAGATGCTCTGTATTTCCCAAGGTTTCACCTACGGATTCTCGAGGTGAGGATTCCTCAGACAAATCTGAGTCAAATATATTCCCGACTGCTCGGGCTAACGGGTCACGGGAATGAGCACTCCCTCTAAAAGCTCTACGCAGAGGCATCTACAAGGCAACCTAGGGTCAAACTTAATCAACAAAGAAAAACAGGAACAAACTAGTTTCCTATAAACTTTTTTGCGACACATTTTGACTCGATAAAACTTGAAAGTTTTTAAGTCCCGAATGAGCATCATAACCATGCTCAGATACCACCTTTGTAACATCCCCGATCATTTCTAATCAAAGATGCTGCTATGATACTTAGGATATCTAGTCCAAAGCCTTAGAACCAATCCAAGTCCTTAGATAAAACGTTCTTAGTACTATTTCCTACTTATTCTTATTCCAAACTTTTCAACCGGAGTAAGAACTTGTAGTTAGTTCGCTCGGACAAAGCAAAATATCAAACCGGAACTTAAGATCATTTGTATAAACCTTTATCTTTATTTTCCTAAGTTTAAAACAACATTTTATACATCCGCAAAAACATGTGCGCATAATAAAATCCATAAAACATTTATGTCGTTTACAACATACATTTTTACAAAAGGCAAACTCTACACCGGCTTTGATCTGTTCCTTCTTTAACTCCGCTTACTACCGATTTTCTGGAAGGAATAAGAATGGGTAAGCAACAAATTTGCTTACTGAATTTGGGTACCTAACATGCATAAAAATGAATCCCACCAACCCCAAATAAACTCACATAACACATATCATTTACAGGAAATGAAGTAAGAAAATATGAACAATTCTTGGAATCCTTTCTCATTAATTCTCAACATTGTTTACCATTCTCAGATCATAGAATCGGTATTCCTTAGCTCGTTCATCATTTTACCTCATTCAACATACAATCACTCAAACTAAACATCCAATGATCCTGAACCACGTTCATCGTATTACCTCACTCCGCATATAGCCACTAAGGCTGAACACGCCAAATGATCCAAACAACGCATCTTCATGCGACATACGGTTGGTGGTAGCAAACCAATCCCATGTACTTATTACGATAGAGCTAGCTACGCCCACAGCGTAACTCTCATATCTGACTAAAGACATACCGATCTATCTCGTCAAGCACGCCTCACTGCGCCTCGAATCATGGCCGAGTACGCTACCACATATCGCGTTGGTCACACTCAAACACACGAATTATGCAACACAGAATCATGCATCATTCACAAAGAAATAACTAAGGAACCAAACTTAAAGTCAATGGTTCACTTACTTCTTTCCACCTCTTGTATAAACTCGTCTGTGCGACAGCTATTCCTCTTAAAATCAGTTCTTCTTCTTTCTTCCTTCACGAATTCCTTTCTAATGCTTAGAGATTTTCTTCAGGATACTTAGAAAATTTCTTACATATTTTTCAACACCTTTAAGAGAGGAGGTCGGACTGGGTTTTATACGAGAAGAAAGCTTATGAAGAAATAATTCTCAGTTCTGTTCCTGGCGACACCTCTTCCATGACTCAGCTGCCAAGACTTCATGGAAGGGTAAGCTAAGCTGCTTTGCCATCACCTACCTTCTAGGCAGCTTCCCAGAAGCACCTCGCCACCACTTATCTTGTAGGTAGCTTCCTAGAAGCAGCTTGTTTTCTCATATTCAGTCTAAATCCTTCTCCAGTTCAGTTCTGACTAGTCCACCAATCATATTCAATTCCCTTTGATGGATTCTTTCTTCCAAAGGCTGCCTTACTTCGTTGGATCACTACTTACTCATAATTCCCACTTTTTGCCAATAACTTCCTTAGGTTCTCGGACGATTCTATGTCCGTTTCTGAGCTCAGAGAGAGAGAGAGAGTCACTACACATTGTCTTTATAATCAACATGAACACCTTGTTTAAGAACTATTAATCAATGTGGAATGTTTATTCAATCTTATTTGCAATTCCACATATGTAAATGTATGGCGAAAGGATAGTCTTGTTATAGATAATGTTCATAGTAATTGTCATCAACATTTCTCATTTTTTCTTTTGAGGCCGTGTTGACAGTGACGCAACCCCCAAAAATAAATTATAAAAGGAATGAAAAAGGTTTTGGAGTTAGAATATAAACAATGATGTGTTATATTATAAACAATTTATATTGTAACTGATAAAAATTCATGAAAATAGTCAAATGTCTACATTGTTTAGCTTAAACTCTTTTTGTTATGCAATTGGACAGAATACAATAAACATTGTTTAAAGGTATAAACATTACGGTATACTATTATCACATTTCTGGATAACAACTCTTAATAATGATTCTTAACTATGTGCAAATATAAATGTATGCTTTAGTGGATCATCCGTAAAAATCATAACAAGTGATTATGTAATGGTTCTTGCATAAATACTCTAATTCATTACTGTTATACAGATCAAACGACTAATAAAACGATAGAGAACATACAGATTCATAAGTAATTCTTTTTTGTGCGTGTCAAGTCATAACTTTTTTAATCAGTGAGTTAAAAGATTTTAGCACGAGCAAAGAAAAAACATCAAATGTAATGTTTAGAACTTGGTATAAACAAAAAAAAATTTAGAAGTCAACAAAATAAGTTATGTTCCTCTGTATCACATTAAAATTGTAGCAAAAACAAATTCATGCGTTGCAATGAGATTGTGAAAGAATTTATATATTAGTAACCTAATAGGTTTATATATCGATACACATTTTCGCACAGAAAGACATCAATATAATCCAAAATTAAGGAGCAGTAGATAAAAAAACAAATCTGATTAGAAGTTTTTTTTAGAGAATGATATACAAGATATATTCTCAACAAAAAATGACACAATTAATAACTTAACTGAACTTTTTCTTCATAAGAAATGAGAGTTCTTCCCTATACATCAACTAAGGTTTTGGGTGTAACCTCTATAAATATTAGTTCTTGTTCTGGACCAAGTGCTTCAAGATTCCATTAACAATTATACCAATCGCGAGGTAATGAAGATAATTAGTATAAGAATTTTATGTAACTTTTCTTGGATTAACTAAAAATTATTTTAATAAAAATGACATACTTAAGTCGATGATGGCACCCAAGTTGTTTAAATTGGCAACAAACACATATTTCTTACCTTGCAAGACCCATAAAACCCAATTTTCAATAAACATGAACATCAACTTAAATGTTGAGGGAAATAGTAGTCGACACTCGACAACGTTAAAAATGAACACGTGATAAGAAAGCATCAAGCTTTTCACTATGAATGATATTTTCATAAATATAAATCGGAAGTAGGTAATTCGATAAAACATAGATATTCGTTAAAGGCAAACACATCTCAAAATGAAATAGCAAATAAAGAATAACAAAACAAATTATATGACGAATACATCATATTGTTAAGGATGACTAAATAGATGTATTATGATCTTTGGAACTAGAAATACATTACTTATGGTTATTTGACTCAAATATTTTTCCACTGTAATGTTACATATTGTCCCAATAATCATATCATTTTCTCCATTAGCCCTTTTGATAGCACATAAGAGTAAAAACTGATTTATCCAAATCTGAGAACAATATTTCTTCTTTGACCATATGATTTGTTGCTCCACTATCAAGAATCCATGTGCCTTGAAAAATTGATATATGACTTGCTGAAAATGATAGTTCTTCTATGTTAACTTCTTATATGTGCATGTAAGTTTGTTGAGTTTGTCTCATCGGACACTCTATAAATATCTGTCCACCTTCTCCATAGTTGAAGCATTGTATTTGTGATTTTGGTTGCATGTTTGAATCATCGTTCGATTTCTTGTTCTTGAAATAGCAAACCGCTTCGCAGTGATTATCCTTTTTGCAATAGTTACATCATCTTGGCTTTCTATTGTGATGATCAGATTCTTCAAAATTTTGATTTCTATCTTGAATTATTTGAATTGGATTCTTGCACCTTGCATAGAATTCTCCTTCTTCTGAATTGTTTTCGTCTCTATCTTCAAGTCTGTTTTCATGTATATGTAGTGCGTTTAACAACATCAATATTTGTAAGTTATTTGTTTGCTCTATCACACCAACATATAGATCATACTTGGTTGTCAAAGAAGATACTTCTTTAGACACCAATATTTTTCAATCATATTATCTCCATATGATTTCATCTTTTGTTGAGTTCACTAATGATCTTCATGAATTCTTTTAAAGTGGATCTCCTTTATATTATGTATGTAGTAAACCCAACACTGCTTTTGCTAATTCTTCATCATACACTACAAAAAAATAGAGATATTGTAACATAATTTTTGCAACGTTGTTGTTACAATTTTGCAACAAATTTTGTAATCATTTTGCAATGATGAATAGACATTGCAATTTTTTTTTATAAATTTTTTGCAAAATCACGTCAACATTTTTCATTGCAAATTTATGTTACTAATTCACAAAATTTTTACGATATGTAAAATCTCATGCAAATTTTGCAAGAAATATTCAGCAAATATGAGTCGTGATTGTTTTGCAAGAAAATTATAGTAATAAAAGTGTGAAAAACTGTGAGTATATTTGTTGCATATTTTAAGTTGATTCATTGAAAAGCATACTTATTCCATATTTAAATTAGAGGTGATCAAAAAAATTTGGGGTGTTGGGATTTTCATTTTTTTGTAAATGAGTCTCTGTTAGAATCAAATTTTATTTCATCGAAAAATCTAAAACCCAGAAATTTAAATCGAACTAAACCAAAATATAAAATACCCAAAAAAATATAATGTTCACGTCTAGTTTAAATATGAAAATATTGGTTCGACCTAGCAGTAGCAGGGCGAATTCCCTCACTTGCACTAGCCCTAACTTCTTTCGTCTAATCAAATTGAATGAAATCAAACTAATGAATTTAGGTACTTAAACTACCCAAACCTAACCAATTACCCAAAATTTCCGGCTCCTATTTTGTTAATTTTCTTAGTAGAGTAGTTAAAAAGTTGAAACTAATATTTGTTACTAAGATTAAATTAATATATATATATATATATTATAAGTGTGTTAAGTTTGGCATATATCAGAGCCTCTTATTTCTCGCTTTTTCTTTCTTATCTTTTGCTAACTTCTATAAAAGTTTGGATAGGTCCAACATATACGTAAATATAGGGGTATGATTCTAAAAAATAATTAGATTTTCTCTTTATTTGATTGTTCATAAATATGTCTTTCTTAATTCATTTGTAGATGTGTGTTTTCCACTTCGACAAAAAGAGGTAGCAGAAACAAAACTCAGTTCACATATAATTATGCTTTAAATGTTTAAATTTTATTTTGTTTCAGTTTAACATTAAGAAATTTGGTTTATTTTTAAGACTTTTTTATCTTTAAATTTTGTTTAGTATATTTTACAGGTAAGTGATACACCAAAAGATAGTCTGTTTGATCTAGGAGTTTTATCCGTGAACTTTTAATCATCGATGGATTGTCAGCTGTCAAAACAAATTAATTTATAAAATGATAAATCTTTTAAACAAAAGTTGGAGGAGATTTCTCACAAGAACCAGAAATTAAGAATTGTCTCAAGCTTGAAGAGTTGGAGAAAAATATGGAGATTTTTCTCCTCTAAGCTAATATTATTTGGATATTTATTTGGATTTTAGCTATGTTATTTTATTTCTTTTTTATTATAGTTGGTTTTTGTACTATTATGTATTTATGCATTATATATACAATATACATTAGTTATAAATGTTTTTATTATAAAGAATAAGAAATTAAACTACTATAATTTATAAATCATGTTTTAAAGAAAAACATAGAAAAATTATTGTGATGAATATCAATGTTGTAAATTTTACAATATGATGAATTTAAGTGTTACTGCAATTTTGCAATGCAAATTTGCTATATATGTTACATAGCAATAAATTACAACAATTCAGAGTTACAAACATATATTGTAAATATACAACAAATTTACTGCATAAACTCTGTCACATTAATATGATAATTTACCAAGTAACTAATTTATTGCAAATTTTGTGATGTATTCGCCATAAACACAAATTTGTAATGGTCATTTAGTAACAATGTGAATTTTGTTACAATTTTATTGCAATGTCACTTGCAACAATATAATGGCATAGTGCAAAAGATTTTCTCTATTGCAATACCATTATTTTCTTGTAGTGAGAGACTCTTCCTCCAAGGATTTCTTCGCTTAATGTGTTGTGAATTAGTTGCAAGGAAAACTGATGCTTAACTTTTAATTCTTCTGATTCTTTTAATTCAATTAATGGAGAAACATATTGGGCACATGGAATCGCAAGTATCAATAATCGATTACGATATCTAACTAAATAGGGATTTGTTAATGAACCATTCTTGAACTTAAAACACTAAGGTAAAGCTAGCCTACTCCCATAGTATTAACTATTTAACCGTGAATCTCCAGAACATCTAGACTTTCGAATTAACCCTAGTTATTCATGAAATCAATCTAAATAGGTCTGATAAGTTCACTTAGACCACATAACTTCAACTAATGTTGGTTATTCCGGACTAAACTCATCAATTGTTGATTTCGGTAACCTATCGTTTTCAGCACATAAATTAAACCTACATATCATAAGTTTGGTGTCAAGCTAACTTAAACATAAAGAACACAAAGAAAAAGAACCCTAAAGGTAAATCCTTAATTGAAAATTTGAAGAAACCCTAAACCCAACTGGGGGATTACTCAGACATAGATGCAGACATTAAAACCAAATTCAATATATGCAAAAATATCAATATAATAATCAATGAGAGTTCAGAAAATACTTCTAGAAAATATGAGATTTCTTCTCCCTTAGCTACGAAAACAATAAATCAAAATCAATAAAAACAAGTAGTATGTGCACTAGGGTCGAGCATCACTGTTTATATAACAATCCTAAGTCCTATGGTCGGTTAGAGTTGTTCAAAGTCGGTTGGAACTGGAAAAAGGAAAATCTGATCCCTTCTCCAAAACGCACCACTTCATTTATGCATCAATCTGGTTGATCATGTATTAGTCTTGTCGATATCCTCTTTGTTCTAGTCGATCCAATCTTATTTTGGTCGACCTCTGATGCATCTATTTTGATACTTGAAGGCTTGGAACGTCTTAAGTTGTTCCAAATGTTCCTTTCAGCTCCAATGACTTTTAAAACATGTAAAACTATAAATAACACCAAAATACAATAAAACCTAATCTAGACTCGATAAATGACACTAAAGCATATGGAATCAATAAATGAAAACCATCAAACTATGACATATCAATTCCCACAGACCTGAACCTTTGCTTGTTCTCAAGCAAGAACAAAGTTAAAAATCAAATATAAATGAACTTACACAGTCCTTTAGACCTCACCGCATTGAACTTCCAATCCTTAAGAATTTTTAAAAAATCCTAGAACCAGTTAGTACAACATGTAATTTACCATAAGCATTGCGATCATTACCGTACTCTGGCTCCCGAGATTCTAATGAATTTCCAAAATCTCCATTATCGATCTTTTAACATTCATTGGTTATCTCTAAGTGCATTCTCACTAAGGGAATATCAATCGCAGCAAAGGGCTTTGAATGGAAGGCTATTTGATGGTGTATGAAGTGTTTCGGCTCTGATAATGAAGATGGATGCAAGTCATTGTGTAAACTCACAGTGAGACAAAGACCAAATGTTGGTACACAACCTCACGAATCTCGGATTCTCTGTAAAGATCAATAAGTGTCCTAATTGAAATGGTGCCAAAGGTTACACATCAAACTCTAGATCGACTTTATCCTAGTTATTTCTTTGTATTCTTTCCCTTCTCGTTTTGTTTTTTCCTTTTCTTCTTTTAGTGATCAGTCGATCTCTGCATATATTTTTTTTTCTTTTTTGATTTATTTTCTCAATTTTTTTCTATTTTTTGAGAAGGAGAAGCTAAAACCAATTCTAGTCAAACAATTCTGCATCAAAGATAAACTCAAACGTGTATTAACCATGTAAAGAGAACATTGAATGTTATCCGAGATTCTTAGAACAGAAAGTCGTGTCGGTCTGCATACTCCATAGTTTTTGCATATGATTGCACATGATGATGTTATAGAGGCATGTGGTTTGAAAGAATGGATCGGGTAAGGGTGTGGTACCAAGCTAAATGTGAGCCTAGCCATTCATAGTTCTGAAAAGAGTGGTAGAAAATATGGTTTTGAACTCTAAACGTTGTGATCCAATACGCGATATCAAGCCCCTAAGTAAGATGTTCAATTAAGTGTTAAAGATCTTGTAAGATATAGTCAACATTAGATCATTCATATTTTCAAAGACTAGGGAACTTCTAGCACAAACGACCCGCTTATGGTATTTCTAATCTTCTTAAAAATGAGAACCATCAATGTTAGAAGTCTGTTAGAAATTTAGTCAATGTTAATAATGAAATCGAAGAACAACATAAAAATTCTCAAATTTCTGACTCGATAAAACAAAGACTGACTATAAAATAAGAAAACAAAACAAAAAAAGTGTTAGTAATGAGCAAACAATCTTCCCCATACCTACTTCACTGCATCTCACTCTAAAATAAAACCAAAGGAAAAGGTGTGGGAAGAACAACACTGAAGCAAAAGGAATGATAAAAGAAACCAAACCAAACCAAACCAAACCAAACCAAACAGCCTAAAACCAGTGGATTGATTGATCTTAGATTCAATCTATCGATTTGAATGCTTGTCCGGTATTTTTCTGATTCCTGGATTGATCGATCTAAAGTGGATCGGTTGATCTCTGACCCCATGAATTTTCTGAAAATTCGCATCTTCCATGTTTGGATTTGTTCCTATATGCTAAACACAAAACATGAAAAACCAAAATAAAAATGCATAAATATATAAGTAAAACATGCGGGTTGCCTCCCAATAGTGTTTTTTAACGTCGTGGGCCTGACTGTAGTTACGCCTAAGCGTGAGGGGATTCCATAAAAGGATTGCAGACATCCTCATCTAGATCATGGTGTGATAGATTGATGCTGTTATGCTGTCCAATTTCAGAAAACTTTAAGCGCAGAGCCTTCCACGGTGAATGCTCTTTTGGTGTTGTACATGATAACGTTATTTTGATTGCTACTCTTCCTACATGTTGATACTGTACTTTGGACTCTTATGTTTGCTCCGAGTAACACACAAAGGATCATCACTTAAAACCATGGTCTTGCTTCCATCCAGAATTCGCTGAAGGCAGATAGATGCATTATTAGCACTGCGACCAGTCGATCCAAGGGTGGATCGGTCGACTCTGCAAGCAATTTCCCAATTGAAGTTTAACATCTAAGATCAGATCTATTTTATCTTTTTTGTCGACATTGGAAAATGAGACTTCTTAACGCATTTAGCAAAGTCTTGAATGTGTGCAAACCCAGTTGTCTCCATCCAACAATACACAAATTCATCTTCTTCCTGAACCAATGCAACCTCTAAGGGGTCCTCCGAATGAATTTCCTGCATTATCTCCTTTATGATTTCATCAATGGTATCTACCCAAAAATTCTGTCCCTATATCGCTAGCTCTATATCGTTGTCTCTAGATCGATATTTACTTGTTGCATGTTGATGCTGGCTCTTGCGGTTGTTAAGAATGGTCTACCGAGAATGATAGATCTTTGGATTCTTTTTTGAGTTCAAGTACGATGAACTTCGTTAAAATCCAACATCAATTAATCTTCACTATCAAATTTTTAAGAAGATCTACTAGATACCAAACTGATTGATCCGCTAAAACCAAGGTGATCTTGCATAGTTTATAAGTGCGGAACCCAAGTCATTTGGAAACCAACAATGGCATTAGGCTCAAACTAACTCCTAGGTTGCATAAGCAGTAGTCGAATTTTTAATCATCTATATCGCATGGCAAAGTGAAGCTTTCGGGGTCCTTGGATTGATCGATCCTCGTCTACATCGATCAAATCCAGATTCTGGTTTTTTGCAGCAGATTGGTCAATCCCTAGGGTGGATCTGTCGATATCTGCATCATGTGACTTTTGATAAATTTATTTTCTATTTCTGATCGTTATGACTTGGATATACTCCTTTGGATTGGTCTCTGACTTTCCTGGAAGAGTTCGTGGAGGTGCCTTGACCGATGCAGCGGTCTGAGCAACTTGTTTTCCAACACACGCATATGAGTACTTAAGTTCTAAAACTTCTCATTAAGATCGTTGTACATTCCATCAACCTTATCATTAATCTCATTGACAAACTGCTTTTTCTCTTCTCGAACTTGCTGGAACTTTTGTTCAACCCTATCTCGGGAACCAACATTTCTATATTGTTGCGTAGGCTCGAAATTCTATATTACCATAACCAGTGTTCTTATTTTGAAACATCTACGTAAATTTTTGATGAAGTTGAGCGGTGGTGAATGGTTTAACATTGTATTTCCCATGTTGATTTGTGCATGTAGGATAGACTTGATCGGCTGGATTCTCCTCATTGGTTTTTTTATAAGAGAGGTCTGGGAGAATTCGGTAGTTTTTATTGAATCTCTGATTCTGGAAAATACCCTATCCTTCTATATAGTTAACCTCTTTAGTTCTCTCAGGTCTTTCTTCAATACCACAGTCTTGGTATTCTTGTTACTCGCACAAGTTCAAAGTCCTTCGTTGTGCCTTAAACAACATATCAACCTTAGCATTAAGCTTCTTGATAGTATTATTATTGGTAGCCTACTCCCGTAGTACTAACTATTAACCATTTCATGTAAAGGTAGCCTACTCCCACAGTACTAACTATCTAACCATGTATCTCCAGAACATTTAGACTTTCGAATGATTCCTAGTTATGCATGAGAGCAATCTAAATAACTCCAAAATTTTCACTTAGACGGCATAACTTCAACTCAAGTTGGCTATTCCTGACTAAGCTCATCAATTGTTGATTCTGGTAACCTACAAATCATAAGTTAGGTGATCAAACTAACTTAAGCATTGAGAACACAACTATGAATCAAGAATTTGTAATCCTTAGGAACTTAAAACAAATCAAGAACCAATTAGTGCAACATGTACTTTACCATAAGCATAGTGATTATTATCGTACTCTCGCTCCCGAGATCCTAATGAATTTCCAAAATCTCCATTGTCAATCCTTTAATATTTATTGGTTATCTCTAAGTACAGTCACACTAAGGGAATATCAATCGCAACAAAGGTCTTGGAAGAGAAGGCTATTTGATGGTGGTTGAATTGTTTTGGCTTTGATAATGAAGATGGATGCAAGTCATTGTGAAAATTCACAGTGAGATGAATACCAAATGTTGGTACACAACCTCACAAACCTCGGAATCTTTGTAAAGCTCTATAAATGTCCTAACTGAGTTGTAATGGTGCCAAGATTACACATCACTCTAGATACACTTTATTCATGTTCTTTCTTTATATTGTTTCCCTTCTTGTTTTGTTTTTTTCTTTTTTTTTTTTTAGGATCGGTCGATCCAGTCTGGATCGGTCAATCTTTGCATACTGTTTTCTTTTTTCAATTTTTTTTTCATTGGTTCAAAATAATTTTCTGAGAAGGGGAAGCTGAAACTGATTCTAGTCAAACAATTCTGCATCAAAGACAAACTAAAACGTGTATTAACCAAGTAAAGAGAACACTGAATGTTATCAGAGATCCTTAGAGCAGAAAGTCGTGTTGGTCTGTATACTCTGTAGTTTTTGCATATGATTGCATATGATGATGTAACAAAGGCATGTGGTCTAAAATAATGGATAAGGGTGTAGTACCAAGCTAAATGTGAGCCTAGCCATTCATAGTTCTCAAAAGAGTGGTAGAAAAATGGTTTTGAACTCTAAATGTTGTGATCCAATGCGCGATATCAAGCCCCTAAGTAACATGTTTAATTAAATGTTAAAGATCATGTAAGATAGAGTCAACGTTAGATCATTCATATTTCCAAAGAATAGGGAACTTCTAGCAAAGACGATCCGCTTATGGTATTTCCAATCTTCTTAAAAATGAGAACCATCAATGTTAGAAGTCTGTTAGAAAGTTAGTCAATGTTAATAATGAAATCCAAGAACAACATAAAAATTCTCAAATTTCTGACTCTAAAATAAGAAAACAAAACAGAAAAAGTGTTAGTAATGAGCAAACAACCTTCCCCATACCTACTTCAATGTGTCTCACTCTAACATAAAATCAAAGGAAAATGTGTGGGAAGAACAACACTGAAGCAAAAGGAATGATAAAAGAAAGCAAACCAAACAGCCTAAAACCAATGTTAATAATGAAATCACCGAACAACATAAAATTCCCAAAGTTTTGATTCGATAAAATAAAGACTGACTCTAAAATAAGAAAACAAAACATAAAAATTGATAATAATGAGCAAATACCCTCCATATTTGTTAACGAACGTTCTCGAACTCAAAATACTAAGGTAAAGCTAGCATACTATCTAATCATGAATCTCCAGAACATCTAGACTTTCGAATGAGCCCTAGTTATTCATGCTAGTAATCTAAATAAGTCTAATAAGTTCACTTAGACTACATAACTTCAACTCTTGTTGGCTATTCCCGACTAAGCTCATCAATTGTTGATTCGGTAACCTAACTATCGCTTTCAGCACATAGATTAAACCTACAGATAATAAGTTAGGTGATCAAGCAAATTTAAGCATTGGAAACACAAAAATGAAGAACAATAAAAGTAAATCCCTAACTGAAACTTAAACTTATTTCATCATCGAATCCATTTGAACAAACCCTAAACCAACTGGTGGATTACTCAGATATATATGCAGACATTAAAACCAAATTCAATATATGCATAAATATCAAAACAATAATCAACGAGGGTTTGGAAAGCAATTCTATGAGAGATGAGATTTCTTCTCCGTTAGCTATGAAAACAATAAAGCAAAAGCAATGAAACAAGTTGTCACTGTTGTGGGGTCGAGCAACACTATTTATATAAGAATTCTAAGTCTTAAGATCGGTTAGATTTGTCCAAAGTTGGTTGGAATTGAAAAAATAAAATCTGATCACCGGGATTGATCGATCCAGGGAGTGGATCGGTTGATCCCTGCTCCAAAACGAACCAATTCATTTATGCATAAATCTGGTCGAACCCTGACTAATCTGGTCGACCTCCTTTGTTCTAGTCAATTCATCTTGTTCTGGTCAATCTCTGATGCATCACTTTTGATAGTTGAAACGTCTTAAGCAGTTCCAAATATTTCGTTCAGCTACAATGACTTGTAAAACCTGTAAAACTATAAATAACACCAAAAAGCAAGAAAATCTAATCTAAACTCAATTAATGACATTAAAACATATGGAATCAGTGGATAAAAACCATCAAAACCATGACACATCATGGTTGACTACATCCTTTGTAAACTTGTGGTGGCTTGTGGTTTTTTGTGATCTTTTTGGTTTCTTGTGGGAATTGTGATGATAGGTTACTAGGATCTCTACGCTATCAACCATAGCTCTGATACAATGTTAGATATCGTGATTAATAATTGCTTTCAAAATTAGAATATTTGAAACAATAATTCTGAAAGCTTGTTTATTGATCGGATAATTCATTTGCTTTGTGGGACTTACATACTCTAAAAGCCTAAAACATTTAACATAATTAATAAAATTAAATTTCCTAATCTCATAAACTATAAAAAGAAAACTAATTAATTTCTAGAAGTAAAATAAGATAATTTTCTCTTCATTTGTGTTAGTCACATGATTTCTGTAAAAGTAAAATAAGATAATTTCCTCTTCACACCTCTGTCAAAAGTTTAAGGAGCTTCCTTATGGGTTACAATTCATATGTTCTATAAAGTATCAGACTGCTGACAAGCAATGGAAGGACAGATTGTCGGAAGGATTAGAAGATTAGTACAAATTCTAACACATTTCTCTTCTGAAAACTTACTATGACTCTCCCAAAATCTTTTTGATTTCTTATAATAATCTCTTTGCATGTGCTTTGGTTCCATTCAAACTTTTAGCTTATGCTCTAATATCATATGAAAGAACTAACATAAATTACTGGTTCTGATTTTTTTTTCTTTTTTTGTTCTTGTATATAATCTAGGGTTTTTTCTACGTAAATATCTCATGCAACCATTTTTAAAACAGGTAATTAGTTATGTTTTATGTTGTTGTAACTATATATATAATAGCCGAGTTTTCTCTCCTCTTAAAGTGTCTACGTCAGTATCAATATAATATTACATTGAATTAAGGTGCATGTCACTATTCGAAGTCAATAATGTAATTATCAGAATATTTAATTAGTTTACATGTGTAGGTATGTCATGATCTATAGTTTGTGTAGATAAGAATCATTTTCCATAGTATTATTGATCCCACAAATAATTAATTCAAATCATATATATAATAGCAGAGTTTTCTCTCCTATTAAGGTGTCTACATCAGCATCAATATAATATTATTGATCTCACAAATAATTAATTTAAGATTAAATTTCTATACACTTATTTTTAATTAATATAAAATTAAAGTAAAAATTAATAAAATACATAAACAGAACATACATATAAAATATATAAATTTATATAAGTATATGAATGTGAGATATTATATGACTAGTTACAATGAAATTGTTGAAAAAAAATATTTAACACTTGAATTGATTTTATGAGGGTGTTGAATAGAGTGTTGAATATGATATGGCTAAAAGAAAATATATAGTGCCATGTAGCGCATTATTATTGGACGTTGAGTTTGGTTGTTGGATAAGAAAGTGACTGAAGCATATGTTGTGCTGTAATTGGCTTATGAGATTCATGATATATATTTCATCCTAATTATTCAAAGTCTATTATTTGATAGTAAATTAATTTATTATTTTATTTTTCAATACCAAAATTCATCATTTTCATACTTTATATAAAAAATATTTGTTTCAATTGATTTGGACACAAAAACACATTTTTACTATAATTTTGCATACTTATTACAAATATTTGGCAGCGTTATTGTAAACATTTGGCACACTTGTGTAAAATCTGGACGTCTTGGTAGAGTTATTGCATACATTTGACATATTTGGTTATAGCAGACATTTGGCAGATTTGAGTAAAGTAGACATTTGATAGTTTTGGTTAAAGTGATAAGGTAGGGTGTTAGAAGTTTATTAAACAAAATCATTGTATAGTATAAAAGTTGAATTATTAGATGGAAGAGAAAATATATAATGTGGAACGTTAAAAAAAAAAGTAAGATTTCAAAACTATTGTAGATGGTCTAAGAACAATAAATCTATAATCATGAAATGTTGAATTTCCTAATTTTATTAAAAATATTATTTAAAATGTAAAAAAAAAAGTTCCTTTAATAGATAATATTTTGTAAAGTTTTATTGGCAAAAAGTAATGTCTCAAGAAAAAACATAAATTTCAGATTTTGTAATGTGTATTATGAGTTTCAAATAAATACATATTTAAAAACAGTAGAACTTGATTAAAAAGTAAATAAATTTTAAGATAGTAAAATATTTTAAATTATTTTTATATTAATATTTAAAATATTTAAATATTAAAAATTGATAATTATACATGATAACATATCAAGTGTTCTTTGTTACAATAGTGATTAATTTATAAACGCAAGTAAACAAAATTTTAAATCATTTAAAAAACTTAGATTATTTGACCATTTTTTAAAAAACTAAAAAATATGGGAAAGAAAAAGGGTGAATCAATGTGTATATTAAAGTAAAGGTTTATAATATAGTTTAATTAAAAAAAATAACAAAATTTCATCTATAGTGTTGATAAAATTCTAGATATGTATTTATGATTATTATATAAATAATAATAATCTAATGTCTTAAAATTAAAATTATGGTGCTAAAAATTTATATATTTTTACACAATTCTACATTAAATTGTTCATGATGTTTTAAAATTGAAATCCACACAACACGTGTATCTTACCTAGTTAAATTTTAGTTCCATGGTTTTGAATATAGGGATGACGACGGTACCTCTTTACTTCTTGAAGATAATTAGTGCCATCATGCTTCATTATAAATCTTTACAGCTTTGCAACAATAAACTTAACATAATTTTTCAAACTACTAACCATTAAACCACAATACTTTGTAAATCAGACATTTCATATGGAAAGCATTGGCCAGAGCTCTAGCAGTCTCGAAAAGATTGCAATCTTGGGAAATTCAGTTAGATCCTAATTGCAATATCATCTCATCTCATCTCAAACCAAAAAAAAACTCTTTAACTTTTAAACCCAAATAAAGGACACAATATTATGGTTGAATTTTAAAATCAACTCTAACCAAAATAAACCCTTAATTTGTGTAAGAATAACTTCAATTTGTGGTTTTTTTTTGTTAAACCAAATATGTCAACTGTCCAAGGATATGTGAATATAAGAAGCTGCAAGACTACTGTTAATCTACGCAATTTCATTCAACAGTTTAAATATTAATTCTGTCCCAATAATATTAATTTCAACAGGTAACAAAATCCTACATCAATGTACAACATAAAAAAACGGACAACGCAAAGAAAGTTCAGACGCGTCTAAACCGCTAAATCAAATCAGCGGTTAACCGTTTTTTTTTATTTAAAAGATCCCAAGAAGTGGCCAGAACTTACGGTGAGGTTTTCTCATAATACAACAATCTTCAAACTATACTTGGACGATCTCCAGACCAGCTACAAGTGGCTCGTGCCCACCAGGTTCTGATACAATCCACCAATGGTGAATGCTGCACTGGTTTAGGCTGATTCACTTCTGAGTCTTTCTCAGAGCTGCTTGGCATTGGCAGAGCACAAGACAAGTACTCCTCTTGTGTCCATTTAGGAGGAACAGAGACGTTCAGTTTTGTGAGCCTTGGCCTTTGCATAGGAACCGAAACCACCCCACCTTCAACAGCCATTGCTTGAGCACCGCCGTTAATATCGGATTTGGCAATCCCATTGAAGTGATAAATGTCAAACACTTTCTTTCCCATCATTCCTGTTGAATCCTTGATTCCTCCTAGATTCCGGTCTAACTCCAAGATCACTTGCCATAACTCACTCCACACGATGAAACCTGTGGCACAGATATCGTTGAGCTTCTCAACTGGGAGTCTTATGTTTGTTTCCTGAACAACTTGGTGAAAGGCATCCACAGTGATGAAACCTCCTCCTCCGCTTTGGTCTCTTGCGTCAAAAGCTCTTCTTATCTGTGACTCTCTCAGCTCAAGTTCATTTTCTTCTTGGACAGATGGATCAAGTGCAAACAGGACGGTGTAATGTGACTCGCTGCCAACAACCCATATTGGCCATTTGGGACATTTCAGATTCTGACCGACTTTGCAGAATTGGAGAGACTCGATGAACGTGAGGAAGCCCACCTCCACATTCTTAGAAATGCCTTTCAGAAACATGCCGCCTCCAAGATCCATCCTTCCATCAAACACATTAGCAACCGCTTCTCCACACAACAGCAGGTTTACAATTTCCTAATCAAAAAGAGGCACTGAGAAAAATCAGCAATTCTCAAAGAAAAAAGTGATAGTAAAAGTAAAGAAACAAGTAATGGATTCTGCAAATGTGTTAATTCTAGTACCTGGGAGGCATGTCCAAATGGTCCAGTTACAAGAGGGGGTTTTGGATCATCCCTGTCACTTTGAACGGAATCCTGTTCATGAAATATTCATTTACGGTTACAACACTAGGAATTCAAGTATCTTGGACATAAGGAACAACGAGGACCTTTTGAGCTGACTTGGAGAATTGAAATGAAGAATCTATACAAAATCTACCACAATAATCAAGTATGCAACTTATATTTTGATTCTGTTAAGATCATAAATCAATATCTAGCTTTATTTCTTATACTCAATCGTAGAATAGTGACAGAATTAAGGAAAAATCTAGAAACCTAAACCAAAGAAATGGTGCCTAGGGTGATAAATTCTTGAGCATGCTGACGCTCTCCCAAAGCTCTCAAGGCCCCAAACCAGTCATCAATTACTCAACAACCTAAACATCGAAAGCATTTTTCTACTTATACTCCATTAACTCTTATCAGATTCATTCTGGTTGTAACCGCAATAGCAAGGACCACATGACCAAACCAAAGTATACCAAGTTGCTCCAAAAACTAAATCCTATTAGTGTGATTAAAACATCAATTCAATCCCCTAATCTATCATTCAGGTATGTCTTCTAGTACATATGTTAACAAACAAAAGAAAAATAAGGATCAAGGTAATACCAGTCCACGGGAGAGTAAAGCAGAAATTAGGAACAGCAAAACACCCATGCGACTTTGGAGAGCAGGTATTGTTCTTTCTAACTTACGAACGGCACTGGATTGAGTTGTGAATGTCTCGAATCTTAATCTCTTCTGCAAATCTGAAGCAGACTCAAGAGAGAGCCCACCAGCCATTGCCTGTGAAACAATAAATTACAAGGAATCTAATAGGCGGCGCGACATAAAGTAGTAAAGAAAAACCAATGATTGCACCAAACATGAAGAACTACTCAAGTTTGACTGCTAACCTCATCTCTCTGACTAGTACTCGGTTCCTCAAAATTACTGAAAGTCGCTACTACAGCACAGTTATTGTTTCCACACGTAAAAAGAATCTCACACATGCTTCTGACAAGGGCCCTGAAAAATCAGGGAAATACAACAATAGATAGTGCTGAGAAGTGAAAACTAAGCATGATAACTGAAATTCTGACATGAATCAAAGTCTGACAAATCTTCTGATAATAATTACCTTGTTTTTGTCTCTTCTGTTACATAAGAGAAAGAGTCTGATGCAACATACCGATGTTTAGACAATGCCCAGACACCCGTACTTGGGGAAGCTTTACCTACGTCCTCCGGAAAGTAAAGAAGGTATTTAAAAACAAATGCCTACATAGAAAATGGAACAGTCAGTATCAACTGTAAGAATGTCCAAATGCCCCAGACAGTGATCGACCACATGTAACCCAGACAACAGATAAGAAGAACAAGAGAAACAACAGAACTTACTTGTAGTGCTGCTAAAACACCACAAGGCCCACCTTCATGCTGCACTAACCCTATAGTAGTTTCAGGATCAGAGCTAAACCTATAAAAATGTAGTCAAACTTTTGGAGCACAAAATTAACTATGAAATATGATGTTTTAAATCATGGATAAAAGTGACATACATATATGGAATAAAGGATATATCATTTACACATTTCGGAGAAATTAAGCATCTATGATCCACATGGAAATTTCCAGTTCTTAAAATTTAGTGAGGAACTTTATTTCATTGAAGAAATAAGTTACACTATAACATGCCTGACACCAGCAAACTATGGTCCACTATTATTCATGTATTTAAAGTGGGTTTTAAGTTATAGTTGTCAAAATTCAATTGCATTTTCTCCAGAAAAGGTCAGTTTTATTATGAGAGATATGCAGCAATTATTTGCTGGAGACTATTGATATAATTGTGAAAAACCTAGGAATTATGGTTATTTTTCTACCAATAGGGACAAGAGGGTAGTAATCGGATTACTTCCCAGGGACAAGAGGATTCATATCTTGTTGGGAATACTTTGTAGGCCTAGTTGGAGAAGCTTCGTCAACTACAAAAAGCTTTCCTTGTGGGGTATTTAACTTTGCTTACTCTAAAATTTTTATAAAGGTATTTATATATTTCCTCTTTGAATCCTTACCCTATCAATTGGTCTACTTAACTGATCCCTAACATGCAAGGACATGACGGAGAGGAGCGAAAAAATAGAGAAGGCCCAATGGGAAGCTGGCTGAAAACCAGCAGTGTCTAAAGGGAGTGATCTTGTAAGTCAATGTCTAAAGGGAGTGATCTTGATAAGGAAGTTGTTATTGATAAGAATCCCAAATCCCATAGTGGATAATAACCAAATGCCTTAAAAGACTCCCACATCAGATAGCAGATGTAAACCTAATGCCTTAAAAGACTCCCACATCGGATAGCAGATAACAAAACTACTGCCTAAAAAGACAATTGGATACCCTTACACATAATCTACCTTTTGTGTTAACAAGCATCCCACGTCAGACAGCAGATAACAATACTAATGCCTTAAAAGACCATTGGATACCCCTCACTCTTGATCTACCTTTTGTGTTAACAAGACTACCACATCAGACAGGGGATAACAAAACTAATGCCTTACAAGACCATTCACTCTGAATCTCGCTATAACAAAACTAATTCCTTATAAGACCATTCAATACCACTCACTCTGAATCTTGCTATAACAAAACTAATTCCTTATAAGACCATCAATACCATTCACCCTGAATCTCACTAGAATAAAACTAATTCCTTATAAGACCATTCGATACCCCTTACTCTGTATCTCGCTATAACAAAACTAATTCCTTATAAGACCATTCGACACCCTCACTCTAAATCTATATTTTGTGTTGAAAATAAGAATCGCACATCAAATAGCACATACTAAAACCAACGCCTTAAAAGGCCATAACATACCCTCACCCTTAATCTACCTCCTGATGTGGGAGTTTTGTTATCCCTGTCTGAGGCCATAACATACCCTCACCATCCATATGGTTCCAACTCCTATCCGTGCCATCTATCCATTAACCATATCACCACAACAGACTATAACAAATCATTTGTTCTAACTTCTCAGCAACATATCCAATTACACAAATGTCAAAACCAACAATCTCCATGATAAAGAGACATACTTTCTCAAACTATATGAATGTACACAACAATCAATACCAAAGCACGCAAATTTCAATCAATCCATGAACGAATCAAACTCAAAAAAACACAAAAAAATTCGTACCTTATGCCCTGATTAGTCCACTGAGCAAGTATACTTTTCGTAACATCATCCCCAAACACCATTCCAAACAACTGATCAGACTCTTCCTTCCCCAAAACAGATCCCAAAGTCCGAGCCTTTTCCTGAGCCGGAGGAGAAGGGCTCTTAGGAAACAAAACCATTCGTTTCTCAGCAGCTGCAGCCATGATTTCACGCTGCAACCTCCGAGTCTTTGCCTCAGGTGATTCACCTGAATGAGATCCGGATCCAATTGGGTTGCTCCGTTTCAGCTCTGGAAGATTGTATTGCATACTCATCTGAAGAGCCAATTTCAAATCTTCGTCTTCTTGATGATGATCCGCCATTGAACAAGAGATTCAAAGATCGCAAATTTTCACTCTTCCGTTACGATTTTGTAATATGAAAAACACAAAATTTTTACTCTCTGCAAAAGATCACACACACACACACATATATATATATATATATTGAAATTGAAGGGTGAGATTTTGCCCCAATCACAAAGAAACACAATTCGAATCTCGTCTCTGATAGTCAAAATTTACAAAAGCCATTTAAGGGATCACCATAATGAATTTGGTAATCCCATAAGAGATAAAATTTTCGGTTATGGTTTGGGCAATGAAGAATAAGAAAAAGCCAAACGGGAAGAAATTTGGATTTGAACAATTTAGGGCAAAAAGATTTTATATGGAATTTTTTTTTAGCTTATTAGCATCTTTTTCGTTCTAAAGAGAAAAATATTTTTTCTTTTTCTTTCTGGTCATTTTAATGAGTATTACGGTTCTTTTTAGCCATTAGGAACCAAAATGGTTTAATTGGAGTTTATCACTTATTTGAATTATGTTTAGTTCCCTATCTTGTTGTCAAGATTTTAAGACGGACTTAGACATCAAAAGATTACGTAGTTATCTAATAATTTTACGTTTCTTCTATTTTTTCTTAAGTGAGTTTTCCTTGGTCCGAAATAGATTTTTAGTAGTTTATCTTCTGAATTAGCAAAGAGATTTAATTCCTCTATGATTGTGAATCTATCTGTTTTTCTTAATAGTTTGGTAAACTAAACTTCTTTTCTAATAAAATCCTATACAACTTTTTTAGTTATAATTTAGGTCAGTTTCTCATTAGGGAAACGTTTTAGAATCGAAATTTTTGGGAAACATGACGAAAGTATGAATTCTTAAAATTTCAATTTTGAAACACGATAAAAACGTGCGATTCTGTTTTGTAAATGCGATGAATTTTTTTATAAGTTAGTAAATAAATAATTTGAAAATATATGAATATATACGATGTTTTTTGTAATTTTAAAACGTTAATAATTTGAGTTATGTAAATCGTTCATATTTTTTTTTAATAATATGTTAAATTATATTCAAAATCTACAATTTACATCAATAGTGACGGTTTTGATATAGATTAGAAACGAATATAACGAACAAAAGCTCTTAAACTGAGATTCGACGTGGTTGCCTCATTAAACTCCAAATCTGGAAAACCTGTTGAGACAAAACTAGATTTGGGAAAAAAAATACATATCACAATCGAAAGAGCTGATATAGTACAGTCGATAAAGAGTAGAAGAATCTGAAGCTTGCAGTCTTGGAACCAATGCTTGCAGACTTGGTTGATAACTATCTTGATGCGAACCACGTAGAAAAACCCTCATCGAAAGAGAAATCTGCTTGGTTTCGAATTGAGCTGAATCTGTTTCTGATATTCTTATCGATCATTCTTGTTAGCTTTGCCGAGGACGTCGCTAAGTCTCCATGCCGCCTGCCATTTCTTTTTCTCCAGATGTGATAGATTGTTGATTGAAATACATACCTGAATCTAAAAAGTTGAGTTCGGTCTAGAGATGAGGAGTTTAGCATATCGATTAGATGACTCCAGTGGAGAGTGGAGGCATTTCCTAACAGCTTGCCAACCAACGTATATCACACATCCGCTGAAAATCTACAAGTGAAAAAGAGGTGATCTCGGGCTTCATTTAGGCAGTCGCAGAACATGCAAACTACTCTATGATCTGGATTCCAAATACTCATCCTATCCCCTGTCGAAAGTCTATTAAGGATAGCTAACCACATAACAAATGAGTATTTAGGAGTTGCGTACCGGAACCAAACTCCCTTGTACCAGTTATTGCTCGGGTTTGGAAGGCTTACCATGCTCTTTTTTGTCTTAGTGTTAAACGAGTTCTTAACTTATCTTTGAAGCCTCTCCATAGAGGAATATCCTCACCATTCATGATGATAGTCTTTGCAATCACTGTCTCAATGAGGACATAACTCTCAGTCCTATGTCTACGGCGGCGGGGAGCCATTTTCATGGACGCAACCGTTGCTTGAGCAGATATCCCCATGTCTATAAACTCTCTCGGACCTGTGATGTCATATAAACAACCCATCTCATTCCAGCAATCGAACCAAAAGGATGTTGTTTTCCTGTTCTGCACTTCTACCTTGTAAAATTTTTTTGCCAAGCCTCTTAATTTCAGTAGCTTTCTCCACATCCATGACCCCATTACCGTGTTCTCTTTTATTTTCCAAAAAGTCTACTGCCTTATGTGGGAACTGGTGACCCATTTTACCCAAAGCGAGTCCACTCCGGATAAAATCCTCCAAATTAGCTTTAAGCTATTAACCTTGTTTGCAATTTTCAAAGACTGCAGCCCCAGCCCGCCTTCACTTTTAGGGCGGCATACATTTTTCCACCTGATCTTAGCCTTCTTTGCATTTAACTCGGGTCCCGACCAAAGGAAAGCTGAACACATATGGTCTATCTCTTTGATACATCCGCTGGGAAGACGATACGCCGATGGCCAAAAATTTATTGTTCCTGCAATTACCAAAGTTAAGAGTTGAAGTCTACCAGCATAGGAGAGATGGCGAGTTGTCCATATAGAAAACCTTTTCCTTAACTTCTCCAACAGCTATGAATACTCTGATTTTTCCAGCTGCTTCGTTAAGAGCGGTAAACCCAAATATCTTACCGGCATTTGACCTTGAGCTAAGGAAAATTATTGTAGAATTTTGGTGGCTTTAATTTTTGTCACCCCAGCCATGAAGATTGTTGATTTCTCCACACTAATCTTCAGACCTGATGATGTTGTAAATTCATCAAAACATTTTAGAACACCTTCAACCGACCTCTTATGACCTTCCACAAAAATCATCAAAATCGTCTGCAAAACATAGGTGAGTTAATCGGATGTTCTTGCATTTTGGGTGGTATATAATTCTTTTTTCTGCCGCCGCTTTATCTAACATCTTTGATAGGACATTTATGCATATTATGAAGAGGTAAGGGAATAGAGAGCAACCTTGACGAAGCCCCCTTCTGCTATTGAAAAACCCAGCCAGCTCCCCATTAACTTGAATCGAGAACGAAGCTGTCGAAATACAAATTTTCACCCTGTGGATGAACTTCTCCGGAAATTCCACGGCGTGAATTACCTCCAGTAAGAAACCCCATTGCACTGAATCAAAAACCTTGGAAATTTCTATCTTCAAGGTGCAGCGAGGAGAAACCAATTCTATATGGTAGTCCTTGACAATTTCCGTGGCGAGCAAGAGATTTTCCATTAGAAGCCGGTCTTTTACAAACGCTGATTGGTTTGCCGCTATAAACTTAGGCAAGATGACCTTAAGCCTATTAGCAATGATCTTAGATATTAACTTATTGATGACATTGCAACACGAGATCGGTCGGTAGTCTTTCATTGTCCTCGCCTCTTCTTTTTTCGGAATGAGTGCCAGAATTATTGCATTTAGTCCTTTGGGGAGAAAGCTGTTGATGAAAAACGATTTCACAGCTGCCATGAAGTCCTTCCCAATATGCGGCCATGCAGCTTTAAAATATTCGGAAGTAAAGTCGTCCGGGCCAGTTGACTTATTGTTAGGCATTTTAAATAGTGTACCTTTTATCTCTTCATCCGACACCTCTTGTGACAACTCCTCTTTATCCAATTCCGAGCATCTGAAAACCAAGAAGGTCCGTAAGTGCTCTCTCGAGGTACCTACATAGTCCATAGGCTGGTGCGATAAAAACTCTTTAAAATGTCTCTCAGCTTCTGCTTTAATCTCATCGCTGGATGTCAAGGTTTCACCATTGTTGTTTTCAATTTCTCTGATCAAATTTCTCATCTTTCTCACCTCAGCAGTCTTGAAGAAATATGAATTGTTTTGGTCTCCTACCTTCAGCCAATGCAGTTTAGATTTCTGTTTTAGGTACCCCTCTTCCAGATTTGCTAAAAAACACCACCTGTCGTAAGCTCTACCCTCCTCAATAACTCTTTGTGGCATGGGGCTGTCTAGGGTAGCAGCTTGCTTCGAACAAAGATCCTCATGGGCTGCTTGTGTTTTGTTAACTATGTCCGCTAGCATTGTTTTATCCAAATTCATTAGCAGAGGCTTCATACCTTTAAGCTTTTTCGATAGACGAAATAAAGCCGAAGTAGAGACAAAGAGTGGGCATGTCGTCTTCCAATATTCTTCCACTGATGTCAGGAACTGAGGCAGACTTGCAAGCACGTTTGAGAATTTGAATGGAGATTTCCGATGCAAGCTAGTATTACCCATGGAGATCATTCCTCTAACATGATCAGAGCATCCCCCCAAGTCAAAGGAGACATAAGATTGCGAGAATTTCTGTAGCCAGCTCTGGTTTACTAATCCTCTATCGAGTTTCTTACATATAACCCCTTTCTCTTGTTTATTACACCACATGAACCGAGGGCCGTGATATAATAGATCAAACAATGATCAGTATCTAACCGTGTTTTAAAAGTCACACATTCCCTGTGAGATCGAGGATGATTCCATAAAATTTGAGTGTTCCTCCACATCCAGTATCTTGTTAAAATCACCACAAATCAACCATGGTTTGTTCTGAAATGCTGGAGACGCATGATGACTCCGGATATTCTCCCATAGCACTTTCCTTTCCTCCAAAAAATTAGATGCATACACGGAAGAGCATAGGAACTCCTCCGATTGATCCTCTAAGAGCACCGAGCAAGTGATCATTTGGATGCTCTTAAATATATGTATTAGCTTTGTATTACCTCTCCAAAGGACCCAGATACGTCCAAGATAATGTGAATCATAGTTAGATATGAAATGCCAGTTCTGAAACACCGAGTTTGCAATGCTGGTAGCTTTGTTCTCTTTGACTCTCGTCTCTAGCAAACAACCAAATTGCATTGAGTTTTTATTAGCCCAATCACGAATAACCGAATGTTTTGTACTCTTGTTGAAACCCCGAATATTCCAGAAGAAACCCATCATTTAATAATCTTTTTCTTGGTGTCTCGTCTTTTTCCCGAACCCGAGATCACTTCGTTTGCGGTTGAATCATTTGGTAGAGTGCTGTTTTTATTTGTTGACTTTGAGGCTCATGGAAGAGAAGGCCTCACGCTTATTTCAGCTTTTCTCCCCCCATCGCCCTTCTCTCCCCTGTTTCGTTCCTCTTCATTTTCCCCTCGTAGCACTTCGTCTTGTATTTCCTTTAAGACCTCATCTTCTACAGCCAGAACGGAGTACCGGGAGGGTGACACAATCAGGGCTTTTTCCGGAGCCACCTTACCCCCCCCCCCCCCCCCCGCGACCTCTTTTTGTTGGTGATACAATAGACCAACCCTATCTTCTTGTACATTGCTCTCCCTGCGCCTGATTTGGTTCAAAATGTTGTTCCTGTGATGTTTGATTTTCCAGTTGACCGTGCGTAGCAGCAACACATACACCACCCTTTTCTGTATCTTCACATACAGGTTGTGGTGCATCCGGTATAGTCTTTTGGGCACATTTGGAACCGCATGACTATTTTCCACCATTGCATCTGAACTGTCCTAACATTATAATCTATTTCCTTTTCTAGTTTCCGTTGATGTAATGAGTGAGGCACACGCCTTCGCCACAAGAACTGGCTCCATCATGTTTTCTTTTCGCTTGAGGATTCTTGGACTTAGGATATCCCTCTGTTTGGTGCGATAGGTCTCTTTTAAGTGTCCCCACTTTAAGCACCCGACACATTTCAGAGGTAACCAAGGGTATGAGTAGAAGACCTCTGATACCACACCTTGTTTTGTCTTGAAACAGTAGAGGCTGGTAATGGTTTCGACAGATCCACATCAACGAAAACCTTTGCCTCGTCAAACTTGTGACACAGCTCTGTCTCCGGATGAAGACGCCAAGGCTCCCCAACTACGCTAGACAGAAAGCTTAAGCCTTTCCACGAGAATAGAGAGGCCAGAACGTGTTTAAGAGTTACCCAAAGCGGAATACTTCTTAAAGAGGATTGATCTTCTTCGAGAACTGGTCCGTACTTTGAGATTATCATAGGTCTGTCTGCAATGTTCTACATTCCCCTTCTTAGGACTCTGTCCCTAATCACTCTATCTTTTATCCAAAATTTTATTGTTGTCAAGTTCACCACAAATGCGTTAATCCTCATTGATTTGTTTCCGTAACTCCATACACGATTACATGAATTTTTGCGATGTGTGGAGCTTCCTCTGGAAATTTCCCTATTAGTAAATCCTCCCATAGTGGAGGTTGATCGTGTATAACATCCTCTGGAATTTTGATGAAAGGATTCTCATTCTCCGAACACACCGTCAACTCATTGTTTGATAAAGAAGGCTTCTGCTGTACAACTGATGAATACGAACGATCCGTGACCCTATTCTCCCCTTGAGACTGCTTATTTGTATTCTGTTTAACACCTTGCACTAAAACTACTGCTGCCTCCGACACTCCTTCAGCACCCTTCTCGGTACCCTCTTCAACCACAGCCTGCAACACTATAGGTTGACCTGATACCGACGTCAACTGAGATTCAACTGGAACGTGATATGTTATGGAGCCCTCTTTTACCAACGACGTGACAATAGAACCCAATATCTGATCCGAACGCAACTCAATTTTCTCTGCATCAACACTCTGCATCCTCATCGTCTGAAAATCCACTGAAACAGGGTCTACATTAATTCTCTTCCCAGCAGATTTTAATACCTCTGGATCGACCGGAACATTAGAGATGTCGAGCGCAGACGGATCCTCCGAACCAGCTACGACTTCTGCACCCTTGCCTGACTCTGACACTGCTTTTGCCCCCGGTATACCAAATGATTTCGACACAACCTACAATTGAAGAAATTCCTGAGTTCTTAATACTCAAGTCATCTGCTGAAGTCTTCGATGGAATCCTTGATATTGTTGTGCTCTTTTTCTCCGTTAAAAATCGCGCAGCAGCTTCAACACCAAACTCTGCTCCGAAACTGCCTTGCTCCTCCTCTGCTATTGGTGAAGCTCTCGCTAAACTCCTAGGACCAAGCGGCGGAGGAGCCGCCACGCCTGGCTTCGATGTCATGCTTCCTCTAGCCCTAATCGCCTTGATGATCGCCCTCCTGGATATTTGGAATTAACCTTTTTTGAAAAAATTTCCCATATTTTATTTTTTCCTATTAACTAAACGCAATCTATAAAAAGTTAGAAGTCTAGAACTCGAGAAAGAGAATAGAATAATCGAGACCATAAGCAAGGTAATTTCTTTCCATTTAAAGTCTATCAATATATTGAAGTCTCAGATATAAATAACATTTTATTTTGGAATCGGTAATTTTTCCCTCCTTTCAATTGGATTTTACCTATATAGTTTATATATTGGATTTGTGTTGCTTCAAACTTTTTTTAAATATGGTTTGGGTGTTTCTTATAAATTTTTAATTATAAATTTATCTATTTCCTATGTTTTCTAAAAATTCGTTTATATTTTCACACATTTTGTTTTTACGTATATATTTCTGTTTCCATGTAAGATAGATTATCATAAGTTAATTTTTTTAAAAAGAAATAGAAGAGATATTTCGGTAATTACAAAAGATAAAAGTAAAGAAGTGTGAGTTTAATCACGTTTTCCCCTCGTGATTTCAAGATATAACCATGGTTATGTTGATTTGTGTATCTAGATACTGCATCCAGATGTAGTTCGTTTCTGTTTTTTATTTATGTATCTAGATATTGTATCTAGATGCAGTTACGTTTGTTTGTGTATTTTGGATTAATAGTTGGATGCACTTAAAATCAAATAACTAAAAAGGACATATCATTGTTTACTAACATTTTTTAGATATAGATTTTGATTTGATATTTAATTTGATTTTAGTATTAATTTTTAGTAACAAATAAATATTAATTTGATTAAATATATACTATAAAACATATCTTAGATATAAAATTAATATTTTAGTATATACTATAAAATATCAGAATATCAACATATCAAAATATCTACATATCAAATTAAATATCAAATCAACATACAAAGTTATACGCTGCATTATCTTATAAATGATGACAGCTTCAGTAATAGATTCATGAAACTTACATATGGAATAATGCTAATATGGAATTCTGCATCCTCTCCCTAACTCTTCAGTGATAAAATCACGCAAAACTTCCATCGCTCTATCACCGCTCGGTACGTATGGAATATGCTCAATGTGAGCTTCTTCATTTTCATCACCATGATGCTCATACTCTTCCACCACTTCCCATTGTGCAAAATCACGGTCATCATTTTGTGTATCTCTTATAAAATTGTGGAGTGTCATAGTTGCTGTCACAATCTTTACCCATTTTTTCAACTCATACTTAGGATGTTTGCGGTCTAGAATCCTCCATTTAGCTTTCCATACTCCAAATGTTCGCTCAATCACCGAACTTAAACCAGCATACTTATGATTAAATAATTCTCTAGCACTTGTTGGTGGTCCTCCCCTTACAAACTGATCAAGATGGTATCGAGTTCTACGATGAGGGCCTAGATAACCAGTTCTAGTTGGATACCCTGAATCAACTAAGTAGTATTTACCCTTTGGTGGATGAGGAAAAAAAGATTCTCTTGTTGCACAATATGTCAATACTTTTGTATCATATGCTCTACTAGGTATTCCAACATATGCATATATGAATTTCATATTGAAATTACATATAGCAAGGGCGTTCATTGTCACTTATGATTTGCGGCCTATAAATGGTTCTACATTCTGAGATGGAGGACGAACTAGTACATGAGTACCATCAAGGGCACCAATACAATCCTTAAAATAAGGCCAATACCGTCCATCATTTACTAGAACTGGACTAGGATTTGTGAGCTCACCTCTTGTAGGTTTCACAACATTTGATGCATGTTTCAATAGGCTCAAAACCTCATCCAACTTCTTTTTCGCTGTATCAAGAGAATGTTGATATCTTTCGGCTAATACCCTTACAGTTAGATCTTGAGAAACCATCTCTATAAACATTGCCACACTCTCTTCCAGATCAACATTGCAAGATTCTTTGAGCTTATATTGTTCTGAGAGCTTATGACATAAACTCATAAATGTACCTTGGCTCATGCATAAAATATCGAAGCATTGTTTCTCAGACTCATACATAAACTGTTGCACACGACGCCAACCTCCACCACAATTTGTTCTCTGTATTTTTCTATCAATATTAACACCCATCACTCCATAAAATTCTTGAACAGCTGCATACATGTTTTCCTCCTCATCTAGTACAAAATCCATGTCATCATCTTCAATTAGAAATTTAAACGTCTCCTACAAAACAATAAATAAAATTCTTTTAAATATCATAACATAAGATCCAAAACATCATAAGCTCAAATATCTTCTGTCCTTCTTTGTAGCTGCTGCCAAAAGCAGTATGAGAGATAACATCTGCAGTCATTCTCACAAGCCAAATGTCTAATTCACCAGTCTACGTCTACCTCTCTTCTTTCACCAGTCTCAAACTCCAAATATAGAACCTTGTTCTCGTCATATTCATAACTTAAGAAATTCTGACGATTAGTAGGATCTTCTTTGAGATGTTTCATTGCTGCTTTGTACAAAGGAGACCACAGTCTTATACTACGCAGTGAATGTAAAACCTGCATTGCCCGAAGTTGACTACAACAAAAATCAGGATGACTCTCGATTAACTGGTTCTTGCATGAAAGTATCTCATCACGTGAGTGAATACTATCTCTAATCACATCTGCTACAACTTTTACTGCTCGTCTTTTTCGATAAGCCTTTGGTATGTTGGAAACTGAGGGGCATCATGTGATGCATTAACATCTTGATTAGGAGGAGATGCATTTTGCCTTGATTCAGATGCAACATCATACTCGTTTATGGGCTCCTCATCATCTAAATGGTTTTCAACTTGCTGAGCACTCCAACCTTCTGCTCCAGTTATATGAATAGAACCAAAGATAGTTTCCAAAAAATCTGTGTTGGCCATTGGTTTATCTTTTTATCTTTCTAGCTCCAAGTCATTCCTAAAATCAAAGGAGAGAAAAAGAGTATTAAAACATTAGACATCATAGATATTTGTAAAATAAAAAGCTTATAAATATTTACCTTACAACGCTCTTCCCACCAGTCATCAGACATGTCTATGCCTCCATTTGAATCATAACCAAGTTCAGTTCTGTTATAAGTCAATTTCTTGAAAGATGTGTACTGCTTTTTGCAAGTATTAAACTTGTTTTTAAATTTTGACCATGCATGTTTTTCTCCAAAAGTCTCATAGCACTTGGTTATAATGGTTTGTCTCCCAGCATCATTGACCATGTTTTTTCTTACATTTCCCTTCAGATTTTCTTCTATTCATAGTTGAAGATACACCCGTGTTTGTTGGTCACTCCATACAAGGTTCTATTGTTCCATAATACATATTCAAGATACTTGATATAAAAGCATTCAATATAATGAGTTGAAGTGGAAGAATACTCACATCAGTACCAGGGATAGATGTCATTGTTTTGGCTTAATTTCACTTCGACTCAGACACTGCATATATTGATCAGGCATGGAAATAAGTTAAGATAAAGTGGAAATCTGATTATAGTTTTTAAAAGGGAACCAATTATGCTAGATCCCACTAAATATAAAACAATAAATATAATAATGCAAGTAAAGCCCCCATCTCACATGTCTCAAAAGTCAAAACGATAGCCTAAAAACCCTATATATATGCCTTCCAAACTCAGCCCCCTACAACCTTAAAGAACAACTTCATCTCCACTTTAATAAAACCCTTCCACGTATCATAGAGCTCACTTAAGTTAGCCACCACAATCAAATAAGAACTCACAAACCCAGAAACTACCAAATCCAAAGCAAAAGCAGAAACTTTGAGCCTATGGGCATAAAGTGTGGAACCTTAACTCAAATACACAATAACCTAGCAGACGAAGATTCATTTGGTTAAATTCTACCCAAATAAACGAATAGCACCTAACTAGAATCGAGTGGGAAAGAAGATATGAATCAGTAGCATCTGAGATATTGAAGTTCTTCTCAAACAAATATAGCTTCATCGTAAACATAAGCATAACCTAGAAATATTAGAGAACTGAATCTGAAATAAAAGCTAGATAGAGAGTTTATAAATTCACCACTTTCATTTATGGAATCTGAAATCTGAGCTCGAGAATGGAATCTGGAACCAGAGCTCGAGAAGCACAAATAAGAAATAGAGAGAGATGTACAAGAAGAATAATACCGTAGCAGAGAACCCCAAAAGTGTAGAAGCCTTCGATTCCACAAGCATTCGATTTCGCCGGAGAAGACTCTTTGTTTCGCCAGAGGAAACTTTTTGTTTAGCCAGAAAAGTATAGAATTAGGTTTTGATTTTGATTCACGAGAGGCAGAGAAGCAAGGTAAAATCCAGGGGTATTTTTGACTTTTTCATTTTAAAATACACTTTGTAGCTAAACTCTTCATCCAAAGATATATGAAATATCTAATTATTTTGGATACACTTTAAAAATAAATCTGATTACAGCATCTGATTATAGCATATAACTTGAACTAAACGAACATCATTTCATATTTGCATTTAGATACAGCATCTAAATGCTCAAACGAACAGCACCCATCTCATTCTTGTTATTTTAAAACAAATTCAATTTGTAAAGTTGCCACAAGGCAAAAGAAGCGTCATCATCCTCTCTCACGAATTGCACCATCGACATTTTTCTAAGTTAATATATTTTAAGTAAGGTTTTCCTAAATCAATATTTTTATTATTGTTTGTTAATAATAAATCTCTATATTTCTTTCGGATAATATGTAGTTATGTACCACCATCTAACACTTAAAACTCCAGTAAAGCAAGTTCATCTTCCCTTTGAGCCCCCTACTACCTAATAGGGAGAGACTTCGTTCTAGTTTCAGTTTGGTTAGTGCTCAGTCAGCAGTAACTAGATCTCACGGCAGGTGCTGCTTAATCAGTCTACCGGATTCCTTCTGTCTTTATCATAGATTTTTTTTCTTCTCCAGAAGTACAGATCAGAAATTTATTTTAATAATATATTATGTAAAATGAATATTCTGAATTATATAAGATAGAATACAAATTCTAAACTATGTAAAACGTTTAATTTAGATTGTATAACTCATAAGACAAATTCTAACTATTTATAACTTATCTTCCAGATAACGTAAAGTATGAGAAATCGATGAACAAGTTGAGTTTGCGAATATGATTACATGTGTATTTATACATAAGAGGATCAAAATCCTTAACCTTAACATATACAAAGAAATCAATAATTTTTACACAAAAAATCGGTATGTGTAATACATACACAACCTTGATGGTGATATTAATGCTAGGTTAGCTTTGAAAATGGTAGTTTAGAATTTCAACAATTTCATGTCCGGAAGGTGTTCAATGAAATGGTTATTGATTGGAAAAAGGAAAATATGATCATTGGGATCGATCAATCAGGGGTGTGGATCGGCCGATTCTTGCTCTAGAATGCACCACTTCGTTGATTATGATCAATCTGGTCGATCTCTCCTTTGTTCTAGTCAATCCATTTTTGTTCTGGTCTATCTCTGATGCATTTCTTTTGATACTTGAATTCTTGAAACGTCTTAAACAGTTACAAATGTTCCTTTTACCTTCCTTGAGTTGTAAAACCTGTAAAAGTATAAATAACACCAGAAAACCATAAAATGTAACCTAGAATTGATTAATGACACTAAAAACATATTGAATCGAATGATGAAAACCATTAAAACCATGACACATCAGTTTTGTCTTTGTTTTATGTGGGAATAACATAACTAAATTAGGAGCTTCTAGGAAAGGTTGGATAACTACATCCAATTATTTATTTTGGTGTTGGAAATGAAGTAAGATTGGAGAAAAAATTAAAGTAAAAATGGTGTTTCTTCATTTTGAAGTTAAAAATGAAGAAATTAGTTGTAGTTTTGCTTCTATGGCTAGCTCAATTATATAATATTTGTAAAAAAATTAAATGAAGATAGAGATGAAAAGAGATCTAAAAATATTTCATTAGATCTCATCCGGACTGTGAACCAAACAATTAATATTGCGCCTAGTTGAATCTACTTGTTAAACTAGTTGGTCTTCAAAATTCACAAACAAATAAGTAATACTGCATAGAATTTCAAGAGGAAACAATTTTTGTTCAGAATGGATCAAGAGATGGTTTAGTACCACCCTTACTGGCCAACTATATGGATTTATGTGTTTTTTTTGTGCACACCAAACAAAGAACATCTCTTGCCCAAAGAAAATTACTATTTTAGTTTTTGGAGTTACCATTTTCTTATTCATTCTATGTTTTACGTGTGATAACATAAGCAAATCAAGTGTTTTCATGATGGTTGAGTAACAACATACAATTCCCTACGCTTTGTAGTTAAGGGTGTTGGAGTATAGTTATTTTAAACTTTTTTATGTCTCTTTACAATGACGATGAAAAACATGAGGATTTAAATGGATGAACAATGATTTTTTTTCTTTGTTATTTTCTTCTTTTGCCGACAATATGAAACTTTTCGATTGTGAGGTTGCTTTTGGGAGTGCAAATAGCCTTATACCATCTTATACCCCAGATTATATTCACCTACAAACTCCCTTTTTGAGTAAATCTTCTCCAATCCTACTTCTATTTTAACTCTAAAATAGAGAACACAAATTCTTACTCCCATATTCGGAGTTCTCCATGTATAATATGTAAATTTTGATTTCAAGTAGTTTGATCAAGTAGATTCAACTAAGGGAAATTTTGGTGGTTTGGTTGTACTGAACAAGCCTACCTTGTCATTTTGGCTGTGAAAATATCGTGCAAACAAATGATGTATAAATATTGTGCAAAAGATAATCCGTGCAAAATCCGGGTCACTCATCTAGCTGTTGGAACCTTAAATATTATGGAAAAGATTTTTTGCAAACTTTGGGCTGAAGATAATTTGTGCAAAAATATGGGATCAACTAGATGTAAATAGAGTTGTTGGAACCTTATCTACTTGGTCATGAGCTGACTCCATCCTTATCGATCTAATCTGTTTAGAACTCATTCAAAAAATTCAAGATTCAAAATAAAAGGCTCCTTATTGGCTGTAGTTTATCTTCATCTTTCTCTATATATTTTACTCCGTTGTAACTGATTTACACTAAGAAAATAAAATCTTCTTTCTGTCATTCTCTTATTCTCATCGTCTAAAGTTCTTATTTTGAAATTCTAACGGTATCAGAGCAAGATCCTAAACGATTTTAGCTTTGTTATACTATTCTCTCAATCTTTGGTTACTTATTCTTGTTCTTGTTCCGCTAAAACTCTGGTTTTGAATCTTAAACTCTCTGTTTCTTCAGTCTTCAATCATTTCCAATCAATTTTCTAGTCTTATTTCACTCTAAGACTTAGTCCTTAAAATCATTGATTCTTGAGTTGTGAAAAAGCTAGAATCCTGGTTATTCAGTCTGTTCTATTTATGTAAAATATGGTTATATCTCTCTCTCAAATCGATTTAAATCATGGATAGCACTAAACCAGTTGTGATTCCAGTGATTTTGAAAGGATCAAACTATCTTCTTTGGCCTAGAACCACAAGAACGACTCTTTGTGGCTGTGGATTATGGATTCATGTTGAAAGAACCAAGCATTTACCAAAATCCATCATCAAAGAAGAAGAGACTCTAACTTTACCATCAACGAAAAGGAAGAAGAAACCAAACTTGCAGAAGAAACCAAATGGTTTCAAGAAGATCAAACCTGTACTTGATCTCCTTCATAACTCCCTTGATGCGCCCATTCTAGAGGCTTATTCCTACTATGAAATAGCAAAGGATCTTTGGGAGACTCTCAAAAACGTCTATGGTAACATTTCAAACCTCACAAGAGTATTTGAAGTCAAGAAAGCCATCAATAACCTCAGTCAAGAAGATATGTAGTTCACCAAGCATTTCGGCAAATTTAGATCACTTTGGGCCGAGTTGGAGATGTTAAGACGTAGTACCATGGATCCGGCTGTGTTGAATGAAAGAAGGGAGCAAGACAAAGTATTTGGATTACTTCTCACCTTAAACCCCTCATTCAACGACCTCATCACGTATCTCTTAAGGGCAGGCAAGGTTCCAAGCTTAGATGAAGTTTGCTCACGGATTCAAAAGGAGCAAGGACCATTTGGCTTGTTTAGCAACAAAGGAGATCTTCCAATGGCTTCAAAGTAGAAACTCCAACAGACAACAGAGTAGGATACCAAGGCAACAACTTCATCAAAGATTATAAGCCACCGTGGTGCACCCATTGTAAGAGAAAGGGTCATCGAGTTGACAAATGCTACATACTCCATCCACACCTATGGCCAAGCATACTAAGAGAAAACATTTCTCAAGAGGTTAGAAGCGGTCAAGCTCAAGCCGGCTCATCTAAACAAATTTAAGAAGTGGCAATAGTAGCATCTCATGGTGATATAGTGAGGAAAATCAGACCCGCCAACTTAAATCAATCTGACATCATCTTATTTGTTTCTAAGCACGCAAAAACTTAGTAATTGATTATGGAGCATCTCATCAAATAACTAACAATCTAAATCTGTTAACTAATATTAAGTTTGCTAATGGAAATGTGGTAATTGCAAATGGGGATAAAGTACTGGTTAAAGGCTTAGGAGAACTAAAATTATTTGATAAAAAAATCTAATGCCTTTTATATGACATCATTCACTTCTAATTTTTTATCTGTCAAAAAGATCACTAATGATTTGAATTTTTACACCATATTTGGTTCTAATGATGTAAAGCTTATGGATATTGAGACCGGAAAGTTGTTTGGAGAAGAAGGCACTAAGGGAGACATATATTTTGGAAAAATCCTCACCAAGCGATCAAGCCTTATCTTTTAATTCATGCTTAGATAATAATGCCTTGTGGCACTCTAAATTAGGCCATCCGCACTCTAGAGCTCTTGAACTTATGTTGCCTAGTATCTCGTTTAATAATACTAGTTGTGAATCTTGTATCTTAGGGAAGCATTGCAAAACTGTATTCACTAAGTTCTCTACTACATATGAAAAATGTTTTGACTTAGTGCATTATGATGTTTGGACCTCACCTTCTCTATCAAGAGAGAATAAGAAATTTTTTTGTCACCTTTATAGATGAGAAATGCAAATACACTTGATTAACTTTGCTTCCATCTAAAGATAGAGTATTTGATGGTTTTTTCAACTTTCAGAACTATGTTACTAATTAGTTTAATGGAAAAATTAAGGTACTAATATCAGAAAATGGTGGGGAATACACAAGCCATAATTTCAAGAAACATCTAGCTAAGCATAGAATTATACATCAAAGGAGCTGTCCCTATATGCCTCAGCAAAATGGAGTGGTTGAAAGGAAAAACCACAAGCTATCTCATCCACAGGATTCCAACTAGAGTATTGAAAGATATATCTCCATTTGAGGTACTAAACAAGATGAAACCCTCTTTTTATCATTTGAAAGTTTTTGGGTGTATGTGCTTTGTTTTGCTACCATGTGATCAAAGAACTAAATTGGACGCTAAAGGCACAAAGAGTATCTTCCTAGGCTACTCAATAACACAAAAGGATATAATTATTATGATCCAGCTAATAATAAGCTGCTAATGTCTTGAGATGTGAAATTTAGAGAAAATCAAGGGTACTATGACAAAATAGATTGGGAAAGTGTCAAGGATCACGCCAACTCTAAATCAAATATAATGGAGAGTCTCTAATTTCTGCTCAACTATCTTGGAAACCCATCAACAAGCCACAACCATCCATTTAATACCATGACTAATCAAGGAAGCACCAGCAGTGAACAAAATCAAAATGACAATCTGGAAGCTGATCAAGAAATGGAAAATCAAGATGATCAAGACTTAGTGGCGCCTCAAAATGATGAGTCTCCAGATCAAGCTGAGGGGGAGACTGAAAGTGAAACTCTTATAGATCAACATCAAGCTTCAGATCAAGTAGAAGAATCAGTTGAAGAAATCATTACACTAAGAAGAAGCACTAGAAAAATATTTGGTCCGAAACATTGGAAGCAAGTACTACAAAAATCAAGCTATTGCCCATCCAATACAAGCTTTGTGTTCATTGACCCTTTTTCCATCAGATCATCAAACATTTATTGGAAAGATTTATCTTCATCACATACCTCAAAGCTATGAAGAAGCTAAGGAGAGTAAAGAATGGGTTGCAGAAGTTGATGATGAGATTGGTGCCATGAGTAGAAACCATACTTAGGATGAAGCTGAGTTACCATCGAGAAAAAAGCTGTGAGCTCAAGATGGATCTTTACAATCAAGTACCTAATTAATGGTGCTATAGAGAGGTATAAGGCACGCCTAGTTGCAAGAGGGTTCACGCAAAGTTATGGGGATGATTACACAGATACTTTCGCACCTGTAGCAAAGCTTCACACAGTTAGAGTTATTATGTTCATTGCTACTAATCTTTCATTGGATTTGTACCAAATGGATGTGAAGAATGCATTCTTACAATAAGAATTAGAAGAGGAAGTCTACATGACTCCACCACCAGGTCTTGAGGATTCAATCACTCTGGAAAAATCCTTAAGGCTTAGGACAGTAATTTATAGACTCAAGCAATCTCCAAGGGTGTGGTATCACAAGCTCAACTCAACACTCAAGGATAGAGGTTTTAGAAGATAGGAAGCTGATCACAACCTCTTCACCCTTCAAAGTCATCAATGCATCATTGTGATCTTGGTTTATGTGAATGACTTGATCATTTCAAGTAATGATCAAGTAGGTATTCATGAAACCAAATCCTTTCTAAAATCTGTTTTTGATATTAAAGATTTGGGAGAACTAAAATACTTCCTAGGGATAGAGATATGTCATTCTCCAGAAGGCTTATTTCAACCACAATGGAAGTATACTCTTGATTTGTTGAGTGAAACAGAAAAATTAGGTTCTAAACCAGCCAAGACACCACTTGAGGTGGCTACAAGGTCAAGCAAAAGGGGGAGAAAGAAAAGGATGATCTAATAGACAAACCATATGCCGATCCTTCTCAAGACCAGAGGCTTATAAGTAAGCTCATTTACTTGGCAATCACTAGGCCTAACTTGTGTTTTTCTGTGAACCAGATTATCCAACACATGAAGGAGACTACGGTCTATCATTAGAACATGGTTGAAAAGATTCTTCGGTATCTCAAAGGCTCACCAGGTCAAGGCATTTGGATGGGAAAGAATGGAAATGCTAAGATTGTTGGGTATTGTGATGCTGATTATGTTGGAGACACTATTGATAGGAAATCAACCACGGGCTATTGCACTTTCATAGGAGGCAATCTAGTTACTTGGAAATCTAAGAAACAGAAGGTGGTATCTTGTTCAAGTGTTGAAGCTGAATATCAAGCTATTAGGAAGTTAACAAATGAGTTTTTATTGCTAACGCTCTCCTCAAAGATTTAGGTATAGAATCATCAACTCCAGTCACCATGCATTGTGATAATCAAGTGGTCATCCATATAGCAACAAATTCAGTTTTCCATGAGAGAAAAATGCATATTGAGGTTGACTGCCACAAAGTGAGAGAGAAGATTGAAGGAGTAACATTGCCATGTTTTACAAGGAGTGAAGATAATTGGCTGACATCTTCACCAAGAATCATAAGAAAAAATAATAACACAATACGAATAAAATTCTCTACTCAATCTAAGCAATAAAAAGTATTTTGTGTTTTTAACAAAATTCAAATCTAAATGAAGCGGGAAATGACTAAAAACGATTTTAAATTCAAATAAAAGAAATCGAACTCTTGGGATAGAGGTAGATGATTAAGATGATTATTTGCTAACCAGTGTAGCTTAATCTACTTAACACAACTAATCCTTAGGTCTTAGATCACTTATCTCAACTAATCCATTTCTATGACACTAACCTCTTCACTAATTATCCAATAATCAATAACTTTTGTTAGTTATCAAATGATCAATGAATATTAATCACAAGCCTAAATAACCACTAAATACCCTAATTAACTAAATCCATAGGCTCGGAATATAAATCACTTGATATTTTGGTTCAAACATCTCATTAAACACTTTCCAGATATGAAATTACTCAAGTCCTAAACTAACTTTTTGAAGCCTAATCTATCATTAATACCACCTATCAAGTAAATATCTATGTTGTTACAATCCTAAACTCCACTAATCTACTCCTAATCACCCTAAATCTACAATTCCCAAGAGCTCTAAAAAGACTACTCACTAGCAATCATGTTAACACAAAGCAACAAGGTTGATTTTTGGCTAATCATGATTATTAAGAGAATGGTTAAAAAATTTAAAGATTAAAAGAGATTTGAAAGATTAAAAAATTCAGAATAATATAATGTTCTTGAGAAAATATCCAAAAGAGGCAAATGAAATCTCCAAAAACAAAGCATAAACATCCCTCATTAGGTTTAGAGTATTTATAAGAGTACGCAAAAGTTCTTGGTCAACTCATAATAAACCTAGTCAAATCCGTTTTAGAAGTTGGGTAATGAAATTCAGATTGGCTTCAACGATGTCAATAAACTGCTACACAATCTTGTTGTGGTCCAGCGGTGTCGTTCCCCCGGTGCAGCGTCCTACTGGCTTCCAGCAATGTCGTTTCCCCGGTGCAACATCCCGCTAGACTTTCAGCAAGTTTCTTTATCTTCCTAACTTCCTAACCGTAAGTCCAAATTCACTTCTGTTTCGACTCATATTCCTTATTTTTGATGCTTTTCAATAGTTGTAATAGTGGTTTCTCAAATGATTGAGATTTTCTCGGCATTTCTCATGTATCTTTTAAAACTTACATATCTAATATTCAAGTCTCTAAATCTTCAAACCACCTAAAAGGGACACGAAACTATGCAAATGCAAGATATACAACATGAACACTAAAATGCGTGATAATACAAAATGAGACTAAAATGCACATATGTAACTCCTAATTGATGCAAGATGAGATTAAAGTATTGAAAACAAGGATTACAAACACATAAACCATAGATATCAAGCTGTAATATTCAATTTTTAGTTCTCATTTCAGCTCTATCTTCGTATGGAAAATTTACAAACATTATAAAAAAGATAGCTATAAAAGCATCTCAAACCAATTTCTCCATTTTACACTTCAAACTAAAGATCTCCATTTTTGAGCTGGAAATGGAGTAAGATTAGAGAAATCTCCGACTCTAAAATGGAGCTTCTACCTTTTAAAGTAAAAAATGAAGAAACTGGTTGTAGATGCTCATACGGCTATCTCAATTATATAATGTTGGTAAATTTTTCAAATAAAGATAGAACTGAAAGGTTATCTAAAAGGTTTTCATTAGATCTCATCCGGAATTTGAACCAAACAATTAATACTTCACCTAGTTAAATATACTCATCAAACTACTTGGGCATCAAAATTCACAAACAAATAAGAAATTTGAAATGAAATGATCCAGAGGAAAATATTTTGTCCGGAATAGATGAGGTATGCTCATATGGGACTATCTTTGTGCAAACCAAACATAGAACATCTCTACTAATGAGGAAACTACTATCTGGTGCTTTCATTGTTTTATGTGTAGATAATGAACACAAATTCCCTATGATTTGTAGTTAAGGGTGATGGAGTAATATATTTGTTAAACTATTTTATGTCTCTTTCTATTGACGGTGAAAAACATGAGGATCTAAATAGTTGGAAAATGGCTTTTTATTTGTTATTTTAATATTTTGACTAAAATGATGAAATTTTCGACTGTGACGGTGCTTTGGGATTGTAAATAGCCTTTACATGACGTTGACCATCTCACATGCTGCACTTTATTCACATACAAATTCTATTTTGGAGTAAATCTTCTCCAACCCTACTCATATTTTAACTCTAAAATAGAAAACTCTAATTTTTACTCCATATTTGGAGTATTCCATGTTCAGTTTGTAAATTATGATGTTCAAATAGTTTAATTGAGTAGATTCAACTAAAGGCAATTTTTTTGGTTTGGTTGGAAGTCAGTGTGAGCTGAATGGCCTTTTTTAGTTCCCTCTTTTCTTCTCTATTTTTATTTTAAGAAATTACACACCATAACTGAGATAGCCATAATTTCATCTCCATTCAATTTCTCCAGTTTTCAACTCCAATATATATATATATATATATATATATATATATATATTTGAGTTAGAAATTGAGAGATAGGAAAAAATTTCAAACAAAAATTAGAGTTACTCTATTATAAAGTAAAAATGGAGAGTTGGATGGAGATGTTCTGACGGAGATCTCAGTTATAATGTTTGTAAAATTTTCAAATAAAGATAAAGATGAAAAGAGATCTAAAACATGGCCATTGGATCTCATCGGAAATTCGAGCTTAACAAGCAAAATTGCGTCTACTTGAATTTATTCATCAAACTACTTAGACATCGAAATTCGTACATAAATAAGTTATTGGGAATAAAATGATTGAGAGAAAATAACCTTTGTAAGAAATGCATAAAGAGATGGTCTATTACCACTCTTATGGGCCAACAGTGTGAACAAATGAGCATTTTGTTTTGCAAACCAAACAAAGAACATCTCCAGTCGTGAGAAAACTACTATTTTTGTTTTTAGAAATATCTTTTTCTGGTTATCTCTTTATTTTATGTGTGGATAACATAGACGAATCATGAGTTTCTATAAAGGTTTGGTAACTACAGACAATACCCTAAACTTTATTGTTAAGAGTGCTAGAGTAATAAGTGTTTTAAACTGTTTTAGGTCCCCTATTAGTGAAGGTAAATAACATGTGGATCTATATTGATGGATAATGACTTTATTTTCTTTGTAATTTTCATCTTTTTACAATAATGAAACTCTCTGATTGTGAGGATATTTTTGGGACTGTCGAATAATCTTATACTATTTCCAACCCTACTCTATATTCACCTACAAACTATAATCTAGAAAATATTTCTTTAACACTATTCTATGTTCAACTCCAAAATATCTAACTCCAATTTTAACTCCATATTTGGACTTCTTCATGTTTAATTTGTGAATTTCAATGTTCAAAAGTTTGATCAAGTAGGTTCAACTAAAGCCAATTTGACACTAATAATTAATTTTTAGTTCTCTTTTCATCGTTATCATCATTTGGAAAATTTACAAATATATATTTTGTGGATTTAAATATGTATTAAATACTAAATATTATATATATATATATATTATATTTTTACAATATAATAAATTTGATATTGGCCAACAAACCTTCAACGTTGAAAATAAATTTGCGAAGATAAATCTGTAAGTAAAGCGTCCAACAAGTCTATGAAAATTTAGTCTAGCTAGGATTAAGTCAGCATCTACTTCACATGAACAAATCTACAAATATAAAATAAGTATGTGAGGACAAAATAAGTCTGTCATCTTGTTTGAAATAAATGTAATCTAGTCAATATCTTTTAGTCAATATTTATGCTGCAACTAGGAGACCAAAAATGTTTGCAGTTATTACTTTTAAAAGTCAGCAATGCAAAACAAGTATGCAGAACATAGTTGATCTACATTCTCGTGTTAAAAATCTGCAAGACAAGTTGGTGGTGAACATAAAATATGTGAAATCTTATATATCAGTGGCGATGTAAAAAAAAACATCTATAGATTAAATCTGCTGAAGAAACTAAGTTTACAAAGAAAATATTGCAGTTAAAATCAAATATACAAGACAAAAAGTATGCAATAACTACGCGCCACAAATTTGTTTCACATAATTTTTGAAATTAATTTTTTCATAACAAAACTTATACCGACTGATGGACATGTTTTTAAATATTAAATTAATTAAATTTAATAAAATACATTATATTAAAATTTTAATGTTTATGAGATATCTTAAAACTTTTTTATGGAAAGAAATATAAAACGTCCTTGTTATGTTAGAGAATTATATACATAATTTTTTTATCTACATGATTAAATTAATTTAAGTTCATCATTAACATATTTTTTTTTAGTTTTTTTTATTCGTTTATTTTTTCGACCACCATGTAAGATCTAGTTATGGTGATTGGTGGCCATGCTTTCGCTTAAATATAGGATAGACGTTATTGCGGTAAGATTTTTGTTATCTCTATGCTCTCTTCTAATTCAAATCTTATTTTGGTTTCTAACCAATGTATTTTTCTCTTACACTTTCACTTGCCGAAATCCTTCGTCATTCCTTGATTTAGGCGTTTTCCGACAACATCCTCTAACTCAGGCTTTCCATCATCAGCTCTCGTCTTTTATTCCTAGATTGAGTTCTATTTGTGAAGATGTATGGTTTTCATGTCATTAATTAATTTTAATTATATTATGTTAATAAAGTTATTACAAAACAAAATTATGTGTTCATGAGTCGGTCTATTTTATCATTTGCTCCATAAAATTAAATAAATTTATGTATTGAATTCAATCAATTAAATTGGATAGATTCATGGGTTAATACAAAAATTTACTCTATGATTTATTTAGAACTTAACCAATTAGGATAATGAATTACGTCGGATCATAATAAATCTATTTTTTTGTTCAAATAATTCAAAATGTGTGAAAAAATTATTAGAGTCTAAACCATATTAAAATATTAAATCTAAATTTTTAAAGAAAATTTTAAGTTTTATTGAAATAAGGAAATTATAAACTATCTATTTTATTATATAATTATTAAAATAATCAGATTTAATATATATTAGAAAAATGGAAATTATACACTATCTATTTTATAATTTAATTTTTTTGTTGGCTTTCCTTTTTTATTAAAGAAAACAAAAAATAAGAAAAAAAATTATATGTGACATAATTTAATCGATTAATTAATAGGTATTGTGATTCTGTTAATTATAATTTTGATATATATCGAGTTTTTTTCACGATCAAAATTTATATAATAAAACACTTTAGGAACTAAACAAACGAAAACACTCTAATCATTAAAATAAATAAAGATTATTGTAATTATTATTTTTTTGTTTTAAGTTAGTATAATAATTCCCGCGTAAAAAAAAAACATTACGACATCCAAAAGACGTAAAAGATGACTAAACAAATAAAATTAGAATCGTTTAAAATGGGCTACCTGATCTAAAAAGCTCTTTTTTAAATTTAATTTTGTGTTGAAATGTCTTCCCCGAAATAAAAATAATAATTTGCTGGTTTTACCAAAAAAATTCTGATCGATAGCTTCATCCATGGAATCTCTTTCGTTCCTCGATTATCTCTTCTTCTTTCTCATACGTCCGCTTCTTGCAATCTCATTCGTCGTCTGCTTCATCGCTCTTTGTACTCTCTCTCTTCCTTTAAACTTTCTGTAATTTGACCACATAGTTATTATGATCTCTAAATCTTTCAGACGATGTTACTCGTTTTGATCATCTGGGTTTTGCATAATTTTGTCTTTAAAGTTTGAATCTTTTTGAATCTTTCAAACCACAAAAAATGTTTGAATCTTTCTGTTTTGGCTTTGGCAGGGTGGTTTTTGGCATGGAAGCTTGTATTAAGTCATGTTCCGTTGGTTCAAGAGATCTTTGGCTTAAGGAAGAAAAAAACTTTTATACCAAAACCTGAATCTCGCGGTCGAGTTTCGAAATTCTACAAAAGCATCAGTTCTCAGAATCATGTTCCTCAATGGTAATTAGCTTTTACTCTTCAAATCCTGAAAAATGCGAATTTCCTCTTATCAAACTTACTCTTTTGGTCTATTTCAGAAGTTGTGACCTTCAAGGATTGTAGAAGCTTCTATGGTTCGAAAAACGGAACGAGCAAGAAGAGATTCAAGTCACAAGTCGAGGAAGATTCAAGTTTAAAACTGTTTAGACATTAAGACTTCTATAGTTGTTTGACTCTTTTATGGTAGGATACTAGGATGTGTGCAATGTAGTGTGCATTTTGTGTATTGTTTCAAGCTCAAATCTTCGATCTTCATACTGATCCTAAATTGTTAGAGAGCTACTTTGATTGATGAATCAGGTTTTTAAAACCATTACTTTCACCAAGAAAGATTACATACTACAAGAAAGAATCTGAAGCTATGAATCAAATCCTATCTTTTGGTCTCAATTATCTTCAGAAGCTGTGAATTTTGAGGATTATAGAAGCTTTCCATTATCCGAAAAATGGAAGGACAAAGAAGAGATTCGATGTCCTAATCCTAGGAAGATTCAAGTTTAAGATGTGCGAAATGAATTATGCAATTATGTAATGTAAAGAATTTGAAGCCTAAATCTTGAATCAGTGTTTCTATGTCGTTACACTGTTCCTATATTGATTCAAGAATCAGGTTAATGATGTTTTCTTTTCACCAAGACAGAACACATTCTGCAAGAAAGAACACAAAGCTAGGAATCAAATCTATGAGTAAGTTTATAAAACGTTAAAATATGTATCATAATCTCAACAGCTAAAAAACTTCTCATTCAGAACATTAGCTCCGTTTTTGTTTTCACTTTGATATGTGAAAATAATGACTTACAACATGAGACAGAAAATTTTAGCAATTACCAAACATTGATTCAAGTAGAAGGTGTTATCTCCTCAGTAGCTGAAGGAGTTTTTTTCTTGATGGGTCCTAATGAGACTTTAACCTTTGCTGGTCTCAGAACACAATCTCCTAGAAGAAATCCTTGGTTAAGCTCTTCGGTAATTATCCCTGCTTTAAACGCGTCAGATTCTTCCCGTGAAATAGCCTCATGCAACTGTAACAATAGAAGGGTATTTGCTAAGTCACTCAAAATCTCCAAAAACAACACACATTACTAATCTGAAAACAAAGACCATATAGCCTAGTTGTGTTAAAAACAAAGCCTTCTACTATATTTGGCACAACAAAATCACTAAATTTGTTAGGTTTCACAGGCGTAACACCAGTCCACTTAGCATCACTCACTAGCACACAAGAATCATGTAACCAAGTTGTTAAATTTAAAGCCTTCTAATACATTTGGCCCAACAATATCACTAAATCTGTTATAGGTTTCACAGGCGTAACACTAGTCCTCTTACATCACTCACTAGCACAGAAGAATTATGTAACCAAGTGGTTAAATTTTTCCTTCTGCTACATTTGGCAAACACAATCACTGACTCTGTTACCCATTTCCAGTAGGTTCTACTACCACCTCTGGCACTAAATAAAAGCCTTCTTAGTGATGCAGCAAAAAGCTGCTATGACTTCATTTGTCGTTTTTAAGTGAAAAGTTATCTAAAATCATTTCGAAAACCGAACAATTAAAAAGCTTTCAATTTCCCAAAGGATCAACAAACATTAAGTAGATAGGAGCCTTCTTAATGATGCGACAAAGAGCTTCCATGACTTTATTCTTTGATTATAAGTAAAGTTTTTATGTCAAATCAGTTCAGATTTATCACCATAAACTAAACAATTTGAAGAGCTTTTACTTACCAAAGAATCAAACCCCAAAAACAGCAAACATTACTTCTCTTATCATCACTCACCAGCACATAAGAATCATCTAAATGAGTCGTTTTAATATAAAAACTTCTACTACATTAAGCAAACACAATCACTGACTCTTTTACCAGTTTCAAGGGCACAAAACCATTAAATCCTGCACTAGGTAAGAGCCTTCTTAGCGATGCAACACAGAGCTGCTATGACTTCATTCATTGTTTTAAAGTCCTAGGTTATCTCAAATCAGTTCAGAAACCGAACAATTAAAAAGCTTTCAACTTACCAAAGCATCAACAAAAATTACTCCTCTTATCACCACTCTCTAGCACATAAGAATCAAATAACTACCCACTAGATAAGAGCTTAGTGATGCAAAGCTTTAAACTTACCAAAGGATCAAAGGGTTTCCCAACAGCTCCAATAGCCGCAACACGAAGATGTCTCAAAACTTCAACAAATTGCCTATAAATCCCCTGATAACTCGTATCGAGCTTCTTCTCTTTCTCCGTCTCAGGTCTAATCTGTAGCTTTGCTCTCTCAAAACTATCAATAATAGGTAAAAGACTCTTCATAATCTGAACTTTTGCATTAGACTCTGTACTCAACCTATCTTTATCAAGCTTCTTCCTTGTATTATCAAAATCAGCTTGTAATCGAATCTTCATCTCTTTCTCTGAAGCTATCTTCATTGATAAAGATAAAACCTTTTGATCCATTTTGTTCTTCTCCTTCTCGATTTTGCAAAACATTGTTTCCAGTTCTGAGATTGTGGTTTCGTCTCCATCAAAGAGAGCTTGTTTATAAGCCCTAATTAAAGTTTTTACATCCTTGGCTTTTTCTTCACTATTAGTCTACGAATCATAAAGATAACAGATTTCAATTTGGATTAGAGAAGCTTATGAATTTCAATTAAAGAAGATTTAAATGGAGGAGAAGAAGAATTTACAGGAGAAGATGCTTGGTGAGCTGAGAGAGATGATATGTAGCTGCTTCGGTTGTTTAGGTCCAAGATTGGGAATATACGATTGGGTTTGCCATGGAAATGGAGGTTTCGTAGGGGTAGGGTTCTTGATGGAGATGAAGAAGAGGTGGAGAAGGAGAAGCAAGGAGCTATGGAAGGATCGATTACGAACGAAATCGCCATTGTAGGATTGCAGTGTGTCCCAAGTCCTTTAGTCCTTACCATCCACCGAACAACGGTTCGAGAATTATCAATTTGTCAAAAAAATATTTAATTTTAAAAAATTACTTTTTTGGTCAAATCTAGGGTAAAACTTTTTTTTTGGTTACTACTATTCGCAAATTGTCATAAAATTTAAATTTTGGATCCAAATTAATAATTTTGTGTGTAATTCGTAGTCATCGTTAACGGATATTAGTCAACCGTTACGGTTGCTAATTCAGCTGATATAAATTTGATAATGTGGCAATAAACGATATCGTTTTACTGTTTGGTGTTCAAATTTTTGAAATATTTGTGTTACCCGAAGCTCAAACCATCGATCTTTAACCTTTTAGTGCTTGATTTTTACCGGTTGAGTACAACAATCGCATATGTATAACTCAAACTTTTAAATATATAAACTCAAACCTTAAGAAAATCATTTTTTAAAATTGATTTTCGCATGCCAATTACTAGTTGATCCACAACCATCATCAAATACATCACCAACATTTTTATTTATAAACCTACAATATTTTATGTCTACAATTTTATCAAACGACATCGTTTGCAATTAAAGGAAATAAATCAAACCTAGAGTTTCGGATTGGAGAAAAAATCATTTCGCGATTTCATTTCTCTTCATCTTCTCCTAAACCACAGTAAGCTACAAAACTTAGATGCAATTCGAGAAATTCGAGTAGAAATCTACAAAATCTATGATAATGTGGTAAGATTTCGTTTTCGTTTTCTCGTTTTCGTGAAATTACCTTTGATGTTTTTTCGTTTTCTTGATAAAATCAAAAACTGCAATTTTGTTCGTTTTTATGAAATTAAGCTTACCTTTTGTGATGTTTCAAGCTTTACCGAAGTAGGGTTCAATGTCTACTATGGTGGATATTGGGCGATAAATTACAAAGAAGAAATTGCTTATCTCGATGGTGAAGAGATTAAAAGTATATCATGCAAATCTGAGGAATTGTTTGTCAATTGAGTTCAGGGAGGGAATATATGACCATATTATGTGGTATAAGTTACCATTTGAAGACTATAAGGACAAGAAATCCTTGAGTAATGAAGATGAGAGGTTTGAGAACATGTGTGAAGCGGAAAGGTGGACTGGATATGCTTATGTGTTTCGGGTTAACTCAACAGAGCATCCTCATGATGTGGAGGTTCATGAGCCATGTGATGAAGAAATTTGAGTTGAAAGGAATATGGTATCTTTTGTTGATGAAGATCTGGACTTTAACTACCATAACACACCTCCTAACTCTGAGGATGAAGATGGTGAGACGTTTGTAAGATTCAAAAGGGTAGTGGTCACCTGCAACTCGAACAAGTGTTTGAAAGTATAGACGAGTTCAAAGAGGCTTTGCTAGAATATGTACTTAAGGAAGGATGAAACATTTTGTTCGATAAATGGGGGAAAGTCAAATCTGGAGCTGTATGTGCGATAGGTGGCTGTCCTTGGAGAATTTATTTGTCATATGAAGAGAGAGTTGGGAAGTGGATGGTGAAGACTTACGAAGATGTTCACAGCTGCATTAGAGATAGATATTGTAAGATGCTGAAATCATGCATGATAGCATAGTTGTTTATGGATGATATAAGGACAAATCTTGAGTTTAACGAAAACTATACAAGATGAGATTCAAAAGAGATACAATTTGATGACAACCATAGACAAATGCAAGAAGGCAAAAAAAGAAAGTAATATAAATGATTCACCGTGACTATGTGGAGCAGTTCTCTAGGCTCAGAGATTATAGAGATGCAATCCTTGCGTAAGTAGTTTGATAATCTCTGGTTTTTTCAATCTATGTTTGTTATGACTAATCCTAACTAACTCGATTATTTACAATTTTGTTGTTAGGACTAATCCTAACTCAATTGTGGACTTAGACACTGTCTTTGATGATGATGAATTAGAGGTATTTCAAAGATTCTACATATGCTTTGATGTGATCCACAACAATAGTATTTATCCCATTGCTTGGGCTATTGTTGATGTGGAGAATGAGGAGAACTGGATTTGGTTCATAGAGAAGCTTAAATTTGATTTTAATCTTCAAGAGGGTCAAGGATATACTCTTATATCTAATAGAAAAAAGATATGTATGTTCTAATCTAATCTAATATAATTTTTTTATCTAATGTAATCTAATTTTATCTAATCTACATTTTTACAATTTACAGGGTTTGTTGAATGCAGTAGAAAGGGTGTTGCCTCATGTTGAACATCAGATATACGCTAGGCACATATATGGTAACTTGAAGAAGATTTTTCCTAATCAAAGTAAAATGAAGAGTATGTTTTAAAGTAGCAGATAGTTACACTGTGGCTAAGTATGAGCCAAATTTGGAGAAGGTAAAAAACTATGATATCCATCTATATGAAGCCATCATGGGGAGAAACCCAAGTAATTGCAGTTTAGCTTTCTGTACACCCACATCTCAGTGTGTTGACGTTCACAACAACATATCCGAGTCTTTCAACAACGCTATAGATTCAGCAAAGATACATGCCAATGGTTGAGATGCTTGAAACGATAAGGAGAATAACCATGGTGCGTGTTGATCTAAGGAAAGCTGCAACAATGCACCATATATGTAGATTCTCTCAAAGCAACATATTTTATAGAGAAGGAAGCAAATAAGATAAATTTATGTAGGTTTGTCCCATGTGGAGAAGGTGGATATAATGTTCGTGAGACTGGTGTAGGTTGTAGTGTTTATATGAGACAGAGGACATGTGTATGTTGGAGATGGGATATGAGTGGAAGTTTTGGATAAGACTAATCGAATTAATAGGTTTTTGATAAAGCCAAACAGTGTATATTTATTCATCTATTTTGGTATGTTTTCTTATGGTATTCTTAAGAAAATTTGATTGTGTTTTCACTTATGATGTGTATTTGGTTGGATCCATTTTCTTATGGTTTTCTGAAGACAAATTCTTTTCTTATGTGTTCTTATGGTTTTCTTAACACAATTATTTTCTTAAACCATTTTCTTATTCATACATCCAAACACATCATTAGATCATTAGATTCACTAGAAAACATATAGGTACATATAGGTTCATTAAACAAAACAAAAATGTCTCAACAAACAAAAAACAAACACCATGATGCTTTCACCACGAGCTACAATCATAATGAAAATATAAACCTAAAAAATAAAATCATCACCAAAGCAAACACCATGAGGTTCTTCAAGTTACGAAGCTGCATTTTCAACTCTCCAACCTCTTACTCACCGCAACCTCACACACACACATTTCCATTATCAGAATGTTAATATCTGATTCGCAAAAATTGAAGCCTTTTGCATTGTGATCGAACTACCTTCTAATTTATCAACTTTCTCTATCAAGTCTTCAATTTCTTGAACCATAAATGTATCCGTCCATTTGAACACATGATACCTATTATCTTGTCACATTCACATTTCTCTAAAGCTCAGTGCACAACTTAGGGAATCAAACAAACAACAATATATAGAATTGAGATGTCACACTTACAGGTTCTCCAAAAGGACAAGCATGAAATAATCTTCCATAGTTTCTAGCAGTGTTTGACGTCTTCATCACTACAGTTTCTCCTCACCGACACTTCTTAGGAAATCCTCTAAATCGGTCACCCATTTCACAACTCCCCAACAAAAAATCAAGAAATTCAGTTCCACATCTTCATCAAATCGAAGCTCAACAAAGAAAAACTTACCTGATGGAAAATGATGATTTCTTCTTCTCAAATTATCTCTTTCTTTGCTCTCTATTCTCGAAATTACTCCTTCTTCTTCGCTGAGCAATCGGTATTTCAGAGAAGAAGAAGAAACAAAATCGCAATTCCTAGATTTGAATTAATTTCCCCCAATTGCAAATAGTTAAATCAAATACATAAAATGTTGTAGGTTTATAAATAAAAATGTTGGTGATATACTCGACGATGGTTGTGGATCAACTAGGAATTGGCATGCAAAAATCTATTAAAGATCAAAGGTTCAAGTCATGGGTTCACCAAAATTTTTTAAATTAATTTTGTAAAGGTTTGGGTTTATATATTTAAAAGTTTGAGTTAAACACCTACGATGGTTGTACATCGACCGGTCAAATTCAAGAGCTAAAAGATTATGATCGATGGTCCGAGCCTCGGCTAATCCAAATTTTAAAAAAATTTGAACACCAAACAGTGAAACAACATCGTTTAATATCATATCATCAAATCTGTGTCGGTTGAGTTAGTAACCGTAATGGCTAACTAACATTCGTTAACGAAAACTATGAATTAGGCACAAAATCATTAGTTTAGGTATGATATTTGAATTTTGTGAGTGTTTAAGTATATATTAGCACTAGCAGATTGTACAGGTAGGAAGTGGCACTTTGCGAATAGTACAGGTCAAAAAAGAACCTTTACCCGTCAAATCTATGGTGACCATTTCATAAGCGAATCAGTTTATGAGGAAATAAGCCTTAAAATTACAAAGCGATTGTTTAGCTCTTACATCAGCTGATACATTAGCTAATCTTGAGATAAAATCAAAGGAAATAAAACTAGAGGCAGATAAAGAATGACGGATGTTGGCTAAAATATCATGTACTTCACTTATGAAGGTTTTGAACTACAAAATTCATATAAGAGATTGCGAATTAGATAGGAGTGTGAGTTTCAGTAGATTAAGAGATACAACGTGTGATAGGGCTTTCTTAATCACCCAAGACTCTGGCATAAGAGATGAAGAAAGATGAGAACATGCTGTTGTAAGTGGTTCTTCAGCAGAACTTTTAACAGCTTTGTAAACCCATCAAAACTACCCAAAAAAGATTGAGGCTTCTAGGTTGCATCCACAAAGCAATAGAAGCCTTTCTATAATTGGAGGTATTGTTGGTGGAGGTGGACATTTCCGAGCCAGAGGGAGGGTGTAACACCCTAGCCCGAGGTTAGGGAAGAAACATGTACCATGTAGGAAACTACGGTCCAAGACATAACATGGAGGAAGCATTAGGGCATGTGAAAGGAGAAGATGAATGTAGATTAGTCTAATAAGAGAGACTTCTTAGCCAAAGATAAGGAGTAATGGTGTGAGAAAGAAAATGGAAAGAGCACAAAAGGAAACTCGACTGAAAAAGAAAACGTGGAGAAGAAGAATTTGTGTGGGGGATTAAGGGAAGTCTGATGTAACATAATTAATGGGGAAATCAGCTGGTTAATAAAGGGATTTAATGAGGTGGATCCAATAAAATGCTGGATATACGCAATTAAATGGGACATGGGCAAGAGAAAGAAAGAAGAAGTAAAAGGGAAGATTTTTTTTTGAATAATATGTAAAATTATATTCAAAGAAAATTTTTTTACAACATTTGCTACTATTATATGAAACGATTTTCAAAGAACAAAAGCTATAATTTTGATGTTCGAAAAATTTTTATCTCGTTAAAACCCAAAACTGAAAAACCCAATTGGGACAAAACCAATTTTTGGAAAAAATAGTAGAATCACTTTTGAGCGAGCTGAATAAATATGAATTAATTTAAATGAAGATGCATGAGATCATTGCACTATCAATCTTTTGATGCAAACCAAACCTGAATAAACCCAGCGAACTTTTGGTCATCAAATGAACAACAACGGTTCTTGGAGTTAGGCTTGAATTTATCCCCTTTAAATTGCCATAAAGCGACATCTAACATAACTAAAGTTAGGCGAGATCTTAGAGCATAAAGCGCTAACTCAACCTGCTGTAAAACCTATGTTCTATGTCGCCTCCTTCTTCTTGTTTTCCAAGTTGATGCCACAGTTGTCGAACCAAAATGACGTATTTTCTCCACTATGAATATCCACCATATGAAATGAACGGGAAAGGGGACGATCTTTGAGTATTTTCCTCCAAATCCAAGAATCCCTGCTTGTATCCTCAAAAATATACCAAAAAGATTCCTTGCGGATCAAATATATTTGAATTCACTTTACCCATACAGAGGATTGAGAGGATAATAATCGCCAAATAAGCTTCAAGCAAAAAAAAATATTTACCTCCATGAGCGATCTGAGGCCAAGACCACCTTCAGACTTCGGCTTACATACCTCTTCCCAATAAATTTTTGCTTTCTCAGGATTCATAGAAGGCCCTGACCACAAAAATGCAGAACATAATTTCTCAATCTCTCTAATACACGTTTTTGGGAGGCAGAATGCTGATAGCCAGAAGTTAGAAATACACATTAAAACCGAGACAATGTGATGTATCCTCCCCGCAGTAGATAAGAACCTTGTAGTCCAGGAGCTTATACGATTACGAATAGATTCCAACAAAGGAAAGTAATCATTTGGTGTCATCCTCTTAGCCAACAACGGAAGTCCTAAGTATATTACCGGTAAATCCCAAACGAGAAAGCAAAATTTTGAATAAGTTCATTCCAAGTTGTATTAGTAATACCAGTAAGATATATCGTTGATTTTTCTAAACTTATTCGCAGCCTCGATATCCTAGAAAATTCTTCAAAACTAAGAATATTCCTTCATCCGATCTAACTTTACCATCCTTAAACACCATGATATCATCAGCAAAACTTAAATATGTAAGAAAAATATTCTTACATTTCGGATGGTACCCTATTTGGCAAGCACGTACAACTTTATCCAGCATTTTGGAGAGAACATTCATGGCGATGTCAAAGAGGTAAGACGACAATGCACAACCCTGTTGTAAGCCTCTGTTTCTTTTGAAAAATCCCGCTAGTTCACCATTCACTTGGACCGAGAAGGAGGCGGTTGTGATATATAATGATATCCAATGAATGAATTGGTCTGCAAAATCCATAGATTTTAAACTACTAAGCAGAAAAGGCCATTGAATTGAATCAAAAGCTTTTGAAATATCTATCTTAATAGCACATTGTGAGGAAATTAAGTCATTATTGTAATCCTTTACTAACTCCATCGCCAATAATAGATTTTTAATCAAGAGCCTATCTTTTACAATAGCCGATTGGTTAAGAGAAATGAACCAAGGAAGGATACCTTTCAATCGGTATGCAATTATTTTCGAGATGACTTTGTAAATGAAATCGCAACAAAAAATAGGAACGAGGGCTAAAATCATTGAATTCAAATCTTTTGGGAGCAAACTTTTGATGAAAAACGATTGCACACATATGGTTTATTTCAAATTATTGGGGACTTCTCGTGATCCCTCAAATCATTCCATAACTATTTCCGCTCCTCGACAAAATTTGAAGCATGTATGAATGAACAAAAGAAATCCTCTTTTTGATCATCCAACTTCATTGATCATGTAATTAGTTAACCACTTTTTCAAAAGGTGTTAAGCTCACCGTTGGCTTCCAAACAACCCAAATACGAACCAACTAGCTGAATTCATAATTCGATAGCATCAACCAATCTCCAAAAAATCCAAGAACTAATCAAACTCACTTTCCCTTCCTTCACTTTCGTTTTCAACATACAACCAAACCAAAAATCTGTGTTATTAACTCAACGCCTTACAACTGAATGCTTAGATGATTTCTTTAGACCCCGCATATTCCAGAAGAAATCCAACAAATATTATGGTTTTTTGCTAACTTTCTTCCCCCAACGCCTGGAATTACCTCCTTAGCATTAAGATTTAAAACTTCAGACTTAGTCTTGTTCATACATTTTGATTTTCAGGACAGAGATTGATGGAGAGACAATTCATTGTGGCTTGCTTTCTCTCATTTCCTATCACGATAATAGAATTCTCCCTCTTCCTTTTCTTCCATCTCCTCCATAAATTTCACATTTTCCCCGGTATTTTAACATGAGTCTCAGACTGCGTACTTTGATCATCACATCGATCCTCCAAAATCTCATCCACCAATGCTAACACCAAAAATTGTGATGGGGAACCAACTGGAACATTTAAGAGGATATATGTTTCCTCCTTGATGATGTCGCTTACCTGGTGAAACCATAGACCAACTATTATCTCCTTTGTTTAGATTATCAGTCGATTTCATCAATTTCGAACCATCACCCTTACCCTTATACAAAAAACGTGGAATATTAGAATTACCAGCAATAAATTTTCCATCCGAGATAGCACACAACGGTGCAACGTATCTGTCACCCTCATCTACATCTCTAAATACAGGATGTGACAGATCTTGTTGAATAGATTTCGTAGTAGAAGATAATTTTGTCAATAAACAACTCAATGTTTCAACGTATTCATCACCCCATCTTCATCTATACATGCATGATGTGACAAATATTGTTTCGTCTCTGTATCATTGGTAACTGCTATAGATTTTATAGTCGTGGCAAAAGTATGGACTATTGGGATAGATGTTGCATTTTCCCCTGCTGCTCTATTGCTTACATCTGCTCCTCGTTTAAGAATTCTTTTGGAATTTAAATCTCAAAACTAGACTTTTTTTGACATACATCCCTTAAGTAATCCCACTTCAAGCAAACGTTGCATTTAGGAGGCAACCATGAATACGAATAGAAAACTTTTGAAACTACCCCTTGTGTCGACTTAAAATGGAAAGAGCTTGGTAATGGCTTTGTTAAGTCCACATCAACAAACACCTTTTTCTCATCAAACTTAGCACAATGCTCTGTTTCCGGATGAAGGCGTTTGGGCTCACCCACATCACTTGACAGAAAACTTATTCCCTTCCTTGAGAAAAACAAGGACGAAATCTGTTTTATAGTAACCTAGAGAGGCATTGTACGAAGCGCTGATTGGTCTTGTTCCACCACTGCACCATACTTGGAAACCATCATTGGTTTATCTGCAATGTTCCATATGCCTCTACGCAAAACTCGATTCCTGTTCACTCTATCTCCAATACAAAACTTTATTGTAGTTGTATTCACAACATGAACATCAATTTTGATTGTCTTATTCCCATAAGTCCATATTTTATTAACGATCATATGGAGGAGCTACTTATGGGAATTTCACAACAATTATATCATCCACAAAGGGGTTTGATTGCTGATAATTTCATCCGGTACCATAATGGTTGGATTACTATCTTCCAATATGATCGGAAGATCATGGTTCAACAACAATGGCTTCTTGTAAACCACTAAAAGGTAGTATTGTCAAGCCTCAGCCACTGGTGGAATAATCTAGTCACCCTGGCAAATCCTATACCCTGTTTTTGGCACAATGAGCAGACATCTCCACTAAATCACGCCTGTTACCTTTATCGAACCTAAAAACTCATGACCCAAAGTCTTTGCCATAGACTCAGAAGGAACTGATAGAATCTCAGAATATTGAACCACAAGATTACAACTGCTATCTTGATTAGATCAGCTATCTTTATTAGATCCATGTTTATTCGATTAGTTCATCGGCCGGAAAATCCCACTATGCTAATACCATATGGCTATCTGACACAAGGATATATACTTGTTCTTTTCTTGATTTGCTTTGATCAAAATTATTAAACCTGTAAATAAAACTTACGTAACCGAGCTTTCTTGAGTGAAACAACTTTTGGATCGATGATTCTTATTTTTCTTCAAACCGAATCAAGTGGAAATGGGTATTATCGAGTATCAAGAATTTCACTCGTTCCTTTTCAAATATTTTTTGATCAAACATTGTTAAATGTTTTCAAAAGATGATCTAAAATTTTGGGTCATGGGATTTTTCATATAAATCAAATATGACGAGTTTGGAGGTGAAATATATGGTTATTCATGGTTTGTTTGGTTCATCTCCTCTTCTACTTGTTCATCTTCAAATCTAAATCAATAAAAGCTCCTTATTTATGATAATAACCTTATTGTTGAAAGATATGTCCAGGTATTTTCCGTTTAGGTTGATGGACTTGTCGAATACTTGTTCAAAACTAAATCTACTTCAAACGAAACTCTTAAAATACTAAATAAAGATATATCTATGAAAGGATCCACGAGCTGACATTTTTTGGGGTTAGATCTTGCTAGGCATGCATGGGTTGGGTCATAGAATCACATGTTAGGGTGCATATTGTGTGTTGCATCTGGGTCACTACAAACAAGTTAAACGTTCTCAGAACAGGGAGATGATATAGCATTGAAACGAACGTCTAGGGGACATGTATAAAGGAGTCAACCTCCGGGAAATAGCCGACGACCTTCACCGATGGGCACTTGCTAGACATTCCAAGAACATATAAAATGAGTGGCCTTTGGGTAAATGGTTTGGCCCGTTGGGCATGTGTGTGATATGTGATGGTGATGTATGGTCACCATTACATGTGGTTACTTGTATGTGGTTACTCTTGTGTACGAGGCTCGACATATACTATTGTATTGCATGTCATTGTTGCATTGTGTATGAATGCTTAGAATAGTTGATTCTTGCATTAAAGCTTTTCTTCAATGCTTGTGTTGTCTAATGAGAATGGCCAAGTCCCGTTGTAGGGAAGGACAGTCTTAATGAGTTTAAACTCACCCTCTTACTTTCCTTTTCTGTAGTGCTTAGGACATGAGAACTATGGCTCGATAAGACAGTTTTCAAGGGTTGGATTTTAAAGAACCATATTGTAAATATGTATTGTAATATGTTATCATGTATGCTTTTCAATAAAGAAATAATTCAAAATTTTTACTTGGCAATGAATGGTCTATGTAAATATCCCACCGGACAGTCTAGGCACCGGTAAGGGTCTTATAGAGGGACTCTTGAGTTCTTTCCCAGGAGACAGATTCGTGGACCACCCTTGGCAGAGTCTCTATCACTGAATAAAGGTGGTTAAAGTAGATTAAATGGTTTCTAGCCTTCCAAATGAACAAAAAATATGTTGGTAATGATGCTGAGTTAAAACCTATGGGAAGAAGGTTTACAAAGTCGAGAAAGGATTCACCTTGGGCCATATGGCAGTTAAGGATAGGTGAAGCCTCCCATACTTGGTCTGCAAATCCATAGTTGAAGAAGACTTAAGAAATAGATTATGACATACCACACCACACACATGAGGTGTTATTTATGATATGCCTTCGTGCTAGTGGAATCTTTACGGGTAACGCTTTCACCGCGGTTTTCAAAGGAGGCTCTTGATTTTTACCAATTTCTTTTCTTCTAAATTAGGTTTTGCCAATTGAAATCTTGGTTTCTATCCGGCATTGTCTCTATAGCTTTGACTCCATAATCAGATTCTTATCTGGAGTACATTCTGGATTTTACCGGTAGCCAAGCTAGCTTACTTCCACCACGGGATGAATCAGGTGGGAGTAGGTTGATAAGATGTTAATACATTGGAAGAATTTTGTTCCAGCCCCACTGATTTGTGATCAAACTAATGATACATTGGAAGCATTTTGTTCCAGACTCTTATGTCTTGATGCACTCGGTTCATAAGGCCCATCATAATCATGGGCATTGAGGTTGAATACCCAGTATCTTGCCAAATTCTTATCTCTTTTCCATTTTCAACTAAATATCCCAAGCCAAATTTTAGGATTTCCCTCCTAGCCATTATACTTCTCCAACCATGAGAGGGGCTTGAAGGTAAGTGACACTTCATATAAAAAGTTTGAGTCTGTGAAGCACCTCTTCTTCTCCTGCCCATTCAGCTCTCGCATTTGGCATCACCTCACATAAAGGTTACTTCACCAAAGGTATACCACTTGCCTACAAACTTTGATTACTAATGTTTTGATTTCAGGAGCTCGAGACACTTTCACTTTCATCGTCAAATACGTATTCCAAGTGGCTGTCTATTCCCTATGGATGGAGCACAATCAAAGGCGTCATGGTGAGGCTCATTTATCGGAGGACAGATTATTGAAAAGTATGGACCTAATGGTGTGAAATCGACTCTCCACTCTACAAGCAAGAGGGATACATGTGGATGGTCTCCAAGTTTGGTTCTCTACCAGATTTTAATCCTTTCACTTTTGGCTTGTTTTCTACTCTCTCTAAGCTCGTTTGGAAGTTGGTTTGTACTCTTTTTCCCATCTTCCTGTTTTGTCCGAATTGGGTTTTTCGGAGATGGGTTTTAACGAGGCAACCACTTCCAAATCGTTAGGACGAGCTTTGCTTTTAACATTTTGAATTTCAGTTAAAACTTTCAGCCACATTTGTTGTAAAAAAGTTTTTTTTTCTTGAGTATAATTTAACATAATATTCAAAAAAAAAAAAGTTTCAGTGCAATATTTCCCAACAACACTCGGCCTGATTGTGAATCCAAATGGCTAATAAGTCTATGATACACGTTTGGTAATCAAACTCAGAGAATCTTAAAACTGAAGGAAGGTTATCGAGAGGAAAAGACACTCAATTCCTCTAAAGCAGTATGGAGTCAAGGAGATACCACACAAGGGATGGTTTGATCGTGATACAACTCGAATATCATTGGCTATGGAGGTGCTGGTCTCGAAAAAGCAAAGCAAAACCAAAGCAGCGGCTCTCGAAGAGACACTCAATTTCTCTACAGCGGGTATGGAGTTAAGGAGATACCACACGATGGATGGTTTGATCATGATACATAGCTACGGAGGTGCTGGTCTAAAAAAAGCAAAGGAAAACAAAAGCAGCAGCTCTCTATGGTTTTTCTTGAAGAAAGTTCGAGTTTAAGAAAGTTCGATTTTATTAATAATGAAAAGTGAAGAATACAAGGCTACATGAGAGCTTTACTAATAGTTCACCATATTATGTTTTCCGTGCATAAAATTCAAAAGAAAAACACAATAGGAAATCAAAAATAAAAGGACTAGCCTGTTATGTTGATTCGGCAAAAACACAATACTTAAAATGGAAACAAATAAATTCAAACCTGTTGAGCCTGAAACTTTCGAAGAAGTCGGAGGCTTTCGGTTCATTGATTTATACCTACAAAGAGAATAATTGACACACATGCCTTGGTTGATGCGAGTAGGGACCATAGAGTCATTGAGCTTGCTGAGTCATAGGTTTCTCCAGTGTGCGCATGTGAACCTTGATCCTCCTGTCTCTCACTGATGTGGTCATCAGTACCATACACGAAGAAAAGCTGCCTGATTAAGATAATAAACGAGCCAATCAATCCAAAACCAAAGAAGAAGGAGGATTTTTTCCCAAATCAAGATCCAATCAAGCAATAGGCCTAGGCTTGGATATTAACTCAAATATCCAACATAAGAAGACTAGTATCTCGAGTGGAATCAATAATACTGGAAAAAATCAAGTCGAAGACCATCCAGACCTATCCGGAGACAAGAAACCCAAGTGGAGATGTCACTAGAAGAACTTACTCGTGCATTTCAGATAAGCTCAAGAAATCACCAGAAAACCACCACCAAATATGAGCTTTTATCGAAGCAAACCATGCCATAACCAAGCTCTTTTAGATCCAGCTTTCTTCTAATCAAAGGTATAACTTGGAGAACTTCTAGGAGCATGAGAGGGTTCCCTTTTAACCCAAGAAGGCGTCCACATTCAGCCCCATCACCTCGAGATATAAAAGAGAAAGTTAAATCTTCACTATCTTATTTGGATGCGTTCACACCTATTCTCACACTACATGAATCTTTCATCAAAACTGCTACGTTTTGGAGACCTTCCACTTGCTTAAGAGACTCCCAAAGGCGCAGCTCTACCTCCCCAAGTTATCAAGATTCAAATGCATCACAAAGTTGTCTTATTTGAAGAATTTTGCATTCAAGTCTCAATGGTTCCTTACCTTTCCAAGTCGCCTAGAAGGTTCCAAAACACGTTACCTACCTCCTAAAGCTCTGAAGATACAAAGATCAAGATATTTCCCTATTTGGCCAATTTTTTCATCAAAGCTCCAATGACCATATTCTTTATTTTTCTGATTCTTTTTCATGTTTTAGCTGCTTTAGACTATTGTATATGAGCCTATAAAAGTTCATCTCTTGTTTCATTGTAAAACACCTTCAACTTTGATTTGATATAAAATATGTTTTTCTCTACAAAATGTTTCTTTGTGTTCTTGATCATTTGAGCCTTAGGTGGATTCATAGTCTCTTTGATTATGCAGATTTAGTTAGTTTGTGGAATTAAACTCTATAATTTCATGTGTTTGATTGTGGAATCAATCAAACGACCCTCGTCTCCATCTCTATCAATGCCCACTTCCGCAGCGAAGCTTGGAATCTCGTGATCATCTTGTGATCTTAAGTTTGGTGGATTCCAATATTAATCACTCATGTAGAGTTTCTTCTGCTTCTTGGAGGGAGGTTTTCTAAGTGCTCAAGTATTCCATAAGAGTTAAATTTGGGTGTTGGGGCAGTTTCCTGAAAGTCATTTTCATTTTGATACTCATGCATGTATTACCTGATAGCGGTCGAGCCTTATCGTGTAGCTCTGTATTTAGCCCGATCATCGACAACTATGACTCAACATATATATTTGTCTTGGCAAGTTTCCAAGTGAATTTCAAATTTGCTAAAGTTTTATCTAATGCTTTCATGGTGTCAGCTTTCTTCTATGTACTTGGTCCACCGGTACATGTTTCCTCGCTTGCGATAGACCTGTCTAGATCTTCATCGATTCGAGCATGTTCTATTTGGTTTCTGATTCGATGAACCTATTTTTATTGGCAGGTTTCAGTTTGACAGCGTTTGTAAGAGCGAGTTTTTGATGTAAGAATCAATACCAACATTGATTCGGAGCAGACTAACACAAGAGGTGGTACATGTGCTGACACGAATGGCGGTACGATCGGTATGGAGCAACAAGGAGGAAACATGACCATATCAACTTCCTGTCGTACAAACAACGCAATATCAAGACCGATATAACCAAAGTCATATATTTCAAAGACTTTGATCAAGACCAAACTTATTTAGACGATGACCGCGGATCCTTACTCAGAGATGAGAATTCAAGAGAAAAGTTGTCCAGATCAAGTTCTACTCGTGCATTCAGTCCCAGAACGAGTTTTCATCAGGAAAACCCATATAAGGAAATTTTTGATCGAGAATCGAGCTAATTTTGGAGATGGTACACACGGCGCAATTTGCTACAAACCGACCAGTCCAATTTAAGTTATTCTCCTAATCAATGTGAGCACGACTTCCTGCTGTTTTATGTTAATCCTATGAAGACTACAAGCTTTTTAAAAGCTGAAAAATTGACACACATTCTGCTTTCATGAGTAGAGAAAGTAATGAATCAAGGCAGATCACACTTGCCATATTTGGAGCCAATTGAGATCAAATCACAACTGCTATTATGATCATTTTAGACGCCTTCTAAAACTACATTCAATGTACCTGGATTCCCCTAGACAGCACCAATACTCGCTCAATTTATCAAGATTCAAGAGATTCAAGACATTCCTATTTCGGCCATGGACCAAACTTTAATGTCCAACGACTCTTTTTATTTAATTGCTGTGATTTCTTTCCTTTATTTTGGCATATAACCGTTGTTATTGAGCCCCTATATAAGCTCTCTCTAGTCTCATTGTAATATTCATCCTTCTACAAAATAAACAAGTATTTTCTATAAAGAGTGTCTTTGAGTTTTCTGCATTAGAAATTAGTGTGGATTTACTAAAGTCTTGTGTGTGTTAGCTTGTGGATTCAAGTTGATTTGTTCATGATTTGATTTTGGTTTCAATTAAAACCTCCATATTTATCATCTCCCATTGACCATCAAAGCTTCGAACCTTTGATTCGTTGATTAAACCTGGGTGGATTCCTGTGTTTGCAACAGTTGTCCCGGGGTCGAGAGAGTGACATTTCCTCCGTTCTGGGTACGTGAATACCTATGATAGACATGATAATCTTATATAATCAAGTTTATTTTAAGCCAAAATGAGTTGGTTGGGAAATCTACTCTAGAATTCTTTAAGTGAACGTGTTGAACATGTACTGGATGTTTCTGGCCCTGTTCCGTGGCATGGGTCCTTCGGGTATGTGTGCTACTTTTATCTTTGTGCCTTTTTCGGGGATTTCTTCATCGGATTCTTGATTTGGGTTCTCTCCTCATCATTCCTACCCTATTCAGAAGGTTTTTCCCTCAAAATATGATCACTTGCATTGAAAGGTGATATGTCACTAACATTAAATATAGAGGAAACATTCAACTCAATGGGTAACTCGAGACGATATGCATTGTCATTGATCTTATCCATGATCTCAAGTGGTCCATCCCTTCTAAGAGCTAACTTGGAGCTTCTTTGAGCTGGTTTCATGACTTATATGAAGCCATACCCAGTCGTCAGGCTTAAACTTCATCTCCTTTCTTCCAGGGTTTGTATTCTTTGTGTAACACTTGGTTCTCTTTTTGTTGTTTTCATTTACTTTCTGGTGGAGTTTCCTTACATACTTTTCCTTGTCTAACACTACTCTACTCAATTGCTCTGGTGGTGGTAATGGAGTTAGGTCTAGAAGCATAAGCGCATCGTTATTGTAGAGTACTTCAAATAGAGATAGTTGGTGTAAGCTTTTACGCGAATTCCACAAATGGCAAACATTTGAGACTAGCATAAATAGGTTAGTGCAGAATATGCACCTCTTAAGACATGATGAGGCCATTCGCAGTGAAACCAGAATACCGGTATTAGACCCCATTGAGATACCCGAGATACTAATTGTGAGGGAGGGCCCCATTACAAAAAATAAACTCAAGAGACAAAAGAAAAGTTCATTGATCGAAGAGGAAGCATAATTACCGAGTTACACCGCATACCGTGTAAAGAAATAATGAGTCGCACACAGGAGGTAATATCTCATTTCCCTCGGCAAATAACACATATAATTATGTTGGGTTGAGAGATATTGCAGGAAATACGAGCAAAACAGGAAACAACCAAGATCACTGAGAATTACCGAGGAAACCCCGAGAAGACAATACCAGGAGCTACAAAAAAATCCCCTTGGGCCAAATTGCTAAGTCTCGATATTCACCAACAAATCAACTACCAGGAAGCGAGTGCTCGAGACAGAAACAAGAGATTTTGTGCGGAAACAGAGCGGGTATGTGAAAATCCTATCATCGAGTCCTAAGACCGAGAAGACACGATGAAGTTTTTCACAACAGAAGCCACTCGAGCATTGAAGCTAAGATAAAAATTACACTTATAAACCTATCAAGAAAAGCTTAAATACCGAGAAGAAACAAGGGATGCCCGAGCTGAAATCAAAGATACCCGAGGAGGCTTCAACGATGAGATTTCGAGCTTCAACCTCACCCACGACAAAGTAACTCGCGTGAATTTAATTTTGCTGTCTTTGCAGGTTCAAACTGTAGACTCTAGTTCTATTAGAGTCTCTAAAGTACTTAGATATTTTCTTTTATTTTCGTATAGGCCGAGATGTAAAACGACATGGTTTTTCTTCAGTTTTTGCGTTTTACTTTTTAAATGTTGTGTTGTAAATTTCTTCGGCCCTAGGGCTAGCTGATGGACTCTTATAAAGTCCCCCTTAGCTATATAATGTTTTCACTTTGGATTAATAAAATAACGCAGTTCTCTTAAGAAAAAAACCTAGCTCTTGCAACTTAGGCGCGGCTACCCCCTAAGCTCAAGAGAAACCCTTGCCTTATGAGAGACCTATCACCCCTCTATGTTGCACTTCAATCAATCCTCACACCCTTACTTGAATCCACGAGAGAGAGTGCAGGCCAGCTCGTCGATTCCCCATATCGCTTCCATATTCTAGGTTCCAAAGAGAGAGCTAAAGCCAGCTTCGGAACCTCCATCTCTATCATCTAGTCTTTGTTACTCGAGGGCTATATCATATGATATCATAGCCCAAGCGGTTCTACATCAGGTTGTGTCGACTTTACCAACAAGGAGGTTCCAACGTGAAGCTTATCCCTCCAACTTTTGCTGAGAAGGTTGACCTGGATGCGTATCTAGACTGGGAGAAATGTATGGAGTATGTATTCGAGTGTTACAACTATACCGATCAAAAGAAAGTAGCAGTGGCTTCTGCCCAACTCACCGAGCACACCTTAACTTGGTGGGACTGTGAACTAGCTGTGGTTACATTAGGACTTGGGAAGACATGAAAGAGGCCTTGAAAAGATGGTACGTTCCTCTGCACTATCACCGAGAGAATCAGAATAAATTCCAGAAACTCTTACAAGCTAACAAGATGATAGAAGAGTATTACGATGAGTCTGAGACATTGAGAGGTCGACTGGAGTTTAATGATACAAAAGAGTCCTTGATGGCTCAGTTGGTGGTATCCACTCTAGAAATCCATCTTGGAGAAAAGGGTGGCTCCACTTAACTTGTCGTCTAACCGGGGAATTGGGTGCCTATACTTGATGGTATTTTTATGGCCTGGTAATTGACACACATTCTCCAAATTCCATCTGTTTAGGTACTAGCAATACCGATACAACACACGGGCTGAGACTTTCTCTTACATATCCTTTGGCCAGTAACTCTTGAACTTGTTTCTCTAACTCTTTGGCTTCTCTCGGGTTCATTAGGTAATTTGGGCAGTTTGGTAAGGCTGCTCCTGACACTAGGTTGATTTGATGCTCATTGTCGTGCATAGGTTGTAGTCCATTGGGTATCTCCTAGTGAAATACATCACCGGGTAACTCTAATTCCTCGGTACCTATCCCTAAATTCAAAAATTCTTTGAACATCATTAGTAGTACATGTTGCTTTGACATAAGGGATTTGCTTATAGTAATAGAAGAAACAAGAAAATTGGTCAGACTTTGATGCCCATGGATCTTTTCACCTTTACCTCAAGCTGATAAAATCAATCTAGATGGCCTCACAAAAGAAAAATTCATGAAGAAGATACATGAGAAAGCCCGAGAAAACATTTTGAAGAAAACCGAATAATACAAGAGAACGGTTGATAAGGGCCGTAAGAAAGTATTCTTTGAACCAGGGGAATGGGTGTAGCTGCACATGAGACCAGAGAGGTTCCCGAACCAGAGTAGTTCCAAGCTTGTACCAAGAGGGGAGAGCCCGTTCAAAGTGCTAGAGAAAATCATTGACAATGCCTACTGCTTGGAGCTGCCAAGTGAGTTCAATTTGTCACATAGTTTTAATGTTGCTGATATATCTACTTTTGATACAGATTATCCATTTTTGAGGGCAAAACCATTTGAAGAGGGTGGGAATAATGAGGTCATCAAATAAAGTCTAGACAAAAAAACATTCCCGATATAAGAGATGCACCAATGACTCGTTCCAAGACGAGAAGGCTAACGGAAGGATTCAAAAAATATGTGGAGACTCTTCTAAACACCAAAGAGGTCAGAGAAATGCCAAGAATCATCCAAGAAGCCCTAAGCATCCAAGAGAGCCCGAGTGCACCCGATTTGGACTTAATGGAGGATTTTGCACATCTAAGCCTTAACAATGCACCTCCACCCACAAGCCAAGATAAGTTCAACTACTAGACAGATCTAGGAGCTCGAAATAACAAGAACTCCATAGAAATCACATCGGAGCTGCAAGATACACTATAAACTAGCCAAGGAACTGATACGAAGGAAATGGGACAAGAAGACTAGTTCAGGCTGAGCTAGAGGAGATATAAGAAGATCTTCTTTAAAATGACTTCCAAGAGCCCCAAGAAGAGGATTAAAACCAAAGATTCAAGCTGCAAGCACCATAACCACTCAAGTTATATTACGTCAAAACAAGGTATTTTCAATATTTATTGTTTGTGCAGGTAAAGATGAGTTATACTAATGGTTTCCAGCGCTTCTAGAGACCCATGTTCGAGCCACAATCAGTGCCCATGTAGCTGAGTATTTTTACTTTCTTTTTGTATTCTAGTAGTTTTTCCTTTTCTTTTGTTTCTTTGTGTTTTAATTTCTTTCAAAGTCGGTTGAACTGTCATTTTAAGTCATTGAGTCGGCTCCGGGATTAGTGTAAGAACCATTAATAAGGTTCCCCAGCAGCCATGTAAGATACAACTTATTACCCTGTCAATAAAACCTAGAATTTTCTTCTTATTTTAAGCACTCGTCTTGAAGAAGCTCTAATGTGTTCTTTCGTGTGTGATTCACGTTAAGGCTAATTTTATTTGCTGTACCAGAATCCCTCCACCATCTCGGTGGTGCTTTTGATTCACTTCACATATCATCTTTCGATCGAACAATATAGAGGTTGTTAGGTCTCCACTTCGATTCAAGCAGCGTTCTTTCAAGTCTTGTATCATCATTCCCATCACTTGAGTCTTTGGAGAGAGCGTCATAACCAGCCAGAGATTCCCATCTAATCACTCAGCCATGCCACACCAAAAACCTACCATCTCATCATCACTTCTGCAAGTTATAAGCCTCTTAAAATCCCATTTTCTAGGAAGATTGGGGTCAAAAGCCCTCCCATGCTCAATTGTGGACTCTTGTCCATTGTATGTCCACTGCCAAAATCACGTCATCACGTAACTCATGTAGTCCTTTTCCATTGTTGAGGTGTTGGAGATAAGGCTTTATACCCACCATGAGATACCCCATCTACTCTTTTACTATGGAGCTTGTCTCCCTTCTTGCAAAAACGTATACGCAAGGAACTTATGAACATAGCAAATTATGGGGTGTCGAATGTGAGAAGCCTTGGTCAAACTATCATTATAGTCATCTACCCCAGTGAAGCATTAATGTAATCTTCTTGGGAGACCATAAACTTCACTTAAATCCACAGTAGTTATTGAGTAGGCTTTTCCCCTATCTTAAAATCAATGTGTCCCACGTCATCCCACTCATAAGCTTCAGACTTATTTGTTACGGTGGTGAAGGAAGCGAGAAACTCTTTGGTGAGGTCTTCATATCTGTCATATACCAAAATTAGAAACTTTCCGAGATCCATATTGTTGAAGATGGCTTCAACGTCTTCTAACAAAGACCGGGTCAAGATAGCAGGTGGCTACAAACTTTATTTTCTTGAACCTCCCCATGTATTGACCATATAGTATTTTTTAGGGTGCTTCGGTTTCACTTTATTCGGGCTCACTATGCTCCAACTCTCTATGATTCCCAACCATTTTCTTATCCTTGCAATTGCTTGGTTTATCTTGAGAATATGGCTTAGAGGGCTTAGAAACTTCAGCTTTTCTTTTTCACATTGAGCTTTCTTCTAGATAGCTTGACTCGTTCGCTTTATTGATAATCTACAAAACAAACGATCACTTTGAAAGAAATTAGTTAAGCTCATGTTAAGCCGCAAGATATACTCTCAAAAAATTAATCAAATTATGCATTTAGATCACAATGAATACAACACAAAGCACAAGAAACACCAATTCACATCATCTAGGCGATTTCACATGTTTAAGCACATTTTATAATCGAAAATCGCATGAATCAACAACGAAGCGTTTTCAAATGTGATAATCTTTCAAGAATTCTCTCAAAGCACCAATTTCTATTTAATGAAACCACAATCCTTTATTTTCCCCAAAATATTTGTTTTCCCCTTCCCAGGAACCCTAAACCTTCAACTAATCATCAAATTCAAGTATGCAGTGGCTATAATTATCAAAGCATCATCTAATTCATAACTATGGCTCAAATCATGCATTAACTCAAGCTAAAATGAGTGTTAAAACATAACCCAAAAAGAGAGCATTTAGGCGGCTTTTATACATAGAAAATGAAGGGGGATAAATGAATTTTGGAGTAGGAGGCATGTTTACTGAAAAAACACAATAAAAACACAAATTTATCTTCAAATATTTTATAATTTTTAGAGTTATGAAAGATTTCTTGGTTTTTGAAGCATTGAAATCGTGATAATGGTGAAGAAGAAAGAGAGATCGCGACAATGAAGAAGGAAAGTGGATAATAAAACTAGCCAAAATTGATCTAGTTTGATTTGAGTAAACAGATTTGAACCAATTTTTGAGGATTTAAGAGAACTTACCTTGGTCTGACGGGCGTTGATAAACTGTGTGAGGTGACCGCTGGAAAGCAGCAGTGGCAAAAAACCACGTGATTTGGACGATAGAGTGCAGTGGTGGTGACAAACCATGTATGAGATCCTGCAAGATCTACGTGCAGGTTTCCCTCAAGTTTTTGCGGTGACACGATACCTCTGGATGATGACGCTGGTGCTGCCAATAACATTAAACAGATATGAAATGCCGCTGGAGCTGCTGTGAATGTTTTTTGGCTCTTCAAACTCCAATTTGCATAACATTGGACTCAAACTATTATTCAAATTAGAGAAATGAAAATTAAACCAAATTAAACTAATATGTACAAGGATAACATTGGGATTCCTTCCCAATCGTGCTCATTTAACGTCACGAGCTTGAATTTCTTCCATTTTACGTGGGTCGCGGTTCCAAGAAGGAAACTATGGTTCCCTCCCCAATCACGTAATTTTCCAAGTATGGCTTAACTCTTTGTCCATTAACCACAAAGTCTTCTCGGGTTTTGTTCCTCAACAAAATGACACTATAACGTCTCACTTATTTTATCTTAAAAGGGTCGGACCATCTTGACTTAAGCCTCCCGAGAAAGAGTTTCAAATAGGAATTGAACAAGACATCATCTCCCTCTTTGAAGTCTAGCAGAAGGATCTTATTATCATGGAAATTTTTGGTGTTTTCTTTGTAGATCTTTGAATTTTCATAGTGTTCAATACAGATCTCATCAAGTTCATTCAATTGTATCAACCTCTTCTCCTTGCCGGTTTTGATGTCAAAGTTTAGTAGCTTGGTCGCCCACATTGCTTTGTACTCGAGTTCAACCGTCAAGTGAAAAAATTTCCATAGAGCAATTTGAACAAGGTTGTACCAATAAAAAACTTCCAAAGTGCATCATCAAGTTTCATCGACCCATCATTTCTAGTTGTATAAACCATCTTCTCCAAAATGACATTGATTTTCTGGTTAGAAATCTCCACTTGACCGCTTGTTTGTGGGTAGTAAGGTGTAGAAACCTTATGCTTCACTCCATGCTTCTTTTGCAAGCTCTTGAAGACTTTGTTGATGAAGTGCTATCCTCCATCACTTATCATTACCCGTGGGATACCAAACCTTGGAAAAATTATGCTCTTGAACATATTCAAAACCACTTTCACATCATTGGTAGGACTGGCGATCGCTTCAACTTATTTTGACACATAATCCACCGCTACAAGGATGTAACAATTCTCATATGAAGAAGGGAAAGGTCCCATGAAATCGATACCTCACACATCAAAGATTTTCACTTCAAGAATTGGATTTTAAGGCATCTCATTACTCCTACTAATGTTACCTTTTTTTGGCATGGATCACACCTTGATATGAGCTCATGTGCATCTTTAAACAAAGTAGGCCACCAAAACCCAAATTGCAAAAAATTGGAGACCGTTTTAAATGTTGCTAAGTGGCCTCCATAGGCCAAACCATGGCAATGTAGAAAAACCCCTTTAACCTCTTCTTCGGAATGCATCTTTGGTACAAATTATCTTTGCAAAGAATGTAGAGAAATGGCTCATCCCAATGGAAACGGTTGATATCCTTGAAAAACTTCTTCCTAACATAACCGCTCAAATTCGGTGTCTCTTTACCGTAAGCCAAATAATTCATAAAATCCGTATACTAAGGTACTCTATCCTGCAATGTCAGTGCTCTTTTAAACTTCTTGTGAGACTCATCAGTAGATTCTAGGAGTTGGATCACTATTAGTTGCTCATGAGGAAAGGAGTCATCAACTGGTATGTTGTTGACAATACTCAACCGAGAGAAATGATCCGCTACTCCATTCTTAATCCTTTCCTTGTCTTTAATATCTAAGTTAAACTCCTTGAGTAGCAAGATCCATTTCAAGATCCTTGATTTGACATCCTTATTTTCCAATAAATGCCTCAATGGTACATGATTCGTTTAACCACTACCTTAGCCCTAACCAAATATGACCTACACTTCTCAAATGCGAATATTATGGCAAGTACTTCCTTCTTTCTCATAGCATATTTAACTTGCGCATCATCGAGGGTTCTACTTGCATAATATATCATATGAATTTCTTAACCTTTTTTACCAATCACCGTGCCAACCGAATAATCACTTGCGTTGAACATGATCTCAAATGACAAGTTCCAATCTTGTGCTTGACCTATAGGAGTGCTGACCAATTCGCGTTTAATCTTCTCAAATGCCTCAAGGCACTCTTTAACAAACAAAAGCAATCTCCTTACAAAAAAGTCTTGTAAGTGATCTTGCAATCTTTAGTAAGTCCTTGATGAACCTCCTATTGAATTCGGTGTGACCCAAGAAGCTTCTTATGACCTTTACCAAGTTCAGTGGTGCCAAACTAGTCATCACATCGAGTTTTGCTCTATCAACCTCAATCCCTTTTTTGGAGATCTTGTGACCCAACATTATGTCTTCCTTAACCATGAAGTGGCATTTTCTCAATTCAACACAAGACTTTTCTCCTCGCAACACTTCAAAACCCTACAAAGATTAGAAATACAAGAAGCAAAAGAGTCTACATAGATGGAGAATTCATCCATAAAAACCTCAACTACATTTTCAAATAAATCTGAAATGATTGACATCATGCACCTTTAAAAGGTTACATGTGCGTTATATAGCCCAAATGGCATCTTTCGATAAAAAAGGTACCATAAGGGCATGTAAATGTTGTCTTCTCTTGGCCATTAGGGTGAATCAGGATTTAAAAGAATCATGAATACCCATCCAGGAAGCAATAATGGATATGGTTAGAAAATCTCTACAACATTTTATCAATGAACGGTAATAGGAAATAATATTTCTTAGATGCAGCATTCAATTTACGATAGTCTATACATATCCTATTTCATGTTATATTTCTAGTTGACATAAATCCATCTTTATCTATTTTAACATTGTGACTCCACCTTTCTTTTGTACCACGTGTACCGCAAAAACCCATGTGCTATCTGAAATTGGGTAAATTATTCCCGTATCCAAGAATTTAAGTATCTATTTCCGAATGACATCTCTAAAGTTAGGGTTTAATTACTTTTAATGTTCGACGAAATTCATGGATTCGTTCTCTAGGTGGATCATATGCACACAAAGGGTTTTTGAGATTCTTTTTATTTCACCAACTGAATACCTTATGGATTTTCTAAACTTTCCCAATTGGAAATCTGAAGATCACTAAATTCCTCATTTATTATAACCGGATATGTAGAGCTTCTTCCAAGGAATGCCTACCTTAGCCCTTTAGGGAGTGGTTTTAGATCAACTTTTAGAGCCTCAAGTTCACTCCAATCCCCATCGATGCTAGTCTTACCATTTATAGTTTCATCCTTGTTAGTCTCATCCCCAATGTAAAGCACACTAATTACATGGCTTTCTTATTTTAACTCGAGGAATGAATCATCACCACAAGATGACTTGTTTGAGTCTACTAATCCTCTCATACCCCACACTATCATCTTTAACTAACCCAAACTTTCTTTGACTAACTGTCAAAGTACTTTGGAGTGAGTATTCTAGAGAAATCTCTTAAATCCTTCATCCACCAATGTGTTCATCTCCTTTATCCAAAATACTTGGCCTTCCATGGTTGGTTTCTTCATAATCTTTTTGATATGGAACTTAAGAACCTCATCTCCAAAGTGTAAATTGACCTTGCCTCTTCTTACATCAATCATAACCCCCACAATAGCTAGGAATGGTTTTCAAAATATCAAAGGTTCTTATGGCTCCTCATCCATTTCCAACACAACAAATTCTGTGAGGATCTTAGAGTTTCCGATGACTACCTGTAGGTATTCTAGTAGTCCAATAGGGAAACTTACCGATCAATCTGCTAGCACAATGGAGATCTTACATGGTTTGAATCATGTAAAGCCAAGTCGTTGTGCCATAGTGAAAGGCATCAAGCTCACACTAGCTCGAAGTTCCACTAAAAATCTTGTAAATTAAAAGGGACCTAGTGTACAAGGAAGATTGAAGCTTCCGGGGTCATCAAGCTTCTTCGTGATAACCTTCCTTTGTATGATCACACTACACTCATGAGTCAACACTACCATTCCTTCTAAAGCTTTTACTTTCTCCTTAACCGCATCTTTGATATATATGTTGTAGTGAGGCACTAACCAAAAAGCTTCAATGAGAGGCATGTTGATACTCACTTCACTCATTTTCTTATCGAAGAGATTTCTATACTTCTCCATAAGTTGCTTCTTGAAACGCCCTAAAAATGGAAGTTTCAGTTCATAAGGAGGAGGTACAAATGGGATTTCCTTATGCTTACTCTCATTGGGTTCATTTGCAACCTTTCATTTCCCTTTGTCCTTCTCCTTAATCATTAGTTCAACCTCATCCTTATCAATACCAACACTCTTCTTTGTTTTTCAAAAACCACATCATCATCTTTGATTTTTACCACATCCCCTTCTTTGTTCACAATGTCTTCATTGGGGGTTACAAGTGGTAGTTCTCTAGATGGAAGCTCCGAAAATTGAGGTTCTCAAGTGGTGATTATTTTTATGTACTCTTTTGATTTTGTTCTGGTCTTCCGGTTAGTGAACCAATTGTTCGCTTAGAATAGGAAGCTACTTGGGATACTTGATTGTCAAGGCTTTAGACATGAGAATTGATGTTATCTATTTTAGCTTGTAGGTCATTGTATCTCCCATCAACCTTGTTATGAATCTCTGTCATTTGCTTGTTGATTTCCAATTGCCTCTTGGCTTAATCCGCTAGTATTTGTTGAAGCATGTTCTTCAAGTCAAAAACATGTGGTACTTGAGTAGAACTACCCACTTGTCCTTGATATTTGTTGTTTAGAGGTTGATAACCTTGTTGGAAATTAGGCATAAATGTAGGTTTTGGTTGAAATCCACCTTTATTACCTTGAGGTTGCACTTCTTGGAAGTTTACAAATGACATTGGTTAGTAATTCTTACCTTGAGCTTGTTGTGGAGGATATAATTGGTCTTGAGAGTTCTTCACATTAGTGCTCTGGTAAGAGAGATTAGGATGGTTTCAATTGTTTTGTTTGAAGGTTTTTCCTTGGAACCCTCCTTGGTTGCCCACATAGTTGAATTCCTCTTAATCCTATTCATTTCCCTTAACACAAACACCCATCTCTTGATACCCTTGTTGATACCCATAAAAATCTCCCACTTAGTTAACCGACCTTTAATTAATGAGAAATACCTTTCTCATCTTGTCTAACTTCTCATTATACTCTTTAAACCTTTGGTCTTGAGTATTTGGGACTCTCAAGTCCCAATCATAGTCACCACCATAGCAAACATAACTTTGAGCTAGGTTCTTAATTAATTGCTCTCCTTGGTTTTACATTCACGTTAGAAAATCTTCCATAATTAGTCGTGTCTATAGTTCTCCGATACTTCTCAAGCACTCCCCTATGAAAAATACCAAAGAGGTACTCTTTGGAGACTCCATGATGAGAAAAATTCCTTGTGTAACTCTTTAGATGCTCCCATGCATCGTAGAGACTTTCTTGAATTCCTTACTTGAAACTAGTGATTTCATTTCTAGGCTTGGTGGTCTTTTGTTTACGAAAAAAATTAGTGAGAAATTCCATTTTGCATTGATCCCAAGTGGACAAAAGCTCCGAAAAATATGCTTCTGGTTGAAAACCAATGCCTTGCAAACCACCAATTGGGGGTTGAACACCCAAATCTGGTGAATTCGCTCGTTGGTAATCCATATTCATGCGCCTCAAACATTCTTCAAGCTCTCTAGCTCTTTGCTCTCTCGCTTCCATTCTATTCTCTTTCTAAAGGTAACTCAAATTCTTAATACAATCTAGAACTTCTTCATGTTAACTTCTTTGTTGCATACACCTAGAAACCACCTTCAAAAAGAAGCGGTTAGTGTCTTCAAACCACATGAACCGGCTGTTGGCTCTTAAAGATGTCACAAAACCTCTCCTTCACACCTTTTTAGCTCTTCGATTCGTTTCCCCGCTGGATGAAGCCACTAAAGTCCCACGGCGTCGTCTTCCTGCGTGCACAACCCCGCCATATATCCATGTAACTTTCTCAAACCTTCATCACGGTTACTAACCCATGGGACCAGACCACTGAAGCCCCATGACGTCCCTTTGCCACTGTAGCTTGTCGATGCACTCTCCTTTCTTCATCAAATCTTCTCCTTTTGTGTCATATTCACTCCATTGATCATTCTTTTTGTCCACATCACTCCCAGAACCTAAAAAAGAAGAAAGTATACAGAACGATGCACCTAGACTCTAAATATGATATGTGAAATGCAATCAATCAAATGGAAATGCGATCAAAAGGAGGATAAAAACTCAATGTATCATAGGGTTTAGAGGTTCTACGAATATAGCAAGGCAGAAGAAAAATGAAACTTCTAAATCGTATAAAAAAATATGGATTGATACAACCTGGGGCTTGAGGAACTTTGGCTTTGATACCAAAACTGATACATTTTTGTAATCTAACTCAGAGAATCTCAAAACCAAAGGAAGTTGCTCGAGATGAGGAGGCACTCAATTCCTCCAAAACGGGTATGGAGTGGATGGAGTGTAGAGTATACACGAGGGATGGTTTGCTCGTGATACAACTCAAATATCCTTACCTATGGAGGTGCTGGTCTCGAAAAAGCAAAGGAAAACGAAAGTGGTAGCTGCATGGGAACTTTATTAATAGCTCATCAGCTTACGGTTTTCGTGCATAAAAAAGGAAAAATAGAATCAGAAATAAAAGGTATAACTAGTTATATTACTTCAGCAAAAACATAAGACTCAAAAATATAAACTATGAATTTAATATCAACCATGTCAAGCCTAAACATTTCAAAGTAGTAAGAGGCTTTCAATTGATTGACTTGTACCTGCAAAAGAAATAATTGACACACATACCTGGTTTAATGCTAGGAGGGGCCACGAAGTCATTGAGCTTGCCGAGTAGTAGGTTTCCCCGGTGTGTGCGTGTGAAGCTTGATCCTCTTGTCTCTCAGTTAGAGTTTCTTCTGCATCTAGCTTGTTTTCTTTGTGCTCAACTGTTCCTATAGAGTTACCTTTGGGTGCTAAAAATTTTTTTTTAAACTAGTCTTCATTGTGATGATCATGCGGGATTGCTCAATAGCAGTATAGCCTTCTCTTGTAGCTCCGTATTTAGCCATATCATCAATAATCTTGCCAGATTTTCAAGTGAATTTCCAATATTTGAAGTTTGATCCATAGCCTTCATCGGTGTCATTTTTCTTGTGTATACTTTGTCGGTATGGGTTTCCTCACTTGTGATAGGGTTGTCTCAATCTTCTTTGATTCCAATACGTGCTAGTCGGTTTTTGGTTCAATGAACCTCTTTTTCTTGGAAGGTTTCCGCGTGAAATTTCTGTTTGACAGCGTTTGAATGAGTGAGTTGCCTCGGGTTGAGAGAGTGGCCATTTTCTCCATTTCGAGTACAAGAATACCTACTATATACAGGACAAGCTTACTTGCTAGATTTTTAAAGCCGATATAAGTTTGATGGGAAAACTACTTCTGAATTATTTGAGTTAACTGGTTGAACTTGTACTAGATGTTTCTGGCTCTGTTTCGTGTCATAGGTCCTTTAGGTATGTGTGGTGCTAGTATTATTGTGTCTTGTTTGGAGATTTCTTCATCGGATTCTTTGTTTGTGTTCATGTCCTCATAAGTTTCAGATGTGTATTGTTTATTACTTCAAACTTTTACCTTATAAACCAACACGAATGTCGCAAGTGCATAAATAATCATATGTAGTATTTAAGGATTGACTCCCACAGAGGCAGTAGTGATGTCTCAGGATTTAAACCTTCTCAATATTGGAAGTGCACAGTTGTGCATAGTAGTAAGAATTAGAGTCAAATCCCACAAAGACCAATGTCACACTACAAATAATGATGCAACGAATAGAGGTATGATGAAAATATGGGGTTGTTTGTATTTTAATGACTGCAGTAAATAGTAGAAATAAGAACGATGTAAATCTAACCAAGAAAGACGCTAGGAACATGTAATGTCATAGGTATCAATGATCGATTAACCTATTAACTAACTATGAATTTGTGAATGAACCATTTTCAAACCAAAACACTAAGGTAATGCTAGCCTATTCCCGCAATACTAACCATCTAACCATGAATCTCCATAACATATAGAATTCTTAATGAGTTATAGTTCTTCATGACAGCAATCTAAATAAGTCCGATAAGTTCACTTAGATGACATAACTTCAACTCCCATTGGCTATTCCTAGCTAAGCTCATCAATTATTGATTTCGGTAACCTAACTATCGCTTTCGACATTGAGTACACAAAGATGAAGAACCCTAAAAGTAAATCCCTAATCTAATAACTTAAACCTAATCAATAATAAAATCCCTTTGAACAACCCTAAACCCAACTAGTGGATTCCTCAGACATTGATGCATACATTAAAACCAAATTTAAAGTTTGCATAAATATCAAAATAAACGTTAACGAGGGTTCCGAAAGCACCTCTACAAGGGATGGGATTTCTTCTCCCTTAAGCTATAAAACAATAAGCAAAAGCAGTAATAACAAGTTATAACTACAAAAAACTTGTGCAACACTATTTTATGTGCAAAACGTAAGTCCTTAAGCGGTTGGAATTAGATTCTTAAAAAATCAAGAACCACAGATTGATTGATCCTTAAGGAGATCGATCGATTGATCCTTAAGGAGATCATTGATCCTTGCTCCAAAATGCACCATTTCATTAAAACATCAATCTGTTGATATATTCATGGTTTGGTCGATCTGGATGCATCTCCTTTTGATTCTTGAAGTTTTAAAACATCTGAAGTAGGTCCAAGTGATCCTTTTACCTCCAATGACTTGTTAAAACTGTAAAAAATTATATTAAAAAAGGACATCAAACCTATCCTAGACTTGAATAATGACACTAAAAACATATGAAATCAATGGATGAAAAGCACTAAAACTATGGCACATCAAGTAGAGCTACACCAATGAATTCTAAACATGAAATCTTGCTAGAACTAAAATATTAAGGTGATTGTTTTTGGGTTTTTAATTAAGATGTAAGCTAAATTAAAGCAATTAAAAGCGATGTAAATACAAGGATTAAAGATGTTTGGTGATGGGGACCTATCTGGGGATTATAGTTCTCAATAAATTAGCAATCTTCATTTGACTTTCTTTAATGTGGATTCTAGAACTCGCAACAATGATATATAAAAGGACTACTTGTGATAATTCAATTATCTACGCAATATGTTCTAGTGGTCTTAGTTCACATCACTCCATGACTCAACCAGTTGGTAGGTCATGGCAAAATATGCTCCTCTAAAATAGTTCAGGGGATTGGAGATCAGCGCTTATGACGGGTTTATCATATGGGTTCATGATCAATCAAACAATAAGAATTAATATAAGTTTAGACGAATAATCCTAATCATATTGATATGAGAAAATATAATCTAACAACCTATAAACATTGAACCATAGATTCACTTCAAGCAACCCAACTAAACCCAACAAATAAACTACTCACACATAATGAAACAAAGCATAACAATATATGTAATGGAAAACATAATCAAATATAAGTATTAAGAGGGCTTTAAAAATCTTCTCTGTAGAGTAAAGGATCTTCTCTCTGCAATATAAAATCGAAAACAAGATGAAAAGAGTTGAGAAACAAAATAATAGTTTGATCAATGGATGTGGATAAAGTCAATCTGGAATTCATCTCATGGGGTTTCTGATATTTCCTTTGCTTGTTCTCTCTTCTAAAGTTGCATAAATACTTATATTTTTAGTATTTTAGGTGGTGAAATTAGGTTTAGGGCTTCTCAGGACGAGTTAAATGAAGTGTTGTCATTTTGGTCTTGTAACAGACTGGAGGAGGAATTGTCGGCCAGCGGGCTTCCTGGGCATGGTAAAAGAGGCTTTGGCTGTGCCAGCGGGCTTCCTAGGCGTGGAAAAAGAGGCCTTTCCATGCTACAGGCTCCTACATGCACAACAACAGACGACTTCACACTTAGAGGTGAAAGCTAAATCTTCTAGCTCTCTAATGACTCTAAGAAGGTTGAATTTGGTGCACGGGAAAACCTTCAATGAATGGAAAACTTCTAATGCTCTGAAACTATTCTAAAGCTTGTCTTGCTCATTTTACGCCATTTCATCCAAGAACCTGTCAAAATTCTAACGTCTACAAATACTTGAGAATGATTTAGAAAATGTTTGTTTCATTTGAAATTTTTATTAAAAACTTATAAAACCATAGAAAATAGGTAAAAATACGATGTTATCAGTTTCCAATATATCTTGGCAAGCAAATAATCAATACATCTCTCGATATCTCTAAATCTAAAACCTCATGTATTCTACAGTAATGTAGTTTGACCAAGCAAGTGGTGTCTCAAGTTAGGGTCGAATCCCACAGAGTTCAAAGTTACACTACAAGTTGTGATGCAACAAGTAGAGATAAAACGTAATATGGTTTTGGTTGTTGTCACAACTACAGAAAATAAATAGCAGTAAATTAAACGATGTAAATTAATGGAGAAAGACATTGGGCACAGGAAATGTTGTAGCTATCAATGATTGATTAACTAGTGATTTGTTAACGAACCGTTCTCGGACTCGAAATACTAAGGTAAAGCTAGCCTACTACCATAGTACTAACTATCAAACTATCAATCTCCAGAACATCTAGACTTATGATTGAGCCCTAGTTATTCATGCCAACAATCTAAATAGGTATGCTAGGTTCACTTAGACAAAATATCTTCAACTCCCATTGGCTATTCTTGACGAAGCTCATCAATTTTTGATTTTGGTTACCTAATTATCTCTTTCGGCGCATAGATTAAACCTAAAAATCATAAGATAAGTAATCAAACTAACATAAGCATTGAGAACACAAAGATGAAGAATCCTAAAAGTAAATCTCTAATCTAATAACTTAAATCTAATCAATCATTGAATCTCTTTGACAAATCCTAAACCCAATTGGTGGATTACTCATACATAGATGATGAAATCATATTAGATGAATATATTAAATACATACAATAAATATCGGTTTAACAAAGATTCGGAAAGCAATTTTTGAAGAGATTAGATTTCTTCTCCCTTAGCTAAAAACATAATAAGCAAAAACAATAAAGACAAGTTGTTACTGCACTGGGGTCTAGCAACACTATTTATATAAGAATCCTAACTCCTAAGGTCGGTTAGAATTGTCCAAAGTCGGTTGGTATTGAAAAAAAGAAAATCTGGTCATCTTGGATCGATCGATCCAAGGAATGGATCGGTGGATCCCTACTCCAAATTACACCACTTCATTTAGGCAACAATCTGGTTGATCTCTTATTAGTCTGGTCTATCTCCTATTTGTTAAGTTCTATTCAATCTTGTTCTGGTCGATCTCTGATGCATCTCTTTTGATACTTGAAGTCTTGAAACGTCTAAAGTAGTTCCAAATGTTTCTTTTAGCACCAATGACTTGTAAAACCTGTAAAATATAAATAACACCAAAAGGACATAAAACCTAACCTAGACTCGGTTAATGATACTAAAAACATTTGAAATCGATGTATGAAAACCACTAAAACCTGACACATCAGCAATTTTTATCGGCACATTTTCAAGAAGGCCTACCAGATACCAAATTGACCTATCCGCTAATACCAAGGTGATCTTGCAGGGCTGATAAGTGTTGATCCAAGTCATTTAGAAACCCAAAATGGCATTAGGCTCACACTAGCTCCTAAGTCTCATAAGCAGTGGTAAAATTTGTAATCACTTATTATTGCATGGCAAAGTGAAGCTTACGGGATCCTCGCGCTTTTTTGGCAATTTTTTCTATAACAATGCGCTACATTCGTATGTAAGGACCATAAAATCATTGTCCAATGTCAATTTTTCTGTAAGAATGTCTTTCATGTATTTCTTTAATGTTGGAACCTTCTTTATAGCATCCTCAAATGGAAGCATAACTTGTAGTCACTCACAATGCTCTACATCTTCTCCAATTCCTTCTCGTGAATTTTATTCTTTCGCCTTGAAGGATATAGATTCTTAGGCACATAAGGTGGTGGTGGTACATTGGGTGTTTCACTTTCAGCATATCGGTCAATCCTAAGGGTGGATTGGTCGATCTCTACACCCTGTGACTTTTGAGAAATTTATTTTCCACTCTTGAGCGTGATGGCTTTGACCTACTCCTTTGGATTGGTCTCTGACTTTCCTGGAAAATTTCGTGGAGGTGGCTTGACCAATGCAGTGGTCCGAGCAACTGTTTTCTTCAACACACACATGTTAGTACTTAAGTTCTCAAATTCCATTTAGATCGTTTTACATTCCATCAACTTTAGCATAGATCTCATAGGAAAACTGCTTTTTTCCTTCTAGAACTTTTTGGAATATTTGTTCAACTCTATCTTGAAAACCAGCATTCCCATATTGTTGCTAAGAATGAAGCCCTATATTACCATAACCAATATTTTGTTTTGAAACCCCTACTTAAAGTACTATCGCGGTTGAGCAGGGGTAAGTGGTTTGACATTGCATTGCCTCTGGTTGTTTGTGCATGGAAGGTAGACTTGATTGGCTAGGTTATCCACATTGGTGCTTCTATAAGAGAGGTTTGGGTGATTTTGGTAGTTTTGATTGAATCCCAGATTCTAGAATTTATCCTGCTCTCCTATAAAGTTAACATCTTCAGTTCCCTCAACTACTTCTCCAATATCATAGTCTTGGTATTTTTGTTACTCGCACAATTTCACAGTCCTCCGTTGTGCCTTAAGCAACATATCAACCTTAGCATTAAGCTCCTCTATAGTCTTGTTACTGGTAACTCCGCTCTATCTCCTATCGTAGTATGGGCAATGATTAGCATTGGTCTCTGTTAGGTTCTTAATCAGCTCAGTCGCTTCCTCAAGTGTATTGCTCATAAAGTCACCTATACTTGTTATATCCAGCGCCATTTGATACATTGATTATATACCATTGTAAAAGAATTTCATCCTATTCGACTCAATGTAGCATTGATGCCGACAGTCCCTTAAGTTTTCTTTGAATTGATCCCATGCCTCGTAGAAAGATTCAGTGGTATCTTCCTAGAAGGTAGTTATCTTGTTTTGAATAGCTACAGATCTAGGAAGAAATGGGCCAAGAATGCGGCTCCGCGCTGTTCCTAACTAGTGATAGATCCATGCTTCAATGATTTCAGTCAACGGTGGGCTTTTTTGCTCAATGAGAACCGGAATAACTTACAACATAAGTAGTATGGTGGTATGCCATTCGAGCTAGTCCTGTTGCAAATTTCCTCGAATATGTTGAGGTGATCCAAAGGGTTCTCGGTAGATAGCCCATGGAACTAATTCTGCTTGAGTAGTACGATGATTTGAGGCTTAATTTTGTAATCTTGCCTCTCAAGGGAGGGTGGAGTGATTACTGAGTGATACTTGTAATAAACAAGTGGCATATCTTTCTCACCAAACGTAACACGACGTTGGGGCTTCTTGAAGTAAACAACTTTTGGGGCCGAGGTGGAAATCGCACAACTTCAGATTTTTTGCATTGCCGCTCTGTAGCAGCTTCAAAATCATCATCAGCATTTCTTAATCCTTCTATTTGACCCAGTTGATCGCCAGCCATCTTTGCTTGTCTAGCTTTTCTGGCTACATTGATGTTTGCTCGAATTGTTTTTGAAAGCACGTCGGCACTTAGGTTTTACAAGTTCTAAAAGCCTTTTCTTCCAAGAAATATTGAAAGCAAAACAATTAGCAAACAAAAAATTAAGAAATAGGAATCGGTCGATCCACCCTATGGAGCGGTTGATCTCTGCGTAAAAAATATTACCGTAGACTAGACTCAAAACAAAAACTTATAGGCAATGTTTTGGTCCCCGACAACCGAGCCAAAAACTTGATATCTCAGGTTTTAAACCTTCTCAATCACTGCAAGTGCATAGTTGTGCACTGTAGTAATGATTAGTGTCGAATCCCACAGATGCCAAAGTTACACTACAAATTGTGATGCAATAAGTAGAGCTAGAACGTAATATGTTTTTGGTTGTTGTCATAATTGCAAAGAGTAAATAGCAGTAAACTAAACTATCTAAATTAATGGAGAAAGACGATGGACACATAGAATATCGCATGTATCAATGATTGATTAAGCTATCTAACTAACTAGGGGTTTGTTAACGAATTGTTCTCGACCTCAAAAAATTGTTGTAAAGTTAGCATACCCACGTAGTACTAACTATCTAACCATGAATCTCCAGAACATCTAGACTTCCAAATGAGCTTTAATTATTCATGCCAGCAATCTAAATAAGTCTGATAAGCTCACTTAGACGACATAACTTCAACTCCCATTGGCTATTCCAATATAAGCTCATTAACTGTTGATTCCTTTAACCTAAATATTGCTTTCGATGCATAGATTAAACCTACAGATCATAAGTTAGGTGATCAAGCTAAGTTAAGCATTGAGAACACAAAGATGAAGAACCCTAAAGTAAATCCCTAATCTAATAAGTTAAACCTAATCAATTGTTGAATCCTTTTGAAGACTCCAAACCCAACTGGTGGATTACTCAGACATAGATGATGAAATCATAATAGATGAATATAATAATTGCATAAAATAAATTCATAGTAGCGATATCAGTTTAACAAAGGTTCAGAAATCACTTCTTGTAAAGATGAGTTTTCTTCTCCTTTAGCTAAGAAAATAATAACTAAAAGCAATAAAAATAAGTTGTTACTGCATAAAACTTGTGCAACACTATTTATATAAGAATTCGAAGTCCTAAGATTGGTTGGAGTTGTCCAAAGTCAGTTGGAATTGAAAAAGAAAAATCTGATCCAGGGAGTGAAGTGGTTGATCCCTGCTCCAAAACGTACCACTTCATTTCTACATCAATTTGGTCGATCTATGAACAATCTTGTCGATCTGCTCTTTGTTCTGGTCGATCCAATTTTGTTATGCTCGATCTCTTATGCATCTCTTTTGACACTTGAAGTCTTGAATACGTCTTAAGAAGCTTCAAATGTTCTTTTCAGCTCTAGTGACTTGTATGACCTATAAAACTATAAATGACACCAAAAAATACATAAAACATAACCTAGACTCGGTTAATGACTCTAAAAACATATGGAATCAATGGATGAAAACCATCAAAATCATGACACATCAACTGCAATGAAATTAAACAAAGCAAGTTAATAAGACGATGTAAATATATGGAGACAGGCGTTGTGCATAGAGAATATTGTAAGTATCAATGATCGATAAGGTAACTAACTAGTTAGGAATTCATAAACGAACTGTTCTCAAACTCGAAATACTATGGTAGTAGCCTACTCTCACAGTACTAGCTATCTAAACATGTAATCCAAGACATTAAACTCTTGAATGAGCCTTACAAGACATATTAGCTTTCTAAACTTGTTCAATTTGTTCCCTTAGACGACTTACTTCAACTCATGGTTGCTAAGGATACTAAGATCATCAATTTTTGATACTAGTAACCTAACTATCATTTTTGGCACATAAATTAACTTAATGATCTGATGCTAGGAGATCAAGCTAACATAAGTATAAAGTTCACAAAAATGAAGAATCAATATGATAAATCTCTAATCTAGTAACCTAAACATATTCGATCATTGAATTTTTTTGATTAACCCCTAAACACAACTAGTGGATTACTCTGACATAGATAAAGTCATCAAAAAAAATTCAAAGATTGCATAAATATCAAAATAACGTTAACAAGGGTTTGGAAAACACTTCTAGAAGAGATGAGATTTCTTATCTCTTAGCAACAAAAACAAAAAAAAAACTGTAAAGAATAGAAGAATAAGTTGGAACTGCAAAATACGTGCAGCCCAATTTATATGCGAATATAAATCCTAAAGTTGGTTAGAATTGAATTTGGTCCCCTCGCAGATCGATTGATCGATCCCTACTCCAAAATGCTTCACTTCATTTAAACATGAATTTGGTCGATCTGAAGTTGGATCGGTCGATCCGAAGTTGGATCGGTCGATCCTGTTCCTTCTTCTTTTGATTTTTGAAATCTTGAAACGTCTAAAGCTGATCCAATTATCCATTTAGCTCCATCAATGTGTAAAACTTGTAAATACTATATACAAGAACAAAATGACACAAAAATTATCCCAAACTTGATTAAAGACACTAAGAACAGATGGAATCAAAAATTAAAAACCATTAAAACCATGATACATCAATTTCCCCAGAGTTGAACCTCTACTTATCCTCAAGCAGGAACAAACAAATGAAAACAACTATAGAAGAAATGTTTGAAAACGGGAATTTATACACTCCTTTCAGTTACGACTTCAGATTTGGACACGCTCCTTGCGTTTTGTTGCTCTGAAGCCAAGAAGACCCAACTCTGCGCGGTAATTTCGCCAGAAGAAAATAAAGGGGTCCTCTACTCTATGCCGTCAAACAAATCCCCAGGTCCTCACGGTTATAGAGTCGATAACCGGTAAGGATTTTGTTGCGGCGATTCAATCATTCTTTGCCTATGGTTTCCTTCCCAAGGGGGTCAATACGACAATTTTGGCTCTTATTCCAAAGAAGACAGATGCAATGGTAATTAAAGACTATCGGCCCATTTCTTGCTGTAACGTGCTCTACAAAGTGATCTCGGAGATTCTGGCAAATCGTCTAAAGAAGGTCTTGGATGGGTTTATTGCTCCTAACCAATCTACGTTTATTAAGACCACAACATCATGGAGAATCTAATCTTAGCATCGGAATTGGTCAAAGACTACCACAAATTTGACATCGCGTCTCGCTGTGCCATGAAGATTGACATTTCTAAAACTTTTGACTCGGTCCAATGGCCTTTTCTTCTCCAACTGCTTACCACCATTCAACTTTCGGACACTTTTATTCATTGGATCCGGTTGTGTATTACTACTCCATCCTTCTTGGTTCTCGGGGTTGCAGATAAGTTTGAGAAATCCACTCTGTTCTTATCGGGGGTCTCGGAAGCACGCCGCTCAGCTATCTCCACTCGCTTCCAGCTAGATATGGGGAACCTTCCGGTCAGGTACCTAGGGTTACCGCTTGTCACGAAGAGGATGACTAGGACGGATTTCTAGCCACTACTGGAAAAGATCACGACTCGGATCAGATCCTGGAAGCATCGATTTCTCTCCTTTGCGGGTACACTTCAAATCCTCACTTCTGTTATTTCAAGTCTAATAAATTTCTGAATTTCTGCCTTTCGTTTGCCAAGTGCTTGTATCAGGGAAATTGAAAGAATCAATGCTGCTTTCCTTTGGTCGGATCCGGATCTAAATCCCAAAAACACTAAGATGGATTGGAAAGATGTCTATCGGCAAAAGAAGGAGGGAAGGTAAGGTATTAAGTCAATAGAGGACGCAAATAAGGTTAGTTGTTTCAAGCTTATTTGGAGGATCGCCTCAGCTAGGACCTCCTTGTGGGTTAATTGGGTGCAGAAAAAATTGATTCGTGCCAGTTCTTTCTAGTCTGTCAACGTGAACTCTTCGGTGGGCTCTTGGATCTGGCAGAAGTTAACTAAACACCGTGATCAAGCTAAGGCTTTCCGTAGGATGGAGATTTGCAATGGTCGGGATACTTCCTTTTGGTTTGATACTTGGACTCACCTAGGTCGTCTCCATGATCCTCTAGGAGATAGGGGATGCATTAACATGGTGATCCCTCTTTCGTCTACCATGGCTGACGTCTTTGCAACTCATAGAGTAAGACAAAGGCGGGATGTTCTGTTGAAAAAGTTTGAGGAGGAAATAGAAAAAAGGCGACTCATTGGGAGCATGGAACCAGATTTACTCACGCCCCAGGGGTTTTCAAACATGTCTTCTCGTCGAAGAATACCTTGAATCAGAGTGTAGACCGATTCAAATTTCTATTTGAGCTCTATCATCAATGGTGTGTACTCTTTTTTCTAAATCCAGGTTTTGTCCTAACTGGGTTTTCTGGGATTGGGTTTTAATGAGACTACCATTTTTTATTCTTTTTGAGCTTTTTTCTGCTATCCATGTTCATAAAGCTCGGTAACACATGTTGTAAAAAGGTTTTTTTTCTTTGAATATAATTTTACATATTATTCAAAAAAAAAATAGATCAAATAACCAGTTAGTACAACATGTACTTTACGATAAGCATAGAGATCATTATCGTGCTCTGGCTCCCGATATCATACGAAATTTTCAAAATCTCCATTATTGACCCTTTAACATTCATTGATTTTGGTAATCGTGAAAATGGTTTGGAATGGAAGGATAGTTTGATAGTGGTTGAAGTGTTTAGGCTCTGTTGATGTAAACGGGTGCATGTCATTATACAAAATCAAAGTGAGACGAATAACAAATGTTGGTACACAACCTCATGAACTTGAGAATCTCTGTAAAGCTCTATAAATATCCTAACTGAGTTGAATAGGTACCTAAGATTACACATTAGACTTTTTAAAGATTTTATTTCAGTTCCTTTTTGTCTTATTTCCCTCTTTGGCTTTATTTTGAACTTTTTTCGTACAAAATATTGATCGTACCAGCCTTATATCGGTCGATTCCTACTTATTTTTTTTAACTTTTTCTTTATCCGAGAAGAAGAAGCTGAAACCGGTTCTAGTCACACATTTCCTGCACCATAGACAACTCAAACATGTATTACCTAAGTAACAGAGATCATTTAAACTTACCAAAGTTCCTTGGAACAGAAAGTTGTGTCGGTCTGCATACTTCGTAGTTTTTGCATATGATTACACATGATGGTGAAGTAGTAGAGGCATGTGCTCTGAAAGAATGGATATAGTAAAGGTGTGGTACCAAGCTAAAGTTTTTTTTTTTTGAATATTATGTAAAATCATATTCAAGAAACCACCTTTATACAAAAATTGTTTTAAAAGAAAATTAATTTGAACTATAGAAACAACTTGGAGATAATGAAAATGTCAAGATGTGTGCCTCGGTAAAACCCAAAAATTGGAAAACCCGTTTGGGATAAAACCAGCAGTTGGGAAAAAGAGTACACACATCATTGACCGCTCCATAAGCTGATAACAAGCTGATAGCAAGCTGATTATAATGAACGAAACTAATGGTGAGTCTATTGGTGTCGAGTGTTGAACCATTCTTGCATGGCTGTCGTTAGGATGCCTTTAATCTGCAGGATGGATAAATGGTTCCGGACCACCTTATCTATGTCTTGGAGGATCCGGTCAGAGTCGGTAGGTTGCTCCCCATGTTGTCGTCTATTCCTCTCTCTCCATATAAAGTAAACGGTGGCTTGAAAAGTATATTTTAACAAGAAGCAGCGAGTCTTCGATGTACCTGAGACCGAGAGGGTGAGTAGAATAGAGGAGAAGATAGGGGTGTACTTTTGCATCATGAGGCCTAAAGTGAGCTCGTTCCATATACGAGATGTAAAACTACACTAAAAAAAAAGATGATCCCTAGTCTCCATTAGATCACTACAAAAAACGCAACAATGAGGCGAGTTTAAGTTCCAGGTAACCAGCCTGTCCCCGGTGGACAAACGGTTACGGACTGCCAACCAAAGAATAAACGAATATTTTGGTGTGGCATGAGAAAACCAAACACTCTTAGGCCATATTTGTTGCGTGGAAGGTTGGCGGAGCTGGTTCCATGTTTCCCTAGTTGAGAATCTGTCCTTATAATTCAGGTTGTCACCTCTCCACAGTGCTATATCCTCTGCTTCATACGCACATGACTTCAACCGTGTGATCTCTATCTCAATCTGAGTAAGGGTGGGATTACGGTGTCGCCGAGTTCTGTGCTTGGCAAATACCTCCCCTAGAGTGTCTGATATCTTAATGCCCAAATCTATGCACCCCCTTTCGCCTAGAACATCAATCAACCTGCCAAGAGTGCTCTAATCATCAAACCAGAAGGAGGTATTAAAACCATTTCTTACCTCAACTTTGTGGAAAGCTTTGGCTTGATCCTGGAGTTTGAGAAGCTTTCTCCAAATCCATGACCCCGCCATGCTCCCTGGTTTAGATGACCAAAAAGTGCCCCTGCGAATTAAATTTTTTTGTATCCAATTCACCCACAATGACTTACGAGAAGATACCAAGCGCCAAATAAGCTTATAAGAGGCGACGGTATTTGCAAGCCCTAATGGTTTAAGACCCAGGCCTCCTTCCTCCTTTGGTTTACACACCTCATCCCAAGCAAGTTTCACCTTCTTTGGGTTTAACTCAACTCCGGACCAGAGAAACACTGCACTTATTTGTTCTATTTCTTTTACACATGCCTTTGGGAGCCTAAACGCGCCAATCCAAAAATTAGTGATACTCGCTATCACCGATGACAAGAGCTGTAACCGTCCTGCAAATGATAAAAAACAATTCTTCCAAGAACCTATTCTTGCTCGTATTTTTTCTATTAGTGGTTGGTAGTCCGTTTTGCTCATTCGCTTTGTGAGAAGGGGTAGCCCCAAATACCAAACTGGGAGCGTGCCTAAGTGAAAGGGAAAGGCTGTGAGAGATTCATGAACTCCTGTGCTAATTCCTGTGATAAATAACTCTATCTTCTCCAAGCTAACCGTTAGTCCAGAATAACAAGCAAATGCATCCAAAACATCTATGATACCTTGGATAGAGCTGGTGCAGCCATCCGTAAACACTATAATGTCATCCGTGAAACAGAGATGAGTAAGCCGCAGAGTTTTACAACCCGGATGATATCCTATCTTACCTTCCCGCGCAGCCCTATCTAGCATAATAGACAGAAAATTCATACAAATGACAAATAGGTAGAGAGAGAGAGAACAACCTTGTCGTAGACCCTGCTCACTCTTAAAAAAACCCGATAACTCCCCATTGATTTGAACCGAGAAAGTTGGTGTAGTTACGCACAGTTCTATCCATTTTATGAACTGATCTGGTATCCCCATTACCCGTAACAAAGCTATCACGGGAAGAGACACTCGGCTTATGATAATCCTTGACTAGGTCAGATGCTAGAAGTAAGTTTTCCAGCATGTACCTGTCCTCAATAAACGCATATTGATTTAGGGCAATAAAATTTGGAAGAATTACCTTAAGACGGTTCGCTAAGAGTTTTGAAATCACTTTGTAGATCACGTTGCAGCACGAGATAGGTCGGTAATCCTTCATTCCAATTGTACCAGTTTTCTTCGGAATGAGAGCTAGAATAGTCGTGTTGATACCTTTGGGGAGAAAACCATAAGTGAAGAAGGAGCGAACTGCCACACAAAAATCCCCTCCCACTACGGACTAGACCTCCTTGAAGAATTCCACCGTATATCCATCCGGTCCCGGAGACTTGTTTAAAGGCATGTAGAATAAAACCTTCTTGATCTCCTCATTTGTTATCTCGGCTAACAGCCAGCTTCTGTCCTCATCAGCACATCGATATGAAACCATAGTTGACATAGATTCTACATCCAGACCTGCAAAACCATAAGAACTGGAACCAAACAAAGTTGAAAAGAAATGGATAGCTTCAGCTTTGATCTTGTCCGGTTTTGTGAGAATTTCATCGCTTGGTGTCTTGATTATGTCTATCGAATTCCTTATTTGTCGTTCCTTAACTGCACAATGAAAAAACCGGTTATTCTTGTCACCCACATTTATCCAATGAAGCTTTGATTTTTGGCGAAGATAACTGTCTTCCAAGGATGCCACACGATCCCACACCGTATAAGCTGCGGATTCATCTTGAATAGCTTGAGGGGTCGGGTTTGTAAGCGTGTTGAGTTTTTTTTCACAAAGCACCTTATGGGCATCTTTGGTTCTTTTGGTGAGGTGGTTTAGCTGGTGACGACTTAGATCCTTAATGACTGGCTTGAGATATTTTAGCTTTTTAGAAAAGCGGAAGAATGCTGAAGTTGATTCATAAAGCTCGGTAGTGGCGCTCCAATAATCCTTAATTACATCCTTAAACCCATCCATTTTGATTATCGCATTCACCACCTTAAAAGGGCTGCGAGGTTTATAGTGAGCGTTTCCAGTTGAAATAATTCCACATAAGTGATCCAAGCATCCCTTGGCTTCAAAAGAACAGAAAGATCTTGTTGAGAGCTGCAACCAATGAGAGTTAATAAGAACATGATCAATCTTTTTACACACTAGACCCTCATCCCTTTTGTTGCACCATGTATAGCGAGGTCCATGAACTGCCATGGCTAAGAAAGAACAGTGTTAGACAGTATCTTGAAAATCCATCATTCCCAGAAGAGAGACAGTTGTTGAGGCCGAGAGAGAGTGATCATCGTGACTTAAAACCTCATTAAAATCACCTAGACAGAGCCAAGGAGTTCCTCTAAACTATGGAGAATCCTGAATTGATCTAAGCTCACTCCAAAGAACACGACGCTCGGCCAGATCATTTGATGCATAAACAAAGGAGCAGAGAAACGATACCGAGGATCCAACATAGCTTATCATTCCGGTGATCATTTGTGCTGTCTTGCGTACAACTTTAAAGTCAACACGGGAGCTCCAGACAACCCAAATTCTTCCTAGCGGGTTATGCTCATAGTTAGATATCATAGACCAGTCTCAAAACACTGAATTCGCTATTTGAGAGGATTTATTCTCAGCGATACGCGTCTCCAACAAACCCCCAAAATCTATTGAATTTGAACGAATTAGATCCTTTACCACAGAGTGCTTTCTAGATTGATTAAAACCTCGAATATTCCAGGAGAAGCACGACATCAATGCTTTCGAAGAGAAGACCTTTTGTTGAAAGTGTTGATGGAGGAACCTCCTGTCTTATGAGAGGTCTTGGCAAAATACTTATGAGCTACTTTTGAAGATCTTGGAAGGGTTTGACGAGCTAGGAGCGAATCGGTCTTAGTAACCACTTCCTTTGCTTGACCGCATTGATTACTCTGGATGAGCGGGTCTGTTCCGGAGTGAGGGGATAAAGTTTCCTGCAGATTCTTCCCTTCCGGGTGAATAGGAACAGTGTCCGACGGTGTGACTGCTGAGCAGGTTGTCGTGGTGTCCTCCTCCTCATGATTCTGCAAAACAGCAAAACGAGATGGAGATACTATAGTTACCTGACCGTAAAAAAGTGGTGGCGATTTCAAGATTGCCTCAGCTTTGTGGGGAGAGTTTCCTGAGCGCTTTACAACGGCCCAGTCAGAGGTTGAGGATTTTAACACCGGGGATAATAAACTTATCTCCCCCTCTTCGATGTCTTGGATGATCTCTTCAATTACTTGAGCAGGATTAGTAACTTGTTTAGATGCCTCTGTTTCAGCAGTTTGGATAGAGGGAGTACAAGCTGCTGTGGTGAGATCACAAAATATCTCTGTCTGCTTTGAGAGTGTAGTTCCGGAAATGTGGTCTTGAGGAGATGTTCTAGCCGCTACTTGTTGCGTCTGAGCAGAATTCCTTGAAATCCTCATCGTAGGGGACTTTTGAACTATAGTTTCAGAGCTTTGTATCTCGGCAGCTGTTGCTGTAGTATACAAGCGCTCTGCTAGAGTGATAGTCTGAAGGTCTGATCGAATTTTCTGGTTTCCATTATTTCCTAATGTAGTATCCTGTCTTGTTTCCATGCTCTGTTTTTGAGGATGAATAGATTGATGAGATGATGAAGCTGGTGGAGAGCGCTGTTGTTGGAATTTCCTTACACAACCTTCAGATGAGTGACCCCACTTGAGACAAGAGTCACACCGAGGTGGTAGCCATGGGTAGTTGTAGGCTACCTTGATTTCTTCATCTCTGACTTTAAAGAAATAATGACGAGGTAATGGCTGCGATAAATCCACATCAACAAAAAGCTTTGCTTCCTCGAAATTTGTTACCAATTCAGTGTCATGATGAAGACGCAGTGGTACTCCCAACGGACTTACTAGGTAGCTGAGACCCTTCCAAGAGTAGAGAGAGTGCGGAACATTAGAAACTTCCACCCACATCGGTATAGATGTTATTTCGGGTTGTGCATCTTCAGAGATTGGTGTCCAACGAGAAACCATCATTGGGATATTGCATATATTCCACATCCCACGTCGGAGTACTCTACGTCTCGCTCCAGCATGACGAATTCTGAACTTTACTGTGCTTTCATTAACCTCGTATGTATCCACTTTGATTGACTTATCACCGAGGTTCCAGATTTTGTTTACAATGACGTGTATCTTTGCAATGTGTGGTGCTTCAGTTGTGAAACGACCCACAAGGAAGTCTTCCCACAGTGGGGAGTCTTGAAGGATGTCTTCTGGGACTGAGACAACACCTTTTCCCTCTGTTTCAGTTACGTTGCAATGGTATTTTGATAAGGAGTTCTTTGCAGCCACTTGGAGCCAAGATTTTTTCTTCTCTTGTCCCTTGTCAAAACTGTGGCAGTGCTCTGTTTCTATTGATACTTCATCAGGCTGAGGTGCGGATTCAACTGGCATAACTGCATTCACGTTTGGAGTATCTCCAGTCTTAGAAGATACTTGAGGAAGGTCCATCAGCTGGGCTGTGGTTTGAACCATCTTGCTCTGTTCCATAGTTGTCTGAATGTTAAGCGTTGTCGGTGTAGCGGTCAATTCGGTGGGGTTCGCAGTCGGACTTGTTATGGTTACTATAGTCGAAGTTTGAAAGTCCGTGGCTAACAGCGAAGATCCCTCCGACATAGAGCCCGTGAGATGTGGCGCAGCAAGATTCTGATCAACGGTAGAGCTGGAGCTCGCTGTAATGGTCTTGTGAGTAGTTGCAACTAACGGTGGAGAGCCTCCTGTCACCGCAGGGGAGGCTAAGGGTGGCGGCGGCGCCACCATGGAGCAGATCCCTAGGGAGCCACACAATCTCTCTAGAAATCGCCCTCAGACCAGAAAAGGAAACTTCCGTTGCTCAAAATCTTTTTCTTATGAAAGATTTCCATTCAGAGTTGAGCTTGGCCATTCAGAGTTCTTAAAAGTGAGAGTAAAAAAAGTAGAATTAAACTCTAAATGTGGTGATCCATTGCACGATATCAAGCTCCTAAGCGAGAATTTAAGTCAATGTTAAAGGTTTTGTAAGATAGAGTCAACTTTAGATCATTCAGATTTCCAAAGGATGGGGAATTTCTAGTAAAGTTAATCCACTTATGTTATTTCCAATCTTCTTATTCTGATAACAATCACTGTTAGAAGTCTGTTAGAAATTTAGTCAACACAAAGAATTAAATCAAAGAACCGCATAAATTTCAAAAGGTTTTAATTGATAAAACTACTCACTCAAATATAAAAAAATACAACTTTAGTAACGAGCATACACTCTTCCCTGAGACCTACTTCATTGTGTCTCACTATGAAATAAAATCAAAGGACAGGGTGCTTCGAATAACAACACTAAAGCAAATACATGGAAGCAAATAACAAAAAGAAATGAAAAAGTACAAGGAAGCAAATACAACCGTGTATTTGTAAAGTCAACCTACTCTCGCAATGCTAACTATTCTAAAGCAAACCTACACTCTAGCATGAATATCTTGGGCTCACATACTAGTATCAATAGTATGCTAGTATGCACTGCAAGAGTTCATGGTAAGATAGTTAAAGCCAACCTACTCTCGCAATGCTAACTATCTAACCATGAACTCTCGCAATGCATACTAGTATACTATTGATTCTAGTATGTGAGCCCCAGATATTCATGCTAGCAATCTAAACAAGTGTGATATGTTCACTTAGACAACAAAGCATCAATTCTCGTTGGCTAAAGATACTAAACTCATCAATTGTTGATTTCGGTAACCTAACTATCGCTTTGACGCATAGATTAAACCTACAGATCATATGTTAGATTCGTCAACCTAACATAAGCATTGACTTCACAAAAGACAAAGAACCAATATGATAAATCCCTAATCTAAACTTAAATCTAATCAATAATTGAATTCCTTTGATCAAACCATAAACCCAACTGTTGGATTACTTAGACATAGATGAAGTTATCAAAATCGAATTCAATGATTGTATAAATATCAGAATAACTATAACGGGTTCAAAAACACTTATAAAATAGGCAGAGATTCTTCTTCCAAATCTACAAAATATAAAGCAAAAAGCTGTAAAAAGATAATGTTGAACTGCTCTAGGGGTCGAGCAACCCTATTTATATCAAAAGAAAACCAAATCCTAATGAAAATAGAAAGTGGAAAAGAGTTTGTCCGTGGATCGATTGATGCTTGGTCAGATCGATCGATCCCTACCTTCCTTGGCACAATTTCTGCATCTTCTTTAGTTGCTCGCCAGATGGACATGTCTTCAATAAAATATGCATAACTTTTTAACCATCTATGAGAATGATCTAAGACCCGTGCCAAATGAAAGGTAACTCAAAACTCTATATTTTTCCAACAATGATCTCAATCTGACATTGGAAAGACCTCCAACAAATGTCAAACTTCTGAAGGTTATGCATTACTTTAGATCTCCAAATCTGCATTTTCATCACAAAACACCATGTTTTCCTCCAAAACAACCTACCACATGTAATGAATCAATAGAGGAGTAAAGGACTGTAAAGAAGCACTTTGACTAAATAAAATACTCATTAAACATATGGAATCAAATGTTAAAAACCCTTAAAACCATGACATATCATGTATATTGGAATGGAGAACTCCAAATATGAAGTAAAAAAATGGAGATCTCCATTTTGGAGTTATAAATGAAGTAGGGTTGGAAAAAAATTTCTCTACAATGGAGTTTTGAGGTGAATATGGAGTACAGTTAGAGAGGGGCTTAGATGAGGGAACACTATCATGGAAAAAAGTGGAAAACAGTATGCCGTTGCTACTTCCACTATATAGGTGGAATTGGTAAAATGCATTGAGGCCAAAGTTCATGCATTCAAGGTTTGGAATTATCGGCAGTACATGTAGACCACTAAAAATCATTGCGACGATTCCGCATCTATCTTATTTTTTAAGAATGACAAGTGCACTTGGAGTTAAAGATTTTTTTTTTTCAAAAAATAAGTGCAGAAAACAGTGTCATTCGAGCATATTATCCATTAACTAAAGGTCTACCATCCAAAGCATTCATTAGCGGTGTAGAGTGTATGTGTATTATAAATAAACCCTTGCTATTGTGATAATGATATTATGAATTTACTTAATATTATGTTTATTCTTTATTGAACATTTTAGCATAAAAGTGTATGAGATCGATACTTTACGTACTAAAATAAATATGTTGCCCACTAGCATCTATTTTTGTCATTATTTAAGATTAAAATTTGAAAACCATTAGATGAATATGGAAACATATGGGCTCACACTATTGCTAATAACGGTTTTGGTACACAATAAAGTTATTGTGCTCTATGAATAATATTTGATATGTACATAACAGTAACAACACCCTATATTTGAGGTATTTTATCATTAACTGAGTGGATCTCTCATTTTCAAAAGGATTATACCAAAATAATTTGGTTAACCATTAGAATTTTATTTTAAAAATAAATATATCAACTATCCAAATGTTACAAATTTTTTATCATTTTATCAACATAACTTCTAAATCATATATGTAATAAATAATCATATTTTTAATATATTTTTTATATATAACATCTTACATTTTGGATTTGTAATCATAATAAACACGTTTTTTCTTGGTTTGATTTTCACTAAAAAAATCATATACATATGTAGATAACTATTTCTTTTTTTGAAAGATTTCTAAATACTATTAACCTATAACAAAATATTAATTCAACAAAATAAAAATTGAAAAACAAAAATCCACGCACACAAGATGGGTTCTAATTTTATTTGTTATAATATGTATAGTATTTTGTAAAATATTATTTTATATTTTGAATTATGTAAATATTTGATCTGCATTATTTAATATGCTTTTTTGAATAGTCTGTAAAATATATTCAAAGAAAAACCATTTTTACATCGAGTGCAACTATTTACAGAGAGATTGATTTAAATTAAAGCTGAATGAATTAGTAAATGGTGACCTCATTAAAACCCGAAAGTGAAAAACCTAATTGGGACAAAACCACTTCTTAAAAATAAAAGTACACACCAATTACGATTAGGCTGAAAAAAAATTGGACCAAGAAAACTCGTCATAACCTTGAAGCAAACCAAACCCGTAGACCTTCATCATGATCCTTTGTGCTTGTAACGTTGATAGCTTGTTCCGCATTATCCCTCCTACCTCCTGTTCCAATCTATTCATTCTAAGTGGAACACTGCCATGTATTCTTTGATTTCTTTCCTTCCATAAAGTGTATGTAACGGCCTGGAGAGTATACTTAGCCACATAAGCTTTCGTTGACCTGCTATCCTTTGCTTGAAAGATGATTATCAGCTCGTCAAAGTGCGATGTGAAGTCCTGTTGCAGCAGACAATAAGCCAGCTTGTACGATATATGTGATGTAAAGGGACAAGTGAAAAAAATCTCGATGGGTTCTGGACAAAAAGCACACTTAGTTGAGGCCATGGTAGACCAAGAGTGCAATATATCCCCTATTGTCAATCGATTAAGGATTGTTAGCCACATTATAAAAGAATACTTTGGAGTAGCGTGAGAATACCAAACAACCTTATACCATGAATTTCGAGTTCCTGGCTCCCTTAACTGATTCCATGTTTCCTTTGAGCGAAAATTACGATTTAAAATTGTTCTCCTTATATCTCCACACAGCAACGTCGTCACGCTCGTCAGCACAGTTGTAGAATTTTTCTATTTCAGCTTCTACCTGTGCCAGGACTTGGAGTCTCCTCCGTCTAGGCCTATGGTGACTAAACACCTCCGCAAACGTGGTATCAGCTTTAATTCCCATGTCGATGAAGCCTTTATCCCCCAATACTTCTATTAATCTGCCAAGTGAACACCATTCATCATACCAAAAAGAGGTGTTAGAGCCACTACGTACCTCAACCTTGTTGAAATTTTTCGCTGAATCACGGTATTTAAGTATTTTCCACCAGATCCAAGAGCCTCCCGTCTAGGTATCTTTCTTAGACCAGAAAGAACTCTTGTGAATCAGATTCTTTTTTATCCAACTAACCCATAACGAGTCCTTTACTGATACTATGTGCCAGATCAATTTATAACAGCTCACCCTATTTGCCTCTACCAAGGATTTCAAGCCGAGTCTTCCCTCTGATTTAGGTTTGCATATATCACTCCAAGCCACCTTTGCTTTTCTTGAATTCAAAGTAGCACTAATTTTCTCAATCTCCCTTATGCATACTCTCGGTAATCTAAATGCTCCAATCCAAAAATTTGTTAAGCTCGCAAATACCGAGGAGAGAAACTGTAATCTTCCTGCGAATGATAGGAGTCGATTCTTCCAAGTGCTGATGCGGTTTTGTCTTTTATCTATAAGTGGTTGGTAATCCGATTTTGTCATCCTCTTTGTCAATAGGGGAAGCTCTAGATACTTCACCGGTAAGCTACCAATCTCAAACGGAAACCCATTCAACGATACCCGAACTTCCGACGATATACTCGTGATAAACAAGGTTCTTTATTTCTAAGCTTATGTTTAGTCCCGAGATAGAAGCAAACCTTTCAAATACAACGAGGATATCCCTAATTGACCAAACTTTCCCATCTACAAACACCATGATATCGTCCGCAAAACACAGGTGGGTGACCCCTAGACTTCTACAACTTGGATGGTATCCAAATTCACCATTTCTTGTAGCCTTGTCCAACATTAGTGATAGGAAGTTCATGCAGATAACAAAGAGACAGGGTGAGAGGGAGCAGCCTTGACGCAGACCCCTCTCGCTCCGGAAATACCCCGCCAGCTCTCCATTCACTTGGACTAAAAAAGAAGGAATAATTCAATCCATTTAATAAATATTTCCGGCAGCTGCATTACTCTCAACAAGTTTACAAGAAAACCCCAATTCACTGAGTCAAACGCTTTAGTGATATCAATCTTCATGGCACATCTGGAAGCTATTTCTGGTTTATGATAGTCCTTTACCAATTCAGATGCGAGGAGAAGATTTTCCATTAAATAACGGCATTCGATAAAAGCTGTCTGGTTCTTGGTTATAAATCCGGGGAGAATACTCTTTAAGCGATTCGCTAGCACCTTTGAAATGACCTTATAAATCACATTACAACAGTATATCAGGCGGTAGTATCTCATCGCTATAGTTTCCGTCTTCTTGGGTATTAAGGCCAGAATGGTGGAGTTTATCCCTTTCGGCAAAAACACGTAGGTAAAGAATGACTTGACTGCCACTATGAAGTCGTTACCTATGATAGGCCACATATCCTTATAGAATTCCACTGTATACCCATTCTGTGCCGGTGACTTATTTGAAGGCATCGAGAAAAGAACATTCTTTATTTCTAAAGCCGACACCTCCATTGTTAATCTCCTCCCCTCTTCCTCCGAGCATTGATGGGCAAGAACCTGGGACAACTCTGAGGGTGAAGTTATGTCGCCATCAGTTTGTTGCGGGTCCTTAAATAATACTGAAAAATAACGCACCACTTCAGCCTTTATATCCTCCTGCGATGAGAAAAGCCCTCCCTCTGGAGCTCTTATCTCATTTATCGAATTTCACGCTTCCCTTTCTTTGATCGCATTATAAAAATAACGATTATTTTGATCCCCTACCTTTATCCAATGGAGTTTTGCCTTTTGTCGTATATACTTCTCCTCCAGCCCCGCCACACTCTCCTATGAATCATAAGCATGTGCTTCTTCTACCATGTTTTGGACGTCTCGAATCATAAAATTCACTGCTTGCTTCTCACACAACACCTTATAAGCCGTTTCTTTTCTTTGTGTTAAATGGTGCAACTTCTGTCTACCAAAATCTCGAATGATTAGTTTTAGTTGCTTGAGTTTCTTCGAGAATCTAAAGAGTGCAGACGTTGAAAAGTATAAAACGTCCGTATTAGTCCAATGATTCTCCACAGGAAGTTTAAACTCTGGTTGACTAACAACTGCATTAACGATCTTGAATGGAACTTTCGGCTTATGGGGTGATCCATAAAGTGATATAATTCCACAAACATGATCCGAGCAACCCTGAGCTTCAAATACACATTATGTATTAATAGTGCGCTACAACGAAAGAGGATTCACAAGAACGCGTTTCAGCTTCTTATATATCAATCCCTCTTCACGTTTATTACACCAAGTAAATGTTGGTCCATGGAAAACCATATCCACAAGAGGATAATGGCTTATCATATCCTGAAAATCTGACATTCCCAAAATAGTTGTTGGCGTTGGTATATCAACTGAGTGCTCTGAGCTATCGAGAATCTCGTTAAAGTCCCCCGCACACATCCATGGTAAGCCGCAGACATGAGTGTCAGTCTGATGAGCCTTTAAATTCCTCCAAATCTCACGTCTATCTTCTAGAGAGTTTGATGCGTAGATGAACGTACACAAGAATTCCTCCATATAACCCTGAATTTTAATCTTACATGATATCATCTAGCTCGTCTTATACACCACCGTCACTGATACTGATTTTTCATATCCTCCCTAAGGGATTGAATTCATAATTTGATATCATTGACCAGTCTGAAAAAGTCGATTTAACGATCTGAAAAAGTCTGACCAGTGTTCTCCGCAACTCTCGTTTCCAGCAAGGCTCCAAAGACCAGAGATTTTTTATTTATCAAATCCTTAACCACATATTGCTTTCTTGACTTGTTAAAACGACGAATATTCCAAAAAAAACACGACATTACTGTTTGCGACGGTTTAGGTAAAAGCTTTTGTGCTGACTTTGCTGATCTTAGAAGAGGTACTCTTGTTACAGTCTCCTCTTTGCTTTGAACATTACGCGTTTCAACCAATATTTCGTGTTTTGATTTTTTCACATGATTCTGAGTCCATCGTCCCTCCAACCTCCTCTGTTAATATCATAGTTCCCCCCCCCTGCCCCTCTAGTCTCCTGTAGCTCCTCCAGTTCTGCTCCGGAAGCAGAGCCATCAACTTCTATAGTGTCAGCCCTCTTCAACTTCAGATTATATTTGTGAGTCTGCTTTAAGTTCAATCCCGGAATAGGAGCTGCAGTGGTAGCTGACCCTAAGTCTCCTGATTCCGACTTTTCCCCTCTATTCAACCCAATGTCGTTCTTCCCATTTGGTGGTTATGTGCTTTGAATACCCAGTTTTCCCCCCCCTCCTCATCTGCGTTTGTGACCACTGACAATTCTGAACTTCTTTGAATTAATTCCTCTGCCACTGTTATATTTCCTTTCTCCTTTATCAGAAACTGCTTCTTCCTCTTCTCTGCCTCATGTGCTAAAACCGAGCTTTCAAAGGGTTTATCAGCAGCAGAGATTAGTTCCTGCACTGCGGCCTGCTTCAACTCCAATCCTATAGCATTTTGATTACCAACCAGAGCTTCTGGGGCTTCTGTTCTCACTGTATCCTTACCTGATGATGAGTTTTTTTATTTTCCTCGAAGTTGCAGCCCCAAATAATGGAATCTTCGACTTCATCTTCTCCATCTTCTCAACAGGCTTTTCCACCTGTTCTATTTGTGAGCTTCTTCCCTTTCAACCCATCTCTCTGACTCTGTTCATCTCAATAACTTCCTCCGACGATCTCAACACCTCAAACCTCGACTGGGTTGCAATTGTGACATCGCCATAGACCAGTCCCCTCTTTTCTGATCTCCTATTATGCTTTGGAGAGACAATCGTCCATTCCCCTCCTGTTTGATCAGGTAACATCTCTCCTATCTCACTCTCGTGGCCCAAATTTTCACTACCTGACGCCAATGATCCCTGTTCTACTGAAACATTTTCATTTTGGAACTTGGTTAAGCACCATGATTTTGAATGGCCCCACTTCTGACAGCTTCTACACCGCATAGGCAACCATGGATAATCAAACTTCACTTCAACTTCCTCAACTCTGATCTTGAAACAGTAGCTCGATGGAATGTCCTTCTTAAGGTTTACGTGTATGAGTATCTTTTCTTCATCAAAATATGCTACAATCTCAGTGTCTTGGTGCATTCTTAACGGAATTCCCACAGGACTAGCCACAAAACTCAGCCCCTTTCAGGAGAACAAAACTGGGGGCACGTTTTTCAGTGTGACTGATATGAATCTTCCCGAGAATTCACACTTTCGAGGGGTAATCGTGAAAGGATGGAATGAATGGATCACACAAAGGTTGCGGAAGACCTCTGATATTTCCTCAATGACTTTCTCGAGATATGACACACTCAAGAACGCCAAGGTTTGATTCACGGATATGACACACCGTTGAATCGGTTTGATTGAAGGATATTACACACCAAACAATCGGGAAATGTTCTTCAACGAACACAGGAGAAATCACTCTCAATATTTTATAAAAAAAAGGTGGATGATTACTCTGAACAAAGAACAAGAGTTTTAAAGGAAAAGCTGGAGTAAAGAAAAAGTCGAGAATTAAAGACGAGAAAATTAAAATGACATTAACTAAAGCCCGAGAAACTCTTCAGCTCTCCAAGCGCCTAGATCTTCTCATTATGGACGACTTTATTCTTCTTAGGAGACAATTATTTGGGCTAAATTGATCCTCCTTTGGGCTTGAAAGAACTGAAGACAAAATCCCAATTTATTGGTGTTTGGACTTGAAACTATTTGGGTGATCTTGGACTGAAACTCCCTTGGATGACCCACTTGCCTCATTAAAACCTTCCTTTGGAAAACCCATTGGGATAAAACCAAAGGCTAGGGAAAAGAGTACAAATGGATCACCAGTTTCAGTCCACTCGAGCAACCAAGACGATTTTCTTATCCATGTCTTCGAGCTGGTCCTTTGGCGAATGAGCTTGAGTGAGTAATCCACTGATTGCTTTCTGGAACTCTTTGGCACGTGATCTTGTCATTGGTCCACTTGGCATGGTCAAGGCGTCCTCGGCTTCAAGCGACCTCCGTGAGCTATCCATGATCACATCATCCCCTCCCTCTTGAAAAGGATTTGTCCTCAAATTTGGATCATCTGCAACAAAAGGAATTAAGTCAGCAACATTGAAACTTGAACTCACATTGTACTTACCTTGGAGATCGAGTTGATAAGTATTATCGTTGATCTTCTTTGTAATTCTAAATGGACCGTCAATTCTTGGCATAAGCTTAGACTTCCTCTCAGCCGGAAATCTTTCCTTCCTTAGATGTATCCAAACGTCGTCTCCTTCCTCAAAAATCATCTTGCGCCTGCTCTTGTTAGCTTGTTTGGCGTACAACTTTTTCTTCTCTTCGATGTTTTGCTTCGCTTTCTCATGGATCTGTTTAACAAGTTCAGCTTTCTTTTTCCCATCCAAGTTTGCTCTTTCACTCAAAGGCAATGGGGTTAGATCCAAAGGAGACAAAGGATTAAAGCCATAAACGATTTCAAAAGGAGAAAACTTTGTGGCAGAATGCACTGATCGATTATAAGCAAATTCAACATGTGGCAAGCATTCTTCCCAAATTTTCAAGTTCTTTTTAATCAAGGCATGCAACAAAGTAGACAAAGTTCTATTAACTACTTCAGTTTGACCGTCGGATTGAGGATGGCAAGTAGTTGAAAACAGCAACTTAGTTCCTAGCTTAGACCAAAGCGTTTTCCAAAAATAACTCAAGAACTTCGTGTCTCTATCACTGACTATAGTCCTAGGCATTCCATGCAGTCGAACTATTTCTTTAAAGAACAAGTCAGCTATGTGAGAAGCATCATCAGTTTTATGACAAGCAAGAAAATGTGCCATTTTAGAGAACCTATCGACAACCACAAAAATCGAATCCTTTCCAGTCCTAGTTCGAGGTAATCCAAGCACAAAATCCATAGAAATGTCAGTCCAAGGCTGATCAGGAATAGGCAAGGGCGTGTACATACCTTGGGACTATACCTTCGATTTTGCTTGTTTGCACGTAACACATCTCCCGCAGATTCTTTCCACGTCTCTCTTCATTTGCGGCCAGTAGAAGTGTTCTTGCATCACTTTTAAAGTCTTGGCGATCCCAAAATGCCCCATCAAGCCTTCTCCATGTGCCTCCCTAACTAGCAAGTCTTTCAAAGAACAATTAGGCACACACAAACGATTTTCAAAGAAAAGAAAGCAGTCATGCCTAAAATATTTCCCAAAAGCAAACTTCTCACAAGACTTGTAATTATCTTGAAAATCAGAATCAGCTTGATAAAGATCTTTAAGGTGTTCAAATCCCAATAATTTAGCATCCAAAGTCGAAATCAAGGCATACCTTCGAGATAAGGCATCAGCAACTACGTTTTCGTTACCTTGTTTGTACTTGATCACATAGGGAAATGTTTCGATAAACTCTACCCACCTAGCATGCCTCTTGTTGAGCTTATGCTGACCCTTTAAATGCTTCAAAGACTCGTGGTCAGTATGAATGACAAACTCCTTTGGCCAGAGGTAGTGTTGCCACGTTTGCAAGGCTCGGACTAGCGCATACAACTCCTTGTCGTAGGTTGGATAGTTCAGCGTAGCTCCTCCAAGCTTCTCACTAGAAAAGGCTATGGGCTTCTTCTCTTGCATCAAGACAGCTCCAATACCTACACCAGATGCATCACACTCAATTTCAAAAGTTTTAAGAAAATTCGGTAAAGATAAAAGTGGTGCATTGGTGAGTTTATCCTTTAACGCTTGGAACGCTTCTTCTTGTACATTCTCCCATTTAAATCCTACACTTTTCTTGATCACTTCAGTGAGAGGAGCAGCTATGGTACTGAAATCTTTCACAAATCTTCTATAGAATCCCGCAAGCCCATGGAAACTCCTCACGTCTCCTATGGTTTTCGGACTGGGCCATTCGCGGACAGCTCTAACCTTCTCTTCGTCCACTTTGATGCCATCTGCACTTATAACAAAGCCTAGAAACACAATGTTATCCGTATAAAAAGTGCATTTCTTCAGATTAGCATACAGTTTTTCTTTCCTAAGTACCATCAAAACCGCTTCTAGATGCTTAACATGTTCTTCTAAATTTTTGCTGTAGACTAAGATATCATCAAAGTAAACAACAACAAAAATTCCAATGAAGCTCCTCAAAACATGATTCATCAACCTCATGAAAGTACTAGGTGCATTTGTTAATCCAAATGGCATAACTAACCATTCATACAAGCCATGTTTAGTTTTAAACGCAGTTTTCCATTCATCACCCTCTTTCATCTTAATTTGATGGTATCCACTTTTAAGATCTATTTTCGAAAATATGCTAGAACCATGAAGCTCATCTAACATATCATCTAAACGAGGGATATGATGGCGATACTTTACAGTGATATTGTTGATGGCTCGGCAATCAATGCACATCCTCCAAGTTCCGTCCTTCTTTGGAACGAGCAGCACCGGCACAGCACAAGGGCTCATGCTCTCTCGGATGTATCCTTTGTCCATCAGCTCACTCACTTGCTTTTGAAGCTCCTTAGTCTCAACTGGGTTGGTTCTATACGCTGGCCTGTTAGGAAGTGAAGCTCCCGGCACAAAATCGATCTGGTGCTCAATCCCACGAATAGGCGGCAATCCCTTGGGGTTTTCTTCCGGAAAGACGTCTTCAAAATCTTGCAAAATAGAAGTAATTTTACTCGACAAATCCGGTACGGGGTTAGTAAGGTTCAGCAAAGCTTCTTTGTAAATAAATAAGAGAACGGGTTGTTTAGAGAACAGAGCTCTCTTAACCACATTAGACCTCACAAAAAAGTTTGAATGCCTCACGGGTTTACTCTCACAGGCCTTTTTCTTGGTTTTTCTCAAACTCTCGTTTTTATTTTGAGGTGGTGTGTTTAGGGGTTCACTCACAATGGTTTTTCCTTGTTGTTTCAGCTGAAGTTGATCTTGATGAACTTCTTGTGGTGTTAATGGAGCAAGTATCGTCTTTCGGCCATTGTACTCAAATGAGTATCGATTAGTAAAACCGTAATGTAAGACCCTTCTATCGAACTGCCAAGGTCTTCCAAGCAAGATGTGGCCCGCCTCCATAGGTAAAACATCACAAAGAATTTCGTCCTCATACTTGCCTATGGTTATAGGAACCCATACTTGGCTGCTCACCGTCATCTCGCCAGCATCATTTAGCCATTGAAGTTGATAAGGTTTTGGATGCATCTTAACTTCCAACCCTAACTTCTTCACCATTGTTTCACTAGCCACATTAGTACAGCTCCCACCATCAATAATAAGGCTGCAAACTTTACCTTGTACCAAGCATCTCGTGTGAAATAAGTTCTCCTGCTGCTCTTGGACAGTATCCTTAACTTGAATACTCAAGGAACGTCTTGTTACCAATAATTCTCCGGTGGCTGGTAACTCTATGTCCGCTTCCTCGGTCTCACTATCACTTTCAAGCTCTTCCTCCTCAGTTTCAATCTCGCCATTATCCAATAGGATCATAGTCCTTCTCTTGGTGCACTCATTGGCGTAATGTCCTCTCCCTTGACACTTGAAACATTTAACGTCCCGGTTTCTAGACGAAGTCGCCACAGCTTTTCCTTTGGCGTCTTGAGTATTAGCGTAAGGCTTAGGGTCGGGTTTTGGCTTAACAACAGACTTATCTTCTCGGCTGTAACTCGTCCTAGCATTGGCTGCTCCAGCTCCATAGGAAAGCCTAGAAGTACCCCTCCTCTTAATTTGTTGTTCAACCAAAACAGCCTTATGGAGCATTTCCTCCAAATCAGCATATGTTTGAAGCTCCATTCTATCTTGTATATCTCGAGCCAACCCACTCAAGAACCTTGCCATTGTTGCCTCAGCATCTTCATCTATATCAGCTTTGATCATTAGGGACTCCATTTCTTGAAAATAATCCTCCACACTCTTACTGCCCTGAGTTAATCGCCTAAGCTTTTGATGTAACTCCCGATGGTAGTGGCTAGGAACAAATCTCTTCCTCATCAGATTTTTCATCTCTTCCCAAGTGACTATGGGCGGTTCACGGTTGCGTCTTCTACTTGTCACGATCTGATCCCACCAATTAATAGCATAGTCATAAAATTTCGTCGCCGCTACTTGAACTTTCTTTTGCTCTGAATAATTTTGACAATCAAACACGAGCTCAATTTTCTTCTCCCACTCCAAGTAGGCGTCTGGATCATTCTTCCCATGAAATGGCGGTATCTTCAACTTCAATCCACTGAGATTGTCCTTATTTCGAACCCCAGCTTCTCTTACACGTCTCGGCCTTCTTCGACTCCGATTAGAAGCTTAACTACCTCTGCTGTAGTAATTCAACTCGTCCTCTTCATCTTTTTCTTGAGGTTGTTGTCTTCTTCTTCTACCAGCAGTATTTTGAGGCAATCCTTGATTAACGGATTCTTGAATCGTATCGATCCTTTCATTGACTACTTCCATCTCACGCCTCAACAATCGCCTCATCTCTCCCATAAGGGCTTGCACGTCCAGATTGTTATTGTTTCTTGCTCCTCGTGCTCGGTTAGTGTTCTCAGCATCGCTTTCGTGATTAGACATATTAATTTTTCCCTGCACACTTAACAAACCGTTAGTACTAAAAAGTCGATCCTCACAAGTGTTTCTCTCTTTTTTATTCACTCCACATTCAACACTCAAGATATCCTCTCTCAGTGATTTCTTCAATGGTTCGTATCGAACAAAACTGATCAAATCCGATGAACAATTCCAACAACTCAAAACGAAATCGATTGAATCAAGATAGAAAGAAAAGACTTTAGTGTTTTTTTTTTTAAATAAGAACAGATCAAATTGATCAGAAAAAATAAAAGTTGAAGAGGAAAATTTAGAACAAAAATTTAACAACCCCCCCTTAATTTAAAATCGGACTTAACTTTTTTTTTTTTTTTTTGATTGCTTCTTTTTTTTTTTAATATCAAACTGATCAAATACTAGAACTAAAAATAGAGATCAAACAGAAAAAGATCAAAATCAAAATCGCCTAAACGATAATCAATCCTAATCGCCTAAAATTATTCTAGCGACTAAGCTTAATTCTAATTCCTAACAAGATTGATCCGATCAAGAACAGAATAGAAAGACAAGAGAAAACTGAAATTCTATGATGAAAAGATGATAGAAACGAATACCAATCCCGAAAGTTGGCTCTGATACCAAATGATATGAATCTTCCCGAGAATTCGCACTTTCGAGGGGTAATCGTGAAAGGATGGAATGAATGGATCACACAAAGGTTGCGGAAGACCTCTGATATTTCCTCAATGACTTTCTCGAGATATGACACACTCAAGAACGCCAAGGTTTGATTCACGGATATGACACACCGTTGAATCGGTTTGATTGAAGGATATTACACACCAAACAATCGGGAAATGTTCTTCAACGAACACAGGAGAAATCACTCTCAATATTTTATAAAAAAGAAGGTGGATGATTACTCTGAACAAAGAACAAGAGTTTTAAAGGAAAAGCTGGAGTAAAGAAAAAGTCGAGAATTAAAGACGAGAAAATTAAAATAACATTAACTAAAGCCCGGGAAACTCTTCAGCTCTCCAAGCGCCTAGATCTTCTCATTATGGACGACTTTATTCTTCTTAGGAGACAATTATTTGGGCTAAATTGATCCTCCTTTGGGCTTGAAAGAACTGAAGACAAAATCCCAATTTATTGGTCTTTGGACTTGAAACTATTTGGGTGATCTTGGACTGAAACTCCCTTGGACTCTCTTATGGACTTAGATAGATTGGAATGACCCATTTGCCTCATTAAAACCTTCCTTTGGAAAGAGTACAAATGGATCACCCGTTTCAGTCCACTCGAGCAACCAAGACGATTTTCTTATCCATGTCTTCGAGCTGGTCCTTTGGCGAATGAGCTTGAGTGAGTAATCCACTGATTGCTTTCTGGAACTCTTTGGCACGTGATCTTGTCATTGGTCCACTTGGCATGGTCAAGGCGTCCTCGGCTTCAAGCGACCTCCGTGAGCTATCCATGATCACATCAGTGACCCACATAGGCATTAAAGTAAGCTCGGGTTGTACCTCCTCTAGAATCGGAGTCCATTTTGTAATAATCATGCGGATTTCACAAATATTCCACATGCCTTTACGCAAGATGACTTCTAGCACTCGAATTACAAATTCGAAACTTGATAGTAGTTTCTTTCACCACGTAAGCATCGATTTTTATGCTCTTATTCCCTAAATTCCAAATTTTGTTGACTATTACGTGTATCTTAGCCACATACGGGCTGGTGAAGCAAATCTACCAACCATGAAATCTTCCCAGAACAGGGGCGCATCCTCCAGGACCTCCTCTGGCACGGTGACCACTAATCTTCCTTCTACATTTGTGACATCAACATCAAAATGTGATAGATACGGCTTGCTCACTACCTTCGCCCATGATTTCTTGGATGAGACGCCATGAACAGGTTTTTAAACTCCAGCCGATACATCAACCATTGGTAAAACACCCCCCTCCTCCAACACAATCTGCCTCACCTCTTCAATCCCTTTCCCAGCCCCTTCTCCACAATCCTCGACACAACTCTGGTTTACTTCTGCCGCACGATCCTGTGCGACACTAACCTCTACAGCAGGATCCTCTGCGACATAATCCATTGCAACATGAACCTCTGCAATACGATCCCCTGCATCCCTTCTGATTTCCTTCTCGCCCACAACCCCCTCCTCACGATCCTCTGCGACCCTCCTGTTCGCCTTCTCCCCAGGAACTGAGTTCCCCTTAGTCTCTTCCACATGGTCCTCCACAACGCTCCCACTTTCCTTCTCCACTGAAACCGCACCTCCCTCTAGAACTGGATCCAACGTTCGATCAGCCATGCCCGGCGGCAGAGACACCATCCTTGCGAAACCCTCGGAATCGTTCACCTGATCTCTTCGCTTAACGCTGAGTAAAAATCGCTTTTTCACCCTTAAATCGAAATAATGCAAGAAGGTCTTTAATGTGCTTTTACCATTCATAAGCACATTGAACCGCCAGATCCTTTTGATCTACTCTCTGACCGCTAAATCCGTTTGATCCACTTGATCTACTTGAGTGCCATATCTGCACCATTCAGAATCTTACTAGCTTTCACTATTCAGTACCATAGTAGATAGTATCATGTGGCTACGTTTACTCGTTTACCTATCTTATAATGCATTCAAGTGTTATAGAATTTTATAATCGATGGTCGATATAATCTAGATCCCAAATAGAACTTTGGATTTGTGGTTAGTGGCAAGAAAAATCCTTTTCTGAAAAATGAAAACTCTATTTTTTTTTATCTTCAACTAGTGCAAAATCATTCCAACACTATTATTAGTTTGAACAATCTTATAAATATTTTCATTGTACGCACACCTCCAATTAAATTAGCATCTAGTATCTTTTAACATAAAAACATAATATTAACAAAAATGTTTCATTATAAATTTATCACTGCATAAAAAATTGAATCGCTTACTAGCAGAAAAAACAAATGAAGAAGAAAAATAAGATTTGAATGGTTCCAAATTTTCAATCGTGACAAGAAAAGTCAAAAATAAGTGTTGACATATTAGCAAAATTCGGCTTTCTAGAATTTTCTTCATTCATTGTTTGATTTTTCTATCATATATACATGATAATTAAAGAAAAATATTATCAGAAAAAATATTAATTTAATAAAAATAAATAAGCTTTAACAAAAAGTAAATAAAATAATAAATGGACACGAAACGATGAGTTTGCCTAAGGGATGAAACCACAATCACGCGTCTCCATTTCTAGCTCCAGCCGATCCTTTGTCCCTTTTTATTATATAAATATCCAGAATACCTCTTTTTTTCTTCGCTGTTTTCTCATTTACTCTCATATCATCGGCGCTTACGTTCTTCTTCCTCTTCAGCTCTCAAACTGATAAATTGTGTTCTTGCTTTTGTTTTCTTCTTCATCTTACAAAAGTAACGATTCAATTCTATAATTTGTTGATATTACTTGACGATTCCGATTTGTATAATATTGAATTTAGATCCGATTTGATCGGCTTTAATCGATTTGATTGATTTCCCTATGTTTGTCTTCTAGATTCTGTTGGACTTGTATCTGAAAGATCTGTTTTTTGGGTCAGTTAATGATAAAATATGATTCGTTGATGCCTAGATTAGGGTTTAATATTGTAAATTTCGAAACTTTTCTTTATTTTATGTAATTGGTTCTCGATTTTTTCAAGATTTAGTAGTATTCTGGTTAGATCTTGGGGTTAGTTTTGGACTGTTTGAGTTTTAGCTATGTTTGATTTTGTTTTCACCTTTGTTCTATGAAATGAAATGGTCAAGTTTCTGCTTTTTGGTTAAGCAGATAATGGTTCGTTGATGCTATATAAGGTTTTCATATTGTATGTTTCGAAACTTTTCTTTGTTTTCTCATGATTTATAATTATCCTGGTTGGTCTCCGGTTTAATGTTGACCCTTTTGCTGATTCGGATTAGCTGTCTTGGATTTTGTTTTGATTACTTTGTTCTTTGAGTTGAGGAGTTAAAGTTTTTGTTTTTGAACCACCACCATGCATTTAGTCTCTTTAATGTTTTTGTACATATGTGGCTAACTCTTTGTGTTTGTTTTGCAGGAAGGTAGCAGTTTAAGCTGCTGGGATTTGCAGTTTGTTAAAAGTGGAGAGTCTAAAGTGTGAAGAATCTTTTATGTCTGAACAGGCTTCTCTGTTTCAATCATCTATACGGCTTTTAGGGGAGTACTGTCCTATATCAAGGAAAAAGTCTACTCAAAAAGTTGGTGTCTGCGTCTTCGATCTTTTGAGACCTTCAACAACAAACAAGATTTTACGGTTTTCAGTTTATGCAACCGACTGATCACTACCCTCTTTTCTGACATCCCCTGTATCGATTACGTGCTTGCTTGTTGATTCAAGATGGCTTTGCAAAACATTGGTGCTTCCAACCGCGATGATGCCTTTTACAGGTATAAGATGCCGAGGATGATGACTAAGATTGAAGGTAGAGGCAATGGTATCAAGACTAATGTGGTTAATATGGTTGATATCGCTAAGGCCTTGGGGAGGCCACCTGCTTATACTACTAAGTATTTTGGTTGTGAGCTCGGTGCGCAGTCCAAATTTGATGAGAAGACTGGAACCTCGCTTGTGAATGGGGCTCATGATACTTCTAAGCTCGCAGGACTTTTGGAGAACTTTATCAAAAAGTATGTTCAGTGTTATGGTTGTGGGAATCCTGAAACTGAGATACTTATCACGAAGACACAAATGCTCCAGCTGAAATGTGCTGCTTGTGGGTTTATCTCGGATGTTGACATGAGGGATAAGCTTACGTCGTTCATTCTGAAGAATCCTCCAGAACAGAAGAAGTCTTCGAAGGACAAGAAGTCGATGAGGAGGGCTGAGAAAGAAAGGCTGAAAGAAGGTGAAGCGGCTGATGAGGAGATGAGGAAACTTAAGAACGAAGCTTCTATTAAAAAGAAAGCAGCAACAACTGGTACATCGAAAGACAAAGTTTTGAAGAAGAAAGATCATTCCCCACCTCGAACCCAGTCTGATGAAAATGAGCAAGCTGACAACGAGGAAGATGACGATGATGTCCAGTGGCAAACAGATACTTCCCGGGAGGCTGCTGAGAAAAGAATGAAAGAACAGCTCACCGCTGTAACAGCTGATATGGTGATGCTCTCTACAATTGATGTAAAAAAGCCAGCAGTTGAGAAGAAGTCATCACCGGAAGTGCCGCCATCAAATCTGCATGAGAACGGCAATAGCAAGGTGCCTGATAATGTGCATGAAATGCTTGTGAATGAGATAAAAGAGCTTCTAAGCATCGGTTCATCTCCTTCCCAACTCAAAAGAGTCTTGGCTTCAAACTCCGCAACTCCTCAGGAGAAAATGGATGCCCTATTCTCTTCCCTCTTTGGAGGCGAAGGCAAGGGATTTGCCAAAGAAGTGATCAAAAAGAAGAAATATCTCGTGGCCTTGATGATGCTGCAAGAAGATGCAGGAGCTCCTCAGCAGATGGTTTTACTTAACGGGATAGAATCCTTCTGCATGAAGGCGAGCGCCGAGACTGCAAAAGAAGTTGCTCTTGTGATCAAAGGGCTTTACGATGAAGACCTTCTGGAAGAGGATGTGATTGTTGAATGGTATAATAAAGGCATCAAAAGCTCCCCTGTGATGAAGAATGTGACTCCACTCATTGAGTGGCTCCAGAACGCTGAGTCCGAGTCCGATGAAGAGTAATGCTGTTTCTTTTACTTCATTGAGTGGTTCAAAACTGTCTGTGTGTGTCTGTCTGGTTATGTGTGTCTTGAATAAGGTAAGAGGACAGTGTACGAGGTTTCTTCTGTATGTTAAGTAACGGTGGTCATTGGTCTCTTCTGTTGTTTGGTTTGTTAGATGATCTCGCCCTTCTGTTTTAAAGTTTCAGACGGTTTGTTTATGTTTGGTACCTTTCTAGTTGTCTTGATTTAGACAACTTGTGTCGTATGGTCATTTGTCTTTTGGTTAAAACTATGTTATCTTTCTGGTTTCTTCTTACATACAAGACGGCTTCTTTGTTATCGTGATAGTAGTTATATGCGGCTAAACAATGACACTAATAAATCAATTACCCAAATCGTATTGAAACGACAACACAAATACATCGGAGAAACACAAATCCAATTTTCAGCTGAGTTATAAACAGATTCGAAAACTATAAACTATGTCATGCTTTTGCCTATGGAGGCCAAGATGATAATGGATACGTAAAGACCTAATCCAACACCGGTGAGGGCAAAGAATATATCGACTGAAAAATAAGGCTTTCCAGATGAATTTGCGAGAGAGCAGGCAGCGCTGTGAGAAGTAGCAAAGAATTGTTAAATGGATTTTATAAACAAGAGGCTAGTGGTTCACTGGAGATAGCGACAAGGTGAATGACGGTAGATGAAGGCATCTTTGTTCTAGTTGAAATCTGGTAGAAGAAAAGGGTATTCTCATCGCCGTTGACATGGGAGGATGATGAAGTCAAGAGAATGAGGGATATATTTTAATATAAGTTAAGTTCCTACTTCCACGGCATATTCTAAATATCACATAAATAATTCCATTTTAACCAAAATTAAACAAAATATTTCAATAATCCAACTTTACGTCTTCACAGAACAAATAAACTAATCCAATAAGTGCATTAACAATGAGCTGAAAAAAAATAATGGAAACTCTAACTCCTAATCCGACACCAACGAATCAACTTTTGGAAATATTCATCGAGATTGCCTACAAAAAAAAGGTGAGTAATTGGGGATTACTCAATGAAGATTAACCTTAGGATGAAGTGACGTTGTTGAGCAGTCCAGCTGCCGCAGGAGAGTTGCAGAGCAGTGGTGGTGCAGGGCTCAGAGACGATGGTGTTGATGGTGTTGCGATCGTTTTAGAGAAGGGAAACAGTGCAGAGTCAGGGGTTCAACCTGCTTCATCAGGAATTCTTGCGGTTCAGAGTGGTAAGGTTTCAGACGTGGTGGAAGTTGCAGGCCGTGTCGAGCATATAAGGAGTCTTGGATCATTTGCAGAGACAGGTTCAGTGGAGGTTTTTTTCTGAAGAGGGTGTGTTAGCTAGAGATTCTGTTACAGCAGACTCTGTTCTGGCGGTTGCTGTGGCTTCTGTTTCTTCGTCGAAGTTGCAGAGTGCTGCTAGGAAGATCGCTGCGGGATTGAATATGGACCAGTCTTTGGATGGTGTTGCGGAGGAGCAGTTGGTCGAAGACGGTCCCGTGTCAGGCTTTGTTTTAAAGAAAGTCTCTGATACTTCTCGGAAGTTGCACAGGGAGGGTGCGGAGACCCTGCAAACCCAGGGGAGGGATCCTGAACATGTGTTGGAAGCTTCTGAGGTCGCAGTGGTTGGGGATAAGCAGAAAGTTGATAAACAGCAAGTTTTGACTCAAGGGGGAGTCAGAGGCGTGATTCGCAAACCTCATTCGTATTCATTGGTGGTGAAACAAAACATATCCTTATCGAAACATGTGCTGATGGTATCTTCGGAAGAGGGAAACCCCTTTATCGAAATTTCAGATGACGTTTTACATGATCAGCCTCCTCTATGGAAAGATCTACTGGTAGGGAAATTCCCAGAGGATGCTCCACACATCGCAAATATTCACGTAATAATGAACAAGATATGGAGTTATGGCGACAAGTCTCTAAAGATCGACAAGTTTGTGGTGAACACGACAATGGTTAAGTTTCGGATAAAAGACAGAGTGATTAGGGACAGAGTCCTAAGACGGGGAATGTGGAACATTGCAGACAGACCTATGATGGTCTCAAAGTATAGGTCAGTTCTTGAAGAAGATCAATCATCATTGAAGAGTATTCCACTTTGGATCACTCTTAAACAAGTCCCGCCTTCCCTATTCTCGTGGAAGGGTTTGAGCTTCCTATCTAGTGATGTTGGTGAGCCTTGACGCCTCCATCCGGAAACAGAGTTGTGTCACAAGTTTGACGAGGCAAGGGTCTTCGTGGATGTGGACCTGACGAAGCCACTACCGGTATCCCACTGCTTCAAATCGAAACAGTGTGTGGAATCAGAGGTGTTCTATTCATACCCCTGGTTACCTCTGAAATGTTCACGATGTCTGAAGTGGGGACATTTAAAAGAGACTTGCCGCACGAAACAAAGTGATATCGAAACGCCAAGAATTCATAAACGGAAAAACAATTTGGTTGAATCAGTCCCAGTTGCGAAGGCATGTGCTGCAATTTTGACATCGATGGAAACAAGATCAGAAGCTAGTGGAACAGGAACCTTAAGACAGTCTGACTGTGATGAGGTATCAGCAGAACACGATCTGGTGGTACCAAGTGACATCACTCAAGCTCAACCGGATGCATCACGACCTGTATGTGAAGATACAGACGAGGGTGGTGCATGTGTTGTTCTCACGAAAAGCTCAGGGGATAATTCTCTCCCAAAGGAACAGCTTACTAAATTAACTCGCCGCTGAGAGAGAAGGGGTTAACAAACGAAGAATGGTCTGTCGTATCTCTGTCAAAAAGAATTCAGTGGGCTAGGAAACACGTCTCCAGAAACTGTGCTGCTCGTGTCGCCACGCCATGTAGGGACTCTGTTCTTGCTATCGACGATGAAGGTGGAGATGAGACACAATTAAAGATGATGGGTAGTGAAAATGATACCGATCAGAATAGGAGTGAGAGTGGCGAAGGTGGAGAGAAAATTGCATATAGTGTAAGACCCTCTCTTCCTCGAGCTTCAAAAGTGATGAAAAATAAGCTCTGTTCCAAATGATGCAGCCGCGAAGGAAGCAATTCCGGGTCCGGGGAAAAAAGGGGCACTAAGAAAAAAATCATTAGATGACGGGTTTCTGTTAGAATGTTCGGGGATTAAACAAGAGTACAGAGCATTCAGTTGTCAAAGATTGGATCAATAATCAGTCCATGCAGTTTGGTTGTTTAATTGAGACGAGAGTCAAGGAAAACAAAGTGGCCAGTATTGTCAGCTCGGTTTTCCGGAACTGGTCGTTCCTGCCCAACTACGAAACACATCGGTTAGGACGTATTTGGGTCTTGTGGAAAGGAAATACTCAGCTCACACCAATATTTAAGAGTAGCCAGATGATCACATGTTCGGTACTTTTAGAGGATCAAGACGTGGAATTTCTATGCTCATTCGTATATGCCTTAAACTTTTCGGATGAGAGGAAGGTTCTTTGGGAAAATATTCGGAGTCATCACACCTCCCCATTATTCCAGAATAAACCTTGGTTGATATGTGGAGACTTCAACGAGATAATGGATGTTGAGGAGCACTCCAACTTTACTGAGTCATCGTTGAGTACTCAAGGTATACGCGATTTTCAGAGCTTGGTGCGATTCTGCTCTTTTTTTGATCTAGTCCATTACGGACCCCGGTTCACATGGTGTAATAAGCAGGATGAAGGGGTTATATGCAAAAATCTTGATAGAGGTTTGGTAAATCAGAGCTGGCTGCAAAAATTTCCGCAATCTTACGTCTCATTTGATTTGGGAGGTTGTTCAGATCATGCAAGAGAATCGATCCTTATGGGTAACATCAAACCACACCAGAAAAATCCGTTTAAGTTCTCTAACATCCTCGCGAATCTACCTTAGTTCCAGAGCTTGGTAGACACGTACTGGAAGACGTCCGACCCTCTCTTTGTCTCCACGTTGGCCTTATTTCATCTCTCGAAGAAACTTAAAGGTATGAAGCCTCATCTAAGGTCTTTGGGTAAAACGGAGCTTGCAGATATAGTTAATCGAACTAGAGCAGCTCATGAGGATCTATGTGTAAAACAAGCTGCTACCCTAGACGATCCCACCCCCAAAGAGTCTGTGAAGAAGGTCTAGCTTTTGATAAGTGGTGCTCTCCAACACATCTTGAAGAGGGATACCTAAAACAGAAAAAAAGCTGCATCGGTTAAAGGATTGTAAATCACAACGGGGAGACTCTTACTTCCAGCGAAGACATTAAAAAGGAGGCTGAGAGACATTTCAATGAGTTTTTGTCACACCAGTCAATGGACTACACATGCACTTCGAGAGAGTACTTAAGGACCCTCTTGGACTTTAGATGCTCAGACATGGATAGAGAGCTTCTGTCAAAGGAGGTTTCAGAGGGGGAAATAAAGGAGACGCTGTTTAAAATGCCGAATAATAAATCACCTGTTCCAGATGGCTTTACTCCTGAATTCTTCAAAGCTGCTTGGCCGTATGTTGATAGGGATTTTACGGTAGCTATTAAGTCATTCCTCATCAACGGTTTTCTTCTTAAGGGATTGAACACGACAATATTGGCTCTCATTCCGAAAAAAGAAGAAGCTCAGAAAATGAAAGATTACAGGCCGATCTCGTGTTGTAACGTTATCTACAAGGTAATTTCGAAGATAATTACAAATAGGCTTAAGGTTATCTTGCCTAAGTTCATTGCTGCGAACCAATCAGCCTTTGTAAAAGACCGGCTTTTAATGGAAAATGTCCTCCTAGCGATGGAAATAGTCAAAGATTACCATAAAGAAATGATCTCTCCTGGTTGTACTTTGAAGATTGATATTTCTAAGGCGTTCGACTCAATGCAATGGGGGTTTTTGCTGGAGGTTCTGTACGCCTTAGACTTTCCGGAGAAGTTTATCCATTGGATCAAAATTTGCATCTCGACAGCTTCGTTCTCGGTTCAAGTAAACAGGGAGCTAGCAGGGTTTTTCAATAGCAAAAAGGGTCTTCGTCAAGGTTGTTCACTCTCCCCTTACCTCTTTATTATTTGCATGAACATCTTATCAAAGCTTATAGATAAAGCAACAATGGAGAAAAGGATTATGTACCATTCCAAATGCAAGAATATCCGCCTAACTCACATATGTTTTGCTGACGACTTGATGATTTTTGTGGAAGGTCATAAGAAGTCAGTTGAAGGAGTGCTTAATATTTTTGATGAGTTTACAGCTTTGTCAGGTTTGAAAATTAGTGAGGAGAAATCAACAATTTTCATGGCACGGGTAGCAGCAAACAAAGTTGCCAAAATACTACACCATTTTCCCTTAGCCCGGGGTAAGCTTCCGGTAGATATTTGGGTCTACCGCTCTTAACCAATCAACTGAGAAGATCCGAGTACTGTTGGCTGCTGGAGAAGTTGAGAAAAAGGCTCTCTTCATGGACTGCCCACCACCTCTCCTCTGCAGGTAGACTTCAACTCTTAAGCTCAGTCATTGCAGGAATAACAAACTTTTGACTGTCGGCTTATCGTCTCCCTAGTGGCTGTATTGAGGAAATAGATCGCCTATGCTCAGCTTGCCTTTGGTCGGGGCCTGAGTTAAATCCAAGGAAGGCCAAGATTTGCTGGGAAGATGTCTGCCGTCCCAAATATGAAGGTGGTCTAGGGCTGCAGTCGCTGAAAATTGCAAATAAGGTGAGTTGTTTAAAACATATATAGAGGATCTTATCACGGGGAGAATCGATATGGGTCAAATGGGTTACGTGTTCTCATCTAAGGCAGCAGACTTTGTGGGAAATAAATGATAACACAACAAAGGGATCATGGATGTGGAGGAAGCTATTGAAACTTAGAGGATTCACCAAAACGTTTTATAAGGTAAAAGTGCAGAATGGGAATACAACTTCGTTTTGGTTTGATTCCTGGAATGAGTTGGGGTGCTTATATGATATCATGGGTCCAAGAGGGTTTATTGACATGGGGATACCTGCTCCAGCAACAGTAGCATCGGTTAGAGACCCCTTGCCGCGTCGACATAGAACGGATTGTTACATTCAGATAGAGACATCGATCTCCAAGGTTGTCATCATGAAGGGTGAGGATATCCCTCTATTGAGAGGTTGTAATGACAAATACAAGATATCCTTCAACACGAAAGCAACTAAAAGGCTGGCTCTCGACGGGGGATCGAATGAGGGTCTGGAACCCAGGTCAAAGAATGGTATGTGTGTTTTGTGGTTGCTTAAATGAGACTCGAAATCACCTCTTCTTCACTTGTCGGTTCTCATCGGAAGTGTGGTACAATTTGGTTGGAAAACTGTTGGGTACCGAGTTCACTCTTCATTAGAATCAACTGATCTATATGCTAAGTTCTCCACGCCTTGGCAGCATTCAGCTCTTCATTTTCAGGTATGTTCTCCAATCAATAATCTATCACATTTGGAAGGAAAGGAATGGGAGGCGTCATGGAGATTTTACGTCCTCCTCGGCAAAGCTAATAAGAATGATCGACAAAAATATGAGGAATAGATTTAGCTCAATCCGAAGCCAAGTCGATTTCTCTTTTGAGGAGGGTTTAACCATATGGTTTGCATCAAGGTAATCATCAGCAATTCGCCCCGCTTTGGATCTCAAGTCAGAGTGTATTGGATGGTCTTTACTCTTTATCGAACTTTAGTTTTAGCTCTTTCGAATGTGGTCTCTTTTTCCCAAATCTAGTTTTGTCCCAAATGGGTTTTCTAGATTTAGGTTTTAACAAGGCAACCACTTCGAAGTTCAGCTTAGGAGCTTATGTACCTTTCTAATTTCCTTCAATACAGTCACTCTTGATGTAAAGTATAGTTTTGAATATAATTTAATATATTATTCAAAAAAAAACCTAAGACAAGCATGCAATATTGTGTCTACGACACACACATCAAACATTCTTTATAAAAGTATATTTATACATATTATAAATATTATAATACTAATACTCATCGGCTTAACTTTAAACTAAGTAATTATCTAAATATATTAGTATATGAAGAGGATACGAACTCGTCCTTACATTAGGAATTTAGTTGATTTCTCGGTTTAGTACTACGAATGGAAAAATCTAATTCAACAATTGTTCTCAATCTGCATCGTTTTAGATTAACTGGTCAAATATTAATTTCAAATAATAATATTTGGTATATTATACTAAGCCCATCCCAAAATTCCAAACTCTCGATTTAATGGGTTAATGTTGATTCCGTGATTTTCTAATTAAATTAATTAGTTTCAGTTCAATAATTAAATCAATCTGAGCTAATAATTTAATTTTACTTTCATGACGTTAATACCTCACAAAATCAAAATTACTTTTGGTTTATGGGTTTTACTTGCACGTGAAATGTCGGTTTAACTCGTTTAGTCCCAATCAACCAAGTCTATTAATTTAATAATAAACAACACATCACGTAAACTCAGCCCTTACATAATTGAGTTCGTATAAGAATCAATTTTACAAAGATTTTTCTGGTTCAAACTTGATTTAGTTTTTTGGTCTAATTAACAAAATGTAGGTTCCACCTACTTGGATCTTAGAAAGAAACACGGATAAAATAGAACACACTGTATGTAAAGAGAGAAACAAAAAGCTTTGTGTATAAGAAAGAAAGAATGCTTGAGATGATTTTCATATTAAGATTGATCAAGAAGTTTTATATATACAATCAGTCGAAGAAAAATAAATATAAAGAATGAATCCAAGAAGAAAATTCAAAGAAAAAGAGATTCAAAGTATAAAGAATGTGAAGAGGTAGTCAATTAAAGTAACTTCACAAATCCATTGAATCAAGTCTTGCTTAATTATCCTCACATTTTCCCCCGTAAGCTTGACTTGGTTCAAGATTCTACAGGCCGAGCAGTTCCCGCATATATGCAAATTTGCCTCTAGATAGGATCTTAGTGAGAATATCCGCTCGCTGCTATCCAGTGCTTACAAACTCCATGACAATCTATCGATCCTCAACACACTCATGGTTAAAATGAAAACAAATGTCGATGTGCTTGCTACGACCATGAAACACCGCATTCTTGATCAATGCAATCGCAGACTTGTTGTCAATGTAGAGAGTTACCGGTTTAGGATCGCTTCTTGTTAATTCACTTAATAGACTCCTTAGCCATAATGATTGACAAGATGCTGCAGTAGCAGCCATGAACTCTGCTTCATAGGAGGATAAAGCAACCTCTGGGATTGTCAAGTGATCATATTCCCGTTGAGATAAAACACCATTCCTCCGGTGCTTTTCCTGCCATCTATATCACATGCAAGGTCGCTCTCAGTAAAACCAATGAGTTCCATATCTCTTTCTCCCTTTTTGTACTCAAGTTTGTAGCTCGTTGTTCCCTTCACATATCGAAGAATGTGTTTCACTCCACTCTGATGTAAAGTAGTAGGCTGCTCCATGTAACGGCTTACCATCCCAACAGCATATGAAATATCAGAACGAGTGTGTGTTAAATACCTGAGACACCCGATGACACGTCTATACTCAGTGGGATTCACGAAGATCCCTTCTGCATCCTTTTTGAGTTGCAACTTTGCTTCCATCAGATACTTGCTTGGGTTGCAATATGCCATACTGAACTTTTCTATGGATTCAAGTTCACTCTGCATTGCCTATTTCTATGATTCCTCGGTTTCTGCTTCAAGGTATGATGTTGGCTCATCGGTTGTGAATAACTACAATTCATCGAGCTCTATCTCTCTTAGTGGGCTTCTTTATAAATGTCTTCAACAGAGCGGAATTTTCTCGGCTCACTTGTGGAACTACTTGAGCTTTCAAGTTGTTGTGGAGAATTCCTCATATCTATTGGTGTTACCGGTGATGTTACAACTCTCTCCACATCATCTGTTAAGATACCAAATTCCACTTGGTTTTGTACGACCTCATTACTGTTGTTGTACCATTCCCATTTCTTCTCCTCCTCAAACAAAGCATCTCTACTCACAAGAATCATCTTTTTTACCTGATCAAAGAATCTATGTGCTTTACGTCCTTCTTTAACACCAAGATACATCATTTTTTGACTCCGATCATCAAGTGTCTTGAGATGTGGTCATGGTATCTTTACATGCGCTGTGCAGCCAAACACCCTCAAATGATCCAAATGAGGTCTCTTGCCAGTCCAAGCTTGGTAAGGATTACTCTCTCCTATTATCTTTGTCGGCAATCGATTCAAGAGATAGACCGCATGTCATACCGCTTCTCCCCAAAAATTCATCGGAACTTTCATGCTTTTAAGCAAACTCCTCGCAGTAGCCATCATGGTTCGATTTCTTCTTTCCACCACGCCGTTTTGTTGTGGAGAGTATGGTGTTGTATGGTGACGTTCGACACCTTCTTCTCTGTAGTATTTTGTGAATTTTTGTGAAGTGAACTCTCCACCACGATCGGTTCGTAAAGTCTTTACTTTGTGCTCGGACTTGTTCTCCACAAGCCTTTTAAACTTCTTGAATGCATAAAAGGCTTCTCCTTTATCTCTGAGCATGTACACCCACATCCAACGACTGTAATCATCAACGAGTAAAAGGAAATACTTATTACCGGCGAGTGTTGTATGGGTGCTAGGACCACACAAGTCAGCATGTACTAGTTGCAAAAGTTGCTTTGCACAAAATTTGGCTTGAACAAGAAATGGTAGCCTTGTTTGCTTTGCGTCTATACAAATTTCACACATTTAATTGGGGTGTGTGATCCTAGGCATCCCTACAGCCAATTCCTTGTCTCCCTTCATTTTTAGTGCATAGAATTACATGTCCAAGTCTCGCATGCCATAGCCATGCTGGGTCTACAAGTGATGTCAACAAAGAGACTGGATTGCTTGTCGAGAGAGAAATATTATACAACCGATTTGGTGATCTCTTCACATTCATCAACAACACACCACTTTGGTCAAAAAACCTCAAGTAATCACAAGACATAGTGATTGTACTGTCCTATTCTGTCATTTAACCGAGACTGAAGATATTACTCTTTAGCTTTGCAATGTAATAGACTTCGGTGATTAATCGTTGATCTCCATTTTTGCATTGAAACAAGATGGATCTTCGTCCTTTGATCTCAACAAGTGAGCCATCTCCAAACTTCACACTCCCTGTATACTTCTCGTCAACTTCCTTGAACTTCTCTCAATGTTTCATCATATGCTTGCTTGCTCCATTATCAAGATACCACACGTTAGTGTGATTGTACTCCTCACCACTTGTAAAGAGGTTTACCATAACCTTCTCTTCATTGAGCATTACCAACCCCTCCTTGTCTTCAGGTAAAGTTTTCACCAACTCCTCAACAAACATTTACGGAGGCTCCTCGTCATAGAAACAAGTAAGATTTACCTCCTTATTTGGTTTCTTGTTACCACACTCATTTGCGTAGTGACCATAATTTTTACAAGCATAACACCTTACTGTGCTCTTGTCCTTACATGGTTTTGAATCTTCTTGTTGAGATGCACTTGAACCACGACCTTGCCCTCAACCTCTTCCTCGTCCTCCTCTTCTACCACGAGCAAGACTTTCTCCACTATTGACACTATGTTTCGACGAGTTGGAAGAAAAATCAGCATCTCCATTTTTCTTCATGCGCATCTTCCATTCTGAATGTGAAAACAAGAGGTGCTTCTCATCTTATCGGTCTCCGTAGCCACGAAGCCTCTCCTTGTAGACCTTGAGACGACCGACGACCTCCTCGACGGTCATGTTTTTGAGGTCACCAAATTGTTCAATCGCAGTGGTGATCTGCATATATTTTTGTGGTACGACCTCCTTGACACATTCCACACCGACATGAATTGTCTTTAATGTCTCCCAAGCGTGCTTGGTGGAATCCTTCTCAGCCACCATGAGAAGAACGTCTTCCGGAAGCACTTGATATATGACAGCGAGAGCCATTCTATCCTTACGCTCTTTGACGTCGTCGAACTCTACAGCTTCCCACACCCCTTGTGCCAGTTAGTTACTCTTTGTGAGTAATAGATAAGTGAGTGTTAAGTTTCCTTCTCTTCCGATTTTTGTTGTCGTCATATCTCCTCCGATACCACCACCGGAGGACGACACTTCTTTGGACATCTAGCTCTGATACCAAATATAGGTTCCAAATAATTGGATCTCAGAAGAAAACACGAATGAAATAGAACACACTGTGTAAAGTGAGAAAAAACAAGCTTTGTGTATAAGGAAGAAAGAATACTTGAGATGATTTTCATTGAGATTGATCAAAGGGTTTTATAGATACAGTCAGTCAACGAAAAAATAAATGTAGATAATGAATGCAAGAAGAAGATTCAAAGAATAAAGAGATTCAAAGTACAAAGAATGTGAAGAGGTAGTCAAAGAAAGTAACTTCACAAATCTATTGAATCAAGTCTTGCTTAATTATCCTCACACAAAACACAACAACACACACGACTATTATGATGATGGTGAGATTAGCCGATTACCTTTCTCGACAATTCCTTCCGACTATGTTGCTCGACGGTTTGATTGACGTAGGTGGTGGCTCGGTGGAACAAATCTATAACAATCACAATTTCATATGTTAAGCCTCAAGGTTAACAGTCTCAAAAATTGAATACGAGCTTAAGAGAATAATTATGGCTTGCGACTTACTTTTTTGGCAAGGGTGGTGCTCGTTGTGGCTATAGCTAGCTCAACGGGTTGATTTGGTGGTCTGGGGAGCTACAATGGCTCACGAGCAGCCTTGATTAGATTGAACCAAACGATTACACAACAAAAGCCATGGATGAGTCTAAACCTTACCTTGGATTAGGGTCTTGGCGGCTGCAGCTCTCTAGGATGTCCCTCAAGATATATGCCTTCCTTTTATACACATGAGGAAAAAATAGAGTTTTGTTCGGGTTTAACTAGTTATCGGGCTCGGTTTTGGCCCCGAGCCTTGTTTTTAAAACCGGGTTGTTATGATTCTCCCCTACTACAAACAAATTCGTCCCCGAATTTGACCAATTGACTTTGTCCTTAAATAGTTCAATATAGTCCGTTTGCATCTGTTTTTCTAATTCCTAAGTCTCTTCTCTGACTCCGTCTATTTCCCAATATATCTTGGTTGACCTTACAGTTTTTCCTTGCATTTTGGTTTCCCGGCGATCCAAGATTTACATGGGTCTACTCAATGCGGTAAATTCTGGTTTAAATCTTCTAGCGGGTTTGGTATAACCAATTCCGTTTCTCTGACTATTTTCCTCAAATTAGACACATGAAAAACACAATGGATGCTAGATAACTCATGCGGTAATGCCAAATGATAAGCTACCACACAAATCCTCTTTGTAATGACATATGGTCCCATAAACCATGGCTTAAGCTTTTTCAACTTTTGATTTTTATCTTCTCCTCAGAATGTCCTTATTTTTAAGTACACTACATCACTGATTGCAAATTTCATATCCTTCTGGCGCTTATTTGCATATCTCTTTTGTTTGTCATGGGCTTTTCAAGCCTATCTCGAAGCACCTCCATATGATATATTGTTTCTTTGACAATTTCTGGCACGAGGTCCTTGCGCTTCCTTACTTCTGTCCAACAGAGCAGGATACGACATGACCTACCATATAGGTCTTCGTACGATGGCATCCCTATGCGGGAATGATAGTTGTTATTGTACGCAAATTCCACTAGTGGTAAGTACTTGAGCCAGCTTCCTTCTTAGTTCAATACACACGCCATCAACATATCTTCGGATGTCTGAATTGTCTACTCAGATTACCCGTCAGTCTGGGGATGATACGATGTGCTGAAGCATATTTTTGTTCCCAAAGCTTTCTAGAAGGCCTGCTAAAATATCAATGTGAACTTTGTATCCTGATCCAAAACAATACTTACTAGGATCCAAAACAATCTCATTCAGATATTGTTGTGCTAAGATATTTGCACTATATGTTTTCTTGATGGGTAAGAAATGAGCACTTTTGGTAAATCGTTCCATAATCACCCAAATGACATTTTTACCGCCCGTGGTCGTTGGCAGCCATGTAATCATATCCCATTTCCACTCAGGTAAGGGCAAATTCTGAAGTAGACCACTTAGAACTCGGTGCTTTACTTTCACTTGCTGGCATGTCTGAACTTCAATACCCAAGAAGCTACCTCATGTATCATCTTACCTCAATTGTAATACCATTTCAAGTCATGATACATCTTAGTGGTTCCTGGGTAAACTGAAAAGCGTGAACTATGAGCATGTACTAAGATCTCGTCCTTTAGACCTTTATCGTCTGGCACTCTGATTTGGCCCTTATACATGAAGATTCCATTCTCCGTGGCGTGGAATCCTTCCACATTGTTCTCAATATTGTGCTTTTGTGTTTTCACGGATTTTCCATAACATAATTTTCCATAATAGGTTGGCCTGATTCACAGCTTCTAAGCCAACAACATCTTCTCCAACCAAGATGGCGCAAATACTTAACATACACAAGATATCATCTAGCTCTCGCACATCTTTTTCTCTCAAGACAACATTTCTATGCATGTTCAAGGCGTCAGCTACCAAATTAGCCTTTCCCGGGTGGTTGGAGTTCTCTAAGTCATAATCTGCTAACAATTTGACCCATTTCCTTTGCCTAAGGTTGAGATCTGTTTAAGTGAAAATATATTTCACACTCTTATGATTTGTATACACGTGAAACTTTTCCCCGTCCAAGTATGCTCGCCATATCTTCAAAGTAAAAAAAACTGCTGCTACCTCTAGATCATCAGTAGGGTAGTAAACCTTGTGGTTTCTTAACTTTCTAGAGGCATAAGCGATGACCTTCTCATCTTACACCCATACACGTCCTACTCTAGTCCCTGATGCATTTGTATACACCACATATGGTACTCATGTCCTTGGTATCACCAACACTGGGGTTTCTGTCAAATAACTTTTCAAGGTTCGAAGACTAAATTTGCACTCTTCTTACCACTCGAAATTAACGTTCTTCCTTGTAAATCGTATCATCGGCTTAGCTATAATAGAAAATACTTTCAGAAACTTCTGATATTAACTTGCCAATCTAAGAAAACTATGGACCTCAGTAGCGCTCTTGGATGTTGGCCAAATGTTTATCGTTCTAGATCCATAGATACCCCCATTTCTAGAACAACATGCCCAAAAAACCCAATCTTGCTCTGCTATAAATTTCATTTACTCATATTGCATACAACTGTTGTTCCTGTAGTTTATCCAATACAACCCGCAAATGTTTTGTGTTCCTCACAACTCTTTGATTATATTAGAATGTCATCGATTAATATTATCACACATATACCTAAGTACTCCCGAAAGGCATTATTCATCAGCTTTATCAATGCAGCCGACAGAATAGTCAACCCGAACGACATTACTACAAACTCGTAGTGTATATCTTGTTCGGAATGTTTTTTTCCTTATATGTTCCTCTGCTATTGAGATCGGGTGTACCCTAAGGTCAAGTTAATCTTTCAAAACCACGAAGCTCTTTGGAACTGGTCCAGTAACTCATCAATTCATGGTAGCTAATACTATTCTTGATGGTTACCTTATTTAATCCCAGATAATCAATACAAAGTATAGAACTCCCGTCTTTATTTTTAACAAATATGCACTGGTGCTCCCCATGGTTAACTACTCGACCGAATAAATCCTTCATCTCTGTAACGTCCTCTAACAAAATCTTCAATTCTGCCATTTCTGCAGGTGCTAGGCGGTAAGGGCTCGTGATACATGTGATGTTCCTGGATCCAATTCTATGGTGAAAATGTATCCTCTACTTGGTGGCGGTCCTTTTAAAAGTTAAAATATGTCTGCGTATTCTGCCACAATTGGAGTGTCCTCAACAGAAATTATGGTGAAGAAAGCATCATTCCCTTTTTCTAGCAGCTCTTCTATTTGCATCATGGATATAATAGAAAACCCTTCACTCCTTTTTACACCATGAAATACAAACTTCCCTTTCAACCTTGGGAAATGAACACGTGGCAATCCAATACAGCAGAGTGGTTCCTCAAAAATTTCATCACAAGAATCACGTCATAATGGTTCACCTCCATTTTTGTAAGGTCTCCTAGTAGTACTTCTCCGTTTATCATTATAGGCACATCCAGATGGACTCCAATAGAATCTATTTGTTATTTTATCAAATTTGTTGTGTCTTGAGAAGACAAGAGGATGGTGATCTCATGGGAATTTTTTCAGGTCATCAAGGAGCCATCAAGTGGTCTACAAGCAAGCATGATATCAAAAAGAGAAGAAGGATCAAGTCGCAACAAGTTGTCACTCGAAGCCCTTACCACCCGAATGGAGCGATTGCAAAATGAAAGGATCGATTCTCTTCGTAAATAATTCAGGCCTCAATCTGATCAAGGAGATGGCTTACGACATAGAAGAGAATTGATAGAAGATCCGCATAGAGGACAAGAGAGACCGCGAGCACCTAGGGACTTACAGAGAGCACCGAGAGATGAAGCAGCCAAAGAGTATTACAGGGCTTACAATACTGCGTCTCAAGGTAGTTAAATAAGGAGACGTGTCCGAGAAAAAAGAGTCCAATCACAAGATAATTTCGGAGGACTCATGTTGAGGATGCCTACTTAGAGTGGGAAAATAAGATCGAGTTAGTGTTTGAGTGTCAACACTACACAGAGATCAACCAAGTAAGATTGGCAGCCATGAAGTTTTATGACTATGCATTGAGCTGGTGGGATCAATTAGTTACTTCCCAGAGACGTAACCGAGAGTACCTGGTGGAATCATGGACCAAGATGAAGACCATCATGAAGAAACGGTTCATACCGAGCCATTACCATTGAGAGCTACAAAATAAGCTGAGGAGACTTACTCAAGAAACCCTATTGATCTGAGCATATATTCAAAAAGATAGGGAAGCTACAATGTCGAGGTTTCTTGGAGGACTTAAACGAGAAGTTCAAGATCGACTAGAGATGCAACAGTATTTGGACTTAGAGGAGATACTACACAAAGAAATTCTAGTAGAGCAGCAATTCAAAAGAAGATGAAATTCACGTCCGAGCTATGGAAGTGGAAGCCCATCAACACGGCCGAATTATCCAAGAGAGGAAAAATCTAAGTTTCCCGGACATAAAAACATTTTTTCTAACAACCAACATGGAAACAAAATGTTTCGTAGGCAATCAAGGACACAAGGCTGTGAGCAAGATAAGCAATGTTGGATTCTACAAGTGCCAAGGAAAGGGACACTATGCCAATGAGTGCTCAAACAAGCGAGTCATGGTTCTTCTATAAAATGGTGACATCAAGTCCAAGGATGAGCAACCGGATTCTCCTAAGTTACAACACAAAAATGAAGAGCTATCGGCTATAGGAGAGTTACTCGTATCATGGAGATCATTCACCATTCAATCTAAGACCACAAAGCAAGAGAAAACAAGAAAACTTGTTCCACATGTAATGTCACGTGCATGGAAAATTTTGTAGTTTAATCATCGATGGTTGAAGTTGCAACAATGTGGCGAGCAAAATTATGGTTGAGAAGCTTGGACTACACTTTAAAAGTACCCAAAGCCTTATGATCTCCAATGGCTCAACGATAGTGGAGAAATGAAGGTTAAGCATCATGTGATCGTACCTATTGTCATCGGTAAATACGAACATGAATTTTATGTGACTCCTTGGAAGACCATGGCAATCAGATCGGATAGTCATCCATGATGGATTTACGAATATGCATTCGTTCGAGTTCAAGGGAAGAAAGACAACTCTATATCAAGAACAACTTCGATGAAAAAGTAAAAATAAACAATTACTGATTGATCAAAGGAGAACACAACAATAAGTCCTTTACCCGGAAAAAGTTGGAGATGATAGACATCCACATCCCTCTCAATGAAACATAGTATGTTTCTTGTCAATTCCCAAAGATGAAAATTATGGTCTTGTGATAAACATGTCTTTCCTTGGACATTTTTGCGATTATCAAGTTTTAAATCCCATGGTGTAAAAGCTCTACGAATGTGGTATACAAAGGCTAGAGAGTGATACCAATACCCCATTGTGTGGAAAACATAAAATTCTTCTCAAAAACGACACGGTTGGAATATGGCCAGATTCTGAATCCTTGTTGCGGAGTTAAAAAGCAGACAACATCTTCTTGACATAGAAATTCTTGAGATGATCGGAATTGAGAAAATATGAGAGTGTAACACAGCCTTGGAAATCAAACAGATGTTCTATCCCCATATGCCTCCTTTCAAGACCATAATGCAAGAATGTTTACAAAAGAAAATACTATTCAATAGAGGAGAGTGTAACACAACCTTGGAAATCAAACATATGTTCTATCCCCAGAAGCCTCCTTTCAAGGCCATAATGCCATAATGTTTTCAAAAGCGAGTAGTATTCAATGGCCAGAACACAATTATTGTTCATCCCAAATACAACCAGAAGGACTGCCAAGCCATCAAAAGTATCACAGTGAAGTATCGATACCCTATCTATAAATTAAATGATTTACTGGACGAGTTGCATGGGTTTAATATCTTTTCTATTATAAATCTTATAAGATGCATCAAGGTGTTCCTATCCAATACACTAGTGTGAAGCTCATAGTTAGCAACACAAGACCGGAGCTTTCATTGAAGAATTTTGTTAATATAGTGAAAGAGGAATATGACAAAGCACGGTGTGATTATGTGTGTGGAGATATAGCAGATATGGACATTGACGAGTATGGACTTATAAGTCATCATCTTAACTCCTACCACATCTTCATTGAACAAGGGCTGCTGGATAAATTTCACTATTTTGTTATGATGCTTGTTAATGATCTTTTGATACAACAGTGAGCAAGGAGCTTGAGTTTCTCTCACGAAGAAAGATCGTCAAAGAAGACACGCTCAAAATAAAATAAGAAGCATGCATCAAGAAGAAGATACTATGTGTCAAAAACAAGAAAATCTTATTGATATCTTACCAATGATGGTGAAATTTTTCCTTTGCAACACTAGCGACAAAGAAGAACGAAAACTGATTATCATCAAGATTTCAAGAGACCGGTGAAACATTTTAGGGGCTGGAGTTAGAATGTATAGTAGTGTGGAAGATGCTACTAATCAAGGAAAGACAAAAGAAGCCTCATCACATTATTTTTACAAGAGTTGATGGAAGAAAATCACCATACCTTATGCCATACTTTGGGATGTTTGGATATGGAGGATACTTTGATCAACAAGCCAACAAGTCACGACAAAGAATGGTCTTTGAAGTTGGAGACCTAGTGTGGGTTCACTTGGGAAAAAAAAGGTTTCCGGCTGAAAGAAAATCCAAGTTGATGCCGAGAATTGAGAACCATTCAAGATAACACGGAGGATTAACGACAACGCTACCAAATCGACCTCCAAGGTAAGTATATTGTAAGTTCTAGTTTCAAAATTTCTGATCTTGTTTCTTATATTGCAAATGAAGGGGATTTGAGGACAACTCCTTTTCAAGTAGGAGAGGATGATATGATCCTAAGGAGCATAAGGAGCATGGAACAAGGAGAAGAGATTGAACCCAAGGAGCAGTTTGAACCGGAACTTAATGGATCAAAGGAGAGGCATGGAACCGAGGAGAATCTAGCAATGCCAACCAGTCCCATGACCCGTTCAAAGATCAAATCCTTCAAAGAAGTAATTAGAGGACTAATTCATAACTTATGGAGCCAACATGATCAAGACTAAGAAATCAAGGCTAATCAAACCAATTTTTTTTTGATAAAACCGAGTAAGCTTAACAATGGGAAGAGTGTATTCTTTGTACTCTTTTTTCCTTATCGAGTTTTGTCCCAATGGTTTTTTTCGATAAGGTTTTTAACGATACAAAGGGTCCACTCCACCATTGTCCATTGTTAGCTTAAGAAGACCAAGGACTTATTCACATATTCAAAGCCACGAGACAAGGCCCATCTATCTTTTCTCTTCACGCGGCTAAGAGGAGCCTTCTTTCTTACTTATAAACTTTTTCAAACTTATGTTTTAATGTTGTTATTTCCGAGTTGTGTTTAATGGTTCTCAAGACTAGTCATGTTAGTCTCGAAACCTATATTTTTTTCTTTTTTATATTTCATGTAAGCGTTGAGAAGAAACTCATTCAATCTTTTATCAAAATCTCTTTCTAAGTTGTATCAAATGTGTTGGTGCGTATATCCATCACAACCGATCGTTTTGGTGTGAAGCTAAAGGATCACCCATTCCTTAATGATTTTTCACATTCCTTAATGCACCTATCTCATCACCGTGTATTCTTCATCTCTATAGATATACATACTAAGTATAGCCATGATACACTGCACATGTATCCTAAGTCATCAATCATACAAAATATTCCACTAATGTTATTAAATTTACGAGCTTTCCATTTATTCAATAGGGAACTCTCCGGTGGTGATTTACACGTTTATCTGCCCTGCCAATCTGTCTCAAATTTTCATTGTGAATATATGAGGATGTCACTAGATCATCAGTTTAAGAGTCAGGAGGTTGGGACGAAGGTACCAAAATACTGTCTTTTGGTGCGTGAGGACATGTCGCTTTGGACTAACGTGCTTGAGAGCATATTGAGAACCGGACCTGGTTATCACCATTACTTCTTGAATACTCCTCTGAGAGATGCATTCGCCTATAATTACACCGGAGATCCAAATCAGAAGTTGAAGCAAGTGCTACAAGGCATATGTAGTTTCATTTTCTCCACTAGGAACTCATGTAAGGATGAATTTGGTAAAGATTCCATCAAGCTCTTGAACTATAGTGAGGTATTTCTTCATTTTCTCAACTCGAGCTTTGTATTCTCCTTTATACTATTTTGCCACTAGCTGTGAATCGCAAAAATTGTTGAGTTCCTTAACACTAATTTTGATTGGCTATCTTAGGCTTGCAATTAGAGCTTCGTCTCGGTTTCATTGTTAGATACTTTAAAGGCCAGTATAAAAGACTTTAATTACTTCAGAATTTGATGCACCATCTACGTAAAGAATCCAGTCCATCTTTCCATGTTGTTTTTTGCTATGAACTCTATTGATAGTTTGACAAGAAAATCAGCCAGCACATGAGCTTTTGTGCATGTTATGTTCATGTATTCCATGTTGTACTCCCTGAGCTCAATGGCCCACTTCACAAGACATCCAAACTGACTATTGTTTTGCAATATAGTTCACAATGGTTGTGTAAGGGAGATAATTATGTGTGATTGCAAGTAAAATCACAACTTTCTTTCTGACTATACGACAACGAGTCTCCACCACCGCATAGCTAGTCTTAAGCTCTATTAAAGATTTACTTATGTAAAACACTTGTCATTTGCTTTGCTTGTTTCATATTAGTATACCACTTACCACACTTTGCAAGATAACAATGTAAAGTTATAATGGTTCGCCTATTTGGGGTTTGGCCTAAATTAGAGGTTCCAAATGTAAGCTTTTAGTTGTTTGACAGCTTACTCAAACTTCCCATCCCACTCAATTTTTGTGATCCCTTTAAGGAGTTGATAAAATGAGATACACATATCTGTCAATCTTGGAATAAACTAATTCTAAGTCGCAATGCGGCCCATTAGTATTTGTCATGAATATTCTTTGGTAATGATATCACTATAAATGCTTTAATTTGGTTGGGGTTAACCTCGATCCCTCATTTGGTGACTAGGTACCCCCAAGAACTTGCTAGATGAGGCCGCAAAAGTACACTATGCTGGATTTCATTTCATGTCATAATTGTTTAAAATTTTGAAGCATTTGGTGAAGTGACGAGGGTGATCTCTAGCTTTTCATGATTTTATGAGTAGGTCGTCAATGTAAACCTCCATGTTTTTCTGAGTTGTGGATTAAACATTTGATTGACTAATCGTTGATAAATTGCACATGTATGCTTTAGTCCAAACGATACTATCTTACAGCAATAGATCCATTTGTTTGTGATGAAGGATGTCTTCTTCTGGTCGTCCGGCTACATCAGTATTTAGTTATAGCCCGAGAATGCGTCCATAAAAGTGAGGATTTTGTGCCCGGTGATTGATTCCACTAAGTGATCTATATGGATAACTGAAAGTTGTACTTCGGACAAACCGTATTTAAATCAGTAAGAGTTTACACAGACTCTCTGTTTATAATTTTTATTTTACAAAAGCAATATATATACCATCTAATCTAGATATTTAACGTTCTGAATACATGAGCTCAATCTGGGTTGAGCTTTTTTCTTTTCCTCTTAATGGGTTTATAACTCAGCTCAACGTTTAGTTGTGAGAAATTATCTCGGCATTGGCTGCGGGCATATATGCCACAGACCAAGCGAATGTTATTATGTGCGCCTTTGAGGAAGACGTGAGCTGCTCTCTTAATTCGTCATGTAAGTTTGCCTTGATGTTCACACACATTTTAGGAAAATCATCATCGATATACACCTTGAAAATCATCATCGATATACATCTTGTCGAGGAACGTACTATGCAGCTCGAGATGATCTAGACTCATGATGTATAATTGCTATCATACTTTGAGCTTATGGTTGTTCATAGAACAAGCTCGCATGACCGCTGATTTCCACGAAGCTCGCAAAATCTATAAGGAGTTGGGAATTTGAGGCAGTAATGGTAAGTCGAAGGAACTGCCTTCATTTGATACAACTAAAGAGTGCCTAAAATGACATTATATATTACAGGTCAATCAAACACTATGAATTCGCAATCGTCATTATAGATTGCATGTCGATCAAGCACATGAAGCTTGCAGGTTCCATAGACATGGACGAGTCACTAGTGAAAGAAATAAGTTGAATTGGTGGTCAGAATATCTCATTATTCTTGATTCCCATACGAACTAAGATTTCTAAGAAAATTAGGGCCATTGAACTCCCAGTGTCAATCAGAATGTGAGATACTTCGCAATTGGAGATATCCCAAGTAATAACTAACATGTTATTGTGGGACTAGTCAAGATTTAAATTCTTCTCTTCAAAGGTGATTAAATTATTTGTTTCAACAGACTGAGGCTCATGCTTTCTTGGATATGCCCTTTTCCATAAGTTCATCCACTTGTCTTTGCAACTCTTTAGTCTCAACGAGGTTGGTTCTATAATCTGGGCAATTTGAAAGTAATGCTCTGGGGACAAATTCTATTTGATGTTCAATGCCACACACGGGTGGTAATCCATTCGGGTTATCCTATGGGAACACGTCCTCAAAGTCTTGCAAAAGTTTCATCATTTCACTCGCCAGTGTCGGTGCAAGATTAGTCAAGCTCATAAGAGCTTCCTTATAAATAAACAACAACATCGGCTGTTTAGACAATATGGCTTTCTTAACTTCTCTAGACCTTGCAAAGAATATCGGTTGCTCGCTTACGTATTCTTCCTTATGCTTTAAATAAAGTTGGTGTTAGTAAACTTGATGCCGTGTCATGGGAACCAAAACAGATTTTCTGCCTTTGAACTCGAAATGAATGGCGGTTAGTTAAGCTATCACAAGATCTCATCCCCATACTTGTTAATGAAAATAGGCACTACTACTTGGTTTGAGCCTTCATTTCCCCATTGTCATTGATTCACTGAAGATCATACAGTTTAGGATGCTTTTTCTCTTTCAACCCAAGCTTCTTGACCGTCGAATCACTTGCCACATTAGTTCAACTTCCTCAATAAGTGATGAGGCTACAAACGTTTCCTTGTATATGGCATCATGTGTGAAACAATTTTTCCCTTTGTTCTTGCTCCTCAGTCTTAATTTGGATGTTCAATGATCTTCTTGCTACCACTAAATCTCCCTTAGACGGTAGTTTCTCATGTTCCTCTAATGATGAAGGTGAATCCGGCAGCTCATCCTCGGACTCGATTTATCCATTGTCTAGAAAAATCATAACTCTCTTGTTAGAGCATTCATTTTCATAATGCCCTTCTCCTTGATATTTGTAACACCTCATGCTACGAGCTCTAGTCACGACTTTTTCTTTGTCTCCTTGATTGGCAGTGTATGGCTTAGCCTCTATCCTTGGGGTAGTAGTTGGCTTGACGTCTCCTTGGTATTTTAGTAACTTCTATCGCTGGTAACTAGGCCTAATGGTAGTATTTCCAGTCCCATAGCTTGGACGTGAAGGTCCTTTCCTCTTAAATTGTTGATCGAACAGAATTTATTTGTGTAGCATTTTCCCTAATTCCACACAGTCATGCATCTATAATTTTTCATTGATGTCTCTGCTCAAACCACCTAGAAATCTAGACATGGTTGCCTCTCTATCCTCATGTATTTCATCTCGGATCATAAGCGTCTCCATGCCTTGGTAGTAATCCTCAACTGTGCGACTACTTTGAGCAAGCCTCCTAAGCTTGTGATGTAACTCATGGTGTTAATGACTAGGCACAAACCTTTTTCTCATGATATTTTTTGTTTCAGCCCATGTTTCCACCGAGTACTCACTATTGAGTCTTCTTGACGTTACAAGCTGATCCCACCAACAAAGCGCATAGTCATAGAACTTTGTAGTTGCAACCCTTACTCTATTAATCTCGGTGTAGTGCTGACAATCAAAGACCAATTTAATCTTCTTCTCGCACTCGAAGTAAGCATCAAGATCTTTCTTTCCATGGAAGGATAGAATTCTGAGTTTAAGACCCCCAAAACTATCTTTTTGATGAATTATGTTTTCTCGTGCACATCTAGGTCTTCTTTGCCTGCCGTGAGAAGCACTGCTATGATTTCCATAATACTCATCAGCCGCTAACATCTCTTGGTTGTCTTGGAAACTCTAGTGGTTGTCTCAGTTTTCCTCTGTGTCTCAATGTATCTCTTTCTTGTTCTCTTATCTGTCGTGCTCCATTGTCTTGATCATAATTCAGTCTAAGCTCTTCACGAAGAGAATTACTCATCATTTCCTTCATTTTAGCGGTGACTGGGCAATGAGGAGTTTTTTGTTGTTGTGAGTTTCTTCTACATGATCCGACATCTTTTTCTAAGAAATAACAACAAACGGATCACCAGCAACTAGTTCTTTGATAACAAAACCGATTTAAAACTCCAAAGGACACTTCATGATCAAAATGACTCTTCGCAAACTCTAATGATAATTTTTTATAACCCTATAAACAGTTCTAAATGTGTTTATGAATATGAAAAGTCGAATTAAGCAAAGGATCACAAGAAAATAATTTCCCCAATTAATCCAACAAATATGAAGACAGATCCTTTCGATTTAAGTGATAAACAAAACGAAAATAAAGAAACTTAGATGAGAAACTGAATACTCTAACTTCTAAGTATACTCTGATACCTCTTGATGTGATCCTATCCACAAATTGGCACTTAAAAGATTGAGAGGGATAAAATCAATGCTGCAAAGAAACAGTGAAGCTTCGATGAAAAGGTATGTGGATTGAATGACTCCACAAAGGATGTGGAAAATCTTTGATTAGCCGGGTTGATCCTTCGGATATACACACCAAAGAGATCAGATTTTACTGGATATACACACCAAAAAAAAGATCTAACTTGAAAGGTTTTCGAGTTATATGAGTTCTCAGAAGCGTTTACCTGAAGATATAGAAGAGAAAAAGCAAGTTTCGAGACAAATAAACAAAGTCTCGAAACAGCAATTAAAACACACAATAATAAGCAAAATAATTAAAAACAAAATTGAATTCAAAAATGACTCTTCAAGTCATTTCCCTTCCTCTTGGCCACAAGATCCTTCTTGTTACTGGGCCTTGATCTTGATCAAACAAATGGGTAATGATGATTTGATCAATTTACCTCATTAAAATCTTTCTTTGGAAAACCTATTAGGAAAAACCAAAGAGAATAGAAAAATAGTGCAAATGGGTCACATGCCCATTTATTGATCTTCTTGAGCATGTATCAAAACCAATGAAGTTCAGATAACATCTTCTCAGTTCTTTCTCAAATGATCCAGTGTACTCCAAATGTTGTTAAGTAATATTCCAATCGCAATGTTAAATTTCTTGGCTCTAGAACGAGTCATTGGTCGAACTAGTGCAACTAGAGCATCTTCAGCTACAAGCTTTTCCTCAGCTACATGCTCCAAGTCCTTAGTGCTATCCATTCTCGCATCATCCTCCTTTTCTTAAAAAAGATTTGACCTCAAATCTGTTTGATCTGCAATAAACGAAACTAAGTCAGAAACATTGAAACTAGGACTTAATTTGAAGATCAAGTTGGTATGTATTGTTGCTGATTTTCTTGGTAATTCTGAAAAGCCCTTTCAAGCCTCCTCTATGGGCTTCTCTAAGTAGAGTACTTAGGCACACACAAGCGATTATCATAAAATAAAAATCCTTCTTGCCTATAGTAATGACCGGATGCGAATTTTTCACAAGTTTTATAAACCTATTGAAAATCAGAATTAGTTTCATATAAGTTCTTAAGCTTTTCAAAATCCAACAGTTTAGCTTCAAGAGTAGAGAGTAACACATACCTTCGGGATAATGCATCGACAACTAATCCTTACCTTATTTGTACTTGATGACACTGGAAAATGTCTCAATGAATTTTACCCACCTGGCGTGCCTTTTGTTGAGTTTATGTTGTCCCTTCAAGAGTTTAAGTACTCATCATCCATGTGTATGACAAACTCCTTAGGCCACAAGTAATGTTTTCATGTTCCTAACACTCAAACTAAGACATAAAACTCTTTTTCATACGTGGGGTAGTTCAAGGTAGCTCCTCCAAGCTTCTCGTTGAAATAGGAAATGGGTATTTTATCCTACATTAAGACAGCTCCAATTCCTACACCAGAAACATCGCACTCAATTTCAAAGGTTGTAAGAAAATGAGATAGGAGTAAAAGAGGAGTGTGTGTAAGCTTCTATTTAAGGGATTGATAAGCTTCCTCTTGTGCTACTCCCCATTTGAACCAACATCCTTCTTGATAAGTATCGTGTGTGGGGAACCTATGGTGCTGAAGTCCTTCACAAAGCGTTTATAAAATTCAGCAAGACCATGAAAGCTCATCACTTCTCCGACTGTCTTTGGGCTCGGTCAGTCTTTAATGGCCTTGACTTTTTCTTCATACACTTTGATGCCACCTGCACTTACAAAAAAACCTAAGAACACAAAGTTATCCATACAAAAAGTATATTTCTTAAAATTGGCATAAAGTTTCTCATTTCTAAGAACATTTAGAACCGAATTTAGATGCATAACATGTTTTCTAGATTTTTGTTGTAGACTAGGATATCATCAAAGTAAAACACAACAAAAACTCCTATAAATGCCCTAAGAACATGGTTCATTAACCTCATGAAAGTGTTCGGTGCGTTTTTTAACCCAAAAGGCAAAATTAACCATTCATACAAACAATGCTTAGTTTTAAATATAGTTTTACATTCATCACCCTCTTTCATCTTAACTTGGTGATAGCCACTTTTAAGATCAATCGTATAAAAGATGCTAGAACCATACAATTCATCAATTATATCATCTAATATAGGAATCAGATGTCGATACTTCACTGTGATATTGTTGATTGCTCAACAAACAACACACATACACCAACTACCATATTTCTTTGGCACTTAGAAGATTAAGAGGGGGGTAATCCTTGCTATAAAGAAACCCTGAAGCTTCGATGAAAAGTTATGTGGGTAAAATGACGCCACAAAGGATGCAGAAATCCTTTGATGAGTCAGGTTGATCCTCGGATATACGCACCAAAGAGATCGGGTTTTGCTGGATAAATGCACCAACTAAGTTATCTAACTTGAAAGGTTTTTGATTAAAAAGATAGATGATTTTTCACAAGAGTTTACACAAAAATATAAAGGAGAAAAGAAGCAATTTTTGAGACAAACAAACCAAGTCTCGAAACAGCAAGTAAAACACTCGAAAATCAGCAAAATAATTAAAAACAAAGTTGAATTCAAAAATGACTCTCTTCAAGTCATTTTCCTTTCTCTTGGCCACAAGATTCTTCTTGTTACTAGGCCTTGATCTTGATCAAACAAATGGATAATGATGATGTGATCCATTTGTCTTAATACAATTTTTCTCTGAAAAACTCATTGGGACAAAACCAAAGAAAAGGGAAAAATTACAAATATGTCAGATGTCCATTTATTGATCTTCTTGGGCATGTATCGAAACCAATGAGGTTCGCATAACATCTTCTCCGTTCTTGGGCAATTGATCCAATTGATTCCAAATGTCGCTAAGTAGTCTTCCAATCGCACTTTTGAATTTATTGGCTCTACAACGATTCATTGGTCCAACTGGTACAACTAGAGCATCCTCAGCTACAAGTTTGTCCTTAGCTACATGATCTTCCTCAGCTACATGCTCCAAATCCTTAATGCTATCTATTCTGGCATCATATAGATTCATAGCGTAACTCTTGGTCCTTGTGGATTTGATATATTATCTATACTATTGCGTGTCATATGTACTTGCAAATATTGTTAAGGTTAAAACTTGTTACATCAAATTAACAGGTGATTAGTATGCTTGAAGTTTTTGGTGAGGGCGAGTTTTGCTTCCTCAGCAATTATCCAATTCGACGAGGGATGGACTGCATCTAGGATTTTTGGAGGTTAGTTTACCACCGGCTCCTTTAAAAATGTGACTCGTGTCAAAGACCATTTTTGTGAGTTGAAAAAGCTACTGAATTAGAAAAATTTGGAATTTGCACCTTCGTTTCTTTGAACTTCTTATATACTTCCTTAGCGGTTGGTTCCACATATCATGATGTACCATTTCCATGAACATTAAATATTGCATTAAGAATGCCATCAACCTCTGGTTAAAATTATCGATTGGTCTTTCCTCGAGTTGTGTGAACCACAACAAGGCACAAAAAAACATATTCTCTTCAAGCAACTTGTAGAATCCAACATCATCCTCGTCTTTCTCGAGTTGAAATCTTCTAATTGCTATTCAGAACAATGTTAGGTGAATCCTCATACTGCCAATTTGTGGGGTGAAATGTATTCTCCTTGTATCTTGTATTATGTGATCAATTTCATGTGTATCACATGTTTCTTGATTCAACTTTGACTCTATAGCCCTTATCTTTCTTGGAAAAATCTCCACATCAAAGTTCACGAGGCCTAATAGTGAAGTGAACTTCAGCATTTCTCATTTCGTTAGGTGTCAAGGTTTGGTCATCATTGTCGTCCCGAGTTGGTTGTACTACTTCGAACCCAACTGGAATCTAAGAAGTAATGACGTATGTCATGACAAAATGTGAAAATGGAGGAAACATAGATTGTAGAATTGAGGGGGTGTAGCACTGGAGCGTTTATGGAATAGACAGTTAGGGATGCATGTCTTTTTGACTCAAAGAATCAAACCGCGATAACATGAGTTTATTCACGCACTCAACTATCCATGGAAAGTATTAAGTGCTGCGAATTGGGAATCCACACACTCCTCCAGTTTGTCGAAGGGAGTGATCAGATTCTTGGAAGTCGATCGTTGTTGAACTGATTTCTCCTTGATGCGCATAGTAAAACCAAAATTTTCTTACCCATCAAAACTTGTACTACAGACCCTGTCATTTCCCTTGGCAAGATGAAACTAGAAAGGATGGATGAGTCTGCGAGTGTTTATTCCACATACGGCACTAAAATGTGGATGTTGAATTTGGATTCTTACAAAATAATAAAGTAAATTGAGCCAAACACTCCCATATTCTAGACACGTGTTTATAGAATTTAAGCACAAGAGCTCCAAAATGGAAAAAGATGTACTTATTAATTAAAAAGTACTTATTGATAATATGTATTTATTTTTGCCAAAACATTCAGAGAGAAAATTTATATTATATTTCTCCTTTTATACACATTTATCTTTATAAAGTTTTTAATAAATACATAAGTATTCCATCATTAATTGTATGAATTTAAAAATCATAAATGTTCATTTGAATTTTTGGTTTAAATCATCAAGCTCAACAGTTTGTTGGCTCTTTCTGCTTGTAACTCCCATCTCGCATGAAAGTTGGGTTTACTAATGAGGTTATATGCATATCTTCTTATCTTCTTATTGGCTTAAATGATCCGACTCATCTATTTGGGCTTGGATCCCACGACAAGATTCTTCTCTTTGACCACAAAATAAAGTGTTTATTTTTGGGTTTTTTGGGCATGTATGAGATTCATAATGGACTGAAATTGGTAGTTAACATTACCAAACGAATTTTTGAATGCTTTCCTTGTCAAGAAACTCGCAAATCAGTCAAGTAAGTGCATTCCTCAGCATCTTAACTCTCGCCCTAGTCATTGGTCCTTTTGCTACAAGCATTGCATCCTCTGGTTCAAGCATAGCTTCCTCTCGTTCAAGCATAGCTTCCTCAGGTTCAAGCTCAGCTTCCATTAGGCCGTTCTTATGATCACATCAGATTCTTAAGGTATATGAAGTTTTGTTTAGAGAAAATATCTCTCCTAACCTCACAAGATCTCACAAAGAAGTCAGATTTCCTCATGGGTTTTTTCTCGAAGGACTTTGTCTTGGCTTTTCTCAAACTCTCACTTTCATTTTGGTCTTTGGTGTTTAGGTCACTCAAATTCTCCTTTTGGTGTTTGGTGTTTGCGTCACTTAAAATCTCTTGTTTTTTCTTCTTGTTCATGTATTTTTTATCTTGATATACCTCAAATGGTGTTAATGGAACTAGAGTGATTTTTTCCCTTGAAACTCAAAAGTTGCTTATTGGTGAATCCATCATGTGTAACCTTGCGGTCAAATTGCCACGGTCTCTCCAAAATAATGTGACCGGCTTCAATCGGAAAAAATACATAGGTCTGTTTGGTAGAACACTCATTGGAATCATGTCCTTTGTCATGACACTTAAAGCACTGAACATCTCGCTTCCTTGTTTTTGTAGGCTCACCTCTACCTTTGGTATCTTGACTGAGAGCAGTTGGATTAGTATCAGACCTTGGCTTTGGGGCTGTCTTTTGTTCCATTGAGTAACTTGGTCTTTTGCTAGACAATCTAGCTCCATAAAACTATCGAGTTATACCCCTTCTCTTGAGTTGTTGCTCCATCAAGATAGTTTTGTGCAATATTTCCTCTAAATTTACATACTATTGCAGCTCCTACCGGTCATGAATGTTCTATTCAGCCCACTTAAGAACTTTTCCATAGGCTTCTCGATCCTCATCAATATCTGCTCTTATCATAAGAGTCTCCATTCTCTAAAAGTAATCCTCCATATTTCTGTTTTCTTGAGTAATTCTTCTTAGTTTTTGGTGCAGCTCTATGTGGTAGTGACTAGGTACAAATCACGTCTTGGTTGATCTTTATCTCTTCAATTAGGCAAATTTTGTGGTTGCTTCTGTTGTGCCTCTACTCCCACTTCCTCCAACCTTTCATAGACCATATTTATCTCAGTTCTCATCATGTGTCGAATCTTTCCCAATAATGCTTGTATCTTGGCTTTAGAATCGCTGGTTCTTCTTCCACATTGTTGTTGTTTTGACCATTGTTAGACATGATTTTTCCCTGAAAAGATTAACAAACAGATTAGATGTAAAAAATTACACAAGTGTTTCACTCAAGTGTTTTCTCTCAATGTTTCACTCAAACGAATGTCACTCAGTGAATTCTCCTGGTTCCAGTAGAACTAACAATCAAACCACAATGTGTTTATCTGAAGAACCAAACAGTAAACCAAGTAGAATTAAGAAAGGAAGATAGATAGTTTAAGAAAAACTTGTATAGTCGATTTGACCAGCCTTATCCTTTCTTTTCTTTTTCTTTTTTTATTTTTATTTTTTATTTTTTGTTTACTTTTCTTTGGATTGTTTTTTAAATATATGGCTGGCTCAACTTGTGATTACAACATATAAAAAGATAAGAAGATGAAAAGTTGAGAAGATGAAAATATGAGAAGATGACGAGTTGTGTTGCCAAACTTATGAGTGTAAGCTCTGATACCACTTGATATGTTCCTCCAATATATTTCACTCAACTCCTTGTCTTCGAAGAAATTATGAAATTCCAAAGAAAACAAGGCGGTGGCACCAATGAGAGATGATGTAGGTAGCTCCAACAATGAGTATACCGCAAACAACTAACTCCAGTCAATAGAGAGGTCATACAAGTGTGATGAAGAACATTTGAGAAACTGCTCTGATCCCTCGGATATGATACACCATGACAGATCGAAAGTTCACAAGGAACAAAGATAATCACTCTCAAAATATTTGATAGAAAAAAGGTTGTGTTTTCTCAAATGAGATTACCTGAATATAACGGAGAAGAAACTTGAAAATAAAGTCAAGTAATAAATTTTCTCGAAACTAAAGAAATAAAAGAAAAAGTTGAATAAGAATTCAACTCTTGAACTTCAAATGTGAGTCTTGAACTCCATTTTCATCGCTTCTCTTGACCAAAAATAAAGTCATTATTTTGGGATTTCTTGGGTTTGTATGAGATTCAGAATATACTGAACTGGGTAGTTAACATTATCAAACGAATTATAAATGATTTCCTTGTCTAGAACCTCGTAAATCAGTCTATTAAGTGCATTTCTCATATGCTTAACTCTCGTCCGAGTCATTGGTCCTTCTGGTATAAGCATTGCCTCTTCTGATTCAAGCATAGTTTCCTCAAGTTCAAGTTCAGCTTCAATTTAGCCGTCCTTGGTGCTTCCCATAATTACATCAGATTTATAAGATACACTTTTGCTTTTGTTCTTATTCATCGAAAACTGATGTGACATTAGATTTATAAGAATATATATATATATATATCATTTTTCTTATTCTCATCGATATATTAGAACCTAATATAAATGATAAATAATTCAGATTGTTGATACAGTACTAAAGTAACATGTCTGGTCAATGGTGTGGAAGGGCCAATTGTTTTTCATCTTTTGAACCTTTAAAATTCAGGGCTTTTTCTGGATTATCCTATCGCTTATAAATTCTGCTATTACTATTTCATAATATTAACTAAGTCTCATCGCTCTCCATACACGTATTTCAGTTACTCAAGTCGTTATTATTCTTTTTTGAATAAAATTGTGTTATTATTATTCTAATCGTTATTGCGCTTAGATTTTTAGTACAAAGCCACGATTAAATAATAGTTATCCAATAGAAAATTGCATTCTTCATCTAAACAAGAGGATGAGGGAATTTGTGTTATTTATCGAAGAGTTAGGTTACATGTCTATATACATCACAAAGTTTGAACCAAAATAGAAAACTAATGAAAAGCTAATCTAAGAGTATAGGAGATATACAATAGAAAGACTGCATCGAGTAAAGCGAGATAATATAAATTACCATATTGGAATGGATTGTTTTTTATTGCTCTCTCTTTCTCTTGTCGTTTAACGAAAATTAGAAGTGATTGATAGGGCGATTAGGGTTTCGGGTTTCTGTTCCCCATAAGGGTTGCGGCGCCGCCTAAAAGGGCACACAATAAGGTGGTCGGACGGCGGGAAGGAGACGTCGTTTTGTCTGAATCTCCCCTGGCTATCATGGATGCTGGTTTGGAGAAACAGCCGATATAGGGAGTGCTGTAATTTTTCCTAGTGCAGGGCGGACAAATGAAAAGGGTCTGGAGGTTGCTCGGTTGTTACTCTGTTACGCAGATTTCAGATGGAGTTGACTCTGTTTTGGTTGAAGTTACGGAGCGGGCTCAAGATTTGGCTCACGCCACGGAGCCACAGAGTTCTGGCTCAGGTCCGACAAAGAGAGCAGAGTACTGTCAACAAAACGATGTTGTTCAAAAGCAAAAGGTTCATGATCCTTCCGGCTCACCTCAGAAAAAAATCTTGGGCATAGGTTGCGGGCCGTCTGTCAAAGTTTGACGTAGAAGCTCACGTAATTGATGGGAAACAGATTGCAATGGTTCCTCAGGAGATCCTTGAAGCTGCTCCACCACTTTGGAAGGACTTACTAGTGGGTCAATTCGCTTCCACCACCTCTCATATAGCCAAAGTTCACGTTATTGTTAACAAAATTTGGAATCTAGGTGATAAAACGATAAAGATTGATTCTTTTGTCGTGAATGAGATGACAATTAAATTCAGAATTCGTAACTCAAATGCCAAGAACCGAGTACTGCGTCGATTCATGTGGAACATATGTGAGATTCCGATGATCATCTCAAAATGGACACCAGTTCTTGAAGAAGCGCAGCCTGAACTAACTTCAATGCCAATGTGGGTTAAGTTGGTGAATGTTTCGCTGACTCTCTATTCGTGGAAAGGGCTAAGCTTTATAGCTAGTCATGTGGGGATCCCCATTAGACTACATACATACACAGAACTTGTAACAGCTTTTGACAAACCTAAAGTCTTCATCGATGTTTCTTTAACCAAGGAGCTGCCAAAGAATTACTGCTTCCAAATTCGTGATGAGGAGATCACAATATCTTTCAAGTACCCATGGCTGCCAATGCGGTGTGCTAGATGTGGAAAATAGGGGCACACAGAGGAAGGGTGTCTTAAGAAATTCAGCAGTACTCCAAACAAGCCGACGACTGAAAATGTCTGCGACAAAATAAATTCAAAGGAAGATCAGGTGCATTTCATTCAGACGAAAGAGAATATCGTTTAGACTGAAGTGCATATCTCTCGGAATCAGATGCAGGACCGAGAAGAATGGGAAATAGTTACTTCACATGTCAAAAATGATTGGCAAACTGTATCTCCATCGAATGGCAAATACTCTAGTAAGAAGAAATTAGTTTATCGTACGGTTACAATAGCTTCTCCATCTCGGTTTGAGGTTCTGAGTCTTCCAGAACTGGAACCATACCTCTCCGAAGCTATGGTCTCAGCAGCGATATTGTCTCCAAATGCTGGAACTCCTACCACTTCAGAAATCTTCTTTGTAGAGGCACACGCTGCGAAGAATGTTTCTGTTTTGGGTCTATGCCCCAGTTTTGTTATATCTTCGGTACTCACTGATGCAGCAGCACAAGTTGTGAAGTCTGTCTCTACTACAGGTCTGCATCCAAGTGTTGTTAATAGTTCAAAATTCAATGTTGTAGAAGCATAAGTAGCGAAGACTGTCTCTGCTACAGGTTTGCATCCAAGTGTTGTTACAAGTTCAAAATTCAATGTTACAGAAGCACAAGTAGCAAAGACTGTCTCTGCTACAGGTTCGCATCCCAGTGTTGCTATAATTACGAAAATCAATGTTGCAGACGTACACGTTGAGAAGACAGTCTCTGCTTGAAGATGCAGAAGCACTTGTTGTGCATGATCACTTTCTTACTGGTTCAGATCCAAGACAGAGTGAAGACACTTGTCTGCTTTCTGTTCCCAATATAGCTTTGACAGTCCAGCTCCCGCAGAGGGAATCATAGCGAGAAGACCCTAGAGCCAGAGGTTATCTCCCTCGGACGTTTAAGATGCTGAAAAAGGCGACTTCAAACAATTCAACACATTTAATAGAAGATGCTCCGGGTGGCATAGGACGAAGGAAACACAACAAGAAACATTAATGTCTGCTTTCTTCTGGAATATTAGAGGATTGAATAATAAAAAGAAAAAATCAGCAATATGTAAGTGGATTAACTCAAAGAACATGTTGTTTGGAGGGTTGATGGAGATAAGGGTTACGGAGAACAAAGCTCCAGCAGTTGCTTCGTCGGCTTTTCATGGCTGGTCTATGGCTTCGAACTATGATCACCACCATCTCGATAGGATTTGGGTTGTTTGGGATAAGAGAGTGAACCTTAGGATTTTAGCAAAAAGCGATCAAATGATATCTTGCTCCAGTTTTCTTTGCACATTCGTTTATAAGTCTAACTTGGCTGAAGAGAGGCAACATTTGTGGAGTCAACTCAAGAGTCTTAAAAATAATCTACAGCTGCATGGAATGTCGTGGCTTTGTCTCGGTGACTTTAATGACATCTTGGCTTCCGCGGAGCACTCAGGTAACGTTTTAACTCCAACTATAACTAGTAAGTTGGCTTTTCAAGAGACCGTCAAGGATTGTTCTTTAATGGATATGGCGCTTACGGTTCCACTATTCACTTGGTGTAACAATCTGGAATCTGAGTTTATTTGCAAAAAGCTTGATCGAGTGTTGATAAATGATTCATGGTTGCATTCTTATTCGGACTCTTATACTAAGTTTGAGGCTGAAGGCTGTTCCGACCATCTGTGTGGTCATGTTCTCATGTTTGGTATGTTTATTCGTCCTAAGAACTCTTTTAAATTTTCTAACGCTATTACTAAGGTGCAGGAGTTTAAGCCTTTGGTGGAGGAGTATTAGAACTCTACGGTTCCTCTTTTTCTCTCTACTTCTTCCTTATACAGGTTCTCAAAAAAGCTAAAACACTTAAAGCCGTTAATTCGGACTCTTAGTGGGTTAAAGTTCAATCATCTATCCAGATGGGCAGATGAAGCTTATGAGGCTCTTTGCATTTGTCAAAGTTCAGCCCTCTCTCAGCCATCTATTACTACTAGCGCCGCTGAATCTCTAGCATTTGCTAGATGGGACCATGTGAAACACTTGGAGGAGAGTTTCCTTAGACAAAAGGCCAAGCTACACTGGTTAGGTGTGGAAGATAAAAATAACTGTTTTTTCCATAATGCGGTTAAAGACCGGCAAGCACGGAACATGATAAGGGAAATTATCAACAACGAGGGGATCACTCTTACTTCAGCAGAGGACATTAAAACAAAGGCCGTCATGTATTTTAATACTATCTTTACTCACCATCCTATGGATTTTACAGGGGCTACGGTAACGAAGTTGGAAAACCTCCTTACATTCTGTTGCTCTGTTGAGGAGAATGTGCCACTAGTTACCAAGGTTAAGGATGAAGAGATCACAGGAGTTTTATTCTCAATGCCTTCAAACAAGTCTCCAGGTCCGGATGGCTATACAATGGAGTTTTATAAAGCGACATGGCCTATTGTTGGGAAAGATTTTATCGTAGCGGTAAATTCTTTCTTTTCTTATGGCTTCCTTCCTAAGGGTATCAATACCACTATTCTAGCACTCATCCCGAAAAAGACAAACTCTACGACAATGAAAGATTACCGTCCCATCTTGTGCTGCAATGTTCTTTATAAGGTTATATCGAAGATACTTGCTAATCGACTCAAGAAGATTCTTGATGGGTTTATTGCTCCAAATCATTCTGCATTTATAAAATACCGATATCTTATGGAAAACATCCTTCTTGCCTCATAACTGGTACGGGACTATCATAAAGATAACATAGCTCCTCGTTGTTCTCTAAAGATTGATATTTCCAAAGCTTTCGACTCGGTCCAATGGCCTTTCTTGTTGGACGTCCTCACTGTCCTCTGTATCCCACCTGTCTTTATTCATTGGCCCAAGCTTTGTGTTACTACTCCTTCCTTCTTGGTCCAAGTAAATGGGGAGCTAGCTGGATTTTTCTAGAGCAGCGAATGCAGGGAAGTTTGGCTATCACCCAGGATGCCGTTCTTTGAATGTTCACCACTGTTTTGCAGATAATATAATAATTTTCTCGGACGGGACACCGAGATCGGTTGCGGCAATCCTAGATGTCTTTCAGGACTTTGGCATGTTCTCTGGATTGCAAATAAGCCCCGACAAGTCTTTCCTATTTCTTGCAGGCGTTACACAACAGCAGCGCTCTACTATGGCTTCTCGATTTTCTCTGGACATGATAACTCTCCTGGTTAAATACTTGGGACTTTCTCTTATCACCAAACGAATGTCAAAGATGGACTTCCATCCCCTAATCAACAAAATTCGGTCCGGATACAATCATGGAAACATCATTTCCTCTCTTTTGATTACTGCGAGTCTAACAAATTTCTGGTTTGTTGTTTTCCGTTTGCCTAGTTCTTGTATCAAGGAAATTGGGAGGATTAGCTCGGCGTTCCTCTGGTCGGAGCCTGACTTAAATCCTCGTAAGTCTAAGATGGCATGGACATATGTATGTAGGCCAAAGAAAGAAGGTGGTTTGGGAATAAAGTCTCTTGTAGAAGCAAACAAAGTTAGTTGCTATAAGCTCATTTGGCGGATTGTTTCAGCGAGATCTTCACTGTGGGTAAATTGGATTAAGAAGAATTTGATCCGAGCTGGTTCTTTTTGGTTGGTAAATATGAATTCAACGGCAGGCTCCTGGATTTGGTGAAAGCTTATTAAATACAGAGATCAGGCAAAGAACTACCATAGAGTGACGGTGAAAAATGGTACTGATTATTCCTTTTGGTTTGACGACTGGTCTTCTTTGGGTCGACTTCATGAGCTATTGGGAGATAAGGGAAGTATTGATATGGGGATAAAGCTTTCAGCTACGTTGGCGGAGGTCTTCCAAACTTATAAGAGGTGGAGAAGGCGAGGCTCTATTCTTAATAGCATCGAGGGGGAGATAAAAAAGTTGATGTCTACTCAAAGCGCTGATCCAGACCTTCAGCTTTGGCGTCACAAGCCTAACGTTTTCGGCAAGACTTTTCTTCAGAAAACACTTGGAACCAGCTTCAAACATAAGCATCACCTAAGAGCTGGTACCGAGGAGTGTGGTTTCCTTCGCCGACTCCGAAACACTCCTTTATAGTTTGGCTAGCAATTCAAAACCGGCTTTCAACAGGTGATCGAATGGTTCTTTGGAACTAAGGGGGGAATTTGAACTGTGGCTTTTGTAACAAGGTTTTAGAATCTCAGGATCATCTTTTCTTTGATTGCAGATTTATTTCTTCTATCTAGGATAAGCTATCATCGGGGATTCTACAACAGCGTTCTACATCTCACTTTGACAACATTGTTAATCTTATCTCTGGCTCGGCTTTAGGAGGTACACACCAGTTTCTTTTAAGGTACGTCTTTCAAGATACGGTTTATATTGTCAGGCATGAGCGAAATAGGAGAAGTCACAATGAGCAGCCTAAAGATCAGAGCCTCCTCATCAAAGATATTGATAGAATTATGCGCAATAGGCTATCAACTCTCAAGATGCAAGGGGAAGTATTTGGACGGACTGCAAGTTTGGTTTAGCTTCATGAGGCGTTGAAGTGATTTATTGTTTCGGATAGCTTATGCTTGTGTTTTTTATCTATTCTTCAGCTCTCTGGGCATTGATGGTACTTTTTTTCCAACTCCGGTTTTGTTCCAATTGGATTTTCCGAAATTGGGTTTTAACGAGGTCATCATTCCCAATTATTTTGAACGTCTCTCTTTTCTGAATAACTTTTGCTTACGGTTTACTTATTGTAAAAATGAGTTTTTTTGAATATAATTTAATATTTATTCAAAAAAATATATATATACAATAGAAAATATGTTTGCAACTTAAAAAATATGTTTACAATCGCCGGTCCCAAATCTTATTGTGGTCTCTAATTGTGTCTCTATCCACGTGAGAGCTGGACTACCCAAATCGTATGATTGCATTGTCATTTCAAAACTCTGAGAATCATAGCCATTTTCAGATGGGCTCATTTGGATTATGTTTTTACTTACTAATTTTTTAATGATCTCTTGATATAGTGATCCAATTTTCTTTCTCTTCAAGTAGGAAGATGTTGGGTCTTTAAATCTTGGCTTAGGACATCATTGATCTTTGGTTAGATTCATTTTCAGTATATACGTTAAAGACCTCTACAGAGGCCCATCACCTTTACCCTCTTTTTTTTTTGGACGTATGTCCAAAACCCAAATCCTCCTCTAATGAAGCTGTATTTATCCTTTAATCTTATCAAGAAATTATAAAGTTTCTCACTCCAAGTTTCTACCTTCGTACTATATTTATCTTGTCCCATATTCTCTCCCTCGATTTTAACTCAAGTTTCTGATATTAATTGTGGGATAGGTTGTTTCTTTTTTTTTGTTAGTAAAGGTTTGGGGATGGATAAGCTTGTTTCACTATATGAGATGTTAATAATATCATTCTCATTAATTGAGAAAGAAAAGGTACAAAGGACTGTTTATATTCACATGTGTATCTAGACACATAATGACCCACATACATTCGACAATTTGATGTCTAAAAAAAATGGGATAGTTAAGTAGTAATGTAGTACGAAAAAATATGGGTCTCCAAATAGAAACAATTGATTCTTTATATAAAAGATTGCTTGTATAAAATATTATTAGGTAATTGTATGTTTTGCACTAAATCTGAATAGAACAATTAGAGACATAATCGACGAAAGCTCCGATGTGGGAGGAGGAGGGGACCATATTTAAGCCTGACACGTGTATATTCTTTCTAAAGTGATCCCCACAGACACAACTTGTGATTGTTTTATAACAGGGATTAAGAATCCCAACCAAAATTGAGTTCATTGGAATCAACTCCAAACCATTTTAAAAGAAGATATTATACACATGACACATGAATATTTGAATCATCTCAATTTTATTGGCTGACTAGTGATTCAAATATCACTAGTTAATTATGCACCTTATGTTTTTACGTCCATAGATTCGAGGTATTGAAGCTTACTAGATATTGATATGTCGAATTTATACTTTCTAGATTGAAATTAAACTATACAGCTTGTTATTCAAAACATTATCATCTATATAAACTTTATTCAACTAGTTAAATATATACGGGTTTTAAAGATATTAGAGATGATAAATGATACGCCAGTTGTTGGTAATCTGGTATTTGTTTATCGGATTAAATTGTCAGCTTGATAATGAAAATTTAAACAAGTTATATAGTGTGTTTTGTAGTATATTGAAACGGTCCCTTCGTTTCTGCGTTTAGATTCAGCATTTGTTTGTCCTATTTATTATTTATTGCACCTGCCACCTGGATACTGCAATTAGAGTAAAACTCAATTGCATTAAGAAAATCTGGATAATTTGGATACATAATAGAGTTTGGATTAGATTATCATCCCAACTTAACAAAAAACTAAAATACCGTTACAAAATTAAACTAAATATGCACGTACTGGTACTGATGTTTCCTTTGTTTTTGTTTCTTTGTGTGCTTGACACTTTTAGTTAAATTTTGTGTGCTTGACACTTTTAGTTAAATGGAAGTATTATTCAGCGTTAAAAAATTAAACTAGATAGTAAATGAATTGATAAACTTAACAAAAAAACAAAATATCCTTACAAAAAGAATAAAATAAAAATGTAAATGAAGTTATGCCAAAAGCATATTCATCATTTGTATAAATTCATCATTTACGTTAAATTAGACAAAATCACGAATTTATGTCAAATTTACGAAATTGTATTTTTCACTCAAAATTTGTGGAAACATGTTTTGTGGCAAAAAACTGAAATTCCGCTTTGGCTGAACAAATATGGCATCCTATGTGCAATAAGTTTTTAATATAAAGTTGATAAAGCTTACAAAAATAAAATAAATCTAAACTCTGCAACTTTAATTATTTATTGGCTTTATGCATATGATGAATGCACTATGAAGTTATGAAGTATAAAAACAAAAACAGTATATGCAGTCATATATATATGTATTCCTGAGAATTGGATCATCTTTCTATAAGCAACCTCTCAGCGACTTAGCGTTTAGTATGTGAGGCCAACAAATGACACTAAATAATCTGGAAAGGACGAAAGATTCGGGAAAGATCGTGAAAATATTAATAAATATACCTTATTTTTGAAAAGTTAATTATTTTTTCAATAATCAATAATCCAATCTCCTTTTTGAAAATAATTAATATTATTAGGTTGTAATCCCTTGATTAGTGTAGGTACTTTAATAAGATGCTGGTAACTTGGATACATGTTTCTGGAATGAAAGATTTGTGAGATTAGTGCATAGCCATAGGAATTAGAATCAACTTTTCGTACATGTGATGTTTAATTTATGTACCACCGATATATTATTAGAAAAGTTATAACAAAGCAAATTTAGGACCATCCAATCAATATCTACTAAATGGTACATACATAGCTACATCAATATCTATATTTATGCATGTATTTGCAAAGACTCAAACATGTGCATTCCTAGAGAACCTAGATATGTTTATATTGTAAAGGCAGATTTTGGTAGGGCTTAGAGAGTGAAGGAAACAAAGTGATACCAATGAAATGACTTGGAAAGGTAAAGAAAATAGTGAAATGAGTGGGAACGATTTATATGAATGTTTAGGTGCCCCCGTGAACTTCTAAAAATCGTGCGAAAAGTCTATATTTTCAATCAATAATTGGAGTTTATGGCACTTAGTTTATTTCAAGTAAAGAAATCAATGATGTGGGTTTCAAAGTGATGGCAATTTGTGCTTTCTTTTTTTGTTGGTTCTATCTTTACACATGTGATAAAAGTATCTTAAACTTTTGTTATGAATATATTTATTTTCCCCTTTTCAATTTAATTGTTCCCTTCCTTTTAATTTGTTTTATCCACTAACTTTGATCGGAACTTACAAACCCACTAAAAATATAATTATGAAAATAGATGAATGGTGAGCTATAAATGAAACAACGAAATGTATGTAGTTTCACTTTATGAAAACTAAGTGGGTTTCTCACATAAATTAGGTGAGAGGGAGAGAATTACTCGATTACTTGAAATGAAATGTGGTAAATTCAACTTAGGAAAAAATAGAAAATAAAGTTGATCTCACATGGTCTTTAAGCTACTTGTAATATTTTTACATTCAAATGGCAGCATCCCCAAATAAACCTTTTCAAATGCCAATAGCTTCATTATCATTTACTTTGTTATCATCATCATCATTCCAACTTGTTTTATTTTCTTTTCTTTTCTTTTTGTTAGTTTTAAGGTTAACTTTTATAGCTGGAAATTATAAATCTGTACAGTGAAATATTTTTATGGCTCTACCAGCTTACAAAATAATTTTAGAGCTATATGCTTATAGCTAATTTGTTTCTGTTTTCACATGTTTCACAAGTAAATCTTCATCGCCCAATTGGCTACCTATGTCAATTAGTTTAGATAATTTGAGAACTATATGCTTATAGCTAATTTGTTTCTGTTTTCTCTAATAAATTCTAATCTTGATGCATGCCACCCAAATCAAACCATAACATTTGATATTACTATTTATCTAGTTAATATAATGTAGTGGTAAAAGTAATAGCTGTTTCACAATTTGTTTTATGTTATCAAAAAAACAAAAAAAGTAATAGCTGAACTGGAAATTCAAAGAGGGAATATACACAATATTTATTTTTTAAAAAAGAGAGATAATTCTAGTATAAAAGTTGGTGACATGGATGCTTGCATGCTAAGGCTTGGGCAAGTCCAAGCTTTTTGTTTTGACAAAGACCCAAATTTTCAGGGCCTGCAAAAATCATTTTAAAAAGTATGTGTCATTGTTTTTATATCAAAAAGCATTTTAGTAACAATGCAACTTGTTTTATCTTATTCATTTGCTCTGTTGGTTGAAGTAAAATATTTCTTAAGAAAGTTGCGTTCCTTTAGGTTCCAAAGTGTACATCCACATGATGTCGTGTATATGGTAGGGTATATTTAAATTAAATTTTAGTTTTGTCGAGTCCAAATTCAAGTGAAATGTTAGTTTGGAAATAGCTGATTTAAGTCGATCATTGTTGAAATTTTTTTTAACACTTTTAAAATATCGTTATTTTCTAGAATTATACATCCACTAATACTAAAACTAAAATAATCGGGTAAATCTATTAGAATACATTAATTATTAGTTCTCCATAAATAGAAACACTTAATTCTATAAGTCATTTGAAAGTAAATTTTATTAAATAATTTGACATCAGGCTTATTTTGTTTTTTTCCAAATAAAATATCTGATTTATATCTATATAACTCGAATCGATACATACAGAAGAATGATTGAAATAAATATAGTACTTGCAAACTTAGATTTTTTCTGTTAATAGATTTTCTACAAACTTACATCTGTTAAGTAAGAGGAAAATCATTCAAACATAAAAGGAAAAGAGAACAACAAACCATCAATCATACAACAATTTTGTTGCATGTGAAAACTAATAATTCATTCATTAAAGAGAAAAGAAAATAATGTCAGGAAACTGGCTATCTTTCACCGAGTGACATTTGTTTCCATTCCACCAGTCGTCGCAAAAATTCTCCTACCTTCTCAAAACATCATTTAAAAAAAAGTTATTCCTCCACAAAAATAATAGCATAATAAATTAAACTAAAAAACAAATATATTATTATTACCTCGGAAGGTTCTTGTAGAGAATACGTAGAACTAGTTTCCTTGGGAACTTTGGACACAAGTATACCAAAGCCTTGTCCTTTCTCTCTAAGTACCTAAACCAGACCAATACTTTAACTAAATATCTATAAAATCTTCAAAAACTAAAAGGATGAAGAAAATTAACCCCTCAATCAGATTTAAAAAAATTGTGTTGCAAATGGTAAATATACCTTAAAAGCATCCTCATCCGTACGATCATCTCCGATGTAAATAGGCAAAACGCTGTTAGAGTCAGCAAATCCTAAGGATTTGAGCAAGAACTCAAGAGCTTTGCCTTTATCCCATTTAATGGTTGGTCGAATCTCTATAACTTTTCTTCCTTGTGTTAACCTCAGTTTCGGATACTCACTCAATATGGATGTCACGTGTTCCGCCACTACTCCCCAATCCTATCATTACAAATCAACAATACGTTATTAATTACTTTTTAGACTAAAAGTGGACAAAAAATGAAGAAAATATTTAGTTTTACCTTTTGATCAACACAACGGTAATGTACAGAGACACAGAACTTGTTGTTCTCGACGTTTGCTCCTACTACGTCTTTCATTTTCTCCACTAGACACTTAGAGACCTGTTTAATAGATTCGTACATGTTATATTAATTGGCTTGATTTTGACGCATATATATAAATAAAGGTTCATATTTCTAAGAAAATAATATGTAGAAGTAGAAAAGATAGGAGACCTGGTCAATCATGGGCAAGAACTCATTCGCCGCTTGGAAAAGAACACCTTTATTGTTCTGTATTGTCCCCAAAAAAAAAAAACATTGTCCTAGTTAATATAGATATCTTTGTATATCTACATATATACATCAATATATATATATATATATATGTATATTTATGTATAATACCTTGTTATGTTTGGTTTTCTTGGAAGGTCCTTTTATGTCCATTCCATGGCTACCGGCATAGTAAAGTCCAGAGAGTTTCACAAATCTACGAACCTACCAAATATAAAAACGGAGGAAAATGTGAGTTTTAATTTGTAAACACGTCGGTGCCTGTTAGAAATTCGCTTTTGGCGGATTCGTACTAATGAATAAATTGGTTCGTGACCCAAAAAAATAAAAGATTTATATCCGAAACCAAGACTAATCTTTTTTTTTTGGGTAATAATGTGAAGTTTTTTTTTTTAATTTCTTATAATAGTTTGATAGACAAATGTTAAAACGTACCTTGTCTTGGCATCTTCCGGTAACAATCGCGGTTGGGAAATATCTAGCCACGCCTTTCACTGCATCTCTCATCTGAGAATCAATAATTATTAGAAAATTGAAAATCCAAAAAACCGAAAACAGAGGAATAAGAAGTAAAGGTTAGCAAACCTCGTCAGTCATGTAAGCCTGATCTGGATCTTCTACTATGGGTGATAATGTACCGTCATAATCAAGAAACATCACGATTTGTTTCCCTTTCGAAGCTTCAGCGATCTCTTCGAACATTTTCAAAGCTGATGGGTGTTGAGCTATCCAAGCAGAATCTCCTTCCTCCTCATCGGACTCCGGGAGGGAGGAAATGTTTACCGGTCGGGTTCGGGTCGGGGAAGAAGCTCTCATAGTTTCGATCCAAGTGTTGATCCGAGTTTGACTCGGGTCAGCTTCTAGCTTGTGCACAATTTTCTTCCGGGGAATGCTTATATATCGGCCACCGCTGGGAGAATAAAGAGATTGGCTCGATACCGGAACCCTAACCGCAACTCCGATGCTGCTATCGGAGATTAAGGCATTATGGTTTGTCATTTAGGGGCTTATGGGAAAAAAACAGAGGAGAGATTGAGAAACAGAGGAAAAGAGGGTTTGGTGTGAGAAAGAGAAGTTGTCAAGTCTTAATACATGTAATGATAATAGAGTTAATGTGTGGTCACTTTATAAACTTCCTCTTAAAGAGTGAAAGAGCTTCCTCCTTGAACTTCACCTGCCACATCATTCCGATTTTTTTTTTCTTCCTAGTTTTTTTTTCTTGGTCGCATATTCCTAGTTTTAAAGTTGAGGTTGATCAAATTTAAAATTAAAAATAGGAGCCAATACCGAATTTTTAGAATTCACTTTTTATAACTAGAAGTTAAAGGATTGTGGTTCAGAAGTTTGGATTAACATTGTTTTGATGATATTTGTAGCAAATTCATATAATTTAATTAAGTTTTTTTAAAGTAGTATTTAACTCTGATTAAAATTCCACTAAAGCAATATCATTTTAACTAATTCAATTAAAATATTCGTATAGTAAAACATGTTATAGAGGAAATTTTTATGAGTTTTAAAATCAAGGTAATTAAAACTCATCTAAGGAAAACTTGAATAAAAGATTAGACCATTTTACTATAACAAATTATGGATTTTCAAACGTCTATTTTCGTGTTATTTAGTTGTTATTGTTTTTTGTTTTGTTTTAATGTTAATTGAAGAGTTCCGGGATCAAAGTCAATATATAACGTTGGTTATGCAACTCCTTTCGCTCTTTCAAAAAACGACAACAATTAGTCGAGTTAAGTACACTTAGTTTTGTATATATATGAATTTTCTTTTAAGGTTTTGATGTGAATAGATGTGATATCTTTAATAAATGAGTGATTTGCTAAAGGGGTAGCTTTTGGTGCAAGTTGCGTTCTCTGTCTATTCTCTTCTTTTCTTCGCTAAAATGTATTTTAATTATTATGGTTAGAACTTAAGAGAATAGTATTTTAAGAAATTCGAGGTTGGTTCGATAGTGCATAAACAAAAGAAACCAAATAAAATATACATGAAAGTGGAGGTTTTCTAGATCTCGATATATATATTAAACTAGTTTTTATCGGGCTGTTATAAGTCGAAGTTTTTTACTTGGTTATGCAATTACTCTTTTGTTAACGTATATATTAGTTAAAAACAGTTTAAAAATTAAAGTGGAGATATAGTATTATACCGATAAAGTTTGCACTACGTGTTAAACTATCTTTCTTGGAATTTAAATTGCATAGAATTAAAGAGAAATAAAATAAAAATAAAACTTTATTCTAAAAATTCTCCGAATGCATCAAGAATGTATGGCAAAAATAGGGCACCCAAAAGATGATGGCATGGTTATTTGTTCTCTTACAAGTTGATCCATTATGCATTATGTGTCACAAAGAGAATGAATCCCTAAATCACCAATACTTCGACTACTCTTTCTCCAGAGACATGATCTGGATTAGGGAGAATTTTTAGGATCATGCCTTCAAATTCTCCGACAATTTGGCATTATGTAGTCGATTGGCTCCTCAATCTCAACAGAAACAGCCACTCCAACAGATTACTAATTTTGTTATGGCACGTCATAATTTATGAGATTTGGCACGTCAAAATTCAATGTTAGAGGCACTCTCTAGAGTCCAAGTTCCGTTGTTATCCGGCTTTCGTCATCGGAGTGGCAGGTCATCAAAAGTTAAACGTGTCATTCACGTGGATGCACAATACACCCTCGTAAGACCAAAATCAAATCTTTAAAGCCATCGACCACACACTTAGAAACAAGTTCTCTTTGTATCGATCCCACTCAACTGTGCTACTTTGGTCCGGTTGCAGCTATGGTTCCAACTTCCAAGGAAATTTTTACAATGGTGTTAACTAATCGTGGCACCGCCAATCAACAGTCACTACCTTGCTACTCATGAGTTTGAGCCTTTTTGTATTCTGTTCTTGTTTCTTAAAGTTTGTAGGGCTTTAGCAGTTTTGATCAAATGTCATATATATACATTTATTTTTTTAAATCCAAAGCTAGTTAATAAAAAATAACATTTGTTCCAACAATATATAATCAAAGAGACAAAATTACTTTCTTCGTACGAGGAGATCACAAAATATTAATAACAATTTTTGATAAACTACAAGGAGATATCAATGTTGAACTGCGGCGATTATATTCATACATGGATGCGCTAAACTAAAATTTCTCTTTTGGTATCCATTGAGGACAAGTTATTAAAAGCTTAGACTTTATTTGATTTTCTTTAGTTTGTGGACCATCTAGTTATTGGTTTATAGCTTTACTTACCAGAGAAATTAAATAGGAAAAATGAGTGTAAATGAGTCAGCATCATTTTGACTTATTCTGCTACTTCACGAAACTATTCAAGAAAATTAACACCTCCTTCCACGAGAAGGACATACGAATGCGACATTATAATTCATTTAGAAACCACGTTTAAAAATTATACTATTGAATTTCGATTTTCTGTTTCGGCCAACAGTTATTTGTTTCTGAAAAAAAAACACGTAAGGTTACGTACATTGTCTTCCACGAAATATGTTATGATATTAATTAGTACAGCAGTAAATGAAACGAACCTTCCTTAGATTTTTCATGCCGACGTCGTTGTTTATATATATATATATTAAATGAAATGCAATATATATATATATATATATATATATTTTTTTTTTTTTTTTTTTTTTTGGGATAAAATATTAAGTTTTGACAGCATTACTCTCTTTTTTTTTTTCTTTTTGTTAATGGATGCAATAGATTTCTTGTTTACTCTTTTTATAATAATGTTGTAATGCGAACTTCAACTTGCCTTTTAAAGCACTGAAAGTTAAAAAATTGTAGGGTAAAAAAAACTCTCGCACGCGTGAAAATTTATAACAACAAAGCAAAAGAAAAAAGGACTCATAGTCAAACTATGAGGCATGCGTGTGCATATATGTGTGTATGTAAGTTTGGTATATGAGAAATATAAAGTCTTACTCTACGCATATCATATCGAAATCCGGGTTTTCTGTTCATTTTTGTCAAAAGCTTGGAAAAGGGAGTTACGCCAAGATTTTACATAAAGTAATTATTCCAAAATATATAGGCGCTTTTCCCATATGTATTCTTATAATATGTACATGTGCACAAATGTAGTTTCCTGGTAGCCTCACAAATGATGACTTTTGACATCAATGATTCAGTGTACACGCATTTAGTTTTTTTTTCTTATTGGTGACCTTACTTTCGTAAACGGTCATAATGTTCTTACGGTCTAAGATTCTCTTTTTATAAAAAGAGAATATTACTCGTACACAGATCAATGGGAGAAGCTGTCCAAATACACCGAAGGAGAAGAAATGCGTCCGTGAAAGTATATATTTGTGATGTCATCGTCTTGCATGCATGGAGCCACGTTAACATGACGTTGAAATTGTATAAAACAAATATTACTCTCAGCCTTTGGTTAATTATAGCTAATTACATATACTTGAAAACTAAAGAGACTTTATTAAAAACAGAGAACACAAACTATGCCAAATTAGGCGGTATATAATTGGAACTATTGGCAACTTGTCGTAATGCAATTTTAAACTGTAGACTCCACGTGCGTTTTTAACTTATACTATATAGTTTTAGGATTATTTTCTAATATGTTTTGATATAGTTCAAACTCGTTTAATATATTTCCTTTATATTTTTAGGGAGAAATTCATTATAAAGAAAAACTAGATAAAAATTTGTTTATTTATATATATATTTTGTAAATTATTAGTTTTTTCTAAACTATCCCTACTATTAGATTAATATTAATTTTCTAAAAAAATTATAAAACTTGTAGATACACACCTATTAAGAAGATTTGAATAAGAAATTTTTTTATTTTATATATTTTAAATAGGTTTTTACCTTGATAAAATTGTTCTGAAAATTTGAGAATAGGTGTTCTGACGAAATAAAATTATTAAATTACGTATTCTAACATTTGTCCATGGTCGGAAAATATTATATTACGTATTCTATCAATCATTCATGTTTTAGGATTTTTAGAATGAAAATATTAGAATACTTATTCTGAAATATTTAGAATACATATTATGATGTTTTTAGAATACCTTAACAGTTGTACATGACTTAGGAAATTTAAATTACGATTTTTAGCAATTACAATACGTATTCTGAGAATTTTAGAATATGTATTTTGAAAAATTTAGAATATCAAAAAAGATAATGACTGAATTGAAAATATATATAATCGTAAATATTTTAAAAATAATTTAAGTTATTATATAAAAATTGCATCTGAAAATAATTTAAAAATATAACAAAGATAATGACTGAATATTAAATATATATATATATATATACATAAATATTTTTTAAATAATTTAAGTTATGAAATAAAAATCGTATTTAAAAATAAATTAATTAAATAATTTATACTATTAAATAAAAATCATATTTATTTTAAAATTATTTTTTGTGTTGTATATTTTTAAAAATTGAAAATAATTATTTTCAATTTTTTTTATTTTTAAATATATGATATATTTTAGTGATATATTAAAATTAATGTAAAATACATTCTTTTTTAAATGGAAGCCTCTTTTTTAAGTAAAAGTTTTATTTGCTTCATTTTAATAACAAAAAAATTTGGATGGCAAAAGAGGATTAAATATTTCAAAAATATTAAATTAAAATTTTTTTTCAAAAAATATTTAGATTAACACGTTTTTTAAAAATCCTCTTTTATAATGAATTTTTGCTATTTTTAATATATTTTTGAATTATTTTTTGAATCGTAAACTCGATTAAATATCTCAATTAACACATTTTTAAAAAATCCTCGTTTATAATAAAATTTTCCTATTTTTAATATATTTTTGAATTATTTTTAAATCATAAACTTGATTAAACATTTCAATTAACACATTTTTAAAAAAACTTCCTTTATAATGAATTTTCTCTATTTTTAACATATTTTTGAATTATTTTTAAATTATAAACTTGATTAAATATCTCAAAAACCAATGGATGTTACAGATATTACAAAAAAATTATGCTCTTTCCGTTGTCACCATTTTGTTAATTTATATTGCTTCACATCTAGACAAGTCTTAATATTGTACGATATTTGTTGACAAATATGCTCAATAAAAATAATTTCAGTTTTAATATAAGTTCTATAGGTGATATTGATGTTAAGTGAACACTAGCCACCACATCCATGGTCTTTATATTACAAATAAGTAAACGTATCCATTCTGTACAACTGGTACAACTGGTACAAATATGCCCGTCTGGTACAACTGGTACAAATATGTCAGTCTGGTACAACTGGTACAACTTGACATAAGTTGTATAGGTGATATTGATGTTAAGTGAACACAAACCACCATATCCTTGGTTTTTATATTACATAGTTATACTATAGTTTTACAGAGTTATATTACATAGTTATACTACAGTTTTACAGAGTTATATTACATAGTTGTACCATCACCACACGTGAACCAGGTAAATATGCCTCTCCCTCAGTTAGTCGATCCTCTCCCACGTTGACTTGAACCAGGGACACTATGACTCGATTTTGGGCCACTTTTAGACGAACATTGTCCACTATTAGTCGACTTTCATCTCTTACGACCGTGTTCTCCAACTGATGGGTACTTAAGTTTTTAGGTTCTCCTTTTTTCCTTGACATATTCTGGAGGTAATGCATACATCTTCTGTATCTTGTCAGGATCATTCCACTGAGAATGATGAGATACTGGATATATCGTCTTGTAGTATGCCAATACCCACATCTCCACCCAATAATATTTGGAGCACAGTTCATGTAATGGAACCTCTCAATTCTTGTTTGCTCTATTTGACGCCAATGCATAGACACAAGGATACTTATATATATCAAACTACTTGGAACCACAAGTTTTCATATCCAAATCAACCACATAAGTAATCTCATCAAGCCCAAGAACTGTGTATTCACTATGAAAGCTGTTTAGCTTAATCACTTGCAACAGTTTTGCTTCTTGTAATCTTTTAGCCATTAGACTCTCGATATGAGGAACCAATATTTATGTAGAAGGAACATCAATGGAACTCTTCCGATGTTTGTTAAACCAGTCAGACATTTTGATACAATCGCACCAAGCATTGGTAATAACGAGTACTCACTTGCTTCTTTAAAAACACCATTAATTGGTTCCACAACATTGGTGGTCATCAAGTTGTACCTTTCTCGTGAAAAATAACATCTTGCCCACTTTTTGGGTTCAACACTTCTATCCAAATAATCAACTGTAGAAGGGTACCTCTTTCTAAATGCGACATACAGTCTAGTGAACTCATCCTCCATATAAGCTTTTGCGAATTCCATGAACTTAGTAGCACTACCTATTTTTGACATGGTGAACGCTTGCTTTCACATTCTGCGCCAAATGATACATGCAATATCGATGATGAAATAATGGATATACTTCACTCATTGACTTGATCATACTTTGATTCTTATCCGTGAGAAACACCAATTCATGGGAATCTGGCACAACTGATTTGAACATTCGAGAAACCAAATCCAACTTGCATCTTTCTCACTATCAATTATAGCAAAGGCAAGTGGGTAATGGTGGTGTTCGGGATCTTGAGATATAGCAACAATTAGAACTCCACCGTGTACATTCTTAAGGTGTGTTCCATCCATAACTATAACTTTTTTCATCGCACTAAACCCTTCGATGAAAGCTCCCAATGCAAAATAAGTACTTAAACTTGTGCTCCTCATCTAGTTCCACACGTTTTAGTGTACCATAGTTTTTGAGCTCTAAATTGTGCATAAATGAATACACCAAATTATAACTTTCCTCTGCACTGCCATGCACCTCACTAGCTGCTTTTATTCTTCCTTTATATGTGGTAGGGTATGACACTTCAATACCTAATTTCCTTTAAACCAAACCTATGATAACTTTTGGAGTTGGGATTTTAAATTCACCTGGATAATCATCACGCAGAACAGATGCAACTAATCGTTTCATGTCTTTCCTTCTACTTCTCCTAGTAATACTATACTAGCTCGAGAACATGTATACATCTTGTTGTGGGTTCTTATTGATAAAGAATCTGCACCCTTAAGTTTTGCAGCCCGTATATTTCACTTGCAACCACTTTTTGCTTCACGACATTACATGTATATTATTTGATAATATCAAACTCAAAATATTTATGATGTGCAGCTTTTTCAACTATCTTTTGCATTTCTGAATTACTTAGAAAATCTTGGTGTACAATTACACCATCTTCCCATGCAACATTTGCATTCTCATTTCCTTCTCTTTCTCGTTCTTCTTCTTCTCTTTGATCTACAACATATGCGAGCTGATTGTATTCATACAAACTTGGGATATCCACGTTAACTAATTCATCATCATGCGAAACATTTTCAACATTATTCACCAACACTTATTCCACTAGTTCCTCTCCGTAAATACTAGGTATACCATGATTAACACTCACTACACTGACTTGATCCTCTACTTCCTCACGCTCCTCATTTTGCCCAAAATCTTCCAGTGTCTCCACATGCAAAATACTCCCAAATTTATCATCAGGAATTGACATAAAATAGGCAAATAATTCTTCATCATCCGAGATAAATGATGGTCTTTACTTAGATTCGCATTTGGAACATAATTCAGTTTCAGCTTCATAGCAGCTTTATCTCTCTTCATCTTTTTGTATATGCCATGAACCAAATCAAAATAAATTACCTTCTCTATAGATTTCCTTATCTCGAAAGTGTAAATTCGATCTTCATTTTGAATCCATTCCATATAACCTCTTCCTTTATTTGAATAATATCTTCCATAATCGAAATTTATTATTATGTAATGTTTCTTATTCATTTCCCCTGAAATGGAATAATAATCAAATTTAAATATTAGTATTATGATACTCTCAGTATTACTAGTTGTACAAATTGTACGAAATTTAACACATTTGTACCAGTATAACTGATATACACACAATTGTACCAGTTGTACGATATACACACAGTTGTACCAGTTGTACGATATACACACAGTTGTACTAGTTGTACTCATTTTCTAGGTAATTATGACATATATACAATGTGTTTAATTTCTTCCTAATCACGATTCGCTATGATTTCACCTTCAGAATCACAAAATAACAATGTTTAAGAATATATGACCTTAATCTATCAAGAATACGAGTAAATTAGTCAATTTTTACACAAAAATCAAGAAATTTTTTAAATCAAAATAAACTTTGAACTTTAACACAAATTACCCATGAACATTGCATTTAATCCTCCAAAATTAGTTAAAACTCATCCAAACAACAACAAATCGTTTATATCACATTAATAACAAAGGAAATGAGCAGAAATTACCTCAAATAAAATTTGATCTATGGAGAATGGCGTAGCAAAAGAAAAAAGAAAAAGAAAAATAAATATAATTTTCTTTAATTTTGATTGGTCATAATTTAATCTTTACATTAATTTTTCACAAATCATATTTATACAGTCCATTAATTTTTTACCAATCATATTTAATTAATTTTTTTTCCTTTCTACATGTCCATCTTATTTTTTTTCCTTTCTACATGTCCATCTTATTTTTTTCTATTAGCAAAAGGCTTTCTCCAATGCTTTTAATATCGGTTTCTATATATATTTTTTTAATGAAAACGAAGAAGGGACAAATGTTATCTTTTGAGTTAATGAAAGGTAAAAGAAAAATTAGAAAGTGTATAAAGGTATATCGGTATTTGGTCCATAGTTTTATGCGTTAATTATGTACTATGTATGACCATTGGTTTCTTTTACGTGTAGAATCATTTTTTAACTTTCTTTAGGAGCCGATGCTTGACGGTCTTGAGTTTGCTATAATGCTATTTGTAGTTGGTAACAAAGGAGAACAAGTGTCGTTTTGTGAGACGTGCTCGTCTCGGTTTACGTACCTAACCTCTCTCCGACTTCTCTCCAATTCACCACTTTGGCTACGATTCGTAACATTATTTTTGAATGAATGGAGAAAGCAATGACCGTTTAAGGTAATTTAATAATTAGAGAAAATCATTCATTTGAATTTGAGACTTGAATAATAGTTCCGAATAATGATTTTCAAAAAGAACCTAAATACTTATTTTTATCTAAATACTTTATTTAATCACATCTCGTATAATTATCATTTACGTTTAATTACAGAATCAATTTGCACCAGAATAGCATAATAGTATTAGACGGTGCATTTTACTAAGCTGGATGTTCTGGATGCGACTCAAGGTTTTTTGCTTTTGCGTGAAGAAACGTCCGCCGTCGGTTGTTTCGTGATAGAGTCAAACTTGTAATTTCTATTTACGACCGCAAATGCACGGAAATCACTTGTAGGAAGTAAGTAAATAGTGATACACAAATAAATAGAATTAATGCGATAAAATTACAAAGAGAAACCTTATTCTAAAGCGAAGGGTGTTTCCTTCTACTTCATATTAACTACTAACTAATTCTAAGTAATGTATTTTTATTAAGGAAAATACCATTAAAAATGCATGTCAACTATTTGTTAATTCCATTTGTCTTTTTCTTTAAATTTATATTTTCCATATGTTTTTGCTGTTATTTACTAAGGAGAAAACGAGTTTTACTGCTATAGAAAATTGTTTTCTTCATCTACGGTTCTTATTCATAATTGATGGAGTTAACAAATATTTAACTGGTGTTTACTATGTTAACGGGAGTTGTTATTGGCTGTCAGTCAACCCTCGATCAGGCTCAATATTGAGAACTTGAGGGTTTAAGTAAGAAAACTATACTTGGAGGTTTGTTTTGGAAACAAAAATAGTTGGAGGTTTTTGTTGAAAAAAAGTTGTCAATTTGGAGGTTTTATGGAGTTTTCTCTAAAATTAAACACATAAATGAAACTATGAAAATACAACTTATGATCAAAACTAAACAAGAGAATTCTAAGAACAAGATTAATAATATAATGATAAACAATCGGTTTAGATGAGATGATGGTTTACTAATGATGTTTAGAACAAACAATGAACACAATCCTAGGTCATAAAGCCTCTCAAACCTTTCAATTCACAAACGCTTTAACAAGTTGCTTGGGGAAATATAGATGAGCTGATCATGTCTACTTCTGCGTTGTTTAGATTTTTAAAGAAGCTAAAAGCGTTAAAACCAGAACTAAGGAGACTAAGCAAGGAGAAGCTAGGTAATTTAGTGAAGAGGACAAATAAGGCCTATGAGGGTTTGTGTGAATGGCAGATGAGGACGTTTATGAATCAAATGCGAGATGCTATAAGTCAAGAAGTGAGAGCTTTTTCAAGATGACATCGATTATCAGAGCTGGAGGAGAAGTTTCTTAGACAAAAATCAAATATCCATTGGCTGAAAGTGGGTGATAAAAATAATCGAGATTTTCATCAAGCGACAAAGGTGATGGAGGCAAAGAATGTTATTCGTGAAATTCAAAGGCATGATGGTATATTTGTGAACTCGCAAGAAGAAATTAAGAAGAGGCTAAAAGGTTCTTCAAGATTTTTTGGGTCATAGAATGAATAATTACGTAAGGGAAAAAAATGGAGGAAGTGAATGAGTTAATGAATTATGAATGTTGTAAGTTAGAGGCAGAAAGATTAATGATAGTTGTGATTGGAGAAGTGATAATGGAGGTGCTGTTTGCAATTCTGGGTAACAAGGCTCCAAGACTTGATGGATATACCGTAGAGCTCTTTAAAGAAGCATGGCTGGTGGTGAAGAATGATTTTGTGATAGTAGTTCAATTGTTTTTTAGAAGGGATTTCTTCCTAAAGGTATCATATCTACTATTTTACATTAATCCTAAAGAAAACGGAGACGAAGAAAATGAATGACTACATACCAAACTCTTGCTGCAATGTTACTTAAAAGGTAATAACAAAGATCTTGGCAAATATACTTAAGGTGTTGTTGCCGAAGTTTATTGCGCCTAACCAATCAGTTTTTGTCAAAGATCGCTTACTCATGGAATATGTGTTGCTAGCATCAGAGTTAGTTAAGAACTACCAAGGAATATGTGTTACTCATGGAAGTGCTGTTAAGATTGACAATTCAAAGGCTTTGATTAAGTCCAATGACTTTTTCTACATACTACGTTAACTACTTTAAATTTTCCACATAAGTTTATATATTGGATTATGCTCTTCATCACTACGACTTCTTTCTCAGTTCAAGTCAATGGAGAACTAGGAGGTTATTTTCATAGTGAAAGAGGTTTACATCAAGATTGTTCGCAGTCACCATACTTGTCTCTGATAAGTATGAATATATTATCAAAAATGCTTAATAAGGCGGCTATGAAGAAAAAGTAATATATCATCCATATTGCCAAAACATTAAGCTTACACATTTGTGTTTTGCTGATAATCTTTTGGTCTTTATGGATGGGAAAAAACGATCTATAGAAGTTATCTACGGTAAAGCTGGTAATCCGTACCCACAGAAGCAAGCGACATCGAGTTGAAATGTAGAATATAATTGATATGTTTGGTTTTTATCACAATTTAGTATGTATTTTAGAGTCAATATATGTTTTTTAGAGTTTTATCAGGTCAAATCATGGTATGAAGAGTTATAATGCCTTTGAGAGCAAGATTTGGAGCAAGATTTGGAGCAAAAGATGCAAGATCATGCAGATACGTCTGAAGTTTTACTTTATTTGAGGAACTTCTCACCGATGGATTAAGCTCAATTATTAACAAAAGATATATATTTGAGTTAGCTTTCATTTAGAAGTTGTTTGAAGATGATCCAACGGTGCGATCAAAAGTTATGATGATTTTCGTGAAGACGGTTCACTCTGGCGAGTAGATGAAGTATGCGCGGAGGGAAGATGCCGGGAAGAACGAGATCGATCAATCTGAATCCAAATAGATCAATACCAAAATGCCATAAGTTTCCAAAATCGATCGATCCAGACCAGATCAACCGATCAGATCGACCTGTCTGCGACCAGATCGATCGATCCGAGTTTCAAAACCTGCTCGAGAAAAATGGAAAAATTGCTTTTTTCCTAATTTGTTTAGGATTTCGACCTAGAACTTTTTGAACCTATAAATACTTGTTTTTAAGCCATTGTTTAGGGTAAGCCTTATTTTATTTTGAGACATATTGTTAAGAGATATCTTTTGAATTTTTATTGGATTTCTTCATGAGTTATTCATCAAACCTTGGTTGTTTCTCAGCTTTCATGGCTGAGTAGTTCTCCAGTTAGGGTTTAGGGTTTCGAAGGAATGAAGAACCATTGAATCAGACACAAATAGGGCTTTTATCTTATGTCATCTTCATCTATTGTTATTATTAATGCTTAGACTAGATTATCTACCTATTTTATGATGCTAGATTGAATATATTCTCCAAAGCTTATAGGTTATCAGATAGAGCATAGATGAGTGGATCGTCCTTACCCAACGAAAGTTGATGTTAAGGTGATACATGAACATATTGAACCCATTAGTTAATGCTTGTTTAGGACTCTAAGTTGAAGCGAAATTTTAGATACTTAGGTGGTTAGACATAGTCATTGATACCACGAAAGTGGATTGATTAGACGTTTCTGTTAGAGTTCGAGATAGTTCTTAATGAATGTCCTGAATAGTTGTCTTGTTCGTGATTTCTGATTTCCTGAGAATTCCCTAAAGCCTAGCACTTTTAATCCATAAATTTACTTCTCTATTTGCTTTCTTTAGTTTCATTCTCAAACAAACATTATTTCTTTTCGTCTTGGCTTAGCATTCTTTCGTAGAATCGTAGTGCAACTTGGTCTCTGAGGATTTGATCCCTTCTATACTACTGCTTTTGTCTGTACACTTGCAGTTATATACTTGAGTTTAAAACTCATGTATCAATAATTGAGGAACTAATTGAAACTCAACGAAGCAAGAGACGCATGGATGATAAGGACACCGTTTTGTGGCGAAGAAAAGCTAACAAATTCTCTATGATTTTTTTCTCCTAGAATACATGGAATTTAGTGCACTAAGTTAGTCTAGTGAAAAATGGTGGAAGGGAGTATGGTTTTCTTTTGCCACGCCTAAGTATGTTATTTTCACTCATGGTTGACTATTTTTAATCGATTATCGACATGAGACCGAATGCATCAATGGAATGTTGGGGTTAACGTTTCATGTGTGTTCTACCAACATAACATGGAAGCTCAAAACCATCTTTTCTTTTCTTATAGTTTTCCCTCTAAAATATGACACAGACTGGTTATAAATTTACTACAAACTAGATATACAAGAGATTAAGATCAAATCATGATGCTATTGGTGGATACATCGCAAGATAAAGTTCATCACTCTTTCTTGCGTTATACTTTGTAGGCTCCATTATACATCATCTGGCAAAAACGGAATAATCGACGATATGGTGAAACCCAAAAGTTGGCACCACAAATAATCAAAGTCATTGACAAGCAAATTCGAGAAATGTTATCTTCTATAAGACAAATGGGAGAACAACTGTACGAAAAAGGAATAGAGACATGATTTGCAACAAGACAAAAAGAAAAAATCGGAACAACACTTCACCTTTGTTTTCTTATCAGTTGAAACAATTTTAAAACTCTAAAAACATGTAACATTGTATTGTAAAAATGTATTTCTAAGTTGAATAAATTTAAAGTTCAATTAAAAAAAGAATAGCATAATAACATAATCAGAAATATTATTTTGTGTCATGAAATCGATTTTTTCTTCAAATTTGAGGAATCAAGGTTATGGATCAGAATTAGCGAAATCAATATTTTGTTAATCTAAAAATCTCAGACTCAAAAATTTAAATTAAACTTAAAAAAAACAAATCACAATTTTTGCATTATAATCGATGAGAATCACAAAATTTGGATTCGACATCAAATTTGGAGAAGCTAAAATATTTAAAGGAGAGAAAAATATGAGAATCAGTAAAGGGTGTTATTGGATTGAGATTTATATAGGATTGTAATGTTCTACAAAAACCTACTATCAACATTGGTAAACAGAGAACAGTTGCTTGAACTATTAAAATGGTTGGTTCGCTAGTTGGAGATGCAGAAGCTCCGCCACTGAAGAATCACATCAGCCGTGTGTTGGAGCTTGAAGATGGAGAGATCAGTTTATTATCACCAGTTTTAAAGTCTACGGATAAGGACTGGTCTCTGCTAACTCATTCTAGTAGTAGGAAATCGATTAAGTCTACCAAATCAGTTACAAATTCGTTAGCATCAACATGTCTTGTTTTCGGTCAGGTCACAATTGTATCTCCATCGAGATATGCATGCAGCTTTAGAGGATCATGAGGAAGAGATGGCAGAGGCAGTTAATAAAAAGCAGAGAATGGAAACTAATCAGATGTCAACCGTAGTTTCTCAGGTAAAAGGAGCATCTTCTCTTCAAACTTCAGGGGCTAGCGGAGATTTGATTGGTACCGAGGTACATGATCTGCCTACCGATAGTTTTACTCACTATGCTATCTTACCAGCGGTTCCATCAGAAGTCACTTCTCACCTTAAGGAAGCTAAGGTTAGAGAAGAGATTTCTACTTGGGCCACTTTACCAAGGTCTTATAAAGTTGCGCATAAATACTTTACAAAAACAACTCAGAAAACAGAGGATTCAAGCCTCGGTGCTATCGAAAAACGGTCTAACCAAATCAAACATTAATGTGTTTTTTTGGAACGTTCATGGGTTTAACAAATTAAGAAAGCATTCGATTGTCAAGGATATGATTAGTTCTGATTCTATGGAGTTTGGGGTTTATTGGAAACTCGTGTGTCCGAAAACAAAGCTGATCATATTGCGAATTTTGTGTTCCAAGAATGGTCCATGGTTGCAAATTATGATAAAAACCCTTTAGGTCGGATTTGGGTAGTTTGGAGTAAAAGGGTGGAGCTAACAGTGGTATTTAAATCGGCCCAGATGGTTTTGTGTTTGGTTACACTTTCAGGTTCTTCAAATGATTTTCTTTGCAGTTTTATTTATGCATCAAATGATTTGGCTGAACGTATAGAGCTTTGGCGTGACCTCAAAGCACACCAAGACTCATCTCAATATCACGGCAAACTTTGGACGTGCGTTGGAGATTTTAACAAAGTGCTCGAATTGGCCGATCATTCGCTATCTTCTACAAGCCAGGTTTCCTTGCCATGAATGATTAACATTTAGGATACCACTCTTATTGCTTGTTGATATATATGGTTTCTCACGGCCCTCATTACACTTGGTGCAAAAAACGGGAGGAAGGTTTAGTTTGAAAAAAGCTGGACAGAGTTCTCATTAACAATTACTGGATAGAGTGTCTTATTCAGTTTTCTTACGTGGTCGAGGCGAAGGGTTGCTCAGATCACCTTTGTGGTATAATCTGACTGATTCCAGCTCCGTACAATCCGAAATGCCTCTTCAAGATTGTCAATGCGATTGTGAATATTGTTGAGTTTCAGCCGCTGGTGGAGGGGTTTTGGAGTGCTAATCCAGAGCTCTATTGCTCAACATCTGCTTCTTATCATTTCTCTAAGAAGTTAAAAATGCTGAAGCTTGCGATTCGTCACCTCAGCTGCCGTAAATTACACCAACTCACTCGGAGGATAGCTGTACCTTATGAGGATCTTTGTGAGAAGCAAAAAATAACTCTTTCCAGGCCTGATGTGATTTATATTCCGGGTGAGTCCAGCACTTTTACAGTTTGGGAAAAAGTGGCGATGCTAGAGGAGAGTTACTTGAGATAAAAGGAAAAAACTTCACTGGCTGAATGTAGGCGACAAGAATAACATGTTCTTTCATAATTCCGTCAAGGAAAGGGAAGTTAGAAACTCTATTAATATGGTCCACTCTCCGGATGGTGTGTTGCTAACACATCGAGATGACAAAAAATTAGAAGCCACTTGTTATTTTACTGACTTGTTTAGTATGAATTCTCAAGGTTATACATGTATGTCTCCGGAGTAAATCTCTAATTTTTTGCAGTATAACTATTTGGAGGAGGAGATAAATAAGGTCATGGTCGAGGTTACGGATTCAGAAATTAAGAAGGTATTGTTTTCTATGCCCTCTAATAAATCCTCAAGTCCGGATGGATAAACAGTGGAATTCTTCAAGCCGGTTTGGAATATTTTTGGGAAAGACTTCATCGTTGCAGTTAAATCTTTTTTCATTTATGGTTTCTTACCAAAGGGGTCCAACACGACGATCTTAGCCTTAATTCCGATGAAGACATGTATCATTGGTATGAAGTATTATCGTCCTATTTCATGTTTTAATGTGGTATATAAGGTCATCTCCAAACTTCTGGCGAGTCGACTAAAGCAGATTCTTCTGGGTTTTATTACTCAAAATAAATCTGCTTTCATAGAGGATCGTTACATGATGGAGAATTTGCTACTTGCTTTTGATTTAGTCAAGGATTATCATATTTACATCTCGATGTACCATGAAGATCGACATATCCAAGACTTTCGACTATGTTCAATGAGATTTCTTACTCAATATTTTACGAGCTCTTCAGCTTATGCCTCGGTTTATTCGGTGGATTGAGCAATGTGTTACTACTTCCTCGTTTTCCATTCAGCTCAATGACGAGCTTACATGGTTTTTCAGAAATAAGAGGGGTTTACGCCAAGGTTGTTCTCTTTCTCCCTAACTTTTTGTTATTTGTATGAACTGTTTATCTTGTTTGTTAGACAATGCCGCGATTGAAGGTAATATTGGTTTCTATCCAGGTTGTAAGAGTTTGAACATTACTCATCTTTGCTTTGCGGATGATATAATGGTGTTCACTGATGGGAGAGTCTAATCCATCCAAAGTATTCTCACCATTTTTTTGATGATTTTGCTTGTATATCTGGTCTGACCATTAGCTTGCAGAAAACATCATTGTTTATAGCAGGAATCTCTTCGAATACTCGTGATTCCCTATCAGAATTTCCTTTTAACATAGGTACCTTGCCGGTGAGATACCTGGGGTTGCCTTTGCGTACTAAGCGCATGACCACTTCAGACTTCCAGCCTCTTATAGAGAAAATTAGAGCGCATATAGGTTCTTGGAAAAATCGTTTCTTGTCTTTTGAAGGCTGCCTCCAGTTACTCTCCTCTATCATAGCAAGTTTGACACACTTTTTTGGATATCGGCTTTTAGACTACCTCGGGCGTGCATCAAGGAAATCGAAAAGATAAGTTCTGCTTTTCTTTGGTCTGGCACAAATTTAAATCCAAACAAGTCCAACATTTCCTGGGTGGATAAATGAAGGGGGCTTGGTCTTAAATCTTTAGAGCTAGCTAACAAGGTGAGTTGTTTTAAACTGATATGGAGATTGGTTTCTTCAAATACTTCCTTATGGGTTAACTGGATACATAAGAATCTAATTCGGAAGGGATCCTTCTGGTCGATCAGGTCGAGGACTCAAGCTAGCTCTTGGATATGGCGTAAGATTTTAAAATATCGAGATACAACAAAGGAGTTTCATAAGGTTAAGGTGAGAAGTGATTATCATACTTCGTTTTGGTTTGATCATTGGAGTACACTTGGTAGGTTAATTAAGGTGTTGGGTGAGCGAGGCTGTATAGACATTGGATTAAGTCAACAGATATGATGAGGGAGGTTCTCACTAACCATCAATGTAGAAGTCACCGCATGGATCTTCTCTCTCAAATTGAGGACGAGATTCAAGAGCTAAGAAGCACTAACTGATTTAGACGTGGCTCTGTGGAGAGGTAAGGAAGGTAAGTTCAAGACGCATTTCTCTTCCAAAGAAACTTGGCACCAGCTTGGGGAGGTTACACCTGTGAAGTCTTGGTTTAAGGGTGTTTGGTTTCCAAATGCTACTCTAAAATACTCTTTCATCGTTTGGCTGGCCATTCTTAATCGCTTGTCTACGGGTGATTGTATGGTCTTGTGGAATTCTAATGCTGCTCACGGTTGTGTTTTTTGTTCTAACTCGATGGAGACTAGACACCATCTTTTTTTCTCTTGCTCTTTCGCTTCTAAGATTTGGCACATGCTTACTGCAGGACTCCTCCAACACAGATACACAAATAATTTTCAAGATATTCTTTTATCAGTTTTGACTTCAGGTAGCAGGGAGCCTCGAGCCTTTATAGCCAAGTATGTGTTCCAAACTGCGGTTTATTTCTTATGGAGAGAACGGAACCAAAGAAAACATGGGGAAGGACCATCTTCCATTGAAACTTTGATACGAGATATCGGGAGAATGGTGCATAATCGTCTATCAACAATGCAAAGTCAGGTAATTATGAAGACGAAATTACAAGATTGGTTTGCCACCAGAATTTACCTCCCTCTTGGTTTATGTCTTCTATATATTTATATATTTTTCTCTTTCTCTATTGTATTTTAGCTCAATCGAAAGTGAGTATAATTTTTTTCCAAAAACTGATTTTGTTATAATTGGATTTTTCACTTCTAGATTTTAACAAGACAATTACTTTCATATTCTGTTTATGAGCTTCTAGTTTTTTTTCCTTTTAACCATTTCAACCAAACATTATATTCAAAAAAATATATATGAAAGATATCAAAATAGTTATTGAATTAAAATAATAGGAAAATAAACTTTTCCGATGAAATTTAAGCTCAAACCACTGGCGGTGTAGGTCAAAAACTCATTTCTGATATAATTAAATTAGAAAGGTTATACCACATTGCCACAAGCGATTTGATAATGTTTATTATGCGACACATAGCTTTGTATTATCGAGCATTTCCTTCGATCATAAATGATTCATAGTGCTTTGGTAGAGGGGAAACTTAGAAAAAAAAAATCTTGCCTAATAATATGGCATTGTTTTAATCGGTACATCAACCTTGACCAAATGACGTGGTTGAATGGAGAGTCGTAACAGAAATCAGTCTGCGTTTTTAATATATGCCACGTTAAATAGATGACATTTGTTCGACGTTAAAAGATTCAAATTTATTAATCTTTCGCCAACGGATATATGACGCCTCACCAGGTCAAGAATGTAATGCCTTGTTTATACTAAATTCTCTATTACCTAACTATTTCTGGTTTTAATTTACCCAATGGCGCGAAAGTTATGGTTCCAATACAATAATTCTGCTAAATCCCCATATGTGAAGCTTTAGATCTGATTTATGTAGTTTTTAATGCAAAATTAGTAAGCTTTATTTGCTCGATAAAAAAAAAATGTCGGTTAGGAAATGGAGATTGGGATATTGAGTAGATAGGGGCATTATTTGATATGCTCTAAGATCTTTTCATTATTATTATTTTCGAAGGAGTTGTGGCTCTTCAAATAAGAACCCTTTATGATCACCAAAGTCCATATTTCCTATTTTGGCATACATATATTAAGGACAAAAGCCTTCTATTTTATCTATTGTGTAAAGAGTTTCAAAAAGTTAAATGTTGCCGGAAAATATTTTATATACTATTTAAAAGATTAAATAAAAATTGGTTTAACATAACTCAATTTTAGTGTTTTTTTATATTTAGAATAACCTCTTTTAATTTTATTACCTACGTGAATTACTTATTCTCTCACAAATTTCATAATTCCAAAGCTGTCCTTTGTTTTTTTAAAGTACATTTGTAAATAAATTTTTCAAAATTCACATTTCCATATCATTTTTATTCTAAATAATTAAATATACTTAAATTTATGTAATTTAATTCTGTTCTATCTAAATGATTTTAACATTAGTATAAGAAAAAAAAACAAAACTAAAACCATTTTGTCATCTCTCTTCAAACTCTTCCGCTTCAAACCAGAGAGTTTCTTCACGGAAAACTCCAGCAACGACGTTGACACCACCACCCTTATTCACTGTTGGCACTGGATTTATCATCTTCACCATAAATCCATTCCAAATCAAGAATTAACATGTTAAACCTTAATTAACTCGTTCCATAAAGATTGACGTCGACTTAGTAGCAAAAAAGAAATTCAATCCAGAAAAAAAAATTAACTTGAAAAAGGAAAGATTAGACAAAAAGGCAACCTCAATACAAGAAGAAAAAAGAAACTGCAAATCTTCTCAAACCACTACTAATAAAGGGCAACCCCCTCTTCACAAAGCATACAAAAATGTCTGCATAAGACCTAAGAGCTCAAATTCATTACTCTCCATAATATTTGTTAAGAAGAATCCTAATTTTTCTCTTGTAATCGCCGATCTTAAACATCAATGAAATCAACAATTCTCAAAATCCTAGTGTTTTTGTTTGAACTAACCCTACATACAACATTCACCCTCTCTATCTCTCCGCTCTGTAAGTTCTCTCTATCTCCCGCTCTCACAGTTTCATCGTTTTGTCTACAAGTAGTCCGAGGTACTGTTGTAAAAATTGGTTCTACCTACTTAGTGATAGAATCTAAACTAAAGTGACTCTTAATGATTGATACTAGTCGGAAAATATAGATTTTGGAAGCTGGAAATCATATTGCTTGGATCTAATATGTTTCTTCTTCATCTCTACTTTATCTTTCAAGTTTCTCGTGGTTCCTTTTTCTCAACACACTTTTGCGTGTATATATATATTATATAAAAGCTTTGGTTACATATCTAAATCGTTCCATTGTGTTTCCACACTAATATATAATATTAAACATTTCAAATAAAAAAACATCATGCCTAACGGCCGCCAATATTTCCATCTCTCTAGTGTGTTTTTACCTTGACTCCAATTAGTTATTTATCTGATAGCAGCTTATATTTATCCTTAATTTATGTTTTGCAGGATGACAACTCAAACAAATGTGGATTTGAGATTTTCGTTGTAGTTATATTCACTTGGTTATGAGCCAGAGTCCAAACGAAGCATCAATTATCACAACAAAACTGAATTTCTGACAAAATGTCACAACTGTTGTTGGGGAAAAAGTGTGGAGTGATATTTGTGCTTCACCTTTAGGAGTAGTTGTGCGATTCCCTGAACTAGATTTCATCTGGTCATCTAAGATTGTCAAACACCTTCTCTTAAGTTAACTTGTATGCAAGAAAAAGTATGCGTTATGGTGCCTGTTTTTTGGAACACCAGCTCGGTTCTCTTTGTCGCAATTTAAGGATATAACGACTTTGAACTATGTACCTTTCCTTGACAGCGGGGATGCATTGGAAACCAATGTTCATGTAGAGTTGTGGAGAAAGATGAAGGTTGATGAGAAAAAGAACCCAAACAAGAAAAAAATGATGAATGTGGTTGAAGATGTCCGGTCGTGGTTGGACATAAAAGACAAAACTCGCTTTAAGTATTTTTCCATTTTAGCAACTGTTATCATAGGCAACAAATGGAAAACCGAGCTTCCTTCACCTTTAGCCTGCATGGTCATCAAATTATCCAAATTTGAGAAATATCCTTGGGAATAGTGGTTTTTGAGAATTTGATTAAGTCCGTGAAGGGCTTAAAGATGGAGGTAGTCAGACACATACGTACACATTTCATGGGTTCTTACAAGCATTCAAATATGGGTATATTGTTGTTCCTAGTCTTGGAGCAGCGATTGGGTGTCCACTAAACGTGGTGGGCCCTTCTCTTCTGAAGCTCAAAGGTACTAAAAGAAAAGGTAATTACATCGATATCGATGCCATCTTTTATATTGATAAGGTGTGAAAAATATTACTTATGTTACTTTGTGTTCATGTTTTGTGAATGTGTATCTTAAAAATGGTAATTATGTTATTGTTTTCAAATATTATGTATTGTAGAAAGAAATTAAAAGCGTTGTTACTAACAAGTCGGCACCCACTAATTGGAAGCATGATGCGGAAGACATAGATACATAGACTCTTTTGCAAGCTATTTGCAAAGAAGGATGTTTAGGAGTTGTTACTTGGGCAGAACATGGATCAAAGAGTATACAAGTGAAAAAAAATAATTTAGATGCTAAACTGTTTTTACAAGCATAATTTAATAGTCAAGCTGTCTATTCTCAAGTAGATGTGTCGCTAAATATCATTGTATCTAATATTGCAATAATTTATATAGGGAGCACTGGACTATTATTTTCTTACTAGTGATATGGAGGTCTAGTGATTAAATATATAAAGTAAGAAAAATATGTCATCTCTAGTATTGCTAGACAACAAACATTATTATTTTAAATCAGTTTCAAAAGCTCGAATAAACCATGTGAAAAGCAAATCACGTTTTTGATAGTATATAAAAAACATAATATACAAATAACGGGGAAATAAAATTCTAGTATCTCATGTGGCACTTAGCAAGCGTCTTTGCATATCGTGCGATTATGTCATGATTTCTTACACTTTGAATAGGTGTATTTTTGCATAACTTTTGAGTTGTTTCTTTCTCAAATTTCTTCTCTATTTTCATTTTTTTGTCGTGGTTGTTTGCCCATCGCCTTTTCTACAGCAGAGAGGTATCTTGATTTTTTTTGGCCTACTATCACCACGTTTGTCCTTAGATGGAAGACTTTTTTTTTTGTTACATCTCTAAAAGACTTCAACTCAACGTCTTCCGGATTTATAGACTTTGCATATGCATTGTACCAATAAATCTTTGTGTTGTATGAATCTATTCCAAATCTAGATTTGGTCGTTTTCCAGCATCAACATGAGTGTTGTTCACAAGGTATCTTATCAATATCGTATACGATACAAGTACAACACCTCTGTTACATATGAAAAAGAGTTTAGTAAATTACTAATATAATATTCTATTATCATAGTATAAGTAATAGAATTAAAATTGAACTTGTTGTAAATAGACGACAGAAGGAAGTTCACCGCCAGTGACATGGCTACGATGCGTTTCTATGTGTTGAACAGTGAGAGTGTTGATAATATGGCTTTGCTTGGCCAAAGTATTTTCAATCCTAGATGTGAAAAATGTTGGAGTGACAAAGCATATTCCATATGTTTCATAAACCACCTTGAAATCAACTTCCGCAACTCTTCTAAAAAGAAGACAATAGGATACTCACAGGGATCTTTGAGCACATGGTTCAGAGAATCGACGATGTTTTTTGTCATTATGTCATACATATTAATAAAATCAGCATTCTCCAAATATTGCGCAAGATCAGGGTTTTGTGCTTGTATCTCATGGAAAATTTTAGTGAACTCAAAAACCCTATAGACCTTTACAACTTTTCTAACCAAGTACAATGTACTACTCGCCTTATACATCTTGATGATGTTTTGGTAGAGATGATATGTACATATTCCTCGATGAGCTAATGGAAAAAAAATTTCAACACATTTTGCAATGGATAAGTGTCTATGAGAAATTATCACTATCTCTTGCTGGTTGGCGCAGTTCATATGCGACAGAATTAGGAAACATTCCCAAAAAGGATCATTCTCAACATCTACAATACCAAAATCTAGGGGAAATATATGACCATCTCCATCCTTCCTAGCAGGTACAAGCAAAACACCGTTGTACTTTCCTTTCAAATGAGTTCCATCCACCACAACCACATTTCTTATAAACTGAAAACCATTGATATATGCACCAAATGAAATGAACAAGTACTTAAATCTATGCTTCTGATCACATTCAAGTCTTGTGATTGTACCCGGATTCGCTGCCTTAATCCGATCTAGACACAAAGGCAAATCCGAATACCCACCATCCCATGTACCTTGTACAAACTTTGTGCATGCACTAAGGCCTTGTATGATTTCCAATAATCAATTTCAATACCATACATAGCCTTCATGACATCCATGATGTGCATAGGTCTTATTCCCACATTAACTTTCCCAAAAAATTTCAAAATCCGATACATTTTGACGTTGCTTGTCGATGACGAGAACACCTTTTAATAACATAACATGTATGATCGTCTATGTACTTCCATACTTTAAACTGAGTAGATGGTTTAATTTTCAAAGCCAAATCCTCCAAAGACAAATTAAGGACATAACAATTCAGGATCAACAAAGTTTTTGTCAACTTGCTAACCATATAATAAAAATTCTGGAAATGGTGATCGAACACAACTTCAGCTGTAAGCCTTGCTAAGATATATTTCACTTACTCTTATATGCCCCAATGTCTGTGAAGTACTTTGTGGTATCTCTAAACCACCAATCAATCGTTCTTTAATCTTTTCACTAAAAGATATATCTCAAGAAGACCCTAACATAACCACAAAGATTTTAATCCATATGGTATACTACTTTCTGCCTCGTCATCACCACATCCCAGTAAGGTACCATTTCCAACATTATTTTCACTATGTACATTAAAGGTGTCACTTTTTTCTTCATCTTCAACACTTTTATCAAATACTTCCACTTATTTTCTCATCTTCCCCACTTGCATCAAGAGTACCATTTTTTCATCAGCTTCACACATTTCCTGGAAAAAAAAGTTTAATGATAAATGAAGCTATAAGAGATAAATATTGGCAAAGTCTGCCAGAATTTTTGGAGAGTCTGCCAAATATCAACAAAGTCTGTCAAATTCCCGCAAAGTCTGTTAGTTGCTCGCATAGTCAGACAACTATTAGCAAAGTCTGCAATATTTCTACTAACTTTGCCAATTACTGGCAAAGTCTGCCAGAATTTTTGCAAAGTCTGCCAAATATCAGCAAAGCCTATCAAATTCCTCCAGAGTCTGTTAGTTGCTCGCAAAGTCTGCCAACTATTAGCAAAATATGCAGGTGTTTTTGCTGACTTTGCCAATTATCGGCAAAGTCTGCCATAATTTTTTGCAGAATCTGCCAAATATCAGCAAAGTCTGCCAAATTCCTTCAGAGTCTGCTTGTTGCTCGCAGAGTCTGCCCACTATTAGCAAATTGTACGGTGTTTCTACTGACTCTGCCAATTATTGGCAGAGTCTGCCAGAAATTTTGCAGAATCTGCCTAATATCATTTAAGTCTGACAAATTCCCACAGAAATTCTGCCAACTATTAATTGCGTCTGCCACATAATTGCAGAATCTGCCAAGTGCTTGACAAAGTCTGCTAAAATCATAGAAACCTTGAGTTTTGAGGCTTTTATTTTTTTGATAAATATTTTGTGTGGGTTATCAGGTTAAAGATTGAAAATATGTCTAGGAGGAATTAAATGTGTCTCTATAAAATTGGAATCATGAAATTTGAGGGTATAAGTTTGTTTTCCTTTCACCATGGGATCAGAGGATCCTTAGGTTCCCTTTCAAGTTCTAGAACTACAAAATCTATAGGAATACAATATTCTCTTATTTCTACTCGTACATTGACAAGGATACCTATCGGGTGTCAGATTGTTCTGTCTACAAGCACCAATGAAATATATGTTGGTTTGAAAGTGTGGTATCCTAAGCAACGTGCTACTCAGTAAGGCATCATGGTCATACTTGATCCCAAATCAAAGAGAGATCACTCAAATATTTTGCCCCCATCGTACAAGACATCACAAAGCCCCTGGATCTCCTCGCTTCTGAGGTGCGCGATTCTGTAGTATGGCACTACACTCTCGTGTGATTATCATCAAACCATCTTCTAGGCTGAGTGTGTTTGCCAATATTATCTTCATCTATTTTCTAAGAGATGGATTCATAGCATAAGCTTCAAAAAAGGTAATTTTACCGTTAATTTTCCAACAAGCTCCTTTAGCTTAGCTTGTTCTTTCTCCTTCTTTGAAATCTTTATGGCATTACAAAATGGTATCTTGGGCTGTTATACACGTTCTTGAGGTGGTAGAGTGTCCTTGATTGGATCCTCACGATTTGTATCTTCCAAATCCCTGTTTTCTTCTTCTAGAGGTACGGTTTGCTCCGTTTCTTTCACCCTATGGTCTTTCGGATATTTTCGCTCCTTATATGCTGTTCCACTCCTTAATGTGATAGAATTAAAGAGGCTGATCTTGTAGCTCCATAAGAGATCTAATCGATCTTTCGAAATTTGTTGCATTCTCCTTTGCTTGCTTGTCAACTCCCGTGATATAAGGTTTAAATGTGTCGATCTTGTTGTTGATTTTTTCACATGTTTCCCATCTTGGTAGTGACTTCTCTCATGAATAATTTTTATTTTCATCAAGAACATGCATCATTGATTTAAATCTCTTATTATGACTTACAATAGTTGAGTTCGAGAAACCTTGTTGGAAACTTTGGGTGTTGTTGAATGAAATTTTTAGATGGAAGTGGTTACTATCATAATCACGCTCTTGTTCTCTGAAATCTAGACTTACAGGTTGTCCTTGGTAGGCTTCTTTAGCTTGTATTTAGTTCATATCTGCTTCTTAATCAACAAATCCGGTTTTGGTTTCGAAAGATTTGTTATGTTGTAAGCCTTGGGCGATCTGTAGCATTATTTCTTTGAGTTCTTCAAGTTTTGAAGGTCTGATCTTCTCTTCTTCACATTGGTGTGTGAATTTTGAGTTGCTAAATCGGTTGTTGTTGTCACTTGTAGCGAGATTATTAACCAGCATTTGTGCCTTCTTTATTATCTTCGTAGAGAAATCTCCATCACTTGCTATATCTAGAGATAAGCGGTATATTTTGTTGACTCGTAAAACGTTGATGAGGGCAGTCCGTTTTGTAGTCTTTGAATCACTCCCAAGCGTCACAAAATGACTTTGTAGCTCTTTGTTTGAATTCTCTTATCTTTTCCCTAAGAGGTTAGTACGAGACTTAGTGTAAAAACAGTTAAGAAAGAATGATTTACACTTCTTCCAAGTAGTGATTGACGCTGGAGATAGAGACTTCAACAATTTTTTTGCTTTGTCCAAAAGAGAAATTAGGAAAAGCTTACACTTTAAGTAGTTTTTGGACTTCTCATCTGATCTAGTGGTGTGCCACATAACTCTTCAAAAATCTCAATATGGTCCATTGGATGCTCTGTAGGAGTACCATGGTATTGGTTTTATTTTACCAAAGCAATTATTTGAGGGCTTATTTTGAAAATTTCTCCCTGCGGCGTTGGCAGCTGAATTGCTGAATGGTCTTGAATATGTTAGTCAAGAGCATCGAATCTCCAATCTGCCGAGCCAGTGGGTTTATGTGGCCCTGCTCATGAGCTCCATTCTCACCTGGAATGTGCTCGTTGTTGTGATTGACTCCTTGATCATTCCTTCTCAGTGATGTATCGCCAAGCTCTCCTCGTTCATGGTTTTGATATTACATTTGAATCTAAAGGTACCTGAAAATAAAAAAAATAAAAAAATATCAAAGGAAAACTGAAAAATAAAAAGAAATGAAATGCAAAGAAAAAGAAAAAGTTGTTAGACTGTATCCTAATCTAAAATTCGTAGAAAATTTAGTAGTCATCGGCAACGGCGCCAAGAAACTTGATGTGTGTGGTTTTGTACTTCAAAATTTTACCTAAACAAACCAACACGAAAGTTGTAAATGCACAACTAATCGTATAAAGTACTTTAGGATCAAATCCCACAGAGACTAGTAACTTTATGGTACGAAATATGGTAGAAAGAAATAGAGCTAAGAAAAAATAAATTGGGATTTTTGTTTGGGGTTTTAAGGTGGATGAAAGCATAAAGTAAATGCGAATTAAACTAAATGAAATACTGATTTTTGGCGTTATTGATTTTTGCAAATCATCCTAAGGATCTAGAAAAGGCCATATTGATTTTGGTGTTCCTAAACTATGAACCACTTCTATATGACTAATCCAATTTTGATGGATTGATTTCTTTTGCCTAACCACTTCGGTACTAAACCAATTGGCAGGCAACAAAACAGAGAAACAAGCATTATTATCAATTCACTATCATTTCATAAAGCCCTACAACTCAACTAACCCAGGTTGTATTTCTAGGTCAGACGATTTTTCATGCACTTATGGTGGGGATCTACCTAAGATCACAAGTTAACTATTCAAGTGATATGCATTAAGGGAAAACCTAGAACAAAGAACTATTGGTGATATAGGACCTGATCTACACAATCCTAGTTAACAATCCATGAATCCCCTTTGTAAAACCTTCAATCCCCTTTGAAAACCCTTAATCCCAACAAGTAAACTACTCAAAAATAATCAAACAAGCCAAAGCAAGAGATGAAAATGATTGGATAAATATATAAGAGTTTTAAAAGGGTTTTAAGGATCTTCTCTGTAATAACAAAGTGTAAGATCTTCTCCCTTAAATAGTATTAAGGCGATGAAATAGAGTAAACAATTGAATGAGGAGGTGAGGCGACAAGAGGGTGGAGCTTCGTGATGGAGGCTACGAGTTTTCTTCTCTGACTGCTAATGTTGCTCTCTCTTCTCCTGGGGATTTTGATGAGTATTTATAGTGTTTGAGTCGGTTTAGGGTTTGCTTGAGTTGAAATAAGTGAAGTTTCGTCAATTAGGATCAAAGGGGCTTTGGAAGTGAAATGGTTCTGGTGCAGGGCTTGGTGCAGCACCAAAGAGGCCTTCCAGCGGTCCACTACTTATGTTTCCGTGCTGGTAGCTCCTAGTTCTTCTTTGTAGGACGTGTTTTTAATGCTTGTATCATAACTTCTGTTGGCTGAATGGATTGGATCGATTCCAACTGGAGGTGAAATATGACTCTTTTAGCTTTCCAATGACATATTAAAAAATGAATTTGATCTACGAGAATATCTTAAAAAGTAGCTTTCAATCTGAAGTTCAGAAATTGTAGAAAACGTGTTTGGCTCCTTTTCAGATCCTTTTTGCCTAGAAAACTGTACTAACTCCTTGTAACTAGAAATAATTAGAATGTGGCTTAAAAGAACTTAAATCATATGAAAACACTTGTTAATCATCTTAAAATCATAGTTTAAATGGGTAAAATTACGATGTAATCAAAATCACTTTTGTTTTTTTGAAAATTAACAAATTGACACGATCGCTGTTTTGGACATCGGAACTGATCTTAACTATATCAACTCTAGACTTGTCTCAATATCTCCTTGGACTTGTGCGTTTTTACGTAACTAAAAATTCTGAAATAGAAAGAGGAACTCCAAAATTAGTAATAAATTATAAACCTTTAAACACCACTTTCAAGTGGATTTGATACCTTATACCAGATACAAATGATTTACTTCCAAGACTTATCCCGCACATATTTTTCAAAATTTGATTTCAAATCAGGATTTGGCAAATTCAAATATCTGAAAATGATCGGTATAAAACAACATTTATTGTTCCTGTTAGTCAATACGAATGGAATATAATGCCTTTTGATTTAAAAAATGCACCTTCAGAATTTCAAAAAATTATGAATGACGTATTCTCAGATTATTCTAAATTATCTATTTTCTATATTGATAATATACTAATATTTTCAAATTCACTTGATGAACATTTTAAACATATAAATTTTTTTTATTATGTTGCAAGAAAAATGGTCTTTTTGTTTCAAAAACAACAATCTTTTTATTCCAAAAAGGATCAGATTCTTATGTCAATACATATCACAAGGTATATTAATACTAATAGAACGATCTTTGGAATTTGCAAATAATTTTTCATACAAAATTTTGGATAAAACTCAACTATAGAGATTCCTTGGAAGTCTTACCTATGTTTTAGATTTATGTTCGAACATAAATAGGATGGCAAAACCATTACATAAATTTCTAAAAATGAACCATGTTTCTTGGACAAACGAACATACAAACTTAGTCCAAAAAATTAAAAAAACAAGTCCTTTAAATCCTTTGTCTGCATATAGCAGCTTCAGATTCCCAAAAATTGTGGAAACTGATGCGTCAGATATAGGATATGGGAGTATACTTAAACAGAAAGATAAAGATAGATATGAAATAATATTCCAGTTACGTCTTCACATTGGAATGATAACGAGAGAAATAATTCAACTATAAAATTTTTTTTTAAGTATTATATTATGTATTAAAAATTTTCAAAGTGATATTCTGAACCAAAATTTTTTTTTAAGAATCGATTAAAAAAATGCTAAAGATGTTTTACAAAAGGATGTTCAAAGTCTTGCCTCAAAATAACTTTTTGCAAGATGCCAAGCTATATTAAGTTTTTTTTTTTTGATATCGATATATTAAAGAATCATAAAATTATGTTCCAAATTTCTTGACAAGAGAACTTCTCCAAAACAAGTACAATGTTTTTGTAGAAGATTGAAAAATTAAAAGCCTAGCCATGGAGACAATACTAGAAAGAAAAACCACCCCCACAAAAACTTTCAAAGAACCCAAAACAGAACCCCACAAAAAAGAGCATCAAACAAGAAGATGTTCTAAGCACTTCCCCAAATCCTCTAACCCCACAAAAACAATTATGGACCAAATCATACGAGTTTAAATACACCTTGAACAAAGTTTTACAAACCAAGAGAAGGATAATTCTTCTAAAAAACTCTCTTCTCAAATGATTTCAAATGTTCCCGAAGACTCTTCAAAACATATTTCTATAAAAAAAAAAGATTACAAAATGGTTTCAAATCCTTCAAGTAATGCTCAAATTATTTTGAAGGAATTTTTCACAAACTTCTTTGTCATAGTACTTTGAAAAAAATAATTATCAAAATACTATAAATGTTGAAAAAGGTTTTTATGTCAACAATGACCTATTTTCTACCATTGAAAAATATGTGGTAAATGAAAATTTTAAACCTCATATTACAGACAAAAAACTATATTATATTTCAAATGATTTTGGATATAACAGAATCAGTATCCTTAAAAATTTTTTATCTAGATGAAAACCATACCGATCCTGCATATTTTACCTTCATAATTCATTAAATCGTTGCACCAAGCGATTGAGAATACGATCTTAATATTAATTTGAACTTTCCAGAAAATCTGATAAATCTCGATTGTTACAACGTCCCTTTCAATTACTAGGACTGTTGTCAAACCTAATACAATACCTTATTGATCCAATCTCCAAAACATAGACACATTTGGTTAATCTTTTTCGACAACAATTGTTAACTTTCCAAATATACAAATTGGTTCATACCATGGTGGAACAACTTCGGTTTCGTCATAGAAATTTACAAACTACAAATGCCAAAATCTTTCCAAATCTTTAAAACCAATTTCATTTCATCTAATGATGAAAAGTTATTTCCTCCAATAATCCTTTTCCATTAGAAATTTCATTTTTGGGTTTTTTTTGACATTAGAATTCTCACGAGATCCTATACCTATCATCAGAAGAAAGTTTAAGGTAAAATAGTGGGATAAATTCAAAATTCCATCTAATTTATACACTTCCAATATCTCAGATTGGATAAAATCCAAAAAGCAAATTTACACAAATCTTTACCCCAAACATCCCACCAATCTCCGAACAAACACCAAAAACATCCCAATTTTTTTCCCATAAATAGAAAATGTTATCCATCTTGGCGATTTTCTTGCGCTTCCTACCATCAATTTCGGATCACATTTCACAAGATTCAGGGAGTAAAACAGATTCCAATATCCCGGACATCGATGAAGAAATATTCTGCAACAATAAAGTATGGTTTCTTTGCAAAAACAACAAAGACCGACAAAAATATTGTTATGAATCTCTGAGTGCGATCTAGTGTTACGAAACAAATCTATAAATGTGATCCATTGATCCAAATGAGATTAATATCCACAAATAAGAAATTAAAATATTGTATATTTTTGTTAAATTTCTCTTATTTAATGGGAATCTCATTTTTAATTGTATTCATCCAAAGTGTACCCGCAGTTTAGATACCACTAATTTATGTTTTTATTAGTATTTTATGTTTAATATAATTGTGAAACTCCTATATAAATGAGTGTAGGTTTGTTTGTAATCTCTAAGTTTCCATTTTTTATTTCTCTCATCTCTTACATCCAATCTCTCATTACCTCTAGATTTCTCTCCTTTTGTTCAATCTCTAACATTGTTACGATTTCCTTGTAAATTTTAATAAAGTATTTTGTTTATATTTTATTATCTTGATTATTTTACATATACTTTTACTTATTTGCTGGTTTAACAGTACATTAAAATTATTTAAATTTAAAATTTAAAATTTCAAAGAGTTATAATACTCTACTTCTGTTTCTTCATATATAAAAACTATATATATATATATTATAATTTGTATCTCTATTAATAACAACCATAAAATATTAAAAAGGAAAGAAGTATTTTCTTTTAGGTACATAAATCCATTAATCAGTATTTTGCATCTAATAATATAGTTAACTCGTTAACTAAAAAGTTAGAGATATATCTTTATATTTATATAATACAAGAAATATTTTAACATGTTAGAGAGAGGGAGAGAGGGAGAGAGGGAGAGAGGGAGAGAGGGAGAGAGGGATAGAGGTGTCTGAGTGAGAATGTGAGATGAGAGATAAGCGTGTAACGTTAATATAGGAAAAAATGATGGCGTATTAATTTTATTTTTAGATTCAAAAACAGCCATTATCATTTTTAGTTAGATTTGAATCAGTTACTTTTCCACCAATTTACTCTTTTTAATAAGTTTAAAATCATATTATTGATTTTATTGAAAAAAGCATAAAAAGAAACATGTATAATTATTTAGGAATGTCTCTAGAGTTAAAAGTAACTTTTGTGAATAAATGAGAGATACAGAATTGTTGTAGTATTTACGAATACAATATTAGGATTTCAACTTGAGAAATAAATAAATATTACAAAATATGTTGGTGGACTTTTTTTATGTCGGCTATTTTAGTTGACTAATAACAATAACATTATTGATTTTTTTTGTTGGTTCGAAAAAATTTCAAAGTTTAAAGACTCTGTACCATAACAACCAACAAAAATAGAGTAGAATGAAGTGAAAAATGGGTCGTTAGTTTAAGGAAGTTTTGGGAAAAGCCTCCCTCAGGCACATATCCCAAAGCTATTATTTTGAATAGATTTTTTTAAACACAACAGATCTTATTTACCTTTTCATATTAAAAATAGAAATCTTTTTTTGTTTGGAGATCCCTCCTCGGGAGGCTCGCCGGAGCTCCCTCCTCGGGAGGCTCGCCGGAGCTCCTCGAGAGGCTCGCGGGAGCTTCACGAACGGCTAGCCAGAAGCTTTTTCGGGGTCCTCTACTCTCGGTGTCTCTTGGGGCTTCTTCAACGGCTCGGGGTCCTCTTCATAGCGAAACAACAAGTCTTAGCATGAAGATGCAGAGGTGGAGCTGACTCTCGCGGAGGTGAGTACAAAGAACAAAGTGGGGCTCCTCTCGACGGTGAGCAGAGTTAGTAACATCATCTTCAAGGCCAAAACTTGTCTCTCTTCAACTCTCAGCAATGGCGGAGACGGGCTTAGAGGAAGGAGTGGCAGCTTCACAACAGTTGGCCTCTTCAAAGGCTCATGGGAAGTCTTGGTCAACCATTGTCAAAAATCATAGGAGTCTCTCAAAGTTTCAGGTTCAAATTTCAGTCAAGGAAGGTGTGAGATCTGTCCTTGTTCTCGACGAGGTCTTCGAAAACCCGGCTCCCCTCTAGGAGGATTATCTCATCGGGAAATTCCTTGCTACAGCTCCACGTGTGGCCAAAATCTATGCTATTGTCAATAAAATCTGGGCAATGGGAGATAAGTCCCAAATGATAGATGTTCGCGTTCTCAACTCTCACACAATGAAGTTTCGAATAACTAATCCAGCAACCCGCAACAGAATCTTGAAAAGAGGAATGTGGAACTTGGCTGAAATTCCAGTGGTAATGTCGACATGGACACTGTTCATCGAAGACTGATCCCCAGAAGTCAATTCAATTCCCTTGTGGGTCAATATGAAACATATTCCTTGGAATATGTATACTTGGAAGAGACTGAGTTTTATCGCTAGTGCCGTGGGGGATCCCATCAGACTTCACTCAGAAACAATTCAATGTTTAGATATGGAGAATGCTAAGGTCTTTGTTACAACTGATCTATCAAAGGAGTTGCCGAGTTCATTGATGTTTAATCATAAAGGATCGGACACATTGGTTGAATTCCACTATCCATGGTTACCACCTAGGTGTTCTATCTACCAGAAATGGGGGCACCTATAGGAGACATGCGTGGCAGCAAGAAAGGACATCAGCAACAAATCAATGACGCAGAGCCAGCCTATTTCTTCGAGCCCAAAGAGGCAAGTTGATGAAAAACAGAGCAGCGACATCAGTTCAATACAACGAGATAACTTGCAAGATATGGATTTAATTGCGTAGTCACAGGGTTCTCTCCATGAAGATTGTAACGTTACTAACAAGGATTTCAACAAAGCTTCACCTGAAAAGACAAAGGCTGCTTCGTTGACCTCAGAGCATAAAGACTCTGATCAACAAATTATCGACACGGTTTCACTACAACAACTGGAGCCTATATCAATTGAACAGCCACAGGGGAAAAGTAATCAGCTAAAAGAGATGGACTTGGAATCAAAGTCTCATCAATTGGAGAATATTCAGCATGAAAGTGAAACAGGCGCTGTATGGCACACGGTTTCGCAGGGGAAAAAACAAGAAGTCCGAACTCTGCTTTAGCTTATGGTGAGGTTTCTATTTTGGCAAACTCGAGATTCTCAGTGCTGGAGCTAGAGGATACTCTCGAGACAACGAGTCTGATCGATCACCCACCAGCTACTGAGGTTGAAACAAATCCAAATAAAACATCATTGGAGACAGATCATGGGATTACGGAGCACACTGCAGCAATGATGTCCCAAAATGTCAAACCATTAAACAAGTCAGTTAAAAACCCAGCTTCTCAAAGAGCTAAGGAGGATATTCCAAGCGCTTTGAACAAAAGAATTACTCGAAGAAATCATCATTAATGTCGTCATTCTTTTGGAATGTACGTGGTTTTAACAAACCTACTAAGCATAAGGTAGTTCGAGATTGGGTTTCTAAGTCTAGGATACAATTTGGTGCGCTACTAGACACTCGAGTTAAAGAGAAGAACTATGAGAGAGTGGCTTCCTCAGTATTAAAAGATTGGTCTGTATTATCAAATTATGATTCTAATCGTAGTGGAAGAATTTGGATTGTCTGGAGTCCCCAAGTGAGACTAACTCCAGTGTTCACTAGTTTGCAACTAATAAGTTGTTCAGATTTGTTAGACAACTCGGAGGCTGATTTATTCTGTTCCTTTATCTATGCTGCTAATTCTATGGAAGACCGGAGGCAGCTCTGGAATGATTTAAAAGACCACCAGCAATCTCCCCTAATGAGAAATAACCCATGGATGATTTATGGGGATTTTAATGAGATATTGGCGCTTGATGAGCAATCAAATGGGATCGCCTCTCCTATGGTCACTTTAGGCATGAGAGATTTTCAAGAGGTCATTTGGTTTTGCTCTCTATCGGAATTGACAACACATGGTCCTCAGTTCACATGGTGTAACAAAAGAGAAGAAGGGCTTATTCGCAAGAAACTGGATCGGGTTCTTGTAAACAACCATTGGTTTCACGCTTATCCTCAATCTCATTGTCTCTTCGAAGCTGGGGGTTTTTCCGATCATTTGAGATACAACATTCAAATCCAAGCTCCACCTTTACATCCGAGAAAACCATTCAAATTTTCAAATATTTTGGCGACCTTACCTGAATATATTCCAAAAATTAAAACGTTTAGGTCAGCCACAGAGGAGCTCCATCTTTCATCCTCTGACCTGTTTCATCTCACCAAGAAGCTCAAAGCCATCAAATCTCTTATTAGAGAGCTAGGTCGGAAAAATCTAGGCGACATACAAAAGAGAACCCGTGATGCTTATGATCTCTTATGCGAATGTCAATTGAAAAACATGGCGAATCCTTCTCATTCACTCATGGAGGCAGAGTCCCACGCTTACATTAAGTGGAATCATCTCTCAGCCATTGAAGAACACTTTCTTAATCAAAGGGCAAAAATGCATTGGATGCAGGTTGGAGATGGAAACAATAGTTATTTTCAGCAGGCTGCTCGGAAAAAAGAGATCCAAAACTCCATTAAATCCATTAAGAAAGATGATGGCACATTTATTCATACACAATATGAGATCAAGATTGAAGCAGAGAGGTACTTTCACTCCTTTCTGACTCATTCTTCTTTGGATACTATGAATTCAAATGAAGAGATCCTATCTCGTTACTTGAATTTACTTGTGATGAAAGTGATATAACCATGTTGACTAACAAGGTGACCGAGCGTGATATCAAGAAAGTTCTCTTTAATATGCCAAATAACAAGTCTCCAGGACCCGATGGCTTCACTTGTGAGTTTTTTAAACAAGCTTGGGATGTGGTTGGCAAAGATGTAGTTATCGCTACCCAATCGTTTTTTATCAACGGATATCTCCCGAAAGGCTTAAACTCAACTATCCTTGCCCTCATTCCAAAGAAAAAGAATGCTCAAATGATGAAAGACTACAAACCTATCTCGTACTGCAACGTTCTTTACAAGATAATTTCAAAAATTTTGGCTAATATAATGAAGCAGATTCTGCCGAAATTCATCTCGCCAAACCAGTCAGCATTCGTCAAAGGGCGTCTCCTTATGGAGAATATGCTTTTAGCTTTGGAACTAGTAAAGAACTACCATAAGGAATCGGTGTCCTCAAGATTAACAATAAAAATCGATATATCAAAGGCTTTCGATTCGGTGGAATGGCCCTTCCTTTCGATAACGCTGAGAGCTCTGGGGTTTCCAGGTAAGTTTATACATTGGATTAGACTATGTATCACCTCTGCCTCCTTCTCTATTTAGGTAAATGGTGAATTGGCGGGTTACTTTCGAAGCACTAAAGGCCTCTGTCAAGGCTTCTCCCTACCCCCCTATCTTTTTGTCATTGTCATGCATGTACTCTCGAAAAAGTTAGAACAGGCGGCTAAGGAAAAGAGGTTTGGTTCTCATCCCTATTGCGATAAAATTTCTCTTACTCACTTATGTTTTGCAGACGACATGTTGGTATTCTCGGATGGAAAAGTTCAATCTATTTAAGGAATTCTTGGGGTTCTCAATGAATTTGTTGTAGTTTTGGGTTTACGAATAAGTTTAGAGAAGTCTACGCTTTTTTTAGCTGGGGTCGCTCCTAAAAACAAGCTCCAAATTTTTGATAGATTCCCCTTTGAAAGTGGTGCTCTCCCGGTCTGCTACTTGGGTCTCCCACTGCTCACTAAAAGAATGTCCCTCCATGACTATAATCCTCTTCTTGAGAAAGTCAGATCTCGTATAAGCTGTTGGTCCACTCGATATTTATCCTTTGCAGGTCGCTTACAACTTATAGCCTCAGTAATTCACAGCCTTACAAACTTTTGGATTTTAGCTTTCCGTCTTCCCAAAGCTTGTATAGGGGAGATTGATACTCTTTGTGCCATTTTTCTGTGGTCTGGACTGGAATTGAATGGTAAGAAAGCTAAAGTTTCATGGAAAGGTGTGTGCAAACCGAAAAGAGAAGGAGCTTTGGGACTAAGGTTAATTTCGGAAGCAAATGTAGTGAGCTGTCTCAAACTAATTTGGAGAATCCAATCCAATCAGCCATCTCTCTGGGTCAATTGGGTTCAGAAATATCTGATTCGCAAAGGCTCCATATGGTCGATCTCTGCTAATACTTCCCTAGGTTTGTGGACTTGGAGAAAATTACTTAAGAATAGACAATTGGCAGCTTCTCTAAGTAAAATGGAAGTTTACAATGGAGCAAGCATTTCCTTTTGGTTTGATAATTGGACCAACTTGAGTAGACTTATTGATTATACGGGGAATCGAGGTTGCAGAAACTTGGGAATCCACATTGACACAACAATTGAGCAGGTTCTAGAAACACACAAGCCAAGACACCACAAGTCTCTAATGTCAAATGAAGTAGAAAAGGTGATCCATAATCAGCTGGATAAGGGTTTGGATAATGATGAGGACATGTTATTGTGGAAGCATAAGGACGAGATGTACAAATCTTCCTTCAATACCAAAGCTACTTGGAACCTAATTAGAGAAAAGCACAGATTGATGGAGTGGCACAAAGCTATTTAGTTCAACTACAATACTCTGAAGTATGCCTTCATAGCGTGGCTTGCAATTAAGGATCGACTATCTATTGGGGATAGAATTCTCTACTAGAACAATGGCGCCTTCATGGCTTGCTCTCTCTGTTTGGAACCCATAGAGTCCTGCAAACATCTCTTCTTACAGCTAAGCTCCTCCAAGCAAAGTTTACTACTCAATGGGATATTCTGATCAACCTCCTCACAGACACGCATCACGACAAGCTCAGTCAGTTCATCTTGAGGTATGTCTTTCGAGCTACAATCCACATGATCTGGAGGGAAAGAAACAAAAAGAGACAGGGGGAGCGGCCCACTTCGCATGTGCAGTTAATTAGCTTCATAGACAAACAAGTTCGTTACAGGATCTGGCCAAAGGGGACCAACGTTTCCAACATGGACTTCAACTTTGGTTTTCTACGCGATAAATGCTAGGAATCATTTGTGTTTTCCTTCAAACCTTTCTAATATTTGCCAAACTTTTGCTCAATTGTATATGGTTTGTACTCTTTTTCCCAAAAAACCGGTTTTGTCCCAAATGGATTTTCCGGTTTTAGGGTTTTAACGAAGCAACCATATATGATCCTCCACTATTTCACTTCCTCCACATTTCTGTTTCTTTGTTCTACCTTTTTAATTTTTTGTAGCCCTTGAGGCAAAAACGCTTTCTTGAATATATCTTACATATTATTCAAAAAAAAAAAATGGGTCGTATCCAATTCAAAAAAGTCTCTTTAACTCCTAAAACTAAAACGACATCGTTTATTCTATCAAAGAACACGGTAAAGACAAACCGGTTAACGTAAACCGTATCAATGTAACAGAAACGAAGCTTATAGTAGATACTTCAAGAGGAGAAATGTTACATATCAACGTAATGTTACTCTCCAATTTTGACTTGTCTAGTGCTTGTTAGTTTTCATGAAAAAGAAGAAGAAAATAATCAAACTGAAATTTTATTATCTATCGAAAAGTTTGTTACAGCAAGAACTCTGTTTATATATTATGATATTCTGGTTCACACATAACCGAGAATTCTATGTTACTCGGTTAAACTGGTTTACTCACTACATTTTACATTCCCCCTCAAGATGAGCCAAAATCAACATTAACCTCATCTTGCCAACCAAATCATTAAACAGAGTAGGAAACAATGGTGTCGTGAACACATCAGCTAGTTGATTGTGTGTGCAAATGTGTAGAGTCTTTAGCAAGCCACTCTCAATCCGTTCTCTTGTTGTATGGCAATCACGCTCAATGTGTTTTGTTCTTTCGTGAAATACCTAGTTATTGGCAATATGAATCGCTGAAGTTGAATCACAAAACAGGGGAACTGTTTTATGAGGAATCTAAAGTTCAGTGAGTAAACTTACCAACCAAGAAATTTCACAACTAGCAAGGGCCATTGATCGATATTCTGACTCAGCTGATGATCGAGAAACGACTTCCTGTTTCTTTGATTTCCATGAAACAAGCGAGTCTCCAAGAAACCTACAATACCCAGATGTTGAACAGCTAGTGTCTGGGCATGAAAACCAATTAGCATCACAGAAAGCGCTGAGTTGTAAATCAGAGTTCGAAGGATAGAATAAACCCAAGCCAACAGTACCCTTGATATAATGAATGACTTTGTGAGCTGCATTGAAGTGAGACATCTTTGGTGATGAAGAGAACTGACATAAATTTTTCACCGCATAAGTAATATTGGGCCTAGTTATCGTCAAACATTAACTTCCCCACGAGACATCTGTAAGCTTTAGGATTAGCCATTTCCGATTCATCACCATTGGAATGCTTGAAGGTTTACATCCCAATAAACATGTTTCTTCTAGCAGCTCCAAAGCATAGTTGCGATGGCAAACTGAGATTCCCTTACTTGTTCTTGCGATCTCCAATCCCAGAAAATACTTTAAGGATCCTAAGTCACAAAGCTTGAAGATTTTTGCGAGATCATCTTTTAGGCAGGCTACTGCACCTAAGTCACTGCTTGCAATCACAATATCATCAACGTAGACTAATAAGGCAATGTAATGATCAGAAGTCTTCCGAAAGAACAGAGAATTATCTGAATGTGATTTGTGAAACCAAGACTTGTTAATGTGGAGCTAAACTTTAGAAACCATTGTCGTGATGCTTGTTTAAGACCATATAGTGAGTGACTTTTGCAGCTTTAAAACAGCATTATTAGGAAATTATTACCCCTTTCTTGATGCATAGCCTGGAGGTAATGTCATATATATTTTCTCGTCTAAATCTCCATTAAGAAAGGCATTCGAAATATCCAATTGGTGTAAACTCCAATTCTTTGCTGCTGATACGGAAAGAAGAAGCCTTACCGTAGTCATCTTTGCAACAGGAGAAAATGTGTTTATGAAGTCAGTTCCTTCTTGTTGTGTGTATCCTTTTGCCACAAGTCGAGCTTTAAAAAGTTCTAATGTGCCATCAACATTGAGTTTGACCTTATAAACCCATTTGCATCCTATCGGAACTTTACCATCAGGTAATGAACAAACAGTCCAAGTGTTGGTGTTTTCAAGTGCAGTCACTTCTATATCCATCGCATTCAACCATTCTTTAATCTTCTTGGCTTGACTAAAACAGGTTGGTTCATAATACTTATCAACCGCACAGACAAAAGCTTGATGATCAAGTGATATTCTCGTTAGATTGATATATGCCTTGATCGAATATCTAGCATCACTTAGAGTATTGCAGTAATAATCATTTAAGTGTGCCGGAAACTTGTCTTTCCGTTTGGAACGAGATGAATCTGCCAATAGTAAAGTTGTCTCTTCCTGTACAAAAGCTGGCTGACATGAGGATATACCAGGTGTTTAGACATTAAACAAGTCATCAGAATGCTGCTCAGTCCTTGAAAAAGGAAATAATTTTTCAAAAAACACTACATGCTGAGATACAGAGATTTGATTAAATTCCAAATCCAACACTTTGTATCCAGTAGGATATCCCAAAAAAACACACGCCTTTGATCTTGGTTCAAACTTGTGTCTATGTTGCTTTGATGTTGAAATGTAACATAGACAACCAAAAACCTTGAGGAGTGAATAGTTTGGGACTTTATGTTGAAGAAGTTCAAATGGTGACTTGTTTTGCAACAAAGGAGAAGGTACTCTGTTTATGAGAAACACACCAGAAAGTACATAGTCTGACCAATATTCAAGAGGAACATTCGACTGAAACATCAACGATCTAGCCACATTAAGTAGATGTTGATGTTTTCTCTCAACTACAATGTTCTGTTGTGGGGTTTCAGGACAAGATCGATAGTGTATTATGCCTTTTTCTTTGAACAGACTTGTAAAATGTAGTTCTGGAGCATTATCTAATCGAACTGCTTTGATCTTTACTTGATACTGTGGCAATCATTTCAAGAAACTCTGGGAATAGATGTATAACTTCATCTTTAGTCTTTAGCATATATACCCATGTAGCTCTTGAATAATCATCGACAATGGTCAAGAAATATCTATAATTATCCCTGGATGGAACACAAAAGGGTCCCTATGTATCAATATGCAATAGATCAAATGCATTCGAAGACATTTTCAGAAGGAAACGGTAACTGCTTCTGTTTTGCGAGTTGACAAGTTTCACAGTGAATCGACTCATTTTTATTTCTCTTTGAAAGAGCAAGTACATGGTTGAGTACATCAATACGAGAGTAGGAAGGGTGTCCTAGCCTACTGTGCCACAAAGAAACATCAACAACAACAAAAGACCAGAATGGGTTTACAAATGTTTGTGAATCTAACAAGTCTTGATCAGTTTCTAGAGTATACAATCCTGCAATTTGTTTACCCTGTCCAATCATCAAGTCCTTGGTATGATCCTGAATCACACAACAATCTTCATCAAAATATACTCTGAAGCCTAAATCTTTAGTTAACTGACTTATGCTGAGAAGATTGAGTTTAAAATCTGGAAGATATAACACATTTGCGAGTGTAATCTTGTCACTCAGATTAACCATTCCCATGCCTGCAATTTTAACATTGAAACCAGTAGGTAGAGTAACAGATGAATCTAAATCATAAGATATATTGAAGAATAAACTCAGATCATGTGAAACGTGATGTGTTGCTCCACTATCAACAATCCATGTTTGAGAGGACATCACATTCTTAGAAATTTTCAGAATTCCAATGAAGCAAAGTGTAGAGAATGAGAATTCAATACCATTAGGAGCACAATCATTGGTAAGACTATGTGATGAAGAAGCCTTGCTAGCCGGTTGAATAGATGGAGTTTGAAGTTGTGTACTGAAATAGGATATCACATTTTGAATCTTATTCTTAGACATTCCTCGGAGAAGATCAGATATGTCACTAGAATTTAGAATCTTTCCAGTATGTGCACTGTGATCATCAACACATAGGCTTGCAACTATAGGTTTTGAAGGCTGAGAGAAAACCTTGTTCTGAAAGGTGCTTCCTTTTATCTTGTGCTTAAAACCTGGTGGATATCCATGAATTTTATAGCGCTTGTCTACTGTGTGTCCTGTGTAGCCACAATGAGAGCATAGAACCTTATTCTGCTTTGGATTGTGATGATAAGATTGAGTAGCATTAACCAAAAACTGATCCGGTGAAACAACATTGAATGTTGAAGCTGTAGGCACATTTGATATTGGACTAAAATTTCGTTGAATGTGGTCTTGATCTAGAAGATTATAAATCTCTCCAAGCGATAGTACTGGTTTCTTCATGATAATACTACTTCGAATTGTAGCATAGGAATCATTTAATCCAGCCAAAAACTTGATAATTCTTGAATGTTCTGTCTTTGTATGCACTGTCCTGCAACATTTACAGTTGTGACAAGTCATATCACAATCTGCTCCATCAAGATCATCCCAAAGCTTTTTTAGTGTGGTATAATACTCTGAAAGATTCATATTTCCTTGTTGTAAAGACCAAATTTGTTGAGTCAAAGAATATGAACGAGGCAAGCTCATGATGTGGAATCTTGTCATCAAGTAATTCCAAATCTAAGATGCATCATTGAATCGCAATATGCTCCGATAAATCTGTTTCATGACTGACGAAAGCAACAAAGATTTTACCATTGAATCGCATCTAGACCATATCCTAAAGCTAGTATGTGATTCTTGAGGTCTTGGTAAAGATCCATCGATAAAAGCTATTTTATTCTTTGTATCTAATGCAATTGTTATTGCTATTTTCTAGGAAGAAAAGTTTGTTCCAACTAGTACCTCGGTAATGATCATGTTGCCAGGATTATCACCATTTGTGAGGTTGAATGGCGAATGCATCGTTTCCGTGAAGTTGGAGCATTTCGCGGTGAATTCAAGTCTCTTTCATGATGTGGAGATGATTCTGATGCCAGAGAACTCGATCTAACCGTGCAACGCCGTGCTCTCTTAACGGTGACCATCGTATTAACCCATTAGACTCGATTCTTTAATTTCGAAAAGAAATTTGGTATCTCTGTAGATTTCTTTCGAAATACAGATGAGTTTGAGCTCGATCGATGATAAGAACTCAATCGATTAAGCAGTTTTGCAGAGGAAAACGTAGCAATTGCTCTGATACCATGTTAGTTTTCATGAAAAAGAAGAAGAAGAGAGAAATGAAACTGAAATGTTATTATCTGTTGAAAAGTTTGTTACAGCAAGAACATTGTTTATACATGTATGATATTCCGGTTCACACATAACCGAGAATTCTATGTTACAATGTTTTATTGGTTTAGATCTCTCATTTTTCTGTTTTGCTGCAGTTTGATGTTACGTTTCCTGCTTTAGCGTGTTTCGATTCATAGTGTTGATGCTATGGATATTAGTGGAGGGCTTCATCTTGATGTGGTATGTTGACATTTATTAGTTGAGAGTGAGCCTTGATCTGTAATGATTGAAGCATGATTATAAGCTTGTGAAATGTGTGAATTTTTATAGAAACATGATATTATATAGTGGATATTAGATTCTCGTGGTAACATTATAGAAGCAAGATAGGACGGAATAGGCGCTACAAAGGTTTGATCTCTGTTCTTATGGATTGCATCATCTGTGATTTCTTTAATGGAAGATTGAAACTGTTTTCGGCATGCTTGTTATAGCTGTAGGGAAATAGAAAACTGAATAGGTAAAGGCAAGAACTGAAACCGGTTTGTTTTTGGGGCTGTGTAAAGTCTCATACTTTTTGTGTTTGTGCAGATTGAAAAACCACTGTAGAAACATGATGGCAGGCTGGAACATAATGAGACTTACTGTGGTTCTTGTTATGGGGCTCAAGCAGTAATTTTGTTGTCTTTCTCTGTCTTCCTCTGTCTTTCTGTATATTACATTTGTAGCACGGTTTCTTAAGATTATATTGGGATTACCCTTGATTTTTTAGTTCTAATGAAGAGGTCCTAATGGATTGAACAAAAACAGATGTCATAGTGGCTCTTATTTTCTGTATATAGATTTATTATTTCAGGATAGTTGATGGTGCTTTTTCAATCTGGCTTTCCTCTATCTTTGATCTTTCATGTGACATATGTTTTTTTTCCTTACAGGAAGAGCATGACTGCTGAATTCATATGAAGATGTTCGTGAAGCATATAGAAAGAAAGGTTGGGGGTTACAATTCCAGATTTGATTTACCAGGTGAATTGCTGAGAAATAGGTTCCTCACCTTTTAAATTCTTGGCATTTGTGTTTCATTGCGGTAGTAGCAAGTTTATTTTGTTTTTCTGTTAGAATCTCAAAGGGTTGTTTGCGGTTTGTTTATTTGGTATGCATTTGTTTGGTTATAAACAGAAATATGCTTCCAAGAGTTTCTGTCTTCCAAATGTAAACTGAGATACGTTTTACCTGTCTGTTTGTGATTCAGTGTAAACGAGAAGTTTTTCTACAAAGAGTTAAAGGATGAAGAAGGTGAAGGATGTAATATCTATGTGTTCTTGGAGGTGAATAAGGTGGCTGGGAACTTCCACTTTGCTCCTGGGAAAAGCTTTCATCAGGCGGGTGTTCACGTTCATGATCTTCTTGCATTCCAGAAAGATAGTTTTAACGTAAGAAAGGACTTGTCCTATTGGCTTCATTTCATTCTTTATGCTTCTAATTTATATAATTCAATATGTTATGTCTCCATGCAGATAAGTCCTAAGATCAATAGACTGAGTTATGTTGACTATTTTCCTGGTGTCGTTAACCATCTTGACAAGTAATAACCATTCTGGTCTAATCCATTCACCCTCCGTTTATCTTGTCATGCTCTTTAACGTACTTGAAATTGCAGAGTCGAGTAGAGTCGAGACACACCTAATGCTATGTACCAATACTTTATCAAGGTTTGTTCAGAGACAACATGATATGATACTTAAATTTATCTTTAAATACTCGTATTTATACTGGCTGCTTTTTAAAGGTTGCACCAATCAGTATACACAGATATCACTGGACACACAATTCAATCAAATCAGGTAATCATAAAAGTTTTTTCGATTTTATTATTCTTCCCGTCTCATAGATTCTCATCCTCTTAGGATCTTAACTTAAAGTTAACTCCTTTGTTGAACAATTTTCGGTTACCGAATATGTAAAGAGCTCAGAAACAGGTCAGCTACAATCCTTACCTGGAGTTTTCTTCTTCTATGATCTCTCTCCAATCAAGGTGAGTGTGTGTATGTCTATGTTTTAACTCCAATTCTAGAAAGCGAAAAGCATATCATAATAATCATAATTTAATAGGCGTTGTTCCTGTAGGTAACATTTACAAAGGAATATATATCGTTCTTGCATTTATAAATCTAATACGATTCAAAGATAATACAAAAACAGATTGTTGTGTTTCGTATATGTTTTCTCTTTTTTCTTACATAACATGTTACACTTGTATGCGATCGTATTGCTCTCGATGAGAACATGTGTTTTATTAATCATTAATAAACATATATACAACATAAGACACGGCATAAACTAAGAGAAATAACTCTTCTAAACCTAACCTAAGAGACATGTTTCATCATTATAACCGTATAACGGTTACAACAAGTTCTTTGAATCGGTTCATGATACAAAGACATCTTAATATATACGAATACTTAATCTAACTAATGTAATGTTAAATACATACAATAACAATGTAGTTCATAATTATAATTTAAATATCATAACTTTATACAAATGAAAACATGATTAACTCCAATACTCCCTCTTAATCATGTTTCATCTTCACACCGATCTTCTCACGTAATTCCTCGAATTTTGATGTTCCCAATGGTTTAGTCAATACGTCAGCCAGTTGCTCGTTTTCCGGACAATGCTCCAAATGAATTAGACCCTCTTGAACCGCTTCTCTTACAAAATGATATTTGATCTCAATATGCTTGGTCCTTTTGTGTTGAACCAGGATTTTGGCTATTGTAATCGCTGACATATTGTCACATAGAATCTTCACGCTTCCTTCTGACTTGAATCCAATGCCATTGATCAATCTTTGTAGCCATATTGCTTGATTAGCCGCAAGACACACTGAGATGTACTCAGATTTGGCGGTTGATTGTGCAACTGTCTTTTGCTTGTTGAATTGCCAAGACAACATGGCCGAACCAATAGTGAAAACATAACCCGAAGTACTCTTCTTATCTTCCAAGGAACCACCCCAATCACTATTAGAAAATCCAATAAGTTGAGGATCATTAACACGCTTAAAACATACTCCATACAATTCATTGATGGATCTCAAACCTCTCGGACCAATCGTGTTTTCATCTTCTTCTTGATCGCCTTCTCTACTTGAAGAATTGAATTGAGACATTGCATATGTAATGTCTTCAACTTGATCACTTAGATTCATTCTTTTATCGTAGAATGAGTAACTAGTTGTAAACTCCATTTGCAGATTGTATTGGTTTCTTATCTCTTTTTTCTCCCAACACCAAGTTTTATTTTCGTCAAAGGTCACATTCCTTAACACTTGCACCTTTCTTCTTCAATTACGAAAATTCTATAGCCTTTAGACTCCAAGCTATAACCAACTATAATGCCATATTTTGCTTTCTCATCAAGCTTTCTTCTTCTTTTAACCGGAATTTGAAAATAACAAAGAGAACCAAACACACTTAGATGATTTACGTTTTGTTTCTTCCCACTCCATAATTCAAATGGAGTAATATCATCCTTTAACGCCTTAGAGGGTAATATATTCTGTATGTAAACTGAAGTAAATACTGTCTCATCCCAAATGATTTTGGCATTGTTTGATTGACAAGCATTGTTCGTGCCATTTTAACTATAGTCGGGTTCTTTCTTTTGGCAACACCATTCTGTTGTGGAGAGTATGGTGTTGTCAATTGCTTGTGAATACCGGTTTCTTGACACAACTTAATGAAATCCTTGGACATATATTCTCCTCCTCCATCGGTCCTTAATGTCTTGATATACTTACCGGATTGTTTCTCGACTAAAGCTCTGAATGTTTTGAACTTCACAAAGACTTCATCCTTTTGTTTGATGAAATGAACCCAATTCATTCTTGTGAAGTCATCTATAAACAAGACGAAATACTTGCTTCCATTCAATGAAGATGTTTTCATAGGTCCACAAACATCTGAATGAATCAACTCCAAAACATTTTTAGAAACTCTTTGAGATTTCTTTGAAAAACTTCTCCTTGGTTGCTTCCCTCTTTCGCATGAATCACATATCTCTTTAACCATGGTGAATCTAGGTAGATTCTCAACAATCTTTAATCATTGCATTGCTCTTATCTTGTCGAAGTTTACATGCCCCAACCGCTTATGCCAAAGTTTAGATTGATCTCCAACCTCCTCTATCGCAAGCATTGTGGTTTCTTTGTTCTTGTTCCATTTAATTGGAAAATTTTTGTTTACCATCTTAACCTCCATAATATTTCTCCTTTGTGGACTTGAGTCTCACATTTTTCATTTTCAAAGACCAATCGATATCCATTTGATATCGTTTGCGCTACACTTAGCAAATTCCTTGCTGATTCCGGAACCAACATTACATCTGTAATTGTGTGAACTCCATTATTGGTTGCTACTTGTACATCTCCTTTTCCTAATGCCATTAAGCTCTAGCCGTTTCCAATCTTGATAAGAATCTTCTTATTTCTATCAAGAGTTACAAAGAACTTCAATTCTCTTGACATGTGGTTCGTAAAACCACTATTGATCAACCAAGATTCATCATCATTCTTTGATGATGATCCTTCATCTATTTCACTAAACAACATGTGAATTTCTTCTTCTTGGTCACAATTTGCTTCTTCAAAACTTAGATTTGTCCCCTCGGTCTTTAACTTGCAATTTCTGCCATAATGTCCATGTTTTCCATACGAGTAACAACGTCTTGCACCTTTCTCGGCTTTAGGAAAAATACCATTATTCTTCTTCCTCCAACATTGTTATCCATCCTTATTGTCATGTTTACAAAAGTCACACCATCATCCGGGTTTCTTTTGATGTTTGGTCTTAGATTTATTCACTCGTTTTGAACCAAACATACTCCCTTTCGCTTGCACGTAGACAGCTCCCTCCGATGAGTTTTCCAGTCTTGATTCTACTCGCTTTACATGAGCCTTTAACGTACCTACTAACTCAGTCATCGACAATGTAGATAGGTCCTTTACCTGCACCAGCAGTCAAAATTGAGTCAAACCGTTCCGACAAAGAGATCAAGATCTTTTGCACCAAATGATAATCATTTTTCTCCTCTCCATGAAGTCTCAATTATTTTCCGACTTCAACCAACTTAGTGATGAACGTGTTGATGCTATCACCTTCTTCCATCTTCAAATTTTCAAAAAATATCCACAGAGATTATAGCTTAATCATCTTAACTTAAGGACTACCTTAAAAATCCGATTCTAACATCATCCAAGCTTCTCGTGCATTAGAAGCCAGAGCAATCCTTGGAAAGATACTAAATGTTACAGTTGTTTGAAGTATCTGCAAGTTCATCATGTCTTTCAAGGTCGTGTCTTCAAATCCTTTAGAATTTATGGGTGTACCTTCAACGGTCGAACCGCTTGTTAAAGCTTCATGTTCGATCACATCCCAAATTTTTCTAGTTTTGAGAATTTTCTTCATCTTAATCTTCCAAAACCCATAATCTTCTCCATTGAAGATTGGGATCACTTGTTGCATTGTTGCTTCCATGCTCTGATACCATATAAGTCTAATACGAAAACAGTGTTCTGTTTCGTATATGTTTTGTGTTTTCTTCTTACAGAACACGTTACACTTGTATACGATCGTATTTTTCTCTTGATGAGAACATGTGTATTATTAATCATTAACAAACATATATACAACATAAGACACGACATAAACGAAGAAAAACAAATCTTCTAAACCTAACCTAAGAGACATGTTTCATCACTATAACCGTATAACAGTTACAATAAGTTCTTCGTATTAGTTCATGATACAAATACTTATCTTAGTTTATACGAATACTTAATCTAACTAATGTAGTGTTAAATATATACAATAACAATGTAATTCATAATTATAATTTAAATATCATAACTTTATACAAATGAAAACATGATTAATTCCAATAGCATTTCTTGACAAATGTTTGCGCCATAGTTGGAGGTATTGTCTATAATATATATACCATAACAACTCTTCTTGGTTGATTTACACGAAAAATCCGAAATGAAACATGTAAAAATGTTGCAGGTGTTTTTACCGTGTCTAGGATAATAGATGCATTTATTTACCATGGTCAAAAATCTATTAATAAGAAGATGGAAATCGGTAAATTTAGCTGATCCTCTTTTACACATTGGGGTTTTGGGTTCTCTCTTTTTTGGTTTACGAATAAGGAGATAACATGGTCAATTGCGTCACAGATGTAATATCGTATAGAGAAATTCCTTAGAATATCACCATTTTAAGTTTTATTAGTTGGTATGTGTTTGTGTGTGTTGATTATTTAGTTGGATAATATTATTTCTTATGCTAATCGAGTATCAACGATTACTACTATTCTTTTTGTTGAAACCTGAAATGGAAAACGTATAATACTATAATTATGATCATTGGTTTTTTTATTCATAGTTACCTTTAAGAAAAAGTTTGTGCTTTAGCTAAATTATTAAAACTCACAACTTTTCTTTGTTCAGCAGAAAATATGTGTTTTTGTCTTTTCGTTTCAATTTCAACACTGCAATTTTTCCTCTCTTGAGTTTTACTTATATTTTATTGTTTTTTTTCCAATGGTAGGAGTTTGGTTAAGAGAGAAGCTACATAAGTGAAACTGTGTTAATTTATGTGTTTTATTTTTCCTTGTGAGTCTTTCGTCCTTAGTTTTCTCAGTAATCTAGATTTATGTACATTTTCGTCTTTTAAGATCATAAGAAATCAATTCTCTTCAATTTTTTTCGATGGGTTTTTGTGTTCATTAGATATTGTCTCAAATTGGATTTTGACTGAGCATGACACATAATAATAATGTTAGAAAACATGTCATTGTTTTAGGAATCGTGTCATTTTTAGGGAGCGTGTTATGTTTTCGGAAATCCTTTTCAATACTTTATATTGACATTATAAACCTCAACTTCTCTGGTTGTTACTAGATGTTTATCTGAACTTTTTTCTTATATCTGAACAATAAAACATATGGTTTGTTAAGATGTATATGATGAAGTTTTTCTTACGCAGATTTTGTCAAAAATGGTGAATCTATATTGTGTTTGTGGAGAGTGAAAATCAATCAAAAACATCCAGTAGAAAATCAATCAAAAACATCCAGTAAAAATTCTTCCTAAAACGTGTTTTAAACATTCTTTTCATTTGTTTCTAATCCTTACTAAAAACATATATTTCATTTTCGTTATTCTTCAATTTACAACATATTTGTTTGTTTTTATTCAGGTGTGTGACAAAAACAAGCTTGTTTCTCATGAAAATATAGGTAGTAACATCCAATCAGTCTCCTTAATTGATGCAGAGTTTTGTGAAGTGGAGAACATTCCAATCATGCATCCAATTGTAGTATATTCAAGGCACAAAAACCACAAAATCCAACCAGCATGATGTTCTTAGTATCCCTTTTTCGTTTTTGTATGATTTATGATAGCTTGCCTAAATCTGTTATAACACTTTTTAAAACTTTATTTTAAACTTCTTTTTGTTTGATGATGAAGTTGTGCAAAGTGGAAAATGTTGTCGCCGTTGAGAACAATGGAAGTAATGAAGAGATTGATGTAAGTTGAGAATATTCAAAGAATAATAACGCAAAGTTTAGATGGTGATTCACATTTACATGTGTCTCATGAGAATAAACATGTAATTCTTCTCACACAACCTTACATGATTTAAATTGTCCATTTATTGTTATCATGACGATTTTTTTGGATAATTTTTCATGAACCATTCAGGTCAATCAGAGATATATTGTAAGTGACACATGTTCATTCTTGACTGACGATAAAAGAGACTATTAGAGTCTATTGCATCATATTCTAGATTTTCCTCCAGTTCATATAGATCTTTCTCATTCCACTGAAGGGAGTGATGACATATATGTCAAAAGATATTTTAAGAACAATAAAGAGATGATGTTTAGGATGAGGAAGTGGGCATTAGAGGGAAAGTGTGAGTTCAATTATTTGTGGTCAGACAAGTCAAGATTGGTATTAGGTTGCATTGATGATAAATGCACTTGGAGGCTACGTGCAACTATTATACCTCATTACGCTTACTTTGTGGTGAAAAATTATGTGCATGAACACTCCTATGACACAACACATAGGAATCCTAACCATAGGCAAGTTACTACGAAAACCCTTGCATCTCTTATATGTAGTGGTTATTCTGAGAAGAAAGATAGGCTGAGACCAAAACAAATCATTGATTTAGTCAGAATATGCTCAGATTTTGGTCAGAGGAACTCATGAAGATGTTATCATAACCTCTCAATATGGTTGTTCAAGGTTTAAGAGAAGAATCTAGGATCCATGGTTTTCCTAGAGATAGACGATGATGCAAAGTTCAAGTATATTTTTCTTGGATTGGGGCAATCATTGAGAGTACTTAAACACATAAGAAGAGTGATTGATGTTGATGGTACATTCTTCAAAGCCAAGTTCAAGGGAACTCTTCTAGGAGCTTTTGCGCAAGATGGAGACTTCCACATTTATCCGTTAGCATTTCGGATTGTGGATTCCAAAAATGATGATTTTTAGACTTGGTTCTTAAGAGGTTTGAAGACTGTGATCCCTGATGGAGAAGACCTTGTTTTTGTGTCTTCCATGCTCAATCAATAGCTAAAGGTATATAAATTATCTATTCCCTTCCACACAATGGTTTTTGTAGAGTCCATCTGTTAAAATAAAGGTTTGATCTTTGCTGTAGAAGTTGCTGCTAATGCTTACACTCAATTTGAGTTCCATGAGAGTTTCTCAACTATTAGAATTCATAATCTGAGGCTTGCTACGTATTTGGAGGAAGCATATTTTACTAAATGGGCTAGATCTTACGCACCAGCGAACAGATACAACATTATTACAACAAACATAGATGAGTCATTGAATTCGATGTTAAACATGCCAAGGGAGATGCAAGTTATATCTCTGCTTGAGACGATAAGATCGATCCTCACGAACTATTTTATGAACGTAGGAAAAGGCTTTCAAAGTTGAGAAGTATGCAACACCGAAAGTAACTGAGATTATTGCTGGAAGGTATGACACGAAGTAATGGTTCTTGATGTAAACCAAGTTGATGAGTTTAGATTTAAGAATTTGGAATTTAGATTTAGGGTTATGCTTGTTAGATTTTTAGATTTTAATTTTAATTTTGGAATGCTAAAATTGATAGATTTTTTGTTTTGGAATGTTATAAGATTTTGAACTTTTTTAGATTGTTTTTAAATTATTAGAATGTTTTTGGATTTTAAAATATTTTAGATTATTTTTAAATTATTAGATTGTTTTTAGAATGTTTTTAAATTAGTAGATTTTTTTGTAAATTGTTATTAAATTATTTTTTAAAATTGTAATTAAATTGTTTTTAAATTGTTGTTCAATTTTAATTGTTATTTTTAATGAATAGATTTGTTTTTTGAAATTTTTAATAATGATTTTTTCTAGGGATTATGGTGCGTTTCATCGGTCTACTTTTAGGGTGGTGGTTCGCGTCGGAGGCAAAGAGCAAGTCAAAACCGCTCGACTCATGTTTCAGATACCCAATCACCGGCTTCAACGCTTGCAGCGGCTTCAACTCCCACGCTTGCAACGGCTTCAACTCCCATGCAGATGAACATCGAGGACTTTGTTTCTCAACCTGGATGCAAACGCTTGCATCCACTTCATCTGGATTTTGAGGGAAGACACACGTGGTAAGTTTTTTTTTATGATCTTAATGATTGTTAGATTTATTTTTTGTAGGTTTAAAAGTTTATAAATATTTTATTTTGTACGTTTCATTTATTTTATAATGGGATCACGAAGTCCATCAACCAGATGCTTAACGGATCGCTACAGTGTTGTATACTTTGTACTCGACCATGCTGATGGCAGACCATGATATGTGGTTTCGGTAATATGCGGTAAGTTTTTAGTTTTATTTATTTTAGTTTAATTTTAAAATTTTTATTTTCATATACATTTTCTTTATGCAGCAAGATTTCAGTTGGGATAGAGACCTCACGTCTACGGTTAGATGTGAGTTCGATGCTAAGGCATCGAAGATGTACTCAAAAAAGTTGAACGAGTGGAAGGGCAAGTGGATGCGGAATGAGTTGCCTAGGGAGTTGCTTACGAACCCCGACCTATGGAACATGTTCATTGATTATTCGAAGATGGAGGAAACCTGGGCAACGTCAGTAACTAAATCTACCAATCGGAAGAGCGACCGCGAGGGTAAAGGAGTTACGCATAATTTGGAAGCAACTAGCAAAGCTTCCTGGGAACAAAAACTTGTAAGTTTATTTTTTCTTAATTTTTATTTCAATTTATTAATATTTTTATGAATTTTTCATTTTTTTAGTTTTTGAAAGATGGTGTACGTCCTACACATCTTGTGTTGCTACAAGATGCACACACAAACAGAAAGACGAGTCAAATACAAGATTCACTTGCATGGGTTATCGTCGAGAACATCATGAGGATTGGTGATGAGTTTCTCCAATCTCAACCGGTTGTTGAAGGAACTTCTCAGTGCACCGAATTTCTGTTTGAGAAGATCAACGAATTGGTTTACGAAGTAAGTAACATTTATAGTTTTTTTTTTTACTTATTATCGAATTCTATTTTTAATTTATATAATTGTAACATTTAATTTGATATAAAATACAAACGTTATGATAATATATATACCAATCAAACTGTCTTGTACTTGTTTAACCATTCTTGATATGTTGTTAATTGAGAAAATTTTGGTGATTGAAATAGATCCAACAATGGATATTCTTCAGGCATCATAGTTAATGCAGGGTTTGAAGGTGCTCTGAAGGGAGTGATGGTAACAGCATATTGTTTGACATCCCATTTGCTCCTCCTTAGAAAATTTTTCCCTCTTCCTTGAACCCTAATCTTCTTAGCTGGATGGTCATCTTCATCATCAGCCCTCTTCTTCTTCGCTTTCTCCTTTGGATAAGACAAACCGATTATGTTATATAAGGATCATGTCAGGAAAGCATTTTTAAACTACTACAAATCCTTCTTATATCTTTCCTAAACTACTACATAGCCTTTCTAAATAACTACGGATCATTCCCAAATCTTTCCTAAACTACTATTTATCATTTCCAAATATTTCCTATACTACTACAGATCATTACCAAATTCTCTTAAGTTCCCAAATTTCATATGTAACCAGCAATAAGAAAAGGCAGAATCTCATCGCTATATAAATTTGAAAGTAGATATTAGATTATTTGTAAAGAAGATGCATATGTTTGGAATTAGAGACAAGAGTCTTACCAGAGCTTAAACTAAATCTATTGATGATAATCTTAATTGGTATCTATCTATAAAAACACAAGAAACTAAAATTGAAATAGCAAATAACCTGAACATTAGCTAGAGGATCCCACGAACCATTCACATATTCCTATGAATCCTCACATCCTTAATGTTGAACTGAAGTACGCATGTGGTATGAATTATGTGTACATGCACCTTTGATTCCACCAAAAGTGTTTTCACATTTCCTCTTCACCAGTGATCTATGCGGAAGACATCAACCTCTTTCATCAGAATTAAGATTGAGATGTATTATTTTGTTTGAGCCAATGGAGGTGGTTGAGGATAGATTCGCATCTCTAAGACACACTCCATATGTTTAGTTGTTTTGTTGGTGTACAAATCTGTGTACTCCACAACAAACATCCTCGTATCACCTACTCGTGTTGCCTTCTGCTTCACCATATCAGTGTACCACTTTTCATCTGGATGGGATATCTCCACAGTAGAACTCGCTAGTAAGTGAGGTGTTAGAATGGTTTTAGGAGTTTTAGGGTGTGCCTCAGAAGTTTCAGGACATATGTCTATACTTGGCTCTTTATCAGCAAATCGATCTATGGAAGTAGGTGATTCTATAGGAGCAACAAACGATATATCTCCCTGCAAGTACAACATTTGTGTTAGTATATTTTTGGAAATAATTTAGAATTTAAAAAACTCTTACCTTCTAAGTATCATCTTCTTTACTAATCGGCTTTGCGATATGAGGGGATTCCATCTGAGTATCTTTCTTCAATGTATCACCCTGCATCCACATAAATGTGTTATGAACTATTGATATAGCATTTTTGGAGTATTTTAGTATAAGGGTTATGGTCTGTTTTAAGAAATTATCACCTCTTGAGTCTGATCTACCTCCAATTTACTTCTGTGCAGCTGGGTGATTGTGTCAGAACATGACTCAAAGGCTGCGTACCACCCTTCTCTTTATCACTCTGCAAATTAATGAACATGTTAGGAACATTTTATATAGGTTTGAAAACCTTCCTAAAGTATTAAAATATAAAAGGAACAAGAAATCTTACCTCCTCAGCAGAATCCCATTGTAATTGAGGTGCTAAAATGGTTTTCTGAGTTTCAGGGTGTGCCTCAGAAGTTTGAGGACGTCTGTCTATATTTGGCTCTTTATTAGCAAGTGGCTTTGCGGAAGTAGGTGATTCTATAGGACAAACAAACGATTTATCTCCCTGCAAGTACAACATTTGTGATATTATATTTTTGGAAATAATTTAGAGTTAAAAAAGCTCATACCTTCTGAGTATCATCTTCGTTACTAATCGGCTCTGTGAAAATAGGTGATTCCATCTGAGTATCACCCTGCATCTACAAAAATGTCTTAGGAACTATTGATATAGAATTTTTGGAGTTTTTCAGTAGTAAGGGTTATGGTATGTTTTAAGAAATTATCACCTTTGAGTCTGATTTACCTCCACATTTTTTATGTGCGCCTAGTTGATCGTGTAAAAACAGGAGTCAAAGGCTGTGTATCACCCTTCTCTATATTACTTCGCAAAATACTGGGCGTGTTGGGAACATTTAATATATGTTTTTAGTAAGACCTTGCTACAGTATTGAAATACAAAAGGAACAAGGAAATTTACCTCCTTAGTAGTTAAAATTAGATCTTCTACTAGCTCATATGTTGGGGTCCCCTCAGTTGTCTAATTTTTGTTCTGTGTTTTCTCATGTGTCTCAGACTGTTGTTCGTTTACTACATGAGATGAATCTTCTACATCCCCTCTGACCCTCTCCATTAATGAATCTTCTTCAAAAATCCTCGAGACTCTCTCAGTAGATGAATTGTCTTCCTCCTCTTTGGTTTCAACCTCTTGCACATGTGATCTCATAGTGTTTTATCTTGCTGCAAAATGTTTTGGTCAATTAAGAATTATCCATAACCAAAAAAATATGAAGCTAAGATAAATTAACAATAGGAAGATAAAGAACTTAAGTAAAGCAAAGATAAATCAAAATATCAAGCGATTGAAACTACATAATACTTGCACTACAGATCTTTCCCAAATTTTTCTTAAATAACTACAAATCCTTCCCAAATATTTTCTAAATAACTACAGATCATTTCTAAATCTTTCATAAATAACTACATATGCTTACCAAATCTTTCATAAACTACTAAAAATCCCTCCCAACTCTTTACTAAACATCTAGAGATCATTCCCAAATTATTTCTACACTACTATAGATCCTTGCCAAAAAAATTCTTTTACCTTAGCAATTGTATTTATAGGCTCTTTATACATTCCTAGATTTTTCACAATCTCTTATAATCGAGCATTGATAGCTTTGTTCCCATCTTCAACCCTCTTGATAGCTTTGTTCCCATCTTCAACAATCTTGATGAGTTTGCTCAGTTTTGTATCTACTGAATCACCTGAAGAAGAGGTTGTAGTAGCTTGTATAGAGGCTTCTCTATGTCTTTCCGAATGGGGATACCGTAATCTTTGTGATGGAATTTCTTGCAACGCATCGTAGCCATCAATAATCTTATTTTCCAGTGTTGATGTGTTAATTTGAATCCCTTCACGACTAGATCATGTATTGAAGCTAAATGTAGATCTATGTTGTCTTCCATAAAGACATTGTCTTTAGTATCTCCTAGTATCTTTGGCAGGATGCATACCACATTCATCTGCACAACAGTTAAATCAACATTGATCAATAATAGGAAGATAAATCAACTATAGGAAGAGAAAGAGAATAATTAAAGCTAAGATAAATCAAAAATATCAAGCTATTGAAACTACATAATACTTGTATACAGATCTTTTCCAAATCTTTCCTAAATAACTACAGATCTTTCCCAAATCTTTCCTAAACTAATATAGATCCTTCCTAAATTTTTCATAAACTACTACAAATCATTCCCCAATCCTTTATAAACTACTACATATCCTTCCCAAATCATTTCTAAACTACTTCCTTCCCAAATCCTTCCTAAACTACTATAGATCCTTTCCAAATCTTTTCTAAAATACTATAGATAATTGTCAAATACTTCCTAAACTACTAAAAATCCTTCCCAAATCATTCACAAACTACTACAGATCCTTCCTAAATAACTATGGATCCTTCCCAAATCTGTAAAGAAGATGTGAAATTAGGAAAAAATTCATGCTAGAGTCTAATATTGAAAAAGCAGATAACTTTTATAGATAAATCAACAATATGAAGATAAAGAACTTAAGTCATATTAAGGAATTACTTACATACTCTCCTCCTTTTACGTATAAAACATCTTCAATAGTCGGAGATTTTAGCTGAATGTATTTCTCACACATAAAAGTTGTGACTGGGACTGCCTTGTCGATGATAGAGCATGCTGACTAAAGCTTGGATATGGATTCCAGAATCCATAAGTGTAGCGCAATAGGAAACCCATTAATGTCATACTTGTCCTTATTGACTTATGTTAGCCGTATTTCGTATGCGTCTTTCCCTTCATGGATGATTCATCAACATCCATATCTTTGGCTTTCTCTAGGTACACTTTTGGAAACTTGGCTGATGAGACTCTCTAATCGAGAATCTCAAAGGTTTTCCACCAAAATGGAACCAAAGCTCATTGTCTTTCTTGGTGATAAGGTTCCTTGTCAGCAAGCAATGGAGCATTTTCGCTGACAGCATCATCTTCCCATTCAAGATGAATTTCAAAATTGGACACAAAAATGAATTTTTGATCTTCTGAAACTCCTCTCGGCCGGGTATTTTTTCCACTTGCGAGATGAAGTCGTAATTTGCAAACTGTTTTATTTTAGTAAAATTTTCTACCGGTTTCATCTTCATTTTGAAATGTAAACCATGCAGTGTGATGGCACCAGAGGAGAATGAATCTTCCATTTCTGTTGTTTCACCTGTTAAAGGAACAAAAACATAAGTTTTTGAAAATGCTTCTCTACGATTCAGGATAGTCTTCATAAAATACTACTCATAGTTTTCTTCAGATTAGGAAAATGACAATTTTAGAACACAAATTACCTAAAAAGCTCTAGAACAAGCAAGATACGGTAACTATGTGTTTTGGGAATGCTTCCCAAATGATTTATTTGTTATATATATAACTTGGAGGAATCATATTTTAAAAACTACGAATATCTTTATAAATTTAGTATGAGCATCCTAAACTATTACGAATCTTCTTCAACTTATTCCTAAATAACTACAGATACTTCCAAAATTGTAGTCTCAAATGCGAGATTGTGAAGAGAAATTCAAATCAACATAAATCTATTTGAAACATGACACAAACACTACAATTCATAGAGAGAAAATTGTATAAATTTACCTTTTTATGATTGACTTCTCAAAAGATTTCTCAGTCTTGAAACTGAAAAGTTTCAAATGTGTGCACCTGCAATAAACATAATATCAATATGACTTATGATTCAAGCTACATAATCATAATATTGGCAATGAAACAATCAAACCAAGAAAGCTTCAAATATGCAGGATACAACAATGAGACAATTTAAGAAATTTCCTAAACTTCATATGTAAGCAAAAACACTATTTAGTAAAAATCACTATCCATCAAATTTTGTTCAATTTTTTTTCATATATAACCAGCAATAAGAAAATGCAGAATCTGAGCTCTATATAAAGTGTCTTGGAGCTCTAAACATGCTCGAATCAGCAATTTCAATCAATATGAAGACAACAAGAAAATTTTCAATTAATATCAAGGCATCAAGATCATATGTTCAAGTCAAACTTCTTTATTACCGTCATAATCTTTTCTAAATAATTATGGATCCTTCACGTATCTTTCCTAAACTACTACTAATATTTTCCAAACCTTTCCTAAATAACTTTAGATCCTTTCCAAATCTTTTCTAAATAACTAATGATCCTTCCTAAATAACTATAGATCTTTCTCAAATTTGTAGCAACAAGATGCATATGTTTGAAATTAGTAACAAGAGTTATGCCAAAATTTAAACCAAATCTATTGATGATTATCTAATCTTAATTGGAATCTATTTTATATGAACACAAGAAACTAAAATTCAAAAAGTAAATACTTGTAAGAAAACTGAACTGAACTGAAGTTGAAATAGCAAAAATAAATCAAAAAAATACTTGTAAGAGAGGAGACACAGAAGTTGATCTCTACAGGCTTGACAAATCTGAATTGAGAGGAAATAAGCTTGCAAAACAAAAACAAGGAATAACAAGATGAAATTCAAAAACCAAGATCAGAAGTGAATACAAAGTTCCGATCAAAACTCTTATGATCTTAGACACTACATCTCCAGAGTCACTACATACAATTTTTATCAAATCGAAAGCAAAGATCTAAAGTGAATGCAAAGTTCCGATCAAAAAGAGGCAAAGCAACTGGAAGAAGAAAAATACACTAACATGATTCGAGAAATGATAACTTGATAACCCCATAATGCTAGCAACAATGAAATAAAAAGCTGATATGCGAAATCATAGAACCAAGATTAATGGAATCTCATCTTAAACTCAAGCTCCCAAAAACCGCAAATTAAACTTTGACTAGGATTTCAAAAATTAAACGCAAATCAAGCAAACCCTAGGAATCAATATGATGTTAAAGAATATATGGGAAATTTAGAGAATTACTTCGACTAGGATTCCGGTGGAGAAGAAAGAGGATGTTCGGGCAGGGGAGTGACGATTCCGGTGGAAAGGAAAGAGGAGGTCATGGTGGGTTGGATTGAAGATTCCGACGGAAAAAAAAGAGGAGGTTCTGGCGGTTTGGAGTGAAGATTCCGACAGTTTGGAGTGAATATTCCGGCGGAGAAGAAAGAGGAGGTTCTGGCAGTTTTGAGTGAAAATTGACCTAGAAAACCACATTATGCTATTGTTGGGAAATTAGTGTTTTGTGAGGGAAGTGTTCAGTTGTCATTTAAAAGAAAATTGATAGTAAAAGTGGTCTAAAAACATATTTGGTGGTATTTAAAAGAATTTCCCTATCTTATATATTTTTATTTTTTTATTAAACTGACTATATAAATATAATATTAAGATATATTGGTACATTATGCTTTATTTTAATGAAGTGATAGGTTGGGATTTGTTTTTTATTTTTAGATTATTAAAAGGTTCTGGTAAATTTTTCATATCTGTAATATTAGTTTTGTCCCAAACATTAATCAATTACGTAACTTCTAAAATTTACCTATGATAATTTTCTAGTTGAAGTATAATACTTGGTGATAGGTTGAGTTGCCAAAGACATGTTTTGGGTTGTAAGTTGTAACAATCCAAATGTGTTAACAGCCCACCGTGCGTTACAATACTCTCTTTTGACTTTTTGTGTTTTTTGTCTTTTTGAAGATAAGATTATGGGTTTGAATAATTTACGTAAAATCAGTTAGTCAAAATGATTAATATGGAGACAATTTTAAAAGTTAAATCTTGAGTCAATCTTTGAATCTTAGGTTTGGATTCAGTGAATGAGAAAAAATTAAGAAGATAAATATGCTTTCTATCTTATAATCAAATTCGCATACCCCATGCATAACACTCTGTCACTCTCCATAAACGATTCAATTCAAAAAAATCATTCACTCTCCATATGCGTTCGTTTTTTTTCAGTCATGAGATTGAGGATGTCGTTATTAGAAAATATATTGATTCTTATTCAAATTCATGATTTCTTGTTTGACAGTTTACATTGTTTCTTTTGTTCCGGCTGGCCCTTCTGGTTTTTCTATTTGCAAACACCCTTTTATATCATCTGAATTTTTCCTTTCTCTTTTGATAGAGTTCACTCATCACTCATCAAGAGTTAAATATATTTCAAACACAAACTTGGTTTTGAATAAGAATCATTTTTTTATTATATGTTTAGAAACTCTCTCAAAACTAAACATCCAAAACTCTCTTAAAACTCTTAAAATCAATGTCACAACTCAACATTTATATTTATAGGATTTAACACACCTTTGCTTAAACCTTTTCCTAGTCCTATTAGAGTTAGATAACTTCTAATCCTACTTGACTTATCTTTAGCTAAACAATAATCTTATCCTAACACATATAAGATTTCTTATATTGCAAGTTATCTTAAACTTTAAACTTTATCCACCATTCACCCCCTTAAGATTCAACTTAGTCTTGGTGAGATCTTGAAATCATATCAATCTTATCATATCCTTGAACTTGATCCTTGCTAGGGCTTTAATCAATATATCTACACATTTTTCTTCTCCAGATTCATGCTCCACCTCAATTTGATCATTTCAACACATTCTCGGAAGAAATGATATCTTTTGTGTATGTGTTTACTTTGGCCATGGAATACATGATTCTTTGTGAGTGCTATAGCAGATTGGTTGTTAATCCGTATAGTTTTCTTCACACATCATTGACCCGTGATTTCACTCAACAAATCTTGAAGCTATATTGCTTGTTTTGCTTCAGTGGCTGCCATAAACTCAGCTTCACACAAAGATAAGGCTACCGTTTGTTGCTTTGTGAACACCAAGTGATTGATGACTCGCCAAAATAAAACACATGTCCGGTTGTGCTTCTTCCATCATCAAGATCATCATTATGACTACTATCACTATGGCCAATAATCTACTTTGATCCTCCACGCGTAAATCTTAAGCCATAAGTTAAAGTTCCTTGAAGATACCTTAGTATTTGCTTCATCACCACGCCATGTGATTCTCTAGGATCGTGCATGTACCTACTTGCTACTCCAACCGAGAAAGCAAGATCGCGTCTAGTATATAAGAGGTATCTTAGGAAACCTATACCTCTACGATACATTGTGGCATCAACATCAGCTTCTTCTTGCGCTTTGGACATTATCAAACCAAACTCTATAGGTATGTATGTAGGATTGCACGTATCTAAGCCGGTTTCTTTTAGGATTCGTCGAGCATAAGCCTTTTTATTGATCTCGATCCCATCTTCACTTTGATTAAATTCTATCCCAAGATAATATGTGAGCTTTCCAAGGTTTGTCCTCAAACTTTGTCGACATGCCAGCATTGGAAAGATTGTCTCCTTCTTACTTGCGATAAGATCCACAAATTCATTTATGATCCTTTGTGTATTCCTGGTTACAAAAAGATTATCCACATACACGGCTATGATGAGAAGATTGTCTCTTTCTTACTTGCGATACACAGAATTTTCTTTGCAACACTTTATGAACTTTATGTCTTTCAAGATCTGGTCAAGCTTTTTGTTCCAACAACGAGGGGCATATCTCAAGCCGTTCAAAGCCTTGGAGATTTTGAAAACTTTATGCTCTTCTCCCTTCTTCTCAAATCCTTCGGGTTGAGACACATACACATCTTCTTTGAGCTCACCATGAGAAGCGGCAAGAGCTACAAGTAGCCTAATGGTTTCAATGTGAGTTACCAGTGCAAATACTTCATCAAAATTGATTCCCAATTTTTGTACATATCTTTTTGCAACGAGTCTAGCTTTGTACTTGGTGATTAAACCATCCGTGTTTCTCTTAATCTTGAAAACCCACTTAAGACCAATAATCTTGTTTTCAGTTGGTTTATCAACTAGTAACGAAGTATTGTTCTTGTTGATGGAATCAATCTCCTCTATACACCCCTTTGTCCACTCTACAGAATCTTTAGCTTCTTGATAACTCATTGGTTCATCACTGATCGATAAAAGAAGCTTCTCACATTCTATATCAGCTAGAAGAACATGATCATAAAGCTATCTTGGTTGACTTACTTGACGATTTGATCTTCGTAGTGGGGATTGATTGATTTCCTCTTGGTTAATGACGTCTTGATGTGTATTATTCAAATGATTTTATGATTATTTGAACATGTTTGAGATCCTTCATCAGAGTTTGAATCATTCACTTCATCTTCTTGTTCTTTATGGTTTTGATCATGACTTCTGGTGTAGGTTTGTTCATTTTCGATTACAAACGGACCTTTTGCTGCATCCATTACTTCTCCCCAAGTTATTCTAAACATTAACAGATCACCATCAATGTCTTCGTTAGCTCCCTTCCAATTCCAACTCGCCTTCTTGTTAGTGACAACATATCGGCTTACCACAACTCTTCTTGTTTTTGGGTTATAGAGCCTTTGATCCTGGCTCTATTCCAAGATGAACCAACCTTTGAGAACGGCCAGCTAACTTCTTTAAGCTAACGGATTCAACTTTGGCGTGAGAAAGACATCCAAAAACCTGAAGATGATCTATGTTAGGTTTCTTGTTTCTCAAGCATTCGTAAAGTGTTTGATTTTTCAAAGTTCTTGTGGGAACACGATTGATTAGGTACATTGAGTGTCGTACCGCCTCTCTCCACAAGAAATTTGGAACCCTCATTGCTTTGAGAATGCTTCTTGTCATCTCCATCAAAGTTTGGTTTCTCCTTTCTACAACACTATTTTGTTGCAGTGTGTAAGGATCCGTCAAGTTTCTCTTGATTCTTTTTGTGTCACAAAACTCTTGGCACTCTTCTGAGGTAAACTCTCCACCTCTATCTTTCCGTAATGTCAAGATAATATTCCCATGATCCTTTTCTAATAAGGTCTTGAAGCCTTTGAACTTGTCAAACGCCTCACTCTTCTTCTTTAGTAAAATTGTCCACATGTATCTTGTTTAATCATCAATGAGTACAAAGATGTACCTATTACGGGAAAGTGTAGCTAGTGATATAGGTTCACACAAGTCCGCATGGAAAACTTGTCGAGTTTGTTTACCAACTAAGAATGACTTGCAAAGTTTTTTCTTACTTTTGATCTCAGGTAGACCATGGACCATCTCAATTGTTAACATCATCTTGATAGTTTTGACACTTATATGCCCGAGTCTTGCATGCCACCTCTATGTTTCATCATCGATTCTTGAGTGTATACAAATCAATTTTCCAATTTTAAGGTTGATCTTGTAAAGTCTATTAGGAGATCTTATTACTTTTATCAGGAGTCTTCCGCTAGGATTATGTAGTGTTAGATAATCATGTTTCATTCTAATATATCACCCATGCTCGGTTTCTTGACCTAGACTCAGTATATTGCTTCTTAGTTCCAAAATGTAATAGACGTTGCTTAATAGCTTTTGTTCACCGGTTTTCCCTTGGAAAACAATTGATCATTTTCCACCGATGTCTATTCCCTCACCAAACTTAACCTTCCCTTTCATGTTTTGATTTATCTCAAAGAAGAATATTTTATTCCGGTCTTGTGGTTGCTTGCACTGTTGTCTAAATACCAAATTCCTTCTTCTCTATTCTTTGTCTCGTATTTCTTTGGCATTAGATTTTCTTCATTGAGAAATACAATCTCATGCATGTGGAGAGCCTCATCTGTTTCTTGTGTTTTGATCTTTTTTGCTTCTTGGACTCCTTGTCTTCTTTCGTGACAGTTCGAAGAAAAGTGACCAACCTTGTCACATCGATAACACTTCAAGTTCGATCTATATTTCTTCTCTATGTTTCGATCTTGAATATTAAATCTTCCACGTCTTCTAGCCCGAAAAAAAGCTCTTCCTCGGCCTCTTGAGTTTTTGTTGTTTGCTTGGTTACCACGCTACTCCATGCTTGAGACTAACAGCTTCCCTTGTGTCTCAACATGATTCTCATCATCAATGATACGCTCCACGTATGCTTTGAGCCGTCAAACTATATCTTTGAAATCGGCCTTTTTTAGATCTAGGACTTGCTCACGTGATGCTATGATGTGTATAAACTTGTTTCGTGGTAAATTATTAAGAAACTTCATCACGAGCTTTGGTTCCTCCATGGTTTGACCTAGGACCACTGAATTTGACGCTAGTTCTGATAGCTTTCCCGAGAAGAAACCTATTGTGTCTAAATCTTTCATCTTAATTCTTTCAAATTCGGACATGAGGGTTAGAAGTCTCGCTTCTTTGACACGATCTGCTCCAAGATGTCTTGCTTTGATCGCTTCCCATATACTTTTTGGCGAATAAAGATCACTAACTTGTAATATGAGTGTTTTGTGTATGGCTTGAAATAAAAAGGCAATCGCCATGTCATTTTTTTCACCTATGGTTGATCCTGCCTCGATCGTCTCCTTCACCTTGTGAGCATGCAAGTTCACTTTCATTCTCATTGCCCAAAACAAGTAGTTTAATGAGGTGAGCATTGGACATTGAATCTATGAATGTCCAAGCTCCTTCAACCTCGTCATCGGATTACTAGCATCTCCCATGAATCGGGTATGCATCTAGTGTTTGACGAATTGATAACTACTAAATCTGATACTAATTCAAGATTTAAATATAAAACACAAACTGGCTTTAAATAAGAATCACTCTCTTATTATATGTTTAGAAACTCTCTCAAAACTAAACATCCAAAACTCTCTTAAAACTCTTAATCAATATCACAACTCAACATTGATATTTATAGGGTTTAGCACACCTTTGTTTAAACATTTTCCTAGTCCTATTAGAATTAGATAACTCCTAATCCTACATGACTTATCTTTAGCTAAGCAATCATCTTATCCAACACATAGAATTTCTTATATTGCAAGTTATCTTAAAGTTTAAGCTTTATCCAAAAATATAAGAAATCGTATTTGTATTACGATAAGATGATTGCTAGTTAAGATATGTCAAGTAGAATTAGGAGTTATCTAATTCCAGTAGGAATAGGTTTATGCAAAGGTGTGGTAAACCCTATAAATATCAATGTTGAGTTGTGATATTGATTAAGAGTCTTAAGAGATTTGGATGTTTAGTTTTGAGAGAGTTTCTAATCATATATAAATAAGAGAGTCATTCTTATACAAAACTAATTTTGTGTTTTACGAGTGATAAGATTCTTGAATTGGTATCAGAGCTAGTGGTTATCAATTCCTCAAACACTAGAAGCATACACGAGTCATGGGAGATGTTAGCAATATGAAGACAAGGTCAAAGGAGCTTGAACATTCATCGATTCAATGTCCAATCGAGCTAGGATCAACCACAGACAAAAATAATGACATGGTGACTGTCTTGTTATTTCAAACCATACTCGAAACACTCATATTACAATTTGGTGATCTTGATGCACCAAAAGATATATGGGAAGTGATCAAAGCAAGACACCTTGAAGCAAATCGTGTCCAAGAAGTGAGGCTTCAAACCCTCATGTCCGAATTCGAAAGACTTAAGATGAAAGATTCGAGCACAATAGATTTCTTCTCGGGAAATTTATCAGAACTAGCATCGAATTCAGCGGCCCTAGGTCAAATAATGGAGGAACCAAAACTAGTGAAAAAGTTTCTTAATATTTTACCACGAAACAAGTTTATACACATCATATCTTCACTTGAGCAAGACCTAGATCTAAACAAGACCGGTTTTGAAGATATATTTGGACGGCTCAAAGAATATGTGGAGCGTATCATTTATGATGAAAATAACTTTGAGACACAAGGGAATCAATTCTTTTCCAAGGGAAAACCGGTGAACAAAAGCTATTAACCGACATTTATTACATGTCAGAGCTAAGAAGCAACATATTGAGTCTAGGTCAAGCAACCAAATGTGGGTGCGATGTTAGAATGAAACATGATTATCTAACACTACATAATCCTAGAGGAAGGCTCTTGATAAAGGTAATGAGATCTACTAAAAGGCTTTACAAGAGCAACCTTAAAATCAGAAAACTGATTTGTTTACACTCAATAATCGATGATGAAACATGGAGGTGGCATGCAAGACTTGGGCATATAAGCTTCAAAACTATCAAGACAATGTCAACACTTGAGATGGTTCATGGTCTCCCTGAGATCGAAACTGAGAAACAACTTTGCGAGTCATGCTTAGTTGGTAAACAAACTCGACAAGTTTTCCCAAATGCAACAGTATATCGAGCTTCAGGAGTCCTAGAACTTCTCCATGCGGACTTGTGTGGACCTATATCACAAGCTACACTTGCCCGTAATAGATACATCTTTGTAATTATTGATGATTACAAAAGATACATGTGGAAAATTTTACAAAAGGAGAAGAGCGAGGAGTTTGACAAGTTCAAAAGCTTCAAGATAGAGGTGAAGAGTTTACTTCAAAAGAGTTCTAAGACTTTTGTGACACAAACGGAATCAAGAGATACTTGGCGGCTCTTACACACCACAACAAAATGATGTTGTAGAAAGGAGAAACCAGACTTTGATGGAGATGACAAAAAGCATTCTAAAAGCAATGAGGGTTCCAAATTTCTTGTGGGGAGAAGCGGTACGACACTCAACATACCTAATCAATCTTGTTCCCACAAGACCTTTGAAAAATCATACTCCCTATGAATGCTTGAGAAACAAGAAACCTAACATAGAGAATCTTCGAGTTTTTTGATAACTTGCTCACGCCAAAGTTGAATTTGTAAGCCTAAAGAATTTAGATGACAGTTCTCAAACGTTGGTACATCTCGAAGTAGAGCCAGGGTCCAAGGCGTATAGGCTCTATAATCCGACAACATGATTACTTGTTGTAAGCTGAGATGTGGTTTTTTTACGAAAAGGCGAGTTGGAATTGGAAGGAAGCTAACGAAGAAATTTATGGTGATCCGAGAATGTTTAGAATGACTTTGGGAGAAGTCATGGATGCAGGACAAGATTCATTTGTAATCAGAAATGAAAAAACCAACACGAGAAGTTATGATCAAAACCATCAAGAACAAGAAGATGAAGCGAATGATACAAACTCTGATGAAGGATCTCAAACAGCTTCAAATAATCAAGTATCACAAAATCATTCGAATAATACACATCACGACGTCGTTCACCAAGAGGAAATCAATCAACTTCCACTATGAAGATCAAATCGTCAACTAAATCAACTGAGATACCTTTATGATTATGTTTCTTCTAGCTGATATAGAATGTGAGAAACTTCTTTTATCGATCAATGATGAACCAATGAGTTATCAAGAAGCTAAAGATTTTGTAGAGTGTACAAAGGTGTGTCTAGAGGAGATTGATTCCATCAACAAGAACAAGACTTTGTTACTAGTTGATAAATAGGTTAAAACAAGATTATTGGTCTTATGTGGGTATTCAAGACCTATTTATTCAACCATCCACATAAGACCAATAATCTTATGCGGATGGTTGCAAAAGGATATGTGGGTATTCAACCATCCACTAGTAACCTATTTATTCAAGACTTATGTGGGTATTCAAAACAAGATTACTAGTTGATAAATAGGTTAAAACAAGATTATTGGTCTTATGCGGATGGTTGCAAAAGGATATGTACAAAAATCAAAATCAACTTTTATGAAGTATTTGCACCGGTAGCTTACATTGAAACCATTAGGCTACTTGTAGCTCTAGCCGCTTCTCATGGATGGGAAATCCATCATCTTGATGTCAAGACTTCTTTTCCACATGGTGAGCTCAAAGAAGATATATATGTGTCTCAACCCAAAGGATTTGAAAAGAAGGTAGAAGAGCATAAAATTTTCAAACTCTCCAAGGCTTTACGGCTTAAGACATGCCCCTCGTTTTTGGAACACAAAGTTTGACCAGATCTTGAAAGGTATGAAGTTCATAAAGTGTTACAAAGAAAATTATGTGTACCGCAAGGAAAAAGGAGACAATCTTCTCATTATAGCTGTGTATGTGTATGATCTTTTGTAACCGGGAATATACTAAAGATCATAAACGAATTCAAGGCTGGAATGTCGTCAAAGTTTGAGATAACTAACCTTGGAAAGCTCACTTATTATCTTGGGATAGAAGTTAATCAAAGTGAAGATGGGATCAAGATCAAGTAAGAGGTTTATGCTCGACGAATCCTAAAAGAAACCAGCTTAGATATGTGCAATCCTACACACATACCTTGGAGTTTGGTTGGAAGATGTCCAAGTCGCAAGAAGAAGCCGAAGTTGATGCCATAATGTATCGTAGAGGTATTGGTTGCCTAAGGTACCTCTTACATACGAGATTTGATCTTGTTGTCTCAATTGGAGTAGCAAGTAGGTACATGCAAGATCCTAGAGAATTACATGGCGTGGCGATAAAGAAAATACTAAGGTATCTTTGAGGAACTTTAACTTATAGCTTAAGATTTAAGTGTAGAGGATCAAAGAAGATTATTGGTTATAGTGATAGTAGTAATAATGTGGATATTGATGATAAAAGAAGCACAACCGGACATGTGTTTTATTCTGGCAAGTCACCAATCACTTGGTGTTCACAAAAGCAACAAATGGTAGCTTTATCTTCCTGTGAAGCCGAGTTTATGGCAGCCACTGAAGCTGCAAAACAAGCAATATGGTTTCAAGATTTGTTGAGAGAAATCACGGTTCAAGATGTGAGAAGCAAACCATTCGGATTGACAACAAATCCGATATCGCACTCATGAAGAATCCTGTGTTCCATGGCCGAAGCAAACACGTGTGAACTCTCCAATGGCGAATTTCAAACTTGTGGGTCTATTAAATCTCTCGAGCCTCGAAGAAAACCCCCTCCCCCTTGGACTCCATATTCCTTTTGACTCTATATATGTGGGCACCAGATATCTATGAGGGTCATCCACAAGCGATATCATTTCATTTGAGAGTGTGTAGAAGATGATCAAATCGAGTGGAACATGTATCCAGGGAAGAAAAATATGCGGACATATTGAGTAAAGCCCTACAAAGGATCAAGTTCAAGGAGATGAAAAGTTTTATAGGAGTTCAAGACCTCACCAAGATTAAGTTGAAGCTTAAGGGGTGAATGGTGGATAAAACTTAAAGTTTAAGATAACTTGCAATATAAGGAATCTTATTTGTATTATGATAAGATGATTACTAGTTAAGATATATCAAATAGAATTATGAGTTATTTAATTCCACTAGGAATAGGTTTATGCAAAAGAGTGGTAAATCCTATAAATATCAATGTTGAGTTGTGACATTGATTAAGAATTTTAAGAATTTTATATATTTAGTTTTAAGAAATTTTCTAAACATATATTAATAATAGATTTATTCTTATACAAAACTAAGGTTGTATTTGACTAGTGGTAAGATTCTTGACTTTTGTAACTCACCCATTTTGGAAAACAATACCAATCTACAGTAATTTAACTTATAAAAAGTTGATAAAATTTGAAGTATATTGTTTAAAACTTAATCTAGTTTAACAAAGAGAAAGCATGAGAATAATGTAGTAGGCTTAACTTTGTATCTGGTTCATCATTTGATACCACCTAATGTTTCACTTAAGTTCCATTCTTGTGTTTCTCTTTTGACTTTTAGTTGGATCCTTTTTTAATCAATATTAAGCTTGAAATTTAGCTATTCAAACTTTATGTTTTCACTCTATATGGTTCCCTTTTATTCTAATTTACTTTTTAATCAAGCACAATGGTCCTCCACAAAGCGGAACTTAACGACCATTACGTGTTACAATATAATCATAATCACCTTCTCCTTTTTCTAAGTACCCCATATGGCCCTATCACTTCATTAAAAGAGACCCTAACGTACCAATATATCTTAATGTTATATTTATATAGTCAGCTTAATAAATAAAAAAACACGATTAAATGAAAACAAATGCCGTGTTTTTCTTTAATTTCCTCTCTAAATAGGTCATTTAAAGAAAAACACGATTAAATGACAAAATAAAAACATTTTGCTTACTTGCCATCACATACATGAACAATTTGAGAAATTGTTTTTTGTTCTTCGAAGTAGCATTTATAAAACTAACTTCTAATGACTAAATACTTTACACTTGTTAGAGGATAATTTACTATTAATGCTCATATTGTTGAAGACTGTTGAAGACCCATTTAGTGTGAAGCCCAAATCTATGTAACTTAGGGTTTTTACATTTCTATATAATGATTTGTAAAATCTAAAACTTGTAATCTTTCTAATTTTAATCAACCTAAGAGCTGTCGGTTTAAGAGTCTCTTAAGGAGCTGCATCTTTTTCCTTTTTCTATCTAAAATAATCTTTTAGATCTCCAAGTTTTTGGTTTGGGATTTCTCTCATAGTATCAGAGTCAGGGCATTCCACCGGAACTTATAAAACTTTTGTCGGTGTCAAATCTCTTCCTCACGACCTCAAGAACAAGAGAAGTTGCAAATCTGACAAGAAGAAGCAGAGGAGACATGTTTGAAAGCTTTTCCAAAACGAAATTGGAATCTAAGTGGAGAAGAAAGGTTACCTCTAAGTGAAATTGATCCTAGCGCGCCAAACAGCAAGAGAATGCCTCTGAGTGAAGCAGAGACAACTCTCCAAGTTAAAGACCAAAACTTTCACAAAAGTGTTTCGAAATCAGATTTGAGAAGTTACATTTTAATATTTTCTTTCTTTGCCCCCCCCTTCAATTTCAGATGCAAACACGGCGTTTCGTTTCTCTCCGCCGCCGAGTTTGAGAGAGAATGTTGAAGACTCATGTTGAAGACCCATTAAGTGTGAACCCCAAACCCATATAACTTAGTGTTTCTACATTTCTATATAATGACTTATAAAATATAAAACTTGTAATCTCTCTAATTTTAATCAATATAAGAACTGTCGGTTTGAAAGTTTCTTAATGAGCTTCATCTTTTTCCTTTTTCTATTTAAATTAATCTTCTAAATCTCTATGATTTGGGATTTCTCTCACATATGTCCAAAAAAAACCATTTTTTTCTAAAATAAACATTTATTTATGTGTGTTAAATGAGACGATAGGGGGAAAACATAATGAGACAACATGGAAAACAATGAGACCGTAGAAATACTAACAAAATGCACTTCTATTAATGAAAACAAGAGAGATCTAAATGGTACGACACTACGACATGAACAAAAAAGCTTTAGCTGTTCATAATTTACACACTTGCATTACATCATACAAAATATGCTAAATTACAAATATTAAACACAGCTAATTAAGAACCCTAAATTTAAACAGAAAATACAAACATGTTAAAATGAATATAATCCTAGTTTTTCACGATAAAATTGAAGCCCAATCAATCTCGTAAGAGGGACACTTGCCAAGCATGAAATTCTCATTCCACGGCATTTCCGGCTCTTCGCACATCTCCGGCACCATTGTATCTGACACTGGCGAATCCGATCCGGAGAGTTGCTGTGGAGCCGGTTTTTCAGCCGAAGAAGCCGCGGCTTTAGCTACAGAGGCTCGTTTCCTTGATGACCTCTCCATTTTTCCCGGCTGATTCTTCGGCTCAGCTAAAATGGCTTCCAGCTTGGCGTCAACGGCGGCTTGAATAGGTCCGTATTCGCCGGAGTCAGACGGAGACGAGCCGGTTTGATATCGGAAAGCTGGAAAGTTAAGCCAAGCCGAGTCACCACGAAGCTTGAAAGCGGCGCGGTCGTAAGCTAAAGCCGCTTCCTCAGCCGTATCGAATGTTCCGAGCCAGAGTCGGGTCCGGTTCCTAGGTAAACGGAGCTCCGCGACCCATTTACCCCAGTGCCTTTGCCTCACTCCTTTATATAGCTTACCCGGTTTTGAAACCGAACCCAAACCCGAACCTGAAACCGATTGGGTCAGACTCGGGTCGATGAAGTTTTGCATAGAAGTGTTGTGTTGGTAAGTGAAATCGTTGATATCGTTATGGTAATGAAACTGAGTTTGGTAGGTTTGTTCAAAGGATTCAGGTTGTTGAAGATCCGACCCGAATGAAGATGGATAGGTTATGGATCCGGAATAGGTATCCGGGTAAGGGTGTGTAGAATATGAAGGGAAGAAAGAAGCGTGAGGATTATAGTAAGAGAGAGAAGAGAAAGGATCGTTTGGCGCAGGCGCAAACGTAGCGTTTGAAGACGCAAAATCTGAGGCAGGCGTGGAAGCACTTTTGTAAAAAGGTTGAAGTGCGTCCATAAGCTCGCCGCCATGGCCACCACCGCTGAAGAAATTGGCCATCGGAGTTTCCTGAAACATATACAAAATATACTACAAAAAAACAAGATTATATAAAATAAAATATGGTGATTAAAACCTGTCTTTTGAGCAAAAATTCAAAGACTGTTTTGATCATTTTTTACAGAAAATAAATTTTGATCAACGAGGTTTGAAATAAGCAACCTCCATAGATCAAAACTAACAGAAATTTATCCACAAAAATAAAATAAAAAGAGGATCAAAAGTTGGGGGAACTAAAAATGCCCATGAAGTTGATCAACTCTATAAATTGAAAAAAAAAGAATACTAATTGACAGAAAATTCATCATATTTTGAAAAACAACGATGGATCTCGTGTTATGGGAAACACCTGACTGTTTCAAATACGAATTGTTTTTTAAACTAAAGTTTGTCGTTTAGATGAGTTTTGGCAAAAAATAAACCCATAAAGCGACACTTCATAAGAAAATAGTGATTTGTGTGTTTTAGTAAAAGAAACCGAAGAAGCGGGGAAGGTTTTGTATATTTTGAAGATGAAACGAAGCGAAGAAAATAAAGAAGAGAGATAATTAAACCCTAATTTCACTCTGTTTTTTTCTCTCACTCTCTCTCTCTCCCTCTCTCTCTCTCTCTTTTTGGGAGAAGCTCTCGACCTACCTTGGAGATATCAACTCAGCTCCCATCGTTTATATAGAGGCTTCGTAGAGTGAAGAAATATTAAAATATTTCATATGTTTATTATAATTTAATGTATTTGACTCGCGCTATGTAAGAAACATATTTGATCCACATATGTACAAAGTTGTAATATTAAATAGTTTGAAATGAAAACGTCAAAAAATAGATCATTTTTAAATGAATAAAACTGAATATAAATTTAGCAATTTTTAGTGAAATGTTTAAAAGAATAGTTATGGCAAAGTGTTTCGGTCAGATTTGCAATTCGGAATCTTTCGGTAGTTCAATTATTGTTGTGGAAGAACATCGGTGTTGATGGACTATTAGAGTCACTTACCCGTGTTCACCAAAATCCAGCAAAGATGACATTTTTCGACGAACAAACTTTTACTAAATTAAATTTTGACAAATTTTATCTTTAACTAAATGAGAGTGGCTCAACTATTAACAAAAAAAAACTAAATGAGAGTATTTAGATAAATCTATATATGAGAGGGATTGATCTTTGATCTATATGTTCAAGGCAATTCTTCAAAGTGGAAGTGGGAATCATTGTAGTTCGTTGCGGTTATTCAAGAAATTTATTTCACAAAGTTATGCACATTGATTTTGTATGCACGTTTATTAGGATGTGACAGGTATCTAGTAGTATGATTAAACAATACCGACAATCGAGCTGCATAAATATGAGATTCCGTGACATATAACGTGGCTAAATTCTCTATTTTTTAAAGTTAATTATTACAAAGCTAAAGTTTTGAAATCCTCTCGGCACTTGGAGATTATTGAGATTGAAGATTAATTCCATGCAGAGAAGAAGCTTTTTAATTTGTTTTTCTTTGAAAATTTTCATAGCAGATAACAAGTTGAAAGCGTATAGCCAATGAAACCAGGTCATATGTCTTTAGTGCCACCACTTGGCCGCAGAGTTTTCAATTTGGCATCCTTGCTCATTTCTTTGCCACTTTTGCGGTGTTACTTTTTTCATGCAAGAATCATAAACAAATTAATTGGGAGGAAAAATGTCTATAAAAGTATTTACTTCCCATAAATACTGTCTTACCCAGATTATACGTTTAAATTACTAGCAAATAAATATATATATAAATATTGTTTTTGATTAATTTCATGCAAGTATTAACTCATGTATTTAATAAATAGTTCGTTTTATTCTGATTTTGGATATGGTCTTAAACGGATTATGTAATGAGTAAGATTAGAGAGTAAATAAATTGTAGTATTTGTTTTGGGTTCATCATGGGTGAAAAGGTTTACTCACATTCCCTAGAGATTATGAGTAAGATCAAAGAGTGGATCTTCTTGTTACATGAATGCATGTTGGATCTCTACCCTGTGGCTAATTAACGGAGGTCTTCTAGCAATACTTCTAATCTTTTAATACCACTACACCCTTTTAATTTTAACATGAGTATTCTAAGGCTATGAATGGTTGTAGCTTTTAGAATGGGTTTTAGTTTTAGTTTTTGGTTTTTGGGTTTTGGGTTTTGAGACTTTAGTTTTTGCAGTAGATTTTTAGTTTTTAATAAAACTCTAATGGTGATTTTAGTTTTTGAATTTTTTCTTTTCTATTTACTAAGGAGAAAAATAACAGTAGAGAAGTGTCATTAATTTTTTTCCTTAAAAGTTTAAATTGTGGGAATTCAGTTTTTATTAAGAATTGTAAAAAAAAACTAAAAAAATGGTTTCCCTTCTTTTTAGTCTAAAATTTTGAATGAATAAAAAATAATAGAAAAAAACAGATCTAAAAACTATTTATGTAGTTTGTAATTAAATTCGGTAGTTTTAGCCTCTTTAGTGCTCCAAGCATCTAACTGTCAACAAATATGGTTGAAATAATAAGGGTGATAATTAAGTGATAATTTGGTTTACTAAATGCCGTCAAAAAAATAAAAATAAATTTAGTTTAATAAGTGGAATAATACGGTCAATAAATTATTCACGTGATAATTAAGTTGGAAGATAGAGTAGTAACGTGGGAACGAAAGAAGCACGTGATCTCAGGCGCAAATCTCTGCAAGTGGGAAATTGGACTTTTACGTTGGCATTGTCTCGAAATTAAAACTCATGCGTAGCCTCGGCGCGTGTGTGTATTTTCAGTATTCCCAATTTCTCTCTCTTCCTCTTTGCATAAACACCTTGTGCTTAATAAACTATTTACATTTCCTCTATAACTAAATATTGTTATAAAATTACACTAATTTTGGCACAGTATATATATTTATATACACTTCTCTACTGTAATTTTGGTAATTTTGGTACGGTGATTGATAACCCTTCATTGCGTCGACAAAAAAATACCCCCCGCTGCAATGATGATGGATGTCTCCGCTTATTGTTGTAACCCATCAGCGAAATTGTAAGGCAAGACTAGAGGAGAGCAACATAGTATAAAAGATACTTTAAACCGATGTCAATACCCATGTCAACATGTTTTCATATAGTACCAAAATATAAGAGGAACAATACAATAGTTAAACAGTTAAAGAGTAATAGGTATTACTGAAAAAGAATATGAATGGAGAAAATGTCTTTTAAAATGATTGGTGATTTGGATTTTTAGTTATTTTAGATGGTTTTTTTAATAAAAATCTATATGACTATTGTGAATGAAGATTTTTAATTTTTCAAAAAAAATTTGTGCTATTTTGTAAGTACATGCTCACAACACACCCATTTCTCCAAACCTCAAATGAATTTCTCCATGACATTAAGCGTATGTATCTAATTTATTCTCTAGCTGACTTTGGATATAAAAGGTTATTAACTTGTTGACAAAAAGGTTCCTTAAATCTTTTCAACCTTGTAGCTTTTAGAAAATTGGTTTAAAATCAAGTAAAAATAATACAAAGCTGGTATGGTGAGTCTCCAAAGATGGCACTACAATTAATCTAAGTTATTAATTAGTAAGTTTAAAACATGTTATTTTTTATTTGACAAATGAGATATCAACATTAAAAAAGGAAATGGAAACATGATTTGGCACAAGATAAACATAACTTACATTTTTGTCATTTTCTCAACTTAAATTTTTTAGGAACATTTTAAAGCTCAAAAATATTGTACATTCAATCATAAAAATGTAATTTCAAGTAACATCAATTAAAAATAATAATAAAAAACAAAGCATTTGTCTTTTTTTTTTTAAAAAGGTTTTCAGTTTTTTTTTTGGGTTTTCTTGGATTATATTTACTGAAGCAAAGTCCCACATTTCAAAGTGGGCTTGGACGAAAATAAGCCTGAAACAAAAGAGTTACAAAAGAGATAATGGGACCGGAACTGTGAAGTCCTAGACGAGCAGTAGCTGAAAAGAGAAGAGCCGCCGTCGGGGAGATTGTGTTCCGGACCAACTACCTGAACGCAGAGCCAGAAAGTTTCCACCGACAATGACTAGAGACTGAACCTTCAAGGGTGCCACTCAAAGTGGGAGAAGAGACCATGCCTTTAAGCAACGACATAGACTTGGAGATAAGGACGAAGAATGAATCAGTCTCGATCCAGACATGTCGAGTGAGAGGAGAAGCCGTACCACACCTCAACTTGACCTGGTTTTGACCACCACCATAAAACTGATAGTAGATCCACCGCCGTCCTCAAGCAAGTTGTAATCCAAAGAGAGAGTCTTCTCGTGGTTTATTAGAAAAATATCTTCGTTCAAGTGTAAAGTGAGATACAGAGAAAGTTTAAATACAAGTGTAGCTAAACCAAATACAATAACCAAAGTTTACCAGAACAAACCAACTACATACACTCTAATACTCCCCCTCAAGATAGAAGGGACTTGCATATTGGACTTGAAAACTCCATGTGAAGATAGGGAAGGTTGAAATCACAAGATCAATTGAAATCATATGTAATTGAGAAAAAATGATCATTGTCAGCTCTCCCTGTCTTGGAACCTAGGTTGATGTCATTTCTTCAAAATTAGATATGTTCGCACGTAACTGTATGGAACAGGGAAGAAGATAAAAACGTTTGTGCCATCAACACTCAAAAGAAGAACTGGATTAACAAGAAACTGAAACACATCTCTGAGCAGCAACAAAACACAAGCAAAACAGCCTACAAGATGCTGAGCTTGGGCATAAAACAACAACATCAAAATATTGTAAACTAAGCCTAACTTCTGAGATGTAGAAACCTTAACTGAGATTTTTTTCCTTTGAATAAGAAATGAGTCTCTGAACATCTTGTAAGTGATGAGAACAAACCAACAAATGTCCATAAATAGCATCATTTTGTGCCAAAACAGAAACATGATCCACACCATTAACCAGTTGAAATCTTCTTTTCATTCTTCACATATGTGTTGGAATGGAAGAATTGAACATGTCAGGACAAAGACAAACCAACAAGAAATAGCAGCTCTCAAATGATATTTCCATTTGCGAAATCAAGTTTTAACCTCTTGCAGTCCACGTTGTAATGCGCTTATAAACCAAGGCAATACACAACAATTCTCTAACAGGTTTTGCATCAATCAACACACTCAACAATGCCACAAAACAACCAGCTATATGAAGAGCTAGTACTTACAATTCTCCAAAACTCATCAACATCAGACATCCACTTGATGCTAACTCAATAAGTTTATGAATTGTTGCTAACCAAAACTGCTCATCTCTACTAACATATTTATCTTCCATTGTTCTCCATTCTACAAAAAAATCATCAACAATGAGAGTTCTAGAATCAATACCTCTAGAGATTGAGGAACAAATCATACATATTATGGTAAATTTTGGAGGTCTAGGAAGTGATCCATATGTGAGCAGCAGCTCCAACTTCAAACGAGCCATGAAGCTTCTTCAAATGGCTTATCAATGACATGAGACTCTGCTATCGCATAAAAAACTCAGCAGATACAGGAAACGATGAATATAAATCCATCACATAGCAATTACAGATCAAGAGCAATCGATATCAACACATCGTGATAATCGCAACACTTGAATCAACTGAAATTGCAGAAAATAACCTCAACAGAAGAGCTGATACACAACGGAGAAATAATTTCACGATTGGAAGATCTCCTAACAGATTGGCGAAAAAACCGTGAGCTGAAACTTGGATAAATCTCGATTAGGATGAAATCCAAACTTGATTAATGAAAATTGAAGCTCGAATCAAGAGGAAGAAGATGAAAATTGACCAAATTGATCTTGATCTTGATGAATCGATGAAGATCAGTGATGATTGCGGAAGTGGAACGAAGAATCATTTATGCTCTGATACCATATTGGAAAAATATCTTCATTCTAAGTGTAAAATGAGATACAAAGAAAGTTTAAATACAAGTGTAGCTAAACCAAATACAATAACCAAAATTAACCAGAACAAACCAACTACATACACTCTAATATGGTTCCACCTCCATAGCCTCCTCCTCACTGTGTCGCTTCCCTTCCCGAACGACTCCTTAGCCACCAAGCCAGATGCACAACCACTAGTCAACACCGGGAGCAAACAGAGAACCCCCAGAATTTTTGTCTACGGACGCATCTCCTGATCTTACCGGATCTGGATCTATAGAGCGACACCGCCACAAATCCACCGTCGACTTAAGTGCCTTCATCGGATCCACGCCTGACTACTCTCCTACTGAGGGTTAGCTTGGACCATAGAGAGGAGTGCCGAGGAATACTTAATGCAAGATGGAATAAGAGGAGGCTGAAGCTAATGATGTCGGAGCCACTGCACTTCAACCTCTGGACAACACACAAAGCTTTTCTCGAGGAAATTCTAGAGAGAACTTAGTCATAGGCGTATATAATTACACGTGCACATAACTTATAATAAAAACAAAGCATTTGTTACGGAGTAACACTAAAAATTTTCTTAAGACAAAGTTTTCTAAAGAAGATTGTCATAATCAAGAATATCATAAAGTTGATAACAAATGTCGCACTATCGGAAAAGGCATAAATTTCATGTTTTCGGAAGTCCAGAAATGCTTGAACCTTTAAGAATTAGTACTATTTGAGTATTTTGGAAAAAGGTTAGTTGAATGGAGGGATTGGGAGACCGACGTTGATCCATCATTGGCCGGATGCCTAGAATGGTATGAGTCTTGAAGGGTACAATAATAATAGGAAGTGCCTAGGGTTTTCTCTCTTAAGATCGTCTGAGAATAGAAAATATGTTGTTTAATTGGAATGTAACTCTATTTTAAATAGACCACAATATTTGTTCTTTTCAATTGTTTTCAAAATTATCTTTATCAATAACATGCATATGTGTATTTGAATTTGGATGATAACGGACGAATAACACAATCACGAACCATTAACACACATGTCTCGGTCTCTTAAAATGTTAGTTTTGAGTTTGATTTATGAAGGTTTTACAACACTTATCAATTAATCTAATATGCTATTGAGCATTTAAGGTATCGATCCACAATAAACATTGACCAACACACTAGGAATGCATAACATGATTCAATGTAGGCAAAATATGGTTTTTGGTTTTGTAAAGTTCGAATATAAATAAAGGAGGGCAAAATTAAAAATGGTTTTGAAACTCGGATAAAGGTAATCAAACCTTCGGGAGAAAGGTAGTTGATTAGGACAATCAATTGCTAAATAGTGGAGTTTTAATCTATTTTCATAAGCTAATATTTCAGTCTTAAATCACTAATCTCGACTAATCCACTTTTATGGTACTAATCTCTTTACTAATTATCTAATAATCAATAACTTATGTTAGCTATAAAATGATTATTGCGCATTAATTACAAACCTAAATAAGCATTAAACATCTTCATCAAAAAGTTTTTTAGGTTAGGAATGTTAAACTCTTAGTAATTTTGATTAATGCATTTCATCAAACACCTCCAAGGCATGAAATTGTCTAAATCCTAAATCAACGAGATCAATGCTAATCTAGCCTTAGTAACACATATTAGAAGGATCTAACATGTTCCAAACCTAAACTCCACTAATGAACTTCTAATCATCCTAGATCTACCATTTTCAAGAGTTTTAAAAAGACTATTCACTAATTTTCATGTCAACACAAAGCAACAAGATTGATCCTTGGTTAATCATGATTCTTAAGAGATTAGTTGAAAGATTTAAGATAAAAAAACAAAGACTAATAACTTGAAAGAGTGAAAATCATACAAAGTTCTTGAAGAAACCTAAAAGTGGCTAAGAGAGATCTCTCAAAAACAAAGCATGAGCATTCTAATTAAGTTTAGAGAGTATTTATAGTACGGGTGGACAAAAAATCCGTACCCGCGTACCCAAACCGAACCCGACCCGATAAGGCGTATCCGAACCCATTCCGTACCCGACCAAATTATTCCATTGGGTAGGAGATCTTAAAACCTGAAAACCCAAATCTGAACCCGTTTCAAACCCGAACGCGTACCGGAAATACATAACTACCCATAAGAAAATATCCTAATTCGGAGACTCTATTCTATACATGTGGAATTTTTATGTGTAATATACACAAATCGAGATGAATCCGAACCGAAAAATCTAAAAAACCCAAAAACCCAAAAACCCAAAAAAATACCCCGATAAAACCCAGAACCCAACCCGAAAACAAAAAAAAATCAAAAAACACAAAAACTGACCCGTATCTGACCCGAAAACCTGAAAAAACCCGAAAAACCTGAAAAACTCCCAAAAAACCCGAACCGAATCAATACCCAAATTTTTTGGGGTTTTTCCAGGTTTCAATTCTTATACCTGAACCCGATCCAAACCCGAATTTTTTTATCCGTACCGAACCCGAACCCGAAAAATTATTCCATTGGGTATGAAATTTCTATATCCGAATACCTATACCCGATCGGGTTTTATCCGAATCCTAAACTGATATCCAATTGCCCACCCCTAATTTATAGGAACAAATTGAGTCAACTTGTCAAAATCAGAAGAACACCGATCCCCAACAATGTCATCAAACTGCAAGATCTTGTCGGTGGTGCCTAGCGGTTATGCCAAACCGCTGCTTTTGGCCGCAAGGACTCTGCACTGTCGTCTGGCCACTGCTTTTGACCGCTAGAAGCTCACTACATCATCTCTCTTCTCAGGTCAAGCCACAAGATTTTTAGGTAGAATCTTCAACTCGCCATTGGGCACGCCAAACTGCTGACTTCTCACCGCTGGACCCTCATGACGTCGTTCAGTCTCTGGACCTCACTGATACACTCTCGTCTTCATCAAATCTTCTCTTTTGTGTCTTCTTTTCTCTATTGATCGTTCTTTCTGTCCACTTCTCTTTCGGAACCTACAAAACAAGAAAAGTATGGAAAACGGCGCACCTAGATTCTAATTATGATATCTGGAATATAAGAAATCGAATGAAAATGCAATTGAAAAGATGGTAAAAATTTAACATACCAGAGTTATAAAATGTATTTTATACTGTTTTTGTATGATTATTAATTCGGATTTGAATTGTACTGCAAAAGGTGATTAGCTATTTTGAAAAACATCAATCCAACCTTAATACTTCTTGTTTAAATCTATTATCCAGATGAATTTTTAAATGGTTTTTTTGTGGGATGTAAAAGGCAAGAAGAAATTAAGGGTAAGCAAAGCATTATAACTTATAAGACATCTTGAAAAAGAAAAAAAAGGGTGAAAGGAGAATTTGTGTTAATTTGACATGATTCTTGGACCGTCTTCCCCAACACCAATATCAAAGTTTTCTATTATTGTACTATTATATATATATATATATATGATATGATTAGTGACATATTCTTCATTATTTGTAAAATGATGGAGATACGCTTCTATTCATTGCTAAACGTAATTAGTACTCTAATATTATAAGCTATCTTTACGTCTTTACTTTTCGATGGTTAGGGAAATCAGTTTCGTTCGATATAATTGAAGTATAGCGTAGGTTTTGAATGATAGAGTTGGAAGAAAAACTTCTGTATATAATATTTAGAATTCCAATGTCGACACTCTGTCTCTCATCTTCTTTAGTTTTTATTCTTTTCTTGGGTTGGGTGGTGAATTGTTGAAGAACCAAAAACGCGTTATTTGAATTTATAAGTCAAATGTGTCACAAAGTTTACTGATCATTAGTGATGAGTATTAAGATCTTTTATCCATTGGTTAAACTCATTAATTTTTAGGGGATGTATTGAACTAGAGATTTGGAATGATGTGAGTTTAATTGAAATTTGAGAGGATTTTGAATGATTTTTGGTGAATTAGAAAATTTGTTATCAAATTATCTGAATTCTCACCTAAAACCATAAGATTTTGATATTTGTATTTTTAGTTAAGAAATCCCCTTTGATCTTAAATGTTTTCAATAATATTAAATATGATTATACATTTTAAAGTCACCAATCTAATAACACTTGATTTTAAAAGATATTTTAAAATTCATATTTCAATAACATAAGATTTATCATTTTAACTCAAATCCCTCCAAATACTCAATTCAGCATATGCAATTCAATAACTCAAATCCCTCCAAACACTTTAAAGTAGTATTCAATATCATTATAAGTGATTAAGTGGTTTTTACCAAGCACTAACAATCATATCCAATAAAATCATAATCATTTACCTAATGAGTAAAATTACTCATTATGTTTTGGTCGAGACATTTCATCAGATATTTATATGTATAAAATATTTAATTTATCTATCTTTACATTATTATGAGATTTTTTTTCATTTTATTTATTGTTTGAAATTATTTATATATTAAAAACTATATCTTTACTTGGCCACTTAAAAAATTTATTGAATTTAATATTTGAGACTTTATTTATTCTAAAACTAAGATATTTATTGGTTTTATAAAAACATATATATATATGTATATATCTACTACTATATTATTTAAGCAATTCTAAAAACAGTTTAACCAGTTTTCATGTGTTATATTGCATAAAATACCACTATATTTTTATAAAATTAAGACTAAATTAAACAAGCTATAGAATGTTCAAATAGTCAAAATTTATGCAACCAAAATCCAATAAAAAATCTAAATAGAATCTTTTAAATAATTATTGGTTTCTAAAAATAAAACTTATTTTCTCTCTTCTAATAAATATAAACGAAAATTTTAAATTAATTTTAAAAATTTCATTAAAAATCCAAACAGAATCTTTTAAATAATTATTAGTTTCGAAAAAATAAAACTTATTTTCTCTCTCTCCTAACAAATATAAACGAAAAATATAAAATTAAATTTTATATTTTGATTATATTCTTACTTTATAAGTAATATGGTACATTTTAATAATAGTTACTAAATTAGACTTATTTATCAAAAATTAATATTTATCATTCTATTCATGTACAATTATATATTTTGTTAAAGTAGAAAATATTTCGATGTCAAAATTTAATTAACTATTTTGATCATAATTTAAATTCACTATTTAGATTTATAGTACCTTAATCTATTCAAAATAAATAAATTTATATCAATGAAATAAATTTAAATTAAATTATGGACGAAAATTAATTCACTAAATTTAATTATAAATTTTGAATTTTGTGCCAACCACAAAATTTAATTTCAAATTTTAGTCGTTAGTTCTTTTAATTGTGTTAAAATATATTTTACTAAGATAATATGTCTACTATAAATTTATATAATAATTATGAATAATAATTCTTGTTAATTTTTTAATTAATAAATTAGATTTTTATTCGATTTTGTAAACTACGTAATATCTCTATACTTATATTAACAAATTAAAATATTTGATATGATTTGATTTTAAATTAAAATTATTTAGATCAGTGGAATAATTAAAATTAAAATATGGACGAAAATTAAAATTATTTTTTAATAAAATTGTTAACCAATTGCAAAATTAAGGTTTGAGATCTATAACATACTATTTATTTTCGTTATTATATTAAAAATTAACAGAAATTTAGGCAAATATTGGTTAATTTCAAATTTTGGAAACTAATGATTTGTTACAATTAAAATCTTAACGTATATTATCATTCTAATAAACGTAATCTTTTTTAAAAAATTGAAATCATGGCTAAACGATTAAAATTTTTTTTTTTGTCTTGATCCCTAAATCTATATTCTCCTATAAATAGAATAGAGTTTCATCTTCAACCTCTCACATTCTTTTGTTTTCGAGCATTTTAATTTTTTTTCTTACAACTTATTTCTGTTTTTTGAGATTTTGATTATTCATTATCTATTTATTCTAACGATTGTTTACTTTTGATTTTTAATACAGTGGAAACAACACCATTACATGCCTCCATATTCAAGAACCGATCCATGTTTGTTGTTGCAATCTATTCTGCCACTATCATAATGGTCAAAGTGAGTTACTGAATCACGATCATTTTTTAAGATAGACGCATGGTTAGTTAGATCATCTCTATTATTATTGATGTATTTCTAATAATTTAGAGTGCATTTTGTATTCATGGTGAGTTAGTGTACATCGGATGCTACATCATGCATGGTCTCTTACAAATCCATGTGATTACTAATTTCTACCTCAATCTCACTTTATTACGACATGGTATGATTCATTTTTATTTTGATTCTATTAATTTCTTTCTTTTTTATTGAAGTTAATTTTATTCATTTCCTATTTTTTAAATTATTTATATTGACTTTTCTTTCTTTTTGGTTTCAGGTTTTATTAGGATGAATATTATGACCAATATGAAGATAAGATGTTACAGGAATCTTTGGTACTTTTTGTTTGTGTTGCTATGTAGTACTAAAGAAGAAGCGGGTATAAAAATTATTATTGTGTCCAACTTTGATACTCGGTTAGTGCTTGAATAGATTCAAACAAATCTTTTAACATTTTAAAAACTTATTGCTAACATAAAAGAATATATTTTTATTTATTTTTGGTTACGCAGGTTGCACAACGGATAGAAATGAAGGTATGAAGCAAATCATATGAGATAACGGTTCAGACGTGTTCAGGCTTTTAGCATTTTTTGTTGTGAGCAATTTTATACGTTTGATTTCTCTTTTATTTAGTTTTGTAAAATTAAATCGCATATAACATTATACTTTACATTATTTTTCAAATAAAATATATCTTTTTAAAAAAATATTATACTTTATATTATTTTCAAAAATATATATTACACAAAAAATAAATATTGGATCACAATACATATTTTGATCAGAATCTTAACCAAATCTTCTATATTTTGTGTATCTACATTAAATGTGTAATTAAAATTTCTGGTAATTTGGTGATAATTGTACATATATTATACTCAATAAAATAAAATTTAATAAAATTAAAATAAAATCAAATATAATTTTAATAGATTCAAACAGAATTATATTCTATTATAATTGTAAAAAAAGCTCTTATGCATGTGTAAATGTATTATATGAGTAAAAAAATTTGCGCTCTATTGAAAAATGCTTCACTTACCTATCGCGTGCTAAAAAGAGGAAAGTACGAAAGAATAGTAAATAGAGCACACCGCAGTATAACAAATTTAAATTATCAAATAAATATTCTCCCGTGCTCCAGAGCGCGGACTACAATCTAGTATATATTTAAATTAATAACTCGTATATAAGGCTATACGTTAAACACTCGGGCCTTGGCCATTGTCTAATGAACGTCTATCACATTTAGAACTAGATAAACACTCACGTTGAACGAGATTTCAATTTTTTTTTTAAAAATCGATATAACATTTAGTGAAAATATGTAAAAGGTTCTATAAAAACATTTTAGTTATAAAATGGTAGGCTACTATTATTTATATCTACTATATATTATTTAAGAAACTCTAAAAGCAGTTTAACCAACTATTACGTGTTATATTACACTTATTGCCATTGTATTTTTATATATTCATAAACCAAACAAATCAACCTCTAGAAGGATAAAAAAGTCAAAAATTTATGCAACCAAAATCCAATAAAAAAATTCAAACAAAATCTTTTAAATAATTATTAGTTTCTAAAAAATAAAACTTATTTTCTCTCTCCCAATAAATATAAACGAAAATTTTAAATTAATTAAAAAAAATTCAATAAAAAATCTAAACAGAATATTTTAAATAATTATTAGTTTCAAAAAAATAAAATTTATTTTATCTCTCTCCTAATAAATATAAACAAAAAATATAAAATTAAATTTTAAAAAATTATTATCCTATCAGAAAAGTAAGATTTGAAATTATATTATACGATATTATGTTAACCAATCAAAATTATAATAAAAAAAAATTAAAAGTGTGATTCATTTTGAAACTGATATTAATATAAGAATTAAAAATAAAATTAACTTTCATATTAAAATTAACATAAATATTTTGATAATCAATAAAGATTACGATAATCAATTATATGTTAGTATTTTTAACTGATTTTATGCGATAATCAATATCGATTGCGACAAACAAATAAAATGTTTTTAATATCTTAATAAATTATGAATATTCTAAATCTTTAAATATCTTTTTACGCATCTAATATAATAAAAAAATTTTGAAATTATTTTGAATTTTTGCCAAGCATTTACAATCTTTCAAAATTGTAACAATCAACAAAATCATTAGTCTAATTGTATTTACTTTCTTTTAATTTCAAAAGTATTTATTCTCATAATATCTAATAACCAAGTAACAATTACCCCTAAGATCCTGCAATCGTACCAAAAGATTTCGCAAGAAATATAACAATATATAAAATATTTTAAAAGTTTCACGACACGCTTCACTCTCCCTCTCTTCATTATTTAAGAAGGTTATTCCATTGGACGACCATAATTTTCTATATACAACATTTTTCAATTAAATTATTATCTTGATCCAATCAAGTACTAATTTTCATTATTTTACAGATATAAAATTGGTGGTTGACTATCTATACTAATACCACACCATCATCGTACCCGACGGACGTTTCACGAAATTTTTGAACGATGGCGACAAATATGTGAGTCTGGTGGTTCGATTTGCCGAATTTTCCCATCTAACTAGGTAAAATTTATCAAATAAACATTCTCTCGCGCTACATAGCGTAGACCACTATCTAGTATTTCATATAACAACTATATATGAAATTGTATTATCCGTTTTAAATTAATCCATATAAGAAATCTATATATTAATAGATATCTAAGCTTTAAAGGATATATTTTATAATTTTTTGAGTTTGTAAATTAAACACTATTATTTCAAATAACAAGCGATATTATTTTATTTAAAACTTTTTTTATTTATTTGAGTGTCCCTTTGAAACATAATTTATGTGGTGAGTCAAAAAAGATCCGTGACTACTTCATAAAAAAAGATACATTGAGTTTTATATTCTTTTTGTTTGCATTTTTCATTGATTTCAAGCATTTATATTTTATATTTAGGATTTTAGTTGCATGGTTTGCATATACATCTTTGTTATAGGTTTTGAAGTAATGAATACAACAAGGAAGGCAAATAGAGTTAAAATGATCAAAAGATGAACATTTGATAAAGAAACAGAGGATCCAGCAATGTCTTACAATGTGATCGTGACGTTGCATTGTAGTAGGATGAAAACGTCAGTGAAGAATTGAAAAAAAGAACTTGAAGTCTAGCGGGATGGTGCAGTGGGATCGTGATGTCGGCATGTCTCAACGAGATTTTGCACCGGGATCGTGATGTCGGGATCATGACGTCGGCATAACCAATTTTTCTTTCTATCCAATATTTTGACGCAGTTTGTTGCGGTTACCCATTTTCATTTATTTTGCGTATTAATATTCTTCACCCTAATTAAGAGGGTTATGCTTTGTTTTAGAGATTTCTATTAGCCTCTTGGTTTTCTTAAGAATATTGCATGCTTTTGAATATTTCAAGTTATAAATCTTCTTTTTATTTTTAAATCTTTCAACTATTCTCTTTAAATCATGATTATGCAAATATCAAGTTTCTTACTTTGTATTATTATGGTTCATTGTGAGTAGTCTTTTCCGAGTCTTGGGAATAGTATTAGATAGATTAGTGGAGTTTGGGGTTGTAACAACATAGATCCTTGCTTTATAGGTGTTATGCTATATTAGCTTTGAAAATATTAGTTTAGGATTTAGACAATTTTATGTCTGGATGATGTTCGATGAAATATTTGAACCAAAATATCAAGTGTTTTACATTCATAGTCTATGAAAATAATAGATTAGGGTGATAAGTGGTTATTTAGACTTGTAATTATTGCTCATCAATCATTTGATAGGTAACATAAATTATTGATTATTGGATGATTAGTGATCTAAGACTTAAGGATTAGTTTTGTTAAGTAGATTAAGTTTCACTAGTTAGAATATGATCACCCTAATCACCTACCTTTATCCTGAGAGTTTGATTTTCCTTTATTATATTTCAAAAATGTTTTTAGTCATTGCCCGCTTCATTTACTTTCAAATTTGGTTACAAAAACACAAACATTGAATTAGTGGCTTGCATTCCTAGTTTGTCAAAGCATATTTCCTTGAGGTTCAATAACTAGACTTCTACACGCACGATAGGATAATTGTAGTGTTGCAAAACACAATTATCAATTTGGCACCGTTACCGGAGAAATAAAGCAATTAGTCATTAGAATTTTATCATCATTCGACAAAAATTTTATTTTATTTTCTCTAACCATCTAATTTCTTTGCTTAGCCTATGATTTCTTTTCCACTAGGTGCATGAACGTGAAGAGTCACGGTCCAACAAATCGAGTTGAGCAAGTCAAAGTCATCTATCATTTGAAGAGGGAGCTTGGTGTAGCAAGGAGGGAACAAGAGCGGTTGGTTCATTTGAATAGATTAGGAGTGAACATGAATAACAATCCACAAATGGTTGGTGTTGAGAATGAAGACCAAGGGAATGGTCAAGACAATGTTGGTCAAGGGAATGTTGGTGGGATCTAAGACATCCACTCATCATGCAAACCAAGACCCGCTAGAGTGATTGTAGTCTATGATGAACTAAATATTCACGGGAATACGACCACTAATAGGACTTCTCCCGTTGATAAAAAAACTTTGAGATCAATGCATGTCTTATAAACATGGTACAAGGCTCAAAGTTTCATGGATTACTACGAAGGATCCGCTTGATCACTTGGATCAATTTGATTGGTCTTGTGGTACGGTGAAGATCAATAGAATCTCAAAAGATGATTTCAAGCTTAGGCTCTTCTCATTTTCACTTGGAGACAATGCTCATGTATGGGAGAGAAACTTGCCTAAAAACTCTATCAGTTCTTGGAATCAATGCAAGAAAGTCTTCTTGGCCAAATTCTTCTCTAATTCACGTAAGACTAGGCTTAGGAACTGAATCTCAAGCTTTGCACAACGAGCTAATAAGGGTTTTTGTGAAGTATGATTCAAAGGTTACACATCTCAATGCTTACACCATGGCTTCACTAAGGAATCCTAAAATTTTTAGAACACTCTACTGCAGGCTTTCACCAAAATACTAGATGATATTGGATACCGCAAGCCACGATAACTTCTTGGGACAAAATACAGATGATGGAATGTTGTTGGTAGAGAACTTAGATTAAAGTGACAGTAACTTTGGTGAGTATTATGATCAAACATCGACGGATATTGTTGAGATGAATGATGGTCACTGTAAGGAGATTAAGGCGTTGAATGAAAAAACGGACAAATTGCTCCAAACTAATCAAAAGTTGGTCAACTATGTTAGAGAGGTTGAACCATATCACGACTAACAAAAATTTGATGTTGAAGGTTGCAAAGAGGTTCAACAAGAGATCAATTTCATTGGTGGTCATGGAGGATACCAACACAATGGTTACAATCAAACTTATGCTCCAATGAAGGCATATGAAGAATACTTTCAACAACAAGGATTTCAACCAAAAACTCAATTTTCCAATCAAGGAAATTCTTCTATTCAACCTCCTCCTCAAGACAATGAGATGAATGCAATGTTGAAGTGAATTCTAGATGGACAAACTAAAGGTTATGCAAATTTTTGTAAGAGGTTTGTTGAGATGCACAACAAGATGTATGGAATGTATAATGATCTTGGTGGTAAGATCAATAGCTTGACTTCTTATATGAAAATCATTTATCTTAAGGTCACTTAAGCCTCTTCTAGTTCAAAGAATCTAAATGGAGCATTACACGGTAAATCCAAAGAAAATCCCAAAGAATTTTGCAATTCTCTCTTCACAAGTGATTTGGATGTGGTTGAGAATGGGAGCTAAAAACTATCAAGAAGGGATGATAGGATTGATGAGCATAAAAAGGCAATAGAAAAAATCTCAAGACTAGTCTATGGTTTAAATAATGATGGTTTGGTTAGTGAGAGTGAAGCCAAAGTGGAGATGATCACTAAATAAAAAGATAATATGTCCAAGAGGATTAAAATAAAGATAATCAACGAGTTGAGCCTCTACCTTATGAGCCTCCACTTCCATTTTCTGGGAGAGTTCTTACTAAGGAAAAAATGAAAGTCCTCTCAAGCTTCAAAGCTAGCATGAGCAATATTGGAGTACATTTGCTTCCTATGAATACCTTGCATGAAGTTCCTCTCCACATATAGGTCATTGAAGCCATTTTATCGAACCGAGAGAAAGTGGAAGAGGTGATGGGAGTGTTCAAATCACCACGTGCGACACAAATTAGTCCCAAATCAATTCCAAAGCTTGAAGATCTGGGAATATTCATCATAACTTGCTCTTTAGGAGATTTGAAAATCAGTAATGCTTTATGTGACTCTGGAGCTAGTGTGAATGTGATGTCGCTTGAAATAGTGGGAGGCTTAAGGATCAAAGAGATGAAGCAACACTCATCTTCCATCATGTTTGGAGATGCTTCTTCAAAAGCTCCACTTGGGTTTATTAAGGATTATCCTCTAAAGACTGGAAATTGGTTAATCCCAACGGATTTCATGGTTGTGGAGAGGAAGCAACCCAGTAAGCTTCATGTCAATCTTGGAACTCCATTTCTCAATATCACGGGAGCAAACATCAACTTTCCAACTAAAAGAGTAACTCCTCTCCATATGAATTCAAAGGTCTTTTATCCAATTAAGCCTTCCTCTACAATTTTTTGTGGAACAATCACTAATGAAGAAGTGATAACTAAGGAAAAACCAAGATTTTTGAAGGATAACCATGAAGAGACATAGGTTGTTTATGTGAAAAACCAAGAAACTCTAAATCTTGATGAGATAATCTTGGATGGTGAATGTCTACACTCCTTAAGTATGAAGGAAGTGGTAAAGATAAGAGGATTAGAAAGCTTAAAATGTTCTTGAAAAGAACAAGAGAGAGATGAAAGAAACCCACCCTTGTCAATTCACCAATTACTACCACTTCAATGAATTTAACATCTTGGAGGCACATTGATGGCATGGTAGAGTATAAAGTCAAGTTCAAGGTTTGGTCTAACCTTTTTGCATCGGTTAAAGCGATCAATTCATCGAAATTCAAAGAGAAAGACTCCAAATATGTTGAAGACTTGATTAAAAAGATCTTCACGCTAGCATTCAAGGACCATCCTAGGAGTCCCACAACTCTACATAATCCACTACCTAAGGTTTCCGACTAGGGACATGGTATGACTCTTTCACTCTCTTGTATATACCATTCTCTTTAGTTCATTATATATTTTTTTTCCTTTTGCATTTTATGTTTACGATCTTTTTCTTGGATTTTATTTCACACTGAGACGGTGTGAAGTAAGTTTGGGGAAGAGACCTGTCTACTAATCATATGTTTATTTTTGTTTTCAATTTCTCTTAAATATTGCATTGTGCATAAAGATATGGATTAAAAAGCCAAAAAAATCAAAAAATTGAAAACACACAAAAAGAAGCATTTAGTCTCATTTCCATAATAATATTGATTCTATAAGCATATAGGTTTGCATATGCATAGGGTAAAATTGTCTTGTAAAATTTCACGCTTGGGATTAAAATCATTGCCCTTAGTCATAGTTATTTGTAACTTGAACATCTTGGAAAAAAGGAAAATCTATGTTTGGACCTTTGCATCTTTCGAAATACAACTCCTACTTTTGTAAGGCTCACATGATTTTTCGAAACATCTCTATGAACTTGGATTTAATTTAAATATACTATTCTTGCTTATAGTGATTTAAATGCGTCTTCATGATCGACTATAAGTCACATTCGAGTTTTCTTATCCACTTTACCTCCCTTGTGGTAACCTTAATGGCCATTCTCACCTTTAGAATGGTTCTCCTACCTTCAACCTTAACAATTTCTTTCAAAAAAAATTTATTTACTTGATGAGTGTGGCCTTTTGTTGATAATGCTATGATTTTGCAAAAACTTGAGAGTATCGGGAACGACAAAGGATTAACTATCTCTTTAGCTAGCAATGGTAAAAATAGCGATTAGGATGTGAATGAAAGACTTGGATGTTTAGATTGAGTAGTTGGTTTGGGTGTTGGAAAAGAAAAGGATGAAGAGAAAGTTTGATCAATGTTATGAACAAGAGTTCCTGGAGAAACTACATGGTAAGCTAAAAAGCTCTAAATCTTAAAGTATGAATAAGAAAAGGAAAAAATTGCTTCCCTTAGAATGTACAATGAAAATAAGTTTTGAGAAGAAAGCAAAGAAAATAGACTATAAAAGAGTTAAGTGTTGAATTAAAAAGTTTTTCCTATGAGATTAAGATAAGATATTGATCATGAGGTTGAGTGTTAAAAAGCACCAAAGAGTTAATTTATTAGGGTTGAAAAGAGAAGAATGTGAAAAGGGTAGAAACTAGGATGCATTTCATGAGATGGGGTAAGACAACAAGAGGTAAACTTTGTATGCATCAATTGTTCCACTCCTTAGATGAATTTTACATTTGACTAGTATTCTTATGCTTTTAGAACAATCATCAAAAGAAAAACTCTTTTGAAACCACTTCCAAAATTTTTCATCCAAAACCAATTGAGAATGATTTGATTTTCTTTAGGGAGACCGAACTAATCACCTTAATGAATGTTAAAGAGATTTATTCGATTTGATTGTGAGTTTTTGCTTAAATTTAGGGATTGCATTAGAAATTTTTATTGACATGAGCATGGAGAAGTACGAAAGAGTAAGATGTTTGTTCTTTCACCATCTAACTATCTTTAAAGACAATGCGTTTCATCCTTCATTTGAAACTTTGTGCCTTTGAATCCCCATTTTTACACCTCTCTCTCTCTCGACTTGTCTCTTATTGTTTGCTTGCGGACAAGAAAGAGATAACTTTGAGGGAGTTGATACATTGGGTTTTTATACTCTTTTTGCTTGTACTTTTCATTGATTTCAAGCATTTACATTTCATATTTAGGACTTTAGTTGCATGGTTTGCATATGCATTCTTGTGTTATAGGTTTTGAAGTGAATTATACAACAAGGAGGGAAAATGGAGTCAAAGGGATCAAAAGAGGAGCATATGATAGAGACACAAAGGATCCAACGCTGTCTTACAATGAGATCGTGACGTAGATATGTCTCAGCGAGATGGTGTAGCGGGATGACGATGTCAATGAAGAATTAACAAAAAACCACGAAGTCGAGCAGAATCGTGATGTCAGCATGCCTAAGAGGGATTGTGCACCGGGATCGTGATATCGACATGTCTCAGCGGGATCGTGACATCAGCAGAACCAGTTTTTCTTTCTATTGAATAGTTTGACCCGGGTTGCTGCGGGTTGACCCGATTTTCATATATTTTGTTTATAAATACTTTTTACCCTAATTAAAAAGGTTATGCTTTGTTTAGAGATTTATCTTAGCCTCTTTGAAAGTTTTCTTAAGAACATTGCATGCTTTTGAATATTTCAAGTTATAAGTCTTCTTTTTAACTCTAAATCTTTCAACTATTCTCTTTAAATCATGATTATAAAAAAATTAAATTTAATGCTTTGTATTATTATGGTTGATTGTGAGTAGTTTGTCTTGGGAATGATAAATAAATCATGAATTTTCAGTGGAACAGTGGAATCAAAAGAGAAAACGAACCAACTAAACAGATCACGAGTCATGGTTACGAAAAGTACAATTAAATTTGGGAAAATTACATAACACTAAAAAAGTTTGGAATTAAGAAACTCATTATCAAAAAAAGTTGGAATTAATTTTTTTTGATGTAGTTTACAACAAAAAGAGGATCAAATTTTTTTATTTTCATTGTAATAGCTAAATTTTGATTCACTTTATGCAACAAAATATATTGCTAATTCATCAAAACAATCTCTAAGTTTTTCTTGCTCCTAAAAACTTTGAAATTTATATTGACCGAGCCGTTTTAACCTCTAAAATAGTTGATGTTTACTATGACAAAAATGAATCGTTAGTCCTGTGTTTCTTAACTTCCCAAATTTAAAAACCAAATTCCCAAGTTCGATTTTGTAGATATCGAGAGAGATATCTAAAGACGATTGTCCCTCGACGTGTTCTTTTGAAGGAGATTAAGAGACTCAATCATGGGTGCCGAGTTTCAAACAAGTTAATGAAATATGGATTTGTGGTGATACTTTGACACACAATGAAACCTCAACAACTTTCTCAGGTAGCCTTAAAAACATATCTGAGATTAGATCTTGAGGCAAGAGTGAAGGTGATTTTAATTGTGTTTTTTTTTTCCTTTTGCAAACTGATTTCTTCTTTTCTTTTCGTTGCTCCATCTTGATCAAAATCCGAATTTGTTCAAGCTGCATTACTTTTGACCCATTCATTATACATATATACACGGCATATGCTTTAAGATTTTACTACTTATTAATTTTTTAAAATATGTAAAGAATAAGAAGATAATTTTAATTCTTAAAAAATAAAACAAAAACTGTGGATATCAATTTTATAGGATTATTGAAACAAACGCAAACACTACGATTTTTGTTGGGATATTTTTTAATCATTTTATTCGTTTTCTAAGAATATATTTTATATTTTAAAATATTTATTTGGCAATATTGTGTTTGGGCTTGTTAGACCTATTGTTTTATGTAGTTAGTGGATTTAGGATTAGAGGTTGTTTGCTAAAGTATTTAGGGTTAGAGTTAGCTGAGTATATAAATCTAGAGCTGTCATAATTGAAGTATTTAAGGGAAGTGGCAGCGACGGAAGAAAGGTCGAGAAAGCTGCTTGTATTGTATGCTTCTCAGACTGGAAACGCTCTTGATGTGGCATAGCGTATTGATCATAAAGCTCAACGTCGTGGAAGTGCAGCATCTATCGTCTCCATAGATGAATTTGACGTGGTATGCGTTTAGCAAATCAGTTGGATTTTTAAAGCTTGTTACTTTGTTTTCAAGATTGTCTCCTTCGTTTGTATGATGCTTGATATGTAATGGAAACATTAAAATCTCCCACCTAGATACTTTTGGAAGGCAAAAACTAATGATTACTTCGTACCAATAATCAGCTGTTAGATTTGAGGGTTATATTGATTGAATTTTGAGAAAACATTAGGATTTCACAAACTCTCTAGTGGTGACATAAAGTGCTTTCATTTATAAGATTTTGATCAAGTAACCATGCATAATCTGCAGTTTTTTTTTTTTGCAATCAGTTGTGAAAACAAGTTTTTTGTTTGTTTTCTTCTTTGATTTTTGTTTTGTTTTTGTTTTCTGTTATGGTTTTATTTTTTGTTGACATTTTGGTGACTGCAAGTTGGATCGCCATGTTTCATAATTTTTTGGAGTCTAAGAAAGAGGCCGGGGGTAAAAAATAAATTAATTAGGTTAAGGAAAGTGAAAAGGAAGAATAGTGGACTGCATGTCGAGGAAAGAAGCCAGGATATGGAAATCCCATAGCTATAATGCTGTGAAGCTAGCAAGGCTTAGTGAAGCCAAGCTCAATCACAAATCTCTAGTGGGCCAAGGAAAGCCTAAGACTAAGGTAGCTGAGAGAATGGGAAGGAATCCCACCTAAGTAAGTGATATCTATGGTTTATGCATAGTTTACACCTTTGTTTTGATAACTTTTGTTTCCTCTTGCATCATCTAGAAGCTTACATATGCATTCGAATATCACATTTGCATTGTTTTACGTTTTATAATCAGTAGGTGTTATTTTTGCATATTTCATGAATTTTGAGTCCTTATTACGGTGTTTGGGAGACTTGAAGTTTGGGTGAGGAGGTTTGAGATGAGCAAGACACACGAAAGAGGAGATTTTTGGAGAAGTGACACAGCCAGCGGCCATGACTGCTAGCTGTGGACCGTTGGCTACAACAAGTAGATGCAGGGTAATTCAGCAGTTCTAGTGCAGCTCTTAGCGGTCATCTAACCACTGAGATGGACCGCTAGGTGTGAAAAGTGTAGCAGTCAGCGGCTAGAATTGCTGAAGATGACCGCTGGAACTTACAAAGAAGACATAGCAATCAGCCAGGACCACTGAAACTGACCGCTGGCTGAAGCATTTTCATTTATCTTTGGATCCGATCCGATTTGTCTCGGATCGACATGTTACGCATTTGATTTACCATTTCTAAATTTTAGACCTATATCAAAAATCTAAGTCTCTTGTTAAGTTGATCCTTTGCCTCTTTTGGATCTAAGAACTCCATTGTACTAGATCTTGTTTATCTTTTGCATTTAGTGATTTTCTTTTGATATCTATCGTATCAATTTCATTGTGCTTTAAAGCTAATTTAGTTTGTTTGGTTTCATCAATCATGTGTGAGTAGTCATTAGATCGTTAAGAATTGGGTTGATTAGGATTGTTTGATGGATTAATGATGATGTTTACACTACAAGAAAATATCGGGAACTGACGGCCATATCCGTCGAAATGTCGTCCATATCCGTCGAAATTCGTCAGAAATGCCTATTTCTGACAGTATTATGACAGATATGGCCATCGATTCTAGGTCGTCAGAAACCAAATATCCGTCGAAAATCTCTCAATAAGTTTCCAGCGGATTTTCGACGGATTATTTGTTTTATTATTTTTAATTATAATTAATATTTAAACAAAAAATAAATATAAATTAAAGAAAATAAATTTAAATGAAATGAAATTTAAATATAATTATTTAAATAGAAAAATCCTAAAAATTATTCAAAAGTAAAAATTAAATTAGAAAGTTTGAAAATTGAATTATAAAATCTACGGAACCGATGGAGAGTACTGCGTGAAGAAAGCGCTCATCCGTTCTTCTATAGCTCGAATCTTTGCTTGATCCAATGCTTTCTCGTCACGTAAAGTGTTAATTTTGCTCTTTAAACGCTCGAGCTCGACGGTCTTCTCCTCTAGCTCCGCTCTAAATTCGGTGGCTTCTCCAAAAATACGGGAAGAACTACCAAATAGCAAAGGATGCTAGTCTTGGGAAATCCCAAAAATATGGCCTTTCATATGTGAAGTTGTCTGAGAAACAAATTAAATGTAAAACATAGAAATAGTAACTTAATCACAATACGTAAATAAGAACTATCAAAGTTACTTACTTGTATGACCAAGTCATTCTACATCTTTATAGACACTTCTAGTGGAGTGTTCCTTCAGCGATTGGCTGGGATAGAATGTTCTCGATGATTTTCTGAACAATCGGATCTTGAATCTCACCGGTTTTCCGGTTGGTGTGCGCATCCTCTATCTAGATGCAAAGGATGCACATCATCTTGTTTAAACTGCACAAATAAATAATTAATAATATAGGTAATGAATTAAATAAATTTAAATTCATGAAATGAAATAAACCTACGAGTTTTTCTTCCCAGAAAGCTTTATTCATTGCGTCTAAGTTGTGCGTTACTATTCATTTATCCTTACTGTTGCTCATCCGGTTGGTCGATTGGACCTTGGAGATTCTAATAGTTTCCTCCTGATTCCAATAGTTTACAAACCATTTCAATATGTTTGCGTTCCCAATAAACTCATTTGGTATCTGCTCGGTCCTCCACTTCGACTTCCACTCGTTAAGTTTCCTCGAATATATGATTCCATTTTTTTTGAACTCCTGCCTAACTAGGACCGTACATTCCCGGTCCTAAGAAAATTGTTGCTGCAAATTTTAAAAATTAGAAAAAGAAAAATTAAATTAAATCAAATTATTTAATTTGAAGTAAGCTAAAAAAAATTAAATACTTACCGCAAACATCATAAACCACATCTTGCAATCTTCTGGAGGCATGGTCGAAAACTTCTGGTGAGGATGCTTTAACATCCCGATCGTCGTGTTGTTGATTGCCTTCGAAATTCCATCATGAGAAAAAGAAAACCTATAAGGAAAAAATTAGAAGATATAATCAAAACTTATAAGGCTTAAATATATACGTTGTAAAACTTAGAAGCTAAATTCTTACGTTGAGCTAGATGTAGATTGCGTTTTATTTCATAAATATTAAACAACCAAAAATAGTGATTTTAAACGTCGCAGTTGCATAGAAACCCCATTAAAAATATATTTATGATATCACATTATCATTTTCTAAATATAATATAACATCCTCTAATTGGGTGAATTTTAAATTCAATTATAAAATTAAATTAAACTTGAACATATTATTCGATATAGCAATTGCGGTTGAATAGTACTGATGCGGTAAACGAACCTTTCTTTCAAAATCTATTCATTTGGATGAAAATATGGATTGGGCTGGCATTAATAAATCATCTTTGCAAGTCTACAGGCTACTGGTTTCATTGGATGATCCAGAAGATGTGTTTCTCTGTATTAACTATTTTGCCTTGAGAGTGAGGGATTATGCTTAGCTCGAATGATTTGCAGAGCAGTACTGACTTATAACTCCTAACATTTTTCAAATTTTTCCTTTTGACTTGCGGTAGCCCGACTTTATCTCGAGGAGGTAGAATCTTTCTCCTCCGTAGTTACATAAAAAAATTATGATGCACGCATTGATGCTATATCCAATTATCACTAAAAGTATCTCCGTCAAGGTGCCACTAAAAATCCGGATTGGACAGTGATTCTCCCTCACACTTATTTCAGATCACACGAATATAAACCTAAAGTCATGAAATTATAAAAAAATAATCTGGAAAAGAGTATAATGCTTAGATATATTTTTTTATTTCTATAATTTTTAGTTATCCATAACAATATCAAATTGAGATTCATAACTAGAGCCTGATCTTACTATATTCAACTTAAACCACCTAACTAACTCCAGAGTGATCACCACACGAATATAAACATAACCTCATGAGATTATAAAATAATAATTTGGAAGAGAGTAAAATGTTTAGATATTATTGTCAATCTCAAAGTCATCTCAAAGCTCATGACAAACCGTTTTAAAGTTATCCTCCCTCTTTCCTCGCTTTATTACTCCAAATCAGTCAGTTTTTATTGAAGATCGCTATATAATAGAGAATTTGCTTATGGCCTCTAAATTGGTAAAAGATTATCATAAGCCTCAAATTGCTTCCCGCTCTGCGATGAAGATCGATATTTCTAAAGTTTTCGATTCGGTTTAATAGGGTTTTCCGAAAAATGTTTTACTAGCTATGAAGCTTCTAAAGAATTTTGTTAAATGGATTGAGCTTTGTGTGACTACTCCTTCTTTTCGGTTCAAATAAATGGTGAGCTTACAGGTTATTTCAGGAGCGAGTGGGGGCTACGAAAAGGTTGTTTTCTCCCCTCTATTTGTTTGTCATATGTATAAATTTTTTGTCTTTAATATTGGATAAGGCAGAGACGGAGGACAAGTATGGTTATCATCCGGGTTGTAAAACCCTAAACCTTACTCATCTATGCTTTGCGGATGACATAGTGGTGTTTTCAGATGGGCGGCCATGCTCTATCAAAGGTATCATTGATGTTTTTGATGATTGCTCGTTACTCTGGATTAACAATTAGTTTGGAGAAGACTTCATTGTTCATTACATGAATTTCAACAGAAACAAGAGCCTCATTCTCAGAGTTTCCGTTTATTATAGGCACTTTGTCGGTGCGTTATATGGGTTTGCCTTTGCTCACAAAGTGAATGACAAACTCGTAGTATTAGCCGCTTATTGACAAAATTCGAGCTCGTATTGGTTCTTGGAAGAATCGGGCTTTTTTTAATCTTTTGTAGGTTGCCTTCAGCTTCTATCTTCTATGATTGCCAACTTAACAAATTTTTGGTTAGGTGCGTTTCGACTTCCCCAGGCATGTGTTATCGAGATTGATCAAGATTAGCTCTGCGTTTCTTTGGTATGGAGTGGATCTATATTCAAAAAAGCAAAAGTTGTTTGGAATGATGTGTGTAAGCCAAAAGCAGAAGGGGACTTGGTCTCAAGCCTCTAACGACTGCAAACACTGTTTCCTGCTATAAGTCGATTTGGCGGCTACTCTCGTCTTGGTCTTCTCTGTGGGTAAATTGGATTCAAAAAAATCTGATTCGTAAGGGTTCATTCTGGTCAACAAACACGAGAGCACAAGCTGGCTCTTGGATGTGGTGAAAAATACTCAAATACCGTGACCATGCCAAGGAGTTTTACAAAGTTGAGGTTAGAAATGGTTTCAATACTTCCTTTTGGTTTGATAATTGGTGTTCTCTTGGTAGGCTGATCGAGGTTCTCGGAGAGCGAGGGTGCATCGACTTGGGATTCAGCTTTCCGAAACTCTAGGGGAGGTGTTTGCTACCCATCGCCGTATGTGTCATCGTAATCTTACCCTCACTCAGATTGAGGAGGAGATTTAGAAGATAAAGGATTGATGTTATGAAGGAGCTGATATAGCGCTATGGAGAGGAAAAGAAGATATGTTTAAGACTTCTTTCTCCTCCGCGGAGACGTGACCAACTCCGACAAGTCGATCCGGTTTAGCAATGGTCAAAGGATGTCTGGTTTTCTTATGCTACTCCAAAATTCTCGTTTATAGTTTGGCTAGCCATCCTCGATCGTCTCTCCACAGGTGAAAAATGATTCTTTGGGTGTCAAATGGTGTCCATAGTTGTGTTTTTGCCGCTTAACGCTGGAGACTAGGGATCACCTCTTCTTTGAGTGCCCTTTTACCTCCCAAATATGGTTTTGGGTGTCCTCTGGCCTCCTACAATACAAATATACCAACCACTTCCCGAACATTTTACTAACTCTTTCAGGTAGTACGAGGATTCGAGATTTTCTGGTTAGGTATGATTTCCAAGTGATTGTTTATTTCTTATGGAGGGAGAGAAACCTGCGAAGACATGGGGAGCCTTCATCTTCCATTGACTGGCTGGTTAAGGAAATGAACAATACTGTTCGGAATCGTCTTTTAGTTCTGCAACGTCGGGGTATCATGATGAAGGGCTTACAAGATTGGTTTAACACAAGAAATTAGCAGCTGTTTTAACCAACAAAAATATTTTTAACAGCTATTTCTCTTTTGAATATTATGTTTAATTATATTCAAAGAGAACTTTTTACAAAGTGTGCAACCATTTTTTAAACTTTTATGTAAAAAACCTGAACTCTAAAATAGAAAATCGATAGGTGGTTGCCTTGTTAAAACCCAGAACCGAAAAACCCATTTGGGACAAAACCAAAATTTGGAAAAAAGAGTACAAACCCTTATCAATAGAGTTGAAGTTTTTTGATAAATATTTGAAAGAAAAAAACTGAATATGCTCCCTCAGCGAAGATCCTTTGATGATGTACTATCTTGTGCCAAGCCATATTTGCATGTATCTCAAGTCCCCCTCTTCGCGAATAGTCGATAATCTGTTTCGGACTTACTAGTCTATGCATTTTCTAAGCTGAGTTTGTTGGATGCCTGGCTCCCCATGTTTCCGACTATTTTTCTACCTCCATATAGCGTGAATAGATTCTTGAAAAACATATATCAATAAAAACATCTTAAACTGGTCCAGACCTGTGTCTACTAAAAGAACAAGCAAGTCCTCCCAGTGGATTGTGAACCTAGAATCAAGTAAATTTTGCATAAGAGCATACCATATCACAGAAGAGTACGGGCACATGGTTCTGAGTCTCCATTGGCTCCAGACAAAAAGAGCACATTGTTAAGGCATTAGCATTCCAACTAAGCATTCTATACCCTTTTGATAGTCTATTATTGATCGCAAGACAAACAAAGAAAAAGTATTTGGGAGTACTATGAGTAAACCAAATACCCTTAGGCCATTCCATTCTTTGGTGATGCTCTCTGATTAAATCCCATGTTGCTCGGAAATTAAAATCCGGCTTAAACTTGTCAACACTATACTTCCACATAACTACATCTCTATCCTCTGATAGATCTTGCTGACGGTGGCCATTAATTATCTCCTCAATCCAATTTAAAGTATCAGCTTTGTGGAGCCGAGTTCTATGTGTTCTTAGAACAGTCCCAACCGTAGCATGGATTGGAATTCCTAAATCTATATAGCCTCGCAAACCTGTAATGTCAAAAGGCATCCCAACAAAGACCAATGATCAAACTAAAAAGAAGTTGCCTCATTATTCAGGACTTTGACCTTGCTTAAAGAAGATGCGAGTTGTCTAAACTTGAGTATTTTCTGCCATGTCCATGAACCAAGGGATGAGGCTTCATTTACAGACCATAGAGATTGCTTTCGAGTAAGATATCGTCAGACCCAATCTATCCAAAGAGATGAATGTGCTGATTGGATTCGCCATAACAACTTCAAACAAATTACTCTATTTATTTCTGATATCAATCTCAGCCCCAAACCTTCCTCTTCTTTTGGTCTACAAACATCAACCCAATCTAATTTAGCGTTCTTATTGTTTAGATCCGGTCCAGACCATAAAAATGCAGCACAAAGAGAATCAATCTCAGCAATACAAGCCTTAGGCAACCGAAATGTGGAGATCCAAAAATTCATGAGACTATCAATTACTGATCCATAAGTTGAAACTTTCCTGCAAAACGATAAAAACCTTTCTGTCCAACAACTTATTCGAGAACGTACATTTTCTATCAAAGGAGTGTAGTCATTCAGTGTCATTCGCCGTGTCAACAGAAGCAATCCCATGTATCTAACGGGTAGTAAACCAGTTTGAAATAAGAATGCTGAAATATGTTATCTCTTGTTCGAGTAATACCCCCGCCATATACAAAGTCAATTTTTCAAGACTTATCTTCAGCCCTGACATATCCTCAAACTGATTAAAGACTTGGAGAATACCTTCAATGGAATGTTGTCTCCCATCCGAGAAAACCAACAAGTCGTCCGTAAGATATAAATGTGTGAAAGAGAGATGCAGACAGTACGGGTGGTAACCTATCCGTCACTCCCTTACCTTTTTACCTAGCAATTTTGACAAAACATTCATGCATATTACAAAAAGTAAGGAGATAATGAGCACCCTTGACGGAGACCTCTTGTGCTCCTAAAATATCTCGCAAGCTTTCAATTCACCTGAACTGAAAAAGACGCTATAATGATACATAATTAAGCCAGTGAATAAAAAGTTAGGAATCCCCAACGCGTTTAACGTGGTGAGAAGAAACGACCATTGGACCAAATCAAATGCCTTTGAAATTTCAAATTTTTACCGCACATATAGCCGAGACTGTATCCTTGTGATAATTTTTAACCAAATCGGAGGCTAGTAAGACATTCTCCATAAGAAGACGATCCTTAACAAATGCGGATTGGTTTTGAGAGATAAAACTGGGCAGTACCTGCTTCAAGCGAGTAGCCAATATCTTTGAAATAAGCTTATAAACGACATTGCAACATGAGATGTGACGATAATCTTTCATCTCTTCAACATGAGCGCTCTTTGGAACTAGATTTAAAATTGTTGAATTCAGACCCTTAGGAAGAAATCCCTTCTAAAAATGATTGCACAGCAACTACGACATCTTTTCCCACAATCCCCCAAATTGCCTTGAAAAATTCATAAGTATAACCATCCGGACCTGGAGATTTATTAAGTGGCATAGAAAACAAAACCCTCTTCACCTCTTCCTCTGTAACATCTCTCGCTAACATTGTACAACCCTCTTCTACACAAATAAACCCCAGAAGTTGCTGCATCTCGTCAATTTTCACTTTCATTTCCTCGGAACCAGTCTGCATAGAACATAATTTTCTGCTTCAAGCTTAATTTCTGGTTGTGTAAGTGCATCGAATTATCAGCTCAGTTGATAAACTTAATGGAATTTCAAATTCCTCGTTTCTTAGCAGCTTGGTGGAAAATACGATTATTTCCGTCTCCCACCTGCAGGTAATGCATTTTAGATTTTTGGTAAAGAAATCTCTCTTCCAAGTTAGCCAAATTCTTCCACTTATTAAAAGATCTCACTTCTTCCTCCATCAAAACCGAGCTGGGATTCAACATAGTTCTTTCTTGACACTCACAAAGATTCCCATAAGCTATTCTTGTTCGATTTTGCATATCCCCTAGGCTTTTTTACTCATTTCCCATATTTTCGGATTCACAACTTTTAGTTTCTTTGAAAGCTAAAATAGTGCCGATGTTGAATGGAAAAGATCTTCCGTTTCATCCCAAAAACCATGAATCATCTGAAAACCCAGGATCTGTCGTCAATGAATTCATGAATTTGAATGGTTTTCGTGGCTTCACCGTTGGAGTTATGACCTGAATGCTACACCGTAGATGGTCGGAGCATCCTCCCCCTCTGCCTCAAAAGGACAATGTGCCTTTGGGTAACTATCCAACCAAGAATCATTTACCAACACTCTATCCAGCTTTTTAAAAATTAAACCATCTTCCATTTTTTTACACCACATATAACAGAGTCCATGTGTTATCATATCCCCAAGCGAGAAAAATCTAATCACCTCCTGAAAATTCCTCATGCCAACCGTAACCAATTGCCCTACAGCATGATCTGAATGTTCATCAATGTCAAAAATGTCATTAAAAATTACCAGATAACAACCATGGCTTGTTTCTAAATAGAGGAGACTGCTGATGATTCCAAAAATCTTCCTACAACAAACTCCTATCTTCAGCAAAGTTGGAAGCATAAATAAAAGAACAAAAGAATTCTTCCTCCGAACCGGTTAGAAGAACATAGCACATTATTATTTGGCTACTTGTAAAACATGGACTTAGTCGTACTTTAGGACTCCATACAACCCAAATCCGTCCTAAATGGTTTGACTCATAATTCGATAAAAGACCAATCTTTAAACACCGTCAAAACAATTCGATCCACTTTACTTTCCTTAAATCTAGTTTCCATCAACCCCCCCCCCCAAACTGCATCACAACTGAATGCTTTGATTATTTATTAAATCCTCTTAAATTCCAGAAAATCAACATAAAATTATTTCTGGTTGGTGGCCTTCTTACTCGCAACACTTGTGAGAGTTTTTTGAGTCGTCTTGTACACCGATATTGTTATTCTTGGTAATGAGGGTATCGTAGACTTTGGATCAGCCTTTGGAAGCGAGACATCACCACCACTACTTACTTTCGGTTGTTTCAGCAAATCTGAAGCCTCCTCTAAAGTATCTCGATTCGCTAAAACATTAAAGCGAGAAGGAGAAACAATTACCAGAGATTCAACCTGATATTGTCCACTCTTACCGCCTCTACCTGATTTTTTCGGCAGAGGCTTTTCCCATGTACCCGTTGAAGAATCTTTTTCACACAGTTTCCCTCCTACAGCACCCGCGTCTGCATCTACACATACATGATCTGATGTACCTTGGAGAGTCTCATTAGAAACATGTGTGCTAACTTCCATTGGCTGAACTGTTTTATTAATTACCAATGATTTATCACAAACATTGGGCTATACATTTGTAAAAAAACTGCAACTGGAACACTCAACGGTGAACCCTCTTTGCCACCCGCATCTGCACCGTGACATGCATGATGTGATGGAGCTCGATCTTGCAAATTTACCGCAACAGTTGAATTCTTTATTGTCGCACAAGCTTGGACTACTGAAATCAAACCGTTTGATGGAGCTTCCACTGGAAGGTTCTCACCTCGTTTAAGGATACAAAGACCCTCTATTTCTGTTCCCAACTAGAGTCGACACACCTCGGGTAAATGTCCCCATTTGGAGCAAACATCGCATTTGGGAGGTAACCAAAGATAAGAGAATAAAACCTCATAAATAGCATCCTGCTTAGTCTTGAACCGAAGAGAGTTTGGTAGCGTTTTCGTCTCAACCTCTATAAAAACCTTAGCCTCATCAAAATGTGTACATAATTTAGTTTCAGGGTGAAGGCATTTAAGATTACATGCATATATCAAATAAAACTGAATGAGTCTCTCATCTTGAATCATTTCTTTTATATACTCAACTTCAGATTAAATCTCCTTAGTGTTAGTCTGTTGCAAGAGATTTGGGTCATAGGGTAACATTTGATGAAGATTCTTGTATGATTTAGGATCATACTAAGACATTGATGATTAGTCAGGGTGAACAAATCTCCAATCTCTATGTCTTGGATACTCAAATTCTCGTCCAATCATCTATACTGCATATTCTATATCCCACAAATGTTGTTCTTGATACAGGTTTATGGCATAATAGAGTAGGTCACCTTTCTATACATACGACTAGTATTATAACAAATGTTCTTGGTTTTAAACATAACAATAAAGGATCTTTTCATTGTGATATTTTTTCCTTTGCAATAAAGGTTATGTTATAGTTCCACTTCTTCTGAAAACAGGAACAAAATTCAACCAAGAGCAAAGGCTTGTGTATTTCTTAGTTATCCTGCAGGCTATAAAAGTTACAAGGTTCTTGACTTGACAACAAACAGTATACATATCTCAAGAAATATGGTATTCCATGAGACAATCTTTCCATTTGATAAAGGTACATCTGAATTCTCTTTGTCGGATTTGTTTTGGTAGCATTAATGAAATTGCAGTGAATGATTACGATGATATTAATAGTGATATTCCTGTAGTTGTGAGTGAATCTCCTACAGCTATGAATAATACTCATGATCTTTCATCTGTAATATCAGCTCCAAACTTTAATCCCACTGGTAAAAGAAATTCTAAATCTCATGCATACTTGGACGATTATTATTGCAATCTGGCACATCAGGTGTTCAACATCCCTTATCACAATACATGAGGTATGATAATTTATATACACCTTATCAAGCTTATGTTTGTGCTGTTACTAAATATGCATAACCAAGTTCCTTTGCTCAAGCCAAAAAATCGACTGATTGGTTATAAGCTATGAATGCAAATTGCAAGCTTTATAAGGAACTGCAACATTGGAGGTATGTTCCTTACTAGCAGATAAATGAGCTATAGGCTGTACATGCGTTTATAAAGTAAAACTTAATGCTGATGGGAGTTTGAAATGTTATAAGACAAGATTAGTTGCTAAATGATACACACAATAAGAAGAAGTTGATTTTGTGGATACTTTTTCACATGTGGAAAAAAATGACTACAGTGGTTTCTAAAATTTAGTTCCACATTAATGTTTATAGGCTTTCAGAAATCTTATACCTATCACACTCTGTTTGTGAAAAATATTAATGGCAAATATCTTGCAGTTCTTTTCTATGTCGATGACATAGTTATTGCCATTAATAATGATGATGAAGTGACACAATTGAAAGAAGATTTGAAGAAAAATTTTAAGCTTAGAGATTTGAAAACATTGCCGTACTTTCTTGGTCTGAAATTTTTCCGGAAAGTTCTGGAATCTCTATATGCCAACGGAAGTATGTTTTAGAACTTTTAGAGGAAACATGCTTATAGGGATGTAAGCCATCTAGTATCCATATGGAACCAAATATTAAACTAATTCAAGATGGCAATGAACCAGTACTTGATGATCCTGCTTCATAAAGGCGACGGGTAAGTAAAATGATGTATTTAACTACCACTAGCTCTGATATTATCTATGTCATTAACAAGTTGTGTCAGTTTACTTATGCACCAAAAGGATTTCATATGCAAGCAGCGCATAGAGTAATGCGTTACATTAAAGGAACAATTGACAATTTGTTGTTTTCTTATGTGATTCCACTACTGCTATACATATTGTTAACAATCCAAGTCTTCCATAAAAATATAAAACATGTGGAAATGGATTGCTATATTGTTCGAGAGAGAGTTGTCAGTGGATTGATCAAGACTTTATATGTCAAGACTTATCAAAAACATTTCGGACGTCTGCACTAAAACATTATTTTCAGCTTATTTTTATTCTCTTATTGGCAAGATGCTCCTGAAATCTATATATTTACCATTTTGAGAAAAGCTATTAGAGTATAATTTACTATAAACCATACATTTAACTAACTGAATCTATAAACCGATCTTGGTATGTTGTCAACCGAAATTGTTGAAATTAGATATAAGCTCAGTCTATAACTAACTTTGATTAACACAATCAATAATACAAAAGCTTTCTCTCCATTTCTCTCTTACTGAATAAGATGTTTCGTCCGCCAGACAGGAGAGAGAGAAAAGTAAAAGCAATGATTGGGCCTGTTATCACTAATGCCTCTTGATTTCGACAAATATGTTAATATCAAATTAAAACTCAGTTAATTAAGAATCATCTGAAGACTTATCATGATTAAATATATTTTACTTTGTATAATTTCTTTTGTTACGTTCTAATTTTTATATTAAAATCAGAAGTCAATCGTAAGAAAATTTTATTAGAAAGATAGACAAATATTTTAACAAAAAAGAGAGGAAAAAGGACTCCAATACTGTTTAGTTACATCAAAACGTCCTAGAAAGATAAAAGAGAAGTCAAATTTGTGAATTGACTTTAGCCAAGAACATGCTAAAAAAAATTCAATCTAGAGTGGCAAGTAGAAATAATTACCTTTAATATCAACATTTTCAGATAAAGTTTTTTGGGACTCTGCCTCTCTCCCTCTGCCTGCGAATTTTCGTTACCATTTACATAAATAAAATTACTTAATTTTACAAATACCAAATAAATAAATAAAGTGAACAAAGAAATTTCATTATAAAAATATAACAAAACAGAACCTAAAGAGACACGACAGAAGGAACATAGATAGTGAATTAAGTGTTCTTTTTTTGAGGGCTCTCTTTCTCTCTCACGTGCAAGATAAGGAAAGTTTCAAAGGCTCTGTGTTTTAGGGTTGCCTCCCCACGAGGCGCCGCCTCCCGGCGTGATGACTGATCGAAAGGAGGGGACGTCGTCGTCTCTAGCTCCTTTCCTCTGTTGGCTGGTTCGCTGGCTCAAAGTTCTCCTAAGGTTTCAAGTTCAGGCCTAGTTGTTTGTGGGGTTCAGGACTCCGGTAAGGTTTTGGAACAGATTATCCCGTCTATCTCTGAAAAGTTGGTTGTATCGCTATCGCCTGGGGTTCCATCTTCAGCAAGTCCCGGTGTTGCAGTTTCTTCGGGTACTGATGCAGCTGTGCTCTGTTCTTCTCCGGAAGCAGAGCTTCTCTCTCAACCGGCAGGGGTGCCGCAGTTAGTTGCTAAGAAATCGTGGGCTCAGGTTGCTGGTAGGTTGTCTCAGTTTGAAGCGGCTACGAGTGAGGTTAATGGGAAGCAGGTCGTGATTGTCCCATCGGAAGTTTTATAGTCAGCCCCTCCACTTTCGGAGGATTTCTTGGTGGGCAGGTTCGCATCTCCAGCTTCCCACATTGCCAAAATCCACATCATTGTAAACAAAATCTGGAATCTTGGTGATAAGACGATCAAAATTGATGCGTTTGTTGTCAATGAAACGACAATAAAGTTTAGAATTTGGAACATGAACACGAGGAACCGTGTTCTTCGTCGGGATATGTGGAACATTTGTGAGATCCCAATGGTTGTTTCGAAGTGGACTCCGGTCCTCGAGGATGTGCAGCCAGCCTTGTCTTCGATCCCAATGTGGGTTACTTTACTCAATGTTCCGCCATCGTTATATTCGTGAAAAAGAATAAGTTTCATTGCTAGTCAAGTTGGTATCCCTATAAGATTACATAAGGACACTAAGTAGTAACAGCCTTTGATGAAGCCAAAGTATTTATAGATGTCTCTTTGCGAAGGGAGTTACCAAAGTGTTTCTGTTTTAAAATTGGTGAGGAGGAAGTAACGGTTTCCTTTGACTATCCATGGCTTCCAATGAGATGTTCTAACTGTCGCACTTGGGGCCACACTGATCAAGGGTGTCTCAAGAATTCACTACTTCACCGAGCAAGGATGTGGCTACTTCAGTCTTGGCCCAGGCTGTAGTCGTTAGTACTTCTGAGGTAGGAAAGGTTCCGGTGAAATCTACCTTTGAGCAGACTGAGATTCCTTCTCTTCAGCCAGTTGCAACTCCGTCCCAGTTGGATGCATCTTCCGAGAAATCTATCGCGGTTCAGCTCTAGCCAGATTTTGTTTCAGACATTTCGACGGTTAGTTTATCATTGTCTGCAGCGCATCAGTTAGCCTGTTCCTCTCTAGCAATGTCTTCAGATCGCGAAGCAGGGGAGTTTGTTCCATCCCCGGTGGAACAAGAATGGACATCAGTTTCTCATTCGCAAGGTAAGGCTAAAAGAAAGAAGAAATTAATCTATGGGGCTGTCTCCATTGCCAGTCCATCCCGGTTTGAAGCACTGAGTTCTCCTGACTTGGAACCGGATCTGTCGGAGGCTATGGTCTATGTGGCTGTCCTCTCTCCCACAGATGCAGCTTTATCCTCTTCTGCAGCAGCCAGCTCTGAAACGTTCGCAAAAACAGCCTCTGTTTCCAACACAGCTTCAAGCTAGACAATCAAGGTTACCGAAAACAAGCCGCCTAACCATCTTCTGTCTGTTACAGCTACTGCGATAGGTGGAAATTCTTCCATGGCACCAGTTTCCTGTAGCAGCTTTATCGCAGGTTTACATTCAAAGAACCAGAATGATCACATCGTGAAGTAGAGTGGTTTTGTCTCGGGTCTGGTACGAATTTCGCTCTGGGCGACAACACATCTCGTCACGAGCAAACAGCGCCTTCTTCAGCAACTCTCATGGGTTCAAAGACTTCTCCTGACGAGACAGATGCTCCTGCTCTGGCTTCAGGTTCTCACAAACAACCTATCTCTGTTTCTCTGCCAGTGACAACAGATTTGCTTCGAGATGATCAAGGTACCAGGACTTATCTCACTCGAACTTCAAAACAAAAAAAATCTGCTTCTACGCTCTCGGATCGACTACCAAAGGTTGTCCCTGGTGGTGTTGGTCGACGGAAGCAAAATAAAAAACACTGATGTCAATCTTCTTCTGGAATATAAGAGGTCTGAATAAGAAAAGAAAGCAGTCTGCAATTCACAATTGGATTCATTCAAATCAGATTTTACTTGGAGGACTCTTGGAAACTCGTGTTACGGAAGCTCACGCTCCTGCTGTGGTTTCGAAGTTTTTTCTGGTTGGTCTTTTACTTCGAACTATGAGCACCACCACCTCGGACGTAATTGGGTAGTTTGGGACAAGGGTGTGGACTTAAGAGTCTTAACCAAAACAGATCAAATGATTGCTTGCTCAGTTCAAGTTGATGGTTCGCCTATGTTCCTTTGTACTTTTATCTATGCCTCTAACTTTGCAGAGGAACGCCAACAGCTTTGGGGTCAGCTCAGAACAATACAACGCGACTTATCCCTTAGTGCAGCCCCATGGCTATGTCTTGGAGATTTTAATGATATATTGGCATCCGCCGAACACTCAGGTATTGTACTTACTCCGACCATTACTAATATGTTGGCGTTTCAGGATACTATCCAGACCTGTTCTCTCACGGACATGGTGTTCTCGGGACCTCTATTTACTTGGTGCAATAAGAAGAATTCATAACTGATCTGTAAAAAGCTCGATCGTGTTTTGGTGAACGACGCATCGCTGCTCTCTTTCCCAAATGCTTTTACAAAATTCAAGATTGGTGGCTGTTCAGACCATTTGCGAGGGCTTGTTCTCTTGTATGGTATGATATGTCGTCCTAAGGATTCTTTTAAATTTTCAAATGCGATAACTAAGTTGCAGGAGTTCTTGCCCATGGTAAAGGTATTTTGGGCGTCCACATGCCCCTTTTTCTTGTCCACTTCCTTTCTTTACAAGTTTTCAAAGAAGTTAAAGACTCTCGAACCTCTCATCCGTAACTTAAGCCGACAAAAGCTTCATCAATTATCTAGATGAGCTGTAGAAGCATTTGAGGATCTGTGTGCTTCCCAAACTGAAACCGTTTCTCATCCCTCCTCGAAAGCTAGTACCGCTGAATCTCTTGCTTATGCTAGATGGGATAAAGTTTCGATGCTTGAGGAGAGCTTCCTAAGACAGAAGGCTAAGCTACATTGGTTAGAGGTTGGAGATAAAAACAATAGGGTCTTCCATAATGCGGTGAAAGAGCAACAGGCGCGGAACTTGATTCGAGAAATTGTGGATCACGAGGGGAGCATCTTAACTACTAAGGAGGGTATCAAGACTGAAGCGGTCAGGTACTTTAGTTCCTTATTTTCTAACCACCCATTGGATTTTACAGGTGCTAAAACATCGGATTTGGAAGAGCTTCTTACCTTCCGCTGCTCAAGTGTGGACAAAGAGATGTTGGTCTTCGAGGTCACCGATGCTGAGATTACCGAAGTCCTTTTCTCCATGCCTTCAAATAAATCTCCAGGACCGGATGACTATCCTATGGAGTTTTATAAGGAAACCTAGCCTATTATACGAACAGACTTCCTTGTCGCAGTAAAGTCTTTCTTCACTTACGGCTTCCTCCCCAAAGATATCAACTCCACCATTTTAGCTCTCATTCCAAAGCGGATGGACTCCACTACAATGCACGACTTTCAGCCCATATCTTGTTGTAAATGTCCTTTACAAGGTCATCTCCAAATTATTGGCTAATCGGCTCAAAAGAATTCTTGATGGGTTTATTGTGCCAAATCAGTCTGCTTTTGTTCAAGACCGCTATCTAATGGAGAATGTTCTCTTAGCTTCGAAGCTGGTCCGGACTACCATAAGGACAATATAGCTTCTCGCTATGCGATTAAGATCGATATTTCCAAGGCTTTCGACTTAGTTGAATGGATTTTTTTGTTGGATGTTCTCTCAACTATTGATATCCCCCCACCCGGGTTTCTTCATTGGCTCAAGCTTTGTTTCACCTCTCCATCCTTCTCTGTACAAGTTAATGGGAAACTTGCTGGATATTTTCCTAGTACACGAGGTTTACGACAGGGATGTTCTCTTTCATCTTATCTATTTGTTATTTCTATGAATGTTCTCTCGTTGATGTTGAATAATGCAGCAAGCGCAGGGAAGTTCGGCTATCATCAGGGATGCCACTCTTTGAAGGTAACTCATCTTTGTTTTGTAGATGACATCTTGGTTTTTGCATATGGGAAGCCGAGTTCAGTGGCTGCCATCCTCGAGGTCTTTCGCATCTTTGGGCGTTTCTCAGGGCTCCAGATCAGTCCCGAGAAATCAAATGTTTTCCTTGCAGGCGTCTCCCCCCTAAACCCTGCGAGAAGGAGTCCTCCCGGTTAAGTATCTGGGTCTTCCTCTGATCACTAATCGAATATCTAAGCTAGACTACCAGCCGCTCATCGACAAGATTCGTTCCCAGATACAATCATGGAAGCATAGATTTTTCTCCTTTGCGGGTAGACTTCAACTTCTCACTTTGGTAATTGCTAGTCTAACGAACTTTTGGATTGCTGTGTTTCGTTTGCCTAGCTCTTGTATCAGGGAGATCGAGAGGATTTGCTCAACATTCCTTTGGTCGGATCCAGACCTGAACCCGCGCAAAGTAAAAATTGCATGGATGGATATTTGTAGGCCAAAGGAAGAGGGAGGGCTTAGTCTAAAATCTATCTCCGAGTTTAATAAAGTCATCTGTTTTAAGCTTATTTGGAGGATTGTTTCAGCGAAGGCTTCACTTTGGGTGAGTTGGATCAAGGAAAATCTGATTCGTACAGGTTTTTTTTGGTCCATAAACATGAATACAATGGATAGTTCCTGGATTTGGCGCAAATTAATCAAGTATAGAGATCATGCCAAGGGTTTCCACAAAGTATTGGTACGGAATGGCGAGGACTGTTTGTTTTGGTTTGATGATTGGTCAAGTTTAGGGAGGCTACACGACAGGTTCGGCGATAGAGGCCGTATCGATATGGGGATCAGGCTCTCAGCCACTTTAGCGGAGGTTTTAGCTACGCATCGTAGGCGCATAAGAAGAGGCACGGTCCTTAGCGCATGAAGGAGGAAATAGACAAGAAAATATCTACTATTAGTGCTGATCGAGACTCTCATCTTTGGCGGCATAAGACTGATATTTTCAAGGATGTGTTCTCATCAAAGTGCTGATCGGTCTAGGGGTCCACGGAATAGTTGGTACAAGGGAGTATGGTTCTCTTCGGCTATACCTAAATTCTCTTTCATTGTTTGGTTGGCAGCTCATAATCGTTTATCGACGGGTGATCGAATAGCCTTTTGGAATACTAGAATGAACACATGCTGTGGGTTTTGTAACCAAGCTATAGAAACAAGAGATCATCTTTTCTTTGAATGTAGGTACACATCCCAGCTATGGGCCACCCTCTCCACCGGAATTTTGCAGCAACGTTACACCAACCACTTTAGCTCCATCGTCGGCTACACTTCAGGATCGGCTTTTGAAGGAACATTTTGATTCATCTTAAGGAATCTTTTCAAATTTCGATCTATGTGGTTTGGTAGGAACGAAACAAGAGAAGGCACGGTAACATTCCAAGGGACCACAACTCTCTTATTAAGGATATAGACAGATCTTTGCGGAACAGACTCTCGACACTCAAAACGCAAGGAAAGTACTTGGACGGCCTCCAGCTTTGGTTCAGTCTCCGCAGCCGTTGACTTTACTCTCCCTCTGATTAGCTATCTCTTTTTGTTGTATTATATTTTCGACATTGATTTTTCAGCTCTCTGGCATTTGATGGTACTCTTTTTTCCAATACCGGTTTTGTCCCAATTGAGTTTTTCGATATTGGATTTTAACGAGGCCATCTTTCCCAAATCTTCTGAGCTTTTTTTCAAACATTACTAGATTTTACAAAGGTTGTTTTCTTGAATATAATTTAACATCATATTAAAAAAAAAAAAAACTAAGGATATAAAACTGTGTTTCTGACGAACAAAATATCTCTCCTTTTTTTCGTCGTAAAAAAAAAGTTCTTTCCCTTACATAATAAATCTTCAACTGAAATGAATAACACAATAGTAGAAATCAAACTAAAAAAATCATAATTTCGTTTAGATGCTTCTATTTTTAAACATATATTAATAATCCAAATCAAATTCAAACTAAATCAAAAGAGAAAAAACAACTGAAATTAAAATTTCTCATAAAATCCAAATAAAAAAACGAAAAACAAAAATCGAAATTATACCAAACTAATTTGGCTTTTGTTTTTACTCATACTCTTTTAATTCTGATAAAAAACCAGATTAAACACTTTTCTGTGTCATTTCTACAGAAAATATGAAAATGTTTTCGAGGATGGCATGTATATAAATTTGTTTAAATCTTCTAACACATAATAAAACTATATGATATTTTTTTAGCATATTCATTAACTACTGCTATGGAAATTACAAAAAAAAAAAAAAAAACTTTAGCTGCTGAATATTTTAATTATCCATTTTCTTGGTCCTCTCTTGCATGTGTTTTTTTTTTTCATTTACTGAAACTTAGAACTTTACTGGAAATTATATATTATACCAATTTTATTCTTTGACATAAATACAGAAATTATATAAAATAAACTGAAATACCAAAAATCTAACACAAAACAACAACAATACAAACCGAACTAGATCCAGCGGAAAAGCTAAAAGACGAGAGAAAACACTAAAACTCAGAAAATCCAACAAACTCGATCAAACCAAGCACAATTCTCAAACTGCCAAACTCTTCGAGTTTAAATGGATTTAGATCCGTTTCATCGCTGTACAAAATTGCTTCAACACTTGTGACTCCGACCAATTCGAGTTCGCATACGACAAATTAGTTATTTAAATAGTCTAAGAGAACGGTATTCAAACACACTAATATCTCAAAAAATTTTTTTTGAAAAACTATACAATTATTTCCCGTAAGCGACAATACATTTATGGCATGACAATAAATTGACCGTCAAATGAACACATTCACTCTCACTGTTCCACCTGAACAGCTAGTATTTTAAAATAGTATATGTTCACCAACTCTTAAACACTATAAAATACTACAATTCTAGTTTAATAATGTAACCGTGAACATGATCCATAGTCTGCATGGAAATGGATAGACATAACACAACTGAATATCATCTTAAATAAATTAACACTAGAATTTTTTTTTTGTAAATATAAATAGTGAAGCAGATGGAATGAAATAAATGATAAATCTGTATTATTTAGTAAATATAGATATCTATATCAAATTTGAAATTTTTTAAAACCAATTTCTAATCGGATTTGGCACCATTCAAATTTGACAACCCCGAGCTATATCAAATTTTAAATTTTCTTTTGTTTGTTAGACACTCTTATTCTTGGCTTAGTAATTTTTGTTGCTTAGTTAGTGTCGCTAAGTTGTTGCACTTTTTTGTTTGAGTCTCTTTTTCCTTGTTTTCTCTTTCTTTGAAAAACTCATTGACTCTTGGTTTAGTAATTGTTATTTTTTATTTAGAGTTTGTATGTTGCTGCAATTTTATTAAGTTGTGCAATTTTGTGTTTGAATATTTTATCTTGTTTTGTTAAGAGCCTTTTGTATTCTTGGTTTAGTAATTTTTGTTACTTATTTAGTGTTGTTAAGTTGTTGCAATTTTGTGTATGATTCTCGTTTTTCATGTTTTTGTTTGTTTTTTAAAGACTTTGATTCTTGGTTTAGTAATTGTTGTTTATTTAGATTTGTTAAGTTGTTGCAATTTTGTGTTTGATTTTTTATTATAGGGGAAAAAAGAGTTGTCAACATTTCAAGAACTCATGGCTTACAATCTCTTGACAGTTGGTGACAAAGTCGGCATACGTGGCGATCTTTCACGGCGCGCTTAACTTAAGTTTTAGGGTTTCGTAGAACAGGTTTTGTGTTGTCATTATCTCCCTGGATCTGAGACTACACACGATGACGTGGCGTCACCATCTACGGTGAAATGAAAACATAGTTTCCTCTCTCGCATGTTAGTTTTTAAGAGTTAATATTCCATCTAACATAAATTTATTTTATAATAAAATTACTTTTTTACTGTATATGTTTAGAAAATTATTTCAAAATTAAATATTCAAAATTCATTTTTAGAATTGTTGTTCTCTCTTAAAATTTTTAGAATTCTTTTTAATTTTTATTCAATTGTCACAATCTAACAATTATATTTATAATAGTTTAGGCACTATCTATTTTTAATAGAAATAGAAAATCTTATTAGATCTCCTAATATAAATTATATTTTTATCTTTTTAGCTAAACAATCATCTTATCCTAATACAAATAGGATTTTTTATATTGCAAGCTAACTCCTTAACTTAAAGTTTATCTAACATTCACCCTTTTAAGTTTTAAGTTTTTCTTGGTGAGGTCTTGAACTCTTATCAAACTTCTCATTTCCTTGAACTTGATCCTTGCTATGGCTTTAGTCAATATCTCCGCACATTGTTCTTCTCCGGATACATGCTCCACCTTGATTTGATCATCTTCAACACAGTCTCGGATGAAATGATAACACTTGTGGATGTGTTTGCTTCGGCCATGGAACATGGGATTCCTCGTGAGTGATAGAGCGGATTTGTTGTCAATCCGAATGGTTGTCTTCTTACATCTTCGACCTGTGATTTCACTCAACAAATCTTGTAGCCATATAACTTGTTTTACGGCTTCGGTGGCTGCCATAAACTCGACTTCACACGAAGATAAGGCTACTGTTTGTTGCTTTTGTGAACACCAAGTGATTGGTGACTCGCCAAAATAAAACACATGTCCGGTTGTGCTTCTTCCATCATCAAGATCAATATTATGACTACTATAACTATAGCCAATAATCTTCTTTGATCATCCACGCTTAAAAATTAAGCCATAAGTTAAAGTTCCTCGAAGATACCTTAATATTTGTTTCATTGCCACGCCATGTGATTCTCTATGATCTTGCATGTACTTACTCACCACTCCAACTGAGAAAGCAAGACCGGATCTCGTATGTAAGAGGTACCTTAGGCAACCTATACCTCTACGATACATTCTAGCGCCTTGGACATCTTCAAACCAAACTCCATAGGTATGTGTGTAGAATTGCAAGCATCTAATCCGGTTTCTTTTAGGATTCGTCGAGCATAAGCCTCTTGCTTGATCTTGATCCCATCTTCACTTTGATTAACTTATATCCCAAGATAATAAGTGAGCTTTCTAAGGTTTTTCATTTCAAACTTTGATGACATTCCAGCCTTGAATTCGTTTGTGATCCTTAGTGTATTCCCGGTTAGAAAAAGATCATCCACGTATACGGCTATGATGAGAAGATTGCCTCCTTCTTCCTTGCGATACACAAAATTTTCTAGCAACACTCTATGAACTTTATACCTTTCAAGATCTGGTCAAGCTTCGTGTTCCAACATTATGGGGCTTGTCTCAAGTCGTACAACGCCTTGGAGAGTCTGAAATTTTTTTGCCCTTCTACCTTCTTTTCAAATCCTTCGGGTTGAGACATATACACATCCTTTTTTAGCTCACCATGCAGAAAAGCAGTCTTGACATCAAGATGATGAATCTCCCATCCATAAGAAGCGGCTAGAGCTATAAGTATCCTAATGGTTTCAATGCGAGCTACCAGTGCAAATACTTCATCGAAATTGATTCCCGATTTTTGTACATATCTTTTTGCAACTAGTCTAGGTTTGAACTTGGTAATTGAACCATCCACGTTTCTCTTGATCTTGAATATCCATTTAAGATCAATAATATTGTTTTTTGCTAGTTTATTAACTAGCAATGATGTCTTGTTCTTGTTGATAAAATCAATCTTCTCTAGACACGCCTTTGTCCATTCGATAGAATCTTTAGCTTCTTGATAACTCAATGGTTCATTATTAATTGATAAAAGAAGCTTCTCGCATTCTATATTAGCTAGAAGAACATAATCATCAAGGTATCTCGGTTTCTTAACCCAAACTTAATATGTTTCTTCTTAGCTGTCGGTTAATAGATTTTGTTCACCGGTTTTCCCTTGGAAGAGGATTGATCATTTTCCACCGATGTCTACACAAGATCCATCCCCAAACTTCACGTTCCCTTTCACGCTTTGGTTTATCTCTTAGAAGAATGATTTTATTCCAGTCATGTGGTTACTTGCCCCATTTTCTAGATACTACATTCCTTCTTCTCCATTCTTCATCTCATATTTCTTTGGCATTAGATTTTCTTCATTGAGAAACACTATCTCGTGCATGTAGAGAGCCTCATCTGCTTCTTGTATTTCGACCTTGTTTACTTCTTGAACTCTTTGTCTTCTTTCGTGACAATTCAAAGCAAAGTGACTAACCTTGTCACATCAATAACACTTCAAGTTTGATCTTTCTTTCTTTTCTTTATTTCGATCTTAAGTATTAAATCTTCCATGCCCGCTACCCCGAAAACCTCTTCCTCGGCCTCTTGAGTTTTTGTTGTTTGCTTTGTTACCATGCGACTCCATGCTTGAGAGGAACAACTTTCCTTGTGTCTCCACATGATTCTCATCATCAACTATACGCTTTTGGTATGCTTTGAGCCATCCTACTATATCTTTGAAACCGGTCTTGTTTAGATCTATGACTTGCTCAAGTGATGTTATGATGTGTATGAACTTGTTTCGTGGTAGGCTATTAAGAAACTTCTTCACTAGCTTCGGTTCTTCCACGATTTATCTTAGTGCCGCTGATTTTGACGCTAGCTCTGATCGTTTTCCTGAGAAAGAGTCAATTATGTCCGAATCTTTCATCTTGAGTCTTTCGAATTCGAACATGAGGGTTTGAAGCCTCGCTTCTTTGAAACGATGTGCTCAAAGATTTCTTGCTTTGATTGCTTCCCATATACCTTTTGGTGAATCAAAATCACCAACTTTATATGAGTGTCTCGGGTATTTCTTACAACACTAAGGCAATTGCTATGTCGTTCTTGTCTATTATCGATCCTGCCTCGATCATCTCTAATACCTTGTGAACACGCAAGTTCACTTTCATTCTCATTGCCCACACGTATAGTTTGATGAGTTGAGTATTGGGCATTGAATTGATAAATGTCCAAGCTCCTTTGACCTCGTCGTCGGAATGCTAGCATCTCCCATAACTCGGGTATGTTTCAAGTATTTGACGAATTGATAACCAATACCTCTGATACCAATTCAAGAGTTAATATTCAATCAAACACAAACTTGCTTTGTAATAAGAATCACTCTCTTATTATATATGTTTAGAAAACTCTCTAAAACTAAACATTCAAAGCTCTCTTTCTTATAACTCTTGTTCTCCCTTAGAACTCTTAGAATTCTTCTTACCTAATTCAAGAGTTAATATGATACCAATTCAAGAGTTAATATTTAATCAAACACAAACTTGCTTTGTAATAAGAATCAATCTCTTATTATATATGTTTAAAAACTCTCTCAAAACTAAACATTCAAAGCTCTCTTTCTTATAACTCTTGTTCTCCCTTAGAATTCTTCTTAACTAATTTAAGAGTTAATATTCAATCAAACACAAACTTTCTTTGTAATAAGAATCACTCTTTTATTATATATGTTTAGAAAACTCTCTCAAAACTAAGCATTCAAAACTCTCTCTCTTAGAACTCTTTTTCTCCCTTAGAACTCTTGTTCTCCCTTAGAACTCTTGTTCTCCCTTAGAACTCTTGTTCTCCCTTAGAACTCTTGTTCTCCCTTAGAGCTCTCAAAATTCTTCTTAACTCTCTTATTCAATTGTCAGAATCCAACAAATGTATTTATAATATTTTAGGCACCACCTAATTCTAATAGAATTAGAAAACTTTATTAGATAACTCCCAATATAAATCATATTCTTATCCTTTTAACTAAACAATCATCTTAGGAACAAATAGGATTTCTTATATTGCAAGCTAATTCTTTAACTTGAAATTTATCCAACAAATTTTCTAGTAACTACTTATATGGAGATTGTGTGTTTGTTAATTAGTAATGTGTGTTATGAATTTAACTACCTTACAATCGTCGAGCGCTCTATAATAATCTACGTTTGATTTTCCTATGTTGTTACTGATTTCGAGTATTTTTATCATTTTATATAGTCCGTAGAAAGTCTATCACATAAACGCATTGAAGATGATAATATAAAGTTCAAAATGTAAACTTTCTTTTTTTTTTCTGAATTACCAGAAGTTTTTGGGTTTTATAATTTCTCCGAAATTACATTATATAATATTAGTTCTGTTCAAATTGCCACTTGATTGATTTTATGGCCTTTAAACTTTATATAAAGTCAACAATATAAATGGCCATAACAAAACTTCATATAAAAACTTTTCTCATACAATATAAATGGACACAACAACCTTACTGTAGCGTCTGTTTTAACGTACTTTTTTGTATTTTAACGTCTGCTAGATACTTCATAGATATTTTCTTAAAGGCTTTTCAAGTTTTCACGATTTTTAGTATCCGATGGTTATGTGACTATATGTCTAGAGTTTGTTCTCGAAGTGTTTCTTTTAGAAGAGATTTTTTTTATATCAAAACCAATGAATATGGGAAAATGTATAATTTACGTTTTAGGTGGTTTAGTAGAAAACAACGGATCCGATAAATTTTAGCTGTTTGGGTAATTGTAACACCTCAATTTAGCAATTTTGAATTATAGAATCGAGGAATGTTAAAAATCCATAAAGTCCAATTCATAATTTAATGAAAAAAACATATATAAAGCATTTTAGGATTTTATTCTCTAATTTTTGTGCTTTTCCTGATCAAGAGAAATAGAGAGGTGATGAGAAAAAGAGAGAAAATATATAAAGAGAGAAGGCAGAAGAAGATAGATTCGACTGATTCTGAGAGAAAGAGAAAAAGGAGAATTGAACGGATTTCTTTTGAGTCCAATACTTTCAAGAGATATGGACGACATCAAGAGGTAGTCACAGCCGCAAGTGGATCCCAAATTGGAGCTATGATTGGAAAGTTATGGCCGTTTTTCCGGAACGGTTATCTGCAGATCGGATTCCATCACCTAACTTCAAGATTAGTTTTCCGGTGAACCATAGAGATTTATAAAATGATAAAAGTATTATCAAAAAGCCCTTGATGTCCGCTTTCCAGATCTGCCTACAGATCTTAATTATGATGTACACTCCAGCCGGAATCTGAGTTTGAATAAGATAGTGGATGTAATTAAGTTTCAGAAAACCCTAGTTTTCCTAGTTTAGAAACTTTGTTTCCTATTTTATAAAGTATATGTTATAGGAAAGATTCTATTTTAGTAAAGTTCTAAGTCACTTTTCTCCTCCCAAAGAAAGGAAAAGAAGAAACCATGAGTGTCTCCGTCATCTAGTGGTTAAGGTGAGGGTATAATCTATATAAGTTTATAAATACTTTCTTTTGTTATGTTTTATGAATCATGACATATAGATTTAGATCTTCTTGCTTAAGATAGAATAAAAATGAAATATTTTGATGTCTGTTAAGTGGATGTTTGATATGTATGATTATAATGATAATGTTATGTGATTTATGATGGTGTCAAGTGTGAGTATGTATTTTTAGAAATACTTTATTTTCTTATGCTTCATGAATCAATGCATGTAGGCTTAGATCTTATTCCTTAGGATTAAATAAGAAATGCATATTTTGATGCTTTTCGAGTGGATGTTTGATATGTATGATTATGATGATAATGTTATGTGATTTATGATGGTGTCAAGTGTAAGTATGTATGTGTGTGTGACAAACCCTTGATGTCTCAGGTTTTAAACCTTCTCAATCACTATAAGTGCATAGAGGTGCGCTATACTAAAAATTAGGGTCGAATCCCACAGAGACCAATGTCACACTACAAGCTGTGATGCAACACTACAATGGATTATGATTGTATGAAGTCACGATTGCAGAATGTAAATAAGCTGTCAATGATCGTTTAATCTATCTAACTCACTAGTAATTTGTTAACGAACCACTCCAGAACTCGAAAAACTATTGTAAATTTAACCTACTTTCACAGTGCTAACTATCTAAACATGAATAATCAGGATTCCCTAGTAATACTAGTATGTGGATCCTAAATAAATATGCCAGCTATCTAAACAAGTCTGATAAGTTCACTAAGACGACATAAATTCAACTCTCGTTGGCTATTCCCGTCAAAGCTCATCAATTGTTGATTCCATTGATGTAGGAACAAGGGGTTGTGTCCACGAAGAGGAAGGATGGAGATGGTTTAGCTGGACTGAGTTTGCTCTCTGAAGTATCAAAAGATGTTAGGCGGAAATAGATGTTGGAGACTCTTCAACTAGACTGAGGTCACTTTTTGAAGAATCGAAGAAATGATTTGATAGATGAATGGAATGAGAGACGCCACACTGATCTGTTACAAGATTAATGATAAGTCTAAGCATTCAGATCTTCAAGGAATCGCACACAATAAGATATAGAGACACTTCTTTCGCAAAAGAGAATAAGAGAGAGCAAATCTCGTTTTATTTCATCATCGTTGTTAAAAGATACAAACCGAGAAGGGACTTATATAAACATATAGCGGCTAAGGACCTTCTAGGGTCAAAATTATTACAGACTCCAAGGACTAAAATGCAAACTAGAACAGACTCTACTTGGTTTTAAAAGAAAAGAAAATAACATTACTCTTAAAACTTCTAACGGTCATAATCCTGCAAAACAATAAAACAACCGTTAATTTATTCAAAGAAAATAATTTAAACGCATACCTTAGATAAAATAGGTTCTCCTTGGATTATTTAGATTGCTTGGTCATTCCTTGAAATGGTGAACAAGGTAGCTTCATGAAATCCTTGAAGAACCGGCAAGCACAAAGTTATTGGAGTCATGGGTTGCTCTTGAATGTCTCCTTCTTGCATTTCTTGAATAAGTTCAGATTCTTGGAGTCCTTCAATCTCTATGAATGTGATGATATTCTCCACTGACTTGTTAAACTTCTCTCTCAAGCACTTAGTGCCTGACCTTGTTCTAGGAGTTTGATCCATGGCTGCTATATTAACAACTTCTTCGTCCGATTTTGATGGCACAGTCTTGATGTCCTCATCATCTCCTCCCTCTTGAAAAGGTTTTGTCCTCAGAAATGGTATATCTTCGTGGAAGGGAGAAAAATGAGCAATATTAAAAGTAGGAGGGATAGGTAACTCACCTGGAAGGCAAGCTTATAAGCATTGTCGTTGATCTTTTCTAGCACACGAAAGGGACCATCTCCTCTTGGGGAGAGCTTAGATTTTCTCCGATTGGGAAATCTCTCATGTCTAATATGCAACCACACCCAATCTCCAGGATCAAATTTCATCTCCTTGAGGTGTTTATCAGCATTTTGCTTGTTCTGCTAGTTCTTCTTCTCGAGGTTCTCTTTGAATTTTTGATGACTCTTCTTAATTTGTTCTGGGTTCACCTTCATGGGGAATTACAGCTTGGGGCAACGATGAAAGATCCATTGGAGTAATAGGATTAAATCCGTAAACAACTTCAAAAGGAGAGAGTTTAGTACCAGAATGCTTAGCATTATTATAAGCAAATTCAATGTAAGGTAAACAAGACAACCAGTTTTTCAAATTCTTACCGACTGTGACTCTCAACAAAGTTGAAAGAGTCCAGTTTACTACCTCAGTTTGACCGTCTGTTTGTGGGTGGTAAGTGGTGGAGAAGAGCAGTGTAGTTCCAATCTTTCTCCATAAAGTCTTCCAAAAATGGCTCAAGAATTTTGTATCACGATCTGAAACTATGGGTCTAGGTACTCCGTGTAAACGCACTACTTATTTGAAAAAGATATCAGCAATTTGAGTAGCATTATTGGTCTTGTTGCATGGAATGAAGTGAGCCATCTTAGAGAACATATCTACCACTACAAATATAGTCTTTCTTGTTGATCTTTGGTAAGCCTAGCACATAATTCATAGAGATATCTACCCAAGATAGGTTAGGAATAGCTAAAGGCATGTATAAACCATAAGCGTGTGACCTGGATTTTGCTTTGAGACAAGTGATGCACTTAGCACAGATCCTTTCCACATATCTCTTAAAATGCGGCAAGTAGAAATGTTCCATAAGGAAATTTCATGTCTTATCTTGTCCAAAATGACCCATGAGACCTCCTCCATGAACTTCTCCGATCAGAAGCTCCCTCATTGATCCCTGAGAAATACAAAGCCTTTTCTCTCTAAACAAAAATCCATTATGTTGATAAACATACCAAAAGCGGCTTTGCTAGTCTCCTTTAATATTCCTTGAAAATCTGGATCAGTCTCATACAGCTCCTTGATGTGATTAAATCCCATTATTTTAGCCTCCATTATGCTGATGAAAGTATGCCTTCTTGATAAAGCATTAACCACAATGTTTTCTTTACCATTTTATACATGATCACGTAGGGAAAGGTCTCCATAAACTCAAGCCACTTAGCATGATGTTCTTAAGCTTAGTTTGTCCCCTCAGATGCTTGAGCGTCTCATGATCTGTGTGTATAACAAACTCTTTTGACAGTAAATAATGTTGCCAAGTTTCAAGAGATCTTACCGAAGCATAGAATTCTTTATCATATGTAGGGTAACTGAGTGAAGCTCCACTTAGTTTCTTACTGAAGTAAGCTACTGGTTTTCCTGCTATCATAAGAACAACTCCAATTTCTGTTCCATAAGCATCACATTCGATTTCAAAAGTTTTATCAAAATTCGGAAGTACCAATACTGGTGAATGAGTGAGCCGGTCTTTGAGCTTGTTGAATGCTTCTTCTTGTGCTGGTTCCCATTTAAATTCCACATTCTTTTTGACCACGGAGGTGAGGGGTGCTGCAATAGTGCTGAAATCTTTCACAAATCTCCTGTAGAAACTAGCCAGTCCATGGAAGCTCCTCACATGTCCAATAGTAGTGGGAGTCGGCCAGTCTTGTATTTCCTGGATATTCTCTTCGTCGACCTTTAAGCTCTACGAACTCACAAAAAATCCTAAAAAGACAACTTGATCAGTGCAAAATGTGCATTTCTTTAGGTTTGCATAGAGCTTTTTGGCCCTTAGTGTTGCAAGAACCTGCTCAAGATCATTCAAGTGATCTGCAAGGTTAGAGCTATAAATCAAGATGTCATTGAAATAGACGACTAGAACCTTACATATATATTCCCTTAAGACATGGTTCATGAGTCGCATGAATGTACTTGGCGCATTAGTAAGCGCAAATGGCATGACCATCCATTCGTACAAACCTCTTTTTGTCTTAAATGACGTTTTCCACTCATCTCCTTCTTTCATTCTCACTTGATGATATCCGCTTCTTAGATCAATTTTTGAGAAAATAGTTGCTCCATTAACCTCATCTAGCATATCATCCAGCCTTGGAATGGGATGTATATACTTGACGGTAATGTTGTTGATGGCACGACAGTCAACACACATTCTCCATGATCCATCCTTTTTAGGCACTAGAAGAACATGAACAACACATGGGCTTAGGCTCTCTCGGATATATCCTCTACTCATCAAGTCTTGAACTTGTTTTTCCAGTTCATTTGCTTCTTCTGGACTTACTCGATAAGCAGCTCGGATAGGCAATGGTGCTCCAGGAACTAGATCGATTTGTTGTTCTATTCCTTTGATGGGTGGCAATCCTGGTGGTATTTCTTCTAGAAATACATCAGCAAATTTATCAAGAAGCTCTATAACAACATGTGGCAAGTTGTGCTCTTCTTGACCTATAAGCACACATTCTTTGAAGACCATCAGTAGCACCTGCTCTTTTGATTTAAAAGATTTTAAAACAGTAGAAGGTGATATATAGAGATTAGTTTTACTTAGCTTGTTTCTTTGGGACGTGGTCTTGTGCATTTCATGCACTTCTTATGGTGTTAGTGGTGCTAAACTATGCTTCTTATCATTGTGCATAAAGGTGTAATGATTGGTGGGACAATTATATGGTGCCTCTTTGTCAAATTGCCACGGACGACCTAGAAGTAGATGTCCGGCTTGCATAGGAACCACACACGAATTGATCTGCATATTTACCTATACTGAATGGTATGGTGACTTGTTCTGCGATTTTGAGCTCAGTCTCATCATTTAGCCATTTGAGCCGATATGGTCGAGGGTGCTTTGTCTTTTGAAGACCTACCTTACCAACCAAATACTTGCTGGCCACATTAGTGCAAGATCCTCTATCAATGATTAAACTACATACCTTTGAGTTAACAGTGCATCGGGAGTAAAAGATGTTTTCTTTTTGGATTGTCTTCGGCTTAAATAAAACACTGAGAACCCTTCGCATCACCAGAAGCTCTCCGGTGTCAGGATAACCTACTACATCTTCTTCAGGTTCTTCTGGTTCAAAGTCCTCCTCATCTTGAGATTCATATTCTCCATTGGACTTGAGGATCATAACTCTTTTGTTTGGAAACTCCCTTGCATAATGTCCTTTACCCTAACATTTGAAACATGTTATATTACGAGTTCTTTGAGTTTGAGTTTTACTTTGCTCTGGTTTAGAAATTTTAGATGTCTCAAGAGCGGGCCTCTTGAATTTGGAATCCACATCAATAGATTTTCCTTTGTCTAATGTTTTCTGTGGTGGTTGACTCCAAGTTGATTTGCTTATGTTGGCTGAGAGTGTCTTCCGCTTGATTTGTTGCTTGGCCTGAATGGCTAGATGTAGCAGTTCATTGAGTACATGGTAGGGTTGCCTCTCTACTTTTCGAGCAATCCTATCTTGAAGATCATCTAGAAATTGTGCCATCAAGTTTTCCTTAGAGTCTTCCGTATCCAACCTGTTTATAAGAAATTCAAATTCGTCAAAATATTCTTCAAAAGACTTAGATCCTTGAGTAAGTTTCCTAAACTTCTTTTGCAGGTCTCAGTAACAATACGGAGGGACATATCTTTTCCTCAAATTAAACCTCATTTCTTCCCATCTGGTGATTTTTCTATGAAGATGTCTTCTTCTCTCGGCTACTTCTTTATCCCACCAAGCTAAAGCACTTTCGGTGAGTTGAACCGCAGCCAAGGTCACCTTCCTCTGTTCTGAATAGTGATAATAATCAAAGATATAATCGATACGTCTTTCCCAGTCAATGTAAGCATTTGGATTAACTTTTCCCGTAAATGTTGGTGCTGAGAGCTTAACGTCTCGGTTGTTATATCTTGTATCTTCCACCTAGCTCTATCAAGGTTTTGTTGTCTTTGAGGCCTTGCGTTAGGATCTGGTGGATCTTCTTCCATCTCAGACTCATCATCTACTATTCGGTTGACTCTTTGTTGATTCACATGTCTGTTAGGAGCCAAGTGCACTGGTGAAGGCTGTTCAAGCCAAGTTAGGCGATCTCCTATGGTCTGAAGTTGTGTTTGGAGTTGATTCTGGAGCGTTGTAATTAGCTCTACTACATTCAAACCTCCCAGTTCTCCCATGTCCATGAAATTTCCTATCTTACACTCAAACAAGTAGATCAAATGCAAAAGATATCAAAAAGACATGAACGACAAGCAAATGAAAAAGCAGCAATATATATAAACAAATAAATTGAAGGATCTGGGATGCAACAAGAGTGGAAACCGTGGATAGACACAAAGAAAATAACTCTTGGTATGCCTAAGTCTCTGATGAAACTATTTGAGACTGTTCGACGAAAACAATCCCAAAAAATTATCAAACCACATCCAAAAATTCTGAAACCAATTTTAATAAATACTACTCGTCCTAGGTTTAGATGCAATTTTCAGCATTTTATCACACACCAATATTTTATAAACATTCAGACAAAATCGTTGATAAGAACACTTAATTTCTCAACCTTGCTCTGATACCAGATGATGTAGGCACAAGGGGTTGTGTCCATGAAGGGGAAGGATGGAGATGGTTCAGCTGAACTAAGGTCGCTCTCTGAAGTATTAAAAGATGTTACGCGGAAATAGATGTTGAAGACTCTTCCACTGGACCGAGGTCATTTTTTGAAGAATCGAAGAAATGATTTGATAGATGGATGGAATGAGAGACACCACACTCATCTGTGACATGATCAATGATAATTCTAAGCACTCAGATCTTCAAGAAATTGCACACAAGAAGATAGAGAGAGACTTCTTTTGCAGAAGAGAAAGAGATAGCAAATCTTGTTTTATTTCATCATCGTTGTTAAAAGATACAAGCCGAGAAGGGACTTATATTAACGTCCAGCGGCTGGAGACCTTCTAGGGTCGAAATTATTATAGACTCCAAGGACCAAAATGCTAACTAGAACACTCTACTTGGACTTAAAAGAAAAGAAAAAAATATTACTCTTAAAAGTTCTAACGGTCATAATTCTGCAAAACAAGAAAAGAACCATTAATTTATTCAAAGAAAACAATTTAAACGCATACCTTAGATAAAATAGGTTATCCTTGGAATATTTAGATAGCTTGGTCATTCCTTAAAATGGTGAACAAGGTAGCTTCATGAAATCTTTGAAGAACCGGCGAGCACAAAGTTGTAGGATTCATGGGTTACTCTTGAATGTCTCCTTCTTGCATTTCTTGAGTCCTTCAAGCTCTCTGAGTGTGATGAGATTCTCCACTGACTTGTTAAACTTCTCTTTCAAGCGCTTAGTGCTACCTTGTTTTTGGATTTTGATCCATGGCTACTATGTTAACAACTTCTTCGTCAGATCTAGATGGCGCAGTCTTGATATCCTCATCATCCATTAACTTAACTAATTCTTTTAGCCCATCGATTAAAACTACATATCATAAGTTAGCTGATAAAACTAACTTAAGCATTGAAAACACAAAGAGGAAGAACCCTAAAAGTAAATCTGTAATCCAATAACTTAAACTTAATCAATCATTGAATCTCTTTGAACAAATCCTAAACCCAACTAATGGATTACTTAGACATAGATAATTAAATCATAATAATTGAATAGAATGATTGCAATAAGAAAAAGCAATAAAGACAAGTAAGTGCATAAAACTCATGCATCACTATTTATATAAGAATCGTAAGTCATAGGTCGACTGAAGTTGTCAAAAGTCGGTTGGAATTCGAAAAAGAAAAAATTGATCACTGGGATCGATCGATCCATTGACAAATCACTACTTCATTTATGCATCAATCTGCTCAATCTTTGGCAAATCTGGTTGATCTCCTTTGTTTTGGTCGATCTTTGATGCATCTCTTTTGACACTTGAAGTCTTGAAACATCTTAAGCAGTTCCAAATGCTCATTTCAGCTCCAATGAGTTGAAACCCTGTGAAACTAAAAATAACACCAAAAAGATATAAAACATAACCTAGACTATATTAATGACACTAATAACATATGGAATCAATGGATAAAAATCATTAAAACCATGACACATCACTTCCCCTAGATCTGAACCTTGCTTGTATTCAAACAAGAACAAAGTAAAGATATCAAGGATAAGAGAAAAGTTTGAAAATAAGGAACTTAGTCACTCCTTTAGACCCACATTGAACCTCCAATCCTTAAGAACTTAAAAAAATCAAAGAACCACTTAGTACAACATGTACTTTACCATAAGCATAACGATCATTACCGTACTCTGGCTCCCGAGATCCTACGAATTTTTTGAAATCTCTATTGTCGACCCTTTTAACATTCATTGATTCATTGTATGTACATTCTCACAAAGGAAATATCAATCACAACAAAGGGCTTGGAATGAAAAGTTATTTGATGGTGGCTGAAGTCTTTAGGCTCTGATGATGAAGATGGATGCAAGTCATTGTGCAAAATCACACTACACGAATATATGCTCCATGCGTTTTTCCTAGTCCAAGTAAGCCTCTGGATCAATCTTGCCAACAAAAGTAGGGGCAGTTAGTTTGATGTCATTATGTATTTGGTGAGGCCTAGGATCTTGTTGGTGTCTGGCTGGTGGTGGGTCGTCATAATCTTCCTTTCCATAGTCATATTGCGGCCCTCTTTGTCTCGAGTTTCTTTTATCTTGGGGCAACACCAGGGCTTTCTTGGCGCTTGTCTTCCTGCAGTGGTTGTGCCTACATTGAACTAGATGTTCCTGATTGGTTGTCCAGGTAGCCTCGGTACATGCTCCACTCTCTCCAGTTGCTCTCCAAAGGTAGTGAACTGGTTCTATAGGTTGGTAAGGAGTGTCATCATCACACCCAGATCAGGTGGTAGATTTGCTTCTCCCATAGCCTCCAGATATTGTTCAAATAAATATCAAATTTTTGAATAATCGGAATAATGAACTCAAAAGCAAAACAAGTAGACTTACGAAGCAATCTTTTTCAATAATTAACTTGAAAAAACTAAAAACAAATAGACTCAAAATTTTTTTGACTAATTAAATTGACAAAACTCGATATAAATAAACTTAAAACGGTACAGAGGAGATCTTCTCCCTTAAACAGTATGATAAGCGACGAAATAGAGCGAACAAGTGAATGAGGAGGTGAGAAGTGACGAGGTGGAGGAGCTTTGTGATGGAGGTTTTGAGTCTTCTTCTCGTGCTGCTAATGTCACACTCTCTTCTCTTAGATTTTTAGAACGAGTATTTATAGGATTTATGTCGGTTTAGGGTTAGCTTGAGGCTTCTAAATTCTGTTTTAGGTCAAATAAGTAAAGTTTTGTTGTTTTAGACCAAATGGGACTCCGGGTAAGAACTGGCGCAGTTACGTGCCTTGGTGCCAAGCCAATGAGGCTTCCCAGCGTTCCACTACTTTTGTTGCCGCGATGGTGCTTGTTTCTGGGTTTCTCTGCAGGATATGTCTTCAATGTTTTCATCATAACTTTCGATTGGCTGAATGGATTTTGGTTTTATTCCAATTGGATGTGAAAGCATACTCTTATAAATTTTCAATGACATATTAAATATTGAATTTGGTCTAAGGGAAGGTCTTCAAAGGTAGACTTCCATATGAAGTTTGGAAATTGTAGAAAAACGTTTTTTGCTCTTTTTAATCCTTTATACCTAAAAACTTGTAATGACTTTGAAACCAAAAATAATCAAAATGTGGCTCAAGAGCCCTTAAATCATACCAAAACACTTGTTAATCATCTCAAAACCATAGCTAAAATAGGTTAAATAATGATGTTATCAATAATGATACTTTAAGACAATGGAGAGTATGAATCCCAAGATGAAGCTGATGAAGAGAAATTAAGTCTGAAGAGGGTGTGGTAGATTATCCGGCTGTTGGAGAGCTACTAGTGACAAGGCAAGCTCTCAGCTCATTCTTTGACCCAAAGACCATCCAAAGAGAGAACATTTTTCACTCTTGGTGCACTATAGACTCCAAGGTATGTTGTCTAATTTTTGATGGAGGTTCTTGTACTAATGTTGCAACCAAGTATTTTGTGGCAAATCTAGGTCTCAAGAGGACAAAGAACCCCAAACCCTACCATCTCAAATGGCTTAATGATGAAGCTGAACTCAAGATATCCAAACAAGTCATCATACCATTAAACATGGGAAAATATGTGAATCAAGTTATATGTGATGTAATTCCAGAAAGTAGGTCATCTACTCTCAGCCAGGCCATATAAATTTAATAAAGAAACACTCCACAATGGGTGAAACAAATACTATAGCTTCACTCACAACAACCGCAAACACAATCTTGCACCACTTATCCCACAAGAAGTCTATGAAATGCAAAAGGCGATGGCCAAAGAAGCTAAGGTAAGTAAAACTAACTTATATGTGTCACCTCATATAACTTAAAATCAATTGAATCAAAAGAGTAGGTGCTACTAATTATTTTCAAGGAAGGATTGTTTTCAGATCAAGAAGATAAAGACACACCAGATGAGCTGAGCCGAGCCTAAGAAATCAGTGAACCTCAGTTTCCTAGTCTACCTGTGGATTACCACGGGTTGGGGTGTTACATATCAACTCAAATATTTTATCATTATTCCCAAAGAAAACAAAGGTGAAGGAGATGAAAGATTATAAACCAATATCTTGCTGTAAAATTATCTACAAAGTCCATATCAAAGATTTCAGCCAATAAACTGAAGGGGGTGATGAGGAGATCCAAATCATACCCGAAGTACATGTTGTTAGGAAGGGCCCTATGACACGTAATCAACTCAAGAGGCTTAGAGAAAAGTTCAATGATGTAGTACAAGCCCTACTAATCGAAGAAGCTGCTCAATTACTGAACAACACCGTGCATCGCCTAGTCGATACCGAGCAAACTCGAGCTCCATAGCACACAGAGCTATCTACTCGTACATAGAAGGTAACCTTTTCATTTCCCTTGTGAAATCCTATATTTAAATGTTATTGGTCAAGGAAAATTGTAGGAAGAACGAGCCATTCATGAGATAGCCGAGCGCACCAAGAATATACAATGCATTGCCAAGAAATCTTATCTTAGAGCCTACAAGAAAATCCACTCGTGCCAAATCACTGAGCTTTGAGTTTCACTAAAAAATTAACCCCGATGAATAAGCGAGTCGAAGCAGAATCATGAAATAACAAACATGTAAGAATTTGGAGCATGACGACTCGCTCACTGCGAGTATCGCCGAGTTTGATGACCGAGAAGACATGACAAAGTTGTCTACAGAGGAATCCACTAGAGCTCGCGAGCTAGGATCAAAATTCCATCAGCAAACCTGTCAAGAGAATCTTATCTGTCAAGAGGAAACATGCAATATTAGAGCTAGATTCGAAGATACACGAGGGGACTTCTACACGGATAACTCGAGGATCAATCTCACCCACGCCAAGGTAAGTCGCGTCAATTCAATATTTGTGATCTTTGCAGGTTGAACCTGAAGACTCTGTTTCATTTAGAATGTTTTGAACACTTAATGATTTTTAGTTTGTTTTTCTTTTGGCCGATATGTTTTAAAATGGTGTAGTTTTTTTTTTTTTTTTTTTTTTTTTTTTTTTTGCGTGTATTAATTTTTTTTCCTTTTTGGAATAAAACCCTAGGTCCTCAAAAACCACAACTGACGAGCAGTTTATAAGCTCGTTTGAAGCTTGTAGTTTGACAGTTTTGCTTTATCAATAAAATAACGTCATTCTCTACTTACGAGAAACCTTTACTCTTGTTCTTTAAATCGGATTCCCTCCTAGAACACGAGTTTATCAAGCTGTATCAGAGATTCTCCATCATCTTTGTGGTGCTTATCAATCCCCCATCGAATCCCCAATCAAAAAATCACAAGAGAGACCTTACGCCACCTTGTTTCCCCCCCATCACGACACCATTCTATCGGCTTCAAGGAGAGTTCGAAGGCCAGCCTTGTAGTCACCATCCCTATCATTTAGACCTCATCTCCAAGGCCTATATCATATGGTATCAGAGCCAAAACAGTTATAAATAAAGTTGTTTTCAATTCCTTTAACTTATTTATTTTGTTGATTTTTGCTTGTTTCTATTTCAAAAAAATAATATATACATGTATATATATATATATATTTATGTACCGTTTTGTCTCTTATTGTTACAACTTTTAAAACCTAATAAAAATCCATTAAAAATTGTATTTGTTTTATTTGAATTTATAAAAATCTTAAAAAACCATTAAAAACTGTTTACTATTTTGCTAGTACTCGAACCTAAAGTTTTCTTGAAATTTTATAGGTTCAAATTTTTGAGTACCTTGGTTTTGTTAGTTGAAGTTTGTTGAACGCGTAATCCAGTTTGTTGTTTACTTGTTGTAGACACGACTCGCGAGATGGATGATCAAGAGACACGCTCACCACCACCACCACCTGTTGCACCATTTGATGCAATGACTAAGTTACTAGCTAATATTCAAGATAGGTTACGAATTATGGATGAGAGGATGACTCGCATGGAACAACCACCAGCTGCTAATGCTAGGAATGTTATACCTAGAAGAGGAGCTCGCATTGAAGAGGACCTCTGTGAGACTGATGAGGATGATCCACGATAGGATCATCCACAAGAATTTAGGCAGAGAAGAAAAACCCCTAATCACTGAGGAAGGTACCAAGAAGAAGATCATTTAGGCAAGGAGGTTCAAACGTAAGAACTCACTCCACCAACTTTTGTTGGAAAGGTTAATCCCTATGATTATTTAGATTGAGAGAAGCGCATGGAGTACATCTTTAAACATTAAAATTACACTGATCAAAAGAAAGTAGCGGTTGCTTCCTCACAACTCATCGACCATGCCTTAACATGGTGGGACCGATAACTAGTCGATAGAAGAATGAACTAAGATGGACATTTAAGGACGTGGGATGACATGAAATATGCTTTGAAGAGGAGATATGTTACCCCACAGTACCACCGAGAGAATCAGAAATTATTTTGGAAACTCATTCAAAGTAGCAAGTCCGTTAAAGAATAATATGATTAGTTTGAGACCTTGAGAGGACAACTAAAGCTAAATGAAATTGAGGAATCACTGATGGCATAATTTGTAGATGCTATATAAGACATGATTTCCCGGAAGGTTGGGAGGCAACCCTATATCAAATGCATTAAGTTTTTTTATCTTGTTATCCAAGCCGAGTATCAAATCAAGGAGAAGACATCAACTACTCCCCATCCACGACAGAATCAACCTTGGGTTTCTTCCACCGCAAGAAAACCAATGGTTAAAAGGAAAACTATAGAAGTTGACTCTAGGTTCAAAGCGAGGAGCAATGAACCAGTCCCAGAGAGTATACCCCAAAATGGGCATATAAGCATCCAACTATCATGAGGTATCACTTGCTTCAAATATCAAGGGAGAGGGCAGTATGCTAGGGACTGTGCCAACCAGCAATTTATGATGCTATGAGTCTCAAGATGAACAAGAGGATGTTGGTACCAAACTGGATGAAACAATTGAATATCTGGATATATGAGAGATGTTGATCACTAGGAGGATTCTAAGTGCTATGGTGAATCCGGAAGATACATCTCAGAGAGAGAACATTTTTCACACATTCTTCATCATCAATAACAAGGTTTGTAATTTGATCATAGATGGAGGATCATGCACCAATGTTGCTAATAAATACATTGTAGAGAAGTTAGGACTCCCTATTACCAAACATTCAAGACCCTACAAACTAAGATGGCTCAATGATCAAGTGGAGTTGAAGATTGTTAAGCAAGTCATCATACCCTTTAGCATCAGAAAGTACAAGGTTGTTTGTAATGTGGTACTGATTCAAGCCAGTCATATCTTACTAAGAAGACCATGGTCTACAAGGAAGTGTTAGTTTCTTGTTTTGTAGATTTAGAGTTGCCACCTACATTCACCAAGGTATTGGAGAAGTATCAAGACTTCTTTCCCAAACTTGTATTCTTAGGTTTTGTTGTGAGTTCACAAGGCCTATAGTGGATATTTTAACCTTAGGTTTTGTTATCAAGTTGTATCAGAGACTCTCCATGATCTTTGTGGTGCTTATAAATCCCCCATTGAATCCATATTCACATAATCACAATAAAGAGCTTACGCCACCTTGTATTTCCCCCATCGCGACACCATTAAATCCACTTCAAGGAGAGTGCAAAGGCCAGCCTTATAGTACCATCCCTATCATCTAGACCTCATCTTTGAGGCCTATATCAAGGGGTGCTGCCAAATTTTATATCACCTAACCCATCAGCTTTTCTTAAGGATCACATACTCATGGAAAATGTGTTACTTGCTTCGGAGTAGGTTAAATATTATCACAAGGATACAATCTCACCAAGAAGTGCAGTTAAGAGTAATATTTTGAAGGATTTCAATTCATTTAAATGGTCTTTCCTTCACACAACGTTAACAACATTGAACTTTCCTCAAAAGTTCATTCATTGGATTATGTTATGCATCACTACGATACTTTTTTCAGTTCAAGTTAATGGAGAACTTGTGAGTTATTTTCAGAGTGAAAAGGATTACGCCAAGGTTGTTCTCTATCACCATATTTTTTGTTATAAGCATGAATGTTTTATCAAAAATGCTTGACAACGAGGTTAGGGAGAAGAAGGTGGGAGATATCATCCATATTGTCAAAATTTTAAGCTTACACATTTTTGTTTTGTTGATGATCTTTTGATGTTTACGGATGGAAAGAAGCGGTCTATTGACGGTATTTGTAAAAACTCAACACGGTTTATCAAGCCTATTAGGCCAGGAAAATCAAAGGGGGAAACAAATTTAAGGAAAAACACGAGAGAAGAATTATCAACTTGCGTGGCAGAACATGGAATCAAGTGTGGCGCATGTTTCAACCAAGAAAAGGAAACTCGTGGGAAGCAGAAGAGTGCATGCCAAGTATGAGTTAAGAAGGAAGGCTAAGAAAAAGGGAACTGGTGGAGGCAAGGTGCATCTTGCCGAAAACAGAAAGTTAATATCACCCATTACGGCAAAATATGTGGCTCATTAATAAGGAAGAATATTGAGCATTTATAGGGAAGCTCACCTATAAAAAGAGCTTAGAGGTCAAGTATTGAGCACAATAAGAAAATAAAAGAAGAGAGAAGAGAAGAGAAGAAGAGGAGCGTAGAGGCTCTAAGAGGATTCTCGAGAACCACTGCCTCCCAAATATCAAGAAACAAGGTAAAACACTACTATGGACTTCCACTCCTTTCTTCTACAACCCTTTGTGTTTAGGATAGGTCCTTAAGTCAAGAACATGTGGTTCATTGCTGATTGTACCAAGGAAATGTGTGAGGAGTGTGAGATTTGCTTATGAAATCCATGCAGGGATCACACAAGTACTTGTACAGTTTATTTCTTTTTTTTTTCATTGCATACTTTCATTATAACCTCTCAACTCGAGTAGATCCATGTTTTCTCGGTGAGTTCATTGGTCGGACCATCCCACTACATCAATAAAACATGGCTATCGGACACAAGGGGATCTACTTGTTCTTTAAATGATTTAACTGATCAAAACTCTTTAAAATGTAATTAAACCTTAACTAATCAAGCTTGCTAGAGTGAAATTGTATTTTAAACATCAATACTCATTTTTTCTTTAAGCGGATCGGTTGGAGACGAGTGCTCTCGAGTATCTTTAAATCCAATCATTCTTTGTCAAATATTTTTCGATTAATGTTCTTAAAATGTTTCCAAACTATGATATGCATGTTTAGGTCATGAAATTTGCATAGAAATAGGAGATGTCGGGTTCGTGGTGGTGAATGGACGCTCATTGTGGCTTGTTCCAGTCATCCCCCATTCTAATCGAGCGTTTCAAATTCTTAATTGATCAAAGCTACTTATTTATGATAATAAGATTATGCTTGAAAGATGGATCGAGGTATTTTGCATTCTGATCGATGAAACTTATTGTATACTCATGGACCATAGGGAATTCTACATGTTCAAAACTAATTCCAACTCGACCCAAAGACTATTTATGCTAAATAAGGATAAATCTAGGGTTGATCCACGAGGTATCATTTTTTGAGGTTAGTTCTTGCTACGTATGCATTGGGTTGGGTTGTAGAATTGCATGATAGGATGGCATATTACGTGTTGATTGTTGTGTGTTATGGTTCGACCTTTGGGTGAAATATGAACATCCTGGAGACGGTGAGGTAAGATATTCTTCAGCCACCTTTGGTGTTTAAACCCAGAAATTCTTGGAACTGTGCAGCTTTCAGGTCATCACAAACAAACTAAATGTCCTTGGAACGGAAAAATGATGTAGCATTGGCCGAACGTTTCGGGAATGGGTATAAAGTGGTCAGCCATCGAGCACTAGCCAACGGGCTTTGCTAACGAGTGTGTGGTGTGTGATGTATGGTCACTTTTGTGTGAGGTTACTCTCTTGTATGAGGCACAACATATAGTTTATTGATGCATGTCATTGTTTTATTGTGTGGGAAAGCTCAGAATAATGATTCTTGCATCAACGCTTATCCTAAACGCTTGTGTTGTCTAATGAGAATCGTCCGATCTTGTTTCCGGGAAGGACCATCTTATTGAGTGAAAAATCATCACCTTCTAGGTTTTGCAGGTATGAAACCCCTATGATATGGATGTCAAGAGTCATCCGTTGAAGATAAGTGTATAAGGATGGTCGAGTTGGGTTGGTATTCAATTATAAGGAGTATGTGTGGTTTTACGACCTTTCCACCTTGGAGTGTATTATCAAGTACATCACGACTTACAAAGAATTTTGTGAAAAGTTTTATTATACTTTTTCTTCATAATATCTAGGTAATAATTTTAATCAATTAAAATAATTTTTTTCTCCATTTAGCAAGGATTAATATGTAAAGATCCTACAAGGAAGCTTAGGCTTTGGTTAGGGTCTTACAGTATTCTTCAAGTCTTTTACGATTTTACCAAGCTTCAGGACTGAGCATAAGTTTGGAGAAGTCAACTTTATTTACTGTTGGGGTGTCGGATAGAGATAAAGAGAACATGCTTAATCAATTCCCTTTTATCAGGTATGTTATCAATAAGGTATTTGGGATTGTCTTTGCTAACTAGGAGGATGAGTCGTCATTGGTGGACAAGAGGTTTCAGATCAGCTTCTGCATAGAAGACATGCTAATGCCATTTTGAAGTCGGAATCGATTGATCCCCACCTAGATCGATCGATCTCAAACCCGATTCCAAGCCTCATATGCAAAACGATTTATTTCCTTTTTCTGTTGTTTTTATGTTTTAGACTTTTGTTATATATTAGTTGCTATTCTTTCAAGAGCAGAACTACCATACTCTCGAGCAATTAGCATATTCATATTTGTAGCTTGAGGATACAATTCTCTTACTCTTCCAAAAGTTCTTATAAACCCCATTTTTTCTATTTTGGATATCTAATTATGTTTTCATCATCATCTCTTTGTTTAATTTCAGTTTTCAAGTCTGAGTAGTTCCACTATTGATTTTAGAGGTTTCTCTAGGTGATTCTATGACTATGTTTATGCTAGGTTGTTAGATTTGGGATCTAAACTTCATGTTCTTCGTATATTGTGATCTTAATGCTTATTCATGATTAGCTAACTTCCATAAGATCTATAGGATTATTGTATGCACTATGTTAAATTGTCAAAACATACTTTTGATGAACAAAGTATCTTTACCCAAGAAAATTTGAAGTTAAGTCGTCTTTTTGAACAAATCGAACATGAACTAAAACCTGACATATCTACTAGGGATCATTCGAGATTTTAGTGTTTTATAATTTATGTTTAGATAGTTAAACCTGTGAGAATGGGTTAGCTTTAAATTAGTGATTTGAGTTCTACAACAGTTATTAATATGATCCATGTTTAATTAACTGGTTTAAGTTTTCATTAATTTACTTTCTTTCATTTAGTTTTCTGCGATAGATACAAAAACCATTTCATATTATTGTCTTACCTCCATTTGATTCTTACAATACTACGATATCCCTATGCAGTTATAGTTAAACTAAAACCTAAGACATCAATATTTATATATATATATATATATATATATATATTACTTCAACGGATAACTGTGGAGACAAGAGCCAAAGATTAAAGAAAAGTATTTTCAGTGCTATACAAAAAGAAAATATTCTAAAAAATATTATTGACCAGTTTTGAGTTGATTTGAGTTAGACTGGAACAAAATACTTTTTGGTGCATTGAATAAACCTTTTAATATTTATAAATTCTATTGGGATTTTGTGATGGACAACGTAAAGTAATATGCATGTCATTAAAATTTTGATTTGTTTTTGAATAATTAATTAATTATTTATTTATATTTTTTATTATTAACAATGTTGACCATTTTTTTGTATTTTTCATAATAATATGTTTTTTGTGGTTTTCATACATTTTTATAATTATATATTACATTTATTTTGGTAATTGTGGATTAACCATGATAACACTAGTTATAATTTTTTTTTGCCAACGCACATTTTTAACCGCTACATCAACTGTTCAAATCATCTAATAACGCTTTCAATCACAATCTTCCGCTTTAGTAAATGATACATTGACTTGTTTGTATTTCTCATTTACATCTCAGTTTAAGAGTTAGTTGCGTTGTTTGCATATACATTCTTGTTTTGTAGGTTTTGGAGTAAAGTGAATCAAAAGGGGAAGCAAATGAAGCAAAAAGGATAAAAAGAGGAGGTTTGATGATGAATCAAAGTGTGCAGCGGCCGATCACAGTGGCGAAGATCATAACACTGGGAGCCAGCGGCTTCTCCCAGCGGGATCATGACACCGCTGAAGACCAATTTTTTTGCTATTCAATTTTCAAAACCAGGTCGGATCCAGCTTGTTATGGGTTAACATGGTTCATTTTATTACCTCCTATAAATACGCTAAACCTAATTATAAAATCTTATGTTTTGTTTTGGAGATTTCTCTTAGCCTTTTTTAAGGTTTCTCAAAAACATTGTATGCTTTTGAATCTTTTAATTTATAAATCTTTTTTCTTTTTAAAACTTTCAACTATTATCTTGTAATCATTATTAGCCAAAGATGAACCTTGGTGTTTTGTGTTGTCATGAGTATTAATGAGTAGTATTTTTAGGATTCATGGGAATGGTAGATATAGGGTGATTAGGAGTTGATTGTTGGAGTTTAGGATTGGAATATCATATAACCTTGCTTAATATGTGTTATTATTGCTAGGTTAGTCTTGATCGTGTTAGTTTAAGATTTAGGTATTTTCACACTAACAAAAGGTGTTCCACAAACTTTCCAAACTAAAATATAAAGCGCTTAACATACCTAACCTATGGAAATATATGATTAGGATTTTTAATATATATTTAGGCTTGTAATCAATGTCCATTTATTATTTGATTGCTAACAAAAGTTATTGATGATTAGATGATTAGTAAAGAGATTAGTATCATAAAAATGGATTAGTTGAGATTAGTGATCTAAGACCTAAGGATCAGCTTTTAAAAGTTGTATTAAGCTCCACTAGTTAACAAATAGTCACCCTAGTTAACTAACTTCATCCTGAAATTTTAATTTTTCTTATTTGATTTCAAAAAAACGTTTTTAATCAGTTCCCGCTTTATTTTATATTCGAATTTTCTTTTAAACCCAAAAAAAACTTTTATTTCTTAGATTGAATTAATTACATTCATTATAGTGATACAAGCACGATATGTTAACTCATAAACCGGTTATCAATTTGGCATTGTTGTGAGAAAAACAAAGCAATTAGTCATTAGGATTTTTTCGTTATTCGAGACTAAGCTTTTATTTTTCACTAACCATCTAATCACTTGTTTTGTATTTTGCTCTCTCTTACACTAAGTACATGAAATTATGGATTAACAAATCAAGTTGAGCAAGTCGAAGAAATCCTTCGGTTGGAAAGGGAGCTTGCTAGAGCAAGGAGGTAACAAAGAGCGGTTGGTTCATTTGGACAGGTTAATAATGACCAAGGATAAAAACCCACCACTAGTTGGTGTTGAGAATGAGAACCAATGGAATGGTCAAGAGAATGTTGGTGAAGGTCTAAGACATCCGCCTCATCACGCACCGAGACCTACTAAAGTGATTGGAGTCTATGATGAACCAAATATTCATGGGAATAGGACCGGTATTAGGCCTCCTCCGGTTAGGAACAACAACTTTGAGATCAAGACAATTCTTATCAACATGGTTCAAGGATTAAAGTTTTATGAATTTGCTATAGAGGATCCACTTGATCACTTAGATCAATTTGATTGGTTTTATGGTACGATCAAGATCAATGGCGTCTTGGAGGATGTATGCAAGCTTAGACTTGGAGATAAGGCACATGTGTGGGAAAGGAATTTGCCTCATAACTCCATAACTTCTTGGGATCAATTCAATAGGGTTTTCTTGGCCAATTTCTTCTCCACTTCACGCACGTCTAGGCTTAAAACTGAGATCTCAAGTTTTGCACAACGAGCTAATGAGAGTTTTTTTGAAACATGGGAGCGCTTCAAAGGTTACACATCTCAATGCATGCACCATGGTTTCACAAAAGACTTTATCTTAAGTCTACTCTACCACTGTATTTTGCATCCCTATCGAATGTTATTGGATACTGCTAGTAATGGTAACTTCTGGGGAAAAGGTGTGGATGATGGTATGTTTTTGGTTGAGAACTTAGCCCAAAGTGATGGCAACTACAGTGAGGATTACGATCACACATCAAGGGATTTAAATGATCGTCACCGTAGGGAGATTAAAGAATTGAATGAGAAAATGGATATGTTGCTCCAAGCCTCTCACAAGACCGTAAACTATGTGAATGAGAAAGATGAATTTCAAGGTTATCAAGAGGTTGGAATTGAAGGTTGTTTTGAAGGACAAGAGGATATCAACTATATAGGTGGCCAAGTCCAAGGTTATAACTATAGGAATCATCCTAACTTCTTTTATAGGAAGCTAAATGTTAAGAACCCCCAAGATCAAATCTACCCACCTATGAAATCCCAAGGCAACTTCCAACCCATTAACCAACAAGGTAATTTCAAATTGAACCCTCAATTCCCATCTAATCAACCCTTCTATCAAAACCAAGGCCAATATAGTGCATCAAAGACACTATCTCAGGAGGACAACACTAATGCTCTCCTAAAGCAAATACTAGAAGCACAAGGAAGGGGAGCAATAGAACTCACTACTCAAATGGCGGCAATGCACAACAAGATAAATGGGATGTACAATGATTGGGATGTACAATGATATTTGATGGCAAGATCACTATCTTGGCTTTTCACGTGAAAAGCATTGACCTTAAGGTCACTTAAACCTCCTCTAGTATAAGGAATCTAAGTGGAGCATTAACGGAGAAATCCGTAGCTAATCCCAGAGCAAACGTGAATGTGACTTGAAATGGCGAAGAGCTTATGGATCAAAAAGATGAAGCATCAGTCCTCTTCCATCATGTATTTAGATGTTTCTTCAAAATCTCCACTTGGCTTGATCAAGGTACCCACTTACGATTAAAGATTGCTTAATCCCAAAAAAATCATGGTTATGGAGGCGGTCCAACCCAATAAGCTTCCTCTCATTCTAGAAACTCTATTCTTCAACACCGCGCGAGCAAGCATAAACTTTCAGAATAAATAAGTGACTCTCCTCTACGTGAATCTCAAGGTATCTTATCCAATCAAGTCTTCCTCTACAAGGTTTTTAGTAAAATCACACATGAGAAGTTGACATCAAAGAGAACCCACAAGATGTGAAGGATCAAAGTGATGAACCTAAATTTGTGGAAGCAAAGAATCACCAAGCTCCAATATATAGCCATTATGATGAGAAGATCCTTGATGGTGATTTTCTAAACACTTTATTTGATGAGTTAAAGATGGTGGATTCGTTAGTGAAGTCACCAAGAGTGACTGATATGTCATGGTTTGAATGATTTTCATCCTTTGATTCCATAGTTTTTTGGTGTCATTTATCGAGTCTATGATAGGTTTTATTTCTTTTGGCTTTGTTTATAGCATTTATAGGTTTTACAAGTCATTTGAGCAAAAGATATCATTTGGACTTGCTTTAAACGTTTTAAGACTTCATAGGTCAAAAAAAGATGCAAGAGGATCAACCGATCTAAAGACAGATCAACTAAATTGACGAATTAATGAAATGGTGCATTTTGAAGAAGTGATTGATCTATCCCTAGTTCGAGATTTTTCAAATGACTTTAGGCTTTCGTACATCATATAAATAAGGTTACATGGTTGCACATGTTTACTATAGTTCAAACTTGTTATTATTGCTTTTAGCTTTCTATTTTCATAGCTAAGGGAGAAGAAATCATTACTCTTCTATAAGTACTTTATGAACCATGTTTAGTTATTTTGATATTTTTGTTTTCCGCGGAATTCATTTTTTATATCTTCATCTATGTCAGGGTAATCCACCAGCTGGCTTTAGGGTTTGTTCAAATGGATTCAATGATTAATTAAATTTAGGTTTAAATTAGGGATTTATTGATTTGGTTCTTTATCTTTTGTGAACTAAATGTTTAAGTTACCTTGATCATCTAGCTTATGATCTGTAGGTTTAATCTATACGTCAAAAGAGATAATTAGATTACTGGAATAACAAATTGATGAGCTTATTATCTATAGCCAACGGGAATTGTTCTGTTCTCTAAGTGAACTTCTTGGACTTATTTAGACTATTGGAATGAATATATAGGACTCATTTGGAAGTATAGTGTACTAGAAATTCATGGTTAGATAGTTACTAATGTGAGAGTATGCTAGCTTTAGCTTAATATTTTGAGTTCGAGATGGTTCGTTAACAAACCCTTAGTTAATTAGATAGCTTAATCAATTATTGATATCTTCGATATTCTTTGTGTTCAGCGTACTTCTCCATATAGTTTGAACGCTTTAATTTACTTGTTTTAATTTTTGTAATCGTGGCAATCCAAAAGACCATATTTTCATCCTAACTCTATTCATTGCACCACAATTAATAGTGTGACTTTGGTATTTATGAGATTTGATCATAATCTGTACTATGCTGCACAACTGTGTACCTACAGTGATAGAGAAAGTTTAAAACCTGAAATATCAGTGACAAACAAGAAAGTAACCCACCCTCCCACCCTTGTTCCATCCTCTTATCTCAAAGGTGGAACACGCTTCTTCAATGCTCATTCCCCCTCACTTCAACCGATCGATGGAGTTCAATAACTTTACCTTGACCATTTCATTCAAACCCTTTGATTCTTGATGATTGAGGCATTTTGTTGATAATGTTATGATTTTGTAAAATCTTGAGAGTATCAGGAGTGACAAAGGATTACCTCTCATTTTATCTAGCACTGGTAAAACTAGCGAGTAGGATGGAAATGAAAATTTTGGATAGATAGGTTGATTATTTGGTTCTGGTGTTGGAAAAGAAAAAGTTGATAAGAAAGCTTGATCAATTTTATGAAAAGATTCCCTAGGGAATAAAGTAATAGTCAAGAAACTCTAACTCTTAAGTGCAAAAAGATAACAAAATGTAGCTTCCCTAAGAATGTACAAAGAAATAAGTGTTGAGAAAAAAAAGGCAAGAAAAGATATAGAAAAGAGTTAAGTGTTAAACTAAAAAAAGATTTTTTTCTAGGAGATTAAGAAAATATATAGCTCATGAGGTTGAGGATTAAAGAGACCAAATAGTCTATTGGTTTGACGGTTGAATAAAGAATAAGAAGAATGTGAAAAATGGTAGAAAGTAGGATCAAGTCATAATATGAGGTAGGATAAAGAGAGGAATACTTTTTATGCATTAATTGTTCCCTTTCTTATATAAAGTTTGCATGTTGACGAGCATTCATATGTTTTGAGAGCAATCCACCAACTAAAACTCTTTTGAAGCTACCTCAAAAAGCCTTCACTAAAAAGCCGATTGAGAATGATTTAGTTTTCCTTTGCAAGACCCACTTAAAATTTAATTGAATGTGAAGAGTTGTTTTGTAATTGATTGCAAATTTATTTTCGTTTTGGTATTGGTATAATTATGACTAAGTATGAAAGAGTAAAGTGCTGGATTGTGCATTGCTTAACTATCTTCAAGACCTCGCATTGAATCCATTTATGAACTTTGTGGCTTTGAATCCTCATATTTACACCTCGTTCTAGACTTGTCTCTTATTGTTCTCTTGTGGATAAGTAAGAAATAAGTTTGTGGGAGTTTATACATTGAATTTTTATGATCCTTTTTGTTTGCATTTCTAATAGAATTCAAGAATTTGCATCTCATTTTAGGAGTTAGTTATATTGTTTGCATATGCATTCTTGTTTTGTAGGTTTTAGAATGAAGTGAATCAAAAGGGGAAGCAAATGAAGCAAAACAGATCAAAAGAGGAGGTTTGATGATGAATCGGAGTGTGCAGCGGTCGATCACATTAGCAAAGAGCACACCACTAGGAGCCAGCGGGATCATGACACCGCCGAAGACCACTTTTCTTTCTATCCAATTTTTAAAACCGGGTCCAACCCAACTTGTTATGGGTGACCCGGTTCATTTATTGCCTTATATAAATACTCTAAACCTAAACAAAAATGTTTTGTTATAGATATTTCTCTTAGCTTCTCAAGAACATTGTATCTTTTTTAATCCTTTAAGTTACAAATTTTCTTTTTTCTTAAATCTTTCAATTATTCTCTTATCATCATGATTAGCCAAATATCAACTTTGTTATTTTGTGTTGTCATGAGTATTACCGAGTAATCTTTTTAAAATTTTTGGGAATAGTAGATGTAGGATGATTATGAGTTTATTATTGGAGTTTAGGATTGATAGGTGTTATCCTTGCTTAATAGGTGTTATTCTTGATAGATTAGTCTTGATCATGATAGTTTAGGATTTAGATATTTTTACACCCTTAAAATGTTCGATAAAATGACCGTACTAAAATATTAAGCATTTTCCATATCTATTCTATAGAAATAAATGAGTAGGATATTTAATGATTATTTATGATTGTAATTAATGATTATTGATCATTTGATTGTTAACAGAAACCACTAATAATTTAATAATTAGATAATTAGTATAGAAATTAACTTTGATAAGTTGTATCAAGTTCCACTAGTTAAAAATAGTCACCATAGTCAAGGTGAATGGTAACAAGTTTTGATGTCTATAATTAAGTGATGACATCAATTAGATAAAGAAGCTTTACAGTAATACACGATGAACATGTAGTAAAAAATATAAATGTATTTAATAACAAAGATTAATAATGATATTGACAGAACAAAAAAGTAGTTGATTCATATCTTTTGACCCAAATAATAATAATAATCAGTTCATTTTTTTTCTTTTTCTATCAACCTTCTGAAGTAAGCTTTAACTATGTATCACATCAAAATGTAAAAATTATGACTTTTTGTGAAGCTAACCATATCTTTAAAATATCTTCGAAGAGTAGTGGTGCTATATTTAAAGAGCAACCGTAGCTGTACCTTTTTCTTTCTTCTTTCATTTTCAGAGACCAAATATTATAATATCCTGTCTGTTTTACATATAGTATCATTTTAACATTTTCACATAAATTAAGAAAAATACATAAGTTTTATTATACTATTTATTGATACACTAAATAATTTCTCTCTTTAACAAATAAACTAAAATAATAAGTATTACTTTCTAAAACTATCTAATGCTTTGTAAATTTTATTAAATATATATTTGATGTGTCTAAAAAGCCATGAAAAATTCAGGATTCAAGTTTATATACATATCAAAGTTTTTTTAATGGTATATATGTTAGAGTGCATTTACACATGCCAAAATTAATCCAAGATATCATACATGTTACAACTACATGTTCTATATATCAAAGAAAGGTTTGAGGTATTTAAATAAATTAGTGAAAGAATCTTTTTTTTTAATAATAATGAAAAACGAACAAAAATAAATACTAAATAAATTTCAACTAAAGAGGCTAAGATAATCAAGAAAAATACTTAATCAAAATGATCATTATAATGCGTCAGGGGATCTAAGAAAAAAATAAAATGATCAAATAATACATTTGTCTTTATCAAAAGTTTCTTTTGTTAATTAGGAGCATGTGCCGCTTGACAAAAGTGACGAGTCACACCAACATATATATACGAAAAATAAATTATATTGGGATCCACTTGAAATACAAAATTAAAATTTAAAGTAGCTGGTTTTAAAAGTATAACTAGGGTTATCCCATACTATGTGAGAGATTAAATATTTAGTATCAAATGAATTAGAAAATATTAATTTATGGTTGAAACATCTTAATAGTAGTTAATCATCATTTCAGATTTTTTTTATAATAATATATAAAATTATATTAAAAAATCATTTTTACATAAACTGCAACTATATTCCAATAAAACCAAAACAAAAAATATTAGAGGTAAATCAATAAATGGTAGCTTCATTAAAATCCGAAAAGTGAAAAATCCATTGGAACAAAACCACTTTCGGGAAAAAATAGTACACACTATTTACGATTGAGCTGAAAAAGTTGAAAACCAAAGAAATTCATACCCTCGAACCAAACAAGATCTGCAAACCGTCATTCATAATTCCTTGAAGTTGTAGAACCGAGAGCCTATTGCGAACTATTCTCCCTACTTCGCAAACCAGGCTATCCATGTTGAGAGGGACGTTACCATGCCTTCGTTGGTTTCGTTCTCTCTATAATATTTATGTTAACGCGTGAAAGGTGTATTTAGCCACAAAAACTTCCGCCATCTTGCTGCCATCGATATGAAACAAGGATATCAAATCGTTGAACTTTGATGTGTATTCTTGACGCAGCAGTCCATATGCAAGCTTATGCCAAATTTGTGATGTAAAGGGGCAGGCGCAGAAAATATGATCTTGAGTCTCTAGAGGCAAAATATCAGCAGCCTTAATCCCCATGTCAATAAATCCTCTTTCCCCCAATACATCTATTAATCTACCAAGTGAATACCAATCATAGTACCAAAATGAAGTGTGAAAACCACTACGTACCTCAACCTTGTGATAGTCTTTTGCATAATTACGATACTTGAGGATTTTCCGCCACATCCAAGAACCTCCCGTCTTGGTAGCTTTTTCGACCAGAATGAACCTTTTCGAATTAGGTTTTTCTTTACCCAGTTTACCCATAGGGAGTCCTTAGAAGAGACCAACCGACAGATTAGTTTGTAACAGCTCACCTTATTCGCCTCGACCAATGACTTTAAGCCAAGCCCCCCCCCCTTTCTGGCTTTGGGCTACAAACATCATTCCAAGCCACCTTTGCTTTCTTTGAGTTCAAAGCCGGTCCAGACCATAAGAAAGCCGAGCTAATTTTCTCAATCTCCCTATGCACGATCTTGGGAGTCTAAATGTTGCAATCCAAAAATTCGTTAAGCTTGTTATTACCAAAGAGAGGAGTTGTTATCTACCTGCGAAAGAAAGAAAGTGATTCTTCTAGGAGCTGATGCGTGTTCGGATTTTTTGAATAAGTGGTTGGTAGTCCAAGCTCGAATTTCGCTTTGTTAACAGAAGAATTCCTAGATACTTCACCGGTAAACTGCCAATCTCAAAAAGGAAACCCATTCAACAAACTCTGAGTGTCCGACGAGATTCCAGTGACAAACAAAGTTGTTTTTCTAAACTTATATCTAATCCCGAGATACGAGCAAATCTCTCAAATACAACAAGAATACCCCTGATTGAGCAAACCTTCCCATCTGAAAATACCATGATATCGTCCACGAAACACAAATGATAACACTCAAACTCCTACAACTCGGATGGTACCCAAACTCAACATTCCTTGCGGCCTTTTCTAGTATTAATGATAAGATGTTCATGCAAATAACGAATATATAAGGGGAGAGAGAACAGCCTTGTCGCAACCCCCTCTCACTTCTGAAAAAGCCAGCCAACTCCCCATTTACCTGGACCGAGAAGGATGGTGTGGTTACACACAACTCAATCCACTTAACAAACATTTCTGGCAGCTGCATTACTCTCAACAGATTAATGAGAAAACCCCAGTTCACTGAGTCGAAAGCTTTAGTAATATCAATCTTCATTGCACATCTAGAGGTGACATCCGGTATAATCCTTAACCAACTCAGACGCAAGGAGGAGATTTTCCATTAGATATTTGTCCTTGATAAAAGCAGTCTAATTTTTAGTTATAAGGCCAAGGAGAATTAGTTTTAAACGATTCGCTAAAATCTCAGAAATAAACTTATATATCACACTGTAGTAGGATGTTGGCCAATAGTCCCTCATCCCAATAGTCTCTGTCTTCTTAGGAATTAAGGCAAGAATGGTGGAATTTATCCCCTTCGGAAAAAACCCATAAGTGAAAAAGGATTTAATCGCTACGATGAAATCATTTCCAATGATAGGCCACATCTCTTTATAAAACTCTACCGTGTGTTCCTGGTGCTTTATTAGAATGCATAGAGAAAATAACCTGCTTTATTTCCAGTGCCGATACATCCATCATTAAACGACATCACTCATCCTTAGAACAACGATAATCCAGAACCTGAATCAACTCCATCATTGGAACCTCGGTCTCATTAATTTGGGGGGGTCTTGAAAAAATCAGAAAACTAACGCACCGCTTCGGCTTTAATATCAGCTCTTGACGAAAAAATCCCTCCCTATGGAGACCTAATCTCATAGATCGAGTTTCTCGCTTCCTTTTCCTGGATCGCATTATCAAAAAACCTATTATTTTGATCTCCCACTTTTACCCAATGTAGTTTTGCCTTTTTTTCTTAGGTAACTCTCTTCTAACTCCGCCACACTCTCCTATGAGTCATAAGCTCGAGCTTTTTCTAACAGATTATGAGCATCCGGACTGATAAGATTATGCATGCTTCTCACACAACACGGCATAGGCATCTTCTCTCCTTTTTGTCAAATAATGTATTTTCTGCCTGGTGAAAGCTCGAATAGCTGGTTTGAGAAGCTTTAATTTCTTTGATAACCTAAACAGCGCAGAGGTTGAAGAGAATAGAGGTACGGAGTTGGTCTAGTAATTCTCCACAAGTTGCTTAAAATCTACCATAGCAACAACTGCATTGACTATCTTAAAAGGGACTTTTGGCTTATGCAAAGTTCCATAGAGCGAAATAAATCCACACACATGACCAAGAAACCTTGGGCTTCAAACACACAATATGAGTTCGAAGGCCGCTGCATCCAAAGATTATTCACAAGAACACGATCCAACTTCTCACATATCAAGCCCTATTCCCGTTTATTACACCAAGTAAAAACTGGCCCGTGGAAAGCCAAACCAGCTAGATCACAATGTTAACCATATCTCAAAAATCAGGCATATCCGGACAAATTGACTTGCGCAGAGTTAGCTCTTGAGTGCTCCAAGATATCCAGGATCTCATTAAAATCCCCAGCACATAACCATGGTAAGCCCCGAACTTGAGAATCAACGTGATAGTTCTTTAAATCTCTCTAGAACTCACGTCTCTCATCTAGTGAGTTAGATGCATAGATGAACATACACAAAAAGTCCTCCAAGTAACCCTGAATCCTTACCTTACAAGAAATCAGTTGACCCGTCTTATTAACCACCGTCAATGACACTGATTTATTCCATACCATCCAAATTCTCCCTAACGGATTGAAGTCATAGTTTGATGTCATAGACCACTCCTTGAATATCGACTTAACAATCAAATCCGCCTTGCTCTTAGGTACTCTTGTTTCCAACAAAGCTCCAAAGACCAACGAATTCTGGTTTATCAAATTCTTCAAGAATGATTGCTTCCTTAGCTTGTTGAAACTATGAATATTCCAAAAAAGCATGACATTGCTGTTTTTCCGTTGGTTCCGACGTCCTAAGCCACTCGGGATTGAGTCCCCAATTTGCTGAAATGGTTTAAGGAGAGATTTTTGTGCTTTCTTAGCTAATCAAGGAAGAGGAACTCTCACTATGTTATCGTCCTTACGTGAGATATCTTGGTTGGAGCACAGCTGAGCAAACTCAGACGGAGTAACAACCTATTTTTTAGAATTCCCCGTAACCACTACCTCCTCTATCTCTGCCATGTTCTCTATCTCCCCAGGTTTGGATATCTCTGGCATGAGGATTTTCATCTTCGCATTCTCCAAGTATGAAATAGAGACAGAGTAATCTGAAATTTCACCTAACGGATAAACAACCTGTTTTTCTGAATTCCCCGTAACCACTACCTCCTCTATCACTACCATGTTCTCTATCTCCCCAAGTTTGAATATCTCTGCGTGAGAGTTTTCATCTTCCCCTTCTCCAAGTCTGAAGCAGAGGCAGAGTAGGCTAAAATTTCAACAACCTTAGAAGATGAATATGCAACTGTTGAAGTCTGCATTATTTTCGAAGTTGGAATTTCCATAGCGGCAAAGTTTGCTGCATTTAAATCCGGTATCGTAGTCTACATCTTTGTCTCCTTCTTTCTTGGTTCATTGACCGAACCTGAGGCTGATAGAGTAACAGTGCAGGCTTCTAATGGTTCCATTTGAGCTACCTCCTTAACCAAGAACCTAGCATTAGTTCCTCCTGATTTGGAATCCGTAAATGATAAGGTTTTCATCTTCTCCGAACCCAAAGTAGAAACAGGGCAAGCAAGACTCACAGCAGACTTTGACCCCTCCACAACAAACCTCTCTACCTGTTTTTTAGTTGAATTTTCAGCCGCAACAGACTTCTCTACCTCTAGTGCCAAAGATCTCAGCACCTCAAAGCGCGACGAAGATGCTATCTTGACCTCCCCATAAACTAAACTTTGCTTACCTAGTCTCCTACCATGACCATGTGGAACAGCTTTCCACTCCTTTGCAGATTGAGCATTAACAATTTCCACTTCCTCTTTCTCCCGACCTCCTGCCAAATTTCCGATAAAGTCCGTCATAGCAGTACCCGATTTTGGAGAAGTCTATTCTGCAGCATCCTCCTTTCCCTCACGCAATGCTGACACTTCCTTTCGGACTTTATATAGACACCCTGCCTCCGTATGACCCCATTTTCGACAGCTGCCACATCGCATTGGAAGCCATGGATATTCAAACTTCACTTCAACTTCCTCTCCTTTAACTTTGAAGCAGAAACTCGAAGGTATGTCCTTCTTGACATTAACATCAATAAAGATTTTATCTTCATCAAAACATGCAACAAGCAAAGTGTCTTGATGCATTCTTAATGGGATACCCACAGCGCTCGCACCAAAGCTCAGCCCTTTCCAAGAAAACAGGGCCAGCAGAACGTTTTTTATTGTTACCCACATCGGCATTGATGATAACTCGGGTTGTGCCTCCTCTAGAATCGGAGTCCATTTGGAGACAATCATAGGGATTTCACAAATTTTCCACATACCTCCACGTAGAACTCGACTTCGAGCATTTGAATTCTGAATTCTAAGCTTGATAGTCGTTTCATTTACCACATAAACATCAATTTTTATGCTCTTGTCCCCTAGATTCTAATGAACATGGATTTTCGTCACATGAGGGGCTGTAGATGTGAATCTACCCAAAAAATAGTCTTTCCAAAGCGAAAGTGCGTCTTCTAGCATTTCCTCCAGAACTGTCATCACTGATATTGCGAGAGCAAAGGTCTACTCACTACCTTACCTCTGGTTTTTTTTCGAAACCTTTGGAAAGAGATTTAACCCTCCATCGAAGCCTTTGCTGTTAGCCAAAGCCGCAGCCTCCCCCAACACGACTGCAGACCTCTCAACCTCCGGCTGATCCAACATGGCACTGACCCCCCCCCAACGGAGCTCCTACAACACTCCCGATAATCCCCTTCCCCAATGACTCCCCCAACGATGAACCAGAAACCACGCTACCCTCCTGAACCTTATCTTGACGCAGTATGATCCCCTCCTTTGCCGTCTCGCTAGCAACACAACCACTGACACCAACCTCCATCAGTCTATCCTCCACCAGAACCCTTTCTCCGGCCATGCTTGGCGGCGGAGATCACTCTCTTCGCAAAACCCTCCAAGTCGCACTCCTGATCACCCTAACTAACAGCTCCGAAAAAATCTCCTAGGTATCTTTTTATAATTCCCATCATTTCAGATTTCACCTCGGGTTGATTCAATTTTTTAAAATTCCAACCAATTTTAGTGGAAGGATGCACTATTTGTCTACATCTATTAGTTTGTAAGGGGTTCAATGCAGGGACGTTTTTAAAAAATACCCTATTTATATTTTATAATTTAAAAATACCCTATTTTTTATTCTTTCAAAAATATATTCTTTTATATGTGATATAATACTTTTCTGAATTCAATTAAAATATATTTTGAATAAACCAAAAGAGTAAGTCATAATAATATAATAATTATTATAGTTTTTTAAAGTTTAAATAAAATGATTTATTGATTTTATATATTAAACACTAACAAATAAATCTCTAAAAATACTATAAAGTTTACCTTAAATTTTACATGTCTTTTTCAAAAATAAAAAGTTTCCGACGAACAAAATTTCATTAGAAGTGTATCACCAAATTTGGTTTCTAATATACCAAACTAATCATCTAAACAATTCATAATTTATTTGCCATAAAACTAATAGAACCTAGAAAATGTGGACCACTCAATCAAAAATGAATTAATTATAGATCATAATTTATTTGCCATAAAACTAATAGAACCTAGAAAATGTGGACCACTCAATCAAAAATGAATTAATTATAGATTTATTGTGTTAAACTACATCTTCACAATATCTTAAATTATAAAATGAAGTAACACAACAATACATCTCATATTGGAAGGTTACATTTTATCTGAAGGAGTGAGATTTTTTCAAATTACCTCATTCGTTATACCATTCAAAAATCATCGGTTTGACCCTAATTAAAATACATTTTTCTTGGTTCAAATTTAATTTAATGGCCTTTAATTTCAGCGGTTAAGTGCTTAAACAATTTCAGAAAATTTTAATGATATTATTCAATTCAGTTGATTTATTCTTGACCATATTTGATTTTGATTGATTTAATTATCAAAAGGATATGTATCTTTAGAATCATAAGAATCCAAAATATTAAAAAGTAATTTAGGATAATAATTAACATTAATATTTTTGCATAAAATAAAAACCTTTGTTTATCGCTATGGAAAAAAACTATTTTTTAATTAGATATTTTCTCTCTGAATTATTATTAAGTTTTATTGAGGTTATTTTTAAGAAATTAATATTATTTTTAAAACAAAAACAAAGAGAGGGTATTTTCTTAATTAAAAACATAAACAGAGTATTTTTCCCAAAATTTCTCTTTTTGAAAAAAAGAAATATATGTGTATAAATAATAATACGTAAGTTTTGTTTTGAAGATTAATAGTGGTTCTAGTTTAATTTAAAAACTAAATAAATATATAGATTTTAGTTCAGGTTTTGGTATCACCGACTTAATTTTACAGTTCACTTTCTAGTTTTTCTCTCGATATTTTTTCTTTTCTTCTTTGTTTTGAGGTCTCAAACTCATTTTTATCTTGTCAATTTTCTTTAACAAAATCTCAACATTTACTTCTTTTTTTCTTCTCACATGAAAATCATCGCTCACTAAAGCCACCAAATATTTCTTGGATCCATTTTAGTCAAATCCAATAATCATATCCGTTTTTCTTTCTTGTCTCATGATTTTTTTCCAATAGAGTTTTGTGGTTTGTATAACTGATATGATCAGAGAGTTTTTAATAACACTCTACTATTGCTTTTGGACTTCCACTTTTCTGTCAATTATTGCAAAAAGATTTATTTTTCAACGGCTCTAGACTCACACAATAAAAGAATACCTAAACACCAGCGAATCCTGTTTTAATAAAAAAACTAATTGATAGATTAAGATTAATTTATTAATTTTAAATATATATATTTTTAGTTGAAAACATATAAAATCTTTATATATATAATAAATTTTATGTTTTGATTTCACTATTTCAGTAAATAAAAGATCTAAAAAATTCAATAAATATTATTTTTAAAGCTGGCTCATATTTTCGTTTGACCACTTCGATAACCAACAAAATAAAATTTCCTTCAAAAGTCGTGGGTCACCCATTAATTTTCTTATAAAATCAATCTTTAGAGTAATTTTTATTTGATTATTATTTTTACACACTTGATTGCTATATATGTAATTTGACTTTTTAAAATCTTAATTTCGAAACTAGTTTCATAAACTCTTATAAATGCTCGCTAAAGATACAAATATATAATTTTTATTTTTTGTCAACGCAAATATTAATTCAAATACTCACAATTCGAATCTGTATAAAATTATATTTTTTGTGAATGAATATATAGTATTAGTTGTGAATGGTTTATTATATTAGTGTTCTCTTCTTAAAATAATTAAGTGTATAGAGTTATTACAGCTCGAAATATAAACTAGTATATATTGGTCCGAGCCAATGTCTTTGGAACCGTGTTGCAGTTATTTCCACACTACAAATCATTTCTCTTTTAATTATCGAAGAATCCCATCAACAAACATATTAATACTATTTGGTTTTCGGTTTTAACAGCTCACATTATAAAAAAAAAATTCACTGGAAACATGTTTACTGCGAAACTCTGTATCTATTATTTGAATGTAAAAAAATTCCTCAAGATGCGGAAGATGCAACGGGTTTCTTTGTTTTTGTAACCCATCACATAAATTTTAGTTTTGTTGTCCATATTCTATGTTACGTCATATTTTATTTTCTTTTCCTTGTCAATAATAAAATAAATTCTTAGATTGAAAGTTGACGGAAAAAATGAAAAAGAAAAAGGAAGAGATTTGTTGAAAATGATTGAATATATAGAAAATGAAAGGAAAATTAAATTGTGCTTCTAACTAACTCCACAAGTTTCATGGGCCACCATTACAGCTGCCCAACACAATTGTCTTATAACTCAGTATTTTTATGTTGATAAAAAGATTTTTATTGGAATTCATTCCCTCTTTTTTTTCCTTTTTTCATCGGCCTGTAATTTCCATAGACCAAAGATAAAAGCAGGTTTAAATCTTCTCCCTATTGCCAAAACTCGAATCAAGTACCTCTGCTCTTTCGGTCGCATGGTGTTACCAACAGAGCTATCGATTCCGTGTATCATTCCCAATAATTAGATCTATAACTTCATGTGTTTCTCAGTGGTTTCTCTATATGTTAATTAGTTTTTTTTTGGGTATGGTACTCGTTCGTTGCTACTATCATACTTCCCATGTTGACATCATTTAAATCATTAGGAATATTTAGTGTCCACATTTGTACTTGAATTCATTGAAACTGGATAAATATTTTGAATTTCCAGCCATTTTGAAACTCGATAAATAGGATTATGTATGCCTGAAACATATAAAAAGTTACGAATTTTCAATTGTATTTTTCACAGACGTATGTATCCTGATTCTTGAATGACATATATATATATATATATGTGGAATATGAATTTGTTAAGTGCGAAATACAGCTTTAATGATTTGGATCACCCTTTAGTTTGATTAGCTTCAAATATTAATATTAAAATGGTCATTTCGTTGTACGGTATAATCTACTGTGTTAAGTCTAAGGTCAATCATGTTATTATCAGTTGGAAATAAAAGATATTTCACATGAATAAGTATATTACACATCAAAAAAAAAAAAACAAATTGGTTGATTATTTTAATAAATGTGATTATACCGTGTTTAAGTCTAAGGTCAATCATGTTATTATCAGTTGGAAATAAAAGATATTTCACATGAATAAGTATATTACACATCAAAAAAAAAAAACAAATTGGTTGATTATTTTAATAAATGTGATTATACCGTGTTAAGTCTAAGGTCAATCATGTTATTATCAGTTGGAAATAAAAGATATTTCACATGAATAAGTATATTGCACTTCAAAAAAGAAAAAGAAAACAAATTGGTCGATTATTTTAATAAATGTGAGGAAAAAAGAAAACTGTGGAATAAGGGACAAATAAAATAAGTAACAAGTTGCTTTCGTTTTGATCTGTATTATTGGACGAAGACAAAAATTAAAATGTGGTGAAGTTCATACAATATTTGGGGTCTCCATTTATATATATAAAACAACAATAAAAAAAAAGGCGTGGCCTTTCCAAGCACCAAGCAGCAGGGTGACGCGGCGGGTCCAAGATCCAGGTGGGTACGACCCGGTAAAGCCGATCGGATTTGGCTCGCCGTAACGGGTGAGGCCATGTGACCTTGCGACGCGGAGCCAGACAAGCTACTAAGTTAGGAGCATGTAGGGCCCACAATCTTAACGAGCACGTGGTCACGTGATTATTGCGTGGCTATGCATGTGGCATTCACCACCAACTTTTTTTGCAGTTTCTTTTTTTTGATAAAACTTTTTTTACAGTTTGATAAAATTGATCGCTCTTCTCAACTATAAATATATACAATATACAATATTTACTTTCCATTTTTTGCCGAAAAAAAAACTTCGTGGATTAGCGAAAAGTTGGATGAATTTGGAAAGGACTAGGAATGCATGGAGCAAAATAACAACGTTCTAATACCACAAAGTTGCACTACTTATATGGGATTTGATATCTGCAATAACAAATAATTATATATATTGTCTTTTTCATCATAAATACAAGTTAATTATACCAGTTATCAAAAAAGAAAGATTCAAGTTATATAAGCATAACCCTTGGTTTTAAATAGCTCATGGCGCACCGTGTCGCAATTCTACTCTAAGTGCGCTATGCACCATGGCACACGAGGCGCAGGGGAACATGGATCCGAGGTGCATGGTAACATAAACAAGTAGAAGTAAAATCTCATTTTTAATGTTACCTTATAGTTTTTTGTTCCTTTCTTAAACTAATACAATCTTAAAATTTTAGGATAAATTTTTTATAAAATATCATAAAATAATCGAATCCACATCATGAAAAATTAAATATAAAAGCAAACATAATAGTTATTAAACCAAATAATCTAAAAGCTATTCCTCGTACTCATAATCATCGTTATCCAAAAGAGTATCCTCGAAAACATCTCCACCAAAATCATCTCCTATCTCATAATCATCATCATCAACCAAAGTCATACCAGTAGAAGGTGGCTTGCGAAGTGCTTTTGAACCACTAGCACCACTTGTAGTATATTTTCCTCTGTCAACTCTACTTGAAGCAGCTGCAGATCTAGTTGCATAATAAGGATCATTAGCTCCTGCAGCTTCGCCAACTACATTTTATGTCAAGTCATTATCTGCAAACACAAGATCTTCATTTTCATTATCAGATAAGTTTCCATCCATTCTTTCAGTTAGCCACTCATTACTTTCATCAATGTCATCCAAAAGAATAGGATCAATGGTGTCTTTTCTCTTGTATCGACGTTGAAGAGCACGATTGTATTTGAAAAATACCATGTCGTTTAATCGACTTTGGGTCAATCTATTCCTTCTTTTGGTGTGAAGCTATTAAAAAAAAGATTATAAGTTGTATAATTTTTATGAATAATGTAATTAAAGTAATTAATAGAATTAAAGTTTCTTACAAGTTGAAAAACACCCCAATTCCTCTCACATCCGGTCGCACTACAAGTGAGGCTAAGAACCTTTACGGTAAATTTCTTGAGGTTTGGAGTTGAAGATCCATAAGAAGACCACCAATCTGCTATTAACATGAAATAATCGTTAGTTTGTTTTATTGAATATCATTATCAATATGAAGATGTCAGACTCGAGAGTTATTACCTGGTAATTTTATAGTTCTTTGCCTTTTTGCCATCAAATGAGCAAAGAGACCTGTAGCGTTTTTAAATGCATCCAACTCAAATAGTATCTTATCTTGAGTCTCAATTTCCGGAACCAACCTTGCAATGCAGTAATACAAACCTCGCACGACTTCCTCACAATCTACATCATCAGGATGTCCATATTGGAATTCTGGATTTAAAAAGTATCCGGCTGCATGCAAAGGCCGATGAAGTTAACACTCCCATCTTTTGTCAATGATCTCAAACACCATTTTGTAGTTTTCTTCTCTCAGATTGAAAGACCTTGTAATTGTCTCCTTAGCCTGATCCATGGTTGCATATATATATATCCTATAGGAGGTTTTTTCTCTCCATCAACCATTCGAAGAACTTGTACAAGAGGACCTGTCAACTTCAGCGCGTATAAAAAAAATTTTCAAAAGCTTTCTTGCAAAATAAATGTTCTTACTTTCTTTCCTCCGGCTTCTTTTGGCCACTTGGAATTATTCCATTTTTCAGAATGAACCATCTTCCTCAGCTTGTCTTTGTGCTTGTGAAACTGTGCAAGCGTGATGAAAGATGTTGCAAATCTTGTAATCGCCGGTCTATGCAAATTCCTTTGATTTGTGAACCTCCTCATCATATTCACAAGAGGAATATGACTATAAATATAGTCATTCATGAATATACATTTTTGTAATGCGCTCTTCACAATTGCGATTTTTCCAATGTCCTCCAACATTAGATCAATACAATGTGCCGCACATTGAGTCCAATAAAGATTTGGTATTTTCGCTTCTAGTAGCTTTCCTGAAATTTATATTAACCAACAAAAAATAAATAAAATAAATTTGTAAATAAAATAAATTTAATAAATAAAATAAATTCGTAAATAAAATAAATTTAATAAAATAAAAAAATTCAATAAATAAAATAAATTCGTAAATAAAAAAATTTAGTAAAAAAAATAAATTTTTATATAAAATAAAGTCAATAAATAAATAAAATTTAATAAATAAAATAAATTCATAAATAAAAAAATTAATAAATAAAATAAATTAGTAAATAAAATAAATTAAATAAATAAAATAAATTTGTAAATAAAATAAATTTGTAAATAAAATAAATTAAATAAATATTGTAACTTAAATATATGAAGTATATTTCTTACCGACTTTCACATAGTTGGACGCATTGTCCGTGACCACTTGAACGACATTTTTTTCTCCAACTTCCTCAACCATCTTATCAAGCAATTGAAACAATAATATCGCATCTTTCATGACTTCGGATACATCCATAGATTTGATGAAAATCGAACCTTTTGGGGAGTTAACAAGAAAGTTAACTAAATCCTTTTGAACAATTGAATCACGCCATCCATCAGACATTATTGAACAACCCTTTGATGCCCACTCTTCCTTGTGCTCCACTATTTGGCTATGAGTGTCATCTACTTTTTTCTTAAGTAAAAGAACTCTTAGCTTATGCATGGTTGGTGGCTTTAATGTTGGACCATACTGTCCAATTAATTCAAGCATCTCTCCAAAATTTTCATAAGTAACTGCGTTGAATGCAATACCAGCGTCATAGAAAAACCTAGCAATACCTCTACAAGTCTTCTCCCTTAGCTCTTTATCACAAACTCCAAAAATTCCTTTCCTTTCTTTTCTAGCATTCAATAAATCTGGAGGTGCAGAAGTTATAAACGTGTCATGTGGACCTTTGTGTCGTGGCTTTTTAGGTTGAGGATGACCTTTGTTCTTCGGCTCAAAATCCATCTCTTCACCATCATCATAATCATCAAATTCTTGAGGTGGTGGCATCATTTGAGTAGAAGCTTTAAGTTCTATTTTTTTCATCATAAATGATCTTATTTCTTCCCTAACATGCTCCGGACAAGTTGGGCATTTACTCGCATTCCTAAAACCTCCAACCAAGTGTTGTTTGTGACGACTAATTCCTCCACCCGTTTTCTTGCCACAAAAATTACACCTCCAATTATTTCTGTTGTTGGGATCTGAAGTACTATATTTTCTTCCCGGATCAGTTTCATTTGTTGTTTCTTGGTTCGGAATCTGCTCAGAGTCTAGGGAATCTGATCTAAACCAGATCAAATAATGAGATTGGTCTGAAGGCTTGGATTGATGAATGACAAGAATAATAGTATGAATGTGTTTGTGGTTGTGTTAATAACGAGGCTACGAAGAAACACAAAATACCATTAGTTTTATAAACATCGTGATTAGGGTTTTCGTTATGTTAACTTATAAATATTAATAGTTAGTACTAGATTTATTATTAATTACAGATTTTACAAGTCGTGTAAATTCAATGTGAGTCACGAATAATTTACCTCTTAAAATCAAATCAGAAAAAAAAAGGTGTGTAACGTGAGTCATGTTACGTGACCACCGCCAATAATTTAGCTCTCGATTGTAATGTTATACAGCAAACCAAATATAAACCAAAATCAAATCAGATCTGATAAATAAAATAAAAAATAAAATAAAAAATCAAAACACAGATCAAGCTCGCGGATCGCCGGCATTGCAGATGAAGGTCGTCGGATCTCGCCAGAGTTGAAGTTGGTCGGTGTCGCAAGTCAAAGTAGTCGTCGTCGGAGACTCGGAGTTGCAGATCATCTATGTCTCTATAGATTCAATGAGGTGTCCGCCGCCACGTCTCTGTAGCACTCGCCTAGCGCAACGCCGCCTCAGCCGTGCCTCTCCTTGTGGCGCGTGCATCATGGAAGCAACGGTGCCATCACCTTCTGAGGCTCTAGCCTTGTCTCCTCGGTGCACCTCGCGCCATGGCGCGCCTTAGGCACGCTTTTTACAACTAAAGCATAACCTACATATATATATATGAAACAAAACCCACATATATATACACACTTATGTATATGTAAGTAAAAATTTTCATCTTTAGGACTATAGATATATTTTTATAAACTATGGATGTCGGATTGTCTAGATTTTCTGCCTGTACTCTTAATTACATATCGGATTTGATTGGTAACATCATTTAAATATAGCGGGTAAGAGTTTTTTCAACAGTTGTAAAGAAGGTGGTCAAAGAGAAAATTAAAGAAAAAGTGGTTAGAAATAACGGTAGAAATAAAGGTAGAAATAAAGAGGTTAAGTTACAATAATCAGCTTAATTATGATTACAATTGGTAACAAGTAGTTGAATAATAAAAACATTGTTGTAAAAAATGAGATGGCTAGTTTGCAAACGAAGCGGTTGATGGTTACCAATCAAACTAATCATATTTTTATAAACTAGATTCTTTTAATATTAATTCTAAGTGTGTATATTTCACATAATCCATGTCAATAATTTTTTTTTTTGCTAATAAGAATGCTTTAGGCCATTGGTCTATAATCTCCGGGTCAACCTTCTTTTATTTATTAATAATTTAGGTTTAACTAATTTTATATAGGAAGAAATTTGATAAAAAATTTTGGTTAATATTTATACGAAAAATGAGAGTTACGAATATCTTTAACTTTAAATTTTGTTTGCTGAACTAAAACATCACATGAAATTTTGCTATAATTTTAGATTCTAGCAAAATAAAATACAACTGTAAAAAATACAAAAATATAATAATTAATATAATAACAATGTTGTTCAATTGCTTATAAAAGACTATATGAGTTCTATCGAATCTTAGTTCAACGAAGGCTTCCCTTATAGTTAATATCTCGTATACAACATGTAACATATCCACTCTAAGACGCACCAAGGAGGTCCATGCACCTCTTAGGGTTAGGGCAGTTATGGCCAATTATCTCTAAATCTAGGTGATAATGTCACCTATTTAAAGAAAATGGAAGGGGATTTTGAGAGGGAAGTTTTTCGGTCACTTTCAAAAAAGAAGACAGAGACACCAAAGGAGCTTTTCGCCACCGCCCTTGCCACTGCTGCTGTTTTCGCCATCGCTGCTCCTCGTCACCGTAAAGGACACCCCACGAAGCCAAACCCAAAGCAAGGAGAAAAGCCGAGAGAAGAGAGGAAAGAAGAAGAGAGAGGAAGTGAGGAGATCCATAAGAAACCCTACCCATCCATCACATTATCTTCAAGGTGAAAGCGTGATATGTGTATTTTTCATCTCATTTAGGCTCTTCTTTCGCATCTCCCTTGCTTCCATTCTAGTTGTGATGAGAAGTATGTGTGGATATGGTTGTGATATCATTGAATCATAAGTTGTTGATGTGGTTTGTCTTGGTGATATCTTGATTGTTTATACATGTGTTGTTATGTGGAAATGATGAGAATATAATACTAGGTTGCTAGATCTCTATGCTTAACATGACATGTGGTTGTTAGATCTTTGTTCTATGAGAAGTTAGGTTGCTAGAGTCTCATCTCATATGTTGATAGGATGTTGGAAGTCACATAAAAGATGTTAGGTTGCTAGACTTGCATTGACATAAGAGGAGGTTCTTAAGAGGTGAAGGAGTAAAGAGATACAAGAGCTAAAGGAGCCCCTAGATCCCAAAGAGGGCTATGGCATTCTAGAGCTAGAGTTAGTTATGCATATATGATTGATAGTTAAGTGTAGAACTGTAGCGCCAAAGTTCAGGGGCGTTGCAAGTTGGGTGGCAGTCCTGATAGTGTGCTACCGAGGGTTACCACATGTAACGGCTCAAAAATGGCTAATGTGTCGGGAACAAGATTGACAGCCAAAATCCCAAGATAGGATGTTTTATGAACTGGGAGAGATGCGCCAGGTTCTTATTGCATATGCTTGAGTTTTGTACCATAGTTAGGAGCACGAAATGTTGAATTTGATACATTGCATTTAGTTAGGAAAGTGAGTGTTATGTGTTTGACAAGCTTGAATGTGGTGAAAGATTATATGGGTAGGCGGGATCGCTCCACTGAGTAACTCGTTTTGGATGAAGGTGAAGAACATAGATTTCGGTGAGAAATGCGTGGAGAGAGGGGACCTAAGAGGATCAATCATTTCTTTTATTTACTTTTTCATGATTTTTTTTCATTCAAGAAGCATCTTTGAATCCTTTTTTCAAGTTATTGTTTTCAAACTTTTGGTTTCCCGTAATAAAGCGGTTATGTTATCCATTTGACTTAGACCGTAAAGATTGGAATGTCACAATTTGTATCAGAGCGCGGTTAAGGCTTTTGGCCCTATCTCTGAAGCCAAGTGTATTTTCTATTAGATAAAAAACATGTAGTAAGGGGTATACAGTAAGGATAGATTAAAGAAGAAAGTAATATTGAATGTTGTGTATTGAACTAACTACTTTCTCCACCTACGGATTGGACCTCATCAGTTTTTCTTTCTCCATAGCATGCCTCCTAAGAATTGAAACTGTCGTGCCAACTAAAGGACCCCGCCTCCCAAACAAGATGTCCCACAACTGGAACCACTGACCACCACAGAGAGTGCACGTAGTGGAGTACCTGCCCAGAAGTGGAGCTCAAGGGCCTGCGGCCAGAGTTCCAAGACTGGGGGAAGGTATAGGCGCGTTGGATCCCACTGTATTGCTCAGATTACAATGATAGATTGGGAAGCTATTGCAGCAGATGCAACAGGGGGCTTGGGAGGATGTGGTACCATCCTCCGGTGGCACTGTTTTGGGCACTACCCCTCCCGAAGGAACCCACCTACTGGGAAGCACTGAGGATGATGAGAAAATAAGGAACTAACACCTACCAAGGAGGCATTGATATGATTCATGCAAATAAATAAAAGAGGTAGGTGGAGCGGAACTTCGACATTTCCAGGTGCCCAGCAGAGCACCGGGTGTAGATAGCAGCTAGTTACCTGCGTGGAAAACCTCAAACTTTGTAAGAAAATACGACGCACAATATACTCGACGAGTACGCTATGACATGGAGCGCTTTCCTGAAAGAATATAATAGCAAATTTTTTCCTCAGGAAGCACTTGACCAACTTGAGGGAGAATTTATGGGTCTTACCCAAGGAGGCAAGTTTGTGCGGGAGTACGAGACGGATTTCAGTCGCATTTAGATATTTGGAGGGAGTGAGATGGGGAATCAAGGGGCAATCTGGAAGTTTCTGTTGGGTTTGTAGGTGGAAATCTGTAACCGATGCCAATTGAACCATTTACGCTCTCTTGTACCTTGGTCGAAAAGGTGTCCTTAACAAAAGTGGTTTTGGAAGAGGAGGCTAGGCAGAACCAAGTTGCAAGCTCCAAGGCTGCCAAGGAATCTCATAAGAAAATCTATGAAGCCCCACCCATAGTACTACCCGTGGAGGTAGCCCATAGAGCGACTCTTCCCTGCAGACATTATAGAAGGAGCCATGCTGGATTATGCAAAGTCAACAACGGTGATCGTGTTACCGTTGTGGTTAAATTGGCATTTCAATAGAGGCTGCCCAAATCAGGGCCGTCGAGACAGAGAACTTCTGCCACCACCAAAACATCAGGCACTGGGACCTCGTGTCTACGCACTAGAGGAGGAGAAGGAAGCATAATTGATCATGAGTAAGTTTAATCCTTGTAATTCTATCTTTACCAAAAAGAAAGTGTTGTTCATTTGACATCATAAAGTAGGAATCAAGTCTCGTGTCGTGTTAATTAGTTGTGAGATTAGACATAGTCCGTGTATAGAATTAGTACTCATGGGAGGAGTGAATACCTATACTTTGTTTGATTCTGGAGCCACTCATAGTTTTGTAAGCTCCTGATTGGCAGCGGTTTGGGTGTTCATGGGAACACCTATAAAGGAAAATAAAGGATTAGAGACGACCCAAATATAAATTTTGGCATCCTTCAGAACCTACCAGGACATGTCGGTCGAGATTAACGGAGACTAGCTCCATGACAGCCTCATTGAAATGGAGTTGAAGTACTATGAATGATCTTAAGGATAGATTGGCTGACTCGCCATGGCACGATGTTGGACTATTTACAAACCCAAGTCTGGTTCCCTAGATAAAAGGCGGAAATCGTGTACAAAGGAGTTAAAACATAGAGGGGAATTCTGATTATCTCCACGATTCAAGCAGAAGGGTTATTAAACAAGGGATATGACACTTTTTTGGCAACCATCACTATCAAGGAAGAGGGAAATAAGGTGATGGTAGAGAGCCTTCTCGTCGCCTAAGAATACCTAGATGTGTTTGGACCATTGTTGAGGCCCCCTCCCACGCAAGGAGAAATCTTCACTATGCCATAGAACCTAGTACATCACATGTCTCCCGACCTTCATATCGTTTTGCACCCGCAGAAATAGTGGAGTGAAGAAAAAATTGGAGGACCAGATGGACAAGGGATTTACAAGAAAAAGGATGGAATGTTTCGCATATGCATAGAATACCATAGGTTGAATAAAAGCATTATTAAGAATATATACCCTTTTTCTCAAATTGACGAATCATTGGATTAGCTACAGGGAGCTATATGGGTTTTACAAGGTAGATTTAGCATCAGGATATCACCAGATACCAATCGTGGAAGAGGATATCCAGAAGACCACTTTCCGCACCCAGTACAAGCACTATGAGTATGTGGTGATGTTGTTTGGGTTAACTAACGCGCCTGCAGCTTTCATGAAATTGATGAATGACATTTTTTTGAGTACCTAGAACAATTTATGATTGTGTTCATTGATGATATTCTGGTGTACTTGCGTAATCTAGAAGATCATGCGCAACATCTGAGAATAGTATTGGGGAAGTTACGAAAACATCAGTTGTTCGCTAAAGCCAGCAAGTGCAGCTTCTGGCAACACTATATTGGATTCTTGGGGCATGTGATCTCACATATGGGTGTGGAGGTCGATCTTGAAAAGATCTCCTCCATTAAAGAATGGCCTCAACGACAAAGTGTTATATAGGTTCGCAGTTTCTTGGGGCTAGTCAAGTATTATCTTAAGTTTTTGAAAAGATTCGCAAGCTTGGAAAAACACTTCATCATGCTCATCGTAATGGAGGTGAAATTCACATGGACTGATAAGTGCGAAGAGAGTTTCCAACAATTAAAGAATTGCCTGACGCAAACCAAGGTGTTAGCTCTTCAATAGGTGGGGACACAATACACTGTTTACACTTACGCATCTTGGGTGGGCTTAGGGTGTGTTCTCATGCAAGGGAAGAAGGTCGTTGTGTACGCCCCCAGAAAACTGTGGAAGCATGAGAACAACTATCTGACCCATGACTTGGAGTTGGCCACGATAGTGTTTGCTCTCAAGAGTTTGCAGGCTTACCTGTAAGGGGAGAAAGTACATATTTTTACACATCACAAAAGCTTAAAATACATCTTCACCCACATACTTGAACCTGAGGCAGTGATGTTGGGTATAGTTGCTCGCATATTGCGACATGAACATATCATATCACCCAGGAAAGATAAACTTAGTGGTTGACGCTCTTAGCATGAGGAGATCAGACATATCTTTGGCCAAAGAAGAGGAAAAAATCATAGTGATGATATTTCATCAGAGTCTGGAAACTCCTCCGAGTGGAAATGGGAACTCGACCAGGAGTGTCCCCAGCCAGACAGATTTGCTATGGCGAATTTGCAAAGCTAAAAAAAGACGAGACTATCCAAAAGTCAGTAGCTAATAAGGTATCCGATTACCAAATCACTGCCAACAAAACCTACTTTTTCTGCAGTAGGGTGTGTGTGCCAGATAATCAAGGATTATGAGATGAAGTACTGTCGCACGCCTATCAGTCTTGTTTCACATTACATCCAGGGTGCACCAAAATGTATTAAGACTTGAGAAGATACTACCATTGGTCGGAATCAAAAGAGACATAGCAGCATAGGTGGCTAAATGGGAATCCTGCAAGATTATTAAATCCGAGAGAAAAAACCCGCCTAGGCTGCTCCAGAATGTTCCCCTAGTGTAAGTGGGATATAGTAACCATGGATTTTTTATGACTAAGAGGTGTGATGTTCTATTGGTGAATGTAGATAGGTTAACCAAATCTTCACATTTCCTAGCAATTAAAATGACTTATGGGTTGACACGACTAGTCGGGATCTATATAGAAGAGATTTTCAAGCTACATGTGGTGATCGTGAGGATTGTGTCAGATAGGGACCCAATGCTCAGTTCAGAATTCTAGAGAGCTTTCCAGCGAGCATTAGGGACCAAGGTGCACATGAGCACGACTTACCACCCTCATACAGATGGGTAAACCAAACTTACCATATAGACTCTGGAAGATATGCTCTGGGTGTGCGCCCTTGAATGTGGAACCAACTGGAAGAAGTATTTCCATCTTGCCGAGTTCACCTACAATAACAACTTGTACACTAAATTCAAGAAACTTCAAACCAGGTACTTGGGACCTTACAAGATCACAGAAAGAGTAGGTTCAGTGGTTTACATATTAGCTCTGCCAGGTTTCATGTCTCCGTTTGTCGGAAGGCCGTGAGAGAACCAGAACTAGTTATCGGGGAACCCCCAAGGATATGGGACAAATTTGTCCATTCATGGAATTCTGGTAAGAGTCATGGGTTATCAGAAATCCGAGAGAGTTGGGAAAATTAACCAAATGATTTAAATCCAATGGAACATAATGGGATCTAGAAGGACACGTGGGAGGGAAAAGGGCCAATGCTAGCCATCTATCCCGAGTTGTTCCGCAAACTGGATAGTCTCAGGGATCCGAGGAAGGATCCGACTAAAGAAAGAAGGAATTATGACATACCCATCCCAAGGCCCACCAAGGAGGCCCATGCAGCTCCTAGGTTAAGGGTGGTTTTGTCAATCACCTCTATACCTTAGTGACAATGCCACATATTTAAAGGAAAGGAAAAAGGGTTTTGAGAGGGGAGTTTTTCATCTACTTTCAAAGGAGAAGACAGAGACATCGGAGAAGCCTCTCGTCATCGCTTCTACAACTGCTGTTGCTGTCTCCACTGCTACTCCTCACCACCGAAGAGGACACCCCACGCGAGCTGAAGCCGAAGAAAGGAGAAGAGCCAAGAGAAAAGAGGAAAAAGAGAAGAGAAAAGAAGTGAGGAGATCCATCAGAAACCCTAATCGTCCATCACGCTATCGTCAAAGTGAGAGTGGGATATGTGTATCTTACATCTCATTTAGGCTCCTTTTTGCATCTCCCATGCGTCCCTTCTAGTTGTGATGAGAGGAGAATATGGATCTGGTTGTGATATCATTGAATCATAAGTTGTTGATATAGTTTTTTTTGGTGGTGTCTTGATTGTTGTTCATGTGTTGTTACATGGAAATGATGAGAATACTATGGTAGGTTACTAGATCTCTATGGTTAACATAATATGTTAGATCTTTGTTATATGAGAATATTATTTTAGGTTGTTAGATCTTTGTTATATGAGAATATAATGATTTTATTTTCTTTTATTATAAAGTTATTGAATTGAAATATTCCTGGTGTGCTGGCAGTTTTTTTTACAAAAGCTAATTACAACTTGCTAGGGATTAAACATATTATACATATTTTCTGTCATACTGGAGTTTTGATACAAAAGTATTTGTCTTGTTTACTAATTCTGAACCTGAGGGGGTCAATTAAAAGAGCTAATTTATCTCATCAATTTAAAACAATATTTCCACGTGAGTTTAGGGGAGTTTTATTCGTTCCAAAAGATGCCTGGTTTATAATTTTAATATAAATTGTATGTAGAATGACTTAATCTCAGTTATATTTGTTATTTCCTTTGAATGGGTTTTGTTTATTCAAGTTTAAAACAAATAATAATTTCTAAATAAACAGATAAATATAAAACAACTTCTAGTTCATGTGCATCACTAAGTTGAAGGAAAATAATACTAAGGGACATATTGAACTGATTATTTGGAGTGATTTAAATTAAAATGATAAATTTTATGTTATTAAAACATGAATTTTAAAATATTTTTTAAAAATCTAGTGTTATTAAATTAGTGATTTAAAAATATATAATCAAATACATTGTTATTCAAAATATTTTAAGAATTGGATTTGAAAGTTTTAAATAAGATTTTAGGGGATTTCTTAGTACTAGATCAAAATTTCATGGTTTAATGTGAGATTTCATAAAATTTTAATAACAAAATTACTAATTCACCAAAATTCATCAAAATCATCTCAAAACTCATTAAAACTCAAATCTCTCCAAAAACTTTTCCAATACACCCCTAATAGTTCTATATGAGATAAACCATTTAACAAAAAAGAAAAAATAGTTTTATATGAAATTTTCCGGAATTGGAGATATCGAATATACTTAAATTTGTAATTTTTTGAATTATTGTTGATATTTGGGTCATATAGTATAATAAATAATGAGGTGCATTAATGCATTATCAATCATCCTTAGATTTTATATATATTTTGCATTCCAAGATTCCATTCTTTTTCTGTTAGTATGTAAAATTATATCCAAAAAACTTTTTTACAACAAATGTTACTGTTTTTGAAACTTTTATAAAAAGAAACAAGTGCTTAGGAAAAACAAATGTTACTATTAATTGAAAATCGATAAGTGGTTGTCTCATTAAAATCTAAGATTGGAAAACCCATTTGGGACAAAGCCAGTGCTTAGGAAAAAGAATACACTCACTATCGATAGAGATGAAACAGACCGAAAAAACATCGATAAAAGAATTTGAACGATGAAAAAATAGAAACACTTCCCAAAGATTTTAAATTCTTGTCGCAAACCATTCTTCTAGTCCATTTTTCATAATTCCTTGAATTTGCAATGTTGATAGACGATTTTGAACAGTCCTCCCCACTCCTCTAACCAATCTGTCAATGAGTGATGGAACATCTCCATGTCTCCGCTGATTGCGCTCCTACCATAAAATGTATATGGTAGTTTGGAAAACATACTTAGCAATAAAACCTCGAGATCTCCTATTTCCTGAGGTCATAATGGTTAAAAGAATATTTGAGAACTTATTTCTGTACCTTTTGCTGGAGGAGGCCAAAAGTGAGTCGCTACCATATATGTGATGTGAAAGGACAAGAGAAAAAAATATGATCTCTAGTCTTCAACCGGACATTGCAGAATACACAGCCTGAAAAAACATTTGAGTTCCACAAAATCGCTCTATCACCCGTTGTCAAATGATTATGAGCAGCCAATAAAACAATAAAAAAGAATTTCAAAGTAGCATGAGAGAAGCAGAACCCCTTGTACCAAACTTTCTCCAAAAATACAACTCTTAATTTGATTTAAATATCCTTTGAAGAAAAATTTGATTTAAATCTATGTTTCTTATCTCTCCACAAAGCTATATCTGAATGACCATAAGCATAATCCAAGCTTCCATTCTTCAGTCAACCTAAAAACATGAAAGTGTACAAAGTTCTGTATATTTCCAGAGTACACATTTTAAAACAAATTAAAATGCATTATTTTCCTATACCAGTCGATAAATAGCTAAGAAATTATCTTAGATTTTTTTCTAATGGTAATGCATAAAATAAAACTTGCTATCAACATTATTTGAGTTCTTAAAGTAATGCATCTTACGATATATGATTAGTTTAGGTAAGAGTATATCACTAAAATACACGTAAATTAAAAATTTAGATAAAAATATGGTAAAATATACTATAATTTTTTCACTTTGACAATTATATGTATACACATATGCATTAAAATATAAATCTTTTACTGAATTAAGAATCTAATGGTGTACTTTCTGTGCTGTAATTGAAGAGTTTGGATGCTGGAAAATACCTATAAAAAATGTTGATTGACCAAAATTATTTATTCAAAATTTGAATTTTGAAAATTATATAGTTTAACCTGTATTAGTTGATCACCTAAAACAGAGAGCGTTTTAAATCATAACTTCGAATACTAATAACGAGAAGGGAAATAATTAACTTGCTTTGATCCACAAACCGAAGAGATTATGTACTTAGAAGCTTCATGGTTAATAAAACATATAAAAAGGGTAAATTCAGTCCCATTAATCTTTCAAATTATATATATGCGGTGAAGAATAACATTGTAAACTAATGGACGAGTTTGATTTCAACTTGCACAAGGAGGAATATATTGATTTTTGCTTTTATTCCTTTCTAATAGCTTAGAAAATTTTATTTTCCAAGGACAAAAACCAAATGAGAAAATTAAACTATTCAAACTGATGCTCAATGTTGAGTGAACGCACTCGGAACAATAACCACAAAAACTTAACTTTAAAATACGTTTTGTCTATTATTGTGAAAAAAATATGGAACGTGAATACAACGGACACATTATATGTCCAAATTGAAAACTTAAAGAAGAACCAACATTATATACAAAACAAATCTATTATACTTTAAAAATCTATTATAACACTAGGCTTTTTGACCACCTAATAAACGTTTATGACTCTTGAAAATATCTTTAATTTAAGATTAGAATATCAAGAAATCCTCCTTGATGTTATATTGCATCTTCTCCAAATTCGGCTGAACCGCAAACTGAATCATTGGCGGTGGTCCACATGCCATCGCAAGAGCTGAGCCATCTAATCCATTAGGGATATGTTCACGCATAATCGCCTCGCTTATAAACCCGGTACTGTAAGCCCAACCTTCCTTAGCCGATTCCACTACGTACCAAACCTTTAACCGGTCCGGATACTTCTCTGCCCAACCATCCAATTCTTCCCTCAGAAGAATATCTTCCTCGGTTCGGTTAGCATAAATCACATACATCTGAGTCTCATCCTCAGGATCTTTCAAAATAGCTTGGATGATTTGGTAAATCGGAGTTATACCGGTTCCACCTGCCAACATTGCCAAATTCTCAGCAAATTTCGGTTTACCGTGAACCGTGAAGTTACCCTTACCGAGATACTCAACATGACCCAACGGTCCTTTAATCTCCAAAGTTGACCCTATAGGCAATGAATCTAGGTACTGCGACATGAGACCACCGTTGGGGAATTTAGGGTGGACTCCACCAAAGTAAATCTTGACCACGAGTTCGAAGTAGCCAACCACATCAACGGTGCTACTTGGCGTGTAAGCCCTGAGGCAGAGCTTGTCATTGATGGTTGCACAGAGGAAGACATGCTTACCAACCGGTAAACCAAGAACCATGTCCTCAACCGGTAAAGCAAACCGGAATTTACGAACATCATGAGAAATGGAAGTCTTTTCGACGAGTTGAACCGGGACTTTAGCCCGGGGGTTAACCAAAGCAACGTTCCTAACCGGAGTCGCCTCTCCAATGGGAGCCAAGAGTGAGAACACGGCTGAGGAACCATGAACCGAGTTGTTGGGCGAGGAAGAGTCAGAGGAATAACCAGTTGTAATGAGCTCTCCGATACGGTAATCCTCAAGCATCTTCTTAGCTTTATTAGAGTGAATCGCATCAAACTCTTCAGTACAGTCCGTTCCAGCATTGATCAAGATCGAATCCGAACCACCAGGATGATCCTTAAGGAAGCGAGTACAATCATATATATGGCCATGGACAATGATCCAACAAGAGTCGGCAGAGTTGTGCTTCTTGACCTCCGACATAGAGTACATTTTCGCAGCCGTGTTCATAAACGGTGTCGAGACAGATTTTTTAAGAGTAGGAGGCGCGTCCGCGGATTTCTCAAGATGACGTTCCTTAGCCATCCATCCACCAGCTTCATTACCCGGAAGTGTTGGATGCTCAAACACAATCCCAATCTCACCTTTGTGTGGCTTACACACATTAGTTTTCACTCTAAACCAGCAATTATTCATCATCCCCTGTTTTAACACGAAATGATGTCGTTTAGTCAATTCCATAACCAATCACAAGAATAATTTTAAAACTATAGGAAATTGTTTGTAGACACGTACCATAAGGTTCCAGATCATTTTCTCAGGCTGAGTGTTAAGAGTCTCATCCCATGCACGGACAGCGATTTCTTTAGCACCAAGCAAGTCCAAAACCTCAACCTCAAGCGACCAAAAACACCAACACCAATACTTTCCATACTTGTTCGGTTTCTCTTGATGGTCAAGTGTACACACCTCCCAAGTCTCTCCAGCATCCACTGTCACCTCCACACGTGTCACTTTCTTTCCACCTCCTGTTTTTTATATATATAATAACATCAGTTATTTACTCAAATCTTCCAATTAACATATTTATTAATTAAAAATGGTGAAAAGGAAAAGTACCGGAATATGCGTAACCCTTTAAAGTGTAAGGTCTTTGAGTGGTGAAAGCGTTGATGGGAAGAATCTCCTCGTGACATGGCGTCGTAATCACGGAGTTTATATTAAGCTCGTTAATTATATACTCCGGCTTATACCACCAACCTACAAAAAACAGTGAATTAATATTTTTAAATATATAAGTCATAGAAGCTGACATCAGCCATCAACTTTAATTTTCATATTCTAATATGATTTTTGTTTTTGTTTTTGTTTTTTTCCTATGGGTTCGGAAGATATTCAACATGTCGATTAGTTCATCCTAATGCGGTTGGCTAACAAATGAACAGATTTGTGTAAATTTGCAAAGATCATGTTATTAATACTATTGAAACAGAAATAGCAATAGGAATTGTACCTTCTTCGTCGGCGAGTTCGGCGTCTACATGAGAAGGTAGAACTCTATTGTCCTTGAAATGGTAGAAATTGTCGGATTCTTGAGTGGAGACGATGATTCGTTTCAACCATTTAACCATCCGGCCACCGATGAAACCGGGGATTATCATCCGAACAGGAAACCCGTGGTCCGGTGTTAGCAACTCTCCGTTTTGCATATAGGCCAAAATGATGTCTCTTGATGGGTCCATGGCGTATTCTTTCTTGATACTCGTTCCGTATTTTGAACCACCGCTTCCGGCACCTCCTGGGAGATCCTCTGACCCTTCGAAGCAGACGTTAAGCGCACCGCCTTTCCGGCTAAAGATCCCACAACGACGCAGGACGTCGCAGAGAGGGACACCGCGCCACACGGAGGTGGAAACTCCAGCAGAGCCCCAGTTGAAGCCTTTCGACTTCTTCACCATGTTCTGCTCCTTCCGACGGTTTCCTGCGCATACTAGCGTAGCAGCGAACTCGCGGAAGGCAAACTCGGAAACGAGCTGGTCCATGGTGAATTTCATGGGCCGTTTGACATATCCTGTCACCTCAACGGTCCATTCGGCCCATTGGGCCTTGGGGACGTGGCCATGGTTGCGGACGTAGTGCAATGGGACAGGCGTGATAAACCCATGGTGCATAAGACGGTTAAGAGGGGCCTCGGAGTTGAAAGGATGTTTCCCTGTGAGACGGACCATGGAATGGTTTCGTTCGATCCAGCAGTCAGCTGTGTATTCGTCCCTCGCGTCCATAATCGACGGCTCTAGTTCGCTGTTGGATTTGCGTATCATCTCCTTGTAATACATAGCGTTGCTGTTGTGTGTCTCGTTCTCGTCTTCACTTGACACGTCTTCGTCATCTTGTATCATCGCCGGTTTCAAGAACCCAGTTTGGTTGGTTTGGTTCTGGTTTGCTTTGGGGGAATCGGACCGGCCTGGAACAGGAGGTTTGTAAGAACGAATGACGCCGTTCAAACCTGCCTCGAGCCGAGCGTATTGTCGATTATCTACAGAGGTCGCCATATTGGAAAGGGAAGGGGTATAATCGGAAATAATGCGGAAAGTGAGCCTTTATCCCTCTCTCTCTTCTCCTGTGAGTGAGATGAGATCTGAGGACGAAAATGCATCGTGGGTGGAGGTGAAGTTATATAGAGGAGTCAAGTGGTATGCTTTTGGGAAGTATCGTGCCGAATCACACGTGTGGGACCATCTATGACTTTTTACTATTTTCTTTCTGTTCTTAATCTTTTTCTCTCTTACTATTTTTTATTTTCTTTTGATTTGACTGAATTAAACAACTAGCCATCTAGCATTTAGAAAACAATTTGCTAGTTTGCACAAAAGGAAAAAAAAGACCCAGAAAACAATTTGCTCCAATGTTTTCACGCTGAAGCCGGACTGTCCAAACCGATCAATTAACCCGGAACTCGGACAATACTACGGTTTAGATTTAATATTAATATTCGGAAAATTGGGAAGTAGAAAAATCCAGAATAAATTGCCACTAACCTTCGACTTAGTGAATCGGTTGACCGGCTGGACGTGGCTGAATTTTTTTTTTCAACATATCAATTTTTATTATTTAAGATTTTTTTGAAACAAAATAAAAAGTTTGATTTTGGAAATGAAATTATATGCCATTTTTAATTAATTTTTTATTTTTATATTTCAAGTGTGTACATACGAGTAAGCCTTTTACCAAATAAATAGACTTGCCGGATATTCGGATTCAGATTTAAATTTGTATCCGAAAAACGGATATCCAAAAAAATGGATGCGGATCTGGATATTAAAAATTTTTAGAACGGATATTCATATCCATTTAAAAAACAATTCTGGATATGTGCATTTTTACACCTAATTTTTATAATTTTTGTCATCCGGATCTGAATATCTGTAAATTTGAATAATAAAATTGAAATTTCAACAGATCTAAATACGGATCCAGATATCTCCAAAATCCCGAATCTAGATAATAACAACCTTACATACAAGTAATCTCTTTGGTCTCCTCAAAATCAAGCGCAATAAACAAGTTCGTATTTCTATATTTTTTTCAAATATTTTTGTAATTAATTGTCATGTTCATTTCATATTTTTATATTAATAGAATGTTCTCTGTATTTTCGTGGCATTTGTCTGATGTTTTACGTAATAAAATGTAACTACATTTCAAATGCTTTTTGTATTATAATAAATCATTCTAATATTTGTTTTGTTTCTTTTAACAATTGTTAATATCGTATTTATAAATAATTTATCCTTATATTATCATTCATTAGTTTATTTTCGTTATTAATAATTTTTAATATTTTTCTGTTATATTCTTTTATTATAGTTTGGACATCTATAATTACAATAATTAATACAGTATTTTGATATCTTAATTCTTGATACTAATAATTTTTGTTATTAGTCAATTTTTGTTATAAACTAATAAAAATAAACTATAATAATATTGAAAACACAATTAAATGCATCAATATTGATTTTTTGCTTGATTAATTAGTTACCAATCATATATCATGGTAACTATGTCATTATATTTCACTAGAGGTATCAAAAAGGATCACAGGTCATCGCTGAAATTTTTTAGTCTACAGAGTTGATGTATCAAATGGCTTAATAGATCAAATATATTAGATTTTAATAGATTGATGATTAATCATTTAATACATTAGTTTTTTAAAGTTGAATCAAATTAATTTAACCAATTTTCATGTAAGAATATTAGAATCTTCATACGAATTAGAAATTTTGGTAAATAAAAACTTCCAATTAAAATGAAAATATGCAATTTTTTCGCTAAAATACGGATCTGCAATTTTTCCACGAAAAATTGTGTATCCGTAATTTTTCCTTTAAATAATAATTCATAATTTTTGACAAAAAAAAAAAATCAACAATTCTCCGAAAAAAACGGATCAACAATTTTCCCACGAAAACTTAGATAGATTACGCCATCATTATGAGACATTTGTACCTTTTTGCCTAAATGGATCCGTATTTTCGCTAATAAGTTGCTTACGTATATTTTTTTTCCAATATGTAAATTTGTAATTTTTCGGTATAATTATTTCGATGGTGATGATGATGAATTGATGATGATAACCTAGCCGCTAGGAGTCACCCTGTTTTCAGCCGCAAGCCTTTTCCGGCATGGAAGGTGGGCCTCCGCGTATTCTGCAAGCAGATGATGATGCTCTCTCGTCCTCACCTAGTTTGCATTCGCAAGGAGTTAAACAAAAAACGAAGCCTTCTGCCTGGAGTTCATCTGTTCGTTCTCAAGTTTCTTCGATTACACAATGTGACTTAGACCTGGCTTTCAATGATGGAGTTGTCTCTTCAACGATTCCTGATGATGTTATTGATGATTCGGCACCATTACGGAGAAATTTCGTCATGGGTCACTTCATTGGAAATGCACGGTAAAGTTCATGCTACGGTGAACCGTATTTGGCAACCGACTGCAAAAACACTGAAGATTGACGCTCAGTTTACTAACGCTACTGCTGTACTGTTCAGAATTGATGATGATGTAACTAGATTACGTGTGCTCAAGAGGCAATTATGGCACATCGCAGATATTCCCATGGTTGTTTACGAGTAATCTCCGAACTCTGCTTCACATAAACCTGAGCTCACTTCGCTTCCAATGTGGGTTGATTTCAAAGCGGTTCCAGGTCACTATTTCTCTTATAAGGCTTAGTTTTCTGGCCAGTCATATATGGAAACCAGTTAAGCTACATCCAACTACGGAAACATGTCTGCGCTTAGACATGGCGCATGTACTGGTTGAGGTTAACCTCCAAAAACCATTATCGTCTCTTCTAAGCATAGCAAACGGGAAGTTTCCAGCAGCTTTGATTCCTGTTTCTTATTCCTGGCTACCTCCTCACTATCTGCAATGGAATATGTCAAAAGAGAATACCATCCTTCTGGTATGGAGATAATTGTTAACTGGTATGGAGATAATTGTTACGGATGGTGCGAGTTCTGAGAAGAAGGATGGTGCTGCTACTGCTTCTTCTGAAGTTGTGATGGTTGAGCAGTCAACTATTGATGATGTGAGTGCTGAGAAGAAGGATGGGACTGCTGCTGCTAACTCTGAAATTGTAAGGGTTGAGAAGCTTACACAGGAGCCTGCTGCTACGATTGTTGAGACTAAAGTGCAAATAATTGAAGCAGAAACCATCCAAAGCGTCGAAGATGTGGTTCAGACATCTTTAGACGTGATCAAATCACAAGAAATGTGGACTACGGTACCACGTACATGTCGTAAGCTATTACTGAAGTCATCTAATACTGGAACTGCGGCCACTGAGTTTGAATCTGGCTCTAAATTGGATGCAGCCTCTCCTTCACCTTTTTAAGTATTGGCTACTATGAAAGAGGAAAGCAAAACAGAGTTCTGGTTGGAAATTCTCAACGAACACAAAACAAAGGCTCTAGAAATAAAACCCCAAAGAAGCAGATTGTGAGAAGCAAAGATCTACGGTTTGTCACCAACCAGAAGGTACCCAAAAAAGCTTTCTTTAGGAAGCCATGACGTCATTTTTTGCATGGAACATGCGTGGGTTCAATACGGCAATTCGTAAATGGATTCAAGAAGTGAAACCGGTTTTCGGCTGTTTGTTAGAAAGTAGAGTTCAAGAGGAGTGTCACTCACAAATCATTAACTCTGTTTTCCCTGGATGGAAGTATATAACTAACTATGATATGCATCGGTTAGGAAGAATTTGGCTTTGTTGGATGGACACAGTCCGAATTACTTTTCTCTTTAAGGGTGCCCAACAAATAACGTGTGGAGTTGAAGTGGTTGATACATGTATCTCTTTCATATGCTCAGCGATGTTTGCCTCCAATTTTTTTACGGAAAGGGCTGTTCTATGGGAAGAACTGCGAGGGTTCCAGTCAGCTTATGCTCATCTCACGCTGCCTTGGATTTTCGTTGGTGACTATAATGTATACTATCCTCGGCAGAGTACTCTCGAGCTTTAGAGTATCGAACAGATCAAAATGGTATGAAACAGTTTCAAAATTTTGTCTCCCAGTGTGGTCTCTCGGATTTATCCTATGTTGGTCCGCTCTTTACGTGGTGGAACAAGCGTGGGGCTGATCCCATTGGTAAAAAGCTTGACCGTGCAATTATCAATGATGATTGGCTGAACACTTTTACACACCCTTTTGTCTCATTTGATACAGGGGTATGTTGGATTATGCCTGGGTTCTGGTCCGTCTTGATAACAATGTGACCGGAAATAGAAGGCCTTATCAATTCTTTAACTACTTAGCGGATCACCAACAGTTCATCCCAACAATCTCATAGATTTGGGACCCGACTCCCTCTCTCTTTCACTCTAGGGCTGTGCTGCATATGTTTCATTGTAAACTGAAGTTGCTAAACCCTGAATTACACGCCCGAAATCTTATACAATATGGTGAGATGCCTAATCGTACTAAGGAAGCATATGAACAGGTATGTTCTTGTCAACATCAAGCATTGCAAAATCCGGTGCAGAATCCTTCCAAGCCGCTGAGCTGCTTCTGAGCGTTGGCACCACTTGGCCCTTATAGAAGAGTGTTTCTTTCAACAAAGATCGAGAGTTCAATGGTTGAGGTCTGGTGATCAAAACACATCATTTTTCACAAAGCTTCTCTAGATAAGGCTTCTCGAAATGCGATGAAGAGCTTGACTAAGGAGACTCGAGAGGTTATTACATCAATAGATGAAATTAAGGAGGCAGTTTCATATTTTCAAAATTTCCTGCAGGCTCAACCACCTGACTATGAGCAAATATCAGTTCATACGATAAGCTCTCTGGTGTCATTTCAATGTTCTTCAGAAGCAGCAACGAGATTAGCAGCGCCTGTTATAACTTCAGAAATTAAAGTGGGTCTTGTTCTCTATGTTCCTAAATAAGGTACTAGGTTCCGACGGGTTCACGGTTGAATTTTATAAGGCGGTTTGGCCTATAATAGGTTGTGATCTTGTAACAACAGTCCAATCATTTTTTCTCTACGGTTTTTACCTAAGGGGATAAATGCAACAATTCTTTATTTGATTCCTAAGCATACCAATGTGCAGTCAATGTGTGCGTTTCGGCCTATTTCTTGCTGCAACCTTATATACAAGGTCATATCTAAGATCATTGCCAATCGTCTCAAAACCATACTCCCGGAAGCTATTGAGCCTAATCAGAGTGCTTTTCTCAAACAACAACTTTTGCTTGAAAACGTCTTATCAGCTACAGAATTTGTAAAAGACTACCACAAGTCTAAAATCTCCTCGCGATGCGTAGTAAATTTGACATCTCCAAAGCATTTGATACAGTTCAATGGCCTTTCATTACTACAGTCTTAAGAGCTATGGAGTTACTGGAAATGTTTATTCATTGGATTTATATATGTATCTCTACGACATCATTCTGTTTCGGTGAATGGGGATTTAGAGGGATTCTTTATGAGTTCACGTGGATTGCGTCAAGGATGCTCTCTCTCACCGTACCTCTATGTGATTATCAAAAATGTTTTGCCTAAACTTCTTAACAACACAGCAGAAGGAAAATGGTTAGGGTATCACCCCACTTGTGTCGACGTCAAGCTTACTCATCTTAGTTTTGCAGATGATATCCTAGTGTTCACGGACGGTCACCATCTTCACTTTGGAATGTGTTGCAGGTCATGGAAGACTTTGCCCACATGTCGGAGCTGTATATAAATATGGCCAAATCATCAGTCTATGTATCGGGTAATGGTGTCTCTGTTTTGGAGGCTGCATCACAATATGTGGGGAATAGTGTTGGTGTTTTACCGATACGCTATATTGGGTTTCCCTTAACCATAAAGTCTATGTCACAACATGATTCAGAGCCTTTCCTTGATAAGATCTGGAACCGGTTTCTCTCATGAACCATGAAAAGTCTCTCTTCTACTAGACGACTCCAGCTTATCATGAACCATGAAAAGTCTTTTTTTGGTGTTCTATCTTTCGCTTTCCAAGCCATTTTCTAGACTCTATTGAGAGTATATGTAATGCTTTTCTATGGTCTGGTAGCCCCAATGAGACACATAAGGCTAAGTTTCATGGACAAACCTTTGTTATCCTAAGAGTTGGGATGCTGGGGAATTAGACGTCTCAGTGATTCTTCTCTTGTGTTTGCTCTGAGTTTGATATGGCGACTTTTTATACTCTCCGGCTCTCTATGAATTGCATGGACTCGTCATTATTTGGTAAAACTGGATATTTCTAGGATATTAAGGAGGGGACAAAGGGTTCATGAATTTAGCATAAACTCCTCAAAATACAGGATCATGCTTCTCATTTTCTGTCCGTCAATATCAGAGATGGGAAGTCAGCTTTTTTCTGGTTGGATGATTGGATTGGTATGGTAAAACTGATGGACCACACAGGTCCAGCTGGACCTAACAGGTCGGGCTGGACCTCGTAGTTTTGGTTTGCCACACCACTTGAAAGTTGATGAAGCTGCTGCATCTAATGGATGGAAGATTCGTGGACGGAGTAGACAGTTTCCAGACCTTATAGCCAAGATGAGAGTGAATCCACTTTCAAACCTAGACGCTTAAGCATATATTTAGAAATGGAGACATACATCCGAAGAGTTTTATGATGTATTCTCAGCTTCATGGACATGGGAACAACTCCGGCTAAAGCGTGAAGAAGTCATTTGGTCCCGGCTGATTATGTTCTCTCAAGGAGTCTCTAGGTTTGCTTTTATCTCTTGGCTTACCATAAGATATTGACTCTCAACAAGGGATATAATGAGATCGTGGGGACAGGAACAAAGCTGTATGTTTTGTGGAGAGCGGGATGAAACTTGAAGCCATCTCTTCTTTGCATTCCCGTACACATATACGGTTTGGCTCGCTCTCACAGGTGGTCTCCTTGGGGTGGGAGCTACTCCAGATTGGTTGACACTCTCGCTCATTTAACTATGGTACGCCATACCACAATGGACGCTATACTTCTGGGCCTCTGTTTTCAAATAATAATATATTATTTATGGAGAGAATGGAACCAACGTCGCTATCACGATACAAATCTCCTCATAACTTTGAAAAACTACAAAGGCGCTAGTTTGAATAAAGATCTTTCCCGACTTAATTTTTTTACAAGCATTACGATTTTTTTTCTTTCTTACCACTTGTAAATAATTTTTTTTGTTGAGCAATAAATTTGAAATTTAAAAAAAAAAAGAATTGATGATGATAATAATGATGATGATTATATTAATGATTTATCGTAATTACTAAAATAATTATTTAATTAATTAATTATTATTTAAATGTATCAAAATGAGTTAACTGGGTTGACCCAACCTATTATCCATTGTGAGCTATGATTTAAATGGGTAATGAGTGTTCCAACCCATTTAGTTAAATGGATTTGGTCAACTCATTTAGTTAAATGGATTGGGTCAACCCATGAACTCATTTAACTTGATGGGTTAGTGGTTAATGAGTTGACCCATTTAATTAATAAGTAGATTCAAAGCAATGCACGAAATTAACTTTTGTTTAATTTATATTTTATTTAAAAGTTATCAATTGTAATAGTGAAATATTATATATATTTATAATTTTAAATTAAAAATATAAATATGAGTTAGACTATTGTTTGTTGTATACTTTGTAATTATAAACTTTTGGTTGTAATAGTAAAATATTAAATTTATCTATCTATACATGGCACGAGGTAGATATACCGTCCGTAATTTCTTCAGATTTCTATAAATATTATAAAAAATTATTTTAATATGTTTTCCAACCACCATTCATCTTTATAGCCGATGTGAAATTTTTAGTACATACTTATTTTTCTTCATATGCTTAGTAATCTAGGTTCGTTTTAAAAAAAACAAATTAATCATAAAATATACAATTTCTTTTACTTTTCAGATATATGAACAATGTGCTTATTCAATACTTTATGAAAATAAGATTAAACAAAGATGATAAGAAGGGCATAATGATATAAATTTTTTTAACATGTTATAAAATTGGATATCAAATCTCAAAATATACTAATCATGTTTGGTTATATATATAATTTATAGATTTATAGATTTTATTAGTAATTTTAATTGTTAGACATTTCACCCTTTATGAATTTCGTTTTTTTTGTTTTTAATACTCATAGAAAATGATGTAGTATTTTAAATTTAAGTTATCATTTTATTAAATGTACTTCCATAATAGTATTATTAGGATGCTGTATAAAAGTTAATATAAGAAAAATGTGCTTTACAAAAAACTATAAATCTATAGATTATACATAAAATATTTATATATTTAATTAGATGAAAACTTTCAACAACTTAGTAAATTCTTTTTTGTTATAACTTTCGTTCATTCATATCTTTTTAAAATGCAACGAAAAATATTTTTAACATCTATCTATTGAGCCATATTTAAATTTAATTTGATATTAAAACAATTTACATAATTAAAACGTAAATATGTCTATTAAATAAAAAGCAAGCCTTAAAATATTTATAAAATAAAATATTTTCTTAAAACAGCATTGTAAAATTTTGCATAAAAAATAAGTGTTAGTATTTTCCTAATTTTGTGTTAAATATTTTAAAAAAATACTGTAATCTTAAAAGATCTTCTCAAAATATTTTTATGAGAAAAAATAATTAAATTAGATATTTTTAATTATTTCAAAATACTAATCTAAGATTTCTTAATTCAAATTTGATTGTTATTTAGTAATGACATTTTATGTAATACTAGTATATATATTATACAAATATGCTTGCATAAATTTTAAAATAATAGATTATTTTAATCTGTTATTCAAATGTATAATAGTATAGATATTGTAAAATTAGCATAATAATCGTAAAATTATGTTTTGGGTTTTATAAATAGTTTGGTGCATTAATTTGTCTTTTTTGTTGGATAAGCTTGGTATCTTATAGTAATATAAATTTATAATAAAAAGGTTGAGTTTAAAAATCAAGAAAGAAAAAAAACTTAATTTGAGATCTTCACGTAACATACATGCGGTATTATGTTTATAGACCAATTTATTTAATAATTTAGATTATAACATAATTTGGTTGTAAAAGTTAAGTGGTGTTCTGTATATATTTTTATATTATTCAAAAAAGCTACAACCGTTTGATTTAGTCTAATATCAATTATTATTAATGATTAGAAATTCGATCCGAGATCCATCATGACTCGTCTTTATCTATTTTGACCCGTCTTGACCCATCGAGACCCATTGTTAAAATTAGAACATTTTAAGATCAAGATTCTCATTCAAATCTTGATTATTGAAATTTCATGAACAGGATCCACGTGTTTTTAAAAGATTTATGACAATTTTACAATTACGACAAAATTTTTGAATTTTTTTTCAAATTTGTCTGGAGAATGTTTATAGAAACATTTTTACAGAAATTTTAAAATAATATATTATTTTGTTGTGTTAATGAACTGTATAATAGTATACATATCTTAAAATTATGTTTCGGGTTCTACAAATAATTTGGTGAATAAGGGTATGGTTATTAATATTTTATTTGGTATAGCATTTATAATCTGACTTCATACGGTTTGGGATTCGTTTAGTATTTGGTTTTGACGTTAAAATAATAATGGTTTCATCTGTGTTTTGAAACTTGGATCGATCTGGCGGCGATCGGATCAAAATCGACCGTGAACCGGATTAGTGATAATTAGATTTTTAGTAAGCTCATGACCTATCAAACCGGGATCCACTTGTTTTTTTAAAAATTTTGATAATTTTACTCTTACGACGAAATTTTGAATTTGTTCTTATTAGGGGTGGGCGTAACTCATGTCTGTTCCGTTCCGTTTCAGTTTCTAAATTTTTATCCAATAAGAGAATGAGCACGAGACGGAACGAGATGGAACTGAGAATTCTTGATTGAGCACGAGATGAGATGGAACTGAGAATTCTCAAAGTCTCGTTTGGAAAAAATGCAAATATTAATATATATATATATATATTTTAAATAGTTACATATGTTTATAGTATATCTATATATCATACAATATAATAAAATATTATAAAAAGTTTACTGATTAAAATTCAATACTTGATTGAAAATTTTCCAAATAAATCATATATATATTTTTAACTAAATCAATATCTTCATAAATTTGCTAGTAGAGAAACCATAAAATGGGTTGATTCTACAACTGTTTTTTTGGATAAGGAAATCAGTTCAAATTGATATGAAAATCAGATTTAAAAAAGCATAAATCCGTTAATTTTTCTTTTAACTTTTATATTCCAATTTTTTCTACTCGTTTTTATTTATTTCAATTAATAATATAGATGATCCCCATTTAATAGCATATATTAATAATAATTATATTTAAAATATTTGTAATATTATAAACTTTTGTATCGTAAATAATATTATATTTTTATAGATTTTTAATAATATTAATATTTTTATAAATTTTCAATATTTATAATATTTAAAACTAAGTATTTAAAATATTTTTTATTTCTTTTATTCAGTAAAAGTTTTGGTTTATCAAAAGAAACAGATTAAACAAGTAAGTTTTTTAAATTTAGATATCTAATAAATCAAATTTCTTACTCATTTGGATTTGGAATCATTTTGATTTCTTTTATAATATGACTCATAATCGTTGCTCAAAAATTTTAAGCGATATTGGAAGTTGAACTTATATTTTTCATCCATCGAGTAATATATCTCCGTTTATAAAAATTTGATTCATAACATATATAGAGAAATATTTTTACATTTTTACTACCTATATATTTATATGATAAATAAAAATAACTTGAAAAAAATCAAACAAAGATGATAGAAAAATTATATTTTAAAATTTTCACAAAATATTTCATATATAATAACTTAAAATAAATAATATGGTATAATCAGATATCAAATATTAGTTTTCCATTTTTATTTGATTAAAATAATATAATAAATCATTATTTATGTATATTTAATAAGCAAATTAGTGGATTTCTGTGACAGATTTCATTCATGTTTATATGCCTGTTTGACAATCATAATGAGTACGTACCATATTTTTCTCATAATTAGAACAACTATAGAGTTGATTGTTTGTCATTGTTAGAGTAGCAGGAAAAAATTCAGCTGACTTCTAATTTCAACCAAGCAAAGTTAAAGTGAAAATAATTTTCATCCCAATTAGGCTGAAAAAGAAAAAAACAAGATAAGAAAAACAGAGTAAATTGTTTATTTTATATTAAACAGATGGAACTGTTTGCACCAGCTCCACTTTTTTTTTTTCCATATTTTTACTCTATCTTGCTACCAATGGCACCTATAATACAGATTCATTTGTTCTAGCATATATATATAGAAAATCGAAATTGGTATATTAAACTATTTTTTCCATTTTGGGTATGGTAGTGATATGACTACATGGAAAAGCATTTTTTGTCATAAAAATGTTTTAAATTGGAGAAAGAAAGAAACTTTAGTGAAATTTGAAAGAGTCAAAAAAGAGAGACGGGAAGCTACATCTAGGGACGGCTAATAAAAGAGAGAAAAGGGTAAAGAAAACTTAAATAATTTTAAAGATAATGTTGCCTTTTGCTAAACCTTTGAGCCATCTTTGTGTAGCTCTCACCTCTTGCCTTTGCTAGAAAACTCCAAAATATTCAACTCAAAAATCATTTTAATTAATAAATCAAAACAAAGACAAAAATGTGCAATTTGGCGTGTTTGTCATTTGATAAGGCTCACATATTGAAGTGGGGCTTTCTAATTAACATTTAACATGATTGTGGAGAAGTTTGAACATTATTAAAAGCTCAACAATGATTTATCCATTCAAATTACAGACCTTATTTTACCTAACGATATGTCTGGTGTTTCACATTTTTTTGTTACAACATACTTTTTATGTCACATTGGAAAGTTTGGGGGTTGAACTCTTTCATACCTAATTAGCAAGGTTTGATGCGTCTACAATGCTCTTGGTGGAGAGTTTCTCAATTAGTTTTAAAACACATATCAAAAACAATATCCAAAATAAACGTCAAACTACAAAATTAGTAAGCTGGTGAAAATGTATGTATTTTTTTTTTAATTTATAAAATGTATGTGGTTTTACGAAGTATAAAGAATGTAAAACACGTAAAAAGATTTATTTCATTATCTTTTACAATCAAACCTCTAAAATTGATGTGAACAGTAACAATGGTCTTGCCTACATTAATGGTGTTTTCATAATAACAGTTTGAAGCCATTATTGACAAAAAAAACTATCTATTATTGAACAACAAGCAGTATGTAAATTTACATTTTGGATGGTGATAAAACGACGACACTAACACAATCTACTAGATTATATTTTCTGGTTGCATTAATGGTTTCAAATTATAAATTTAATTTTCTCATGAGATAATGTTATTCTGTGAGTAATGCGTATATTTTATCATAGTTTCACACTATTACACAAAAATCTACATAAATATATATGTAAGATCAGAGATCCGATCCATCAAAAGTTTTGGCTACCCCAGTTCCCAAATATGAGTTCAAATTTCTTAACTACATTAGTTATGACATCCTGATTATGATCCTAACTTATTTTTATTTTTCTTTCATAAATTTTTTAACTTTTTATAATGAAGCTACTTTTTAAAAATATTTTAATTAAAATTTAAATAAAAATTACTAATCTAAAAAAATTACAGCATATATATTATATTAAAACTAAAAAAGAAATTTTAATTATAAGTAAAAATTTTATAAAATTTTCTTAAGAAATCATTACATAGTTATTTATCTTTGTGTTTATGTCCACGTAAATAGTGTGATGCTTCTAAAGTTACCAAAAACAGAGGAACCATGAATGTCACATATTTGATTTACCTTGGTAGCTGCTACAAATTTGTTCTCTAAAAAAAAGTTAAATTACATGATTTAAGCTACATGCTAAAAAAATATACCAGCTCACATATCCAGGACTTTAATTACATGATTTAAATTACATGATTTAAGCTTCATGCTAAAACAAACAATGCTTACTAATATTTGACTACGAAGACTCTGATTTATTCCAAGAAGAATGGATGAAATATAAAGCCTTACAAGAACAGAAACTCCTACAAAATCTCCAAACTAATCGAAACAAAATTTAAACTCCACAAGACTCGGTATGTTTGACTCAGACTTAACAATAATTGAAAATCCAAACTCAATCAATGATTCAATTCCTTTATTTCCGGTTTGATTTGTTCCAAAAAATCTTCCCTAAACTAAGCTTGATTAACAAAGCTTATTTTATCTGTTGCAGAGCAAATCCCAAAATTACTTCTCAAACTTTCAAACACTTCACGCTTCAGTGGTTTAGTGAAAATGTCTGTAATTTTCTTCTGAGTTCCATAATGCTCAATTCGAACTATTCCTTCATTTACAAACTCACGCAGAAAGTAAAAACAAACCCCAATATGCTTACATCTTTCTTGAATGATTGGGTTCTTAGATAACTTGATAGTTGAGGTGTTGTCACATAGAATTGTTGTGCTTCCTTTTACTTCATGCCCCAATTCTTGTAACACTCTCATGAACCAAACAACTTGACAAGCACACACCGATGTTGCTACATACTCTGCTTCTGTGGTAAAGAGTGTTACATCTTCCATGAATGACTGGGTTATTAGATAACTTGATAGTTGAGGTGTTGTCACATAGAATTGTTGTGCTTCCTTTTACTTCATGCCCCAATTCTTGTAACACTCTCATGAACCAAACAACTTGACAAGCACACACCGATGCTGCTACATACTCTGCTTCTGTGGTAAAGAGTGTAACAATCGGCCGCTTTTTTGATAACCAAGCTACAACTGCTCCATCCATAAGCAAAAAATAACCCGACTTACTCTTCCTACTCTCCAGCAGAATCACTGTCAGTATAGACCAATAATTCACCTATTATTTTTCTCTTATACCAAATACCAAAATCCATGGTACCTTTTAAGTATCTTAGGACTCTCTCAGCTGTTTATAAGTGTAACACTGTAGGTTTTGCAATATACCTACTTAGAAAACTTATAGCAAATTGCAGGTCGGGTCTGGTTGATGTGATTTACATGAGACTTACTATTATCCTCTTATAATAAGTTTCATCTACTCTTTCTCCTCCCTCGTCCATATCGAGTTTGCTTCCAAGTACCATTGGATTAAACACTCCATTGCAGTTCTCCATTTCAAAACACTTAAGAACTTCTAGTGCATACTTTGTTTGTGATATATGGATTCTCTGTGGCGTCTTCATCACCTTAATTCCCAAGAAAAATCTCATCTTACCAAGGTCAGTCATCTCAAAATCTTTTTGCATTGACTCCTTGAAATCCCTTATCATTGAAATATCATTTTCTGTGTAGATAAGGTCATCCACATAGATACTAATAATCAGACTATCACCTGGTTTGTTGGTCTTGAGAAACAAAATTTCTTCATTATGAGACTTCTTGAAACCTTTCTTGACAAAAAATATTTCAATCCTACTAAACCATGCCCTTGGTGCTTGCTTTAATCCATATAATGCCTTGTGGAGCTTGTAATCTTTGTCTTCTTCTCCTTCAACTACATATCCTTTTGGTTATTGAATGAAGACATCTTCTAGCAAAATTCCATACAGAAACGCTGACTTCACATCTAGTTGTAGATGTTCCATCCTGTATGTGCTACTGTAACTATAATAGTTCAGATTGTATCCATTCGAGCAACATGAGCATATACCTATGTGTAGTCAATAACATGCTTATGAGAGTATCCCTTAATTACCAGCCATGCTTTATATTTTTTCACCTCTCCATGCTCATTAAACTTAGTCTTGTAAATCCATTTTACTCCGATGAACTTTGCTTCATTTGGTAAACTTGTCAGTTTCCAAGTCTGATTCTTGATGATCGATTTTATCTCTTCATCCATCATTTCTCTCCACTTCAAACTTTTCTCTGCTTCTTCAAAAGTTGATGGATCCTCAGTATTTATTTCAACCATGTTCACCTCATCTTCTTCTTCACTTATGTTTTCATTCCCTATGACATAATCATTGAGATATCGTGGAGGTCTAGTGATGTGTATCTCTCTGAATGCAGCATTATGTTCAGTTTGAGCTTCCTCTTCAATTTCTTCATTATGTTCAATATGAGCATTTCTTTCATCACCAGACTCTCCTCCATTACTTGCTTCAAGTTCACTATCCTCCTAAATCGCATCATAATCACTCCAAGTCAATTCAGCATTGAATTAATATTTTTCGCAGTTACAGCCTTTTGTTTCCACAAATACCACATCTTTGCTTATCATAATCTTCTTTGTATTTGTATTGTACATCCTATATCCCTTGGATTCTTCAGAGAAACCAACAAATATCCCGACTATACTTTTATCATCAAGTTTACCTCGTTTTTCATCTGAAATATGCACATGGGCAAGGCTTCCCCACACTCTAAAATGCTCCACACTTGGCTTCACTCCACTCCATGCTTCTTGTGGTGTCATATTCCTTACATCAATTGTGGGACACCTATTAAGAACATAGAATGTCCATAGTACTGCGTCTGGCCAGAACATCTTTGGTATTTTCCTTGTTGAAAGCATGGATCTCACCATGTTCATGACCGTGCGATTCTTTATTTCTGCGATCCCATTCCGCTGCGGAGTGTATGTCGTGGTTAACTGTCTTCGAATTCCTTGCTCCTTATAGAAATCTGAAAATTCATTTGAAGTGTACTCTCCTCCCCGATCAGTGTTCAAGCACTTTATTTTCTTTCCTGTTTCAGTCTCCACTCTATTCTTGAACATTTTGAAATGTCTGAACGCTTCTGACTTCTCCTTTAGGAGATATACCAATGCTTTCCTGCTGTAATCATCAATGAAACACAACACATACTTATTTCTACTAGTGGATACTTATTTCTGAAATTGTCTGCAAACATCTTTGTAAACTTGTTTTTCTTTATTTGAGGTTTGATCAAACAACATAAACATCCTATTTATGCTCATCTTGCTTTCTGCTATCAGCCCTTTCTCTTCATGATAAATCTTGTACTTCCCGTTTTGTATGATGATTGTAAGCCTCTTCTCTTGGAGTTGACCAATGCTTAATAATTTTTTTTTGAGTTTAGACACATAGTAGACTTCACATATGTTGCATGTTGTGTTGTTCAGCACCAGTTTCACATTTCCTTTGCCAACAACCTCTAGTCTTTTGTTGTTTCCAAGCTTGACTGAATGTTTAATTTTTTCGTTACGCCACAAGACTCTGATTTAACAACAATTTGAAAACCAAAACTCAATCAATAGCTCAACTCTTTTATTTCGGATTTGCTTCTTTATTTCCGGTTTGATTTGCTCCAACGATGTAGACTAGTGTTGGCGAATCCCCTATTAATAGACAACGTTTTATAAGTTGTCAACTTTTTGTCAACGTTCTTCTCACAAGGGCCATATTATGTTTTCTCGATTAAAAAAGTTGACAATAATAAAATAACATAAAAGAAGTACAAAAAATAGACTCTGAAAAAGACGAAGATAGTGATTTGTAATTGTTGACGTACGTGCATCTTTTTTTTCTTTTCTTTTCTTTCTGTTTTTATTTTTTCTAATTTTTTTTAATAAAAATGAGAAATTCTGAATAAGCCAAAGGAAGTTTCACTTCATGAGATCTTGTGGCATCCAGAGAATTTTATGTGAACCCTTTGCCAACCTAACAAAGTACTATTTCGATGGCTACATGACCTGTTCAAATGTGATAGGCTTAAAGTTTACATAACTACAGAAAAAATATCAACTTTACCACATCCACAAGAAAATTAGACTTTATTTTCAAAATTAACGCAAAATCTTATCATCATCAGTTTGAATTTACACGGTTTTGAATTTTGTATTCAAATATATGTACATTTTATTAAAAAGGTTAAAGTACACGCATGTTTAGCCAACTAAGATTTTTGTTTTCCCCTTGAGGTTCTAACAAATAAAGACTACGAATAAGATGTTTAAAAAGAGAAGAACAACAAATGAAGATTGGTCACGCAGATGAACAAAGAAGCTCTGATCGTGACCATGGAACTTGAAAGCAACACAAAATAAAACATAAAAACTAGAAGATAGAATATTCGTATTTATAAACCAGTCCAATATGTCCATCGTTTCCCCTGTTAGTTTACACAACACAACACTTAATATTTTCTCCATTTTTCGATACTCCATCTTCATATGTTGGTTGGTCTCTATCTTAATTTTTTTTAAAGTTATAAATGACTCTATAAGTTACGACGACCCTGGAACTTTTAAAGAAAAAAATATAGCATAACATAACGAAAACAATTTTTTAAACTACGTGGAGGATTTATTATTATTATTATTTTTTTCAATTATTTTTTGAATGTTAAATTTATTTATAATTGAATGTCATGTAAAATGAAAGCAAAACAGAAAACAATTTCTAGGAAACCAGAACATGAAATCAAACAAGCTTTTTAGCTAACATGAGAAGCACAACGCTTCTGGAGATCACTTAGTTTACTCCCTTTCAGATAATGTAAAGATATAATACAGTAGATAAAAAGCGAAAATATCCGAAGGTACGTAGGGCGCTCTTCGGAGTGATTCTGAGAGTCTGAAAAGTTGACGTCTCCGCCGTCTGGCATGGCTGGAGAAAGCGCAGTGGACGAGGCCGGCCGAAAGGAGAGAAGTGATGGCCACAAAAAGGATCACGGGGTTGAAACAGAAGGTTTCATTTTGGCATTGGAGATAGCATCGGAGGTTGTCACGGGTGCTGGGAAGGGGGAAAAGCAGAGTGCTACAGAGGTTCGATAGACAGGGGATATCGAAGCTTGCCAAGAGGGGATCTCAGAGGTTCAGGTGGAAGGGGTACCAGAGTTTCGTGAGAAAAGGGTTACGGAGGCTCGTAAGAAAAGGGATGCTAAGGTTTGTGCGGAAGAGGTTACAGAGTCATGTCAATGGGGGGTTGGTCCGAGATGAGGGATCTTCAGTAGTTCGTGAAGCAGGGGAAACAGAGGTTCATGTAGTAGGGGAAACGGGGGTTCGTGAGACACCAAACGTTCGGGAAGAGATGGGGTTACCCAAGGAAAATGCTCCGGCGGTAGTATTGAACACAGTCCAGGGAGATCCATAAAAAAAATTCAAAGAAATCTTGGTCTAAGGTAGTAAATCGGCCTTCTCTCTCACATTACAACTACATTGTCTCATACAGGTAGATCAGTGGTTATGGTGCCTGAGGAGATTTTAGAAGACGCGCCTCCGCTTTCGGAAGACTTCGTAGTAGGTCTATTTGTTTCTCCAGCTCCACGTGTGGCTAAGATCCATGTAATTGTCAATAAAATATGGACCCTGGGGAGGGGGTAAGAACATAAAAATTGACGTTTATGTGGTGAATGAATCTACAATCAAGTTTCGAATTCGCAGTTCAAATGCCAGAAGTCGAGTTATACGTCGAAGAATGTGGAATATTTGTGAAATTCCTATGATTGTAACGAAATGGACTCCATTTCAAGATGAAGTGCAGCCCGAGCTCACTTCAATGCCTATGTGGGTTACTATGAAAAATGTGCCACCAACATTTTTTTCTTGGAAGGGGCTGAGCTTCGTGGCTAGCACTGTAGGAACTCCATTGAGAATGCATCAAGACACTGAATTGGTTGCAAGTTTTGATGAAGCAAAGATCTTCATAGATGTAAACCTGAAAAAGGAAATCCCATCAAATTTCTGCTTCAAGATCAGAGGTGAGGAAGTGGAAGTGAATTTTGAATATCCATGGCTGCCCATGCGTTGTGGTAGCTGTGGAAAACGGGGTCATATGGAAGCAGGGTGCCTGGCAAAATTCCAGAAAAATGATATTGTGGAACATAGGTCGTTGGGATTGGGAAGTGTGGCTCTGGATGTAAACAGAAATTCTAGTAAACAAAGAGAGAAAGTTGTGATTACTTCGGAAAAATCGGGGGAGGAGTGGAAAATGGTCTCATCAGAACACAGAAGAAGAGCGGGTAAGAGGAGCCTTGTTTACGGTGAAGTAAAGATAGCAACTCCGTTGCGGTTTGAGATCCTGAGATCTTTGGAAGATGATACAGAAAGAATTGAAGCTAGCGAGTTGGACAAAGGGATGGATTTCTTAAAATCGAAACAAGTAGGAAAATCTGTAGAGAAGTCTGCTTGCTCTGTTTCGACTTCGGGGTTGGAGAAGATTAAAACGCTGATTCCATTGAATGGAGGTGAAAAATCGAGGAACATAAAACACATCATTAGTCAAGGATTTAGTGGCTGAAGCTGATAAAACTACTACATGCTCTATTTTAAAATCGGAGGCAGAGAAAAAGAAGATGCGGAATCCTATAATAGAGTTAAGTGAATCTGTTACAGGAAATACGGCTTTGGCTACTGAGGAAAAGGAAAAAGTTGGATCTGCTTCATGTTTTCAAGTTACATGAAACGTAATTGGCGAGAAAGGCACACCTTCGAGCAGAGACAAGCTGGACGCAGGTGGTATGAAATTAAAGGCAATGGATATCCCAGCTTCGAGGAGGGGGTTGAAGTAGGTGCAATATCAAAGTTTGGAGAGGTCTGATGCAGAAGAGGGATCAAATATTGAGAACGCAACAGTCTCAGCGTCCTCTAGGTTGGTAGGGAGTTTGGAGAATTCGCAGCTGCAAATTTTTCAGGCAGAGAAAACTGAGACTGGAGGGTTAAAAAATGGGGTATCGACAGAGGAGACTAGTGGAATAGGGGATTTAAAAACACCGAGAAAGGTAAAAAAAGAGAGGTTTAATCGGAAATAATGAAGATGTTTTGAATAAGGATGAGATTGTATCAAGATTACCTCTACTACGATCAGCAAAGCTATCACAAAAACATCTATTGAAACTGTTTCAGCAAATGGCGGACTCAAACCCGAGTGGTATAGGCCGACAGAACCAGCAAAAAAAATAGTAATGTCGTGTTTCTTCTGGAATATTCGCGGGTTTAATAAGCAAAGGAAGCAATCTGCGGTTAAGGATTTGATAAAAGAGAAATCGTTGGTATTAGGAGCTTTGTTGGAAACGCGAGTTGCTGATAGTCAATTCAACATTTCTGGGATGGTCACGAATATCAAATTACGAATTTAACCCGTTGGAAAGAATTTGGTTGGTGTGGAATAATTCAGTATCATTGACGATAATAAAAAAAAACGGGTCAGTTGATATCTTGTAAGGTGAGAATTCAGGGTTATATGGAGGATTTTATATGCACATTTATTTACGCATCAAACTCTCAAGACGAGAGACGGGAGCTTTGGAGAGACTTAAAGTAACATCTAAATGATTCTCAAGTCCGAGAATTACCATGGTTATGCGCTGGGGATTTCAATGAGATTCTCAATAGCACGGAGCACTCAGCAGCAATATCTACTCCAGCAGCTAGTTCGGGAATGTCTGACTTCCAAGACATGGTAAGCCACTGCTCTCTTGTGGATATGGCATTCCATGGGCCATTGTTCACTTGGTGCAATAAACGGGAGGAGGGGTTGATTTGTAAGAAGCTGGACCGTGTTCTTGTGAACTCTCTTTGGCTACAATGTCCTCACAATTCACACTATGTATTCAAAGCCCGGGGTTGCTCAGATCATGTATGTGGGATCATCTCGCCCTACGGAACACCCTATAAGTCGAAGGTTCCTTTTAAAATTGTAAATGCAGTAGTTACTTTGCCAGAATTTAAGCATCTCGTTGAGAGCTATTGGACTAGCACGAAAGCTCTTTTACCATCAACTTCAGCTCTATTCAGATTTTCGAAGAAACTCAAAAACCTCAAGCCAATCATTCGAGTCTTTTGTAGACGGAAGTTTCATCACTTGACAAAAAGAAGATAAGACGCTTATAAGGTGTTGTGTGAAAAACAATCAATGAACCTTATAAACCCGGATGGAAGAAATATGTTGGAAGAAGCTTAGGCTTATGATGCTTGGGAGAGTTTGGCGGTGTTAGAGGAGAAGTATTTAAGACAAAAAGCGAAACTTCATTGGGTAAAAGTGGGATATCAAAATAATCGCTTTTTTATAACGCGATAAAGGAAAGGGAACAAGGAAATATAATTAATGTGATTAGAGGACCAGAGGGAAGAATTCTCTGATCGCCGGATGAAATTAGAGCTGAAGGGGTTTGGTATTTTTCAGATTTTTTCAAGGCACCGCAAAGCACTGATAGTGATACAACCTTATTTTCGGAACTGAATTAGGTTTTGGAGTATCATTGTAGTGAGGATGAACTTAGTGATTTAATAAGGGAAGTGTCGGCTCTGGAGATTAAGAGTGTTCTCTTTTCAATGCCTTCAAATAAGTCACCAGGTCCGGATGGACATACAGTTGAATTCTACAAAGAGAAGTGGGCTGTGATAGGCAACGACTTTATTGTGGCAGTTAAGTCGTTTTTCACTTACGGGTTCTTGCCGAAGGGAATTAACTCCACTATTCTCTCCTTAATCCCCAAGAAGACGGGAACTATAGGGATGAGAGATTATCGACCGATATCTTGCTGTAATATGATTTATAAGGCCATCTCAAAGGTTTTAGCGAATCGATTAAAAATGATTATGCCGGGATTTATCACCACCAATCAGACTGCTTTCATCAAGGATCGTTACTTGATGGAAAATCTTCTCCTTGCGTCTGAGCTGATTAAGGACTATCATAAGCCAGATGTATCGTCAAGATGTGCCATGAAGATTGATATCACTAAAGCTTTTGACTCAATGAATTGGGGGGTTTCTTGTAAACTTGTTAAGAGCAATGCAAATGCCAGAAATATTTATCAAATGGATCGATCTTTGTGTAACCACTCCATTGTTTTCTGTCCAAATAAATGGGGAGTTGGCAGGGTTTTTCTGGAGTGAGAGGGGTTTGCGCCAAGGCTTCTCTCTCTCTCTCTCTCCGTACCTCTTTGTTATCTGCATGAACTTGCTATAAAAAATGTTAGACAAAGCTGCAAGAAATGCTAAATTTGGTTATCATCCGGGCTACAGGAGTTTGTGAGTTACTCATCTTTGTTTTGCGGACGATATCATGGTTTTTGTAGATGGGAAAGTACGATCAATGAAAGGTATTCTCACGGTGTTTAAGAGGTTCGCTTCAGTCTTAGGATTAAACATAAGCTTGGAAAAGACAACTTTGTTTATCACGGGTATCTCGTCAGAATTACGGATATCATTGAGTGGATTTCTGTTTGAGAAAGGGAATTTTCCGGTGAAGTATTTAGGCCTTCCTCTTTTAACAAAATGGATGAAAAAATCAGACTACCAACCACTTATTGACAAAATACGAAATCGCATAAGTACTTGGAAGAACCGGTTCCTCTCATTTGCAGGTAGGCTACAGCTCATATCCTCAGTAATTACAAGTGTAACAAGTTTTTGGATTGCAGCGTTTAGATTACCGAAAGCATGCATAAGGGAGATTGAGAAAATTAGTGTGCTTTTTTATGGGCTGGCCCAAGTCTGAATACAAGAAAAGCTAAGGTGGAGTGGAGTGATGTTTGCAAGCCAAAATCAGCGGGAGGTCTTGGCTTGAAATCTTTGGTAGTGGCGAATAAGGTGAGCTGCTATAAAATGATTTGGCGAATACTATCCTCAAAGGAATCGTTATGGGTCAACTGGACAAAAAAGAACTTCATACGTAAAGGATCGTTCTGGTCGACTAAAAATACCAAGACAGGAGGGTCTTGGATGTGGAGAAAAACCTTAAGTATCGTGATTCCGCAAAAGCCTTTCATAAGGTTGAGGTACGTAGTGGCTCTCACACTTCTTTTTGGTATGATGATTGGAGTCCACTTGGCAGATTAATAGAATTGTTGGGGGAGAGGGGGTTCATCGACATGGGAATCAAAGCTGATGACACGTTGGAGGAGGTTTTCATTCACCGTAGGTCTAGAAGGCAGAGACCTCAAGTTCTAGCGCAGATTGAAGCCGAAATAACAAAAGCCCAGAACTATGCCAATGAAGAAGAGGATATGGATGTATGGAAATACAAGGAAAATAAGCATAAGTCGCAGTTATTGAAAAAACAGACATGGAATCAGTTGAGGGACCCAGGTATTCGAAACTCTTGGTACAACGTAGTTTGGTACTCACACGCTACTCTGAAATTTTCTTTTATTATGTGGTTAGCTGTCCTTAATCGATTGACAACAGGAGATAGAATGCTTTCATGGTGTCTCCTAACGCCTTGGCGAAGTGTGTGTTCTGTCCTGAGCCACTAAAGACTCGAGATCATTTATTTTTCTCTTGTCCTTATACGACACAAATATGGTACAAGCTTGCTTATGGACTGATGGGGCAACAGTACATAGCGCAGTTCGACGAGTTACTATCTTTTTTTCAAATGAGAAGAAGCAGAACAACGGACTATGTGGTAAAGTACACCTTCCATGCTTTATCATACACCTTATGGAGAGAGAGAAATTAGCAAAGGCATGGTAGCACCCTTCTTGCGATGGATAAACTGGTCTGCGAGGTAGGACGGATAATTCGGAACAAGTTATCGACTCTACAAGAACAAGGAATTATGATGGATGGGTTGCGGGTTTGGTTCGCTTCGAGATTGTGAATGGTTTATCGAAAAAATTTCTTCAGCTTAATCAATAATGGTGAGTACTCTTTTTCCCGGAAGTGGTTTTGTCCCAATTGAGTTTTCCACTTTCAGGTTTTAATGTGGCCACCAATTATTGATTTCCATTAGCTTTATTTTAATTTACTTTTCAAATAACAGTTGCATCTGATGTAAAAACGGATTTTCTTTGAATCTAACTACCTTCCAGATGGCACTAACTAAAAATGCAAATGTATGGCGCCCTTTATTGTGTCTCTTAGCATTTCTTTCTCGCCAAACACTGATATTGACGCTTGAAACATCAGCTTTAGGAGAGTCTTGTCAACAATTTGCCTCTTTTGTGCACCTACTTGGTGTAGCGTTTGTGTCCAATCTGGCAGGATCTTGCTTCCAAAAGACGACCAACAACATTTTTCCAGATCATGAAGGAGAAAGGACATGCAAAAAACAGGTGATCCCGAGTCTCGTCTTGTTTACCGCAGAATACACAAGGTTGAGATTGACCCCATCTGCTGGTACAAGCTCTGGGGACTAAGCGGTTCTTTACTATAAACCATACTGTACGGTGACAAAAAACTTTTGCCTTTGTTTCTCTAATTTTATTCCAAGTGCAGCATGTTGAGAATAATTTCTAGAATTCATTCTGACCATGCTTCCAGAAAGGAATATTTGGACCTGCATTTGGAACAGTTATTGGTAATGAACTAAGAGACAAAACAGTTTCCTGCATCATCTAATTACGACATTGTCTAGCTTGACATCGTGAATTGTCCACAGCTTCAAAAACTGTGCACTACAATCCCACACCTAGATTTTTGTGGTCCTCCCTCTCCCACCAATTGATATAAAGGTCCTCTCGCCATCCAATTGTCGCACCAAAATTTTACCATATTACCATCACGAATTTCCCAGCACATAAACTTTATTGCTTGATCTTGTAGCTTCAATAATTTTTTCCAGACCCAAGATCCCAAAGTACTCTCTTTAATCTCCCAAAAAAAAATGATGTTTTAGGAGATTTGCTTTGTCCATGCAACATAAAGAGATCCAGAGTTCGCAAAAAATTGCCAAATGAGATTCAAGGCAAAAATTCGAGAAGAATCACGCATATGGCGTAAACCCAAACCACCTTCTTTTTTTTGGCTTACAAACTTCATCCCAAGAGACTTTTTCAGAATTTGACCATAAGAAGACACTACGTAACCTTCTATATCATCAAGACATCTCTGCAGAAGTCAAAATACCTACCACCAAAAGTTAGAGATACTTATGATTACCGATCTTATTAGTTGTGTATGTCCCGCAAAAGAAAGGCTCTTGTTTGACCAAGATAATATTCGCATTTGGGTCCTATCGATTATCGGCTCATAGTCATGTTGAGTCATGGACTTTGTATTGAATGGCAAACCTAGATACCGGATTGGTAACTCACTATGAGCTAAACCTAGACGGGCCCCCTCCTGAATTGTATTATCTTTATCCACACCAGTGGAAAACAAAGATGATTTAGCTTCATTTATGTTCAGCCCGATATCACTGCGAACTCTTTACCGTCTGAAAAGACCAAAATATCATCAATAAAACTCAGATGAGTAACCTCCACCGATTGACACATAGGATGATAACCAAAGCATCCATTCTGTGCTGCCTTATTCAAAAGCTTTGATAAGACATTGTGGCCTTATCAAAAGCTTTGATAAGACATTGTTGCAAGCTAAACGTTCCCCATCCATAGACGGTCCTTAACAAAAGGACTTTGATTCAGCTCAATCATCTGTGGAAGCGTGGCTTTCAGCCTGTTAGCAATAATCTTCGAAATAATCTTATACAACATGTTAAAACTAACTATGGGCCTGTAGTCTTTCATAAGCACTACTGTAGCTATCTTGGGAACAAGTGAAAGTACCATTGTGTTGACTCCATGTGGCATGAATCCAAACATAAAAAAGATTGTACCGCTTCTACTAGATTTGACCCTATAATCGTCCAAGTTGCACAGTGAAATTCAATGGGATATCCATAAAGCCCTTGTGCCTTATTAGAAGGCATAACAAAAACCACTGCTTTTATTTCGGAGGCTGAGACCGATTTTACCAAATGTGAGGCTATTTGATCTGAGCAACGAAAATCTAGTAAGCTCTCCAAGTAAGCTTTAGACACCAACTCTACTCCTTGTTGATTCAGCTGGAGAAAACTTTTAAAATGGTTTACGGCTTCATCTTTGATATCTTTAAGATCTGTAAACGTAATACCTTCGGCAGTGGATATGTGTTGGATGGTATTAGGGCTGTCAAAAAATGAGTTAACCTGCGGGTCCCGTGGGTTTTGACCCGCCGCGGGATGGGTTTAGATCGACATAAGAAAATTTTTTGCGGGTCAACCCGTTGGTTCAAAACCCGCGGGTTGGCGGGTTACCCGCAAATATTGGTTTTTTATTTTATTTTTTAAATAGTAATTCGGCGGGTTGCAGGTTGAAAAGCGGGTTGATCCAAAAAAAATCATAACTTTTTTTAAATTCTTTACAAGAAAAAAAAAAAGCGGGTCACGGGTTACCCGCGTGTTTTGCGGATTTTGAGCGGAGCGGGTGCGGGTTGATCAATTTTGATCCATGGGTTGGGCGGGTTGAAGATTTGCGGGTAATTTTTTTAAGCTAACCCGCGGGTGACTCACTTTGACAGCCCTAGATGGTATTCTTAGAAGCTCTAGTTTGTGCAGCCCTATGAAAGAAAGAAGTGTTGTGATCACCAGAACATCCGAGATTTTTGTTTGAAAAATATCTACTCAACATTAGCTACACGGTTCTATTCATCTGATGCCACAAATACCGCTTCAAATGCTTGCATTGTTGGGTTATGCAACACATCTGTTTGTAACTCACACAAATGACCCAACACCTCTTTTGATCTCCTATCAATGTTTCCATATTGATTTTTGTTAAGACTTCTCATAAGTGATTTTAGAGCTTTCAGTTTACCATGAAATCGTTGTAGTGCAGACCGAGAGTGGAATAAAGAAGGGGGAACTACTCCATGATTGTTCGACAGTCTCCAAGAACTGTGGGTGAGAACCAAGAAAATTAATAAATTTAAACGGCTGCCTAGAGCTCGGAGCTTGGATTTTTAATTGAACGCAACAATATGTTCAAAGATCATGCAAGTGTCAAATGAAGCAAAAGATTGTGGAAACTGAGCAACGCCTCTTTCATATGTTGGGTGTCATAGAACAATGCAATCATATTTTGTGTAGTAAAACAATTAAAGTATTGTAATGGGAAATGAAAGAGTATTCAAATCATTCATAAATCGGTAGTGAATGTCAGTAGTGAGCCTGGACTTAGGACAAGCGACCTAAATTAGTGGCTTAAGGCATATAATTTTTTTTTGAATATTATATTAAATTATATTTAAAGTAAAATTTTTACAACATGTGCAACTATCTTTTGAAATTTTTTTTTTGAAAGAACTAGAGCTCTAATTTTGATAATCGATAAGTGGTTGCCTCGTTAAAACCCAAAATTGGAAAATCAATTTTGGACAAAACCAACTTTTAGGAAAAAAGAGTACAACCCACTATCGAAAGAGCTTAAAACATCAAAAAAGTTGAAAAAGGCTGAAGAAGCTGAAGAAGAGAGAACTCAGTGTGAAGAACCTTTGGTAACATGCTATCTTGTTAAAGGTTTTTAATTAGAGTTACGGGACGATATTGTGCCCACAATTATTGTGGTTTTGGATCCAATTGGTAAAATAGAGTAAATTCCCAACAATTTCTTCCATTTCTCTGCTCTTTTTCATGTTGAAATCTAGCCTTGTTATTTATAGACTAAAATGGATAAAATGTTTGCTTGGTCAAACAGATTAAAATATATATAATTTTGATTTTATTTCAATCAAAAGTAATTTTGATAGAAAATAAATAAAAATCATAATTCGTAGTCTCTGACTTCAGGTCTCTTATATAAAAGGACTGGCTAGTTCTTTTTATTATTAACAGAAAACCATTTAATTGGAAAATAGAATAAATGACCATTTAGTGAACAATACATGCATAAAAACTCTTCATCTATCAGCCATCTTTCTCTTTGTATCCTTCTCATTTTATATTTCTTGGATCGTTTAAAACATCTGATTTAATCTTACCAACTTATTCAAAAAATTTTAGAATTTTTTTTGTGTGCATATGTCATGATTTAAAAATTTATTAAGAACACAATACAATTGAGCAATGAATAAGTGACTGTAAACGCGAAGGTGTCATTTTTTTTTTGAATAATATGTAAAATTATATTCAAAAAAAGAACTCTTTGTACAACAAGTGTTTCCGAGTTTTGATAGGATAGTAGAAAGGAAAGCATAAAAAACTCATAGAGAAGATAAAAAATGGTGGCCTCGTTAAAACCCAAGACCAGAAAACCCAATTGGGAAAAACTGGTCTATGAAAAAAGAATACACACCATTCATGATAGAACTGAAGAAAAGAACAAAATGACTGAGATAACATACAAAGAACAGAGGACTAGATTTCTCTAGCCCCGAACCAATCATAGAGGATGCCGGGGAAATATCCTTGGCGCTGAATAGTTCAAAGACAATTTTTCACAATTCTCTCAATATCTTTGAGTAGAAGTGTTTGATCCTTTGGCTGATCACTATGCCTGCGGCGATTTCGCTCTTGCCATAAAATATAGACCGTCGCTTGGAGAATATACCTCAATATGAACCTGCGATTACCACCAAACACAGAGAAAGAGATAATAAAAATGATATCTCTAAACTGAGCAACATACCTCGTCTGAAACAAAGCAGTAGTAAGCTTGGACCATATAGCAGCCGTAAACAGGCACTCAAAGTAAAAAGGTTGAAAAATTTTCAAAGATAAGCATGTTATTGTATATGTTCGAATAGTAATTAACTAAATTATAGAAATTTTATAGCCATTGACTTAATAAAAACATTTGAGAGTCATATGATAGTTTGTTATTTTTGGTCTATCAATTAACGTATTGTACGTTAAGTACTCTATGATCGATCCACGAGAAAGCTAGTTTAAAAAGTACTACGAATACAAATTTTTATTTCAATCTAAGCAATAAAAGTGTTTTGTATATTCGAAACCAAATTTGAAAGTAAATGAAAGCGGGAAATGACTAAAACGATTTTTTGAAATCAATTAAAGAAAATCGAACTCTTGGGATAGAGGTAGGTAGGTGACTAGGGTGATCATTTGCTAATTAGTGGAGTTTAATCTATTTAACAAAACTTATTCTCAAGTCTTATATCACTAATTTCAACTAATTCACTTCTATGACACTAATATCTTCAATACTCATCCAATAATCAATAACTTTGGTTAGCTATCAAATGATTAATGAGCATTAATTACAAGTATAAATAACTATTAAACACCCTAATCAACTATTTTCATAGGGTAAGAATGTAAAACACTTGATATTTTGGGTTAAACATTTAATTGAACACCTATCAAGTAAGGATCTAAGTTGTTACAAGTATAAACTTCACTGATATACTCATAATCACTCTTGATCTACTATTCCCAAAAACTCTAAAAAAATTACTCACAATCAACCATACTAACAAAAAGCAATAAACTTGATAATGATATAATCATGATTTAAAGATAAGTAAGAAATATTTAAAGATAAAAAGTGTTTCAATAACTTAAAAGATTCAAAATCATACAATGTTCTTAAGAAAATCTCTAAAATAAGGTAAGAGAAATCAAATACAAAGCATACATGTTTCTCATTAGGTGTAGAGGTATTTATAGGAGGAAGTAAAATTTTGGGTCAACTCAAATTACACCGAGTCAAAACCGGTTTAGAGGCATAAAATAAAAATTTGGATTGGTTCTAGCGGTATCGTGAAACCGCTACATCTGATTGCTGGGAGCTAGAGGTGTCGCAATCCCGGTAGCATCTCCCCACCATGGTCAAGAGGTGTCATGATCCCGGTAGCATGATCCCGCCAGATCTTCAGATGTTTCTTCAAATCTTCCTAACTTCCTAACCATAAGTCCAGATTCACTTTCATTTCGATCCACATTCCTCATTTTTGAGCCTCTTTAATCTAATAACGGTGGTTTATCAAATGATTGATATTTTCTCGGCACTTCTCATGGATCTTCTAGAACCTTCATATTTAAGCTTCAAGTCTCCAAATCTATAAACCACCTAAAAGGGACATAAATCTCAAGTTTTTAAAAAATCATAACTTTATCAACAAAAAGCCTCACTCAAGATGTTTAAGCAACAAATAACAATGACTAAGGGCAATAATCTTAATCCTAAGAGTGAACTTCTACAAGACAATGATCCCCTACGCATATGAAAACCTATATGCTTCTACACTCAATATTTATATGCAAATGAGACTACATGTTTCTTTTTGTGTGTTTTCAAAATTTTCATTTTTGGCTTTTTTCAATGCATAGATTTATGCACAATGCAAGACTCAAGAGAAATTAAAAACACAAAAGAACACATGATTAGTAGATGAGTCTCTTCCCTAAACTTACTTCACACCGTCGGAATGTGAAATAAAATTTAAGAAAGAGATCAAAAATATAAAATGTAAAAGGAAAAATATAAAGAACTAAAGAGAATGGTATATACAAGAGAGTGAAAGAGCCATACCGTGATACTAGTCGGAAACCTTAGGGAGTGGATTGTGTTGAGTTGTGGAACTCCTTATACCGGTTGAAGTGGTGGGAAAGAGCATTAAAGAAGCGTGTTCCAACTTTGAGGTTGATGGTGACTACCTCTTTTATTACCCCTTGAAGACCCTTCGAATATTTCCCCTTAAGATCCGGTGTGAGTATTTCTTTAACCATTGCAAAAGGATTTGACATTCCCTTGCATTTATTTTTTACTCAATCTCTCCATCAACACATCCCTAAGGGTGCAATGTCATATTGGGAGACAACTTTTTGAAGTTATTCAGAAGGACGGGATGATGGGTTGATTTTGGTGTCTTCGCCTTGATATTTTTCTCCATTGATTCTTTGAATAGGAGCGGTAAAAAACCACCATCAAAAACCTTAACATCCTTGGTTTTTTGCACGAGCGAAATATTTACATTCTTGACCTTCTCCACTTGTACTTCCTCATGTGTGATTGTGCCACAAAAGGTAGTTGTGAAGGAATTACGGGATAAGAGGCATTATTGTTGACATATCAAAATATCACTCTCTTACTCGAGATATCTATGCTAGCTCCCGCAATGTGAAGGAAAGGTCTCCCTATAAGGAGAAATACTCTACTATTTTGCATCAATTTGTACCATCGTAAAATCCGTTAGAACTAGGAAATCTCCAACCCTAAGAGGGTAGTCCTCAATCAAACAAAGTGAGCATTTAGAAAAAGCATCCGCATACATGATTGAGGAGGAGTGCTGCTTCATATTGGTTATTCCTAAGCTGTTCAACATCTCAAGGTAGATAACATTCACACTTGAACTGGAGTCACATAATGCATAATAAAATTTCAAATAACCAAGAAAGCAAGATATGATGAATTTTCCCGGATATCCAACCTTTAGAAGCGACTTGGGTTCATTTTTGGTGTTTCTCCTTGGTCCAAGAATATCTCAATGGTACCTACATCTGTTTAACACGTTTGGGGAAAAGCAAGTGCATTATACTTGCATTGGGAATCTCAAAATAGATAGGTTTAATTTAGGATTTACCTCAAGATCATCTAGAGTTTGAGCAAAGTCTTTTTCTTTACTTGTTTCTAGCTCTTGACTAATTTGGTTAAATTTCTCATTATGGATAAGTTGTGGTGCTTGTTGATCTGGTGGCTTTTCCTAGAACACATGCTTACCCTTTACTTCTAGACCTATTTCAACACCCTTTGACAAAGACAAGTGTGATATGCTAGCAATAGAAGGGTAAGTTTTTTCTTCTCTTTTGTATATGGCTCTTACTTCTCGTTTGTGGAATTCGAATGCTCCTTATGGTTATGTTTTATGTTCTCACTCGATGGAGACGAGAGACCATCTTCTTTTCTATTGTCCTTTTGCCTCTCAGGTTTGGCATAGGCTCACGGCAGGCCTCCTCCACCACAGGTATATTGAGAATTTCCATGATATTCTAACATTGGTTCTATCCTTAGGTAGTAGAGAACCTCAGGACTTCATTACCAAATACGTGTTCCAAGTTGCGGTTTACTTTTTGTGGAGAGAACACAACAAACGGAGGCACGGGGATAGCCCATCATCCATTAACCTTTTGATTCAAGACATTGGGAGGACGGCTCGTAATCGCCTTTCAACGATGCAAAACTGTGGAATAATGAATTCGGGTCTACAAGTATGGTTTGCCACTAGAACTTAAACTCCTTGTGCTCGAAGTGCTATGTATCATTTCTTTTGTTACTTCAATTTTTTTCAGCTCAATCGAAAGTGTATGTACTATTTTTCCAAGGAGCTACTTTTGTTCCAATTGGGTTTTTTATCTCGGAGTTTTAATGATGCAAACACTCTCGATACTTCTGTTTCTTTATGAGATTCTCCATTTTTTTAATTTTTTTTTTCAATTTAAAAAAATTCTGAAATAGTTTGTAAAAAGATTTTTTTTTTGAATTTAAGTTTACATAATATTCAAAAAAAAAGAAGGACGAGTTTCAGCTTGTATAGGCTCAAAACTAAGCTATTATAACATTCTAAAATAATTAGCAAAGGAAAGACATAATACAACATAAATGAAAGATGAGCAAAAACAGAATGCAGCCGTTGGAGCCAAATAAGGCAAGTCAAAGGCTCCTTTGTATCTAGAAAACTTGGGCATGAATCTTTTCATCCTTGGAAGTCTCTGAATCATATAGAAAGTCTTTAAGTCTCATATCTCAAAGGGAAAGAGCTGTTGGTCCATAAATGCTCTCCTCGGCACCAAATGAGGAAAGTGGAGATATGGCTTGAATATGGGTAGCTTGGTAATGCGATCCTACCCACTAATCGGCACGAAACTTATAAGATTGAGAGATTGATAATCCTTTCTGCAAAGAAGCCGTGAAGCATCAAATACAAGGTATGTGGAATGAATGACGCCACAAAGGTTGCAGAAAGCATTTGATGAGTCGGTTTAATCCTTCAGATATACAAACCGAAGAGATCGCGTTTTGCTGGATATACGCACCAACAAAGTGATCTAATTCGAAAGGTTTTTGATATAAAAGATAGATAGCTTCTTCTAAGACAATACATGAGTATTTTACAGAAGAAAATGTACAAATTTTGAAACAAACAAGCCTAGTTTCAAAACAGACATTGAACACGTTCGAAAATAAGTAAAACATTAAAACAAAATTTGAATTCAAAAATGACTCTTCAAGTCATTTCCCTTCCTTTTACACGAGATTCTTCTTGTTATTGGACCTTGATATTGATCAAACAAATAGGTAATGATGATGTGATCCTTTTGCCTCATTAAAAACCTCTCTTTGAAAAACCATTGGGACAAAACCAAAGAAGAGGGGAAAAGAGTACAAATGAGTCACATACCCATTTCTTGATCTACTCAAAATGTGAATAAGTACTCCTCCAACTGCTTCATTGAATTTCTTAGTTCTAGGACGAGTCATGGGTCAAACTGGTGCAGCGAAAGCTTCCTCGGCTACAAGCTCATCCTCAGCTACAAGCTCATTCTCAAATCTGTTTTATCTGGATTAAATGGGACCAAGTTAGAACCATTGAAATTGGATTTCACATTATACTTACCTTGTAGATCAAGTTGATAAGCATTGTCGCTGACTTTTTTTTTTATGTTAAATGGCCCATCGATCCTTGGCATCAGTTTGGACTTACTTTCAGCTGGAAATCGTTCCTTCCTCAAGTGTACCTATACTTGTTCTCCAACCTTAATGATCATCCTGAAATAAGCAATGGGTTTCTTATCTTGCATCAAAACAACTCCAATCCCAGTCCTCACAAAGAAATTGGACGAGATAACTTCTAAGTCTGGTGGCTCCTCTTTTGCACCTGCATTGTTATCAACACCTTTGGCAAAGATCAAGTGTGTTATTATAGTCATGGAGTCACTATAAACAGGTAAACATGTCTGAGCTTAGACCAATGCATTATCCTTTTCATGTTCCTGTTTTACTTGCGTCCTAAGACAAGAGTTTGGTTCTGAATGTTCCTTGAATAAACCTAAATTTTTCTCAATGTTTTCCAGATAGAATAAACTCATACTTATTGTCCTTCAATCATGATAAAAAATGAGTTAAAGAGTTACTTACCTGAATAAGGTAATTGGTGTGTTTGGTGCCAATAATCATCACGTTAAATGGAAATGGTGTTGGATCCAGGGCTCTTTTTGGATAAGGGGATTGTTGGTGACCAACTTGTCTTCTCTAGAGGTATCTAAAAACTCTCCTAGTCGCCATTGATAAGTTTGGAATGAACCAAATGAGAAAATGTCTATTTTAGGCTCCACGGGAAATATGTGATGTGAAGTAATCCATATCTCGTGTGGTATGGGTTTTGAACGTTCTAGATAGTCTCCTGGTATCCAAATCTGGCTTAAAGATACATCTTGATGAGGACACAGGATAATTTCTTGGGTAGCTTTGCTTGCAAATCAACATCTTTGGGAAGTTGTTCATGGTGATCCTTATATTGAATTTGATGATGGGTGAATATTTCTCGACTATTAGTCTTCTTAGGGTTGATTTGCTGATGAATAATCAATCCTAGGCCTTGTGCTTGATCAGAACTCCATTTTGGCATCTAATCTCTATTTTGCTCCGTGTTAACCGCTTTGGTACATGAGACTGCTGGGTTGGTTTGCTCGTTGTATGGTGTTGTTTAGATGGCCACATCATACCCCTTCCCTTGAAAAGCTTTTGACCCCAAAATTGTATAATCTGCACCACAAGAAAGCAAGTTAGCTTTCATTTGTTTTTGAGAGTTTAGATGGTTACCTCGAGTTTTAATTGGTGGTTGAGCATCTGGTGGTTTCTCCTTGATCAACATGTTGTATTCAGCTCTAGGTAATTTTTTGTGGATAAGAACTAGTTCAGCTTGAGTGAATTACCTTAATTCACATGTTGTTGTTTCTTTGATTCTCAGTTTGAACTTGTGGTGTCTGGTGGTTCTTCCTTGTTCAAGATGGTGCTGATGACATCCTCACTTTCTTTATTGGCTTGGAAACAAGTCCTGAGCTCTAGGTTGGATGGCATGTCATTGCACCTTGTTACTTTCTCCGTTTGATTCATTGTGAAGCTTCGTGTTGATGTGGTTCCTACTAGGCCATTACATATATCTAGGGTACCTGTATCATCCTTGGCATTTAAAGACAAAATCAAGTGCTTTCTACTAAAAATTTCAACATTCAAAATAGGTCATTTGATACTACGAGAGAATATGAAATTATTCCAATACTGAATAAACTCGCAAGCTAAACTTACCTGAGTACCACACAAAATGTTTGGTAACATTTCAGCTTTGAAGATGGTGATATTTGAAACACAATAAGCTGGTGTTGGATTTGTCACCACCAAGTTTTCATAGTCATTTTGCTCGTACTTGCTTTCTTGACAAGGTTGTGAAGTGGTTGACACCAAATGTTGGATTTTTTTCTTTTGTGCTTCCTGCAGCTTTTTTATTCTCATGTTCCACAGTATGACATGAATCACCATCCTTTGACAAGAGCAAGTGCATCACATAGGAACTGGAATTTTCTAATCATGGATTAACTACTTCACTACTTGAGTTTGGCGAGCTCAGTTTTTATGCTAATGAAGTGATGTTTAGCTCGTTTTTTTAGGGCAAGTTGCAGCAAAACTTCCTTTCTTCTAACATTTATAACAAGTGACTTCCTTGGATCTTGAAAGATTAGAGGACTTACATTGCTTTAATTCATCACTTGATCCAAGTGATGGATTTAGGTTTTGCTTATGAACTACGACTTGTTCAGTGGCCTTCTTTGGTTGAGATGTTGCCTTAGCCTCCATTTTATTATTTAAAACGTGCTCGGGTACTATCTTTCGCTAAGGGCTGTAAGCTTTTTTTGGTACTAAACCCTTTGGTGCATACTTATTCCTCAGTAGTTCCTTAAGAACTTCCAACGTGGTGATAGTGGGCTCCTTATTGTACCAGTGTTCATATACTTCTTGCAAACACCATTTATAAACGTCTCCAGTGAGTTGGCCAATTATATAAGATATGCATTTGTAATCAAACCAATCTTCAATGTTTTTTCCCACTCTAGGTAGCTTCTTTTACCTGAAAATGTATAGAGTTGAAGTGCATTAGCAGGTTGATAATTAGAATAAAATATAGATTTGGGAATGTGAGATGTTTTATGTGGGCTTCTCCATGTTGATCTCCATGTGTTGTGTAGCGGCTTTGGATTAAGCTCTTGTTCCCTCATTTTTGGTGCTTTGTTATGCTCTTGACGAAATGCATTTACCTTGTTATCCATAATCTGCTCCATTTGTATTGTAATTGCTTCCACCAACAGCTTGTTGTTGTTGCTAGCTTCCCTTCCATAATCAGACATCTTGACCTAAAATATTCAACAACAAAACCATAGTAACTATTTTTAAGAGCAAAAATTCGATTAAAAGTCCAAAGGACTCTCCATGCTCAGATTATTCAAACTGACTCTTTGCTAACCCTAATGACAGTTTTTTAAAACCCTAGAAACAGTTCTAAAACGTGTTTTATGAATATGAGGGGTCAAGTTATGTACCAAATCAATTTAAAAAAAAATCTCCACGATTTAGAAACTTAAATCAACACATACAAGTCCAGATCAGACTGATATGAGAGATAAACAAAACGGAAATAAAGAAAAATAGATGAGAAACAGAATACTCAATTTCTAAGTGTGCTCTGATACCATTTGATGCGATCCTACCCAAGAATCGACACTTAGAAGATTGAGAGATTGATAATCCTTGCTGCAAAGAAGCCGTGAAGCATCAATGACAAGATATGTGGAATGAATTATGCCAAAATGTTGAAGAAAGCATTTGATGAGTCGTTTTGATCCTTCCGGTATACACACAAAAGAGATTGGGGTTTTGCTAGATATACGAACCAAAAAGTGATCTAACTTTAGAGGTTTTTGAAAGAAAAGATAGATAGCTTCTCCTCAGAGAATACATGAGTTTTTAAAGAAGAAAATGGAAAATTTTGAAACTAACAAGCCTAGTTTCAAAACAGACTTTAAAATCACTCAAAAATAAGCAAAACCTTAAAAAAAAAGTTTAAATTCAAAAATGACTCTTCAAGTCATTTCTCTTCCTTTTGCCATGAGATTCTTCTTGTTATTGGGCCTTGATATTGATCAAAGAAATGGGTAATGATGATGTGATCCCTTTGCCTCATTAAAAACCTCTCTTTGGAAAAAGCATTGGGACAAAACCAAAGAAGAGGGAAAAAGAGTACAAATGAGTCACATGCCCATTTGTTGATCTTCTCTAAATGTGAATAAGTATTCCTCCAATCGCTTCATTGAAATTCTTGGCTCTAGGACGACTCATGGGTCCAACTAGTGCGGCTAAAGCTTCCTTGACTACAAGATCATCCTTAGCTACAAGCTCGTTTTCTTTGGTTTCAAGCTCCAAATCCTTAGTGCTACCTATTCTCGCATCATACGCCTCCTCTTGGAAAAGATTTGTCCTCGAATCTGTTTTATCTGCAATATAAGGGACCAAGTCATAAAATTTGAAATCGGAACTCACATTATACTTACCTTGTAGCTCAAGTTGATAAGCATTATCGCTGATTCTTCTTCTTATGTTGAATGGACCATCGCTCCTTGGCATCTGTTTGGATCGGTGGGTGGGGCTGATGGGTAATCTTCAAAAATAACATGTTCCTCATGGTTTTTCCTGGATAAAATGTTTCCATATAAGATATTTCTTGAAGAAATCTCAAGCTGGTCACGTACGCTCGAGCAGAACTTGAGTTGGATGGAAATTTTTGCTTTTCAAAGCGTCCGAAGAGGGGTTCATGGACATCTTTTTTCAAGAGCTCAATCATGGGGTGGTTTTCCTTAATCAAAGATCTTCTTATACTTTTGACGAGGAATCTTTGGGCCTAGAGTGCTTCAACAAGCAAAATTGAAGTTGTATGTGATTCTTGGTTCGTAGTACGTCGTTTTGGGGTCTTCTTGGACATCTTCTAAAAGAGCTCGGTTGTGGCATTGTTTTCTTCAATATAAGCTCATATATTGTATGGTTTACTGATGACTCTTCAAACTTATCTGAAATGCACTAGTAGATTCTTCTAGGGACATCTCCACTTGGGTGTTCTCGTTTCCAGGTTGGTCTGGATGGTCTTCGGCTTGATTTTCTCAAGTATTATTGATTCCACTAGAGAGACTAGTCTTATTAGGATGGATTTTTGAGTAAATAGCCAAGCCTAGGCATGTTGTTTGATCAGATCTTTATTTGGGAAAAAATCCTCCTTCTTCTTTGGTTTTGGCTCGATTAGCTCGTCTATTTTCCTCAATGGGTAGCTTCTCTTCGTGTGTGGTATTGATAAACACATCATACCCTCTCTACCTCTTCAAAAATTTTTGTCCTCAAAACTAATTGACCTGTACCAAGAGAATACAAGTTAGGTTTCATTCGTTTTTGCGAGTTTAGATACATACCTTGATTCAAATGTTAGATATCGCTGGGAAATCTCGTGGTTTCTCCATGATCCCAATGGGAAATTTGAATCCATGTTATTGACTCTAGAACAGAAGTTCAACCTCCTTTGTGAAATCTCCTATTTCACTCTTTATTTCTCCGTTAGGTTCTTCTTTGATCGTGGCTTGTTGGTATGATTCCGGTGGCTATTATTTGATTACCATAGTGTCAATGACACGTTCAGCATCCTTGGTGGTAGATTTAAAGAAGTACAAGTCTGAAATGAATGTTGCTTTGCTTTGAATATGTCACCATGTTCTTCAATGTTGGTGCTTCTCCTTGGTCCAAGAATATCTCAAGATCATCTAGAGTTTGAGAAAAGTATTTTTCTTTACTTGTTTCTAACTCTTGAATAATTTGGTTAAACTTCTCATCATGGATAAGTTGTGGTACTTGTTGATCTGGTGGCTCTACCTTGAACACATGCTTATCCTTTACTCCTAGACCTGTTTCAACACCCTTTGACAAAGAAAAGTGTGATATGCAAGCAACAGAATCTTGGAAATCCGATGGAACTAAGTTAACACTTACTTTGGGATTTTTAGTTTTTAGCTCTAGAGGTCTAGAGTTCACTACTCCTTTTGTTGGAAACTCCTTAGTTTTGAGTCCCCTATTTTGACATCTATAACAAATTATCTCAACCGATTCAAAGGTGTTAGAAGACTTGCCTTGAATTTTTGAAACAAGTGATTCACATAGTGGTTTGGAAGTCGATGTAGGCTCATGGAATGCAACTCGCCACTGCTCCTTGACTATATTAGTGGCTAGATTTCTCTGTTGATGTTCTGTTTTTACCTCTTTTAACATCAGGTAAACATTTTCCCTTGGATTTGGTGCATGCTCCTTACACTTGTGAGTTTTTGTGGCATGATTGTGCGTTTTTGTGTGACTTTGGTTGAAGGAATTTTGAAACTTTTTATGACAATTGGTGCAAATCTCCTCATCATGTGCCATTTCATCTCTGTCCACGAAGTGATGGGTGTTTGCTTGTAGACTCTTCGCATCCTGTTGATATAATCCAACCAATATTTTGCTTCTCCTTTGACATATTGAACTGCGGTGCTGAACTTTCTTTGTTCCGTAGGGTAGTAAAAATGTTCTTCCATTCGCCTTTGCCACAAAAAATAAGCGTTGGTGTCTTCTTTTCCATAGAACTCATACCTTTGTTGTTCCCACACATAAACTTTTTTTCTGGTGTCCTCCTTGCGGATGCAGCTACAAAAGGTAAGTTTTTTCTTCTCTTGTATATATGGCCCGTACTTCTCGTATAGACAGATGGTTGTAAGGGTGTTCTTCCTCAAAATCCTCACTATACTATGATGAGTAAACGTAATTGCTGAATTCGGATAATGGATGATATATATTCTGAAATTAATATGGTTCTTCTTCCTCATGGTCTTGATCCTCTTCTTCTTCATACCAACTCTGAATTGATTTCGATTTTTTTCCTCATGTTCTAGCTCGTCTCCATAACTGATTTCAGAATCAGCGTCTCCTCTCTATGAAACGTTTTAAGGTTCATTCTCTTCTTCCCACAAGCTGTTTGATTCTTCACCCCAATCAATTTTAGAGGCGTTGAGTTCACTCATGTCTTCTTTATATTCCATAGTTATGATTGTAACTCGCAAAAAAACAAGATTTAAAATCAGAATCGATTACCAATAAACTATTAGGTAAACAGATGTTAAACTTGATAAAAATTTGGGTGGGAGCTTTTTTAGGAAGCTTACGTGGCAGGGAGGCGATTTGGCGATTTTGAAGGCGATAATGTTTTGGGTTTTTGTGTGAGGTAAGATGGCTGCTCTGTCGCCATGGAGGATAGTGAATGATTCGGTGGTCGTTGGTACGTCTTCCTGGAGAGAGGTTGAAGCTGTACTGGAAGTGGTTTTTATTCGTTATGATGGTTTGTCTTCTCACTTTGTTCCCAGTTCTGAAAACATAGATGCCCTTACAATAGTTTATTCAGCAAATGCTCAGGTTGTTTCTCTTGTGAAACCTCCAATGGATTCACCTGTGGAACCTCCAATATTCTCTCTGGGGGAAGCTCGTTAATCTTACTCGTATGTGGATAAGAAGAGATAGACACTTTCAAAGCATGATCTGACAGTTTCAATGGAAGAGGGTGACCCAATCATTCATATTCCATATGATATCATCAATGATCATGTTCCCATATTGGGTTTTTGTGTGAGGTAAGATGGCTGCTCCGTCGCCATGGAGGATAGTGAATGATTCGGTGGTCGTTGATACGTCTTCCTGGAGAGAGGTTGAAGCTGTACTGGAAGTGGTTTTTATTCGTTATGATGGTTTGTTTTCTCACTTTGTTCCCAGTTCTGAAAACATAGATGCCCTTACAATAGTTTATTCGGCAAATGCTCAGGTTGTTTCTCTTGTGAAACCTCCAATGGATTCACCTGTGGAACCTCCAATATTCTCTCTGGGGGAAGCTCGTTAATCTTACTCGTATGTGGATAAGAAGAGATAGACACTTTCAAAGCATGATCTGACAGTTTCAATGGAAGAGGGTGACCCAATCATTCATATTCCATATGATATCATCAATGATCATGTTCCCATATTGGAAGATTTGATAGTGGAAAAGTTCCCAGAAGTTGCTCCATATATTGTAAAGATTCATGTGATTCTGAATGAGATTTGGAGTAATGGAAACAAATCCATCAAAATCGATGCTTATGTAGTGAATACAAGTACAATCAAATTCCGCATTCAGGACTGAGTGATTAGAGAAAGATTTTTACGCCGTGGTAGGTGGAATATCGTGGATAAGCTAATAATGGTTTTGAATTATGGACCAATCATTGAGGAGGCACAATCCGCTCTTCGCAGATTGCCAGTTTGGATTGAAATCAAACAAATACATGCTTCTTTCTTCACATGGAAGGGTTTAAGTTTCTTATCAAGTGTAGTAGGAGAACCAAGACGTCTTCACCCAGACACATAACTATGTAAGCATTTTGATGAGGCTAAGGTTTTTGTCGAAGTTGATTTGACAAACCACTTCCAAACTCGTTTTGTTTCAAGACAAAGAAGGGAGTTATCTCAGACGTTTTCTATACGTATCCATGGGTACCTTCTAAGTGTACTGTCTGTTTGAAATAGGGACATTTAAAGGAGGCGTGTTGAGCACAGTCTAGGCCTGAGATAGAGGTTTCTAGGATCCACACAAGGGGAGCAGAGCTGCGTCCTTGGTCTGAAGCACCTGAATCAAGCTCTATTTCAGTTGTTCAAGCCTTTGCTACGATTATGAGAAAACTGATGTCATCAATTTGAATCAGCCGCAACAAGATTCGTCACATACTTTATGTGAAGATATAGATATGTGTGCTGGATATGTCTCACCTTTGAGTGTTTTTTCAGCTGATTTGTCTCTCATCAAGAAGTCACCAGTTCTTTGTGATAGATTAATAGGCATTACTACACAAGCTCAGATAGAGATTTTCAAGAATTGTAAAATCTGCTGTACATCCCGCACGTATTGATGCAGATGTGGGTGCTATAGGTGACGGGAAACAGGGAAATTCTTGTTTGAACTCAACTGTCATTCCTATCGGTGAAGCGCATGTTCATTTTGAAACTGTGAAGCTGCCGATTCATGACTTGGAGTCAGGAGAAGTGGCATGTGTAATACTCCAAGCTATAGCACAACCTACATATGACGATGGAGATGGGGGTGTTGTAGTAGAGCAGTTAGGAGTGAAGGTACCTTCTAAGGAAATCTGGGAAAGCGTTTCCCTAAAAAAAATAAGCAACGGAGGACTGCATCAAGTGGAATCAATTGTCACGATTTCATAATTATGATTCAACGTTTTTGCAGATCATGATAGTTGTGGTGACAAATGCTAGAGGGGGATATGCAGATGGAATTAATCCAGAAGAATGAGGCTTTATCAAATATAGATCTTAAACATTCAAGAGTCATTTTGCCAAGAACAACAAGATCACTTTACAGGTCAGATCAATGCAAAATCTCAAGTGTGGCGAGTAAGAAGTCTACTAAACACAAATATTTAATGGTGGTTTTCTTTTGGAATGTTCGAGGAATAAAAAATGTCTAAACATTATGTAATTCGAGATTAGATAAAGCATTTTGGTATGTATTTCGGGTGCCTTTTGGAAACAGGAGTAAAGGAAAGAGGTCAATACATATTATATCTTTGATTGTGAAGGGCTGCTCAGCAATTGCAAATTTGAATCGCATAGATTGGGAAGGATATGGGTAATTTGGAATGACAATGTAAAAATCACACCAGTGTTAAAAGTAGTCAACTAATAACTTGCTTAATAAAGGGAGAGGGAGTCGAGGAAGAGTTCCTATGCTCTTTTTCTACGCTTTGAATTTTACAGAGGAGAGGAGGAGTTTGTGGGGTGATTTAAATTTGCATCATGAGTCTCAAATGTTTAAGGAAAAATCTTGGCTAATTTGTGGGGATTTCAATGAAAAGCTAGCTTCAATAAATTATTCAAATAGTCACACTGTAGTCACTAAGGGAATGTGAGATTTTCAAGACGTCATAAATCATTGCTCGCTAGTGGATCTAGGTTTCCAAGGTTCATATTTTACTTGGTGCAACAATAGAGAAGAAGGGTTGATTTGCAAGAAGTTAGATCGTGCTATGGTTTTGTCAACTTAGAATTCTTGTTTCCCTAATGCTTACATTCGGTTTGAATTAGGAGGTTTGTCAGATCATTATCGAGCCTGTATTTTCTTTAATGGAGAAGGGAGGGGAAAGAAGAGGCATTTTAAATTTGTAAACATCCTCACAAAGATTCAGCAATTCCATGTTGAGTTAAAAAAATTTTGGAGTTCGACACCGCGACTGTTTGTCTCTACCTCTTTTCTGTTTCGATTGTCTAAGAAAATCAAGAACTTGAAGCCGATCTTACATAGGATTCCAAGGGAAAAGCTATATGATTTATCTAAAAAGACGCAGCTTGAACATGAGGATCTTTGCTATAAACAATCAGCAACTATCGTTGCGCCTTCATCACAAGCAATGGGGGAGGAAAGTAGTGGTTTTGAGAAGTAGCAGCATTAGCAGTATCGCAATAATGCATATTTTCATAAGGCTTCACAATTGAGACAATTGAGAAATGCGATTAGAGAGGTGAAGGATTAAGCTGGGAATGTGCTCACGGGGATCGAAGATATCAAAGCAGAGGCGGTTAATTATTTTGCAGATTTTCTGAATCACAAACCACAGGATTTCGAGGGGATTTCTATAGATGAGTTAAAAGGACTTACGGACTTTTGTTGTTCTGATGGGAATAAACAATTGCTTTCGGGGTTGGTCAAGGGGGAAGAGATTAAAAAGCTACTTTTTTTATGCAAACAAAAAGTCTCTAGATCCATATGGTTTTACAACTGAGTTCTATAAGGCTTCTTAGGATATTATTGGAGGGGATTTTTTGGTTGCCAAATGGTCTTTCTTTGAGAAGGGATTTTTGCCAAAGGGAATAAATTCAACGATTCTAGCACTTATCCTAAAGAAAGAGAAAGCTGTGGAGATGAAAGACTACATGTCTATATCATGCTGTAATGTTTTCTATAAAGTCATCTAAAAAATCCTCGCTAATAGGCTCAAAGTAGTCTTACCAAGTTTCATAACTCAAAATCAATCAGTTTTTGTTAAAGAAAGATTGTTGATGGAGAATGTACTTTTGGCGGCAAATTTAGTTAAAGATTACCATAAAGAGAGTGTGTCCTCAAGATATCCATTGAAGATTGATATTTCAAATGATTTTAACTAAGTTCAGTGGTCTTTTCTGTTTAACATTTTTCATGCCTTAGAGTTCCCTGAAGCTTTTGTCAACTGGATTTGTCTCTGTGTCACAACTGTGTTGTTCTCTGTTCAAGTTAATGGTTAGTTAGCATGGTATTTTGGAACTTCAAGGGGCTTGCATCAAAGTTGTTCTTTGTCGCCTTATCTCTTTATTATGTGTATGAATGTGCTCTCTGTTATGATTGATGGATCAGCGTAGAAAAGGCTACTAGGTTTTCACCCAAAGTGCAAAAATGCTGGTCTCACGCACATATGCTTTGATGATGATATTATGGTCTTTTTGGAAGGTACAGAGCATTCGGTGGAGGAGGTCATTAAGAGTTTTGAGCTATTTGGTTCTCGCTCGGGGTTAAAGATAAATCTAGAAAAATCAACAATTTTTCACACAGGATTCTTGCCAAGCACAAGAGAAAGTATGCTTGGACAGTTCCCATTTGCAGAAGGTACACTACTGGTTCGTTACTTGGGCCTCCCATTGATGAATAAGAGAATGACTCTAGCATATTTTGCACCTCTCCTGGAGAAAATACGGTTAAATATAAGCTCTTGGATAACAAGACATTTCTCTTATACAGACCGTTTGATGCTCATAAACTTGGTTATAGCAAACTTAACAAACTTTTGGATATCAGCGATTCGATTGCCTAAGCGTTGTGTCTTGGAGATAGAGAAACTTTGCTCCGCTTTCTTATGGTCTGGTCCATAGCTGTATTTTTGAAAGGTTGAAATGGTATTGGCAGATCTTTGTAAGCTTAAGAGTGAGGGTGGACTGGGCTTGAAATCACTTCACGAGGTTAGTTATTTGAAGCTTATATGGCAAATATTTTCAAAGCAACCTTCTCTTTGTGTATCTTGGATATGGAAGTACTTAATTTGGAATGGAATGTTTTGGTTCGGAAGAAAAATACTACCATGAAATCTTGGATGTGGATGAAATTGTTGAAGTATTATGATCTTGCATGGGATTTTCATTGAGTAGAAGTGGGATCGGAAATCTTTTTTTTCTTTTGGTATGAAAATTGGAGAGGGCGAGGGCGGTTAATTGATATTACAAGTATGCGAGGAGTCATAGATTTGGGAATTTCCACCTTCAGTTCAATAGCAGTGGTTATAGCTACTAATGACAACGACTGCATAGGAATGAGGAGCTGAATGATATTGAGGAGGGGATTACTAATCTCATTCAACAAGATCTGGGCGTGGAGGGATTTGATAAGCATTTTTGGAGGTGCTCAGATGTCAAATACAAGGCGGTATTCAACACAAAATCAACATATCTTCTTATCCGTAAAAGCTATCCCAAGCTTCAAGGTTATGGAGCTGTTTGGTTTAACCATGATACACCTAAATTCACGTACATTACATGGTTAGCTTTTCGGGATCACTTGTTGACAAGAGACTGGTTAGGCAGATGGAATGCAAATTAAAACACAAGTTGCGTGCTTTGTGATGGATGCGACTATTAAACTAGAAATCACCTTTGATTTGAATATTCTTTTTCGACAGGAGTATGGAGATCACTAGGAACTTTGCTGCACACAAGTAATCAATGTGCCTATTCATGGGAGCATATTATTCAAGCAATCAATGCACTTGTTCTGCCAAAGCTTAAGGCTTTCTTAATTCGCTACGTGTTCCAAGCCACGGTTTATCGAATATGGAGTGATAGGAATGTAAGGAGACATGATCATCAACAAACATCATCAACCATGATAGTAAAACTACTTGATAAGCAAGTCAGGAATAAGATTACTTCTGTTGAAGAGGAGGTAGATGGAGAATTTCAGGAAGGATTATCTCTTTGGTTTGAATCTAGATTATAGGTGTTCACATCATTCAGATTAGTCTATATATATTACAATATAAACATTCTATGTATTGTTTTTTTGCTTGAATATATTTTAACATTCATACAAAAAAAATCAGAATCAAATTTCAATGGCACAACACAATTGATACATGAAAATTTAAAGCAAATAACAAGAAATATGGAAAGAAAAAAAAAGAAAAGAAAATGAAATAACCAAATAAAATATTAACTTTTGTATTTTTTCAATATGGACGAAAATAAATAAGAAGGAAGGAAAAATTAACTTTTTCTTTTGGTTTTCTAATTTATGAAAATCAAACAAAGCAAGAAAACAATTATTTTGTATTTTCAGATTAAAATAAAAAATAAAAAACAGGGAAATAAACCTAAGAAACATATATATATATATATATATATATATATTTTGGGTATTCAAAATTTTATAAAAATGGGAGGAATTGTAAACAAAGAAAAGAAAACGTTTTATCATTTTTTCTGATTTGAAGAAATTCAAATAAACAGAAACAAAGGAAAATAAATACAATTTTTTATGGGTTTTAGATTTTTATAACAAAATTAATAACAACATTAGAAAGAAGAAAACGATAAGGGTTGGATGAATTCATCCTGGGATAAGAGTTTTTAAGGTATGATGCAAGATGATATTAGATTGGAATCAACCAAACTTAAGATCACAAGATGATCAAGAGATTCTAAGCTTGGATGCGAGAGATAGCTGTTGATAGAGATGGATATGGAGATTTATGACTGATTCCACAATCACACAGAAAATATAAATCAGTAGAGAAGAGTGATTCCACACTAGAATTTAAAGACAAGAACACATAAATAAAGGAATCCACCTAAGACTCTAATGAACAATACAAATGAAACGACTTTCGTAAACTGAATAATACTTGATTAGTTCTGAAAATAATTGATGTTTACAAAGTAGGACGATTTTCAGCTTATATAGGCTGAAAACTAAGCTATTCTAATGTTCTAAATAATTAGCAAAGGAAACAAATACTTCAGCATAAATAAAAGATGAGCAAAAACGGGATGTAGCCGTTGGAGCCAAATAAGGAAAATCAGATGATCCTTTGTATATAGACAGCTTGGGAATGAATCTTTGCATCCTTGGAAGTCTCTGGATCATGTAGGAGGTCTTCAAGTCGCATAGCTCAAAGGGAAAGAGCCGTTGGTCCATAAATGCTCTCCTAGGTGCCAAATAAAGAAAGTGGATATATGGCTTGCATATGGATAGCTTGGGAAGGTAGAGTAGCGTCTTTGAGATATTATTATGCATATTTTGAGTCTCCAAAATGCAGCAGCATTGGTAAAGGAGTCTTTGAGTTTGAACATAGTTGTGAATGCATCCAAATAAGGAACATGAAGATTCAACTTGTTGTTTTGTATCTCGAGCTGAATATAATGAATGTGGAAGCCTTCTTAGGTTAAAAGGAAACCCTCTTATGCTCTTAGACGGTCTCCAAGTAGTAACTTTGATTGGAAGAAAGTTGGATCCAAAATACTTATTTGGATCGGTGGGTGGGGCTAATGGGTAATCTTCAAATCTAACATGTTCCTCATGGGGTTTTCCTCGATTCCCGTCTCTGATGCTTCTGTTCTGGTTGATACTGTGTCTCCCTCATCTGGTACTTCTGCTCATTCCTCGGATGAGGCTGCAACTGAGTCAAAAGACAAAAATGTTTCCTCTAATGCAGACCCGTCACTACCTCCAAGGAAGAAATCTTGGGCTCAAATTACAAGCAGATCTAAACTGTCATAATATAATATAGAGGGCCATGCTGTTGTGGGTTGAAATGTTTTGTCAGTTCGGAGGCCATTCTCCTCGATGCTCCGCTATGGGAGGACTTCCTCGTTGAAAGATTTACTTTTCTTGCGCCACACATTGCCAAAATACATGTCGTAAACAAAATTTAGAACCTGGGTGATAAGACCATCAAGATAGATGCTTTCGTCATAGATGAAACGACTATCAAATTTCATATTAAAAACCCCAATGCTCGGACAAGTCTTTATGCAGAGGGATCTAGAATATTTGCAAGCTCCCCATGCTTGTGTCTAAGTTGTCTCCGATATTGGCAGACTCACAAGCTCAGCTTAACTCGATGCCCATGTGGGTGACAATTCAAAATGTTCCACCTTCCATGTTCACTTGGAAAGGGCTTAGCTTCTTAGCTAGTCGTGTTGGTCTTCCAATTCGCCTGCATCAAGACACTGAGCTCGTTACGTCCTTTGATGAGGCTAAGGTGTTCATTGATGTTGATTTATCTTCGGATCTGCCATCAACCTTCACGTTTGCAGTCAAAGCGGAAGAATGTACCGTGGCATTCGGATACCCTTGGCTCCCGATGAGGTGCAACATCTGTCAGAAATGGGGTCACCTAGTTTTGTGTTGAGCCATCTTCTGCACCTGCGGAAGGTTCGACAACTCTTCGTCTACCTTCCTCACCTGCAAACAAGCTAGCTATGGAGGAGCCTCTGTCAACGCTCACCTCAGGCCTTGAGGAAGGGGAAATAGCTTGCTTTACGTCTCCTCAACTCGAATGGAATCTTGTCTCGCCGTCGCGTTCCAAAAAAAGTTAAGAAAGAAAAACCAGGTCCATGGGAATGCACTAATAGGGTCACCGTCGAGGTTCGCAGCATTATGTTTAGAAGAAGAGTTAGCATCTCGAGGTTAGCACTAATAGGGTCACCGTTGAGGTTCGCAGCATCATATATTGAAAGAGAAAACAATGCTTAAATCTTCTCAGCCAGCCTACTTTGCACCAACGGACAAAATGCATCGGACTTCAGCTCTGATAGACAAAACTCCATTGTCGGGTATTCCTAACTCTGCATCAGTTAACTGTATCTATGCTACGGCTTCTGCTAACTCTTCACGATCTACTACTGGTTTTGCTGATTTAATCATCTCTGCTCCTGCCTCTGCTTCTCTGTTCTGCCTGTAATTGATTCTCTCTCCTCTGTTCTACCTGCAACTCATTCTCTCTCCTCTGTTTCACCTGTAACTGAGGCTATCTCCTCTGCTCCGCCAGTTACTAAGGTTATCTCCTATGTCCTGCCTGCTTCCACTGCATCAGCTAGCCTGCCATTGGATACTAAACAAAACTCCATAATTCATGAAACGCTGCTTCACAAAGCTATTCTCGAGAGCTCTATTCTCAGTCAATGCACCAGTTAATCTACTGCGTCTCAGCCTGTATCTTTCGTACCTTGTCTCAGTCCAGCTCCAGCTACTTTCCCAAAAATATCTTTGACTTCTACCACATGCGCCATGACTCAGAGCTCCCCTCTCGTGAACACGTCTTCAGATCTCTTGATGTTACACTCCGCTGCTCCCTGTCACCAGACGGTTACCACTCAGAATAACATGATTCCTGAACCTAGATTACCGAACGCCATGACCGGTAAAGTAGTTAAGGTACATAGGGAAGAGCATATATCCATTTTGGCGGCTGAGGAAGTTTCTCTCCAAACAGTGCTCTTCTGGCATGGCAATGTGATGGACGTAACTTCTAAATCTGTGCAGGGTCAACATTCTGATAAAGCTCAATTGAATGCAAAAACCATCTTTGATCCTGTTTCTGAGGGATTAACGGCTTGCACCTATCTGCCCCACTCATCTAAGAACAAAGGAAAAACAAAGGGGGTCAAGAAGCAAAAACAACTCACACAAAGTGCTTTTGGTAAAAGGAACTTCCATAAAAATCATTAATGTTTGCATTCTTCTGGAATATTAGGGGTTTTAATAACAAGCGCAAGCATTCAATCGTTAGGAATTGGATTCTGTCAAAGACCATGTTGTTTGGTAGTGTGTTGGAAACAAGGGTTCAAGGGCCTAGAGCGGCGCAGATTGTGTCTTCTATCTTGCCTACTTGGCCTATGGCCTCCAACTATGAATATAGTCTGCTAGGTCGTATTTGGGTTCTCTTGAGCAATAAGGTTTCTCTTAGAGTGGTGTCGACAAGTGCTCATATGATATCTTATCTAGTCACTCTAGATGACGGGTTGGATTTCCTTTGCTCCTTTATCTATGCATCTAATTTAGGGGAGGAGAGGAAGTTTCTTTGGTCGGAGCTTCAAGAGATAAAAGCTTTGGTTTCTTTCTGTGGTAGGCCATGGATTATCAGATTTTAATGATACTCTAGCTTTGGACGAGCATTTTGGAGGCCTTCCTCTGGCAGCGATTTCTAGTATGTCGGCTTTTACAGAGACTGTTCGGGGGTGCTCTTTGGTTGATATGGTTTTCCATGGTCGTCTACTCACCTGGTGCAGCAAAAGAGAAAATGAGCTGATCTGCAAGAAGCTTGATAGGGTTCTAATTAATGATGATTGGATGCACACTTATCCAAACTCGTTCTGCAATTTCGAGGCAGGCGGTTGTTCAGACCACCTCCGAGGCCATATCCATCTTCTCGGTACAATTCTTAATCCTAGAACTCCTTTCAAATTCTCTAATGCGCTTTTTCAGGTGGATGATTTTTATCCAATGGTGGAGGACTACTGGCACCATACAGAGGAGCTGTTCATTTCCACATCTTCTCTCTTTTGATTCTCGAAGAAGCTGAAGTCACTGAAGCCTCATATCCGAGCTTTGAGCTGTGTTAACCTTCATCATCTATCTAGGCGAGTAGATGATGCATATGTAGATCTTTGTGCATGCCAAGCGGACAACCTTGGCGTTTGAGCAATGGGAGAAGGTCTCTCACTTGGTGGAGGTCTTTCTTCGTCAAAAGGCAAAGTTACATTGGCTGGATGTTGGGGATAAGAATAATCATTATTTCCATAATGCGGTCAAGGTACGTCATGCTCGAAATTCAATTAGAGAAATTATGAACCAAGATGGAGTCACCCTCAAACAACCCGAGGAGATAAAGTCAGAGGCGGTAAGGTATTTCAATGATATTTTTACTCACACTCTTCTGGATTTTACAGGTGTTACAACTTCAGATTTGGATACGCTTCTCTTGTTTTGCTGCTCCGCGGATGAAAAGGCCCGGCTTTGCTCGGTAGTTTCCCCCGAAGAGATTAAAGGAGTCCTTTTTTCCATGCCGTCTAATAAATCTCCGGGTCCTGATGGGTACACAGTGGAGTTCTTTAAGGAGTTATCGTCCATTGTGGGTAAGGACTTTGTGGTAGCAGTCCAATCTTTCTTTTTCCGCGGCTTCCTTACAAAGGGGATCAACACAATAATTTTGGCTCTAATACCTAAGAAGACGGATGCAAAGGTTATGAAAGACTATCGCCCCATTTCCTGTTGTAATGTGCTCTATAAAGTGATCTCGAAAATTTTGGCAAATCGACTAAATGATATCTTGGATGGGTTCATTGCTCCCAATCAATCAGCGTTTATTAAGCATCGGTACCTTATGGAGAATCTCCTCTTAGCCTCGGAACTGGTTAAGGACTATAATAAGGTTGACATTGCAGCCCGTTGTGCGGTGAAGATAGACATCTCCGTAGCTTTTGAATCGGTTCAATGGTCTTTTCTCCTCAAAGTGCTTAATACCATTCATCTCCCAGAAATCTTGATACACTGGATTCGGCTGTGCATCATTACACCCTCTCTCTCGGTTCAGGTAAATGGTGAACTAGCAAAGTTTTTCCAGAGTATCAGAGGTATGCTTAATACCATACGCTGCTCTTTATCACCATATCTTTTTGTTGTTTCCTTGAATGTTCTTTTGATGATGCTTAATAGGGCGGCGGCTGCAGGGAAGATGTGGTATTACCTGGGTTGTCGTAGTCTGTCTATTACTCACCTCTGTTTTGCAGATGATATTCTAGTGTTCTCGGATGGAAAGCCTCGCTCTATTGCATGTATCTCGGATGTATTTTCAGAGTTTGTAGGTTCTCGGGGCTCCAGATAAGCCTTGAGAAATCCACTCTCTTCCTGGCGGGGATCTTAGAAGCATCTCGATCCACTAGCACCGCTCGATTCCCGTTTGCTATGTGAAATCTTCTAGTGAAGTATCTAGGGTTGCCGTTACTCACGAAGAGGATGTCAAAGATGGACTTCCAACCTCTGATTGATAAGATCATGGCTCAGATTCATTCTTGGAAGCATCCTTTTCTCTCTTTCGCGGGTAGGCTTCAACTTATTACTTCGGTTATCTCGAGTCTAACAAATTTCTGAATCTCTGTGTTTCGTTTGTCGAGTGCTTGTATCAGGGAAATTAAACAAATCAGCGCCGCTTTTCTTTGGTCTTGGCCGGATCTTAACCCCAAGAAAGCTAAGATGGCTTGGAAAGATGTTTGTCGTCTTAAGAAGGAGGGAGGATTAGGTATCAAATCAATAGAGTATACAAATAAAGTCAGCTACTTTAAGCTTATCTGGATGATTGCTTCAGTTCGGTTATCTCTATGGGTATACTAGGTTCATAAAAACTTGATTCGTTCTATTTCATTTTGGTCGGTCAATATGGCTTCATCAGCGGGTTCTTGGATTTGGTGGAAGTTAATTAAATACCGAGATCAGGCTAAGTCTTTCCATAAGATGGAGGTTTGGAATGGTCAGGAAACTTCCTTTTGGTTTGATGCTTGGACTCCTTTAGGTCGTCTTCACGATATATTAGGCGATAGGGGATGTATTGACATGGGGATTCCACTATCGTCTACACTGGCTGAAGTCTTTACTACTCATAGAACAAGACGGAGGCGGTCTTCATTGCTGAACACTATTGAGGAGAAAATAGAAAAGAATCATTAGTAGTACGGCGCCAGATTTATCCTTTTGGCGACATGCCTCGGGTATTTATAAACAAGTCTTCTCATCAAAAAATACTTGGATCAGCTGAGGACTGTTCATGCGATAACAAACTGGTACAAAGGTGTATGGTTCTCTCTTGCAACTTCAAAAATTCTTTTACGGTATGGCCTGTAGTTCACAATAGGTTATCAACGGGAGATAGGATGCTGGCTTGGGCTCATGGGGCCAACTTGGGTTGTGTGTTGTGCTAGGAAGCTTTGGAAACTCAAGATCATCTTTTTTTTAGTGCAGGTTTCCGTCACTCATATGGGCTAAGCTTACATCTACTCTTTTCCAGACAAGGTATGTAGCTCAATTTGGAGAGATTGTTGCTATTATATCTGGTTCTGTATTTGTTGGTAATCGCAGGTTCCTATTGAGGTATGTATTCCAAGCGACAGTTTATATTTTATGGCAAGAGCGTAACCAGCGCAGACATGGGGAGCAGTTTAAGAACTAATCTTGTCTTACCAAAGACATTGACCAAATAGTGCAAAATCGTCTTTCAACCATCCAAAGGAATGGAAGTTTCAGCGGCATCTTATGCGACTGGTTTGGTTCTAGGGATATTAAATCTTTTGATGTTTGTTTTTTTTTCTTTGATTGTATTTCTTTCGGCTCTATCATTAATGGTGTGTACTTTTTTTCCAAGATCCGGTTTTGTCCCAACTGGGTTTTCCGGGCTTGGGTTTTAACGAGCCCACCATTATTGATTCTCTTCTGAGCTTTTTGATTTTCTTCTATTCTGTTCATAAAACTCGGTAACAATTGTAAAAAAGTTTTTTTTTTTTGAATATAATTTTACATACTATTAAAAAAAAAAGAACGAGCATAATTGAAGTTATGTGTGATTCTTGGTTTGTAGTACCTCGCTTTGGGGTTTTCTTGGACATAATCAAAAGAGCTGTTTTGGCATGGTTTGCTTCGATAAAAGCTCCCATATTTGATGGTTTCCTGATGATTCTTTAACCTTATCTGAAATGCACTAGTATATTCTTCTAGGGACATCTCCACTTGGGTGTTCTCATCTCCAGGTAAGGCTGGATGGTCTTCGGCTTGATTTTCTCAAGTATTATGGATTCCACTAGAGAGACTAGTCTTCTTTGGATGGATTTTTGAGTTAATATCCAAGCCTAGGCCTGTTGCTTAATTTGGGCAAAATTCATCCTTCTTCTTTGGTTTTTGCTCAATTGGCTCGTTCATTTTCCTCAGTGGGCAGCTTCGCTTTGCCTGTGGTACTGATTACCACATCACCTTGCTTTTGGCCACCTATATAGTTCATATATATTTTTTTCTAAACACAACCTTCTATTCCAATATCTTGATAGCATTGAAATTCATGATGCTTACCAACATTGTTTACCAACTTTTGATTAGCTTGGAGAAACTTGTATATTTCCTCATTCAACACCTTAATCTCCGTACAATGAAAATCATTCACTTTAACCTTTGAATAGCTCCCATGATTCACAAAAGCTCTCATTATCTCATTATGAAAAGGTTGAGACCTCGTTCCTTAGCCTAGCAATGCGTGAAATAGAGAAAATATTAGCCAAAACACCCTCTTGAATTGATCCCAAGAAGTAAGAGTTGTGAGATAAGTTCTTTTTCCACATATGAGCTTTATCTCCAAGAGAGAACGGAAAGAGTCTAAGATTGAATGTATCTTCTGAGATCCCATTGATCTTCGCCGTACCACAAAACCGATAAAATTGATCCAAGTGATCAAGAGGATCCTCCATAGCAAGTCCATGAAACTTTGAGCCTTGTACCATATTGATGAGGCTAGCCTTGATCTAAAAATTTTTGTTCTCCACCGATGGTGGACGAATACCGGCTCTGTTCCCATGAATGTTGGACTCATCAGAAATATCAATTGGCCTAAACTCCGGTTGTCCATTAACCGGTGCATGTTGTTGAACACCAATGCCTTGCAAACCACCAAGTGAAGTTTGAACACAAAACCCTGGCAGATTAGTCCTTTGGTTAATCATTTCCAAGTGCCTCGAACGTTCTTCACGCTCTCTAGCTCTTCGCTCTCTCACTTTCCATCTATTTTCTCTCTCAAGTTGACTCAAATCCTCAACAAAATCAAGAACTTCACCTTGGTTACTTCTCTATTGCATACAACTTGAAAACACAAAAGATAAAACTAAGAGAAATAGTTAGTATCAAAATAAAGAGAATAAAATCTTAGTCTTGAAACAAAATTAAATCCTAATGGCTAACACGTAGATTCCCTGACAATGGCACAAAATTGATAGTTTGTTATTTTTATTCTATCAATTAATCTATTGTACGTTAAGTATTTTAGGATCAATCCATGAGGAAGCTAGTTTAAAACGCAATAGGAATACACATTTTCATTTTAATCTAAGCAATAAAATTTTTGCATTTTTGAAACCAAATTTGAAAGTAAATGAAAACGGAAAATGACTAAAAACGGTTTTTGGAATCAATTAAAGGAAATCAAAATTTTGGGATAAAAGTAGGGGACAAGGGTGATCATTTGCTAACTAGTGAAGATTAATCTATGATGTCTTGATATTTTAATGGTTTTAGAACCTCTTTTCTTCTTTATTTTGTGCATTTACACTAGCATTTAGGCTTGTTTATATGCATTTTGCATATGCAAACCCTAGCTCCAACGGACCAGCTCCACGAAAAAATTGCCTACAGGATAATATGATGAAGACCCAAGATCCAAACCCATCCAAACTGGAACCGGGTCAATCCGGCTGACTCTATTTGGACTATTTAAGCAATTTTAGACCTAATTTTTAGTCAGATCTTAATTTCCTTTGAACTATTTGCCTCGTTTGGATATTTCTCACGAACATTGTATGCATTTTGATATTTCAATTTACCAATCTTTGTTTTCTTCTTAATATTTTCATCGATTCACCAATGAATCATGATTAACCAAAGATCAACCTTGTTTATTTTTAGAGCTTTTGGAATGATAGATTTGGGTGATTAACTGTAGATTACTGGAGTTTACGCTTGTAAAAATTAAGATTCATGCTTGATAGGGGTTATTAATGCTAAATTAGCCTTGATCAAACTAGTTTAAGTCTTAGGCATTTTCACACCCACAAAGTGTTTGATGAAATGCCAAACCAAAATGTCAAGAGGTTTACATTCATAACCTATGGAAATAGTTGATTACGGTGTTTAGTGGTCATTTAAGCTTGATGATAATTCTCATTGATCATTTGATAGCTAACGAGAGTTATTGATTATTGGATGATTAGTGCCACAAAAGTATATTAGTTGAGACAAATGATAAGAAGAGGTTTAATAACTTAAAAGATTCAAAATTATACAATGTTCTTAAGAAAATCTCCGAAAGAGTGTTAGAGAAATTTAAAACAAAGCAGAAGTGTTTCTCATTAAATTTAGAGGTATTTATATGAGGAAGCAAAATTATGGGTTAAATCAAATTAACCCGAGTCAAACCCAGTTTTGAGGCATAAAAAATTTGGATTGGTTCTAGCGGTGTCGCAAAACCGCTATATCTGGCCGCATGGAGCTAGCGGTGTCGCGATCCCTGTAGTGTCTCCCCGCCTTGGTCCAACAGTGTTACAATTCCGGTAGCATGATCCCGCCAGATCTTCATGTGTTTCTTCAAATCTTCTTAACTTCCTAATGGCAAGTCCAAATTCACTTCTGTTTTAACCCATATTCCTCATTTTTTATTTTCGTCAATCTAATAGTGGTGTTTTCTAGGTACTTATCATGTATCTTTTAGGACCTCTATGTGTAAGCTCCAAGTCTCCAAATATTCAAACCACCTAAAAGGGACACAAACTATGAAAATTCAAGATATACAACCTGAGACTCAAAAATGCACGATAATGCAAAATTGATACTAAAATGCACATACGCAACTCCTAAGCGATGCAAGATGAGATAAAAGTTGTTGTAGTATAGTGGTAAGTATTCCCGCCTGCCATGTGGGTGACCCGAGTTTGATCTCCGGCAACGGCGTCAAAATTGATAGTTTTATTTTTACTCAATCAATTAACCTAATGTACGTTAATTAATCTAGGATCGTTCCACAAGGAAGCTAGTTTAGAACACACTACGAATACAAATATTTATTGTGTTTTTGAAACCAAATTTGAAATGAAATGAAAGCGGAAAATAACTAAAAGCAGTTTTTGAAATCAATTAAAGGAAAATGAAATCTTGGTAAAGAGATAGGGGACTAGGGTGATCATTTGCTAACTAGTGGAGCCTAATCTATGATGTCTTGATATTTTAATGGTTTTAGAACCTATTTTCTTCTTTACTTTTTTTTTGCATTTACACTAGCTTTATGGCTTGTTTAGATGCATTTTGCATATGCATATGTTTACTTAGGTTTTTGGAGTGGAGTAAGGTATATGTAATAATACCTGAAATGGGAGGGGGTTATTATCTTCTCTTAGGGGGGTTTCTAAAGATATTGAGATGATATGATTGTGAAATTTTATTTATTTGCCGTATAGTATGGAGATGTAATTTGGGTTTTTGATTCGGCTATTAAAAAAAAGCGAAGAATAAGGTATAAATAGAACCAAATCAAAAGAAAAATAAAGTCAATGTTTTTTTTCAAAATGACTATGATATGGAAGCATTGGTATCATTTGACATTTCAAAAATATTGTCGAAAATATCGGGTTTTGTCATGTGGTGTGCTATATAAAGTCTACGACAAGAGATGCTATCCACGTAAATAATTCGCATAAAAGTAAGATCGAATAGGGAGGAGAAAAATAATGGATTGATTTAGTGATGCGTTAGCGAATAAAGCTTATTTATGGAAAACATCATTAGATTCACATTTTTAATATATCTTTCTAATTGTATGGCGCATATTTATGGTTATGTAAAATTTTGTTTTCTGAAAGTTACGTATACTGACTTTGTCTTTTTGATTTAATAAAGTTATTGGAAGAAAAAATAAAATAAAATAATAAATCATAGCATGTTAGCATGGTTGATACACATGCAACGTCGTTACAAAGTAGACCGGTGAAAAAGAATAAAAGAGTCTTTAGAAAGGCCCAAATAAATAGAAAATATGTTTCCAAAACAGACACCGATGAAAATATCAAACACGTTACAAAAATTAATAGATGAGATATTTGAGCGCATGTCCACTCTACGACCACACGCATTCTCCGATTTTTCGGTCATGAATTTACTTACCATTTACAAAACTGAAGGCCAAGAAATTACATAACATTTCGCCTGTTTAGCTAACTATTCGCAACATTCTTTGCTTGTCTACTTAATTGCATAATTTGTTTTTTGAATAAATGTAAAATTATATTCAAGAATTTTTTTTTACAATTTTTGTTACTGTTTTAAAGATTTTAGAAGAAAAAACGAGCTCGATAAATTAATGTCGAAAGGGGAAAGACTCGTTAAAATTCCAACCCGGAAAACTCAATTAAGACAAAACCGAGTTGTGGAAAAAATAGTACATCCTCCTTTGGAGCGAGCTGAAAAAATTGAACAGGAAAGTTAAAAAAAATATAAATGAGAACCAAAAAAGATAGGATGAAGAACCCCAGCAGAGGAGAAACAAACAAAACCTTCCCCATCAGACCCTAATTGAGAACCAAACTTGCAATCCATCCCAGAAAAGACATTTTCACTGAATAGTTATGAGTTTATTTCGAACTGTTTTATCCATTTCACAAACCAACCTGTCCGAATGAGTGGGAATTTCGCCATGACGCCTCTTGTTTCTCTCCCATTACAAGAAAACAGAGAGATTGCTACAAACACAATCGTCAAAAAATCCAAAAAAGTGACAAATTTGCGACAACCATAAGCTGTTGGAAATTTCTCGTCGCAAAATCTAAATCATCGCAAATTTGTCACTATTTAAGATGACTTTGCGACGGTTTAAACGGTGGCAAATTTGCAACAAGTTTGTGACGAATGAATGATTATAAAATTGAAAATATTTTGCTACGATTTTGTGACAAATGCACAACATAATAAATCGTCACAAATCAATAGTAAAAAGTTGTGACGAAAAAGAGACGGAGTTTCAAAAAAATATATCGTCCCAAATCCATAGCAAAATTTTGTGACGAAATAGTGACGGATTAACATCTTCTATGATCGTCTCTAACTAGTAGCAAATTATTGAGACGGTTTTGTGACAAGTTTACTATTTTCATAATTGTCTCAAACTTGTAGCAAATTTTTGTGACGACTTTGAGACAAGTATATTTATTTATTAATTTGTATAAATATTACTGTTTTAATTAGAAAGAAATTAATTTCATAATTCAAATTCTAATTAGAAAGTAATTAATTCCATAATTTAAATTCTAATTAGAAAGAAATTAATTAAAAACTTTGAATCCTAATTGTCCAGAAAACTAAAGATGCAAATAAAAATTTTCTGAAAATCTACATTAACAAATACAAATCTAAAAGGGGAAATCATAAATTATGATGAGGAGGACATGTGATTCTAAAATTGAGGATCTTGGCGTTGGATCCAGTTGACGACCTGGGACAAAGCTGATTGAGTGTCATGCAATGCAGACTGGGTGTTGTGATTTCAGTTGCTTTCGTCCTTGTACTTAGCCTTCTGTAACTCATTCTCAGCCGCTTTCTCTACAATCATCTTCTGCGCAACCAGAAGTTGTTCTTGCAAAGAAGCAAGAGTTGAGGTGCAACTTGACGTACCTCATTGATTGGTAGTCCCGTATATGCGCTCCATACTTCCCATGCCATAAGTTTTGCCCCGCTTGTTAAGGATTGACGACTTCAAAATATACATACATATTAAAAAAGGATAATAAGAAATCATAAATTGTATACAAAAGTTATATTTTAATACTTGTAGGACTATGGCATTAAGTTCATTCGTCGATAGGTGAGGTCGTTCCGTACTTCTTTCTTCGGTAGTGCCTATGATTTGAGAAAGTCAATCCTCTAATATGAAATGTCTAACATATTTCCTTTGCTTTCATATCCATGTATATCCCATCAGGTCGAGTATGCGTCTTCTGAAATACCTCTCCAATAGACACATGCCTACCTAGTGCTTCTTCCTATGTTAAATAAAACATAATATACATTACTATATTAAAATAATTTATGTCATCAAAAGTAAGTTTTACGGACCATCTCGCCGTGTATATGACCGTATGAATTTTTGTCTGATAAATGTTTGTGTATCCCAAGTCGACCACACTCTGAGTTCCTAGAGTTGGAAGCTTTGCTACTCTTTGACATTGCTTCCTCTGTTTCCCAGTACTCGCACATGAGAGCCCAAAGCTCGGCCCTAATCCACGGCGGACGCGCCTTACCTTTAACTTGACTAACCATTCCTCTCATCCTTCGTCCACAGACAATATTAAACTCATCCTTAACAACCTATGTAATCGATGGATCCCAGATATAGCGACGCTGCCAACAAAAGATTCAAGTAAATAATAGGAAAAACTATAAATAAAATAATATAAGTTTTATTATAAAAAATACCACAAATTCGATGAAATATTGGTCTTGTTTCCGTGGGGGCGTGACACCCCAACTATAATATGGGCCGTCAAATTTTTTCTTCAGGATTTTTGAGATTGCACGAGGTAGTTTTCCATGGCAGATGAACTTCTTACATATCTTGTATTTTGGGGAGGACGCCAACTAACCGAAGCAGGCAAAGAAGCTCCAACAGTTATGTATTAAACAAAAATTCTTAAACAAAAATATTTATTAAATAAATCAAATAATAAAAACGAAATTTAATTAATGCCTTACTAATCTAAGAATTTTATAGATAATTCATGTAATTATAAAATTTTAAACACAAATCTATTATCTATTAAACACAAATTCTTAAACACAAATTCTCACAAATATTTTATAGATAACAATCAAAACTATAGACACGAAATATTTAAACACATATCTATTATCTATATATATTATAAATCAAAAAGGAAATCTACAAATCAACACATCTAATCCTATAAATCATAAACGAAATCTAAAAATCTACAATATACAAATCCACACATCTAATCCTATAAATCAAAAATTAAATCTAAAAGTCTACAATCTAGAAATCCAAATGAAATCTACAAATCTACCAATTAACACACATCTAATCCTATAAATCATAAATGAAATCTACAATCTACAAATCCAAACGAAATCTACAAATCTACAAATTAACACACATCTAATCCTATAAATCATAAATAAAATCTAGAAATGCACAAAATTATCTAACACACACCCAATTTTCGAGTTTACTAATGGTGTCTATAAAAATAACTAGATAAACAAAGTTAAGTATTTAGATAATCTAACCCAGATTTGAAGAAATCAAATAGTGTGGAGAACAAGGATTTGGAGATTATGATGAAGAGCTTGTTGGATGAGCAAAAGTGGCAGAGCTATTTGAGATTGATGATGAAGTTTTACGGTTTTTAAAGTATATTTGCGGTTTTCGAAGTGGTAGGTTAAAAGTTTTAATGTGCTACGGTTTTGTGACAAAAAAAAGTGTTGGAAAAGGGAGGTCGTCACAAAACTGTAGCAAATTTTGTTACGGATTTGCGACGACAAGGCCAAAAAAAAAACATTGGTTTCTTGCAACCTCGGAGATTAAAGAAAGTTACATGGTCATGGGGGTTTAAAGACACGGAGCACACAACCACTGTGTCACGGTTGTCTATAGGAATATCTTAACAATATTAATATATATGCTTTGTAAATGTACTTTTCAAAAATATATATGTATAAAAGGTTTTTAATTAGATATGTATAACAAATCATATTAACATAACTAAAGTTATATATATATATATATAGAATTTACTTTACATTAAACATATAAATATATATGATTTAAAAGAGATTTATAAGTATAGTTCTAAGTTAGGAAAAATTACCTATACATAGTTAAAAAAAACCATAATTCAATGTTTTCTTATATACATATAGTTATATATACATAGTAATATATATATATATATATATCAAACATATACATATATATATATATATTTATACTGTGGTTGTCACAAAACCGTAGCAAATTTTGTAACGGATTTGCGACAACAAGGCCAAAAAAAAAATTTGGTTTCTTGCAACCTCGGGGATTCAAAACTAAATTGCATGGTCATGTGGGGTTAAAGACGCAGAGCACACGACCACTGTTCCATGGTTGTCTACAGGAATATCTTAAAAATATTAATATATATGCTTTGTAAATGTATTTTCAAAAATATATATGTACAAAAGGTTTTTAATTAGGTATGTATAACATATCATATTAACATAACTAAATATATATATATATATATATATAGAATTTATTTTATATAAAACATTTAAATTTATATATGATTTAAAAGAGATTTATAAGTATAGTTCTAAGTAAGGAAAAATTAGGTATACATAGCTAAAAAACCATAATTCAATGTTTTCTTATATATATAGTTATATATATATATTTATATATACATAGTTATATATATATATCAAACATATACATATATATACGTATATATATACATTTATACTGTGGTCATCACAAAACCGTAGCAAATTTTGCTACGGATTTGCGACGACAAGACCAAAAAAAAGGGTTTCTTGCAACCTCATGGATTTGAAATTAGTTGCATGGTCATGGAGCACACGACCACTGTGTCACGATTGTCTACGAGATTATCATAACATTATTATATATATGCTTTGTACAAAATTTTAGCTGTTTCAATGGACGCACACATTAAATATGTTTCAAATAAATGTTGTTTTACCTAATTTTCTAAGTGCCCACAAACTTTTAAAAGTTTTTTCCTTATACCTAGATTTTAGACTTGGTGAATTCGTACATACTTAACAATGCTGTAAATGCAAGAAGATGGATGTACACTCGAATTGATGAACAAACCAATGGATTATCGGCGGAGTTTGTCCAAGGAGTAGAAAGCTTCTTGAATTTCGCAAGCAACCAGTCGATTGCACAAAGCAGTGGAGGTAAATTTTATTGTCCTTGCTTAAGTTGTGAAAACAACAAATTTCTGAAAGATATAAAATTTGGGACCATATTTTAAGCCGTGGGTTTATACCCAATTATTATGTTTGGTATTGTCAGGGGGAAGAGATGAATGTTGATTTAGGTGGAAGCCACTTTAGTGGTGACAATGGAAGTAGAATAGATATTGGGCATAGATTTTTAGATAATAGTTTTGTGTCCATGGTAAATGATGCATTTCTGGGAAACCACAAAATAAATCACAACTTTGACGAAGGTGGTCCTCAAATCGATGAAGCTCCTAATCTGAATGCACATAAATTTTTCAATATGTTAGAATCAGCTAATTTGCCATTGTATGTTAGAATCATCTAATTTGAGAAGGTCACTCAAAACTATCTTTGACCGCTATATTCATGAACAACAAGTCTGATTTCAACATGGCTGAGAAATGTGTTGATTCGTGGGCGAACTTGTTTTCTGAATATTTGCCTGATGGAAATCAGGCAACATGTTCATTTTACAAAATAGAAAAATTGATGAGAAATCTAGGTCTCCTTTTTTATACAATTGATGTGTGTGCGAACAATTGTATGATTTTCTGGAGAGAAGATGAAAAATGGGAAGTATGCAAATATTGTAACCAACCTAGATATAAAATTATTGATGGATGCACAAAAATACCATTTAGCAAAATGTGGTATTTACCAATTGCAGACCAGCTTCAGAGATTGTATCAGAGTGAGAATACGGCGGCGGCAATGATTTGGCATGTTGAACATTAGTTTGTAGAAGGAGAAATGTGTCATCCATCTGATGGGAAGGAGTGGAAGAGTTTCCAACGATTACATCCAAACTTTAGTGAGGAACCATGAAATGTATATCTAGGATTATGCACCGATGGATTCAATCCCTTCGGAATGTCTGGCAACCATTTGTTATGACCTGTGATTTTAACTCCATATAACTTACCTCCGAGTATGTGTATGAAGGAGGAGTATTTATTCTTGACAATATTGAATTTTGGGCCTAATCATCCACGCTCAAGTTTAGATGTGTTCTTAAGGCCACTTGTTGAGGAGTTAAAGGGTCTATGGGACATTGGGGTGGAAGAGTATGATGTCTCAAGGAATCAAAATTTTATGTTAAAAGCTGTGTTATTGTGGAGTATTAGCGATTTCCCTGCTTATGGTATATTGTCAGGTTGGACAACTCACGGTAGATTATCGTGTCATATATGTATGGAAGATAAAAAGTCATTATGTTGCCTAATGGGAGGAAATCGTGTTGGTTTGATTGCAACAGAAGGTTTTTGGATCCAAATCAACCATTACGGAAAAATAAAAGGAAATTCTTAAAAGAGAAGCATTTTGTGAATGAAGAAACCACCCACCAACTATACAGGGGCCGAAATACACGAGAGAATTAAGGAAATTAGTCCACCTTAAATAGGAGACTGCAGTGGCAATGGTCATGATCCAAAGAAAGTATATTTTGGGAGTTGCCATACTGGAAGGATCTAAACTTGCAACATAATATGGATGTTATGCATATAGAGAAGAATTATTTTGATAACATCATGAATACGTTGATGAACGTTAAAGATTGATCCAAGGACAATGTTAAGTAACGTTTAGATCTTCAAAAATTTTGTGCCCATTCTAAATTTCACCTCGACAGCACCGGCAAAGTTCATTTTCCAGTATTTAGATTGACAGAAGTCGCGAAATAACAGTTATTATTATGTGTTAAGCATAATGTCAAATTCTCTGATAGGTACTCTGCCGACTTAGCTACTTGTGCCGATTTAGACGGATGTAAATTCTCCGGTATGGAAAGTAATGATTGTCATGTATTCTTCGGAAGACTATTTCCTTTCATATTTTTAGAACTTCTCCCCCGAGATGTACACCTTGTAATATCAGGTAAAGTTGTAAGTTAATTGATTTCGTAAACCAATGTTTAAACATTATATTTATATACCATACAATTTTATATATGTAGGGATTAGTGTATTTTTTAGGGATTTATGTTCTACATCTTTGCAACTACATCATATTCAAATGATGAAGGACAACATTGCATATATATATATATATGTGTCATACGTGGATCGTTATAACATAACGACAAAGGAGGAAACAAGAGTTTAATCCAAAGCCGCCAGATAACACATTGAGATTAACATGGAGCAGCCCATATAAAAATATCTCACACTCCCAAATCTATGTTTTATTCTAATTATCGACCTGGTAATGCATTTCAACTCTATACATTTCCAGGAAAAAGAAGTTACCTAGAGTGGGAAAGAAAGATAGATGATTGGTTTCATTAAAATGCATCCTAAAAAGAGAGATTAGCTTATGCAATTGGCCAACTCACTGGAAACGCTTATAAATGGTGGTTGCAAGAAGTATATGAACACTAGTACAACTAGGAGCCCACTATCACCACGTGGGAAGTTCTTAAAGAACTTTTGAGGAATAAGTATGCACCAAAGGGTTTGGTACCGAAATAAGCTTATAGCCCTAAGCCAAACAAAATACCCAAGCATTTTCTAAATAAGAAAATGGAGGATAAGGCCACATCTCAACCAAAAAATTCAACTGAACAAGTCGTAATTCACAAGTAAATCGTAAATCCATCTCTTGAATCAAGCGGTGAACAAAACCAATATAAGTCCCCTAATCTTTCAAGATCCAAGGAAGTCACTTGTTATAAATGTCATAAGAATTGACATAATTCTGCAACCTGCCCTGAAAAACAAGAGCTAAATATCACTTCGTTAGCATCAAAACACAGCCCACCAAACTCAAGTAGTGAAGTAGTTAATCCATTTTTAGAAAATTACAGTTCTAGTGTGATGCACTTGCTCTTGTCAAGGGATGTTGAGAACTTATCTTTCTTTTCTATCAAAAACCTTTCAAGTTCGATCACTTTGATGGTGCGTATATCTAACAAAACCCAGTCTCTTTGGTGTGTATATCCGAAGGATTGAAATGACTTATCAAATTCTTTCCACATCCTTTGCGGTGTCATTCATTCCACATACCTTGTCATTCATGCTTCACAGCTTCTTTCCAACAAGGATTATCCAGCTCTCAATCTTCTAGGTCCCGATTCGTGGGTAGGATGGCATCATAGCTGAACCTAGGGGAAGGAAATGCCAAAAGCGGATGCTATCTTCCCTCGAATCAGCTAGATAGAGCAGATTTCTTCATGACCTGCGATAATTGAGTTATGGAGTCTGTGAATTAAAACCATTAGGACATCACAATTGCCTGCTTTTTCATGACCAGTGAAAGTTGAGATATGAAGATGTTTTCTATAGTTACGTAAGTTACAAAAGTAGTCTTGTTCTATAGTAGTGTTGTGATTTCTAGAATACACCTTAGAAAAACATGAATGAAAATTGCTGAAACTATTGAGAACCACAGTCCCCGGATAGGTCCCCATCGCCCAACGATTTACATTGTTGAATTTACTTACACATTTAATAGTTTACTTTTAGTTTAGAAAGCCCAAAAAATCTCTTAATATTAGTTTTATTCTCAAAGAATCTAATGGTGTAACTTAGCGCCAAAAAGGTTGATGTGTGTGGTTTAATACTTCAAAATTTTACCTAATTAAACCAACACAAAATTTGCATGTGCACAATAAATTTTGAATTCTTTCTATTTCTAGGACACTCTTTTATTTTCTGTATTAATTTTTGTTTTTATTTTCATTGCGTTTAAGAACTTTTATTTCCCTCAAGTTTTAATCTTGTGTTTTGCAGTGATGATTGGGGGTCAAGACTTAGGAAGTGTACATCCTTACCAAGACATCGGACGACTTGAACACGACCGAAGAAGACATAGATGCCAATTACAGATGGCCGACGGAAGGAAGAGATAGACTCGAAAGAGATTTCAAAGGAAAAGATAAACTCGAAAGAGGTTTCAAATGATAAATTGTAGGAGATAAAGAACGAAGCTTGATGGAAGTTAAAGGAACTAAGTCTCTGCTACATAAAGGTTTTCAAGGAGGAGAGGATTATGAAAGATTCAAAGAAGTCTACTCATGTATGGCTACTAGGATTCTACATAACAATGAGTTGGGGCTAGAAATCTTAACAAACAAGCACCTAACTCATTTAAGTAAAAGAAAAATCAAAGGAAACATGTATCACACACAAGGTAAGTTTAGAAAACAAAAGACAAAATGGGAGGCAAGCCTGCGCTCCACCGAGGCTCAGTGCCGCGCCAAAATGGTCATCCATCTCGGACGCGAGATTTGGTGCCGCGCCAGCAGCCACTGGAGTGGTTCCGAGTTTTTCCTGTCCTAATTCTTCCCATGAAGTTTACTGACCAAATAAAGCTAAACTGATACTTTTTTCTAGATACAACTCAACTAAAAATATGTAGGCGAAGGTAAGTTTACTAAATCCCGGTTTTAAGCGAAAAATTTGTCAAATAAACAAACAATACCACTGATACGGTCATTGAAGCCACACATTGTTAATGAGACCCTGGTCTAACTACTTCCACACTAACCCATCTTGACGCTTATTACACCAAGTGTAGCTGGGACCCTTAAACGACATATCGACCAAGGACCAATACCTAACCGTATCTTGAAACACATCATACATGGCATTAAGACTTGGGTCGTTGATGAAAACGAGTGCTCAGCTAAGTATAAAACCTCAATGAAATCCTTTGTACACATCCAAGACTTGCCTCGATAATTATTTGAATCTTGTTGGTTCTTAAGATCTCGCCAAAGCTCACACCTTTCCTCCAAGATATTTGGAGCATAGATAAACGTACAAAGGAAATCCTCCAAGGAACCCTCCAACTTAACCAAACAAGTAATTAACTAACTGGTTTTACTCACCACTCTTAGATCCACTTTGTTACTCCACATTACCCAAATCCTAACGAGAGGATTGTGTTCATAGTTGGACCATAGACCAATCCTGAAAGATATAACTAGCAATATGGCATGTTTTACTCTCGGTGACTCAGGTTTCTAGGAGCCCGGCAAACTCCATAGAATTCAACTTAATAAAATTTCTTACCACATAATGTTTCCTCGGTTTATTAAATCCGCGAACGTTCCAAGGGAAACACGACATTAATGTTTTTTTGTGAGTTCCTCCGTCCGATAGCTCCGAGATTAGAATCCACTATTTTTTTAGAAGTCTTAGCAAAATATTTATGAGAAACCTTTGATGATCTTGGGAATGGTGTTCGAGACAAATGCACTGCTGCGATCCATCAACAAGAGTCAACAGAGGTATTAGCTAACCCCGACTCCTCTAGTTCTTCTGGAACTCCTAGCGTCGTTATGTCTTCACTACTTTCCAGACCATTTTGGCGAATAGAATGCTACATCTTGATATTAGACCCCTTTCCATCCATACTCCCAGATTTAGACTCAGTTGTAATATCAGAATTACCCTCAGCCGGATGAGTAAACTCAGTTTCCCCCCTAGATTGAGTCTCAATTGTCGAGCGAGAGTGTATGCCTTAGGTTCATCCATCATTTCGTCTCCATGATCCTGCAAAACTGCGTATCATGAGGGGGAAACAATTGTAACCTTACCAAAGAGCAAACCTCCTGAAGTCGTTGTAGTTACAGCCGTGCTCAAAGTTTTGACATTCTGTTTGCCACCTGAATGAGTAACAGTATACCAACCATTATCTGTTGATTTCAGAACTGGAGATAACAAGCTAATCTCACCCTCCTCAAATTCCGAATACTCATCCTTTTGAAAAGCCAGACACTTAACATCAGCAAACCAGCGATCAGACTCTGTTGCACAAACCTTTGTATTGGTGTGCATGCTTTGTTCTGCAGCCACTGCGCTAGTCGTAATCCCACAGTTTGATCGCTGATTTGATTTTATCAACTTTTCACACCAGCAACCCCCCGATTTTCAGCCGCAGAGCTTGTCGTAACCACAATGTCTCAGTGCTCATTTGATTTTTATCGCCTCATAACATCAACATTTCCTTTAGTACTATATTCCTCAACCACACATGTGGTAGAATCGACTGGAGTGCTCTTTTTTTGTAGCCAAAGAGGTTGTCGTACTCACAATATTTGAGCGATGTATCAATTTTGATCGCTGGAGAGATGCCACACAACCTTACACAGTGTGTTCCCATTTCCGACAAGTGCTACAATGTGGCGGGAGGCATGGAAATTTATACGAAACCTAAACTTCTTTATCTCTAATCTGAAAAAATAATGTTGAGGTAGAGTTTTAACAAAAAATTTTGCTTCCTCGAAGTCTTAGACTAACTCGGTCTCGCGATGGAGACAAATGGAAACGCCGAGAGGGCTTGCGAGAAAACTAAGAACTTTCCATGAGAAGAGAGAATGTGGGGCGTTCTTCAGTTCAACCCACAATTGCATGGAAGTGACTTCCAACTAAGGATCTTCTTCGATTGGGGTCCACAGGGATACTATCATTGGTATCTCATATATATTCCACATACAACGTCAGAGCACACATTGTCTCGCTACTTTATGTCGGATACGAAATTTTACCGTACTTTCATTCACCTCAAAGGTATCCACTTTGATAGACTTATCCCCTATGTTCCATATCTTATTAATGATCACATGAATTTTGATGATGTGCAGTGCTGCTGACGTGAATCGGCCAATCAAACTACTTGACACTCAAACTTTGATAGAGAAGTCTTTTTTCGAAGTGAAGGCATGATTTCCTTTGAACGTGTTCCCACATGACGCCTTCAGTAGTACATTCAGCCACCATTGGCCCTGAAAGCTTGGCGGATGTCAACCCCTGTGCAGAAGACCCTTGTTTTGGAGCTGGGGATCCAGACACGTTAGAAATAGAGCCGTGGAGGTTCTCTGAAACAACTTCATGACTACCTCCATTATGGTACGATCCCACAACCGGATAAGTTTTGTCATATGCCATAACACTGTCACATCTCGGAGAACCTTTGCCCTGACCCGACGCAGAGATTTCTGGAACGACATCGTCAGACCCTTTTCCAACCTTAGTTCACACTAACGTTAACGTCTCAAAACCACTATTCTGAGATAAGACCCCAATCAGAACTGCTCCACTGTCTTGCCCTGAGCTCTCGAGAACCCCCAAGGAACCCACCTGCGGCGGTGCCACCATCGTGATACCCATGAAATAGACCCTTACAAATCGCCAAAAAATCGCCCTAAAAATCCACCTAGCAAAACACAGCGTTTTGAACTTGGTCACTTTTACTTTTTCGAGTACTTTTACTTGACTTAGTGAAACTAAGCGTTTAATATTTTGCCTCAGGAAGGATGCAATTAGAAATTTAAACTTTATAATTTGATTGGAACTAGTGCAATCCAATAGATGTCAAGCAATAACAAGAAAGAACAAAGGCTAGATCACCTTTTCTCAACCATATCACCATCCATCACCTACAATCATCCACCTAACCATCGCCTACCACCATCCATCCCACCCTCACCACCATCATCCCATCTCATTCCAAAACTTTTTTTTATATTTATCAATTTCATTATTTTTTCTTTCTTTTTCCCACCGAGGATAGTGTAGTTTAAGCTTGGTGGGGAAGGATGTTTCATCCTATACTAATGGTATTTTCTATTTTTTTTACTTGTGATCTTTTTTCATTTTGTACGTCAATATAGTTTTATCGAGTAAAAAGTTTTTATTGAGTCAAAACTAGTAGGGAATAAGGAACTTTTCATATGATGATTTATGAACATTCTTTGTTGAGAATTGTTTTTCTTAGGACAACTTGTAGAGTTCGCTTAGACCAAACCTCTCCTCTGAAGTCTCATCTTGTAGAGACCTATGTTGGATCTCAATTCAACTATATTTTATTTGGACAACTTAACGTGACCTATTTTTCTCATTAATGGTGTTAGATCACGGACACGAGCTAAAACATTCAAGATCATATTTACCCGTTTACCACCTTCTTGTTGTTCCTAAATGGCCACTAACTTTTAGTGGTTCCCTACCCTTAACTATAACCATTTCTTTCAAACTACATGCCATCTTTTAATCATTATCACCTGTAGGTATGTGCAAAAATGTCGAAGAGAAAGAGACCACACAGTCCTCCAACCACTTAGAAGAAGAGTTTCACAAAGCAGAGACGAAGTATGAAGATCCAATTTCATTACACATTCAACCTATGGGATTCACAAAATAAGGTATTAATTTTGTACTTATGAGACATTATTTCATAAAGGTACTGATGTGCTTTTAGGAAACAAGAAAGTGAAAACTAAAACGAACAAACAGTATATCATTTGTATAAGTCTCATACCACCGGAAAATCGCAAGGAGAGACTTGGATCCATTCTCTAGAAGAGAGGAGTCAGTTAAAAAGGAATCCCCACAAAAATGTAAGTATGGGGGAAAGCAAAGTAAAAGTAGAAGTAACAAGACGAAGTACTTGGAGACTGTGGATATCATCAGGTTTATTTCCTCTTACGGTTTTACATAATACCACCCACCTCTCCATCCATTATCCTAAACACCATAAAATCCACCATCAAATACCAAAAAGCCTTCCCTTACACCAAGCGCCGTCTACCCTGAGTGACATATTTTCATTGATAAACTCGCAATATTTTAATGAATGTAGGGAGTTGAGTAACGTGAATACAAAGTTTTTGCAGGTTTGGGATAACTGGATTTAAGTAGGGAAAATGAGACTATAGTGAGAATGTTATAATGTTAATCTCTATCTAATGTGGTATGCAGATAATCGAGATACAGTGTCTGATGAGAAGAGAGTTCCCATGAATTTACTTTCTTGTTTGCTTGAGGACAAAGTAGAGTCTTGGAGAGTTAATAACATCATTATTTTACCTATTTTAGCAATGATTTTGAGATGTTAAACATTTATTTTAATACGATTTAAGTTTTTTTAAGTTACATTTTGAGTATTCTTGGTTTCAAATATTCCTTACAGGTTTCTAGGAAAAAAAGAGCAAAAAAGGGAGCAAAACATGTTTTATACAGTTTATGAACTTCCAATTGAAGAACTTCCAGTGGACTAAATTCAACATACAATAAATCATTTGAAATCTAGAAGACTAATCTTTCAAATCAAATGGAATCAATCCACTCTATTCAGCCAATGAGGATGAAAACATTGAAGTCATGTCCTGCAGAGAAAACTCAGAAGTAGTATCAGCACGGCAAGAGAGCTCGCAGGAGCGATGGAAGCCCTCCTAGGCGCGAGAAGAAGGCCTTTATTTGAAACGCCTTTATTAAGTAGTCGAATCCCCTTCATTAAGTAGAAACGACTTTATTTGATTTTCTTGCATAAAAAACCTATGATACCCTGAAACCCGACACTATGTTTACTGATATTTACATTGATTTTACTATCATTTTTTTCTCGCTTTTTCGTTACCATAAAACGAAAAACCCCAAAATATATTTTTGTCCTAGTGTCGTTCTATTCTTAATAAACTCGTCTTAGTAACTTCAATCTCTGTGGGATCTATTATTAAGTAAAACACATGATTGTCTGTGCACTTGCAGCCTTTCCGGTTTGTCTATTTGACTTAAAACCTGACACACATCTACCTTTTGGCGCTGTCGCCGGGGATCGAACCTAAGTCACCACATGACAAGCAGGAATACTTACCACTATACTAAGACTTAAGATGCCAAAAAATCTATGAAGCATTCTCAGTTATGTGAACATCACTAATCGTATGTAGTATTGAACAGTAGTCGATATACGCCACAACTGGCTAGAGAAGTTTGTGAAAAAATCTACATTACTTCATACATAATTTTCCTTCTATATTCATTACACATCAACTCTATACAAAGTGCAAGAATGACACTATCTGATCCTAAAATGCAAAACTAGTTCTTGGAAAGTTTAGAAAACAATGGTTGAGACCGTTCAAAATTAAGGAGGTGAAACTATACGGTGCTATGGTACTTTCGAACCGTAATGGAGCTGAATTTATAGTTAACAAACAAATTCTTAGGCCATAGTTTTCAAACATTAAAGAAGATAAGAGGGATACTATCCCATTAGCTGATCATCTTGACGCATAGTTCGAAAATCAAGTCAAGCTAACAACTTCAATCAAACGCTCAATGGGAGGCAACCCATTGGTAAGATTTTAGATTAGGTTTATTGCATTTTACATTGATAGTTTTCATGTTATAGTTTCAAATTTTACATAAGAAAATAGAAACTAAAAGAAAAAGAGGAAGAAGGAAAACTTGGAGTGAAGCAAGAGAAAGGGCTCTGGAGCTCCAGGAAGAGCCCATGCAGCGCCATGAAGCTTTCCTAGAGCTGTAGTGGGCCCTCCATCAGCACCACCAACAACTTTCTTCCCAGCCAGCTCCAACATGCATCTAAACATCATGCATTGCATTAGGTAAGTTTCATTTAGGTTTATTTTTATTTAGATTATTGCTTCTGGAAAAAACATAAAACTCACAAAAAATTAATTAGAAAAACAAGAAAAACAAAAGAAATAAGGAAGGAAACACATGGATGGTTAGGAGAACAGTGATAGCAAGACAAGGCCTAATGAATCGTTCAAGAGGCTTAAAACACCACAAAATTGACCTTTTCATGAAGTACAACCAAGTGATACCAGTGTGCTAGCAAGATAGATTGAGATAATGGAAGGAGGATAAAGCTTAACCAGGATCTCGTGGAGCGCTAGGAAGCACTTCCAGCGCTGCATCTGAAGCTCCAGCCGCTCCAGTAAGCCTATCGTCTCTAATTTACATTTTGCATCATCAGTTCATCACTCATCCGTCTCACCACCATCCCAACATCACCCATCCACCACCATTGCAACATCACTGCAAATCAACTATCTTAGGTATGCTTTTATTTAGTTTTATTTCATTTTGATATTGATGGTTTTAGGTTTTTGTCTCATGAAGAATGAAATTAGATATTAAAACATTATAAATCTAGTGGAACTAGTCTAATCCAATTGATTTCAAGAAATAACAAGAAAGAACCAAAACTATATCACCTTGTCTCCACCAAACCATAATTTGTAACCTACCATCATCCATCCAACACACAGCACCATCATCCCATCTCATCAACAAACAAGGTGACATAGTTCCTAATCAATAATCTTTTTTCCATTTATCTATTTCATCATTTTCTCTTTTCTTTTTTTCCCACCACGGACGGTGTGATTTAAGTATGGGGGAAGGGTGCTCCATCCTATACAAGTATGGGGGGGGGATGAATGTCAACTCTATTTTATTTGGACCACCTAATCCGACTTAATTTTTCTCACTTAAGGTGTTAGATCTGGGAAACAAAAAAAAAATTCATTATCATCTTTACTCTTGTAGCACCCTCTTGTTGGTCCTGAATGGCCACTCACATTTAGTGATTCCCTACCCTTAACCTATAAACCTTTCTTTCAAAGACAATGTCGTCTTTTTCATCATTATCACATGCATGTTTGTTCAAAAATGCTGTAGAGAAAGACCACACAATCTTCCATCCACTTAGAAGAAGAATTTTAGAAAGACGAAACACAGTATGAAAATCAATTTCATTACATATTCTACCTATGGAATTCACATAATAAAGTAAATAATTTTGTGCTTATAAGATTTTATTTAATATAGCTATTGTTCCCATTTCAAAAAATGTGAAAACCAGAAACATGTACCATTTGTAGTAGTCTCATAGCACAGGAAAATTCCAAGGAGAGGCATGGATCAATAATCTAGAAGAAAAGAAGTCGGTTACAGAGGAATCACTGCAAAAATCTAAGGTTGGTGGAAACAAAAGAAAAGAAGAAGAAACAAGACAAAGAACTGGTTGGAGACTGTGAAAATCATCAGGTCTATTTCCTCTTGCGATTTTTCATAATATTTCGCACCAACCTTACCATCCATTACCCTAATCACTCTAAACTCCACCACCAAACACCAAAAACACCATCTAACCTAAATGACATCCTCTCAATGAGAAACGCACATAATATTTTATGAATGTAGGGAGTTGACTGACGTGAATACAAGGTTTTTGCAGGTTTGGTATAGATGGATCAGTCTAGGGAAAGCAATAAATTATAGTGAGAAAGTTCTAACGTGAATCTCTGTTAGATATGATCTACAGATCATAGTTTAAGATATGGTCTTTGTTGAGAAGAGAGCTCCTATGATTTTTCAAACTACTTTTCAATGACTCTACTGATGTAGGAACCATACCTTAGGCGTGATAGGATAGTGATGGAATCAAGAAACTGGTTGTAGAACTATCTTTACGTGATTAGAGAATGGGTTCGAAGTGGACTGAGATAGAGTATATGCCACTGATTGTAAAATACTCTTTGAGTAAACTAGTCGATGAGATGATTGAAGAACACCAAGGTGGGTTAAAAGACATCACAAAGCTTACGCCTGAGCTTTGATAAGTCTAAGAACTCAAAGAGAAGGAATCACACACAACTCTTAGAAATTAAGAAATAAACTTTGTTGAAACCAAGGCAAAGTTTTTTATTCATCCAATTTGGTCCCCTTGAAAGTACCACTTTCTGGAGCTTTTATAGGCTCATACACATGAAGGGAGATTTTATAAAGTAACAAATACAAAACGAGAATTATACTGATTCATGGAGAATTATTGACAGGATCAGAAAGCTTATTTGGTGGCCTGGGGATGAGCAGCTTGTGTGAATTGATGAGAGTTACAAATTCTGAGAAGATGATCATGATAATAACTTCTAGAGATGCTCTTTAGATGGCTGAGATGATCTTGAATGAATGTAAGGTCGAGATTAGTTGATGCGAAGCTGATATCCTGATATGATGGAAAATAGACAAATTCAGAAAAGGATATGTTCTTCATTGCTTTGATTTCTCTATCGTTGATTCATTGGCTGTATCTGGACAAACTAATCTCAAATAAGGTATGTTTTACAATACCTTTACACTCGTGAGAACTCAAATCTTCTGACTAGAAAAGAAGCTTAGGAGGTGGGCATTCTTTATGAGACGCGCCTCGATACAATTGGCTCCATTTAAAGCAAGTTGTATTTGATTGATATCTTTTTGTTGAGTCAAAGGCCCAGGATGGATCACATCCTTTTAATGGCTGAGAAGACTCCAAAGTTGTGGGATATATGGTGATAAACTTGTTGCTCCAAGTAAATATCAAAGTTTCCATAAATGGCACCGATTGGATTAGATTGGATCGGTTAACATCTTTTCTGGTTTGGTTTGTTTAAGTACTGGTTTGATGACCTCAGCAAAGTTTAAGTTTTTTTTGGGGGGGGGGGGGTTGATAACATTGTAATTTTTAAGTTATTTTAAGCCACATTTCGATTATTTCTAGTTTCATGGAGTTATTATAGGTTTTTAGACAAAAAGAATCAAAAAGAGAGCAAAATACGTTTTTCTATAGTTTATGAAGGCTACATTTAAAGACCTTCTCGTAGCGTGTTGATGAGGTAATCAAACCAGTACTTAAACAAACCGAACCAGAAAAGATGTTTAAGACAACTGATCCAATCTAATCCAATCGGTGCCATTTATGGAAAATTTGATAATTACTTGGACCAAGAAGTTTATCACAATATATCCCACGACTTTGGAGTCTTCTATGCCATTAAAAGCATATAATCCATTGAGGGCCTTTGACAAAACCTAAAGATATCAATCAAATGCAACTTGCCAAAGGCCCTTGATGGATTTGATTGATATCTTTAGGTTTTGTCAAACCTACCTTATTTGGTATTTAGTTGTCCAGATAAAGCCAAAGAATCAAGGAAAAATAAATCAAAGCAATGAAGAACATTTCCTTTTCGGGATTTGTGTATTTTCCATCAAAGCAAGATATCATCTCCTCATCAACTAATCTTGACCTTATATTCGTTCTAGGTCATCTTAGCCATATAAAGACCATCTACAGAAGTTATTATCATCTCCTCAGAATTTGCCCATTTCATCAAGTCACACAATCTGCTCTTCATCGTGCCACTGAATAAGATTTTCTGATTCTGTCAATAATTCTCCACGATTCTGCATAATTCTCCTTTTGTTTTTATTACTGAACGTCTTCCTTCATGTGTATGAGCCTATAAAAGCTCCAGAAAGTTGAATTTTCAAGGGGAACCGATTTGATAAACCAAAAAACTTCCTCTTTGTTTCAACAAATTTTATTTCTGAATTTCTAAGAGATGAGTGTGATTCCTTCTCTTTGAGTTCCTAGACTTATCGAACCTCAACCATAAACTTTGTGGCGTCTCTAAATCCACCTCGGTGTTCTTCAATCATCTCATCGACCAGTTTTTCAAAGAGACATTTAAAACTAGTTGAATAGACTCTATCTCAATCAACTCCGAATCCATTCTCTGATCAAGTAAAGAGAGTTCTACAACCACCTGCTTGATTCCATCACTATCCTACCACGCATAAGGTTTGGTTCCAACATCATTTGGTATCAGAACTTGAAGCTCCTATCCAAGGTTGTGTTAATCCAATATGTTTGTTTCTATCTTTTCAATTCTGTTTTGGTTTTCTATCATTCAAAAAAAAATCTAGAAAAAATTGGTTGTTTCTTTCTCTTCATTTAGTTTTCTTTCATTAAAAACAAAAAAAAAACAGAAATTTGTTTTATTTCTTTGTTTCCTTCTAGTTCTGTTTATTAGCCCACATAAAAGTCACACAATCAGAAAAATACCAAAAAAATAAAATCTTTTCGTGTTCTCTTTTTATAGACTTCTTTCTTCACTATTTCCTCTTCTGGTTTCTTTTAATCTTTCGTTCTTATGAAACATGGCCAACGAACCAAGAGAAGGCATGGGTTGTATCCAGATTCTTAATGAGGAAATGAAGAGCAATCGTTGGGTCTTTGAAAACTAAACAACTTCTATTTTGCAGGAACATCGTACTTTGATTTGTACATTGAGTGGGAAAAGAAGATGAATGAAGTTTTCAATTTTTGCCACTTTTCAGAGTTTCAGAAAGTGTTAATTGCAGCAGCCCAACTCATTGAGAAAGCTCAACATTGGTGGAGCCAATAAATGGATGACGGAAGAAAACATTATGTTTTTTTATATCCAACTTAGGATGAGATGAGAAATATCATGAGAATGCGATATGTCCCACAAGAGAAAACAGTATTGCAAATTTTGAAAGAATTTTCGTTCACTTAACCAAGGAAATGAAGCATTCATGGGTTATCACAAGAAATTCTTGCATCTTCACATTCGTCTCAATCAAGGCATATATGATGAGGAAATATTGAAACAGTTTGTAGCTGGATTAAAAGAAGAAATCAAGTTCGAGTTACAAAGGTACACATACCATGATTTGGAGGAGCTTTTCTAACAAGCCAAACAAATTGAGAATTTCTACATATCAAAGATAGTTCAAGATGAAAATCAGGATTTGAGGACAAATCCTTTTGAAGAGGGACAATATGATGAGGTCATCAAACCAGTATTTAACCAAATCAAACCAGAGAAGATGTTTAAGACCACCATTCCAATCCAATCCAATCGGTGCCAATTATGTAAATTTTGATATTTACTTGGATCAACAAGTTTATTACCAAATATCCTAGGAATTTCGAGTCTTCTCAGCAATTATAAACATGTGATCCATCCAGAGCCTTTGATTAAACCCAATGATATCAATCAAATGCAGCTTGCTTTAAATGGAGTCAACTGTATCAAGGCGCGTCACATAAGGAACGCCCACCTCCTAAGCCTCTTTGGTAGTCAGGAGATTTGGGTTCTCAAGAGTATAAAGGCATGGTAAAACCTACCTCATTTGGTATTAAGTCGTCCATATACAGCCAAAGAATCAAGGAGAAAGAAATCAAAGCAATGAAAAACATTTCCTTTTCTGGATTTTTCTATTTTCCATCAAATCAAGATATCAACTTCTCATCAACTAATCTCGACCCTACATTCATTCAAGATCATCTCAGCCATCTAAAGAGAATCTCCAGAAGCTATTATCATGATCATATCCTCAGACTTTGCCCCTTTCATCAAGTCACACAATCTCCGCTTCATCATGCCACCAAAAATATTTTTTTATGATTCTGTCAATAATTCCCCATGATTCTTCATGCCTTCATGTGTATGAGCATATAAAAGCTTTCTCTTTTTTGTGGGTAGGCTTTAGCTCCTTATCTCTGTTATTTCAAGTCTCACAAATTTCTGGATCTCTCCCTTTCGTCTGCCAAGCGCTTGTATAAAGAAGATTGAAAGAATAAGTGCTGCTTTCCTCTGGTCCGGTCCGGACCTTAACCCCAGGAAGGCCAAGTTGGCTTGGATAGAGGTCTGTATGGCCAAGAAGGAGGGAGGCCTGGGTATTAGGTCAATAGAGGAAGCAAATAAGGTCAGCTGCTTCAACCTTATTTGGAGGATCACCTCAGCCAGATCCTCCCTCTGGGTCAACTGGGTGCAAAAGAATCTAATTCGTACCGGCTCCTTCTGGTCTGTAAACGTTCACTCCTCGGAGGGCTCGTGGATTTAGCGGAAGCTAATTAAATATCGAGATCAAGCAAAGGGTTTCCATAAGATAGACGTTCGGAATGGCCTGGACACCTTCTTTTGGTTTGACGAGTGGACTCACCTTGGTTGGCTCCACGACCTTCTAGGGGACAGGGGTTGCATAGATATGGGGATTCCCATTACGTCTACCTTGGCTGAGGTCTTTGCTACTCATCATCCAAGACGTAGGCGGGCAGTTATCTTGAACACGATCGAGGAGAAAATAAGGAAAAGGCGATTCATCGAGAGTTTGGAGCCAGACCACCCCTTGTGGAGTCACGGTCCGGGGGTGTTCAAACAAGCCTTTTCGTCAAAGAATACCTGGAATCAGCTGCGGACAGCTCATGCAATCACTGAATGGTAAAAGGGTGTGTGGTTCTCTCAAGCTACCCCAAAATACTCATTCATTGTTTGGCTTGCGGTACACAATAGGTTATCGACGGAAGACAGGTTGTTAGCTTGGGCTCATGGGGCAAACACAGGTTGTGTTCTCTACCACATGGCTTTGGAAACTCGAGACCATCTCTTCTTCGATTGTAGGTTCTCTTCACATGTTTGGACTGACCTTAGCTCTGCTCATCTTCAGACGAGGTATGTCGATCGGTTCTCTGAGATTATTACTATGCTTTCTGGTTCGGTTTTTGCTGGTAATTGCAGGTTTATACTACGATACTTTTTTCAACCTACGGTCTATACCTTTTTGGCAAGAGCGCAATCGACGTAGACACGGAGAGTTGCCTCGGAGTCACGCTTCTGTCATCAAAGTCATCGATCGCATAGTCCGCAATCGTCTTTCCACTTTGGAAAGGACGGGCTGGTTCAGTGGCATCCTACAGGATTGGTTTGGAGGTAGAGTTGCCTAGCTCAGTTCCTATGGCCTGCTGGATTTGTGTCTTATCTATTGTTGTATTCTGCTGTATTTCTGTTTTTTGTCTTTTTCAGCTCTATCAAAAATGGTGTGTACTCTTTTTTCCAATTCCCGGTTTTGTCCCAACTGGGTTTTCTGGGATTGGGTTTTAACGAGGCCACCATTTTTGATTCATCTTGATCTTTTTCTGCTTCTTGTCCATATAAACTTGGTAAACACTTATTGTAAAAACTTGGTAAACCTTGATGTGTACTTTGAGTGGGAAAAGAAGATGAATAAATTTTTCAATTTTTGCCTATGTCCAGAGTTTAAGAAGGTGTTCATTGCAGCAGCCAAACTTATTTAGAAAGCTCAACATTGACAGCCAAGAAATAGATGATGGAAGAAAACAATCTGTTTTTTTCGATAGCCAAGTTGGGATGAGATGAGAAATATCATGAGAAAGCGATATGTCCCACGAGATCAATATCACAAAATTTGTTTACTTAAACAATGCGATGGGATGGATTATCACAACCAATTCATGCATCTTTGCATTCGTGTCAATACAGGCGTAAATGATGAGAACATCATCAACAAGTTTGTAGAAAGATTAAAAGAAGAAATCAAGTTCGAGTTACAAAGGTACACATACCATGATTTGGAGGTGCTCTTCCTGCCACCCATGCAAATTGAGAATTTCTTATTATCAAACAGCATTCATGATGAAAATCAGGATTTGAGGACAAATCCTTTTGAAAAGGGAGAGTATGATCAGGTCATCAAACCAGTACTTAAACAAACCGAACCAGAGAAGATGTTTAAGACCACCAATCCAATCCAATTTGTCCCATTTATGGAAACTTTGATATTTACTTGGACCGACAATTTTAGCCCCATATATCCCACGACTATCAAGTGTTCTCAGCCATTAGAAGCTAGTGATCCATCCAGGGCCTTTAATTCAACCCAAATATATCGAACAAATGAAACTTGTTTTAAATGGAGTCAAATGTATCAAGGCACATCTCATAAAGAGCGCCTAACTCCTAACCCTCTTTAATATAGGATATTTGAGTTCTCAAGTGTATAAAGGCGTGTTAAAACCTACCTTCATGTGTATGAGCCTATAAAAAGCTCCAAAAAGTTTTACTTTCAAGGGGACCTAATTAGATGAACAAAAAAATTTCCTCATTGTTTCAACAAATTTTATTTATGAATTTATAGGAGTTGTGTGTGATGCCTTCTCTTTGAGTTCTTAGACTTACCAAAGCTCAGCCATAAGTTTGTGGCGTCTCTCAGTCCACCTTGGTCTTCTTCAATTTTCTCATCGAACAGTTTATTCCAAGATAATTTTACAACCAGTTGAATATACTTTATGTCAATCCTCTTCGAATCCATTCTTTGATTAAGTAATGAGAGTTTTACAACCAGTTGCTTGATTCCATCGCTATCCTATCACACCTAAGGTTTTGTTCCTACATCAACTATATTCAACTTTAAATGTATCATTAGAAAGCTAGAAGTGTCATCTTTCAACTCCAATTGGAATCGATCCAATCCATTCATCAAATTAGAAGTTATGAGGAAAGAAATATCCTACAGAAGTGAGCCAGCAAGGCAACAGAAGCAGTGCAATGGAGGAAGGCGTCCTTGGCGCTCCCCCGTACTAGCGCCAGTAAACTTCCCAATCCCTTTTTAACCAAAACGACATCACTTCACTTATCTCAACCCTAAACCAACTTAAGACGACATAAACACTATAAATATTCATCCTAGACCCGAGAAGGGTATTAACTAACAGAGCTAAGCAGCCAACTCGTGGAGAACACCCAGAGCCCTCAAGGACCTCCTTCAAAGATTGAAGCACGTAGTTTATCATCTCTTTCATCACTTTCATAGTTTTCTACTTGTCTAAGGGAGAATATCTTTGTTGTACCTTTTAGAGAATATCCTTAAAACCCTCTTTAACTTATAACTTGTGCTTTCCATTTCATCTATTGCTATATTTTGTTTGATCATGTGAGTAGATTTATTGTTAAGATTAAGGGTTTGAAAGGGGATTCATGAATTCCTAAATTAGGCAGACAGAATTGGGAGGTTATAAGTAATGGTTATAGCTTAAACGACATGATATCTACTGTTATTAGGAGGATTAACTCACTTAAAGCTTGATAATTCACCTAGCTAATCTAGATGAGCATCGTAATACAATCTGCGGGAGTGAGTTATAGAAATTTTTGAACAAATCAAACTTGATATAATTGTGTGTAACTGCATAACTGCTCATGGGATTGAGTAATTAGGTCGTTGAAAAAAAAATTTGGTTATGCGGTTTTAGGTCAAAAACACCTTGGAGATTCGAGTTCTAGAACATCGTTGATCGAAAACTCCCTTTTCTGATTCCCTTACATAAAAAATCTATGATACCTTGAGAACTCCCTTAAGCCCAAATTCGTAAAGTTGCTCATGTCACATCATTGTTCAAGGCACACCCAGGTACTCTTCTAGGGAAGTCAGAGACTAAGCCAAAGAAGTATGTTCAGGTAATCACACTAAGGGGTGGAAGAAAATTTCTCAAAAGTCACATAACACAGAGATTGATCAATCTACCCTGAGAAAAAAGTGAATCAGGTTTTAATCTACAAAGACGAGGATCGACCAATCCTTGTAACCCCAACTCACCAAGCTGCTTCAAGACGATTCCGAATTCAAGCAAGAGCACTTTGTGGAGTGATGATTCTTTGGGTTACTAGGAATATGAGCAAGCATAAGACTTTAAAGTACATAGTGCATGCACGTAAGACGGGTAGTGATCAAATGAACTTCATCGCTAGAAGACCAGAGGAACATTCACTATGGAAGGCTCCAAGCTTAAAGTTTGCAGAAAATGGACAGCATAACAGCCCCAATCTATCACACCAGGATCCAAATGAGGATGTCTCCAATCCTTTTATGGAATCTCACCACGCTTAGGCGTAACTAAAGTAAGTCTCACAACGTTACAAGAGCTATTAGGCCCACAAGTTTTACTTCTACCTTTATGCATTCATATCGATTGATCGACTCTAGGATCGATTGGTCGACTCTAGGATCGATTGGTCGACAAATTTAAGCTATTTTGTTTGCTTTCTTTTATCCTAGTTTTTCCTTTAGTGTTGTGATCCGCACACCTTTTCTTTTGATTTTATTTCCAATGATTGATAGTGCGCCATGAGCTGCACGAGAGGAATGTTTACAAGAAAATCGTCAAGATTAATGTTCAAGGCCTCCTGAAACAACGTAAACTCTGAACTAAAATTTAGTAAAACAAGCTTCTTAGACCCGGTAATTGCGCCAAAAAGTTGATGTGTCTCAGGCCTTACCTCAAATATAACATAACAAAAATGATGGAAGTGCACAACTAATCGTGTGTAGTAAGTATTGAATCTCAAAGAGAGTTATGCTCCTTAGACAAATCTTACGAGACAATTAATACCTAAGAAGAAGAAAATTATTTTAGATTTTTGGATTTATGGTGAAAAAAAATAGCAAGTAAAATAACAAAGTAAATTAATAAAACGAAATGTTTGGTGTTATAGATCTTGCAGAGGATTCATCTAGAGAGATTCATTCAAGGATTCAAAAAATAGATATTAGTCACTATCATGTTCTCAAACTACAAAACAAAAATACGCAATAAGCGTTTTTTATAAGCTAAATCACTTATACCTAAATTACTCTGAGGCTCAACTAATTAGCAAGTAAGCTTAGATATGAATAAATTATCAAGTTTAATTGGTTCACTAGATTCCATGACTTAACCAATTGGAAGGCCATAGTGAAAAGCTTGTTCAAGTCTATGTCATGTTATAGAGCTCAGGCTATTGATGGGTCTACTTCCTAGGATCTGATCCGGTTCATGAAAATTTCACATGCATTAGAATTAAGTTTAACCGAAGAACTTTGCTTAGAAATGTACCCTAATAATCACCACACAAATTAGACAATCATAGAATCCCCTTTGAATCACCCTTAAACCCAACTAATAAACTATTCAGACATAATTAAAACAAATATAATCATGGGTGATGAAAAGGTATACATAATAATCAACTTTATAAAGCAAAGAATGTCCAGAGTTACTTTTCTAAGAGTTACATAAGAAATCTTATCCCAAAACGATGTAGAAACTATTAAAAGCGATGAAGGATGATGAAACAAAGTTCTTAGATCTTTAAAGGACGTGTCTCCTTGTGTGGCTCTGTTTTGGATGATCCTTGGCGTGTCTAGCTGCTGAAATGTGCCTTCAAGGTCTTATGAATGAGTATTTATAGTGTTTGAGAAGTTTGAAGTCGGTTTATGGTTTCCTTAGGTTGAAAAATTGAAGTGGTGTCGTTTTGATCAAAGAAAATTCAATACTCCTCAGTCGCGCTATCAGTGATTGGTGGCATGGTGAAAAGGGCTTCTGGTGCCCCATCGCTCTCTTGGCACGGTGGTGATGCTCTAGTTCGGGTGTTGTAGAACATGTCTTTTGCGCATTCATCAGAACTTCTGATTTGAATAATGGATTGAAATGAATCTAATTAGAAGTGAAATTTGACTCTTCTACCTTTCCAATGACATAAATAATGTTTAATTTTGTCCACATAAAGATCTTCAAAAGTAGCCCGTAATCTAAAGCTCCAAAACTGTCTTGAAACGTATTTTGCACCCTTTTGATCCTTTTTACTTAGAAACCTGTAATAAAACCAAAAGTACTTGGAAATATTCTAAAAGTTCTTAAAAATATAAGCACTTGTTAAATAATTGCACAAACATCGCTAAAATAGGAAAAAATACGATGTTATGACTAACCTTCACATCGTATGTGGTATTGGAGCCACGATTCCTATTTGTGAGGAAGAAGAGGATGACCCCGATATTGTTGATGTACCTCAACCATGAGCCCAAAGAAGAGATCATAACCGAGGCCGTCCAATAATAGAAAACATCAAGACAAAAAAAATCAAGAGGTGAAACTAAACACTCCTACTTTTTTCACGGCAAGTAAACATTAAGGCTTACTTGGAGTGGAGAGTCGTATGCAATACATTTTAAAATGCTACGGTTACACCAAGAAAAAAAAAAGTTGGCTCTTGTCGCAGCACAACTCATGGAACATGCTCTTGCATGGTGGGATCAAGACTTAGCCGAGAAGAGAAGGGACTTGCATGTGTATGTTAAAAGGACCCATCATGGACACTCTAAGGCTGAGTAGGTTCTCTCTGATGATTAATTTTGTTTTTATGGTCTGTTCCTTACTAAAAAATTAATTCATGGTTCATTCCGTGATTTATTACTTAAAGAGTCGATATGCAATATTAGAGTTAAAGAAAGAAAATAAATACTTTGTTTATCATAAAAAGGATTCAATACAACCTATGAGTTTCCATGAAAGCTAGTACAAGTCATATGTTCTTATCTACCTGACTACATCACCACCCATCTTCCCAGCTTTGAGTCTAACGCCTAAGCTATATCTTTCCCATGATCACCTTCTTTTCCTGAAATCGACAAAGGCGTAAGTACTCTGTATTTACTTAGTGAAATCAGATGAATGCATATGTAGAATAAGAACGTTAAACCCATTTAAGCATTCTAATCCCAAAACCCTTAATCCTTTTAGACTAGTGGCAAGTTACACGTCCAAGCACAAACAAGGTCTCGCACATAACTTGGTAATGCAGATCAATCTAGGTGTTCATCTTGTTCTTTCTCCTAAAAGCTGATGTTCACGCTCGGCACCAATCCTCACACTTGTCACCAATCCTTCTGCAATACTCACTAACCAATTTTTTCTTTTTTTAGTCTTTTCTCTCAGAGATCGTCTCCGAGATTTTTTGGCTTTCCCCTCAGTTTTTCCCTCGAAACTGAGTCTAAGCGGCCCTTTTATAGTTTTTCTCGATCAAAATAGTTATTGGTGCCAAAATGAAGATTCATTGAATTTTGGTACATGCCTGGAAGTTTCTTAACCGTCCAGCACTCACATCCGTTTGGACATCACTCCGCTCGGCTACTAGCTCATGCAGTCAATCAACCGACCAAACTGCTGAACACTCTTCCCAGCTAGGTCAAGCTACCCACTAGATGGTCCAGCTCGGTTGAGCTACCCGGCAGCTGGTCCAACTAGCTAAGGTCGGACACTTAGGTCGTTCCAGCTCGATTCTTGGTGTCAGCTAAGAATTCCTTTGTTTTTATCATATTTTCTTCCATATTCGATCCAAGTATTAAACACCTACTAGATCCAATATTCCTTAACTCAGACCGAGATTTCCCACTCATTCCTAGACTAAGATCCACTTAGTGATCCTATTGAGGATCACAGATTCTACATATATCTTCCCATCTATAGATATACATGGGAAGACATAAAGTTTGAGTTGAGGAGGAGATATGTACCACCGCCTTACCACCGAGGGAACGAGAGAAGATTCCAGAAACTTTCTCTAGGAATCAAGACAATGGAAGAGTACTTTAATAAATTGAGACCTTAAAGAATCGTCTTAAGCTTGATGATTTGGAAGAAGATCATATGGTTCGATTTGTGGATGCTTAGCAAGGAATAATATCAAGAAAGTTTGAAAGGCATATTAACCTTTAACGCCACTAGCTATTTCATGTTGAAATAGAAATGGAGCAACAAATCATACACAAGGTTACCAACAAATCCAAGTATTGAGCGCCTACTAGATCCACTACTGCTTAACTTAGAATAAGATTTCCCACTCATTCTCGGACTAAGTTCCACTTGGCGATCCTATTGAGGATTGCAAATACTACAACTCTCCCTCACTTGAAAATGATTCGTCCCCGATTTCGTTTCTGGTTGGTTCTTTCCCATCTTTTTAAACCAGTAAGGAAAATCAACTTTCATTTTATTTTCGGTTTACCAAGTAGCCTCCTTTTCCCGTTATAATCCCAAAGGATCTTGATCAGTTATATATTTTTTCTTCTAGTACCTTTCTCCATCTGATCAATTATTCGAATTGGTCTGCCTTCCAATGTTAATTTCTTCTTTAATTCTGAAGGAATTTTGGCAAAAAATTGCCTTTGCTCACTTAGGCATTTCCGTAGTTGTGATATATGGAACAACTTGTGAAAGGTTTTAAGTTTCATTGGTAATTTCAGTTTGTACGCAACTGCCCCATTCCGTTCAATCACTCTATGTGACCCAGTGTACCTTGGACTTGAGTTTTTTTCTTTTGGTAAATTGCCCCTTTTTCCCTTGTATGTCACTGCCTTAAGTTACATTAAGTATCCCACTTTAAACTCTAACTCATTTTAGTTTTTATCAACATAACTTTTATGTCGATTCTTAGCTTCTTTTAACTTCACCTTTAGAAACTTGATCCTTTCTGTGGTTTCATCAACAATATTCGGATCAAGCATACTCCTTTCACCCACTTTTGGCCAACATAACGGTGTGCAAAATGGATGTCCATATAGTGCTTCATAAGGAGACATTCTGATGCTTGCTATTGTATGAAAAACTCGGCTAACTTTTTCCGATTAACTTGTTTCTCCTCCTCAATCATGGGTTCGATCATTGCAGCTCGTTCCACTAACTTTGATACCAAGTTGAAAGTGGGAACCAAGCAACGATTACAGATCTTGATTCTTAACGCATGAATAAAACAACACAGTTGTACTGGCTCCTAGATAGCGCCTAAGGCGGTTGAATTCCTCATCATATTCACGCACTATTTAATCTACTTCTACCAATTCAAGATAGGCACACTCAAATTTTTCCCAAGGTTCAGGTGGAAAAAAATTATTCTTGAACTCGCCTTCAATGTCAGCAAAATATCGGAATTAGTCACCCTTCGACTTCTCAAAAGTCAACCACAAGTTATGTGCGTCTTCTTCAAGAAAATAGACCGCAATGTCTTTTCTGTAATCATTTGGGCAATGAGTGGTGTTAAAGATTTTTAAAAGACGACCTTTCCACTTACTCGCCATAATCGGATCCAAGCCACCATTAAGCTACCTTGTTCCCAACTCAGAGACATGCTACAACAAAATTAGATAGTCACCCCTTTTTATAAAAGAGTTGGATAACAAATTTATCTCGGCCACCTATGTTTCAGCATCAATTTGTTTCTCTGCCACTTGCACCACAGGAACCAGATTGCCTTCATAGTATCCCACTGTTCTTGGGTGGATGGGAGCACAGTCGGATTCTCAACCGTTCCTCTAATCCCATTGACGCCTGATACCGATTGACGCGCCGCATTTGATGTCTCAGCCGCATAATCCATAACATCTGGTCGCACATCCGGAGTTTGAAGAACCTGTGGGTTTTGATTCTGCCTAACCATAGGATGGGCTAGGTTTTCCTTATAATGTTCCACATTAGTTACCATGACAAAAATATCTCCTAGGCAATATCCTTACCTTTTCCCATTTTGCTGCTCTTGTCGATCTATAGAACTTATAACTGAGTCATGATAATCTTATTATAAATGTAAATGAAGGAAACACTCTGGGAGATCCTATAAGTTGATGAGTGGTGATCCCAACCCGCACTAATATTCCTACGAAGACGAGAGCTCTGATACTGATAACATCAGTATTATGCCTATTTTAGCTACGATTTTAATATGATTATCAAGTGTTTTAATATCATTTAAGTTTTTTAAGCCACATTTCGAGTATTTCTAGTTTCATGGAGTCATTACAGGTTTTAAAGTATAAAGGATCAAAAAGGGAGCAAAACACATTTTCTACAGTTTCTGAACTACATATTGAAGGCTACCTTAGACGAAATTTAGCATTTAGTATGTTATTGGAAAGCTAGAAGAGTCATCTTTCATCTCCAATTAAAATCAATACAATCCATTTAGCCAATTAGAAGCTATGAAGAAGCATTGAAGATATGTCCTGCAGAAGAACCCAAGAAGTAGCATAGCGCGACACCAGAAGGACTTCAGCGCCAGAAGACCATTATGGCGTAGTTTGGAGCCTCACACCGGTGATGACTTTCTTTTGAAGGCCGATTAATCCAAAATGACATCACCTCACTTATTCCAACCCTAAACTGGCTTAAGTCACTGCAAACATTATAAATACTCATTCTAAACCCTAGACACAGAGCCACCTTAAGAATCCTTTTGAATATCAAAGCACTTATTTCATCATCTCCTTCCTTGCTTAGCTTAGTTTTCAATATCATTGGGAAGAAGATCTGTTATTGTAACTCTTAGAGAAGTACCTCTGAACCCTCTTGATTAATTGAATTTGGTTATTATGAATGCTCTTTCAACATCTATGCTTTCGTTTACTTTAATGATGTCTGAGTAGTTTATTAGTTGGATTTAACTTGTGATTCAAAGGGGATTCTATGATTGTCTAATTTGGGTGGTAGTTCTTAGGGAAATAGTTCTAAGTAAAGTTCTAGGAGTTAAGCTTAATTATAATGCATGTGAAAATGTCATGTAAAAACTTACCTTAATGCAAAACATGATTTAATGATTGAATGGAGTGATGGTAATGATTTGATGATGTGTTGATGCAGGTTGGAGCTGGAGGGACTGAGGGAGTTTTGGTCGAGCCTAGACAGCATGTTGTTGTGTGTAGGGTTTATCTGCCGTGCAACCATGGCTTTATGGCATGGTCAATGAGGTGTTGGGCATGCTAGTGTACCTTTTTCCATGGTGGCTCTATATTGTCCTTCTTCTTCCTTTTTCATTTTTTCTATTTTTATGAAATACCTAAAACAAAAACACAAAAAACATTGAAAGTAAAATGAAATAATCTAGAACTAGACTCTTATTAACGGGTTGCCTCCTATTTCAGCACTTTTAGTTTAATTCCCTAGCTTGACTTAGATGCCAATGTAGGCATGAGGATAAGTTGCTTCGGAGTTGTGCTCTCAACAGCTTCTTCTATGTGTGGGTCTTTTGGCTTATAATTCTCAACAGTTACCCAGTTTCCTTCATTCCTTCTACTGATTTTTTGCTTCGAGAATGAGTCATTTTGTATGATTGACAATCTTGTCTATTTTCTCTTAACTTGCTTCACTTATACTAGGAGCGATGATGATCTTCAATCTTCTATATTGGTAAGGGAAAGGCTTTATTTTTGGCTCCTTAGCTTTGGTTGGGGTGTTTCTGTTGTTTGCCTTATCAATCTCGTGATTTTGTGTATTCATCTCATTCTTTCGTATCAGTCTTGTGCAAGGTACTGGTGAGTAGTGATGTTCTTTTTGATAGTTGCAAAGAGGACTTTGTTGTTAGTGTGGTCGATGATTGTGCCAACTGTAGCAAGAAATTGCCTTCCAAGAATCATGGGTCTATCGAGTTTCTTATCCATCTCTAAGGTATGAAAGTCTATAGAAACAATGCAGTTTCCTACGACTAATTGTAGATTACAAACAAGTTCTTTTGGTTTCTTTTGTGAGTAGGCTCTAAAGGTCACGTTGACTTGGATGGAGTTCTATCTTGCAATCAAAATTTTCTGCAACACTTCTTGGAAAAACAATAAAAATTAAAATTGAAAAGGCAAAGGAAAAAAAATATTGATGCCTGTTATTGAGCAAGGAAAGACAAAACATCCTGGATCTTTGACTTTCTTAAATGCAGAAGCAACATGAGACCCTTGGATATCAAGAGAATTAATCTGACAATTCAAACTCTCAAGTTTCCAATTGAGCTTATTGTACATGTTATCCATATTTTTGTTAAGATCAGCTATCTTCTCATTCACTTCTTGTGTACTCCTGTTCTGCCCATCTAATATATACCGCATCATGAGCTCAAGCCTATTATCTTGGAGAGGTGTTGCTTGACATCATCTCTTCTGATTGGTTCTTCGGTTTCCAACATAATTAATATTTGCATGCGAGCTACTAGGTCCATCTCTATTAAACATTCTTTGATCAGTCTTAAGAATTCGATCTATCTTAGCATTCAGCTCAGCAATCATTAGCGATTTAATACTCTTGATGTGATGCGATCTTTCGTGTTTAGAGCAGTGATTACCGTTGCTAGCTGCTAGATTGTTGATCAAAGTAGTAGCCTCTTTTTTAATGTTAGTTAAAAATCACATCTACTACGTGTATCTAGAGCCATCTAAAACTTCAACTCAACTTCTTTGTAAAATATGTATATGAGGTTGAAATCTAAGTACCCGTGGTGTGGACAGTCTCTTGGATATTCATTGAATCGTTCCAAAGTCTCATAAAGGGATTTTTATTCTCCTTGATGGAAGGTAGTAATCCTCTTTCTAACCTCAGTTTGGTTTAGACCTAGTGCCCATGACTTCAGCCACCTATGTGCTTTATCACTCAAGGAGATGAAAAGATCTTGCACCTTAGATAGTCCAAAGGAACGCCATATGAGCTAGTGGTGTAGCAAAGATCCTCAAAAGTCTCAATGTGGTCCATAAGACTCTCTAAACCTGAATCATGAAATTATTTTTGCTTAAAGTTTGTCCTTGTGAATTCGATACCCAACTATACTATTTTGTTTGTTATGCACTTGCAGTAGGATTCGAGGGCTAAAACCTATGGATAAAAAGTTTTTGGCACTGTTGTCAAGGAATTTTCTGTTATTTAAGTTTACTATCTTGCTTTTCTGTTCTTCTTTTCCGTGTTTCAGGTGTATCCAAAGAAGAAGCCAATAAACTTCTAATTTGCTAAGACCTGAAAACAGTGAGCTAGCACGATTGACAAAAAAGACACAAAAATACGATGGCTAACAACCAAGACAAGCAAGCTATATCGCCACAACTACTGATTGGTAACAACCTGATATCAATCGGTAATAACATCCCTCTACCGATCGGTAACAATCCTTTACCGATCGGTATGCTTCCGGAAAATCAGAGGGTTGATGATGCATGCGATCAAGTTATGCAACATTAGACTTGGGGTGAATACAACACACTCAATTGGTTCTATTCTGATAGGTTGGCTATATTCCCACCAGTATGACAGCGGCATGAGTACAAGAACAAGACTCAAATCATCCAATTGGTGTAGTAGATCATGTTCAATTGGCTGTCTTTAGAAAATCCAATGGATTATGCTGAGTCATTTGAGGAACTATGCAGTACAACAAAGAAGAATGGATTTCCTCAAGATTATTTGATGCTTTCTATGTTCAAGTTTTACTTGGATGACAAAGCAACAAGATGACTCAAGCTGTTAGAGCTGAGATCAATTACAACATGGGCACAATGTAGGGATCAGTTCATCAACCCCCTCTTTCCGAGGTTGAATTCAATTGCTTTAACGAACAAGATATCTACATTCTAGCAAGGTTGTACGGAGTCTTTCTTCGAGGCTTATGATCGTTTCAGAGGGTATTTAAAGGATGTCCACATCATGTGTAAACCTCTGAGACTTTGACGCATGTTTTCAGTCAAGGCATAGCTGAGAAGTACCAAATGACCTTAGACACTACTAGTCAAGGTAGTTTTGCTAACAACATAGTGAGGGAAGCAAATATTTTGATCGAGAACTTGGCATCGAGCAACAAGAAAAATTGTCTGGATTACGATCGATCTAGGTAGGTTACTATTAGCATCATTGAAACATATGAGATCAAGGAGCTTGAGGAGATGGTCGATCTCCTTTTGAAAGCATATAAGAGAGAGGTTAATGCGATCAGAGATAGTGCTCAAGGTCATCAGGATATGGATAATGGAGTTTGATATGAAGGTAGTGAAGAAGTAAGCAATGTTAAAAATAAAGGAAACTACTAGAACTAAGGCTTCAACAAGAACTACAGGAATGATCCAATTTTTTCCTACATAAGCATGACTGTGAAGAATCCTCAAAACCAAGTTTTTCCACATATACCTCAAGGAAACTTCTCTAATGGATTCCAAGGAAAAGGAAGTGGGTACAATGGTTTTAACTTCCAACAAAAACCTTAGTCTAACAACATCCAAGGTTGTTATCAAGCACCTAACAACCGACCAGGCCCTAAGGAAAGAAAGCTTGAGCTAATGATGTAACAACTAATGGAGAGTCAAAAGAAGAGTGATGAGGAAATAAACGCTAAGGTGAACGGTATAGACACTAACCTTAATAAAAGCATAGACACGGTAAATACTCATGTGCGGATGCTAGAGAATCAATTAGCTTTAAGTTGCAGCAAATACTAGGGCACTTGAAGAGGCCCTACTAGGAAAAAAATTTAACTCCCGACATTCATTAAGTTTGGCATGAACTTTCTCATTATAAAGTGTCATTCAGGGTAGACGGCGCTTGGTATAAGAGAAGGCTTTTTGGTGTTTGGTAGTGGATCTTAATGTGTTTAGGGTTACCAAATATGGTGGAGAATACTAGCTATTATCCAAAACAACAAGAGAGAATGGAGTTGTTGATGTCCTTGTTTTCTACAACTTCGTCTCTCTTCTTTTTCTTTCCTTTTTCTCGATTCCCCCAGACTTACATTTTTGTGGGTATCTGCTGTAAACTAATCCAACTCTACTATAAAGTGATCCATGGCGTTCTCTTGGGATTTCCTTTGCTTATGAGACTTTTTATTAAGTAATTGTTTCATTTCCTTTTGCTTTTTGTTTTTTCTGAAAGAGGAAAGGTTCTTTACGTATATAAGTCGCATAAGACACGAATTTATACTTTAGTTTTGTGAATTCCATAGATAGAATTAAATCTCAACTCAGATCTATATTTTTTTCGGTTTCCAAGGCTTTGCTGTTCCGTAGAGGAAAACCATTACATCCTTTTTCTCCCATGTTATTGTGTATACATGTGAATGAAAAAGGAAAAAGAGAATGGTTGAGATCAGAAGGTTATTTGGTTAAGGATTGGGAACCACTAAAAGTGAGTGACCATTCGGGATCAATAAGAGAGTGGTAAAATGGGGAAAATGAATCCTGAATGTTTTTGCTCGTTTCATTGATCTAAGACTTCCAATGAGAAAAGATTAAGTCATGTTAGTCGTCCAATAAAATAAAGTTGACGTCATATAACAAGGTCATAATTTCCTACATAGGTTTCACTCAATAAAACAGAAAAAGTAAATGACTCGATAAAATTCATTAAAATGACTCAAAAATAGATGCAAAAAGAAAGAGAATATGTTCTTAACGGATAAACGTTCTCTTACAGACTTAAATGACACTGTCTCCAGTTTGAAAAAATGATGAAAGGATGGGAAAGACTCGAATAAAGATAAAAAATAAAGTGAAAACGAAGTTGGAATAGAAACGGGGTAAGGTAGTGAAGTCAATTAGCTAACCTGTGGTAGAATCATCTGAATCAGGATAATGGTTTTGTCCTGATCTCCTGAGAGTGATCCTCAACCTAGCTATGTTTTTATCATGTCATGCAGCTCTCCTCTGAAACATGAGTCATAGCTCTCTCTCTCCACCTCAACATTAAGGTCCTCAAGGGTAGTCTCTATTGGTGGTGGTGGACGTCAGCATTCGGTCTCTCTTATCCTAGAATTGTGTTTGGCCTTCTTGTTGTTGTATTGGCCAATGGTGTAGGGGAGATAGTCTCTCTGGAAATCGTCGTCTGGTGGAGTCCAACTCGTGGAATAGAAGTACAGGGTATTAGTATTGTACGTACTAAGTAATGAGAGACTGTTTACTTGTAACCGAAACGACCAGGGTCCATTGTGGCTCCTAAAAGAATCCTTATGGATGAGATACATATGAGATCCATCAAAGACTTCCGATCTTGGGGTCTTTGTCTCTAAGTTGATTCCAACGGATATCATGATCACCCTTATGAATACTCTGTAAGTAGTAGAAGCTAACAAATATAACCAAGTAGAAGCATCGTCCTTAACTTTCACTAGCCTTGAAGCGAGTGATGAAGCATAGTTCACTCAAAAGGGCAATGGCGCAAACAGTTTTGGAGAAGGTAAAGCTTGTCTTGAAGTACTCCGCTCTGATTGTTCAATGGGAACATTGTGTTTGCTAGAAGGTGTGAGCATATCTAACTGTTGGGTGTGTGATACTAGATGATTTGGCGCCTCTAAATGTGTAGCTTCTACTCTCAATTCTTTTCCAAAAGTTTCAATCCAATTTTCAACTTTCGTTTTTACCAAATCACCCAAAAATTGAACTTCAAAGTATCAATTTTGAGACTTAATATTGTGAAAAATCTAGCCAATGCTTAATAACTATGATCAAAGAAGTGTAAGGAAGTGATTTCTATCAAATTTGCGTTATCAGTTTTGGATCTATATATAACCCTAATTTAGCCATATAAAAAATAAAATCCATCATACATACAACAATTAAATCTATGGCTAGGCACCCTAAAAGCATTATAGTGGTTATCGTTGTTGACAAAGAGGATAACATCGAGTGATTATCTGCCTTTGTTAGAATCAATAAGGAACCGTATCAATTCATGGTCTGCAAGGTTCTTATCGATAGCAGGATGGATGCAGCTCATTACCTCTGTTTTGATGAGCATATCGAGTTTTTGGTTATTCCCTTTTCGCCTTCCCAAGGCTTGTATCAGAGAGATTGCGAAACTATGTTCTTCTTTCCTTTTCTCAGGTCAAGCTTTGAAATCAAAGAAAGAAAAAATAGTTTGGGAGTACATATTTAAGCCTAAGAATGAAGGAGGACTAGGCATAAGACCGTTATCGGACGTAAATACTCTATTTTATCTAAGATTGATATGGGTGTAATCTCTTCGCATTCCTCGTTGTGGGTAAAGTGGTTTCAAGTTACTTGATACGGAAGAATTCATTTTGTTCTATTTGTAAGGATGTTACGGGAAGTTCTTCGATGTGGAGGAAAATTCTAAAAGACCATCTGCTAGCTCGTACATTATACAAAGTGGATATCCAAAATGGGGAGTCAACATCTTTTTGGTTCGGTAATTGATCAAATTGGGGCTGTTTGTATGATAAGCTTGGTGTGCGAGATGTAATTGATCTGGGAATCTCGCTGGAAGCTTCAGTGGCTTCAGCCTAGACGTCGAGAAGGCGACGTCATCATCAAATAGACTTCCTTCAACAGGTAGAATCAACACTAGAGGATAAGCGAGATAAGTACAAAGATTTAGTGCTACTGGTCTGCACCGAATATTAGGAATGTAGTGCTTTGGCGATATAAGCGAGATAAGTACAAAGATTTTTTCAGTACAAAGTGCATTTGACAAATAACTCGTCAAACATTCTCAAACGTTAATTGGCCAAAAGGAGTTTGGTTCAAGCATGCAACGTCAAAAAATATTCAGTTTTCACGTGGCTATCTATCATAATCGTCTAGCGACAGGGGATCATATGACTACTTGGATGTATATAGACTTTATCATATTCAGTCGTAAGAGTTTAGGTACGACTTTCAAAATAACTCTCGACGGGATAATTCAGGCTATTCAGGAAGAATCACAGCAATTTCCCAATCCTAACGAAGTAGTTCCTCCAGAATCTAATGAACAACAACGATTACTTAGGATCAGCTTGAGCAAATACATTATGCATACAACAATTAAATCTGTGGCTAGGCACCCTAAAAGCATTATAGTGAATTCCTAACAATCTAAGTAGTTGAATCAAGTGGAACTGGAAATTCCTATTTTGAGATTCAAAAATAAATAGGAAGTAGAAGTTCATACCTTTGGATTTGATAGATAATGATGTGGATTTGGAATCTCCACAAAAATTGAGTGAGTAATTTAAAAATGAGATTTAGGAAACTTACCTTAGTCTTTACGGATTTGATTTTGTTAGTGTTTTAAAACAAACCTCAGTAATGCTTGAAATGGGAAGGAAATGATACGGGAGAAGCGGAATGAAGATACACAAAACAGACCAGGGAAGGCCACTGGCATGTTGGAAGCCCTCTCTGGTGTGCCATCGGGTCCTGCTGGCACACAGGCAAGGCTTCGTTTCCTTCTTCTATTTTCTTGATCTATCTTGCTAGCATACGTTTTTCCCTTAGTCTTCCTCTTTGAAAAATTCAAGTTTATCACGTTTTAGAGTCCTTGACCGATTCGCTAGGACCAAAGATAGCTGAGAAGATCACCTTGGACTAGCCTCCCCCAAGCCAAGGTAAGTAGCATGAATTTGGTATTTGTGATATTTCCAAGTTAAAACTAAAGACTTTTTTCAATTAGAATGTTTTGAACACTTTGTTAAATTTTTACTTATTTTCTTTGTTAAGCCGAGATGTAAAAAATGGCAGCTTTTATTCATTATAGGTTTAGTCATGTGTCTATACTTTCCATTTTAGAGTCTCTGTTGACCCAAGAAGGTCTAGCTGCCGAACAATTTTATATGATACCCCTGCAGCCTTGTATTACTCACGTTTTCCCTATCAATAAAATAATGTCATTTTCTACATTGTGAGAAACCCTAGCTCTTGTTCTTGAAAGCGGATTTCTTTAAGTTGCCTTATTTTCCGTCGTTAGGGTTGTTGAATACATTGAATTAGTTTGTTGTGTTTACTTTTTGTATACGTAACCCTCAAGATGTATGATCAACAAATACCACCACCACCTCCACCTCTTGCACCAATCGATGTCATGGCTCAAATTTTAGCAAACATTCAAGACAGCCTCCAAACCATGAATGAGAGGATGACTTGCATTGAGCAGCCTCCAGTTGTTAATGATATGTATGTTAAACCTAGGAGAGGAGCTTGTATTGAGGAAGACCTCTATGATACTGATAAAGATGATCCTAAAGACCACATGATCATCAACAAGGGCATAAACATGTAAGAAGACAACATAACCACCGAGGAAGGTATCAAGGTGAAGAACCATATAGACAAGGCGGTTCAACGTGAAGCTTATTCCACCAACGTTTGCTGGAAAGGTAGACTCTGATGCTTACCTAAAATGGGAGAAGTGTATGGACTACATCTTTGAGTGCTACAATTACACCGATGAAAAGAAGGTAGTGGTTGCTTCTTATCAACTCACCAGCCATGCCTTAACATGGTGGGATAAAGAGCAAGTTGAAAGGAGAAGAAACATATATGGGAACATAAGGACTTGGTAGTACATGAGAGAGGAAATGAAGAGGAGATATGTACCCCCACATTACCACATAGAGAATTTTAAAGGAAGTTCTAGAAGCTCATTCAAGGTAACAAGACTGTGGAGGAAAACAATGATGTGTTTGAGACTTTGAGAGGATGTCTAGAACTGAGTGAGACTGAGGAATCACTCATGGCACAGTTTGTTGTTGATTGCAAGAGATAATTTCTCGAAAAGTAGAAAGACAGCCTTACCATCAAATTCATGAGTTCTACACCTTCCTATACAAGCCGCGTACAAAATCAAGAAGAAGACTTCATCTACTCCAAATCCACGCCAAAATCAACCATCTATTTATTCCACAACAAGCAAGCCAATGGATAAAGGAAAGGCTTTAGAAATTAACTTCAAGTTAAAGCCTAAAAGTAATGAACCAGTCCGAGAGAGTAGAACCAGAAATGGAAAGTCCACAGTACTCAACGATCAAGAGACATCACTTGTTTCCAATGCCAGCGCAAAGGGCATTATGCTAGAGATTTTTCCAAACAGAGGGTGATGATGATTTTTCCAGTGGAGGGTACGAGTCCCAAGAGGAAAAAGGTGAAGGCGAGTACTAACCCGTTGAAACTACCGAGTATACAGAGGTAGGAGAGCTTTTGATCACTAGATGAATCTCGAGTGTGTTGGTTAACCCGGAAAAAACATCCAAAAGAGAAATATCTTCCACTCATGTTGCATCATCAACAACAAGTTCTACAATTTGATTATAGATGGAGGATCATGTACTAGTGTTGCTAGTTAGTACATGGTAGAGAAGTTAGAACTTCCCACCACCAAGCATCTAAGACAATACACTCTAAGATGGCTCAATGATCAAGTAGAATTGAAGATTGCTAAGAAATTCACCGTACCATTTCGCATTAGGAAGTACCATGACAAGGTTGTATGTGAGGTGGTACGTATGCAAAGTCGGTCATCTCCTCATAGGAATGCCATGACAGTTTGATAGAGAGGTTTCACATGATGGTAGGATCAATTACTACTTGTTTACTTACAACAAGAATAATTACAACTTAGCCCTACTCAGTCATTCTTAAGTGTATGAATTGCAAACCAAGATGTCTAAGGAAGGCCAGGTAAGTAAATATAGTTTCTATGTTTCACCACAATCTGTTTGCAAATCTTTAACCTCTACACACATTGTGCTACTAATGGTATACAAGGAAGTGTTAGTACCTAGTTTAGTAGATTTAGAGCTACCACAAGAAGTCACTAAGGTTGTAGAGAAGAAGTATCAAGACATTTTCCCCGAAGATATACCAGCTTGATTACCCCCATTGAAAGGTATAGAGCATCAAATCGATCTTGTACCCATATGTGGTCATTAAACCAAGCAGCAACAATAGAGGAGAAATTAGACGAGACAAAACAGCCAAGGAGCACTCAAGTATAAGAGAAGACCAAAATCTACATCAAACTTTCATCACTTCAAACCCAAAAAAATCGTCCTTTGTTAGTTTTGTTGTTTGTTTTTATAAAATCTCTAAAAACCAAAATAAAAATTTATTCTCGTTATTTTTTCAATATAATTTGTCCTAAATCATAAAAATAAAATCAATTTTTTTTACATATTTTGTTTCTAATTAACTTAATTTCATACTAAAACTGAAAAAAAAAAACAAATTCTCTTCTTGTTTATATTAATTAATTTTCGGAATTAGTTTAGTTAATATTAGAAAGAAAAAAATTTATTTTTCCCTTTTGTTATTTGAAATTTTGAATTTATTTAATTAAGGAAAAGAAATAAAATTTAAATATTTCTTTGCTTTTCCATATTTTCTTTTAGTTTCCTTTCCCTATTATGTTTATTTGAAACTTGATACGCTTCTTCCCCTTTTGTTTTTGCGAGAAGACCATCAAGGAGAGCAGCGATGGATTATGAAGCTGATGGAGAGGATGACAGGAGTGAGTTTAACACCTCTGAGATCGATTGTGGTGAAGCACCAGACCACTCATGGAGTGGAGAAGAAGATTAAGACAGTAGCTCTTGGAGAGGAGGTACTGATTATGAAATCAGTCAAGGAGAAGTCTATGAACGTGATGAAAAGCCTTGGGATGACGAGACAAAATCAAAGAGTGCTTTTGATCTAAGAGAAAACCAGGAAGAGATTGATTCTTACATCATTTTAGAAGACGAGTACCACGAAGATCAAACAGAGGAAGGAGAGTTCTATCATGAGGAAGAATCATTCGATGGATTCTACAGCAGCTATTAATGGATCTAAGCCAAATCAAGTTTTGTCACATCCTGTATGTGAAGGTGCAGATGTGGGTGACGAAAATATTGAATCTTTGAGTGGTTTAGTAGCCGATGTAACTTATATTTTGAGCTCTACGCAACAAGATTCGCCACAACCTGTATGTCAAGATACAGATGTGGGTGGCGGGTACGTTGCTTCATGAAATGATCCATCAATAAGGCTATCAAAAATCAATAAAACCCAAATCAATGGCATTACGGATTTGGCTGTTTTACCTCAGATACAAGCTCAGTTCTCGGTTGCTAAAAGAGGAGATCCAAAGCGTGATGCAAGTTTAGGGTCAGAAAAGGATGGCTGGTCAGTAGTTTCGCCAGGCAAAGGAAATCATTCACGGGGTAAGTCTCTTCCTACACAAGGTTTAGTTGGATTGCCTTCTCGTTTTTTAGTTCTTGATTTGGAGGACGTCAATACGGACAGCCAAGAAGAAAGTCAGGATAAACATTTGGAAGGTATAGAGACTGAAGAAGAAAATTTTCACCTAGATCAGAGAGAAAAGATGAACGTTAGTGAAATATCTCTTCGACAATCCTTACCGCAAAAATCAAAAGGAATAAATAAGAATAAATCAGCAGTTTTTTACCTCACTACGAAGGAGTCTATGCCTAGCGTTAATATGTCGGGTTTTTTCTAGAGTAATAAAGGACTCAACAAATCATTTAAGCATCCGTTGTTAGGAAATGGATAAATTCTAGCGAGTTTCAGTTCAGGTGTATTTTGGAAACGAAAATGAAGGAAGGTCGAGTGAGTAGCATTGGTTCTTCTATTTTTGGAGATTAGTCGATTTTATCTAACTATGAGTTCAGCCGGTTAGGACGACTCTAGGTTGTTTGAAATCCTCGTGCTTAACTTTGTCCATTTTTCAAGAGTGGTCAATTGATTACTTGTTCAATAAAGCTGGATGATAGAGAGGAGGAATTTTTTTGCTCTTTTCTCTATGCTTCAAATTTGTTTAAAGAGCATAAAGAGCTTTGGAATGAACTGAGAGATCATCATAACTCTCCAATTATTAAGAAGAAACCTTGGTTCTGCATGGGGGATTTCAACAAAATTTTAAGAGGAGAAGAGCATTCATGGTTCTTCAGGTATGCTTGACTTCCAAGAGCTGTCAAGAATCTTTTCTTTCAAGGATATGGCTTATCATGGACCTTTGTTCACTTAGTGCAATAAACAAAGTGATGGTTTAAACTCGAAGAACCTAGATAGAGTTGTAAGGAATGATCAATGGATCTTAGTTTTCCTCGGCTTACTGTGTTTTCAAAGCGGGTTGATGCTCGGATAATCGAAGAGGTATAATTCATCTTGATGATAAATTACAAACCGTAAAGAAGCCTTTCAAACTTATAAACTCGCCGATGGAGTTAGAGGAGTTTTGGCCGACGGTGGAGTAATTTTGGGGTGGAACTCAGCCTATTTTTCTCTCGACTTTGTCCCTCTTTCGGTTTTCAAAAAAGTTAAAAGAGCTGAAGCAATTACTAAGGGGATTAAAGAAACAACGGCTGGATAATCTATCTTGGAAAGTGGCAGAAGCCTACATGTATTTGTGTGAGAAACAAGGTCTAAATTATGCATTACCAACGCCTCAGAATTTGGAAGAAGAAAATGAGGCATATCGTAGATGGACTCATGTTGCGGGCTTGAAGAGATTGTTCTAAAGAAGAGATCGAAGCTACATTGGTTGAGTATTGGTGATCAAAATAATTAAGCTTTCCATAATGCGGCTGCAATTTGTAAAGCGAAAAGAACCATTCGAGAGATAAAGTGTATAGATGGGAGTGTAGTGGTGGACTGTCAGAAGTTAAAAGATGACTCTGAAGGGTTTTTCTGGGATTTTTTGCAATTTATCCCTGATGTATGAGGGAATGTCGATATAACAGCTTCAAAAGCTGATTCTGAACAGGTGCTCTAATGGGGAAAAAGACATTCTAGTCGCGAGAGTTTCAAATGAGGAAATCAGAGATGTGTTATTTTCAATGCCAAATAATAATTCAACAAGTCCAGATGGTTTCAATGTAGATTTTTATAAGAAGGTTTGGCTGCTAATCGGTAACGAATTTACCATTTTCGTCCAGTCTTTCTTCGTTAAAGGTTTTCGGTCAAAAGGAATGAATTCAACTATTCGAGCCCTCATACCAAAGAGAATTTCAGCTATAGAAATGAAGGATTATAGGCCTATATCTTGTTGTAACATGATTAATAAGGTTATCTCAAAGATTATGGCAAACAGATTAAAAGGTATTCTCCCACATCTCATTTCACTTAATCAATCCGCTTTTGTGAAGGATAGGTTGTTAATTAAAATTCTATAGCTTGCTACGGAGTTAGTAAAAGACTACATAAGTTTGACTCAGTTCAATGTTCTTTTTTACTAAATTCTATGAAAGGTATGGATTTTCCGGATAAATTTATACATTGGATTTCAATTTGCATTACAACAGCCTCATTCTCGGTTCAAGTAAATGGTGAGCTGGCTGGTTATTTCCAAAGTAAACGAGGACTGAAACAAGGTTGCTGTTTGTCGACTTATCTTTTTGTTATTGCCATGAATGTGCTGTCAAAAGTATTGGGTAAAGCAGTCAATGCTCGACAGATAGGTTATCACCAGAAGTGTAAAAACATTGGATTAACACACCTAAGTTTTGCAGATGATATATTAGTGTTTACATATTGGAAAATTCGATCGGTAGAAGGGATAGTCTCAATATTTGAAGTTTTTGCTAAGCTATCGGGGCTGACAATTAGCTTGGAAAATCAATGATTTATCTAGCGGGTGTTACTCAAGCGGTTTGTTTTCTCTTTATGGATTTTGCTAGTTGGAGACTTGGGATTGCCATTGTTGACTAAGAGTTTGACATTGAGTGATTATCTGCCTATGTTAGAATCAATAAGGAACCGTATCAGTTCTTGATCTGCAAGGTTCTTAACGATAGCAGGACGGATGCAGCTCATTACCTCTGTTTTGATGAGCATATCGAGTTTTTGGTTATTTCCATTTCGCCTTCCCAAGGCTTGTATCAGAGAGATTGAGAAACGATGTTCTTCTTTCCTTTTGTCAGGTCCAGCTTTGAACTCAATGAAAGCAAAAATAGGTTGGGAGTACATTTGTAACCCTAAGAATGAAGGAGGACTAGGCATAAGACCGTTGTCGGATGTAAATACTCTGTTTTTTTCTAAGATTGATATGGCATGTAATCTCTTCGCATTCTTTGTTGTGGGTAAAGTGGGTTCAAGTATACTTGATACGGAAGAATTCATTTTGTTATATTCGTAAGGATGCTACGGGGAGTTCTTGGATGTGGAGGAAAATTCTAAAAGACTGTCTGCTAGCTCGTACATTATACAAAGTGGACATCAAAATTGGCGAGTCAACATCTTTTTGGTTCGATAATTGGTCAAATTTAGGCAGTTTGTATGATAAGTTTGGTATTCGAGGTGTAATTGATCTGGGAATCTTGCTGGAAGCTTCAGTGGCTTCAGCCTGGACATCTAGAAGGCGATGTCATCATCGGATAGACTTCCTTCAATAGGTAGAATCAACACTACAGGATAAACGGAGTAGGTCTGCACCGAATATGAGGGATGTAGTGCTTTGGCGATATAAGCGAGATAAGTACAAAGATTTTTCTAGTACAAAGCACACTTGGCAAATAACTTGTCAAACATTCTCAAATGTTAATTGGTCAAAAGAATTTGGTTCAAGCATGCAACGTCAAAATATTCAGTTTTTACGTGGCTTTATTCATAATTATTTAGCGACAGGGGGTCGTATGTCTACTTGGAATGTTGGAGCCAATACATCATGTATTTTCTGTGGTGATCATTTTAGAGTCAATATAACATCTAGTTTCTCTTATTCTTATTCTAGATTGGTTTGGAAAGTTTTAGTACAACGCCTTCTGATGAATAGATTTAACACAGATTTGACAAGCATGCTCAACCTCATCTCGGACACAAGTCTTGACAGGTTAAATGTTCCTAACTCTGTATACATTTCAGGCAGTGATTTATAGTATTTGGAGGGAAATAAATGTGCGACGTCATGGAGAACCACCAAACTTATGCTCCGTCTTTATCAAAAGGATTGACAAAAAAAATAAGAAACCGCTGCAGCACGTTTCATTGATTAAAAGTGAAGGGAGTTCTTCAACATTGGTTTGCTTCTAGGAGTTAATCGGCTTCAACACTGAGCTTTAATCAATGTTTCATCAGCCATCTTCAACCAGATTCTAATTTTTATCGATTTTCTCAGCTCTTTCGAAAGTGTGTTGTACTCTTTTTCGAAATACTGGTTTTGTCCTTTATGGGTTTCCTAGTATTGGGTTTTAACGAGGCAAACACTTTCGTTTTTCAGTTGCATAGCTCTTCTTTTTTTCTATTTTTCAAACATTGTTGCACTTGTTGTAAAAAGTTTTCATTGAATATAATTTAAAATAATATTCAAAAAAAAAAAGAATCATTCGATGGAAACAGATCATGGTGTGGAGAAACCAACTTCCACATCTGTTTAAGTGAAGCTGATCCACTTGATGAAGAAGGTTTTGGTGAATTTGCTTCACAAACCAGATAAAGAGTCTCCAACAAGCCGATGAAGAAAACTCAGAACTGAGTTTTGGTCAAGAACCAGAACACGAAGAAGACTTTGCTCATGAGAGTGAAGATATCAATGAAAGACCATAAAGAGTTAAGCTACAAACCGACTTAATCTACAACTTTGATAAAATAGAAAATCTCAGAGGATTGGATTCATACGAATACTGGTTCAGATGAGAAAGTTATTAATTTTCTAAACCGAGGAATCCTATACTTGTCCTATTTGGAATCTTGCTGGTTTAATAAACGTCTCCAACGGATCTCTTGTCAATACTGCTGAATTTTGGACATCATTTATGTCAATAAAAGTGTTTCCAAGAAGCTCACTTATCCTCTTAAACCGCCTAGATACAAAGAAGGCTGCATTTCACTTACTTTTCCAAGAAGACACCATTTAAGCCTAACAGCTATATTTCTCTTTCTTCTAGGTTTAATTTTGAATTCTCTCTCTACTTTCAAGCTTATGTCCGTTGTATATCAGAGTATTGTAAAAGCTCTCCTTTGTTTTATTTTGAAGAAAGTTTTAAGTTTAAGTTTCTATCATTAATGACAATGAGAGTTATTTGTTTCTTCACAATGTCTGAGTTCTTTGTGTTTAAATTGTTCTTAGATTCTAAGTGTGTGATTCACTTTAAATGTATAGAACCCAAAAGATTGAGAGTGATGATTGATTCAGTTTTCTTTTGTGTCCTTTGATTGAGCGAGTCAATCACTTGAGCCATGGGATCAGTGCACATATGATAAAAAGAATGTGGGCCACACTATCTAACCTTTTCAGGTTATAGCCATGGTACAGAAGACTACCTAAGATGGAAAGAAAACTACAAGCAATTTTTCAATCTTGTCAAATTCCAATGAAGGAGAAATTCTCATACGTTTTTGATACACTCACCGGACCCGATTAATAGTGGTGTGAGCAAGAAGAAAATGCCCGAGTGTGCTACAACAAGTAAGCTCATACATGGGAAAGTTTCAAACTGGAAATTTCTGAGGAATTTGTAAAGAAAGCTACCACTCAAGATCAGCACCATGTGCCAAGTTATTCCCACACTAAGTCAAGGAGATGGATTCTTGCCTCAACACCAAAACCAAGAGAAAATCCAAAGAAGGCTTATTATCATGAACCAAAGACAATGCTTCCCAACACTCAATAGAAGACAACAATGGCTAAGAAAGTGGTACCAGCAAAAAAAACGGTCAACTAATTCCAGAACCAAATGTTGGAGAACAAAAGACAAGTTCAAAGTATTTGCTTAAACCGCAAGGCAGAGATGTTCAAGGTAAGTCTTCTAACTCTCTAAAACTAACTGAGCCGACATGTTATAGATGTCATAAGAGAGGAAATTTTGCTGCTAATTGCCCAACTAGACAAGTAAACAGGACTACATTATTAAAGTCAAAATCTAATACTAGTCTTGTTCCATCAAGTGTAGAAAATTTCAATTCTTCTATGATGCACTTGCTCTTGCCAATAGAAATTGAAACAGGTATATTGACAACAAACGAGCAAGAAATTCTAGAAATTACACCATCCCTAGTCCCAGATAACAAGAAAACTCCAAATAGCATGATGGCTAAGGTTACTAAACCGAAACATAAGTGATCACTTGTTTCTGATGATCCAAAGACTGTGATAATGAACTTAATGTATTCAAAATATGTTGATACAGGTTTTGGTAAAGAGGAAAAGCATACGGATTCCCATTCACAAGTCAATATCTAAGAAGGACTTCATGGAAAATTCACAAGTGAAATAGGAGAATTGACAACGAAGACAACAGTTCTATTCCATACTCAAAAACGTGGAGTCACCCACCCCATTATGAAAAAGGAGAAACCATGCATCACACATCACCCTTACTCTATTCCATGTTGACCATCATTACCCACAAAGTCGAGAGGACAATTGCCACCCATTCCTAGACATACCAAATGCTCTAAATGCTCTCTTGTAGCTCTCTTAGTCTCTCTCTCTCTCTCTCTCTCTAACAGTCGAATGTCTTCAACCGGATCAACCAAGTGTTGTGCACCGTGACTTCTCAAGTTCATACACCTTTGGATAAGAGAAAAAAAAAGGAATGGTTAAATAACAATGAAAATAAATATTAGTTTCAATTGAAATTAAAATCCTAATGATAATTGATAAACTCCCTGGAAACAATGCTAAAAACATGATAACTCAATGTTTTAAACCCAAAGATAATCCCGCAAGTGCACGGTAAGTCACTTGTAGCACAGTTTGGGTATCGATCCACAAGAAAAATGCAACAACACACTAAGAAGGTATAAGTTCGATTAATCTTATAAAACAATATTGGTTTTGGTAATTATTATCCCTAATATGAACTAAGAAATGCAATTCAAACTTAAACTATGAAAATGCTAAAGATAATATGTGTAATATGATGATCAATCAATGATTCAAGGATAAGATGATGATCTAGATTAGATGATGACTCTCTAATGATGCTTAAGGATCCTTATTAACACAATCCTAGGTGATGGAACACTAATCAAGACTAATTCATTTCCATGTTTCTAATCCTTTCACTAACCCTTATCATTAACAATAAATTTTTGTTTGTGAAAAGTGATTAATGAGCATTAACATTCAAATCCAATTAAACCACTAATCACCTTAACATCAATTTTCACTGTGTAGAGAAGATAAGCTCATTTAAGTTCATTCATGCATTTCATCAAATACCTTTCGGGCATGAGATCAAGTTAAATCAAACATTAAGAACAACTGAAATGAAGGATATCCAAGGATCTAAGCCTAAGCATCATCATTAACCCATCAAACCATTAACTTATCAAAAGACTACTCACTCATGCTTAATGAAATTAAACCAACTAAATGAGATAATGATGGCATAATAATCATATATTAAGAAAGATGAAAATAAACTTTAATAAATGCAAAAGATTAAGCAAGGTCTAGTACAATGATTCTTAGATCCAAAAGAGGCAAAAACATAAGGTAAGAACAAAGATGGATCCTTGATTTAGGTCTAGAATACTATATATATTAAGGTAAATGCGTTGCGAGTTGACGTAGGATAAATCAGGTCGGATCTAAAAAGCAACGATAGTACAGTAGGTGGCAGCTGAAGTTAGCAGTGGGGGCTGCTATACTCGTCTCAGGTGTTAATCTTGGCAGTTGAACTTGGCGGTGGGGGCACTACATTTGTCATGTGCAGCTCTTGGTGGTGCGTTCCTAGCGTCAAGTGACTGCTACAAACATCTCTAGAAGTTTAGTCTTTAAGTTACTCCTTGCTTGCTTTAGCTTGTTGGTATGTGGCGACTGCTATCATCTACATAAACATTGTTATTTTCTTGCTTTATTCGCCTCAAAACTCCCCACCCATGCTCAAAGTCTCACGATCACCTAAGAATGAGTCAAAACACATGTAATATGCTAGAAATGACACTACATTATCCTAGAATATAAAACGTGCGAATGCAAGACTTAAATGCATAGTTACAAACTAAATGATATGAAATGTAAAGAAAAGTGATCATAATCAATGTAGATATGATGCAAAATCTGTAGATATCAGTGAACAAGTGTAAAGTTGTGGTTATTGCTATAGAGGTTGGGGAGAATAGAGTCTGGACCCCCATGGATACTAATTTTGTAAAGATGTTGAACTTATGAACTTTGACACTTACACGTTTTACCGATGAGAAGACGCTGATTGATATTGGGCTGAGGAATGATTAATTTTCCCTTATGGACTCACTGGGACTGGAAAATCTCCCAAGGACGCAACCTCATCTGATTAATAAGCTTTTGAGATAGTTTATTCCCAGAGTTTCTTTGCACTTTGATGATCCACGAGATCCTAGTGCTGCTGAAGGTAGTACTAGTTTCTTCATCAATAAGATGTTGTATATGATGACCCTTTTTGCGCTATGTGATGATTTCATCTTTCAGCACCATGTGGTTGTCGCTATGTTTTAGAATGAACACGCTCATGAATTTTGGAACTTCATTGGTTATTATGGCTATGTTTCACTAAAGGCGAAACAGTCTTTGATTAGGAATCTTGTGATTTAGATCGTTGTCAAATTCTATAATATCACATTGGGGCACAAGTCTGAGGCTGCTACGGTATATAACAAGGATTTGCTTCACAAGGGTGTACAGGAGTTTACCACAAACCATGCTCCTGTCGATGATGAGAACCAGACCCATATGGTCAATATTAGATACATCCTTACTACAGATTTTGTAGAGATCAAGAAAGGATCTATTGTATCATCTAAGAAGGTGATAATCATTAGTATTCTTGTGATTCCAATTTTGGAGAGCTTTGGGATTGATGTTCCACTCCTGACTCAAGAGGAGAGGTTTTTGACTATAAACATGTAGTATTTGGGCAACTGCAACATCTTGGTACCAATTCAGGATCGCACAAGGGCCTACCAATTTATGAGGTTACCAGAGGTTGGATACACATCTCTCATCAGTAAAGAAAATATAAAGTTTCTTTCTCTTGCAAGTGCACTCTATGCCCGTCACGCTCAAACTTGACAGGGACCTACTCGTAGGTCTAGGCGTGTACCCGGAGATGTTCCGGATGATTATGACCTTGCTGCCCAACGAGCTGCAATTAGAGCTTCAACATCTCAGCCACTGACTTCTACATCACAATTACTGCCACCGGATTTTAGTACTTATGTAGTGGCTGAGTATCCACATAAGCTTTAGTCAGATTTTGAGCGGTGGATGGTTGAGTCTACGAGGAAGAACAATACCATGATACTGAAGATTTTAGAAGCACTTTCTTGGATTTTTACTTGTTGCATTGCCGCACCTACGATAGATGAGATTAGCCTCAGTCAGGTGATTATGAGGATATTGTGGTGCTTGGCGATGATGAGGACACAAAAGTGTTTAACATAGATGATCGTCTACTGAGGTGCATGAGGGATCCAGGCGATGCCTCTAGCATTGAGTTTTTAAGCTCGCAATCACCTTGGTTATCCATTTTGCTGTATTTTCAATTTATTTATGTTATTTCCTTCCATGTATTTGCTTTTCTATCGTTATTTGCAACACCCTATCCTCCGAGTTTATTTCATAGTGATGTGTCATGTTTTAATGGTTTTCACCTATTGATTCCATATGTTCTGACTATCAGTAATCGAGTATAATATATGTTTTATGTTCTTTTGGTTTTGTTTATAATTTTACATGTTTTACAAGTTATTGGCGCAAAAGGGATCATTTAGGCTTGCTTCAGATGTTTTAAGACTACAAGGATCAATTGAAGATGCAAGAGAATCGACCAGTCCTCAGACGGATCAACTAGATTGATGATTAAATGAAGTGGTGCATTTTCAAGTAGGGATCGATCGATCCTCAAGGATATTGATCGATCCCCTATCCAATATTTTCTAAATCCTAACTCCAACCGACTTTAAGCTTTCTTATTTCATATAAATAGCACTGCACACATTTTCTGCAGTTTTAACTTGTTAATTGTTTCTTTTAGCTTTTCATTTTTATAGCTTAAGGGAGAAAAGAATCTCATATTTTCAAGAAGTGCTTTATGAACCCTTGTTAAACCGATATCGTTACTGGATTTATTTTATCCAATCATTTTCTTTATTTATTATAATTTCCTCATCTATGTTTGAGTAATCCACGAATTAGGTTTAGGATTTGTTCAAAGGGATTCAATGATTAATTAGATTAGGGATTTACATTTAGGATTCTTTATCTTTTGTTAACTCAATGCTTAAGTTAGCTTGATCACGTAGCTTATGAGTTTTAGGTTTAATCTATGCACCAAAGGCGATAGGTAAGTTACCCGAATCTATAATTGATGAGCTTAGTATCCATAGCCAATGACAATTGAAGTTATTTTATATGAGTTAACTTATCAAACTTATTTAGATTACTGGCATGAATATCTAGGGCTAATTCGGAAGTCTATTTAATCTAGAGATTCATTATTAGATAGTTAGTACTAATGATGGTTAGGGCTATTTCGGAAGTCTATTTAGTCTATTTAGCTTTACCTTAGTGTTTTGAGTTCGAGAATGGTTTGTTAACAAATCCCTAATTAGTTAGATAGCTTAATTGATTGATACATGCGCCATTCTTTGTGTCCATCGTGTTTCTCTATTAGATTTATGTCGTTTACTTTCTTCTTTTATTTACTGTAATAATTACAATAAAAACAACCCCATATATTTTTTCCTACCACTATTTGTTGCATCATAGCTTGTAGTGTGACTTTGATCTCTCTGGTATTCTACCCTAATCTTTACTACTACGCACAACTATGCACTTGCAGTATTGAGAAAGTTAAAACCCGACAAATCAAGTTTTTGACATTGTTGCCAGGGACAAAAACGTTGCCTACAAGTTTTTTTTTAGTCTAGTCTTGGATTTTTTAAGTATTCCGCACAAGAAATCAATCGATCACTCAACAGATTGATTAATCCCTTTTATTGTTTAAAGATTTGCTAACCATTTTGTTTCCAATTTTTTTTCATTCTCAGGTGCAAGAATTACGAAGTCAAGACTTTATAATTTGCATAACCCTAGTGCCGACAAACTTACAAGAACAATCCAAGCAAACATCAGAGCAACAAAAGAAGCTAGGATGGCTGACGACTAATTGGGTTAATTAGGAGGGTTACAAAATCCTGATACTGATCCTATACATGTTGCTTCAGCTGAGAAACAATGCGCATCAACTGAAGCTACACGAGAAATGGAGTTTGCTGCACGAATGCCACATGTTCTTCCACCTCGGCCATCGTAAGTTGGACGCTTCAATCAGCCCCAGTGCCAATTATGCTTAGTGAGCAAGATGCGCCACATGAAAAATTAGGAACCGCTCAGCAATCACTCCACCAGTCATTCAGAGGCAAGATTAAAAGATCAAGCCTTAGATTATTGCGTTAGCCAAGCATAACCAAACACATGGACCATCTATCGAGAACCCTATAAATCATAAAGATATATTCGAGGAAATATGCAAGATAACTATCTCGAATGACGTACACAAAGACTAGTTACATTGTAAGCTATTCTCCTTCCATTTGAGAGATAAAGCCTACCAATGGCTAAAATCAATAAAGCATGGATCTATCACTAGTTGGGAACAGTCTAGAGCCGCGTTCTTGACTTATTTCTTCACTAAGTCTAGATCTGCAGCTATTAAGAACAATATAGCTACATTCAGCAAGATGCCACTAAATCATTCTATGAGGCATGAGAATGTTTCAAAGAATACCTAATGGAGAGTCCGCATCAAAGATACACTGAGTCGGATAGGATGAACTTCTTCTACAATGGTATAGAGTCGAGGTATCAAATGGTATTGGATACAGAAAGTAGAGGTGAATTTATGAGCTGATTGATAACCTAGTAGCAAACAACGTTAATCATTACCCTCATTACGATAGGAGACATTAAGGAGCTGTTAGTAGCAAGACTATTGAAGAACTTAATGCTAAGGTTGATATGTTGCTTAAAACACAACGGAGGAATGTGACTTATCTGAGGAGCAGGAATACCAAGAGTGTGGTATTGATGTATTAGCTGAGAGAACTGAAGAAGTTAACTATGTAGGAGGAAAAAGTAATTTCCAGAATCGAGGATTCAACCAAAACTACCAAAATCACCTAAACCTCTCTTACAGAAACACCAATATAGAGAACCCAACCGATCAAGTCCATCCTCCAAGCGTAAACCAACAAGAGCAGCAATACAATATCAAATCATTCGCCCCACTTAAGCCTCATCGGAATTTTATGCAGGGATTTCAGAACAAGAACACTGGTTATGGTAATACAAGGTTTTAGCCTAAGCAATAATATGGGAATTTTAGTTCCCAAGATATGGTTGAACAAATTTTCCAGCAAGTTCTAGAAGGAAAAAAGCAGTTTGCACTATGTGTTCAATGCTAAGGTTAATGTAATGTATAATAATCTTAATGGGAAGTTTGTGAACTTAAGTTCTCACATGCATATGTAGGAAAAACAAATTTTTTAGACCGCATCATTGGTCAAATCACCCCCATAAACTCTTCTAGGGAGTTGGGCTTCTACTTTTTCTGACAGCAACAAAAAACCTTCGCCGTATGTGGACTTTTCTGAGTATTTTTTGTGCCAAAATGTGTTCTTCATCATTAAGTCATTAAATTAATATGTTTGCTCGCGGTAATTGTGAACTCTTGGACTACTACGAAAAACACCATCGGATTTTAAAGTAGTAGTCAGAGGCCAATACAAAGGATTACATTCAGGCCATTACGTTTAAGAGGGGAAAATAAATCACTCTAAAGTCATAGGACACTAAGATCGATTGATCCACACCAAGGATTGATTGATCCGCTGAGGAAATCTTGATTGAGAAATTAATAGATGAGGACGAGGATCAATTGATCCATGGAGGAATATTTTGATCTCGTGGCTTTTCAAATGAAAACAAATTCGGAAATCAAGCTAAAGGTGCTACAAGGTCGTGATCCAATGTTGCTGCTGAAACAGAACCACCCAATGTACCATCATAACCCTATGTACCTAAATTTCCATATCCTTTAAGATGAAAGAATAAAATTCATAAGAAGGAATATGAAAAGAGGAAAAGTATTGTGGGAGAGCTGCAAGTGAGGTTACCTTTTGTTGATGCTATAAAGATTTTCCCGACCTTGAAAAAGAACATGAAGGGCATCCTTACAGACAAGTTGATATTAGAAAATGGTGTTTTGGTCCTTACATACGAGTGTAGCATGTTGTTAGGAAGAAACTACCAGAAAAGCGCGAGGACCTCGGAAGCTTCACTTTGTCATGCAACATTGGTGATTTCAAATTCAACTAATGTTTATGCGATTTGGGAGCTAGTGTGAGCATAATGCCATGGTCAGTTTCTAAGCAACTAGGATTCCACACTTATAAGCCAAGCAAGATCTCTTGGTATTAGTGGATCGTTCATTTTGGTATTCAGTTGGCCTTTTTAAAATTGTATCGGTAAATATTGGTGGATGTTGTATCTTACGGACTTCATCGTACTTGAACTCGAAGAAGAACCTAGAGATCATATCATCTTCATTTAGGTGTCATTGCATTCAGACTCGTGACGTTAAACAAGCGCTAATATGAGGCAATCTACATGTTTTATTTCTATCTTTATGCATTTAAATTTATGTTTTTCACGTTTTATGTTTCGCATTCATGAACAGATCCAAACGCAAGATATGCAGATTTTCATATCGTTTCCTGAGTCTGAGATCAATCAATCTTACTCATAGATCGATCGATCCCTAAAATAGAGAGATATAGGACAGTGATCAGATCAATCGATCACTCATATTGATCGATTGATCCACATGTTTTAAGCTATTTGGTTTGTTTTCTTGTATCCTTTCTTTTCATTCTGTTTTGTTATTCGCAACACCCTTTTCTTTTGATTTTATTTCACAGCTAGACACTATGAAGGAGGTTTGGGGGGAAGGGTGTGTGCTCGTTACTAACACTTTTCTTTTTGTTTTCTTATGTTAGTTACAGTTTTTATTTTATAGTGTCAAAACCTTTGGGAATTTTTATGATGTTCTTGGATTTCATTATTAGAATTGTCTTACTTTATAACATAATTTTAACATTGATGGTTCTTAGTTTTAGAAAGATTGGAAACAACATAAGTGGATCGTTTTTGCCAAAAACTCCCTATCTTTTGGATCTGAATGATCTAACATTGACTCTTTCTTACATAAAATTTAATATTGACTTAAACATCTCACTTAGGGGCTTCATATCGCGAATTGGATGGCAACATTCAGAGTTTAATTCCACTTTTCTACCACCCTTTCTAGAACTCTAAATAGCCAAGCTAATATTTAGCTTGGTACCACACACATGCCTTATTTATTCTTTCAGACCACATGCCTTTGTTACAACATCATCATGTGTAATTATATAAAAAAACTTTGGAGTATGCAGACCGATTCTGTTCCAAGGATCCCTAATGATACTTTATGTTTTCTTTTACTTAGAAAATACATGTTTGAGTTGTCAATGTTGCATAAAATGTATGAATAGAACTGGTTCCAGCTTTTCTTTCTTATAAAAGAAAGAGAAAAATAGAAAAAATAGAAAAATATGTAGAGATCGATCGATCCTAAAGCAGATCGATCGATTCTCCAGAAAAAAAAGAAAAAAAATAAAACAAGAAAAGAAAGAAAACAAAGAAGGAACTGAAATAAAGTCTGTTTAGATTCTAATTTATAATCTTAGGCACTATTACAACTCAGTTAGGATATTTATAGAGCTTACAGAGATTCCAAGGTTCGTGAGTTTGTGTACCAACGTTTCGTGTTTGTCTCACTGTGATTTTGCACAATGACTTGCATCCATCTTCATCATCAGAGCCTAAAAACTTCAACCACCATCAAATAGCCTTTAATTCCAAGCCCTTAGTGGCGATTGATATTCCCTTAGTGAGACTGAACTTAGAGATAATCAATGAATGTTAAAAGGCTGAGAATGGAAGTTTTTAAATTTCTTAGGATCTCGGGAGCCAGAGTACGGTAATAGTCGGTATGCCTATGATAATGTTTTACTAACTAGTTCTTGATTTGTTTTAAGTTTTTAAGGAATTGAAGTTCAATGCGGTGCGGTTTAAAGGAGTGCGTAAGTTCATTGTTTTCAAACCTTTCTCCTTTATTTGATTTCTGTAATTTGTTCTTGCTTGAGAACAAACAAAGATTCAAGTCTGGGGGAATTGATGTGTCATGTTCTTAATGGTTTTCACCCATTGATGTCATATGTTTTTAGTGTCATTAATTGATTCTAGGATAGGTTTTATGTCCTTTTGGTTTTGTTTATAGTTTTTATAGGTTTGACAAGTCATTGGAGCAAAAGGGATCATTTAGGCTTGCTTCATACGTTTCAGGACTTCAAAGATCAAAAGAAGATGCAAGATGATCGATAGAGCAAAAGATGGATAGACCAAATTGATTATTTAATGAAGTTGTGTGTTTTGAAGTAGGGATTGATCGATCCCCAAGGAGATTGATCGATCCCCTGTCTGAGACTTTCCAAATCCTAACTTCAACCAACGTTAGGCTTTCTTGTTTCATAAAAATGGCTGCCCGAGTTTTCTGCAATTCTAACTTATTATGATTACTTTTAGCTTTTTCATATCTTAAGGGAGAAAAAAACTCATCTCTTCAGGAAGTGCTTTTCGAACCCTTGTTCAACCGATATAGTTACTTTGGATTTATTTTATGCAATCGTTCTATTTATTCTTTATAATTTCATCATCTATATCTGAGTAATCCAGTAGTTGGTTTTTGGGTTTGTTCAAAAGAATTCAATGATTGATTATGTTTAAATTATTAGATTAGAGATTTCCTTTTAGTGTTCTTCATCTTCTGTGAACTCAATGCTTAAGTTAGCTTGATCATCTAACTTATGATCTATAAGTTTGATCTATGCACCGAAAGCGATAGTTAGGTTACCGGAATTAACAATTGATGAGCTTAGTATCCTAGCCAATGGGAGTTGAAGTTATGTCGTCAAAGTTAACTTATTGTTGATGAAAACATATTGTTCGATATGTTCACTTAGACGACTTAAATTTAACTTTCGTTGGCTAAGGATACTAAACTCACCTAATGTTGATTCCAGCAACCTAACAATCGCTTTTGGAGCATAGATTAAACCTAGAGATCATATGATAGATTCGTCAACCTAACAGATGCATTGAGTTCACAATAGATGAAGAATAATAAAGGTAAACCCATAATCTAATAAATTAACCTATCAATCATTGAATCTTTTTTATCAAAACATAAACTCAACTGGTGGATTACTCAGACATAAATGCAGACATCAAAAACAAATTCAATAAATGCATAAATGTCAAAATAACGGTTAACAAGGCTTTGGAAAGCATTTCTAGAAGAGGTCAGATTTTTTCTTCTTTAAGTTACGAAAATATAAAGCAAAGGGTATGAAAAATAAGAATAACAAGTTGGAATTTCTTTGGGACGAGCAACCATATTTATATGCGAGCACATGTCCTAAAGTTGGTTGCATTTGGATTTGATCACTCTAGGGATCGATCGATCTCTCTGAGGATCGATCCATCCTGACGTAAAAACGCAGCACTTCATTAAAACTTTAATCTGTTTGATCAATCTTCAGATCATTCGATCATGATACCTCTTCTTTTGATCTTTGAAGTCTTGAAACATTTAGAGCTCGTCTAAACCATCTGTTTAGCTCCAACGACTTGTAAAACATGTAAATGTTATATACAAAGAAAAAAGACATAAAACCTAACCTAAACTCGATAAATAACACTAAAAATATATGGAATCAATGAGTCAAAATCATTAAAACCATGAACATCACAAATGATTCTTTGTATCATCTAAAGTATGTTTCGACAATTTAACATTCACTTGTGGTGCATAAACTGAACCTACAGATCTGATGCAAGGTAGCTAATCCAACATTTGCATTATGAACATAATAGATGAAGAACAGAAGATGGATCCAAAATCTAACAATCTAGCATCAAACAATCATTGAATCCTCTTGAAAAACCCTAAACCCAATTGTGGAACTACTTAAACATGGAAAATGAAATCAAGCAAATAGAGGAAGAGGAGAGCATGATTAGATATTCAAAATAACTAAACTGGGGTTCGGAAACACTTATGTATGGACGAGTAAGAGAATCATCTCTCCAAACTTACAATAAGAATATGCTAACTATAAGAGAATCATCTCACTCCTTCTGCTTATGTTTCTCTTTACTTTGTCACGAATCACACATCATGATGAAATCTTAACATTCTTAAATATATTAGGCTACCAAAATCACGCTTGTAGAACCTTTATCTTGAATGTTGCAAAATGACTTTCATATGTCAAATCAACCATGGCAGTGCATCAAGATCACACTCACTGCTTTTTACACAACACATCTTTTATAAAGTTCGTCCTTGCAAAGTGTGTATAAGTATGGCTTATTCCAACACATCTTCTATAAAGTTTTATCCTTGGTTTCCAAATTAAACTTGTAGGAACAAAATCCTTGTAACAAGTTTTGATTTTGCATCTTTCTTTACTAACTAACAAGTGTCTTAAAGCCGTGTGATCCATAGATCTTGGTTAAATAAAGAAATCTAAGAGAAAGGAGAAAAAAAAAGCATTTAAAGAAATAATTCTTATGCAAGAGAAACATGAAAGATTTTTTATTTTCTGATAAAAGTTTTAAGAAACATGAAAGGTTGGTCATCTAAATCACAATCCTACGTAAACGATTTCAACACGAAGACAAATCCTCTTTGGCTTTATAACTAAGACAATAATAAATATTTCTTTAAGCGTAGATAGACCGACCAAATAAATGAAATTATAAATTTCATGCAATGTGATCCCGTTGTCATGACCTCCTGTGACGTTTTATTAGAAGCTTTGAAGATCATTTATCACGGACGGTTGAAATTTACTGTCTTCTTCATAGCTTACCTAATACTCTTTTAAAATAGATTTCTTTCATTCTCTAACAAAGAAATTAATTTCTACTATTGATTGTTCTATTCTTTATTTCGGCACAAAGCTATGTTACTTATTATTTTTGAATATATTATAATAGATGTCTCGATCAATAACTATGTTAGAGCTATATTAGAGGTATCATTCGTTTGTCCGGATATATTTGTTAACGAAAAAAAAAAGAAGAAGTGTAAAAGTGATGATAATGTAATAAAATTTTAAAAATAAAAATATGACACACTTTTATATGCTGTCCCTTCTCAGTTTTAGATTATTAAAACCTTTATTTAATAAAAGCTTTATCGTTAGCAACATAAATATAAAATGATACTTCATTTTACTACATTATAATTTACCTTTATTTATGCTTATTTATTCAGTTTTTGCCTGGACATTTGAAATAACATATTATTTTCACTAGAAAATATCAAGATCCATCCAAAAAATCATGTTTAGTTTGGAAGAAAATTAATTTAAACAGAAAACAATAAAAGCATATGAGAATCCATTTGGTTTTATTAACTATGTAAAGAACTTTAAAACAAAGTTCATAAAAATAATAAAATTTCAGTATAATAGACTATAGTTTTGATATTTATTTGAATATAAAAGTAATTTAAGAAATTTACAGTGGTGTCATACTTATAAATTAATTTTTGAATTAAAAAAGCTTCAATTAGAAAAATATTAGTGATTTGATATTTATCTTTCTCTACTTTTTGTGTATAATTTTAAGCTATTAAATCCATTGTATTATTTTTAGAATAACTGAATATTAAAAAACTAATATAATGTTGAAACACATGCTTGACTCATACTCTCAATAACTATCTATTTCTGTTACCTTGATGCTTTTCAATAGTATTAAAAGATATACACGCACATAAAATAAAATCATAAATTAAATTTAAATAAAGAGAATATAATCTATTGATAATCAATACTATCAGTTCTTGATATGGCCTGGGAATATATAAATAAAAAAGGGTTCCAACTAATTCAGTGTATCTATCTACAGAAAATACAAAGAATAGTATATTAACTATAAAAATATGCTATGGAAAATTGTGTTGTAAAGATTATCCAATAAAAAATTTGCCATTCCAATGCTGCAAAGCTAATTAAACTTTGGTTTCCTTCTGTTTTTTGTTTGTTTATGAATTTAGAATTAACTTTCATGTTTTTTAGTTTACATAAAACGCAAAGAAAAGTATATTAAATACTGTCTAATCTAAAAAATATGCTAAGGAAATTTTGTTTGGTAAAGAATTCCAATGCAGCAAAACCAATTAACTTTGGTATTCTTCTGTTTGTGTTGTTTGTTTGTTTATGAGTTTAGAATTGATTTTTTTCTTTTGAGTTTAGTAAACAAAAATATTAGTTGAAATAAACCCACTTTAATAAGAAAAAGAACCATTGAAAATAGTGCGGAAAAAACAAGAATGGAAGATGAGAGAGGTAGCTGAAGAAAACTCTTACGGCGCCTCCTAACAAAAAGGGTCGAAAAATTACAAAAATTAAAAACAATGGAGAAGGTGTGAATGTGAAGTGTGGCGGAGGCAGACACCACGTGGTCTCTCTTCTCTTCTTCTCCTTCTTCTTCTTCCTCTCTTCATCTGCCATTATTAAGCCTTGTGGCCCCACTCTTCTTCTCCTCTTCTAACTCCAACCTAACACCTCCCTTCTTTTCTCACCTTCCCCTCTTTAAACCCTTCTCTCTTTCTCTTTCATTGTCTCTGTATTATTATTTAGGTAAACGTCTCCATTCTGATGCTTTTGAGATGGTTTTTTTTATTCCCCTTTATGCCAATTTTGTATCTCGAGGTTTGAAAGTGTCTTTTTGCTTTGATTTTGGTACTTGTAAGTTTTGATTTTTGAGTTAAGATTGGAATTTTGGACTATGGGTCTTGTGTTGTTTGTGATTTTAGTTTTTTTGGAGGTGGGTTTCGTAAAGTTTCGAGCTATTGGACTTTCTTTTTCTGGGATTTTGGGGTGTGGGGTTTTTTAATCATTAGATCTCTCAGATTTCTTTTACTTTCTGAAGAATAATTACAAAACAAATTGATGCTTTCTAACTTAAAAGATCTCTGCTTTTGATAATTGCGTTTTGCTTTTTTTCCTGTACTCTGATGCATCTTTTGTTTGTTTGATTAAGTAACTGAAACCTGGTTTGTTTGCATAGTCCTGTTATGTTCTTTCAAGTCAATTTTGACAGTGTCTGTAGCTTAGAGGCTAGTATCAATGGCATGTTTTTGTTGCTCAATTTCTGGTTGGAAGTGGAATTCTGAGACAATGTTGCTACACATTTCTTTGTAAAACTGATTCACTATGTCTGCTTATGGTTGTTTTATAGATATATCTGAAGCTTAAAGGATAGTAATACAATGGCTGGTTCGGTTAATGGGTGTCAAAGTGCTGTAATACCCGGTAGAAATCATGTGACTGTGGCTCAAGTCGATGAGTTCTGTAAATCTCTAGGAGGGAAAAGGCCAATCCATAGTATTTTGATTGCAAACAATGGAATGGCAGCTGTGAAGTTTATACGTAGTGTCAGAACATGGGCTTACGAAACATTTGGCACCGAAAAAGCCATTTTATTGGTGGGTATGGCAACCCCGGAAGACATGCGGATCAATGCAGAGCATATCAGAATCGCTGATCAGTTTGTGGAGGTTCCAGGAGGAACCAACAATAACAATTATGCTAATGTTCAGCTTATTGTAGAGGTGAATGCAACTTTTGGGATCTTCTCCTTGTTATACTAATATCTGAATTATCCCGAGCTTACTGTATTGTGTAGACCACATGATTTTTTTGTTATTTTACGAGAAGCTCAACTTCAGCAAGAGAGTTGTGGTCTTTGGAGCTATTCTTCATTCATCATTGTCTGAATACTATGTGCAGATGGCTGAAATCACACGCGTTGATGCAGTTTGGCCTGGATGGGGTCATGCATCTGAAAACCCTGAATTACCTGATGCCCTAATTGCAAAAGGAATAGTATTTCTTGGTCCTCCAGCAGCTTCAATGGCAGCACTAGGAGATAAGATTGGTTCTTCGTTGATTGCACAAGCTGCTGATGTACCCACTCTGCCATGGAGTGGTTCTCATGTGAGTAAATTTACTCTTGTGAAGCTGAACTTGTTCACCAAAGAATTGTTGATCTGTTCTAAATGCCGAATTTTTATGTTTTCAGGTTAAAATACCTCCTAACAGCAGCTTGGTAAACATCCCTGAGGAGGTCTACCGGCAAGCTTGTGTCTACACAACTGAAGAAGCGATTGCTAGTTGTCAAATCGTCGGTTACCCAGCAATGATCAAAGCTTCGTGGGGTGGTGGCGGTAAAGGCATTAGGAAGGTCAGCTTGTGTATATATGTTTTTGAATTATCAGTTTCCTCTTTTCATTGTAGTCTAAGCGGATTCCTACATAAGTGTACTTGTTCTTGTTTGATTTGTTAGGTTCATAATGATGATGAGGTTAGGGCACTATTCAAGCAAGTTCAAGGTGAGGTCCCGGGCTCACCTATATTCATAATGAAGGTTGCTTCACAGGTATGGCTACTTTACTATCTCTCTTGATCTAAGTATAGCTGAGTTCTTACATTTCATTTTTTCATCCTTTTGAATAGAGTCGGCATTTAGAGGTCCAGCTGCTCTGTGACCAATATGGAAATGTTTCAGCTCTGCATAGCCGTGATTGTAGCGTCCAGAGAAGACACCAAAAGGTTTGTTAGTGGTTGATTCAGGATTTTTAATTGTCTGGTTATATAGAAATACATTCTTCTAATTTATTCGTATATACTTCAATACTATTGCCGAAGGAAATTATTGCATGAGTTCTTACTTTATGGTTTGTATCACAGATTATAGAGGAGGGTCCGATTACTGTGGCTCCACTAGAAACCGTCAAGAAACTTGAGCAGGCAGCTCGAAGGTTGGCTAAGAGTGTTAATTATGTTGGAGCTGCTACTGTTGAGTATCTTTACAGCATGGAGACTGGGGAGTACTACTTCTTAGAGCTTAACCCTCGGTTACAGGTTTATTTTAGACTACAGCTTTTTGTGTTGGATTCTATTGAAAGGTTTGGTCTTGAGAGTTCAAGACTTGTTTAACTTGATGTTCGGAGCCAGGTTGAGCACCCTGTAACTGAGTGGATTGCTGAGATAAATCTTCCTGCTGCCCAAGTTGCTGTGGGGATGGGAATCCCTCTCTGGCAAATCCCTGGTATGGCCTGCATCCTTATTTTTCCAAAGGCAGTGGCTCCTCTTATAGTTCATGCACACATGTAATGTACTGTTTGTTTCGCTTTTAATTCGGTAGAGATAAGACGGCTCTATGGTATAGAACATGGTGGAGGTTATGATTCTTGGAGAAAAACATCTATCGTAGCATCCCCTTTTGATTTTGATAAAGCTGAATCTATAAGGCCAAAAGGTCATTGTGTGGCTGTACGTGTGACAAGCGAGGATCCTGATGATGGGTTCAAACCAACCAGTGGTAAAGTACAGGTAATGTGATACCTTCTGCGGAATGCAGAGTTAAAAGTTCATTCACTGAGAACTGTGTGGGTAACACTTGTATGAACTTGCAACAGGAATTGAGTTTTAAGAGCAAGCCGAATGTGTGGGCGTACTTCTCTGTTAAGGTAGACATAACATAGATGCTCTACCATATAACGTGTTTGGCTATGTCTTTAATTTTGCGACTATTCTTAACAGTCTGGTGGAGGTATCCATGAGTTCTCGGATTCCCAGTTTGGTAAGTTGAATGAAATATATGTATTTGGGCTGCTAATCAGTTTTTTTCTTGAGTTAACAAATTGAAACTTCCTATAATCTTCTATCCAGGACATGTTTTTGCGTTTGGGGAATCCAGAGCCCTGGCTATAGCTAATATGGTTCTTGGGCTGAAAGAAATTCAAATTCGTGGAGAAATTAGGACTAACGTTGACTACACGATCGACCTTCTACATGTATGCTTCCTTTTTCCTACGCAAAAGTTACAATCTGTGTTTGCAATTTACCCTGACAACATAAATTCAATTGTTGACCAGGCTTCTGATTACCGGGAAAACAAAATTCACACTGGTTGGTTGGACAGTAGGATTGCTATGCGGGTCAGAGCAGAGCGGCCTCCATGGTATCTCTCTGTTGTTGGCGGGGCTCTCTATGTAAGACTCTCTTTCTTAGAGATCTGTTTGTCTTGAAAATTTTCTCTCTAGTGATGACATGTTCTATTTGTTCAGAAAGCATCGGCAACTAGTGCTGCTGTGGTTTCGGATTACGTTGGTTATCTGGAGAAGGGGCAAATTCCCCCAAAGGTACTCCAATATCAGTGCTCTCTTTTGTCTTGCTCATAATGATCTTGTAGCTTACTTTTTCTCTCTTAAATTGCAGCATATATCTCTTGTGCATTCTCAAGTGTCTCTGAATATTGAAGGAAGTAAATATACGGTAGTTTACATCTCTGCATTTCTTCTTTTCCTCTGCCATATTATTTTCTTCTTTACCGAGGCTCACTAACCTGAACATAACTGTGTCTTAGATTGATGTAGTCCGGGGTGGATCAGGAAGCTATAGGCTAAGAATGAATGACTCAGAAGTTGTAGCGGAAATACACACTCTACGGGATGGAGGTCTGTTGATGCAGGCAAGTGTTCTTCCTTTGTTCCATACTACAAAACAGATACAAACACGTGTCACGCACAGTAACTGTCTTTTGAGAATCTCACCTCGGTGGTTGGTTTTCACTGTCATTGCAGTTGGATGGTAAAAGCCATGTGATATATGCAGAGGAAGAGGCGGCAGGAACCCGTCTTCTCATTGATGGAAGAACTTGTTTGCTACAGGTTTAAACTGATTATTTTTTTTCTTTCTTTTTAAACCATATTATTTTATATTTTTTTCTGAAGCAATTTCAAATTAAGTTATCTTTCAAATTTGGCTTATTCAGAATGATCACGATCCTTCGAAGCTGATGGCTGAGACACCATGCAAGCTGTTGAGGTATCTGGTTTCAGATAACAGCAGTATTGATGCTGATATGCCCTATGCAGAAGTTGAGGTCATGAAAATGTGCATGCCACTTCTTTCACCTGCATCAGGAGTTATCCATTTCAAAATGTCTGAAGGACAAGCCATGCAGGTAAAAAACCTCTCTATTGCTAATCAAATATTGGTTTCCTACACTTTTATAGAAATGGATTAACCCGTCCATTATTTTCTTCACAGGCTGGTGAGCTTATAGCCAAGCTTGATCTTGATGATCCATCTGCTGTAAGAAAGGCCGAACCGTTCCATGGAAGTTTCCCAAGACTAGGGCTTCCAACAGCAATTTCTGGTAAAGTTCATCAGAGATGTGCTGCAACTTTAAATGCGGCTCGCATGATTCTTGCCGGCTATGAGCATAATGTAGATGAGGTAAATGCAATATGGTTTTCCTATTTGATCTGAGTTTTCTATTAGATTATCTAACTCTGAAATCTCTCATGTTTTGCAGGTTGTTCAAGACTTGCTTATATGCCTTGATAACCCTGAACTCCCATTTCTTCAATGGCAAGAGTGCTTTGCAGTTTTGGCAACACGACTACCTAAAGATCTCAGGAACATGGTAAACACTAGTGTAATCTGTTTACCTTTAATGTGTTCTTTATTTTGAGTTTCGAGTCTGTAAAAAGTGCTTTTCTTACAAAATTCTTTATCAGCTAGAATCAAAGTATAGGGAATTTGAGATTATCTCCAAGAACTCCCTTACCGCTGATTTCCCTGCCAAACTCCTAAAAGGCATTCTTGAGGTGATCACCTACTCTTTCTTCCATTCGAGACCTTGAGTTCTATTTTTTAGTTTCTGAAATTCCCTTCTCTTCGGTCCACTTTGCAACAGGCTCATTTATCATTTTGTGATGAAAAAGAGAGAGGTGCCTTTGAAAGGCTCGTTGAACCATTGATGAGCCTTGTGAAGTCTTATGAAGGTGGTAGAGAAAGTCATGCCCGTGTAATTGTTCATTCCCTCTTTGAAGAATATCTATCAGTAGAAGAGTTATTCAATGATAACATGCTGGTACTAATATAAGACTCAATAACTAACAAGCAGCTTTGTGGTTGCCAATTTCGTGTGGGGAGTCTTAATAAACATTTTTCTTTTTCTTGAAAAGGCTGATGTTATAGAACGCATGCGTCAGCAATACAAGAAAGATTTGTTGAAGATTGTGGATATAGTTCTCTCACATCAGGTTTGTGATTATCCTTCTCACACCAGATTTATCTTTTCTTCATCGCTATGTCATTGAACTGGTATGCTCATCTGTTCTTCTTTTCAGGGCATAAAAAACAAAAACAAACTTGTTCTCCGACTCATGGAGCAGCTTGTTTACCCTAATCCTGCTGCATACAGAGATAAACTTATCCGATTCTCAACACTTAACCATACTAATTACTCTGAGGTGTGTATGGTTCCGTTATGTTTTATGTGATATGGTTCTTGATATTCATCAGCTGATAATCAATTTGTCTGTGTAGTTGGCACTCAAGGCGAGTCAATTGCTCGAACAGACCAAATTAAGTGAACTTCGTTCAAACATTGCTAGAAGCCTTTCAGAGTTGGAAATGTTTACAGAGGATGGAGAAAATATGGATACTCCTAAGAGGAAAAGTGCCATTAATGAAAGGATGGAAGATCTTGTGAGCGCATCTTTAGCTGTTGAAGACGCTCTTGTGGGACTATTTGACCACAGCGATCACACACTTCAAAGACGGGTTGTTGAGACTTATATTCGCAGATTATACCAGGTAAGAGTTCATTCTTTCACACCCTTATTATTCAAAATTCTTTTTGGCTTACAATTGTTTAGACACAGAATGTTGACTTCATTTTAACTTGATTCATGTCATTAGCCCTATGTCGTAAAAGACAGCGTGAGGATGCAGTGGCACCGGTCTGGTCTTATTGCTTCTTGGGAGTTCCTAGAGGAGCATATAGAAAGGAAAAACATTGGCTCAGACAATCACGAGACATCTGAAAAAGGATTGGTTGAGAAGCGTAGTAAGAGAAAATGGGGGGCTATGGTTATCATCAAATCGCTGCAGTTTCTGCCAAGCATAGTAAGTGCAGCATTGACAGAAACAAACCACAACAACTATGAATCTACCGGAGCTCCTATATCTGGCAATATGATGCACATTGCTATTGTAGGTATCAACAATCAGATGAGTCTGCTTCAGGACAGGTACGTGACAGCTGAAAGAGTTTGACTGTTTAAACCAGCTTAGGTACCTAATATGTTGTCATTGCTGGTTTGTTTGTCTCAGTGGGGACGAGGACCAAGCTCAGGAAAGAGTAAACAAGCTTGCCAAAATTCTTAGGGAGGAAGAAGTGAGTTCGAGCCTCTGTTCTGCAGGTGTCGGTGTGATCAGTTGTATAATTCAGCGAGATGAAGGACGGACACCAATTAGACATTCTTTCCATTGGACGATGGAGAAACAGTGTTATGAAGAAGAGCCATTGCTTCGTCATCTTGAACCTCCTCTGTCCATATACCTTGAGTTGGTACGATCATGATGATGAAATGTAATTTCTTGATTTAGCGAATCTCACATATTTTAATGACTAATTATTGTCTGTCTGATGCAGGATAAGCTGAATGGATACTCAAATATACAGTATACACCTTCAAGAGATCGTCAATGGCATCTGTATACTGTTACGGACAAGCCAGTGCCAATAAAGAGGATGTTCCTTAGATCTCTTGTTCGACAGGCGACAATGAACGATGGGTTTATGTTGCAGCAAGGGAAGGACAACCAACTTAGCCAAACACTGATCTCCATGGCTTTTACGTCCAAATGCGTTCTGAGGTCTTTGATGGATGCCATGGAGGAACTGGAACTGAATGCACATAATGCTGCCATGAAACCAGACCATGCACATATGTTCCTTTGCATATTACGTGAGCAGCAGATAGATGATCTTGTGCCTTACCCCAGGTCGCTATGGCTGTGTCTTGTACAAGTTATCTTTTGTAGAACTTTATATTAACAATATTCGATGTATTTCTCCCAGGAGAGTTGAAGTTGAAGCGGAGGATGAAGAAACTACAGTTGAGATGATCTTAGAAGAAGCAGCACAAGAGATACACAGGTCTATTGGAGTGAGAATGCATAGGTTGGGTGTATGTGAGTGGGAAGTGCGACTGTGGTTGGTGACCTCAGGACTGGCAAATGGTGCTTGGCGGGTTGTGGTTGCAAACGTGACAGGCCGTACATGCATTGTCCACGTAACTTCAGCTTCCAAATATTTTGTTGTGCAAACTAACAGAATACACATCTCCACAATTTGACTTTCTGTGATTCGATGTTTCAGATATACCGAGAAGTGGAAGCTACTGGGACAAACAGTTTAATCTATCAGTCCATAAACAGGAAGGGACCTTTGCATGGAACCCCAATCAACGGTCAATATAAACCACTGAATACTCTGGACAGGAAACGGCTTGCCGCAAGGAGGAGTAACACTACTTATTGCTATGACTTCCCCTTGGTTAGTTACAGTATTCAGAAGATTTACTCATAGATTTATTCTTTTGGGTGTTCTCACCCCATCTTATGTTATTTCTCGCCTCTTCAGGCATTTGAGACAGCACTGGAGCTCTTATGGGCATCACAACACCCGAGAGTTAGAAAACCAGGCAAGAATAATGTGATCAACGTGAAAGAGCTTGTATTTTCCAATCCAGAAGGTTCTTTGGGTACATCTCTTATTCCGATTGAACGGCCACTGGGTCTCAACGACTTTGGAATGGTGGCCTGGTCCTTAGAGATGGTGACTCCTGAGTTTCCTATGGGACGGAAACTTCTCATAGTCGCCAATGATGTCACATTTAAAGCTGGTTCTTTTGGTCCTAGAGAGGACGCATTTTTCCTTGCTGTGACTGAACTCGCTTGCGCCAAAAAGCTTCCCTTGATTTACTTGGCAGCAAATTCTGGTGCCCGACTTGGTGTAGCTGAAGAAGTTAAAACCTGCTTCAAAGTTGGGTGGTCTGATGAAGTTTCCCCTGAGAATGGTTTTCAGTATATATACCTAACCCCTGAAGACCATGCAAGGATTGGGTTATCTGTCATTGCGCACGAATTGAAGCTCCCTAGTGGGGAAAAAAGGTGGGTGATTGATACGATCGTGGGTAAAGAAGATGGTCTTGGAGTTGAGAACTTAACAGGAAGTGGAGCAATAGCGGGTGCTTACTCAAAGGCGTATAACGAAACTTTTACTCTAACATTTGTTAGTGGAAGAACGGTTGGAATTGGTGCTTACCTTGCCCGCCTGGGCATGAGGTGCATACAGAGGCTAGACCAGCCTATCATCTTGACTGGATTTTCTACGCTCAACAAGTTGCTTGGGCGTGAGGTCTATAGCTCTCACATGCAACTTGGTGGCCCGAAAATCATGGGCACAAATGGTGTTGTTCATCTTACAGTCTCAGATGATCTTGAAGGCGTAGCAGCAATTCTCAATTGGCTGAGTTACATTCCTGCTTACATGGGTGGTCCTCTTCCTGTTCTTGCTTCTTTAGATCCGCCGGAGAGAACTGTGGAGTACGTCCCAGAGAACTCTTGTGACCCACGAGCTGCTATAGCTGGGATTAACGACGGTACTGGTAAATGGCTTGGTGGTATCTTCGATAATAATAGCTTTATTGAAACTCTTGAAGGCTGGGCAAGGACAGTAGTGACTGGTAGAGCTAAGCTCGGTGGAATACCCGTAGGAGTGGTTGCAGTCGAAACACAAACTGTAATGCAGATCATCCCAGCAGATCCAGGACAGCTAGACTCTCATGAGAGAGTGGTTCCGCAAGCAGGGCAAGTCTGGTTTCCTGATTCAGCGGCAAAGACAGCTCAAGCACTCATGGATTTTAACCGCGAAGAGCTTCCGTTGTTCATCCTAGCAAACTGGAGAGGGTTTTCAGGTGGGCAGAGAGATCTTTTTGAAGGAATACTTCAGGCTGGTTCAACTATAGTTGAAAATCTGAGAACATATCGGCAGCCAGTGTTTGTGTACATCCCGAAGATGGGAGAGCTGCGTGGTGGAGCGTGGGTGGTTGTTGATAGCCAGATTAATTCGGATTATGTTGAAATGTATGCTGATGAAACCGCCCGTGGAAATGTGCTTGAGCCTGAAGGGACAATAGAGATAAAATTCAGAACGAAGGAGCTGTTAGAGTGCATGGGAAGGTTGGACCAGAAGCTAATCAGTCTCAAAGAAAATCTCCAAGATGCCAAGCAAAGTGAGGCTTATGCAAACATCGAGCTTCTGCAGCAACAGGTTAAATCCCGAGAGAAGCAGCTTTTACCAGTTTATATCCAAATCGCCACCAAATTTGCTGAACTTCATGACACTTCCATCAGAATGGCTGCAAAAGGAGTGATCAAAAGTGTTGTTGAATGGAGTAGCTCGCGGTCTTTCTTCTATAAAAAGCTTAACCGGAGAATTGCTGAGAGCTCTCTTGTGAGGAATGTAAGAGAAGCTTCTGGGGACAACTTATCATATAAATCTGCAATGGGTTTGATTCAGGATTGGTTCCGCAAATCAGATATTGCAAAGGGGAAAGAAGAAGCTTGGACTGACGACCAAGTGTTCTTTACATGGAAGGACAATGTTAGTAACTACGAGTCGAAACTGAGCGAGTTGAGAGCGCAGAAACTGCTGAATCAACTTGCAGAGATTGGGAATTCATCGGACTTGCAGGCTCTGCCACAAGGACTTGCTAATCTTCTACACAAGGTATGAAAATGAAACCCTATAGAAAACTGTTCGTATGGCTCGGTATTTTGGAGGCTTAAGTGAATATGTATGATGCAGGTGGAGCCTTCAAAAAGAGAAGAGCTAGTGAATGCGCTTCGAAAGGTGTTGGGTTGATATCAAAGAGGTTTAGCTTGTGTTCCAAGAAAGATGGACATTTAGTGTTACTTGTTTTCTACGGTAACAGAAGCTAGTTAAAAATTAGATTTGGACCATCTTCCTTATATTTGTTGGCCAGAACTGTAAATGTTGTTGTAGCTTTGTCGTTCCCGTATAAACAAATTCCGCAATAATTCATTCAACATGTCACTATTTGCTTCATATATATTTATGTTGTTAAGAATCACAATTCCGTTACTCAAGAACTTTACCAAAGCCTGGTTAATAAACTGAACTAAGACAAAATTCTAAATAAAATTGAATTTTGACAATATTCAAAATTCATTCTGAAAACGTAGATATTATTCCAAAAATGAAGAATTATTATGCTCTTTTTGTGGCGAGTATTAAAAGTGTTTTTAACTGTCAAAACGTTGACCAACAACATCTGGCTTGGTCACAAAGTTTAATCCCAAATTTATTATAATAAAGTTTAGTAAAACCTGACACAGTTTTTACGTTTACTAATCTGAGGACTGTTTGGCTTGGTCACCGAGTTTTTGAGAGCAAATGGAGATGTGAGCTTTGGTTTCTTGTTCTAACGGCAATGGAGGTTCTGATCCGATTAGCCTCATGAATGAAAAATATGGATACTCCTACGAGGAAAAGTGCCATTTCTTTTCTTCTTTTTTTTTTTATTAATGTAATGTTAAATTATAATAAAAGATAATTTTTTATCAACAGTTTTCTGAAACATTTTCAAAGCACAAAAACTCTAGTTGTGAAAATCGAAAGTGGTTGCCTCATTAAACTCCAAAACCGGAAAACCTAATTGGGACGAAACTAGTTTGGGAAAAAGAGTACATACCACTTTCGAAAGAGGTAAACAAAATTTGAATAAAATCGAAAGTAGAAATTGAAAACCATTATGAAGAACCTTTGATGATTTCCTATCTTGTTGCAAATCATGTCTTCATCCTTACTAGTATCTTGAATTCCCCTTGCCCGAATTGTCGATATTCTGTTCCGAATTTACTTATCAATAAACATTATAAGATGTGCTTGTTAAGAGGCCGACTCCCCGTTTTTTTCTCTGGTTTTTCTCTCTCCAAATAGCGTGAATGGCTGATTGAAAAAACATATCTCAATAAAAATAGTTTCATCCTATTAAGAGTTGTGCCCACTAAAAGAGAAAGCAAACCCTCCCAATGGCATGTGAACCTAAAACCTAGCAGATTATGCGTTAGGGCTGACCATATCATCGATGAGTAGGGGTAAGTGAAAATATGTGGTTCTGAGTCTCCATTGGGGCCATACAAAAAGAACAAGTTGTTATGATATTATCATTACAACTAATCATTTTATCCCATGTTTATGATATGTTCTTAATCGCAAGCCAAACAGTGAAAGAGTATTTATGAGTATTATAAGTAAACCATATACTCTTAGACCACTCCATTGTTTGCTGACGCTCTGTTATTAATTTCCAAGCGGCACTAGAACTGAATTCCGACTTACTTATTTGCGCTATACTTCCACAGAAACTCATCCCTCTCCTCTAACGGACCTTGATGTCGTTGGCTTTTGATTACCTCTTCAATCTCATGGAGTCGTGATCTATGCTTTGTTAGAACATTCCCAACTGTATCATGTATTGGAATTCCCAAAGTCTATAAAGGCTCGTGAACCTGTAATGTCCAAAAGACACCCCAATGGAAACCATTTATCAAACCAAAAAAAATGTTGCATCCCCTTTATAAACTCTGACCTTACTTAAGCTGCTGCCAGTTGTCTAAACTTTAATATTTTCATCCATGTCCATGAGCCAAGTGCTGAGGTTTCACTCACCGACCATAGAGACCCCTTTTGAATAAGATATCTTTTAACCCAACTTACCCAAAGTGAAGAATACGCTGATTGAATATGCCATAACAGCTTCAAAAAACTCACCTTGTTCACTTCTGATATCGACCTCAGCCCCAAACCTCCCTCTTCTTTCGGTCTACAGACATCAACCCAAGAAACTTCTGCCTTCTTTGTATTAAGATCTGGTCCAGACATAAAAACGCAGCACATAGTGAATCAATTTCCGCAATACAAGCCTTAGGCAGTCTAAATGCCGATATCCAGAAATTCGTTAAACTATGAATAACGGATCCAATAAGTTGTAATCTTCCTGCAAAAGATTAATACCTTGTTGTCCCATAACTTATTCGAGAACGTACATTTTCTATCAATGGTGTATAGTCATTCAATGTCATTCGCTTTGTCAACAGCAATAACCCCAAGTATCAAACATGCAATGATCCAGTATCCAATGGGAATTGCTAAAGAATGTATTCCTTTGATCTTGACGAAACACATGCCATATACGATATCGATTTTTTTAGACCAATTAGCCCATACATAGTTTCAAAAAGATTGAAAACTCGTAGGACGCCTTCTATTGATTGTTTTCCCCATCCAAAAAAACCAACAAGTCATGCGCAAAACATAGGTTCGTGAGTGGAAGATGCTGACAATATGGGTGGTAGCCTATCTGTCTCTCCCTTGCCTATTTATCTATTGATTTCGATAAAACATTTATGCAAATCACAAAGAGGTAAGGGGATAAAAAACAACCTTGACGTAGCCCTAATTTACCATTCACCTGAACTTAGAAAGTCGCCGTCGTGATGCGTAATTTCAGCCAATGAATAAATTTTTTAGTAAACCGTATAGACCTTAACATGTTGAGTAGAAACGACCATTGCATTGAATCAAATGCCTTTGAAATATCAATATGTACTGCACATCTAGCTGAGACTGTGTCCTTGTGATAATTCTTCACCAACTCAGAGGCTAATAAGATATTCTCCATGAGAAGACGACCTTTAACAAATGTTGATTGGTTTGGGGAGATAAAGCTGGGACTACTTTAGTCTGTTTGCCAAAATCTTTGAAATAATTTTATAAATAACATTTCAACATAAGATTGGCCGATAATCTTTCATCTCTTCCGCTTGGGTCTTCTTCGGGACTAGGGATAGAATGGTGGAATTTAAATACTTAGAAATAAATCCTTTCACAAAGAACGATTACACATCAATTAACTACATCCTTACCCACAATTCTCTAAGCTATCTTAAAAATTTCATAAGAGTAACCATCTGGTCCTAGAGATTTATTATGTGGCATAGCAAATAAAACTTTCCTTACCTTTTCCTCCATGACTTCACTCTCTAACATTGCACTGTCTTCTTTGGAACAAACAAAATCCAAGAGTTGCTTTAAATCTTCCTCATGCAGTTGAGTTTCCTGAGACCATGATTCCGTCAAAAATGAGTTGAAATAGGTCTCCGCTTCAAATTTACTTTCAGATTGTGTTTGAGCCAGAGATCCATCAGCTCTCTTGATAGATTTAATGGAATTCCTAACTTAACGATTCTTAGCTGCCTGATGGAAAAACGATTATTCCCATCACCCATCTGTAGCCAATACAATTTTGACTTTTGATAAAGATATTTCTCCTCCAAATCAGCCAAATTCCTCCACTTATTAAAAGCTCTTGTTTCCTCCTCCATTAAATGTGAGTTGGGATACAAAAGAGTTATTTCTAGACATTCACACAAGTAACCATAAGTTATCTTAGTACAGTTTTGCAAGTCTCCTAGAAGATGCTTACTCATCTCCCTAACTTTCGGCTTCAGAGCATTCCGCTTCTTTGATAGTCCAAACAGAGCCAACGTTAATTGGTAAAGATCGTCAGTGTCAGCCCATAAACTTTCAATCATTTGCAAAAACACAGGAGCTGTTGTCAAAAAATTCATAAAATTAAAAGTTTTTTTCTACTTCATAGTTTGAGTAGTTATCTGAATTCTACACCTTAAATGATCTGAACATCCTCCTGCCTCAAAAGTACAATGCGCCTGTGGGTAATCCTCCAGCCAAGAGTTATTCACCAAAACCCGGTCTAGCATTTTACAAATTAAACCTTCTTCCTTTTTGTTACACCAAGTATAACTCGAACCATGTGTTATCAGTCCCAAAAGAGAGCAATACCTAACTATATCCTGAAAATCTCTCATCCCAACCATAACCATTGGCCCCGTCACATGATCTGAATGTTCTTCAATATCAAGAATCTTATTAAATCTCCAAATATTATCAATGGTTCTAAATAAACGAGACTGTTGATGATTACTCAAATCCTCCCATAGTAGCTTCCGCTCTTCAGCAAAATTCGAAGCATAAATAAAAGAACAAAAGAACTCCTCATCAGAACCATCCATAATAATATAAGATGTTATCATTTGACCACTTGTGAAACACGGAGTGAGTCTCACTTGAGGACTCCACACAACCCATATCATTCCTAAACGATTATAACCATAGTTCGATAAGAATGACTAGTCTTTAAACACCCTCTTAACGATTTCCTCTACTTTACTTTCCTTTACCCACATTTTCATCAACCCCCACCAAACTGCATCATACCTGAATTAATCTACTTCCGAACTACTGAATGCTTTGATGATTTATTAAATCCTCTAACATTCCAAAAGAAACCCGATATTCAATTATCTATGCTTGATGGACTTCTTACTCGCCACACTTGTGAGAGTGCTTTGAGCTGACTTGTACACCGATCTTGTTATTCTTGGTAGGGTCTCAAAGATTTTTGATCAACCTTCGCTAATGGACTATTATCACCCTGAGCTGCAGCTGGTTTAGGAAATACAATTGCTTCATCAAGAGCATCATGATTAGCTAAAAACTTGAATAGAGAAGGAGAAACTATAACCGGTGCCTCAACCTGATATTGTCCACTCTTACTGCCCTTACTAGTTTTTTTCGACACAGCCTTTTCCTAGGTACGTATATAAGAATCCTTATCCCCCAGCTGCTCTCTCACAACACCCGCATCTGCATCTACGCATGCATGATGTGTTGTAGCTGTGAGCAACACTTCAGAACCCTGACTACCAACATCCATCAGCTGTAATTTTTTGTTAGTCTCAATTAATTTATCGCAACTATTCGATAAACCTTTTGTATTCAAATCAGGTGCTAGAACACTCAATAGTGAAGCATCACCGTCACCCACATCTGCATCATCACATACAGGATATGACGGAGCTATTTGCGCCTAATTTGCAACAACAGTGTTATTTTTAATTGTCGCACAAGCTTAAGCCACTGGGACCAAAATATTAGGAGCAGCTTCTGATGGAGGCTTCTCTCTTCATTTTAGAATTTGAGGAATCACTGTATCTATCCTCGATTGGAGCCTACATGCATAAGTTAAATGTCCCCACTTCGAGTAGACAGTACATTTAGGTGGTAACCAATGATAAGAGAATATAGAACCTCAGAAATAACTCCCTGCTTGGTCTTAAACATAAATGAGCTTGGTAGAGTCTTCGATAGATTAACCTCTAAAAACCTTAACCTCATCAAAGTGTTTACATAATTCAGTTTCCGGGTGAAGGCGTTTAGGTTCCCAATGATAAGAAACTTAAATCTGTTCCACGAGAAAAAATATGGAGGGATGTTCTTGAGAACCACCCAGATTGACATACTGTGAATAGCTGGTTGCTCTTCCTCCGTTACAAGACCATAGTTTGATACCATCATTGGCTGATCTGCAATATTCCACATTCCACGTCTCAACACTTTATCCCGAATCACTTTTCTCTGGAATACGAAACTTTACTGTAGTAGAATTACTACATAAACATCAATCTTTATAGATTTAGACCCATATCTCCATATTTTATTAACTATCACATGTATTTTTGCGATGTATAAGAGCTGTTTTGGGAAATTTTCCTATTATTAAATCCTCCCAAAGAAGTCACTTATTATCTCATCAGGCACCTCGATGAAAGAATCCCCCTTCTCCGAGTGAAACACTAAATCATGTTTCGAAAGTGATGGCTTCGGTTGAACCACCGAAGAATAAGATCTTTGTTTCTCCAATTCTCGCAACACTGTTTTCCGGCACAGCATCTCTACTTCCTGCTTGAGCATTAACTTGGAAATTATGAGTCTTCTCTTCCTCAGCTTTAAACCTCAAGTTTGCAGTCTTCTCGATGACCAAATTTGCTACAGTCTCCCCTGCAACCTCCGGAGAAACCGCTACAGAAATCTGACCAAACAACAAGGTTTCCGAAACACCAACTGCCTCTCCCGAAATTGAACTATCGACCAAACCTGTGATCGAAAGAGATCTCTCATGTTCTGTACCATCAGCTGCATAACCAGCATCCTCCAACGCCAACACAGAATTTTCAATCTCTGACAAACCCTTGACAGCAGAACCCACAGCCACCAAACCAGACACCTTTACCGAATCTGAGACAGCAGAAGACTGAAACTCTGAATTTTCAACCACAGCCAAATCCTTAACAGCTGAAACCTGTGATACAAGTCCCGGCTCCTTCATTGAAACCATAAAAGCAGAAGACTGTAACCCATTACTCTCCACCACACCCAAACCCGTGACAACAGAACCCTCAGCCCCTGACTCCTTCACTGAACCGTCGACAGCAGAGAACTGAAAATCAGAAACCACAGCACCTGTAATCGACCGTAACCCATTATTCTCACTCACAGCCGAACCCGTGCCAGCAGAAACCGCATCTTCCTGACCCGAAACCTTCACTGAACTCATTGCAGCAGAAAACTGTGACCCAGAACTCTCAGTCACACCCATGACAGCAGCCAGACCCGATCTCTCCGACACAAAACCAACCCCCGAAGCCGCAGTCACCAAACTCACCCCCAAAGCCTAGAACCTTCAGTCAGAAGCTGTGATCCTTCTGCCGCTGAAACAACTCTCAACACCACAGAAGCTTCAGACTCAAGTTTCGATACCACTGCCGAAACAGAGCCCCTCTCCTCTGAACCAGATGCCTCTTCTTCTCTCCTAACCGAAACCTTGACGATCTCCGCATCTCTCCCTGGCGGAGAAGCCATTTTGAAGCAAATAACTTCAAAACCCTAATCGCCTCCTTCGTCGCCAATAGCCTCATCCGGAAATATCGTAACTGAGGAAAAAAGCAATTAATGAAAGGATGGAAGATCTTGTGAGCGCATCTTTAGCTGTTGAGGACGCTCTCGTGGGGCTATTTGACCACAGTGATCACATACTTCAAAGACGGGTTGTTGAGACGCATATTCGCAGATTATCATGTAAGAGTTCATTCTGTCACTTGACTTGCAATTTTTTTTACTCAAAATTCTTTTTTTTGCTTGCAATAGACACGAAATGCTGACTTCATTTTAACTTGATTCATATCATTAAAGAAAGCGTGAGGATGCAGTGGCACCGGTCTCAGATGATCGGTGGCCCAAAAATCATGGGCACAAATGGTGTTGTTCATCTTACAGTCTCAGATGATCTTGAAGACGTAACAGCGATTCTCAACTGGCTGAGTTACATTCCTGCTTACATGGGTGGTCCTATTCCTGTTCTTGCTCCTTTAGATCCACATGAACGAACTGTGGAGTACGTCCCAGAGAACTCTTGCGACCCACGAGCTGCTATAGCTGGGATTAACGACAATACCAGTGAATGGTTTGGCGCTATCTTTGATAAAAATAGCTCTATTGAGACTCTTGAAGGCTGGGCAAGGACAGTAGAGACTGGTAGAGCTAAGCTCAGGGGAATACCTGTAGGAGTGGTTGCAGTCGAAACACAAACTGTAATGCAGATCATCCCGGCAGATCCAGGACAGCTAGACTCTCATGAGAGAGTGGTTCCGCAAGCAGGGCAAGTCTGGTTTCCTGATTCAGCGGCAAAGACAGTTCAAGAAACAGATTAAAGCCCGGGTGAAGTAGCTTTTACTAGTTTATATCCAAATCGCCACCAAATTTGCGGAACTTCATGATACTTCCATGAGAGTGGCTGCAAAAGGAATGATCAAAAGTATTGTGATATGGAGCGGCTCGAGGACCTTCTTCTATAAAAAGCTCAATATAAGAATCGTTGAGAGCTCTCCTTTTGAATCAACTTGCAGATATTTAGAATTCGTCGGATCTGCAAGCTCTACCTTAGGGACTTGCTAATCTTCTAAACAAGGTATGAAAATGGAAACCCTAGAGGAAACTGTTCGTATGGTTCGGTTTTTTGGAGGCTTAAGTGTATATGTATGATGCAGGTGAAGCCTTCAAGAAGAGACGAGCTGGTGAATAAGCTTCGAAAGGTGTTAGGTTGATATCAAAGAGGTTTAGCTTGCGTTTCAAGAAAGATGAACATTTAGAATTGCTTGTGTCCTTCGGTGACAGAAGTTTATTTGATTTGGAAAGTTAGATTTGGACAATCTTCCTTATATTATATTAGTTGGCCTGTAAATGTTGTAGCTTTGTCATTTCCGCATGAGTTAGTTTCGCCAATAATTCATTCAATAATGTTTGTAAAGTGAACAATCTCAATATCTTAGAGATAAATTGGTACATATATATAAAGTAAAATCTCTACGAATTGATAATGTTGAGACCATGATATTTTATTAATTAATAGACATATTAATTTGTCCATAAATTAATGTTTATTATTTAAAAATAAATTAAAAAATTATGATAAAAACTTTTACCGTAAAATTTAATAAACACGAGAATTTAGACAAAAAAGTCACAAAATAATAGTATTTTAGATATTATCAATTTTCAATCTCGTTTTTGGAGAAAAAATATTTAGAAAGATGCAATAACAAATTGAATTCAACCCTACAAAATTTGTAAAAAACTTTCAATAGCTATATAATTATTTTATAAGCACTACTAGTTTTAAATAAACTATATAATGGTGTTTAACTTCATAAAAATAATTATATAAAAATTAAAAAAATTTCAATAATATGTAAAATTATATTCAAAGAAAAAACCGTTTTTACAAAATATGCAACTATTTTCCGAAATTAAAAATAGACTAAAGCTCTTAGAAGTAATCGATAAATGATGACCTCATTAAAACCCGAAGAGTGGAAACCCCAATTGGAACAAAACCATTCTCCAGGAAAAAGAGTACACATCATTTACGATTGAGCTGAAAATCTGAAAAATCAAAGCGAGTTTAGATCCTTGTAGCAAACCAGATTTGCACCCCATCAGTCATTTTTCCTTGCATCTGAATAGTCGAGAGCTGTTTCGAACTGTCACCCCACCTCACGGATCAGACTTTCTATGCGAAGTGGGTTTTTTTCATGTCTTTGTTGATTTTGTTCTCTCCATAGTATGTACGTTAACGCATGGAAAGTATACTTCGCAATAATAGCTTATGTTGTCTTGTTACTCTTGGCATGAAACAATACTATCAGCTCAATGAACTGGGTTGTAAAGTCTTGTCGAAGCAATCCATAGGTGAGCTTGTACCAAATTTGTGATGTGAAAGGGCAGGAGAAGAATAAATGGTCTCGAGTCTCTATGGGTTCTAAGCAGAAGACACATTTTGCCGAGATGTTGGGTGACCAAGCAAGCATTCTATCTCCCGTTGCCAATCTATTTAGACCAGCTAGCCACATAATAAAAGAATACTTTGGTGTAGCATGCGAGTACCACACCGCCTTATGCCATGGATTTCGGATATATACCTCCCTTAGTTGACTCCATGTTTCCTTAGACGAAAACTGCGCTTTAAACCTATCATCCTTATACCTCCATAGAGCAATATCATCATCTAGATAACCTCAGCCCCTGACTGTAACACCCCCGATCATTTCTAATCAAAGGCGCTACAATGATACTTAGAATATCTCATCCAAAGTTTCAGAACGAATCCAATGCCTCAGATGAAACATCCTTAGCACCATTCCTACTTATCCTCATTCCTAGCTTTTCAACCGGAACAAGGATTCGTAGTTAGTTTAGCTCGGACAAAGCCAAATATCATACCAGAACTCAAGTAGTAATATACAAAACCTTTAACTTTATTTACTTAAGTTCCAAAACCACATTTTCAAACTTTCATAAGTATATGTGCGCACAGCAAAATCCATAAAACATTTAAGTCATTTACAACATACATTTTTACAAAAAAGGCCAACTCTACACCGACTTTACTTCGTTCCTTCTTTAACTCCGCTTTCTCTACCACTTTCCTGCAAGGAAGGAGAACGAATAAGCAACTAATTTGCTTAGCGAATTCGGGTGCCTATCATGCATAAAATGATCCCACCAAACCCCAAACAAAATCACAATACATGGATCATTCACCGAAAACGAAATACAAAAATGTGGACAAGTCATAGAACATTTTCTCATCAATTCTCGTTCTCATTCACCATCCGCAGCATCCATATTCCTTAGTTCGTTCATCCTTTTACCTCGCCAACAGACAGTCACTTAGACTGAACGTGCTAACGATCCTGAATCTCATTCATCATCTTATCTCATTCGACGTGCAACCACTAAGGCTGAACATGCCGAGTGATCCGAACAACGCATCGTCATGCGACATACGGCTGGTGGTAGCGAACCAATCCCCCGTATGTATCACGATAGAGCGAGCTACGCTTACAGCGTACCGCTCTCATTGGACTAAAGACATATAGATCTGTCTCACCGAGCATGCTTCACCGCGCCTCGGAACCACAGCCGCGCACGCCTCACTGCGTACTGCGCTGACCACACTTAAACACATGCATCATACCACACGAAATTATGCATGTTCCAATCCATATCAGGCCACTTTACTTGGCTACTCAACCAATTTCCAGTGGTGAATCAATTCAATTCAAGTCTCGGCATCAAGGAAATCATCAAGTAAACCACCAAATAATTCCACCGAGAACTTAGCATACTAACCATTTAGTATTCATGCATCTTACATCTTATTCAGGTATATGCATCATTCACCATGAAATAAACAAAGAAAACCGAACTCACAGTCTAGGTTTAGGCAATATTGTTTTGCCGACAGAATAAACTTGTCTCCGGAACAGAAATTCCTCCGAAAATCAGTCTTTTCCTTGTCTTTTTTCACAAAATCCTCTTCTTTTCCTTTCTACGGATTCTTCTCCACACTTAGAAAATTCTTAGAGATTTTTGCAAACTTAATAAGAAAGGAAGTAGACTAGTATTTATAGGATTAGAAGACTTAAGGTGAAGGAAATCTCAGCCCTTAACTAGGTGACACCTCCTCCATGAGTCATCAAGAAGACTTCATAGGAGGGTAAGCTTTGCCACCACCTTCCTCCAAGGCTGCTTCTCATAAGCACCTTGCCACCACTTGCTTACCAAGTTGCTTCCCAGAAGCACCTTGCCACCACCTACTTACCAGGTTGCTTCACAGAAGCACCTTGCCACCCACCTACTTACCGGGTTGCTTCACAGAAGCACCTTGCCACCCACCTACTTACTAGGCAGCTTGATTCTCATACTCAATTTAAATCCTTCTCCCGCTCAGTTCCGACTCATCCCGACCAGTCCACCGACCATAATAAATTCCATTGGAATGGTTTCTTCCTTTCTGAGGCTGCCTTACTTAGATGTGTCGCTACTTACTAAAAATTTCCACTTTTCCGTTCGTACTTCCATAGGTTCTTGGATGGTTCCATGTCTGTTCCTGAGTTCTAAGAGAGGGTCACTACACTGACCTTATTAATTTCCTCTTTTATCTGCGCTAGGACTGGCGTTCTTCTTCGTCTAGGTCTATGGCTTACTAACACCTCAACCAATGTATCTCCAGCCTTTATCCCCATGTCAATGAAACCTCTCTCTCCCAACACATCAATCAATCGCGCAAGCGAGCACCAATCATCATACCAAAATGAATTTTGAGAGCCATTGCGTACCTCAACCTTGTGGTAAGCTCTTGCAAAGTTACGATAATTGAGAATTTTACGCCACATCCATGATCCCCCGTCTTTGTGACTTTGTCCGACCAAAATGAGCCTTTTCGAATCAGATTTTTCTTTATCCAGTTTACCCATAGAGAATCTTTCAAAGATACTAACCCCCAAATCATTTTATAGCAACTCACCTTGTTAGCCTCAACCAAAGATAACAAACTGAGCCCCCCTCTGATTTGGGTAGATACACATCACTCCATGCCACCTTAGCTTTCCTTGAGTTTAGAGCCGGACCAGCCATAAGAAAGCGGAACTAATTTTATCAATCTCTCTTATGCAAGCCCTTGGAAGCCTAAATGCTGCAATTCAAAAATTTGTTAAGCTTGTTATTACCGAAGAGAGGAGTTGTAACCTACCTGCAAAGGAGAGGAAATGATTTTTCCAGGAGTTGATGCGTGTTTGAATTTTGTCAATAAGCGGTTGGTAATCCGCGACCGACATTCTTTTTTTAGGAGAGGAAGCCCTAAATACTTTATCGGTAACTATCCAATCTCGAAAGGAAACCCATTCAGCGATTCCCGAATTTACGATGAGATGCTTGTGGTAAACAACGTAGTTTTTTCCAAGCTTATATCCAGACCAGAGATCCGAGCAAACCTCTTGAAAACATCCAGAATGCCCCTAATTGATCGAACCTTCCCATCTGCAAACACCATAATATCGTCCACGAAACATAGATGCCTAACACTCAAACTCATGCAACTCGGATGATATCCAAACTCACCATTTCTAGCGGCCTTGTCAATCATTAATGATAGAAAATTCATACAAATTACAAAGAGGTAAGGGGAGAGAGAACAACCCTGGCGTAACCCTTTCTCGCTCCTAAAAAAACCTGCCAGTTCCCCATTTATTTGAACCGAGAAGGATGGGGTGGTAACACAGAGCTCAATCCACCGTACAAAGACTTCCGGTAACTGCATTGCACACAACAACTTGGCGAGAAACCCCCAGTTCACCGAATCAAAAGCTTTTGTAATATCAATATTCATGGCACATCTAGAAGAGACATCCAGCTTATGGTAGTCTTTTACCAATTCAGACGCAAGCAGGAGATTTTCCATTAAATATCTATCCTTAATGAAAGTTGTCTAGTTATGAGTTTAAAATCTGGGAGGATGCGTTGAAGACAATTTGCTATTATTTTCGAGATAACCTTATACATCACATTGCAGCAGGATATTGGTCCGAAGTCTCTCATCCCTAGGGTCCCTTCGGCAAAAATCCATAGGTGCAAAAAGATTTCACCGCTACGGTAAAGTCATTTCCAATGATGGACCACATCTCTTTATAAAACTCTACCGTGTATCCATCCGGCCTCGGGGATTATTTAGCGACATTGAGAAAAGAACCTGCTTTATTTCCAATGTTGAAACCTCCGAAATTAATCCACACCCCACCTCCGCAGAACAACGATAATCCAGAACCTGTGTCAATTCCGTCATTTGAACTTCAGTATCATTTAGGGACGGGGCCTTAAATAAATCAGAGAAATACTGGACTGCTTCAGCCTTGACTTGCTCTCTTGTCAAAAAAATCTCATTCGCGGGAGACCTTATCTCAAATATCAAGTTTCTCGCTTCTCTTTCCTTGATCGCATTATAAAAAACTGGTTATTTTGATCCCCCACCTTTACCCAATGTAGCTTTTCCTTCTGCCTTAGAAAGTTCTCCTCTACCCCCGCCACCCTCTCCCAGGTGTCGAAAGCTCGAGCTTCTTCCATAATGTTTTGGTCATTTGGATTACTTAGAGTGACTGTATGCTTCTCACACAACAATGCATAGGCTTCCTCTTTCCTTTTCGTCAAGTGATGGATCTTTGGCCTACTAAAGCCTCGAATGATTGGTTTAAGAAGCTTTAGTTTCTTCGAGAATCTGAAAAGCGCAGAGGTTGAGGGATAAAGGGCTATCAAATTGGACCAATAATTCGCCACAAGATCCTTGAAATCTACCATAGTAACAACTGCATTTACTATCTTGAAAGGGACTTTTGGCTTGTGCGGTGTTCCATATAGCGAGATGAAACCACATACATGATCTGAACAATCCCGACCTTCAAAAATACAGTAAGAATTCGAAGACTGTTGTAACCAACCATTGTTCACAAGAGCACGATCCAGGTTTTTGCATATCAATCCCTCTTCTCGTTTATTACACCAAGTAAATGCTGGTTCATGGAAAGTCATATCCACTAGGTCACAATGCCGAACCATATCTCAAAACTCCAACATACATGGACCATTTACTTGTGTAATATTAGCTGTCGAGTGTTCTGAGGTATCCAGAATCTCGTTGAAAGCTCTAGCACATAACCAAGGTAAGCCACAAACTCAAAAATCATCACAATGAGTCTTTAGTTCAGTCTAGAGCTCACGCCTTTCCTCCAGAGAATTTGATGCATAGATGAACATACATAAGAGGTCCTCCGAATAGCCTTGAATCTTTACGAGACACGATATCAACTAATTCATCTTATAAACCACTGTCAATGACACTGACTTACTCCACACTACCCATATTCTTCCCAGCGAACTAAACTCATAATTTGATGCCATAGACCAGTCCTTAAAAGTGGATTTAACAATCGAGTCTGCCTTATCTTCCACAACTCTCGTTTCCAATAGAGCACCAAAAACCAACGAGTTCTTATTAATCAACTCTTTAATGACTTATTGTTTCCTCAGCTTGTTAAATCCGCAGATATTCTAAAAAAAACACGAGATTATTGCTTTTTCCTTTGGTTCCTGCGTCCCAAGGTACTCGAGATTTTTTCCCCAGCTTGTTGGGATTGGTTGAGGAGATGCTTATGCGTCTGTTTTTCCGATCTTAGTAAAGGAACTCTCGTCGGGATCCCTTCCCTATTCGAAGTTGTTTCAGGCATTGCCAGTGGTTTTGTCATGATCTCGTTGTTACCAGCAGTTTCAGACGTTACCGTGTCCACCAGATCACTTACTTCCTCCACCAGTTCTGCGTTTGATTTATCCCGAACCTCTGGTCTATCGTTTAAATTAATCAACAACTGCATCTTCTCCATCTCAGGATCTATCAGGCCTTGAATTAATTTTAGTTGCAGAGTTTTCCATTTCAGTTGGCGGATCATTGAGCTGGTTCATTAACCTTTCCTCCATGCTACTTGACTTCAGGTTAACGGCCTCCACTGCATAAGGTGCACTTTTTGCATTTAATTCAGGTTTTCTTGTCACGTTGGACACCTGCGACTTCGTCTTCTTCATCTCTGTTTCAAAAACAAAGCTAACAACTTTCTCGACTTCTTCAACCGAGCCCCCGATGAGGTTTCCAAACCACCAGACCTTGTCTTATCCAGATTTTAGTTCTTCAAAAGCACAAGCCTCGAGTCTGCTGTCGTTGTCTGCAGCTTCATCTTTTCCGAAACCTATGCTGGAACAGGGAAGGTATAAAGCTTATTAGACCTTGAACCCAAAATTTCAGACTGAGTTTGTAGTTCCTCCTACATTTCAGATCTCCCATCCTCCAGACTTAAGCACCTTAAACCTCGATGGAGTAGCTATCTTAACCTCTCCGTAGACCAGACTTCTCTTCCTTGATCGCCTGTTCTGAGATTGTGAAACAGTTTTCCATTCCTTACCCGAGTTCACAAGAGGAATCTCCCTTTCCTTCTTTCTCTAGACCCCTAGTAGCTGTTTCAACCTCTAACATGGAGACATTGCCCTGCTGCGATGCTTCCTGTTCCACCACACTCACTTTCTCAATCTTTATTTCACTTGACGCTTGCACTTTAAACTTGGCTAAACATCCTACTTCTGAATGTCCCCATTTCCAACAGCTTCCACAGTGGATAGGAAGCCAAGGATATTCAAACTTCACCTCAACTTCCTCACCTTTAACATTGAAATAATAACTCGATGGTATATCAGTTTTGAGGTTGACATCTATGAAAATCTTTGCTTCATCAAAGCTTGCGACCAGCTCAGTATCTTGATGCATTCTTAATGGAATCCCCACCGGACTTGCAACAAACCTCAAACCCTTCCAGGAAAACAGAGTTGGCGGTACATTCTTCAGCATAACCCACATCGGCATTGATGCTAACGTGGGCTGCGCCTCCTCCTCGATTGGCGACCATTTCGAGACAATCATGAGGATTTCGTAAATATTCAACATGCCCCGACGTAATACTCGATTTTGAGCACTTGAATTCCGAATTCGAAATTTGATAGATGTTTCATTAACCACATAAGCATCAATTTTGATACTTTTGTCCCCTAAATTCCAAATTTTGTTGACTACCACATGGACCTTTGCCACATGAGGAGCTGGAGAAGCAAATTTGCAATCACAAACTCTTCCCAGAGAGGAGGCTAGTCTTCAAACACTTATGCCGGCACGGTAACAACCGGTCTCCCCTCTATCTCTGAAACCGTATAATCAAACTGGGTTAGAGATGGCCGGCTAACTACATTAACCCAAGATTTCTTTGATGGATTTTTCTGAATAGTGTTTAAATCTCCATCAGAATTTACCTCCCTGGAGCCTCCAACAGCCCTTACTACGGTAGCCGCGTCACCCTGTGCTTCTCGCATAACGTTAATCTCAGCACGATCAACTACATCACTCCCGATCGCCCCCACCTTAAAATCCCCAGCAACGCAGACTCTGATCCTTCCTTACCCCACACAGTACTCCTGTCCTCTTCCCCTCCCGATGACCCCTGAGCCATACCTAATACCTCCTGATTCTCTTCCACCACAACTCACTCTCTAACCCTGATAGACACCCCATCTCCCGCAGTTACAACCCTGTTCTGCTCCTCCGCTACAACTCTGTTCTGCATCTCACCTCCCACCTCTGGATGGCCCGACGGAGCTCCTGGAGCACACGGCAAAAGAGCCACCATGCCTGGCGGCGCAACCATACTTCAGAAAACCCAAATCTCCTTTGCGATCGCCCTTGAGAGAATCCTCCTGAAATCTCGGAACCGTCAATTTTTTTATATAAAAATTATTATGTTATTGTATTATCAAATTGTTTCTAATGCAATTTATATACAATCTTTTTTATACATTTGTTAATCTTTTATATAAGTCAATTTTTATATGCTTGTGCAAAGCATATGAGAGTGATTACTGACATTTAATAAACATAAAAAGAAACATAAAGGGGAAATGGATAAGAAAGAAGAACTGATGTTCATTCTCTATCAATATAAGAAACGAAAAGAAAAAGGCATATGAGAGTACTAATTCTATAAGGTGTCAAACGGATAAATTTTGAAAAGATTCATACCCCACCTCAGGCTTAGGTTGGATTTTTCTCCAGGAGAGAGACATATCTTTCTCATAGGGGCTAAAAACCTTCATCACTTCACTCAAAGATGGAAGCATTAATTAGGCAATGAAACTATCTTAACCAGAAGGATAGACTATCCGGCTTTTGAATCAGATTGTGGAGCGTCTCAATGGTGCATTCTCCTGATAGTTCGCTAGTTTTCTCCAATCTCTAGACAATATTGACCTGTTTCGAGTTTCTTATTTTAATTTTACTCTTTTCTCAAATTTCAAGGCCGATTGTTTAGTTCAGATCCCTAGACTTATGTTGTTGAGTGTTCTTATATAAACATTTATTCTCCAGTTTGGGCAATCAATTATAGAGTTTTATTCTAATTAATATGTGGCTGGAAAAAAAAGAGTACTTAGTGATAATAGTAAAAATGAAGCTACATGTTGCTTTGTTGTTGAGGATGGTAAAACAAAAGCTGTAGATATTAATACTGATTAGGTAAAATATATTATACTTTCGAGACCAGTTTGAAAAATTGGAGAGCTAATGTGGATCTTTAACATCGATTGTCTAAAATATCTTGATCTATAAAATGCAGAAACATAAGAAACCAATACACATAATGGTATGAGCCAAGGTAAGGGACAATCCATACGTGCATGTGTGAATTGTGTAACTTAGTCTTTATGCACATAAATGATAAAAATAAATTCCCTTTCGAACAAGTAGGTTTAGTGAAACTTGTAACTTACCAACATGCAGTTAGGTTAGTAGTAACTTTTCGTGGATCAAGGCCGAGGAGGTCACAAATTCGATTCGTGTTGAGAGGGGTCTGCTCTCCTAAAGAGTATTAATTTAACATGGTATGTACTCCGCTCCAGAGAGATTAGGGGCACACTAGCTCTGAACTTCCTGCTTATTAAAAAAAAAAGAAGCTTCTAACTTAGTCTGGCCTGCATTTAATGTGTCATTCATGTCAACGGTTAACAGTATGAATACTTTTATATAGAAAGACCATATTGAGAACGTTTTTGTCTTTAATTTGGGAGACGCATATAAACCAGAAGAGCAAAAAACCATTCCAACACTTAATGTTGTGGTTGCTCTGCAAAAGTTATATACTAAATGTAAATGTAAATATAAATGTAAACACAAACAAACATGCAGGTATAACCAGACCCGTGGTAATGTTAATGGATACCCAAAACGGTTAAAAATAAACTGCTCCAATTCATTAAAAAACGTTTCTTTTAGGATATTTTTATATCGTAGATTAATAAACACACAAAACATGGTTTGTGACGGAATTTTTGATGGATCTAAATCTGTCGAAAAAAATTGACACAATTTTTATATAGTTTTGACATCAGGATTCTCGTCGGGAATCCATCATAAAATTTTGAGGAAATAAAATACTATAAAGGTTGTTAAAAATTTATGACTCTTGTTCTAACAAAAAAACATCCATAAAAAGTCCGTCAAAAATCCGACGAATATGCTTTCCAAGACTTTTAAGGAATGAAATACAAGCTCAACTTCTAGTTATGAGTTTCCGAAATGTTTTTATAAAACATGTTTAATTTCTATTTCACACTTCTTTTACAATATCATTTCGGCATTTTTGAAAGATCACCATAAACAATGGTAAGATAAAGCACGTGGGCTTTATTAATCACTTTCACATCAATGTAGTAGTGATACAATTCTTCTCAAGGGACGATACTCAACGAAACTGGTTGGATAATCCTTGACTCGATGAAGACGACTATTTAGACCGAATTCCAACCTCCTTGCTTAAACTCTTGAATGAATTAGGCGGTGGAGATCTTGACGAAGAAGATAGAGTAGACACCAATGCTAGGTATACTAAACCTAGAACCGATGCATGCGACTTGTCTCCTCGACGGCTCGATTGGTAGAATGGTCATACAAGTGTTATGGGCTAGACTTAATAAACCTCAGTGATTCCTAGGATATGATACACCTAAACGAACCAAAGGTTCTCTAAGGAACAAAAGAGTTTGCATGAAAGCAAAAGGGAAAAATGTTGTTTGATTAAAGTTGGATGATCTATTGCTTCTCCCTTGCCGAGTTTATAAAGAACTCTAAAGAGGCCAAGGGTTACATGAATCTAATGAGTTCAATGAACTAAAACTTAAAAGAAATACTTAATGTTTTGACTAAAAGAATTAAAGATAAAGACGAAGAGATGTATGTTGCCAAAACAACTCAGATTCTGATGAATGTGGTCTTTGCTGCTTTCTTGGCTTTGGCGAGAGTTTCTTCAAGTGTGAATGGGCCTTAAAATCGTCACTTCTGATTTGGGCTACCTAATGGACTTAGCCAAGAATGAAAATGGATTTAAAGAGAAGAGAAACAAGCACAACCTCATTAAAACCTTACTCGTAAAACTTATTGGGATAAAATTGAGTTAAGGAAAAAGAGTATTAGACGAGTTCTCATTATCCATCGAGTATCCTCTATTAGTCGTTGCATGGTGGTGGCTTCCTTAGGCATTGATCCCTTCATGTATTGGATGAATCCTCTGAATATTTCTGTGATTTTCTTAGCTTTTGCTCTTGTGATCGGTACACTAGGGTCGTCTGATGCCTCCTTTTCCTTAGATGTTTTCATGATCGTATCATTTGGAAAGGAAGAAAAAACCTCAAATTGGACATCATCTTGATATTTTGTTTCCATGAGGAACAATATATTTGGGAAGAAATTCAATCGTATTTCCCAAAGAAGATGAATTGTAAGGGATTTCCTAAGCCCTTGACAGTTCAAACTAGTTACGACTAAGGAAGAGGTTTTGGTGGGATCCGAAGGCTCGATGAGTGATAGGATCGAGAAGCTGCTTCTCTTCCACTATCTCGTAAGTGTATACTTATATTTCACCTTTAGCGGATTGAGCCTCTCTTAAGGAAGGGGTCCTAGATCAATTATCATATTAATCTCATTTACAGAGTTTAGGTCTTCTTATCAAGGACATTATTTTGGTTGGTAGTGCATTTCATTTTTTGAACGTGAATGAGATGATCCTCTGTATATATGAGAGACTAAATTTCTTGGGCTTATAAGATGCTTAGAGTGTCATATACGAGATCTAGCAAGGGAGCTAGAGGAAAAATGATGAAAATGAATATCCTTTGGATCGTCATATCTTAATTGAGAATGCATGTTGTGGTCTAGCAAATCTCTCTAATTTAGGCTAGAGCCTTTGGGTGATCATGTCGTTCCTTATGAAGTAAATTCTTTTGATGATTTCTATGCATTGGTCGATGGTCTTTTTTGGATACATCCCCTTAGGGCAGTTTATATCTTTGTGTGTGAGAGAGAAGCAAGTGATACAGTGCTTTCAAGTTTTTCATATTCAAATTCCACCGATGTAATTTTTCATGTGGGAAAATTGATTGGTATTGACATTTCTAATGGTTCTAGTCCATTCACTAACACTTGGACACTCCCCTGCTCCACATCTCTATAGTCAAAATGACCAGAATCTTTCCCTATTGTTATGATAGTTTGATTGGTTAAGTGATGAGGAGGAAATCCTTTTGTCTTAATCCAAAATGGAAGTTTTGAAGAAAAGTATGGTGCCACTATCAGTTCCCACCTTTGGAGAAATAACATCCAATGCTTGAAATGAAAGGGGGCTCGTTTTAGAATAACCAACATGTCGGCTTGGGATTCTAATTTGAAGTGGAATCTCTCTAACATCAGGTATCTTCCAACCACTTTGCTTTCAAAATTCCAATATAGAATCATGTAGTCCACAAGGGCCTTAGGATGTTGAACCACAAGGAATAATGACTCTCCCAATAAAAGAAAATCAGTTAGCCTTGATGAGAGCTGAGTTGTGCTCGCAGGGATTCTAAGAGGTGGTCTTCTTTTGGATTTTTTCGATGGCGATCCATTTTCCTTTTTCCCGAGTGGAGTATACGAGTGACATAATGATTTGAGTTGAATTGTAATGCTCCAGCCGCCACCGTTCATAAGCATCCAACCCTTCTCTCGGCCCGTAGGCTCCATCCTTGTCAGATGTCCAGTGCATTATCCTGGGAAGCTTGAAAGACTTGTTACTATCCCTACAAATCACCACATGATCTATTCCCATGTTTTTGGCCTCAATCTCATGGTACTGGAAATCACTCCCTGGTAGGTTACCCATCCTTAAACTACTCTACCTCATGCACACTTAACTCTAGAGTTCTCTTTGGAAAAAATGACATAAAAAGTAAGTGCATTTTAGTGATATAGGTAGGCAAATAAAATCTCTTTAAACGCTCTTCATGCACCACCATATACCACAAATCGGGATATTACATGTATCAAGCTCGTCCAGTCTTTATGAAAGAAGTTGTTATTTCAAATGGAGATGGAAGAGGTCACACTAGTGAAGAGTTCTTTAAAACTGCAAGGAAGGATAAATTTCTACAAAACTCCCTGTTCGAGCGAGATAAAACAGAGTATAAGCTTAACACTTAAAAGATGAAGTGAATGTAGTCGTAGTAATGAGTAAATGGAGATGATACATCACTGAAGGATCCAAACTCGTCGGTAAAAACAGAGAGAGAAAAACTAGACAGACTAGTATATCATACGTCACATAGCGTAGAGAGAGTAGCAGACCCAAGTACTGAGATGAGACTACCTTGAGTCATAGTCTAAGATACCATTGACCTTTTCTTGTATTGTACGAGATCAAGTTACGTCAGCAAAGTGTGAGACAAAATAAAAGTCGTAGGTGACCGTAATGTAACGTGGTAAAACCGTAGGAGTTCCTCAGTTGGAGGAAAAGGGTGAAAAAAAACAGGAACTACACAGAGTAGTAAGGGAAGATATGAATCCCAAGCCGTGAAACACCAAAGAGCTAGTCACCAGGAGAAGGAACAAGTGTTGAAAAAAATCAACCAAAAATCATAGCCAAGAAAAGTGTCCATCGTGAACCTTCTCCGTCAAATCCATGTAAAGCTTAAGAAAATTGTCAAAATTGCTATAGGAAATCTGGAGGAGAGCAGTGAGAGGCCCCATGCGGAGTGTTAGGAGGAAGAGCTCGCCAAAAAAGTATCATTGCTTGTAGGAGGAAGAGCTCGCCGAAAAAGTATCATTGCTCGCCGAAAAGGAGAGCAGTGAGAGGCCCCATTCGAGGGAAGGAAGAGGTAGAAATAGTTTTTGAAAAAGGAATAAAAGTAGGTAAGATCAACTAAACTTGAAAATCATTGCTTGTAGAAGAATCGCCTATAGAAGAAAGTCTGGAAATACATCTAGATGTGTAGAAATACATTAGATCTAATAACTAATATAAAATTTTATCATCTTAATGTATAGAAAATAAAATTTATTTTAGTTTGTTGAAGTTTTATGAAATCAAAGTATTCAAAAGAAATTGTTTATCCTAACTTATTAGGTGTCAACTAACTCTAATTATTTTCGTTTCACAATTTTTAAACCATTATAAATTATAAAGATAAATATGTTTCTTTTTTCTTTTATAATCTATAAATATACCAAAATCTAAATTTGATCCCATTATAAAAATTTTATTGCATAAACCAAAAGTATTAAATATATATATATATATTATAGAAAAATTCTTGCAGTGTAGGACGGGTAGTTTGGTAGTACATGTGAAAGGTAAATTCTAATATTTTTAATAGAAATAATATATATCAACATAAATTGACATTTCATAGTATATATGTTTAACCTATATGACTAAATCCATTCATAAAATGGAGTAGAAAAGTAACAAGAACAACAACAAAATGAAAACGATCTCTAGGCATAAATTTTGGTGGGACTTTTCAATTTCAACATTTTTTTCCAGGACATCACAAGCAGCACCGTTATCTTCATCTTCACATTTTTCCTCCACATCAGTCAATTCATTTTCAAAGGTGTTATAGTCTCCTCTTCTTCTTTTTTTTTTGGAATAATATGTTAAATTATATTCAAAAACTCCAATTTACATAAAGAGTGATGGTTTTTGATAGAAGTTAGAAAGAAATAAAGAGCTCTTAAATAGAATATCGATGTGGTTGTCTCATTAAAACCCAAACTTGAAAAATCTTTTTAGGACAAAACCAGATTTGGGAAAAAAGTACATACCACAATCGATGGAACTGATAACGAAATGTCGATAGAGAGTAGAAGCCTCCGATGCTTGTGGACTTGGGTACCGATGCTTGGTCATTGGTTGATGACTATCTTGATGCAAACCACATAGAAAACCCGTCAACAAACAAGAAGTCTGCTTGATTTCGAATTGAGCTGAGTCTGTTCCTGATGTTCTTAACAATCATTCTTGTCACCGTTGCTGTGGACGCCGCTTGGTCCCCATGACGCCTACCATTCCTTTCTCTCCAAATGTGGTAAATTTTTGATTGGAAAGCATACCTGAAAATGAAGAGCTGAGTTCTGTCTAAACTTTGGGAGGTTAGCATGTCAATCAGATTATTCCAGTGAGGAGTTAAAGCACTTCCCAACAGCCTACCAACCAAGGCATACCACACTTCCGCTGAAAATTGACAAGTGAAGAAGAGATGATTTCGGGATTCATTCATGCAGCCACAAAACACGCAAACCGTCACCATTTTTATAGTCTCCTCTTCACGTGCAATTTCATGACTTTCACCATTTTACTCTTTAACTTCAGACTTAGCTGTCTTATCAGTCATTACAAGATCAACTAATTTAACTCTCATACTAACTCTTTGCTTATCATTACAAAGCTCAAAGTGCTCTACTTCATCCACAAGGTTCACCTCAACAGTTCCAACATCTCCTTCACAATGCATTTGATTTCTCTTACTTTTAGTCTCTTGATAGCATCAATCCTTTTTATCATCAGAGCTAGCTGTTTTCTCATTGCTCTCATTATCAGTAACAAAATCAACAACATCCTCAACAATTGCAACATCAGCTCTCACTTCTTTCTCATTAATAACTGAATTATCTATACTCCCATATTTAGTAGCAAAATTTCTATGATTTATGCTATCACAGTACCATTGACATTGCAAACACCTGAATCCAAAATATCATTGTGAGAATGCTAGTACGGTAGAGATTTTGGATTAAGGTATTTGCGATGTTAATGTTAATGATAACCTCAATCATGGGGGTTGTGCTACAGAAGATGGAAATATAGATCATTCTGCTTCTCATGAGAAATAAGTGAGAGTTGATGTTGCAAGTGTTGAAGATGTGGTCGGGTTTGTTAGTGGTGAGGAGAGCAGTGAGAAAACAGTTCACTATAATGATGTTGAAAGTACTAATGCTATCACAAAGTGAAACTGAGAGAAATCAAATGGATTTTGGAAGAGATAATAGAACTGTTGAGGTGAACAATGTAGATGAGGTAGAGGGCTCTGAGCATTGTAATAATGTGCAAAGAGTTAGTATGACAGTTAAACTAGTTGAGGTAAAAATGAATTATGAGACGGCTAAGTAAGAAGTCAAGAGTTAAAATAGTGTGCAAGTCATGAAATTGCACAAGAAGAAGAGATTATAATCTCTGTTGGGAATGAAGTGGCAAATGCGAAGGCAAAATGTGAAGTTGAAGATAACGGTGTTACTTGTGTTGTAGTGGGACAAAATGTTAAAAATGAAAAGTCTCAACAATGTTGCCCAAATCCTGGATCCTTACCACGACATGCATCCCACTACTCTTCCTTTTTATTTTTCTAATTTACCTTGGTAATCTCCAAACTTTAATGGCACTCGCCTCTTGCTTACACTCTAAAAACTTATGAAACATGAGGATCCATATTTGCATTCACGGAAACCGAAAGATGCAATCACAACTCCCAAACACAAGAAACCAAGCATTTATAGATAAATCACTCAATTAATAAAACAATTAAAGGAAATAATTTTTGAATATTTTTTGAATAACGTCCCTTGGTAAAAAATTCTAATAAAATTATCAAATCAATTTATTAGAGTTCTTAATAAAGATATTTCTAGTACTATTAAATCTTAATAAAGATATTTATTATTATTAGACATTACACTAGATCATATATTTTTTCCATGCGATGGATTGCCGATCATTCACCGTCTTTTTGTTCAAGTTGTTGAACAATTTGGTGGATAGTACTAAGCAATTTTATTTTTCATACTGCAAAAGAGCAAGAAAACAATTTTCTTTGAAACATTCAGAAAAATAAAAATTTCAACCATGGAAATCAACATTCTCTTATTTGATTCAATACACAGAAACTTAGATAATATAATTTATGATGCAATACAAATATGAAATATATATTGATTTACATAGACCATATTATGTATAGCTAGCTAATAATGGTGTGTACATAGTAAACCTAGAGATGGCTTTTCCATGTGATATTGTGAATTTCTCCCATTCGTTAACCTCAAACTCTTCTTAGGAGTTTTTCAAATTCACCATAAATAATTGATGTTGTTTTTCTCTTTAAAGTTGCAGACGCAATTCCTAAGAGGATTTTGAGGTTAGTAGATGGGAAAGACTCACAATATCACAAGTGAAAATTCATCCTCAGGTTTTTTTATATACACACACATTATCAGCTAAACACAAAATATGTCTATGTAAATCAGTATATACATAGATGTATTGTGTAATAAAATATATTATTTAAGTTGTTGTATATTGAACAAATAAGAGGTTGTTGATTTCAATGGTCAAAAGTTTTTTTTAAGAGGAATTTAGTTCTTGTTCTTTTGCAGTATGCCAAAGAAAATCGCTTACTATTATAGCCATCAAAGTGTTCGATAACTTGAAAAAACAAAACATAACGATAGACAGTCCATCGCATGCGCGACAATGTTGACATAGTGTAAGGTCTAAGAATTCTAAACATTTGTATTAAAATTTAGAGGCAATATTTGAAATGGGCCCTTTCAAAAAATATTTGTGAAACAGAGATCCATAGGGTGTAAATTAGAACACAAGGGGTCTTTGTTTGACAATAAGAGTATGAATGTTCATTAGGACTTTGTCTTTAAGTCCTTTGTTATCTGGCACACATACTCTATTCGAAAGTGGTATACACTGTTTTCTGCGGTATAATACCCAAACACTCCATCCTCTACTAACTTCTTCCACACGTCATCGTTCTTTTGAGTTTCACAGGTTCTCCGCAATAGGTCTGTTTGGTTCCTGGTGTCTTGCCCTAAAGCTTTGTTTCCTTTTGAAATACCTTGAGATGTAACTGATCCAACATGGTGGTACGTTCCTACTCATCCTTAGTGCCTAAGAAATTTTTTCTCCTCCTACTTAGAGCGTTCACAATCAAATAGGCCTTTAAATCAGTCTGAGTGAAGATGTACTTCAAACTCTTATGGTCTATGATAATCTGCACATATTTTTCTCCATAGCGATATGCCCTCCAATCTTTAGTGAGAAAAGTAGTGTGGTTAACCTACCTGATGCCATGGAGGGCCCTACTCCTATTTCGGCTCTTATACATGCTGCTACTATGGTAGCGGCTCCAAATCGTGAGTGAGTATGTGGTGTCATGCTTTTGTAGTTGTCTAAAGGCAAAAGCAATCACTTTCACATTCTGCATGGTATTCTAACATTTTGGAGTATCAACTTTGGATTCTGGGTCAAGCGTCTCTTCACGTGCCCAAAACTTTCCTCAAATTTCTCCACCATTCAAACTTCACCTTTTAATCCATCAAAGTGTTGATTGACTAACCTTGTGGGTCATTTCACAGGCTTCATTTACTAACCGACTAGCATGGAAAAGTTACGGAGCTCAACAGAAATTTGTGATTTAGGCCATTCCTTGATTGCTAAAATCTTTATGGAATTTACTTACTTCTACTCCTGCTTCTGAAAATTACTGGACCCAAGAAACTAATCCATCTCATCTAGAACTATACTTTCTCAACATTCCTTATGCTTGGATCATGAAGATAATTAGAGTTCTGCTTAAGTTCAATTCCTTTATCAGATAATAATCGTAGTCATTCTCTTAGACACAATTTTATCCAACGATTCCTTTCGTTCCATTGTAATCACAAGTACTCTTGAAAAATCTATTGATCATTAAATTCTCATGGCGAGCACACTTGACTCCCACTCTCATATTCTATTTGATCTCAATTCTCAAACCGCAACTTGACTACCATGATCACTTTTCCTTATTTCCTTACTAATTTGGTAGCCTTCTTACGGTTAACACCTTATGTTTATCCACCATGTAAACGTGTAACCTCGTCCAAGACACTTTACTTCTTGGGAAATGACCTCTTTCCATATGTGGCTTGCTTTCCTTTTTCTGAATGTTTTCCCTTTTGGAGCTCTTCATGCTTACTCTTATCCAGACTGCTACAACTCTCCTTTTAGGAAACTTATGGTCTAAGATTCTTTTTTATCTTAAGATCTTTTTTCGCTCCTCAGGTCTCACCGAAGATTCTTCTTGGACCATCTATGCGTCAGACCCTAGTAGTTCAATCTCTCTAGGCTTACTAATTCTTGAAGCTTTGATGTCTGAGTCAGGGTGCTTTATGACGTTCCTTAGTATGAGACTCACTTCCTTCTTGATCTTGGTGAAGACTAAGTTTCCTAGTTTCTCATATTTGGCTTAAAGCTTTGCCTCTAAAACACAATGAATCAGCGACTTGGCTTGAAATTGAACTCAATAAGAACTACTCAGTACTTTGACAGGAAAAGAGGACCTTAACCACTTTCTATGTGAGACTTGTGCGTCGTGATGCTTCTATCTTTTTTCCCACTACCCTTACTGCATGTTCTCCATCTATATATAATGCTCACATATCCGTCATCAAGTCTCGACTTCCGGGTCAAAACCAGAAGTCTTAACCGTTCTTTAATACCAATTATGTTGAGTCAGAACCAACTTGATAACATAATGCTTTAATCCGGGAATATCAAGAGTTTGAAAATGATAACTTAAATGAAAGTGTCAAGAGATGCATCTTTGAATTGAAAACAATTCATGAACTAATACTTAATGAAAGAAATCATTCTCTTAAACCCTCCTAGACTTCTCGTTACTACGGCTTACACACCATTCAACTTCATATTCTTCACCTGCATCCATAATTCAGAGGCATGAGTAAAAGAATTACTCTATGGAACAATCCTTCCTGCCCACATAATCATCAACCATATTCAAGATTGTCATTCACATATCACACAATTCCCTAAATAGATGCAATACAACAATCATACAACCTCATGTACTTAGAAATTGTTGGCACGAAACTCAAGCATATGCAACAAGAACTAGCACATCTCACCCCATTCATAGAACGACCTATCATGGGCCATTGGCTGTCTAACCTGATCCTAGATCATCAGCTATTTTTGAGCCGTTGCTTGTGGTACCCCTCATTGGTAGCACTCTCTGGACCGCCACACAACTTGTAGTGCACCTTAACTGCGGTGCTACAGTTCTACACTCACACTAGAAATCATATATGCGTACATAACTGTAACTCTAGGCTTCCCTAACCCTAATTGGAGTCTAGGGATTCCTTACTTCATGCACCTCTTCTCCTCAATCAATTCTTAAGAACATCTTCTTATGTCAAATGCAGGTCTAACAACCTAACATCATATGTAATGGAATTCTAACATCCTAGCATCATATAAAGTGAAACTCTAGCATCCTAGCTTCTTGTGGAACGAAGATATAGCATCCTAATGTCATTTTAGCATATAAATCTAGCACCCCAACGTCATATTCACATCATCTCCACATAACAACATACACATAACATTCATGTTTACCACCAAGAAAATCAAACATAACACATGTGATTCAATGATAAGACAACCATATCCACATCAACAACTCATCACATCTAGAAGAGAATCATGAGAAGAGTGAAAGAGGAACCTAAATAAGATTAAAGATACAAAGATCACACTCTCACCTTAGAGGTAACGAGATGGATGGCTAGAGTTTCTAATGGATCTCCTCACTTTCTCTTCTTCCTCTTCTCTCTGCACTAGCTCTCCTCCTTGGCTCGGCTTCTGATCACATGGAGCAATGTCAGGCGGTGGCGATCTCTCTCTCTCTCTCACGTCTCCCTCTCTCTCTCTCTTTCTCTCTAGAAGGTGGCAACAAGCTAACAAAATGAGGGAGAAGAGTAGCTAACCCTAAAAATCCTTCCTCCTTTCTTTAAATAGGGGGACATGTTAGTTAGGTTAATATAGCAAAAGACAGAATTGCCCTCAATCCTATTTGCTGAATGGGCTCCTAAATTGGGTCTTGGGATGGAGATGTTACACGAAGCTTTGGTTATATGTCACCACCGATCCATATTTCATCAACTTATTCGAAACTCAGCACCCATGACCAAGTCTCATACTCTCCTTCAAAGAAAATGACTAGTTTTTTGTTGGATCATGTTCATGTTCATGTTCTCCTTCTCTTCGAAGTTTATACTTTCTTGGATCTTTTTCAAGTAATTTGTGAGAAATATTTGACACTCGTTTGAAACTCTTGTGAATTTTTCTTATGAATTCTTCTCCCAATATCATGCTAATGAGTCTTAAAAGAGTTTCGTGACATTGGGAGAAGAATTCATAAACAAAATTCATAAGAACGCCAAACGAGTTTCAAGACATTGGAAGAGGAATTCATAAACATGATAATACGTTCATGAAGAGGATTTATAAATACGATAATAGGATCATAAACATTCAACAAAAGTCTTAACAAGGTCTAAAACATTACACCAATACTTATAAAACAAAATTTCATAGCCAAAATTATAAAAGCTGATAACATCAAGAAACATATTTATTAAGCAAAAGATTATATGCCAGTCTCTTTTTGATTAAAGGAAATAGCATAAATTCTATTTTTTGGTTAAGCAAATTACATTAAAGAACCTGATGAACATAATCTATTAGTTTTAAAGAGGAACATGAACACAGATTAACAAATTCACATCGAATTTTGCAGAAAAAAAAAAGAGGAAGAAAGGGTTTAAGAGAGTACTTTTCGTAACCATGGCTCGTGACTCTGTTTAGGTTGTTCGTTTTCTCTTTTGATTCCACCGTTCTGATTATGATCAAACTATATCTAAATTCTATGGACACATTATTAAATAAAAATGACGTAAATGAAACCTCGAAGAGGACTTACTTCATAAAAGGTGAGTATTAAAGCTAACATTTAAGCTATAAATATTTACACTTCTGCTATTTTCCTTATAATAACAAATATATTTAATATAGTAACAGGTAAATTTCCAAATACCATGAATTTGATCGGGGATGCTCTTCACAAAACTTGTTCTTGGATTATGATCGAAAGCAAATTACGGTTTCTCGGATTTCAAAATAATGAAACTCCTCATTCATTTTCACACCTTCGTTCATGAAGTTTCTCATTTGCGGACTCTCCAAAATTTTTTGTGACTATCATCTCTTTGACCTCAAAACTGTGTCTTCTATTTTCGGACCCTCCTAAAATAACTTTCATGACTATCATCTCTTCGACCTTAAAATTGCTTTGATTTTTGTATAGTCCAAGATACCTTTTGTGGCGAGCATCTCTTTAACTTCAACAATGTTTTCTTTGTCATTCTCAAAGGAAACTTCTTTGAACTCAATTTTTTGTGTCTTCCTTTCCGATATCTCCTTGATTTTTTTACCGGGCTTTCAAAATCCTTGAGCTCCTCGGTTTCATTTGAAAAAATTCTCAGCATCCTTAGTCTTCCCACCTTGGTTTTCTAAGATCTTAACAACCTTGACTTCTTGGGCTCGACTCCGGAAAGATTTTCCACCGGACATCCTTTTGCCTGAATATTAAATTTAGCTTCTAGATGTTCTATACAAGGTATTTAGACATCTTTGAGGAATGCTTTCATAATCTTTAACTCGTTGTGCACCAGGAGATTTTCTTGAATTCCATATATGCTTCAGCTTGCTTGACTATGACGTTGTGAAGGTTGGACGAAAGAGACAAAGAGACTGGCTTTTTTTTTTGTATCAAGTCTCTTTTTTTTTTTTTTTTCTCTTATTCCTTTTTTTGGGCTTTTCTTTTTTTCTTTTTTTGAATGAAATCAAATATAATTAACTGAAATAACAAAAATATGTTGAAATTTTGGACAGGGGGCACGTTTTAAAATAGCCAGCATGTCGGCTCCAAATTCAAACTTGAAATGGAATCTCTATAGGCCCAAGTCTCTTCCAACCACTCTTGCTTTCAAGATTCCAATATTGAATCATGTAGTCCACAAGGCCTTAGGATGTTGAACCACGAGATTGGTGACTATCCTAGTGAGAGAAAGTTAGTTAGCTTCAATGAGACTTGAATATCGCTCGCAAGGATTCTTAGAGGTGATCTTCTTCTGGATTTTTTGACTCTGGGGATCCTTTTCCTTTTTCCTTACTGGAGTGTCAGAGCGGCATGATGCTTTGAGTTGAATCAACCTCGTCCAGGCCGTATGAAAAAAGCTGCTATTTCAAACGGATATGGAAGTGGGCACACTAGAGAAGAGTTCTTTTAATCTGTAGGGAAGGATAAAATTTTACAAAACTCCCTATTAGAGCGAGATAAATCAGAGTATAAGCTTAACACTTAAAAGATGAAGTGAATGTAGTCGTAATAAGTAGATGGAGAAGATACATCATTAAAGGATCCAAACTCGTTGGTAGAAACAGATAAAAAAAACTAGACATGCTAGTATCACATGTCAGATAGTCTCGGCCGGCCCAAACTCATTTGACACCTAAAACCCATAAAAAAAATTATTTAGTCTACTAACATAAAAAACTAAAAAAAATTAGAATTAGTTCATCTGCAGGGTTAACATCATCAGAAACATCATCAGAGCTAAACATCACCAGTAACCAAACCAACCACATCCTCAGAAGTTGCAAACATCAGTTCTCACTTGTTTCTCATCAAAAACGGAATGACCTGTATTTCCATCTTTAGTAGCAGAACCTCCATGATTTAGGTTATCATCATAACCATTGACATCGCAAACACCTGAATCCAAAATATCTACCGTATTGGCATTTTCACCATCTAGGGTTTGAGTTTTAGACTAGGGGTTCCAAGCAACGTAGAGAGTTTGGATATTTAATCTGAATAATTATAAGTTCTAGTACATTCATTAGTGAGAAATTACAAATAAAATTTTCCAAATAAATATATATTGATATTATGTAAAATAATATTACTTTAGAAAAATATTCTCGTATAATTATAGAAAAAATATTTTTTAGATTGCATATGTTTTTGACGGAACATTTTTAAATTGGGATAAAAAAATGATCTAACTACAGTATATATATATGTATGGATATACCTCAAAACCAAAAAAAAAAAATGTGCAGAATTTGATTATTTTATGTTTTTCTTCTGAAAATTCATTTACATGTTAGGTGAACGAAATTTAAATTTGGATTTTCTAAAATTTTAAAAAACAAGAATTGAAGACTAGTCATAAAATTATAATTATCAATGGTTAACGAACTGAAAAGAAATTCCTGCGTTTTCTACATTTTTGCGTTTTCAAGAGTCAAAATATGGTGCGTTTTTCTATTAGGGCGATTTTTACGAGTTTAGGTTTTCGGTTTGCTTGTGTGCTAAGTGACGGCGCATCCATCAGGGCGGTTGTCCGTGGAGACAGAGGAAGTGTGCCAGAGCATTCAGGAGACTCATATCGGTGTTCGTTCTGGTTTGGAGGGTGTCTTAGTTGCGAATCACGTGGTCGTGGCTGAGGAGATTTTGTCTCCGAACAAGGGGGAGGTTCTTTGCGCGATTTCTGTGTTGGCTCCGATAATCTCGTGAGAAGGTGATTATCCTCTCAATGAGCAGCCTATCTCAGCGGTGTCTAAGCCCGCTAATGGAGGGTTAGTCAGGGAGGCCCGTGCCAAGAAATTGTGGCTGCAAATCACAGCTACGTCTATCCTATCTAAATTTGATTGTGAGGTAGTATCGATTGAGGGCAGAGATGTCGTGGCAGTCCCGGAGAAGATTTTCACGATCCGCCACTGCTTTGGGAGGAATTCTTGCTTGGCCGCTTTCCTTCAACAGCCCCTCACATAGCCAAAATCAATGTCATTTTCAACAAGATATGGAACTTAGGTGACAAATATATCAAAGTGAATGCATTCGAGGTCAACGACAATACTGTAAACTTTTGAATTCGGCATTCAGCTGCGAGACTTTGTGTGCTCCGTCGAGGTCTGTTGAACATCTGTAAGATACTAATGATAGTTTTCTGGTGGACTCCCATTGCATAAGAAGCTCAGCCAGAGGTTACGTTTATGCCAATGTGGGTCAAAATGAAGAACATCTCTAACTCTCTTTTTTCGTGGAAAGGCCTCTGTTTTCTCGCAAGCTCTCTAGGCGGCCCATTTGAATTCATCGCGATAGAGAGCTTGTTTCAAACTTTTAGGAAGCCAAAATCTTTGTTGATGTGGACTTATCAAAGACATTGCCTCAAGACTATTATTTTTAGGTTAAGGGTGAAGAAGTTCGGATATCCTATGACTATCCATGGCTTCCGCCATGCTATAGTAGTTTTCGAAAATAGGGACATATAGAAGACGGTTGTGTGGTGAAGCTCCAGCAATCAAAAGATACAGGAAATCATTCTGCATCACGAGATAAACCAGAGATTTAGAGGTATGAAACTGCCGTTACAGAAAGTGATGGTCCGTAAATAGTGCCAAAGTAAATACAAAGGTTAGCTTACATGATTTAGATGAAGGTGTCGCTGGGGTTAAGAGTTTGGTCATTTAAGAAAGGGAGGTTACGGAAATTGAAGATGGAGAGATCAGTTTTCTCTTCCCAATGTTGAAATATATGAAAAATGTTTGGGCTAGGTCTCTCATTCTGGGAGTAAAAGGTCTGTCAAATCAGTAAAAGTGGTAACAACCTCAGCGAATTCAGTCGGGTTGGTCTATGGTCAGATTACCATCGCATCTCCCTCAAGGTATGCAGTCATGCAGGATCAGGAGGAAAAGCTTACAGCTGCATTGCAGGAATAAAAATCACAAACTGAGTCGAAAACAGTCACAAACTAAGGGGGAAACAAAGTCAATTGACGTAAACCCGATTTTTTCTGATGTGCCTAAGATATCAACGGGATCGGAAGCAATGATCTCTATTCCTGAAAATCATCTCTCGAGTCACCAATATGGTCTGAAGGGTAGAGAGGAAAAATTAACTCGACCAACTCTCCCAAGATCCTCTAAAGTTGCTAACAAGTATTTCGCAAAACCTTCTCAGAAATTCAGGGATTCAAATCTCAGCAGTATCGGAAAGCGATAAAAAAACACTAATGTCATGTTTCTCATGGAACGTTCGTGGTTTTAAAAAATTAAGGAAGCATTCAATGTTCTTATAATTAATCATTGGCTGCAGTGTCCTTCTCGGTCCTATTATTTTTTTGAGGCGAAGGGTTGCTCTGACAACCTCTGTGGAATTGTATTTCTTGTTCCTGCTCCTTATAAGCCAAGGTGTCCTTTTAAGATTGTCAATGCGATAGTTAAAATGGATGATTTTCAACCAGTAGTTGAGGCATATTGGAATACTACTCTGGCTCTGTTTCAATCAACTTCTGCTTTGTTAGATTTTCTAAGAAGCTTAAATTTCTCAAGCCAGCGATCCGAGAGCTCAGCTGTCATAAGTTACATCACATAACTAAGCCGAATGAGGCGGCTTTTGAGGTTCTTTGTGAGTAACAAAATATTATTTTAACCAAACATGATGCTCTGTCTATTTTAGACGTGTTGCTCTATCTATCTTTTACGAATCAGCAACATACGAAGCATGGGAGAAAATGGTGTTTTTGAAAAACTTTTACTTGAGACAAAAGGCGAAGCTTCATTGGATAAATGTGGGGGATAAGAATAACCAGTTTTTCATAGTGCAGTTAAAGAGAAGGAAACAAGGAACTCTATTAATACGGTCAAGTCTCTTAATGGCGAATTGCTTACAAGTCGAGAGGACATTAACTCAGAAGCTATCCGCTATTTCACTGAGTTGTTTGGTATACATCCTCAGGGTTACACGGGCCTGTCAGTTGATAAGATCTCTAACTATCTACAGTACAGTTGCTCGGAGGAGGAGAGGTTGAGTGTTTTGACAGAGATCACTGATCAAGAAATTAAAAAGATATTATTTTCTATGTCTTCTAGTATGCCGTGGAAATTTTTAAGGAGGTTTGGCATATCATAAACTTAATGTTGTCTCGTGCTGTGCAATGAAGATTGATATATCTAAAGCATTTGACTCAGTTCAATGGAGTTTTTTAAAAACTATTTTACGAGCTATGCAGCTCCTGAAACAGTTTGTTAGGTGGATCGAACTGTGTGTGACCACTCTATCTTTCTCGGTTCAAATCAACGGTGAGCTAACAGGGGTTTTCAGAAGTGAGCGGAGGTTACACCAAGGTTTCTCTCTTTTTATCTCACATGTTGGACAAGGCAGCGATTGATGGAAAATATGGGTTTCATCCGGGTTGTAAAATTTTGACCTTAGTCACTTATGCTTTGCGGATGATATAATGGTGTTTGATGATGGAAGAAGCCAATCTATCAAAGGTATCCTTGGTGTCTTTGATGAGTCTGCTCGTATCTCTGGTTTGAATATTAGCTTGGAGAAAACTTCTTTGTTTATCACAGGCATTTCTCCTGTTGCTCGGGCTTCTCTCTCGACTTTCCCATTTACCATAGGCACTTTGCTGGTAAGATATATTGGTTTACCTTTTCTCACTAAACGTACTACAAGAACAGAATTTCAGCTGCTAATTGAGAAAATTCGAGCATGTATTGGTTCTTGGAAGAATTGTTTTTATCGTTTTCAGGTCGTCTTCAATTACTTTCCTCGGTGATTGCGAGTTTGACGAATTTTTGGATGGCAATATTTAGTCTTCCTTAGGCTTGCATCAAAGAAATAGAGAAATAAGTTCAGCTTTTTAATGGTCGTGACTTGATCTAAATCAGAAGTCAAAAGTGGTCTGGAGTGACGTTTGTAAACCTAAATCTGAAGCGTGTCTTGGTCTTAAGGTTTGGAGATATCTAATAAGGTTTGTTGCTATATTTTGATCTGGATATTGGTATCGTCAAGGACTTCTTTGTGGGTGAACTGGGTCCATAAGAATCTGATCCGAAGGGGGTCGTTTTGGTCGCAAAGTTGAGGACAAGTGCTGGATCTTGGATGTGGCGAAAGCTTCGAAAATTTTGCGATTCAGCTAAGGTTTTTCACAAAGTTGAGGTTAGAAACGGAATCCACACATATTTTTTTTTTAATAATTGATGTTCCCTTGGTAGGTTGATTGATGTCCTAGGGGAAAGAGGCTGCATTGATTTGGGTGTTACATCTTCAAATACTTTGGGAGATCTTTTTGCTACTCATTTTCGTAGGCGTCATTGTAACGTTATACTCTCTCAAAATGAGGAAGAGATTAGAGAGCTAAAGGATTGTGCTTATGCTGATTTAGACATTGCTTTGTAGGGAGGCAAGGAAGGTAAATTCAAGACAAAGTTCTCTTCAAATGATACTTGGAATCAGTTAAGAAAAGTTTATCCGGAACAGACCTGGTCTAAGGGTGTTTGGTTCCCTCATGGTACTTTGAAGTTCTCCTATATAGTGTGGTTGGCCGTTCTCAATCGTCTTTCAATGGGTGACATAATGATTTTATGGTCTTCAAATGCTGCTCATAGTTGTGTTTTCTGCAATACTTCACTGGAGACTAAAGTTCATCTCTTTTTCTCTTGTCCTTTCACTTCTCAGATATGACATCGGCTCACTTCAAGCCTCCTACAACAAAGGTACACTAACCATTTTTAGAATATTCTTCTATCGGGTTTAGCCTCAGGTAACAGGGAGACACGAGATTTTCTTGCAAAGTATGTATTCCAAGTGGCTGTTTATTTCTTATGGCGGGAGAGAAATCTGAGGAGGCATGGGGAGGTACCGTCTACCATTGATCAGCTGGTTCGGGATGTGGACAAGACAGTTTGTAATCATCTCTCAACAATGCAATGCCAGGGCATTATGAAGAATGGTTTGCAACAAGATTTTAGAGCCTTCTTTGTTGCTCTTTTCTATTTTATTTTTTTCTATTTTTTCAGCTCCTTCGGAAGTCAGAAGTGGGTGTACTCATTTTCCCAGTTACTGCTTTTTTCCCAATAGAGATTTATAGTCTTTGGGTTTTAACGAGTCAACTTATGCTATTTCAATCTTCGAACTTATTTCTTTTCTTCTTTCTCATATTCAAAAATTTCAAAAACTGATATTATATAAAGGTTTCTTGAATATATTTTTTACATAATATTCAAAAAAAAAAAAATTCTTGATACTACTGAAATTGAGTATAGTTTTTCTTCTTTAAAGGACATTTATTAATACTTTTTTACGAAGTTTAATCTATAATATATGCATGTATTTATAGGTAAAAAGAATAAAATTTTACATTTAAGTTTTTTTTAGATTTAAAAATTTTGAATACCAATTTAATTAGGTTACCAAAAACGATATACAAAAATAAATTTACAACATAACATGAAATAAATTAATATATTTGGGTCAAAAAAGAACCTACTAGAAATACTATTACAATAAATTATAGTCTCTAAATTAATTTCTTACCAAAACATAGCGTTAGAATCTTAATTTAGTAAAAAAAATCTTTAAATTGGAAAAAAAATCTTTGAATTAAAATCTTTGAATATAGTAAAAAAAATTATTTTAATAAATTGGAATTATATTAGTAAATATTTAATTGTAGAATCCAATAATTTGTAGAATCTTAATGTAAAGTTGTGTTCTTATTTACTTAGTAAAAATAAATAAAGAAATGACTTGTTTCTACGAATTATTTGCACACCACAAACAGATACTCATCAACTTACAAACAAGCACAATAGTCATAAGTAAAATTTTGAAGAGCTTAGACCGACTATTCATCTATAAATTTATATGCAAAATTTTATATTTTCTCTCTATTCAAATTTAGAAATTATGATTGAAATATTTTTATTGATGTTAGAAGAGACATAAACAAACATTAACAACAATTAAACGGTTTTAAAATGTCCGTCCGGAAAAATCAATGTTTTGGGGCTTTAATTAGGAAACCGTGTGTTTTTAAGATTTTATTTTGAAAATTATAGAAGTACTTTTTTTGGGAAAAGATATATAGTAATATTTACGGATGTTTTATTTTAATTTATTTTGAAAAAGATTTATTCATATGTCGTAGGCATGTTTGATGAAAGTGAGTTTTTATTTAAAGATATATTTTATTTATATAGAATAAAATCTAGAGGTGCTAGATTTATCAAATAATAATACAACATTCATAGTGTTTTTCTAAATGTTTTTTTAACTTAAGACAAATACTGAGAATTTTAATATTTTAATATAAATTTGGCATCATGTACTTTTTCATAAATGAGTAGTTATCTAAAATAATACATGTTCAAAATAATATTTTAAGAATATTTATCGAATAACTTCTTCTGACCTAGTGGTTGTTGTGTTGGGGTTTATTTCCTTTTATATACTTGTTGTGTTGGGGTTTCTGCCCTCCAGCCACTACACAGTTCTACGGTCACCTTCTAGCCTACACTACTAGATGCAATGGATTCATTTCCATTTACATTGCATGCTGCTACATGATCATTTTACGCTTCCATTACATTCGACGAATTGTTCCTTCCTCTTTACATAGTATGTTTCTATGGTGTTCTTTTTCTCTTACGCTTTTTACTGATAATGATTAACTTTAAAACACAATTTGAACCCCGCAAGTGCACGGATGCCACTTGTAGTATCAACGGGTATCAATCTACGAGGATAATGGAATTACAAACTAAGAATGCATGACATCAATTAAACTAAACAAATAAGATTGATTTGGTTTTTCTTTTACTATTCTTGTTATGAACTAAACTCTGGAATGAAACTTAAACAATAATGAAACTATGAGAATGCTAAGAACGTGATTAATAATATGATGATAACGCAATAAGCCAAAGGCTAGACAGATGATTTAGATGAGATGATGAATTTCTATTGACGCTTTGAACAAACTACTAACACAATCTTCGGTCATGGATCACTAATCAAGAATATTTCATTTCTATGGCACTAATCATACTAATTAAGCCAAACTTTCATTTGCTAATCAAGGTATCAGTGACCATTAATAACAAGTCCAATCAAACAAATAATCACCCTAACATGTATTCCCAGAATATTAAGATAGAGATTGTTTAGAGACATTTATATTACAATGGATTTATTCCGAATTACGAGATTTGGTATCTACACGGGGAAACAAATGATGATTATGGTAGTACTAGTGAACCATATGTTGCAGATAGCTGAGAAGAACAACGGAAGTGGATTTTGGTGTAGGTACCGTTGAGATGGTGAATGATGCATTTAGAGAGAATATGCAATCGATCGATGTAGATGGAGATAGGGTTGAACAACCAAATTTAGAAGCACAAAGGTTTTTTTATATGTTGGATGCAGTGAAACAGCCGCTATATAGAGGTTGTAGAAAAGGTCATTCATATTGATGACCATCAAGACGGACTATAATTTGGTGGAGGAACGTGTTGATGCGATAACCGATTTTGTGAAAGATATATTGCACGAAGATAATCTTTCACCAGCACCATACTACAAGGTACATAAACTTGTAGATGGTCTTGGTTTGCCGTATCAGACAATAGTTGTGTACATCGACAACTGTATGATATATTGGAGAGAAGATAAACCGCAAAAAATGATGATAGTGTCGTAAAGACTAGTGGCATAGCAAATTCCATATAAATGGATATAGTATTTATTGTTAACAAAGAGGTTGGAGAGGTTATATCAATCTTAGTGCACGGTAGAGGCAATGAGATGGCATGGAGAGCATAGACAAGAAGGAGAGATTACACATCCTTCAGACGCAGAAGCGTGGAAACATTTTCAATCAATGTATCCATATTTTGCATTTAAGCGAAAGAATGTATACCTCGAATTATATACATATGGTTTCAACCCATTTGGAAAGCATGGAAGGCAATATTCGTTGTGGCCCGCAATCTTTAAACCTTACAACTTGCCTCTATCTTTTTGTATGCATAGAGAGTTCTTGTTCCTGTCACAGAGCATCCGAAGAGATAACTTGATGTATTCTTTGAGTCATTTATCTATCAGTTACAAATGCAATAGAATCATGGTGTTGAAGAGTATGATGAGTCATGCCAACAGAATTTTAAGATGCGTATAGTTATTATGTGGACCATAAGCAACTTCCCAGCATATTATATGTTATCTGGATGGAAAAATCATGGAAGATTATCGTGTCCGTATTGCCAAGATAACACTTATGCATTCCAATTGAAACACAGAAGAAAGACAACTTGGTTTGATTGCCATAGAAAGTTTCTACCAAGTGATCATCCTTATCGTCGGTCTAGGTTAATGTTTACGAAGGATAAATTTTTTTTTGATGCTCCACCTCCTGATATAGACGACAATACTATATTGGAGCAATTAAAAGATTTTGGCACTGAGAGAACTTCTTATTGTGGGGTTGATGGGCGTGCTCTTATTTACGGTGTCATTGAACATCATAATTGTCATAAACAGAATATTTTTGGGATTTGCCTTACTGGAAAGACCATTTATTGAAGCACAATCTCGATTTTATGCACATTAAGAAGAATTTCTTTGACAACATCGTAAACACTGTTTTAAACGTCCAAGGAAAGAAAAAGACAATATGAAGTCTAGACTAGACTTTCTATTGATTTTTTCTCGGGATATATTTGAAATCTACTGTATGGTAAATCTGCATTCTGGTTGGATCCAGACAAGAAAAAAAAAAGTTTTTGATTGGATTCATGAAGATGTTAAATTCACTGATGGATACACATCAAATCTGCGTAATTACGTTGAAATGAAGAGTCATGACTGTCATGTTGTGATGCAGTGCCTCATTCCATTTGGGTTTACCAAACTCCTTCTAGAAGATATCCACCAGATATCCACCAATCAATTGCATTTATTTATTTTTCCATATTTTAATAATTAATCATGCTTATAATTATTTATTAATGTATAAATGTTTAAATACAGGAGTTGGTGGTTTCTTTTGAGATTTATGCACGATATCACTTCCAGTTGAGGGTATTCGCAATTTTGAAGAAAAAACACCAATGATCTTTGTAATATAGAGTAGATCTTTCCCCATGGAACATCTTCCAATCTACCTCCCACGAGAAGCAGCACTAGGAGACCATGTTCAATATCGGTGGATGTATCCTTTTGAGCGGTACTTTTTCCATCTGAAAAAGTTTAAGATTTAAGCGGAGTTGAGGGATCTATTGTCACACGAAGCATCAACGAAGAAGCCTCACACTTTGCTGAATTCATACGAAGAGTCGACGGCCAGCTCACAATGATGATAGAGGAGAGAGACCGACTTACGCCATGGTTAGTCAGTTTAGTGGAAAAGGAAAGAACAAAAACTTACAGAGCAAGAGCATGCATATTTACATATGTATATTCTCACAAATTGAGAAAATATTATAGAATATGAAAGATATGTAAAATTAAATTTGTTTCAGTTACATATTCTATGTAATTGATTAAGATCTTATTATTAACTTATTATTTAATATTGGTTTTCTTACAAGATTTACATGGTGATAGTGCGTAGTTACTATCCGGATAAAAGAGAAGAAGAACATGAAATTCTTAAAGAGAATGCTTTTGTGCATTGATTGCTATATTATGTAAGTTTTAGTAAACGCATGCTAATTTGGAGTAGTAAATATTTTGTACTTTTAATAACTTGTTACTACTTGTTTTAGGTTACTGAAGGAAGAAACAATGGTCAAACATTTCCAACATGGTTAATTGAGTTTGTTAACAGTGCAAACTACATTGCGACTTCATGCCCTAGGTATTGCACTAGGGGATTATACGTTTAGGATTTATGATGAAGGAACTACAAGGAAAACTTCTGATTATGAAATTTCTACGAAATCTGGTGATATTGTTTACTACGACATTGTTCAGCAAATATTAGAAGTCCGCTACCTAGGAATGTTGAACTTAAGATGCATTGTATTTATGTGCGATTGGTATTATTCGTTCATTGGCTGTGGTGTTCAAATTGACATATTCGGTATTACATCGGTACATTCAAGACGGAGACTTGTCAAATACGATCCATTCATCCTTGCATCACAAGCAGATCATGTATGTTTCAATTAATTTATATATATATATATATATTTGTAATGACGAGCTACTAAAAGCATTTTCATATTTGTTTTAGGTTTGCTACGGTCCATTAAAAGCCATTAGGAAAACATGCATATTTTCACGGTCTGTCGGAATATTCCGATGGATTATGAAAAATAACACGCAAAATAGCTTTTTGTCTTCCGCAGTTACCAAAATTTCACGATCCGACGGATCGTGAAATTTAAGGCTCGAATGTTCTTGATAATGCCAAAGACCATGCCTCATTATTTTAAAAAACCATATGTTCATGTTCTTCGCGACATAACGCGAAAACCCATAGAAAGAAACAGAAAACTCTCTCATGATGTAGATTACATCTAGCTTCCATACATATAGGACATGATAATCGACCGTGTGTTGTCCAACCTGACAACATACCATATGCAAGAAAATCGCTAAATTTCCATAATAACACCGTCTTTAAGATAAAATTCTGATTCCTTGAGACATCATACGCTTCCACCCCAATGTCCCATAAACCCTTTAACTCCTCTATAAGTAGTCTTAAGAAGACATCTAGGCTTGAGCGTGGATGATTTGGCCCATAATTCATTATTGTCAGGAATAAGTACTCCTTCTTCATACAAATACCCGGTGGTAAGTTATATGGAGTTAAGATCACAGGCCATAACGAATGGTTGCGAGTCATTCCGAAGGGATTGAATCCATCGATGGATAATCCTAGATATATATTATGTGGTTCCTCACTGAAGGTCGGATGTAATCGTTGGAACCTCTTCCACTCCTTACCATCGGATGAATGACATATTTATCCTTCGACAGACTCATGTTCAGCATGCCAAGTTATTGCCGCCGTTTCTCGCTCTGATACAATCTTTGAACCCGGTCTGCAATAAGTAAATACCGCATTTTGCTAAAAGGTTTTCTTAAACTAAAAATATCCAAAATTCTATTTAGAACTATGCTTATACATTTATTTAAATCATATATATATATATATATTTATATATTTATATGTTTTGGTATATCTAAAATTCTATTTATGTATATAAGTTTATTTATGTTAAGCATTGGTTATATAGATCTATTAAAAATCATAGAAATTAAAATCTTGTACCATCTCCATCCTTCTATATTTTGAATGTGAAGAGAGTCTCGTAAACAACCATGGCACAGTAGTCGTGTGTCACACGTCTTTTTTTAACCAATCAACCGGTTTCGAGTCCCCGAGGTTGTCAAAACTAACTTTTTTTAACCCTTGTTGTCGCAAATCCGTAGCAAATTTTGCTACGGATTTGCGACGACCTATACATATATATATATGTTTGATATATATATGTTACAAAATGTATATGTATATATATATATATGTGTGTCCTTGTTAGAAATCATTTAACTTTGGTTTTCTTAAACTAAAGATATCTAAAATTCTATTTATATATATAATTTTATTTATGTTAAACATTGGTTATATAAATCTATTAAAAATCATAGAAAGTAAAATCTTGTATATTTTTAATGTCCATCCTTATATGTGAAGAAAGTCTCGTAGACAACCGTAGCACAATGGTCGTGTGTCACATGTCTTTAAACCCCAATAACGAATCAACCCAGTTTTGAGTACCCGAGGTTGCCAAAACAAATTTTGTTTAACCCTGGTCGTCGCAAGTCCGTAGCAAAATTTGTTACAAATTTGCGATGGTTTCCTTTTTTCCAACAAATTTTTTTTTCACGAAATCTTAGCACTTCTACCACTTCAAAAAGCATAATTGCACTTCGAACTTAACAACAAAAAACTCCATCTTCGTCTTCAACCTTGACACTACTTCTTCTGAAATTTTTGCTTATTCAACAAGCATTTCTTCCTAGGGCCTCTGTTCTTCATCTCCACCACACCTCCTCCGCCGAAATCGCCGTTCATCTACACCACACCTCCTCCACCACGGAAATTGCTGTTCACCTCTTCAATTTCTTCAAATCCAGGTTAGATTATCCAAATCTTTAACTTCCTATATATAATAAGTTTTATAGAAAGCATTTGTAAACTAAAAAATTGAGTTTAAATTTTGGTGCAATAATGTTGTTTTATAGATTAGATGTGTGTATATTTGTGGAATTGTAGATTTGGTTGTTGATTTATAGGATTTATAGGTAATAGATTTGTGTATAAGTAATTCATTTCTATAGTTTCGATGGTTGGAATTCCTAATTGCATGAATTATCAATAAAATTCTTAGATTAGTAAAACATTAATCCAAAGATTTTTAAGTCATTAATAAATTTAAAACTCGAAATTTCGTTTTTTAGTTATTTATTTTTAATTTATAATTATTATAGTTCTTGATTAGTAGTAAGTAAGAAGATTTTGTGCGTTTGAAATTGCAAATGGAATGCATTATCAATTAGTTTGTTAGATTATTAGTCCATTATTACCCATTAATTATTAATAATATATTTAAATATTTTTATAAGTTGTAGTTATTTTATTCAAATTTTATTTACAAGGAAGTTATAAAAAATTGCAATCATATTTAAAATTGATCACAAAAAATCGGTAGTACAATTATAATTTCATAATATATGATTTAAGGGAGTAATAGATAGTTCCAATATAATAAGATACAAATTTTCTCAATTATGTGTTTTTAATTAAAATTATAATTAAAATTTTATATACTTTTTGTTTTTAATTATGTGTTTTCTAAATATATACAATAATTATATCAATCCTATTAAAATTAATATTATATATACATATATTTTTTGTGTTTACTAAATATGCAAAGTTAGTAAACATCATTCCACATTTATTATTTACAAAATCTGAAGTTCATATATTAAAGTTTTTTATTTCGCAATTACACGTTTTCTTTCCCATATTTTACTAACTCACTCAATTAACATGTTTTTCTTTCACCAAGGATGTCTAGTGTAGGGAAGAATGCCCAGGGTCATGGCCGCGGTAGATCACTTCACGATCTTCTACTCCCACAGTTGAGGCTTCTTCGCCTGCTTAGGTTAGTTGACAGGCGCCCCCAAACTACAAGATATGTAGAAAGTTCATCTACCAGAATTCACGAAGACCGTTAACATATGCGGCCCCCCATTGATGAATTCCCCAGGTTTTCCCGGCACCTCCACCAGGGGCTCCACCTCCAACACCGGTTCCAGAAGAAGTTGTGCCGGAACCAACCATGACAGTAGAAGAGTTACTTATGATGCCAGGTCGAGATGATTATTTAACACATTTGGATCCTAGGCCTATAGCAGGAACGATATGGTAAGAATATGTTTAAATATAAGGTAAGTATTGATATAGTCTCTAAATGTGTATTACTTTTTTTTGTAGGTTTGAGCGCGAGCACAGAAAACTACCTCGTGCAATCATAGTTCGGGTGTCACGCCCATATTATAGTTGGGGTTTCACACCCCCATGGAAGTAATACCAATATTTCATCGACTTTGCGGTATATTTTATAATAGAACTTATATTATTTTACTTATAGTTTTTCTATTATTAACTTCAAACTTTTGGTTCTAGCGTCGCTTTACTTGGGATCCATCGATTACAGAGGTTGTTAGAGATGAGTTTAATATTGTCTGTGGTCGAAGGATGAGAGGGATGGTTAATCAACTAAACGGTAAGGAGCGTCCGCCGTGGCTTAGGGCCGAGCTTTGGGCTTTCATGTGCGAGTATTGGGAAACAGACGATGCAAAATCTAAGAGCAGCACAACTTCTAACTCTAGGAACTCCGAGCATGGCGGACTTAGTATACACAAACATCTAGGAGGCTAAAAATCATATGCTCGTATACACAGAGAGATGGTACGTAAAATTACCTTAAATGACATATACTATTTCATTATACTATGTATATTATGTATATATGTTTTACTCAACATAGGAGGAAAACTAGGAAGACCTGTGTATAGGCGAGGTATTTCAGAAAACTCATACTCGACCTGATGGGGACTTACGTGCATAGAAAGGCAAAGGAAATATGCGAGAAATTTGATAAGCACGATGAGGATCGGCTTTCTCAGAACATAGGCAGTACCGAAGGAGGAAGTACCGAACGGCCCCACCTCTCGACATATGAGGTAAACACTATATTTCTACAGGTATTTTATATATACCTTTTTACAATATATGATTTCTTATTAACTTTTGAATATGTAACTATATTTTGTAGGCATCTATCCCTAACAAACGGGGCAAACCTTATGGACTAGGGAGTATGGAGCGCATATACGGGACTACCAACCTCCAAGGTACGTCAACCTGCATCTCAACTCTTGCTTCTCTACAAGAACAACTTCTGGTTGTGCAGAAGATGATCATAGACCAAGCGGCTGAGAATGAGTTACAGAAGGGTAAGTACGAGGACGAATGCAATCGACATCACAACACCTAGTATGAGTTGCAAGAAATGAATCAGCTTTGTCGCAGGTTGTTAACTGGATCCAACGCCAAGATACTCAATTTCAGAATCCCATGTCCTCATCTTCGGTGCCAACTGAAACTGTGGAACAAGTTTCACAACCTTGTGGTCCTCAACCAAATACTCATACCGGAACTCCTCCATACATGTATACATTCAACCCAAACATTTTTTAGATTTGTATTTGCTTATGTAGTCTGTCATACAATTTGTATTTGTTTCTATAGTTTTATGGACAATTAGAATCCGAAGTTTTTAATTAATTTCTTTCTAATTAGAATTTGAATTTTAAATTAAATTTCTTCCTAATTAAAAACAGTAATATTTATATAAATTGATAAAATATAAAATTTTGTTTCAAATTCGTCACAAATATTTGCTACAAGTTTGAGATGATCATGAAAATAGTAAACTCGTCACAGTTCCGTCACAAAAAATTTGTAACAAATTTGAGACGAAATATGTATGTTGGTAAATATACACTCTACCGTCACACAAGTTTGCTACTGGTTAGAGACGATTATAGAAGATGCTAATGTGTCACTATTTCGTCACAAAATTTTGCTACTACTTTGGGACGATATGCGGTTTTTGAAAATTCGTCGCTTTTTCGTTACAACCTTTTACTACTAATTTGTGATGATATATTAAGTTGTTAATTAGTCACAAAATCTTCGCAAATATGTTTTGTTTAGTCAACGCAATCATCGCAAAATTGTCTTAAACAATAACAAATTTGCAACGGTTTCGTTTTTGCGACGAAAAATTTCCAACATTCTGTGCTCTTCACAAATTCGTCATTATTTTGGATTTTGTGACGATTGTGTATATAGCAATATCTCAGTTTTCTTGTAGTGAATCGTTACCGGTGTGAGTGAGAGAGGACATTTCTTGCGTCGGAAAGTTTTCTGCATTTGTCCTTGGTGCTTCCGGTCAAATCCGGTGTTTTTTTCCTTTTCAATTATGTAATTCGTACCGTGCCCGGTTAGGGATTTTTATCTATAAAGTAAAACAAAACAAAAAAAAAGGCATTAGTGCAAGATATCGTGGAAATAAGTCGATCTGAAGCACGTGAATTGTAATATTGATATCATCATGAAACATAAAAATTGTACTCAAATAGATTATATGAATACACGTGAGATAACCTATAGGGTAGCAAAAGTGGTGATGATAACAAATAAACACAAACGTGAGAAGTCTGAGTAGGAGTATGGGTTGGTGGATTTGATAAGATTACTGAAGTGAGAAGTCGTCCCTTTGTTCTGGGCATCATTACCTTTACATATAGCTATCGGAAAGACAAACGACAACGTAAGGCTGCTATGGAATGCTTCACTTTTTGGATATATACTAACAGAAACGATAAGAGAAAATTGCATTGCATGACACTTTTTAGTAGTATACAGAGGGCCGGTCCAATATATTATATGGCCTACAGCGGTTTGTAATTTCCCATGACCATTATTTTAATTTTTTTTTAATTATAACAGTTTTTTCCTACATAGTCTAATTTCTAACATATTTTGTTGCAAAAATTACAATATATTATAAGCCAAAAAAAAATTAACTTATTATTTAGAAGAAATAAAATTAAAAGATTTATTTTACAAAAAACATATTTATATGGTTCTTTTTTGTTAAATAAGAGATGAAATCTTAATGATTTTATTACTAATTGTTATATTTTAATAACACATTTAAATTTTTGTGAAAAAACTTTCAATATATATGATAGCAAGAAAGAAACTAAATTAATATAACACATTTAATTTGAATAATTGTTTGTTTCTTTGTCAAAACAAAACTAATTAATTAATGTATAAAGTATGCATGTGGAAGCTAAGTAAAGATACCGTATATATTATATTAATTAAAGAAGTTTAGTGAGGGGGAAGATGGGTTTACAATAAACATCTCTATACTATTATTTGAGCAATGTTGAAAAAAATAATTAATTTTTATGTGTTATATTACATAAATGTCATTGGCCTTTAGAATTTTAAATAAAGTCAGTAAGAATACAGTAATAATAAAATTAATATAATTAAATTAAAATTTTAAATTATACTTTAAATAATTATTAGTTTCCAAAAATTTAAATTTACTTTCTCTCTAACTAAATATGGACAAAAATTATTATTTTTAAATTGTTAACCAATCAAAATTGGAAAAGTAAGATTTGATATCTAATTATACCATATTATTTATTTTAAGTTATTATATTTAAAAGATAATGTTATGATTTAAAATTATGGTTCTTCTATCATCTTTGTTTGATCTTATTTTCAAATTATTTTGAATTCTTATATAATACATATAGTTAATAGAAATATAAATTTTTTCTGCATATGTTGTGAATCGATTTTCTTAGAAACAGATATATATTAATCAATCGATGAAGAACAAACTGTGCTTAACATCTCTCATTGGTTAAAAATTTGAGCAATGATTTTTATTAAAGTCATTAAACTTATAATAATCATAAAATTAATATAATTAAATTAAAAATAATAAATAATATTTTAAATAATAATTACTTTCCAAAAAATGTAAATCAATTTATTTCTCTTATTAATTATAGAGGAATTTTTTTTAATTGTTAATCAATCAAAATTAAAAAACTAAGATTTGATATCTAATTATGTCATATTTATTTTAAGTTATTGTATTGGAAAGATTTTGTTACTAAAATTATGATTTATCTATCATCTTTGTTTGATTTTATTTTTAAATTATTTTGATTTATCATATAATACATATAATTAATAAAAATATAGATTTTTCTGCATACGTTGTGAATTGAATTTTTAGAAAAAAAGATATAGTACTTAATAATAGATGAAGAAAAACAAATGTTTATCAATGTCCACATTGGTTCAAAAATTTGAGCAACTGTTTAGAGTAATGTTATAAAAAGACAAAAATTGATTTTAAATCTGAATGAGAAAGAAACTTGACTTATTAGGCGTTTAAATTTTAAAAAATTATTCATTTATTCTGATTCTTTAGTTAAACTAATCATTTTCCCGAATAAAAGAAATAAAAAGTTATTTTAAATATTCAGTTTAAAATATTATAAAATTTACTATATAGTTTTTTACTATTTGAGATATGTGGCCTAAGCGACCGCTTTGGTCGTTTGTGTCCGAGGCTAGCCCTGAATATATAGATCTAATATTTTGAAGTGCCTTTCAGAAAATACTTTCTTGGTGGGTTTGAATGATTATTCTACCAGCAAAACACATAATTAAAAGAATTTTCAAAATAAAGAGTAAGACTTTTTTGTTTATATATTTTATTTTCAATTTTTTCTCTCCATAAAAGCATGTTTACTGGAAGTTTATAAGGTAAATCTCTTATAATTAAAAACTAATAATAATAAAAAGAAGAAAAAGAATGATAAGAAATTTTTAAATAAAAACTTTTGAGAATCTCATATAACATTTGTTTATCATTGATTGGTTTAATTGTTTTCTAGAAAATAAAATTTAATTATATAATCAGTTTCTATTAAAATATTTATTTTTAATTTGAAAGATTATGTGAGTTTCTCATGGATGCATATGCTCTATTTTCATATTTCTAGTTCATATTAGTAACGTTGTTTAATTGCATTATGGCACTAAAGTTATATTGTAAAATAAAAATAAAAAAAATATATATATATATATAATAAAATTTTACATAATGAAAATAGTATAATAAAAAATTGATTGAAAAAATTGTGCGGAATTACGAAATGTAATATTAAAAACTTAATATAAATATATAGTTAAGAAACTATTAGTTTTCTAAATAAAATTTGATATATTCTATCTATTTTTAATATATTATAATGATATTAAATATTATGAGCAATGAAAATTTTTAAATATCACTTACTACTTGTGAGAGAAATATTGATTAATATATTTTTAATTGAAACTTTTATTCGTTTTGACATATTTTCAATTTTTCATGGGTAAAAGAAATAAATAACCACTTATTAATAAATAATTGTAGATTTTTTATAATAATTAGTTTCTGCAAAGGTAAAATGAAAAAAGAAATGTTCATGCACTTGTCCTGAAATAGGCTACTAGATACAGGTTTATTTGCACAAATAACTTTTAATTGGATTTAAGACAAATCAAAAATCTTGTGTGTTTTTTCTAAATTTAGAGTAGTAGACAAAAAAATTTATTATTGGTAAAACAATTGCATATAAATTGCATTAGAAAACGTTATTCTGCCATTATACAATTACCGATCAAAGCATCTGTAGACAAAAAATGTGGCACATGTTCTTACGTTTCCAAAATAACTTAGAAAACACTTAACTTTTTCAATAAGTATTTCATTAAATCTCATTAATAACTTTGTAACGATAACATTATATGCATCTTAATATCTCACAAATGATTATAGTACCTCGCTCTAATTATATCGAATGACTAATGTTAGCAATTTTGTAACAAAAAGAAATGTCAGCTAATTGAATGTAATAATTTTCTAACAAATCTCATGAAGCAACATATAATTAAATTTTAGTAGTTTGAACTTAAATAATTAAAGTATAGTTAAAGTATCTTGCGCTAATTACATCTAACTAGTCCTATACCCGTGTCCACGAACTCCCCAAGTTTGAGATCAACAACACACATACGTAACATTATCATCGACCAAGTATTTTTGTTTTTTAAATATTAGTTAAATTATATATAAAATAAATTGTTTATAAAAATTTTCTAAAAAAAAAAAGAGCTATAGTTTTGATGATCGATAAGTGACAAGTGATAAGTGATTGTATCGTTAAAAGTAAAACCTAAAAAAATTCATTTAAGACAACCAATTTTTAGGAAAAAATAGAGCTCTTCGCTAGTTAAAGTATCTTGTGTGAACTTAAATAATTAAAGTAAAGTTAAAGTTTCTTGCACTAATTACATCTAACTAGTCCTATATCCGCGTGCACGAACTCGCCAAGTTTGAGATCAACAACACACATACGTAATATTATCATCGACCCAGTTTTTTTTTAATATTATGTTAAATTATATTTAAAATAAAATTTTTATAATATGTGCAATTATTTTTTGAAATTTTATAAAAAGAAAAAAAAATTTTAATTTTGATGATCGATAAGTTATTGTTTTGTTAAAACTCAAAACTGGAAAAACTCATTTAACATAAAATTAGTTTTTAGACAAAAAATAGTAAAAACTATTTTCGAAAAAACTGAAAAAACCAATTTTTTCTTTTTTAAATGGCTGAAGTACCTGATACAAACCATGACTAAGTATTATACGATGAAGGTGCCTATTTTTTTCAGTTGTGTCTATCTTGTCATTTCAAACTTGTTTTACAAGCAAATATCATGGCTATTCTCAATTATATCTTCTCTAGATGTCGAATCCAAGTTGCTATACGATGAGATGCAACAGAAGGATCTTGATCAATGCTATACGATGACATCAATATCACAAAACTTCCTCTGTTTCCGGAAGAGGTAAAAACGCATGACATAAATTAGAGATGAGAAGGAACAATCTCGAATCGGTCCGAAAGTAATACAAAACCAAAGACTTAATTTACATGCTGAGATTTACAATTATTTGGATCACATGTTACAAGGGTTGAATCTTTAAAGGCGTTTAACATAAGTTCTTGATGCCACACCATCCTAGCTATAATTAGTGTTATTCGTATGCTTTACACTACAATAATACTATAAATGCACATTAACAATCGTAAAAGTATAATCGGGATCAAATCCACCAAAAAAAATTGAATACACTATAAATTATGATGGTTTAAATTATCTAAGATGCAAAAGAAATTTACAAGAAACTCGGTGTAAATGCAAATTAAATTCAATTAAGATAAAGCATTGAGCGATAAATAATTCTTCCAGGGAATCATGAGAATGAATGAAGCAATCAATAATAATGCATTAAGAACAATTGTAGAACTCAAATTACGAGTGTAAAGTTATCCCGTTGTTGCGTACAACAACTCTCTATGCAATGAAACTCCTAACAACTAAATCGTTATTTGTCAATAGAAATTCATGCATGCAATGAGATCGTAATTCAATATGTTCATAAAGTGCAATAACATCAATTATCGTTGACTGAATAAACTTTTTCCATCTAAGATAGATTGATTGATTCAACAACACGATGAAATCAATTTAAGGCAAAGACTAATTGGCCAAATTAAACTAAACATAAAGAACAATCCTAGATGAAAAATAATATGATCAATTCCCAAATCAACATAGCATGGATCTACATGATTATCCCTTTAGAAAACTCAATACCCAATGTAGATCTACTGATGCATGGAAATATAATTCATGATAGAGATAGATGAAAATTTCATAATAGAATTGCAAAAGAATAACAAAAGAGTTAGGAGAATTATCTCGACAAAGTAAACTAAAAGCAAAACCATAAACTAAACTTTGTCTCAGTATTTTCGTCTCTCCCTCGGCTATGTGACAGAGTAAGATATTTATAAAATAAAGGAGAAGCTCTAAAAATGAAAAAGGAAACTTTCTTTAAATCTCTTAACAATCGGTTATAGGAGTGTACTGATCAGTTTTCCTCGTCTTTAGTACCGATAAGTCGTACCTAAATACTGATCAGTCTTCATCTTTAGTCTTCTCTTTCCTTGACGACGTAATGATCTATTTCCACTCCAAAACTCTCCTCATGAATCCAGCAAGTGTGAAAACCTAAAAAAGACACAAAAGTACCGAAAACTATCTTGTTCGTACTGAAAAGACTCAAGACTCGGTGTTAACATAATTTTCCCAAACTTGAATCTTTACTTGTCTTCAAGCAAGAACGATTAGAAATTTGAGTCCGAAGAAAATTGTTTGAAAAGCAAGAACTCACATATCCTTAGGAACAAACTTACTTTAGGCTTCCACATCAAAAATATGCCAGATCAGATCAACTACATGTACTTGACCATGACGTAGCAATAACCAATACTCTAAAGAACTCCCACAATCAATAAATTTAACTTTTTGACATTCATTAACAAGTTTGTGCACTCTCACAAAGGGAATATCAAACATGTAAGTGGCCTTGGTAATAGGGCTTTTTTATTGTGTGTTTCAGCTATCCTAACAGATCTAAAGATGCAAATCATTATGAAAAATCACATATGAATTGATAAATACATAGCCTTCAAGTCATTCGGATCTATCAAACTCAACTTAGCCCTCGATTTTTCTTTGTACTTCTGAAAATACAATCTAGTTCCTCATGTTTTCCTCTTTTCGTATTTTTTTAGATGAAGATAAATAATATACAACGAGGATGGAACTAGTTTCGATACCAAGGGAATATCAGCTATTTAGGCACATAAACATTCTAAACATTCTTAACTTTCCACATATCTAATCCTAAATAAAGGTCAGCTATGCCGGTCCGTATACTCCATAGTTTTTGCAAAAGAATGTACATGACATGACAATGAAAGAACAAGAATGCATGAGGTATCCAAAAATGGTTTAGGTAATGGTGTGGTACTAGACTAAAGATGAGTCTAGCCATTCAGAGTCAACAAGACTAGGAAAATGGTGGAAATAATACTCTGAATGTATGATCCATGACATGATAACCAAACTCCTAAGAGTGATAAATTAATTCCAAATTCAATGTTCCACTTAATAAGACAAAGTTCAAAAATCATCCAAGCTTCAAAGTGATAGGGACTTTCTTATTTGTTTGTGGTCATTCCAATATTCGGTTCCAATATTCGGTTCCAATATTCGGTTCCAATATTCGGTTCTGACACTAAACAAAGCTAGAATAAGCCATCATAAAGTCATCCTAAACCAGTTGGTTCCTAGAAAACCTTCTAGGTCTCTCGATTATAGTCAATATAACTTAAAATGACTCAAAAAAGAAAAATCATCACAAAAATGTTAGTGACAAATAGAATAAGCCATCATAAAGTCATCCTAAACCAGTTGGTTCCTAGAAAACCTTCTAGGTCTCTCGATTATACTCAATATAACTTAAAATGACTCAAAAAAGAAAAATCATCACAAAAAGAAAAAAATGTTAGTGACACAGAGATATCCTCCCCCACACTTATATTACACCGTCTCGGTGTAAAAATATATCTAAAAAGAGTACTCATAAAAAATAACCAAATAAAAACCTAAAAAGAAAAAAGAAAAAAGAAAAAGTTAAAAGAAAAAAAATATATTGGATTTATGATCACTGAATACCGGTAAGTATAAACAGGATACTGACCAATTGTGATAATGCTCAATATTAATCGGTATTGAGTTACTACCAATCGGTTGAAGTGTTGCTGCATCAGTCTTCTAAGCTCGTATGCTGTCCTGGCTCTCTCTTGGCGTGACTAAGTCTGTAAGTCTTGCTGCTATATACTAATGGAAGGGCTCTGTGATGCAATGCTCATAGTAGAAAGTCCCGAGAAAGTGTTGCGTCTAATTGGAGACTCTACAATCTCCTCATCAGTCTCACCATCTTCATCACCCATCACATCATCCTCAACTCCCAATGGCTGGTTCTCATGGACTCGTGGAGCTGAAACACAACATGACCTGATTTTCGTGAAGATTCCTAGAAGCATCTGCAACATATTGATATTCTTCTCGGCAGTGCTATACATCACCCGCTTATACTTACTCTCATGCTGCTGTGAGGGGTCCATAGAAACAAACTTTTTCTCATCAAGATTGAGCAATGGTGCATATGAAAAGAAGGCGCTTGAGGGTGAATGACTGGAGGTGGCACCTAACTAGGTGTGCATCCCTGACAACAAGAAACACCTTTGCGTCCTCCAGTGAGACGCTGACAAAGGGCAGCAGTAAGATACATGAAGTCAACATGTGCTCGAGACGAAATGCATGTGAGCTCTCGTACCGACAGCTGTAGTAAGTGATAAACTCCAGCTCGGTCCTGAAACTATAGCACTATGCTCCCTCGTACCAGAATCAGAGTTGAGTATAAATTATCCTTATCGATAAATCTCCTTTGTTTCTCAAGAGTAGCAGGGGAATAGGGTACAAAAGCTCAATAAGAATTGGCGTCACAAGATTACTATGGTGAGCTTCCTTAGTCTTTGTTCAAATGGTTCCATTAACAAAAACAGACTCAGCAGCTAGGAATGTCCAAAGTTAACTCCATGTGGCTCTCCATAATCCTTATCTACATGATTATCTAAATAGGCATACACTACCTCACAAAGCATCCAAAAGTCATGAATATTAACTGTCCCAACCTCATCTCTGTTGTATATGGTGTTGCTGATGAACTTAGCCACAACTCGTAATATGGACTACATATGTGCGTTTGTTTCTATGCACTACATGCATAAGTATATGAATCGATTGTACCAAAAAAATCATCAGCCTCAAAACCCACACTAGCGTGTGTCTCTCGGCCTTTGGATATACATCAAAGAGCCAATGAATGGAGATTTTTTGATGTGTATATCCAATGAAGAAACCGATCCATCCCTCTGAAGCATCCTAAAGTGGCCTAGGATAATGCACCTCCACTATGACCAAAAAGTCCTTATCCAGCTTCTCATACAAATCCCATGAGTTGGTATGAATGTACCAAACCCAATAGTCTCCAGCATCCAATGAACCTCATCCTTGATACGCATTTCCTCTAGTATATGGTCTTGAAGGAAACACATGGGATGAAGTGTGCAGTTATCCATCTCATCTATGAAGGCATATCCTCCTCGTTCATGACTCGCACATGCCTAGCCATGGAGCATGGTCTCAGAGCTCTTACCGCTTGTGAAATCTATCCACGTGTCTTTTGTGCCATAATCTTGGTCTAGTACTGATTGGTACTATCTTGTTACCAATCAGTATGAGAACAGTTCTCTACCGATTATTATGTGTTTGCTACTAATCGATATGAAATTTTGAGACATTCCAAAAATTCAAATCATCTGCATTTGGTACCTATTCTTGTAGTAGTTTGGTATTTCAGACAATAGTTCATATTGATAAAACCCATGTAAATCCAAAGAAAAATAAATCCCAAAACAAACTAAGTAAATAAAAAAATCCCACATGTTAAGAAAGAAAAAGAAAATTAAAACTCATTTGGGTTTTCTCCCACTCAACGCTTGTTTTAAGTCCCATGCTTGATGTTGATGAAGTTTATCCCCAAGATGAAGCTACACTCTCCTTGTTCGTTGGTATATCCACTTGAATTGGAATCTCGCGTTAAACCCATAGATGCATAGAACCCAGAGTAGTATACATCCTTGTCCACATAGGTGAATGACATCTTTTTTTTTTCCAATCCATGATAGCTCCAATGGATGTCAGAAAAATCTCTTCAAAAAATAAGTTGGAGATGTCCACACCTGAAAGTCGACTAACACATTGCATCCTCCCACTTTCAGTGATCCACCAATTCAGTTTAGGGTTTGTTAATAGGGATTCAATGATTGATTAAGTTTAAGTTATTAGATTAGAGATTAACTTTAAGGGTTCTTCATCTTTGTGTTCTCAATGCTTAAGTTAGGTTGATCACATACCTTATGATATGTAGGTTTAATCTACAGTTAGGTTATCAAAATCAATAATTGATGAGGTTAGTTGGGAATAGCCAGCGAGAGTTAAAGTGATGCCGTCTTAGTGAACATATCATAATTTTTTAGATTGTTGGCATGTTTATTTAGGATCCACATACTAGTACTATTAGAGAATCGTGATTATTCATGTTTAGATAGTTAGCGCTGCGATAGTAGGTCAGCTTTACAATAATGTTTTAATTTCTAGAACAGTTTGTTAACAAATCCCTATTTATTTAGATAGCTTAATTGATCATTGATCATTTTTAACGCGCAGAGATCGACATCGACCGATCCAAAGGGTAGATCGATCAATCATGTTTTTGTTTTCTTTGTTTGCTATTCTTTTTTGCTTTCAATATTTTTTGGTTCTCAGGTTCATGCAAAAAGAAGCAAAGGCTCTAAGCTCTTGCAGAACCTAAGTGCCGATGAGCTCTCGAGAATAATCCGTGCAAACATTAAAGCAACCAGAGAAGCGGACTGACGATCAACTGGGTCAAATAGGAGGATTGAAAAGACCTCATAATGAACTTGAAGGTTCTACTGCAGCATTGCAAAACTTGCAGTTGAGCGGCAACGCGAATTTCCTGAATTTTCAGGCTAAAGGGATTTTGCTGCATGACTTCCACCTCTGCCACCACTAGCTGGGCACCACAACCAGTCCCAGCGCCGAGTTACGCTTGGTGAGCAAGATGTTCCACATGCAAACTATAGGAATCACTCAACAATCACTCCACCCGCCGTTCAGAGGCAAGATTACGAAATGAAGCCTCAAATCATCGCACTAGTCAAGAAGAATCAGTTCCATGGGCAATCTACCGAGAACCCTTTGGATCACATCGACATATTCGTGGAAAATTTGCAGCACGACTAGCTCGAATAGCGTACCACCAAACTACTTACGCTGCAAACTATTGATGAAATCGTATTTTTACCCATTTTAGCTATGATTTTGAGATGATTAACAAATGTTTTGATATGATTTAACTTTTTTCAAGGAGTTATTACAAATTTTTAGGCAAAACAATCAAAAAGGGAGCAAAGCACGTTTTTCTACAATTTTTGAACTTCAGATTGATGGCCACGTTTTAGACCTTCCCGTGAGCCAAATTCAACGTAAAATATGTCTTTGGAAAGCTAGAAAAGTCATCTTTCACTTTTTATGAAAATCAATCCAATTCATTTGGCTAATCATAAGTTATGATGAAAATATTGAAGACATGTCCTTTAGAAAAGACCTAGAATAAGCAACCAGCATGGAAGCAGAAGTAGTGCAGTGCTGGAAGGCCTACCTGGTGCGGTTCCAAGCCCTGACCCAGCGCTGGTACCCACTCTCGAAGCCTTTAGGTCCAAAAATACAACACTTCACTTATATCAACCCTAAATCAACTTTAAACGACTCAGACAATATAAATACTCATCCTAAAACCCTATAGGGGTATGAACTAATAGGTCTAAATAGACAAATCATGGAGAAGACACAAAGCCATCTCAAGAAGCCCTTTGAAGATCGAAGCACTTACTTCATCATCTCTTTCATAGGTTTTATTATTTTCAACATCTTTTTAAAGAAGATCTCTTGTGTAACTTTTAAAGAAGTACCTCTAAACCCTTTAAACCCGAATTTGTTTATCATAAATTTTCTTTCGTCATTTATGCTTTCGTTCACTTTAATGTTGTCTTAATAGTTTATTAGTTGGGTTTAAAGGGTGATTCAAAATGGATTATATGATTGTCTAAGTTGAGTGGCAGTTTTAGGGTAAAAGTTATAAGCCAAGTTATAGGAGTTAAGTTTAATCGTAATGCATGTGAAAACTTCATGAACTGGAACTGATCCTAGGAAAGTACACCCGTCAAAAGCTTCAAGTTCTATAATTCTGACCTAGACTTAACCAAGTTTATCAACATGACTAGTCGATTGGTGGAGTCATGGAGATTTGCGAACAAGAATCAAACATGAACATATAATGAATGTCTAGCTGCATTGTGTCCCTGAGTAAGTTGAGTCACAGAGCTGTTACAGATAGGTAATATGACTTACAAAATAACCTTATTGCATAACTAGTGTTTTGTAGTTTAGGAACTTGATAACTATTAATCTCCATCCTTAGAATCCTTGAATGAACTTCTATATATGAATCCATTGTGACATCTTTAATGCCCAACGCTTGATTTTTACTGATTTACTTTTGTATATACTTGCTTATTTCCATTACTTTTGCACCTAAAACCCCCAACCATATTTTTTTCATATTCTCGTTCTACTCTTATCAAAATTGTCTTAGTACCATCACTCTCTGTGGAATTGATCCTAAAATAATACATAAGATGAGTTGTACACTTGCAATTTTGTTGTTGGTTGTATGTAAAAGTTTGGAGTTAAAAACCACACATACACAACTTTTTGGCACCGTTTCCAGGGAGTGATTGTTGTTCATGAGTCTAAGACTAGAGCATAGTCTAGGACACTTGTTTACTTATTTTCATTTTTGGTACATTGTTTCAGGAGAACTTGAAAATGAGCTTCGACGTTATCCCGAAAGATCCTTGCAAGCACACTATAGCGGAGGATACTGTGCTCCAACGAGCATTGGATCAAGATCGCATTAAACCAATAGCTTATTGATATGTCATGGTTTTAATTATTTTCATCCACTGATTCCATATGTTTTGTGTCACTAATCGACTCTAGGTTAGGTTTATGTCCTTTTGGTGTGGTTTATAATTTTACATGTTTTACAACTCATTAGAGCTTTAAGGAGCATTTAGAACTGTTTAAAGACGTTTCAAGACTTTAAGTGTCTAAAGAGATGCATCAGAGATTGACCAGAACAAAGAGGAGATCAACCAGATTGATGCATAAATGAAGTAATGTGTTTTAGAGAAGGGATCGACCAATTCACTCCCTAGATCGATCGATCCCACTTGTCAAATATTCCTTTTTTCAATTCCAACCGACCTTAGGACTTAGAATTTTTATATAAATAATATTGCACGAGTTTTATGAGAACTTGTCTTTATTGCTTATGCGGTAAGTGCTGCACAAGTTCTATGCAGTAAGAACTTGTTTTCATCTTTGAGTTCTCAATGTTTCAATTAGCTTGATCACCTAGTTTATGATCTTTAGTTTTAATCTATACCCCAAAAGCGATAGTTAGGTTATCAAAATCAACAATTGCTGAGGTTAGTCAGGAATAACCAATAAGATTTGAAGTTATGTCGTCTAAATGAACTTACCGGACTTATTTAGATTGCTAGCATTAATAACTAAGGCTTATTTTGAAGTCTAGATATTCTGGAGATTCATGGTTAGATATTTATTACTGCGGGAGTAGGCTAGATTTACCTTAGTATTTCGAGTTCGAGAATTGTTCGTTATTAAATCTCTAGTTAGTTAGATAGCTTAATCGATCGTTGATTGATACCTGCGATATTTCATGTGCCCATCGTTTCTCTTCATTAATTTATATCGTTTTACTTTTTGTTTTTATTTATTGTAATCATTACGATACAAACAACCATATTACATTCTAGCTCTATTTGTTGCATCGATCGATCCCTGTTTCAAATTTTTTTTGTTTGCTAATCATTTTGCTTTCATTCTTTCTTGGTTCTCAGGTGCATACAATTAAGAAGCAAGGGATCTCAGAACTTACAAAACCTAAGTGTCGACAAACTTTTGAGAAGAATCCAAGAAAAGCTAGACAAGAAGAGATGGCTAACAATCAATTAAGTCAAATAAGAGGATTGAGAAATCTTGACGTTGTTGTTGAGCATCAACATTTAGAATCTGAAGCTGCATCCCAAAAAGAGTTTGCTACGCGACTTCCACCTTGGCCATCACAATTTGGGCACTTCAACTAGCCCCAGCGCCGAATTACGCTTGATGAGCAAGATGCATCACATGCAAACTATTGGAACCGCTCAACAATCACTCCACCTGCATTTAAAGAGGCAAGATTACAAAATCAAGCCTCAAATTATCACAGTAGTCAAACAGAATCAGTTCTATGGGCTATCTACCGAGAAACCTTTGGATCACATTGACATAGCTCAAATTGCGTACCACCAGACTACCTACGATGTAAGCTATTTTCGTTTTCTTTGAGCAAAAAAGCCCACTGTTGGCTGAAATCAATGAAGCATGGATCTATCACTAGTTGGGAATAGTGCAGAACCACATTCTTTGCCGACTTCTTCACTAAGACTAGATCTGCAGCTCTTAAGAACAAGAAAGCTATTTTCTAGCAAGATGCCATTGAATCTTTCTACAAGGTATGGGATCGATTCAAGGTATACCTATGAGACTGTCCACATCAAAGCTACACTGATTCGAATAGGATAAACTTCTCCTACAATGGTATAGAATCAAGGTATAAAATGGCGCTAGATATAACAGGTATGAGTGACTTTATGAGCAATACTTTGAACAAGCGACTGAGATGCTTGAGAACCTAACAACAAGCAATGCTAACAAGGAGCGTAATGCGAAGGTTGATATGTTTCTTAATGCAAAGTGGAGGATTATAAAGTTGTGCGAGGGACAAGAATACCAAGACTATAGTATTTAAGAAGGAGTTGAGGGAACTGAAGAGGTTAACATTATAGGAGAATGGGGTAATTTCCATAAATAGAGATTCAATAAAAATACCAAAATCACTCAAACCTATCTTATTGAAGCACCACTGTGGATAATCCAGCCGATCAAGTTTACCCACCACACACAAATCAACATGGTCAATACAATTTCAAACCATTCACCCCCACTCAGCCTCAACAGAACTTTATGCGGGGTTTTCAAAATAAGAACGCTGATTATGGTAATACAAGGTTTCAGCCTAAGCAAAAATATGTGAATGCTAGTTCCAAATATAGAGTTGAAAAAATGTTCCAGCAAGTTCTAGAATGGCAAAAGAAATTTGCCAATGAGATCAATGTTAAGGTTGATGGAATGTACAGTGATCTTAATGGGAAGTTTAAGAACTTAAGTACTCATATGTGTGTGTTGGAAAAACAAGTTGCCCAGACCACTGCATTGGTCCAGGCACCTCCAGGAACTCTTCCAAGAAAGCTAAAGATCAATCCAAAGGAGTAATACTAGGCAATCACGCACAGAAGTGGAAACAAAAAATTTCTAAAATACATAGGATGCAGAGATCAACCGATCCACCCTAGGGATCGACCGATCTGCTGAGAAAAACCAAAATCCGGATTTGATCAATGCAGACAAGGATTGACCGATCCACGGGGGTTCGACCAATCCTAGAGCAATTCAAATGAAAAAAATCTAAGAATCAAGTTAAAGGTGATAAGGGGTTGGAATGCAATGTTGATGATAAAATTGAACTACCCTATATACCACCACCACTCTATGTGCCTAAACTTCCATATCCTTTAAGGTGAATGAAAAAGATTCATGATAATGAATTGGAGAAGATGAAGAGCATTGTGGGTGGGCTGTAAGTGAGATTACCCTTTGTCGACGTTGTAAAGATGGTCTTGGCCTTGAATAGTATACGAAGGAAATTCTTAAACAAAAATTGACATTGTAGAAGGGTGTTATGATCTTTACACACGAATGTAGTGCATTAGTACAGAACAAATTGCCAGAAAAGCGCGAGGACTCCGAAAGCTTAACTTTCCATGGAATATAGGTCATTACAAATTTGACCTACGAACAAGTGTGATCCTAATAACATTATTTTTTTCCAAACGACTTGGGTTTAACACTTATAAGTCATGCAAGATGACATTGGTATTAGCAAATAAATCAGTTTGGTATATGTAGGCCTTCTTGAAAATGTGCCGGTAAAGATTAGTGGATGTTGGATCTTGACCGACTTCATCGTACTTGAACTCTAAGAATAACCCAAAAATCCTATCATCCTTGGTAGACCTTTCTTATCAAGCGCATGAGCCGTCATTAACATGAAACAAGGCAAGATTGATCTTTACCTAAGTAGTTTTGTGATGAATTTTGATGTTGAGGAGATGATAAAAAATCCAGCAATAGAAAACCATACTTTCTGGGTACATACTGTATATGAAATCACAAATCAGATAATGCAGAAAATGCATTCGGAGGACCCCTTAGAGGTTGCATTGGTTCAAGAAGAAGATAAATTGGGTACATTATAAAGGAGACAACTGGGTTTGCACACATTATATACTCTACTAAATACGTTAAGAAAGTCTTATTCGCTAACGTCGGCGACAAACAGCAGAAGGAATCAATCTCAGATGTCAAACTTGGTTTGAGAAGTTTTTTTGCAGAGATCGACCAATCCACGCCCCGGATCGATCGATCTATGTGCTTCTAATCCACCTATATGCCTTCAGCCAATTCCAGATGGAAGCAAGACCATGGTGTTGAGTGATGATCCTTTGTGTGATACCAAGAGCAAACATAGGACTCGAAAATATACATTAACAGCACGTAGGAAGAGCATCAATCAAATTAACTTCACCATTGTAACACAAGAAAATCATTCAACTTGGAAGGCTCGACGCTTAAAGTTTGCAGAAACTGGACAGCGGAACAACCTCAATTTATAACACCATGATCCAGAATAGGATGTTTCCAATCTTCTAATGAAATATTACCACACTTAGACATAGCTATAATTAGGCTCATGACATTATACAAGAGCTTCTGAGAGCCAACTCATAAGTTTGTGTATTTATTTTTGATTTTTGTTTTTTTTTTGTTATCTTATAAGGACTTTTCATGGAATGATAAACAATGGGTTGTAAATGGAATGGACCATGAGCTAAACTCAGAACATATGAATTCTGAAATGTTCTAGTTGATCAGATCCACAGAGGATTGATTAACTGATTTGTACACCGGGATCGACCAGATCTACAGAATATCGATCGATCCCTCATTAAAAGTACATGAGGGTTTCACGATTATAAATTCAGACCGCCCTCGATCTCTTCTCACTTCATTTCAATCCAAAAAACTTCAACTCTCCATATCTCTCTCAATTCATCAATATTTTCATTGATTCAAGTCCCAAAATTCATTATAATTTCATGTTCTATCCATTTCCATTGTGTATTTCATCGATATGCAAAGGTAACAAGTCCAAAGTTCACTTTTCTGCCCGAAATTCGGATTGGGAATTGGGACTTTTGGATTTCTATCTTTTCTCTCTTTATTTCACTAGTTCTTGTTAGATTGAGGCTAGTTTGTTTGTTAGAATTGATAGATAACTTATATTTGGTAAGGAATGGGCTTGATTTTGGTTAGTTTCAACATTAATTTCATGAATTTTTATTTCTAATTTTGGATAAATTGGGTGTTGGTTGATGAAATTGGGTAATTAATTTTGTTAATTCATGCTCATATGATGTTGTATTAAGCAATGGTTTCATCAATTTTGTCCAATTACGCAAATTGGATTTTTGCCAAAATCTTTCGGCGAAAATGGTTCATTTTTTTAACTGGATTGATTGATTGCTTAATTGGGTTGTTGTAGAGGATTAAAGTGATGCTAATATGCTGTTATAGATTTAGTTATCATCAATTCATCTTTCTGCATTGTTTAGCTATAAATTGGTCTCATTTATGTTTTTTGGATGAATTTTCTTTATTTTGCAGATTTAGGTACCTCAACCACAAGTGAACAATGGCAAGTTTGTCGCTAAATCTGCAGAGGTTGCTGTGACCCAAGTATGGACACTGGCTTATACCAATTTCACTCAGTTGTTGGCACGCTGCATGATGATTCCTACTCGCATGAGTGATAAGCAAGCATTGTCGATTTAAGGCTAAGGGATGGTTATTTCAGCCTTGTGGATGGTATGGGATTTTGGAATCTCTCAAGGATATTGCCTCATTTGAGCACCAGGCTTGCACTAGAGTTTTTTACCCCGGTAATTTTACATTTCGAGGATTCACATGATCTGAGAGCTTGTGAGTGGAGTATCAGCTTCTTCGTCAATGGAAAGCTACATACAATAAGGCTTTTTTCCTTGTGTGACGTGTTTGGTTTTGAAAGGCATAAAGGTACTGCCATGCTGGAGCACCACCACGGTGCTGAGTTTTTGCATTTGATTAGTTCTGGTAACTACGAATCATGGAAGGCGAAGCAATCATTAATATGTAACCCTGTGATTTGGATAGCTGTTAGATTTCTGAGCCTTGCTATAGGGTATAAGGCTGAGGCTGCAGCTTTGGATAGGTAGGAGTTGTGGATGTTTCATAGAGGGTTGCAATGTTTCATGAACAACGCAACACACTGCGTCAATATGGGGTATATTCTCGCTTCTGCACTTGCTGATATTAAGACACGGCCTGCGACTTCATGTAAGAAGGATGTTTGTGATAGGGAGTCTTGTGACTTTGATTCTTGAGATTTTGGGCATTGATGTTTTACGTCCAACTCAGGCAGAGCAATGTTGTATGATGTGCAAAATATATTTAGGGGCTGCGGTATTTTGGTACCTAACTTTCCGGTGTATTATTTTCAGGACCGCACAAGTACACATCTTTAGATGCGATTATCTCAGATGGGAGACACAACTCTCCTCCATAGAGAGAAGTTTCTACCTCCTGCATGTGCTCTCTGCTCGCAACTTTCACAACGTCACCCTCCTACACCCTTAGATCCCGAGGTTGTTCCGTATGAGGTTTACTAAGAGGATTAGAACCCGACTGCTCAGCGAGCTTCCACATCGCGGCGAGCTCTTGCTAGAGCTTTTCAATCTCATCCTTGGACTTCTACATCACCATTTCTACCATCGGATTCTAATTTTTATGTAATATTTGAGTATCCACATGAGCCTCAGTCAGATTTTGAGCGGTGGATGATTGAGTCTATGAGGAAGAACAACACTATAATGTAGAAGATTTGGGAAGCACTTTCTTGGATTTTTCCTTGTTGTATTGGCCCGTCTATAGCTGATGACTATTGGACCGATGAGCATGTTCCAGCTGATGCATCTAACGCAACAGGCGCAATAGACACAAAGGATGATGTTGTTACTGAGGTACTTGGAGATGATGCAGGTATTGAGATACTTGATGATGATGATGAGAATTTCTCGAGGTCTATGAGAGATCCAGGAGGCAACACATCTAGAGATGAGTCTATCGGCTAGTGACTGGTTATCTTTTTTCCATGTATTTTCCATTTACTTATGCTATTTGCTTAAGTGTTTCTCTTCGCACACCTTTCCTTTTGCTTTTATTTCACAGCGAGTCGCAGTGAAGTAGGTCTACGTAAAGGGTGTGTGCTCATTACTAACATATTTTCTATTTTGTTTTCTTATTTAAAGTCAGTTTTTGCTTCACTGAGTCAAAACTTTGATAATTTTTATGTTGTTTCATTATTAGCATTAACTAACATTCTAACAGACTTCTAATATTGATTAGGAAGATTGTAAACACCATAAACGAATTGTCTTTGCTGGAAGTTCCCTATCCTTTAGAAATCTGAATGATCTAACATTGAATCTATCTTATAGGACCTTTAACAGTGACTTACATCTCACTTAGGGGCTTGATATCATGCATGGATCACAACATTCATAGTTCAATTCTACTTTTTCCAACACCCTTTTTAGAACTCTAAATGGCCAAGCTCACTTTTACTTTGGTACCACACCTTTACCCTATCCAGACCGACATGGATTTCTATTCTAAGGATCTCTTGTAATATTTAATGCTCTCTTTGTATAGTTAATATATGTTTTGAGTTTGTCTTTGGTGCAGAATTGTATGAGTAAAACTAGTTCCAGCGCACCTTCTCAGAAAAAAAGAAAAAAAAATGATGCAGAGATCAACCGATCCATAGGCCAGATCAACTGATCCATGAAAGCAAAAATAAATAAATCGAGAAGGGAAAAAAAAGAAACCAGAATAAAAGTCTGTTTAGAGTATAATGTGTAATCTTAGGCACCACTGCAACTAGGTTATAACATCTATAGAGCTTTATATAGATTTCGAGGTTCATGAGGTTGTGCACCAACATTTGGTATTCGTCTCACTTTGATTTTTCACAATGGCTTGCATCTGTCTTCATCATCAGAGCCTTAACATTTCAGCCACCATCAACTAACCTTCCATTTCAAGCCCTTTGATGCGGTTGATATTCCCTTTGTGAGACTTCACTTAGAAAAAATCAATGAATGTTAAAGGATCAACAATGGAGATTTCGGAAATTCTTTAGGATCTCGGGAGCTAGAGTATGGTAATGATTGCAATACTTATGGTAAATTACATGTTTTGTACTAATTGATTCTTTGATTGTTTTAAAGTTCTGAAGGATTGGAAGTTCAATGCGGTGAAGTCTAAAAGAGTGTGTAAGTTCAATGTTTTCAAACCTTTCTCTTATATTTGATTTTTTTTACTTTGTTCTTGCTTGAGGACAAGCAAAGGTTCAAGTATGGGGGAATTGATGTGCCATGGTTTTAATATTTTCATCCACTGATTTCATATGTTTTTAGTGTCATAAATCAAGTCTAGGTTTGGGTTTATGCCTTTTTGGTATTGTTTATAGTTTTATAGGTTTTACAAATCATTGGAGGTAAAAGGAACATTTGGAACTACTTTAAACGTTTCAAGACTTCAAGTGTCAAAAGAGATGCATCAGATAACAACCAGACCAAGATTGGATCAACCAAAACAAAGAGGAGATCGACCAGACTAAACAAGGATCGACCAGATTGATGCCTAAATGAAGTGGTGCATTTTAGAACAGGGATAGACCGATCCAGTCCCTAGATTGATCGATTCCAGATTATCAACTTTTCCTTTTTTAATTCCAACTGAATTTAGGATGATTCTAGCCGACTTTAAGACTTAGTTTTTTCATATAAATTGTGATGCTCGACCCCATAGCAATTATAAGTTATTTTTATTGCTTTTGATTTATTGTTTTCATAGCTAAGAGAGAAAAAATATCATATCTTCTAGAAGTGATTTTCGAACCCTTGTTGGTTATTATTTTGATATTTATGCAAACTTTGAATTTGGTTTTAAAGTCTGCATCTATGTCTGAGTAATCTACCACTTAGGTTTAGTGATTGTTAAAAGGGAGACAATGATTGATTAATGCTTAAGTTACCTTGATCACCTAGCTTATGATCTGTAGGTTTAATCTTTGCGCCAAAAGTGATAGTTAGGTTACCGGGATCAACAATTGATGAGTTTAGACGAGAATAGCAAATGAGAGTTGAAATGATATCGTCTTAGTGAACTTATCGGACTTGTTAACATAATTGGTTTGTTTATTTAGGATCCACATACTAGTACTACTAGGGAATCCTTATTATTCATGTTTAGATAGTTAGTGCTGTGAGAGTTTGAGTTTTAGAACGGTTTGTTAACAAATCCCTAATTAGTTAGATAAGTTAATGGATCATTGATACATGCGACATTCCTTGTGTCCAGCATATTTCTCCATTAAATTACATTGCTTGAATTTGCTACATTTACTTTCTGCAATCGTGACAACAACCAACACCTTATTACATTCTGCCTCTACTTGTTGCATCATAACTTGTAGTGTAACTTTTGTCTCTAAGAGATTCGACCATAATCTTTACTACATCGCAAAACTGTGCACTTGTAATGATAGAGAAGGTTTAAAACCTGAGACATCAATTATTCCCCTTAGAAAATACAATACCCAATGAACGATCTACTCATGTATGGACAGAGAATTCATGATAGAGATAGATGAAGATATCATAATAGAATTCCAAACTAAAAACAAAGAGTTAGGAGAATCTCTCCACAAAGCAAAACATTAAACTAAAATTTTTGAGTATTATCGGCTCTCTCTCGGCTCTGTGACCGAGTAACATATTTATACAACAAAGGATAAGCCCTAGAAATGGAAAATGAAAAATTTCTTTGAAACTCTTACTGATCGGTTACACGAGTGTACCGATCGGTTTTTCTCGTCTTCGGTACCGATCGGTCATACATGCATACCGATCGGTTTTCACCTTGGTATTTTCTTCACTTGACGACTTAATGATATATCTCCACTCTAAAATCTCTCATTTTTACTCCAACAAGTATGAAACCTAAAAAGACACAAAAGTACAAAAAAATATCTTGTTCTTACTAAACAAATTCAAAACTCAGTATTAAAAAGATTCTAAAAACCACTATATAAACAAGGGTTAACAACTAGCTGAAGCAATGTTGAAGAGCTGGAGCAGAAAGTACATACATTGTGTTTGTAGTTGACAATAGCGGAAGAAAAACTCGTACGGATCAAGAGTGGCTAAAGATAACGCTTTGTTCTTCCCTTTAATCGTAAGTTTCTTTCCCCACCAGATTCTCATCATTAACTTGCTTTTTTTACATGGTGTCTTCTGGGTCTGGGTTTCTTGTTGTTTCTGTTTTGAAAAAAAATTATATGTGGAAAACTAAAACTGAGTTCTTGTCTAAAGTTCTTTATATGGAAAAAAAAAACTCTTTATAGGACATGAATCAGGATCAAACAGAATCATCTTTTATTGTTATATGCATTGGATTTATTTTTCAGTTGTAATAATCAACTACATATTATATGAATCATGCATTTAGATTTTACCAATGAAATCTTGGCTTCGATTGGAAACTTGCATAATGGTAGAACGAAATTTTTCTAATGTAAAATATGCAAGGATTTGACCAATTACAAAAAAATTTCCTATTGTTATACATTTAGGTAAAAATGCAAGATTATCTTTTTGTCTAAACAACACAAGTAAATTTTCATCATGAAAATAAGCATGTATTTAGTAGTTTATTTCATGATAATTACATATATATATATTATTTATGCAGACAATTAACTATTGAAAAGAAAATAAAACTACAATTATTTACGATAAAATTATGTCACTTTTCGAATAATTTTAATATATGTCACAACTTTATATTATTTTATAATAAATAGTTAAAATATTTTTTTTTTACCCATGCTATTAATTAACAAATGAAAAATAACTGTTAACAAATATTATCTTATAATAAAAATAGCTAAAATATATTAAGTTTTAAGTTTCTTAAGTATATGTATATATTGGTAATTTAACATTATATTCTGTAAAATTTATTCAATCGCACAAATTTTCATTCTGCAAATTTTATCTATTTATCTATTGTAAACTTATTCTACGAAACATAATTCAATAGGAAAAAAAAATTGATCATTGAGACACACTGGAATCGAAGGGCTTACAACATCAGCATCTGATTTAGAAAAACTTGAAACTTTAATATTTAATTCATCTTCATTGCGTTTTTCCACTACATCGTAAGTTCGAGAAATAGAACGTTTACTCATTTGTTTTTTAGAATTAACAAACTTGTGTTTGTTTTTTATAAAGCAATGGTTGTTACCTTCGGGTATTTTTTAAATATATTTTAAATTTATTGACAATATTTTTTAACTTTTTTCTAATTTCTTTTTTCTCGAACTTTTTTCTTAAAATTATTTTTAGATCAATTTTTTTTTCTTCATTATTCTGTAAATTTACCGGCTGGTGTCGACTCTGACGTCGGTCGTACTCTTTCTAATTATATTATAAGATTTATTTATAAAAAGAGTTCAATATTGGGGATGGCAAATTGGAAAGGCACGAGTGTAGGTCATTTTTGGGTGATTGTCTTTCTCGTATTCATGGTTTTACCGGTCTTGTTTCACCGGCGATTTGTCTATAATCTCTGCTTTGAGTACCGATATTCTCTTTCACACCACAATTGGTTGGGCTGGTATCTTTTTGACGTGTCTCTTCAACACATCGTGTATGTTCATGTGTTTTGCTGACAATCTCAGCATGTTTATCATGTATAACAGTTTGATAAATTAAATTAGCTGGAAAATGAGTAGTATTTTCCATTCTGAATTTTTCTTTGTGTTAGTTAATTTATGTTTTTCTTCGTAGAGTTTGATTCCAGTGAATTTACCAGGTGTTTATGCCGATTATTTCTGTTGGTTTGTTAAAATTTAGGCGAAAGACAAATTCATACAGAGACAACCATTGGTTGTAGAGTTTGAAGTCTTTATGTTGTGGTGTTTTGAGATTTGCAAAATTCTTATAGTGCGTCATAGTTGAGTAATAGCCAAAAATCGCAATGAATGAGTTTGAATACAGAAAAGGAACTTAACATATTTGTTTATCTGTTAGCGAGTAAGACTTTTAAAGTTGAAGCATCGTCAATTTCGCTTCTTATATTATATTGTTCTTTAACCTTTTTGTTTAGAGTATATGTATATGAATATTATATCTATAATCTTGTAAACTATTATAATCTTGTAAACCATTGATCGAATTGATAACGTTAAAAAAATGGGTGTTATAAACTGTTGTGAAATGAAAGGGTATAAAATAGAGATACAAGTCAAAAGGTACCATTCAAAAAGGTATATCTAAATATAAAAATAAACCAAAAGTATAAAAAGATGCGTCACTCCAAAATAATATTTCAATAACTTTAGAAAATTCTTTTATTAATCCAAAATAGAGTTTTACTAATTTTCTATAATTATTTTTTAGAATTAACAAACTGGAGTTTAAGAAGAAAAAATTAGCCAATAGTTGTTATTCATATTTATAAACTGTTGTGAAATGAAAAATAATGAAAAAGAGATACAAGTCAAAAGACATGATTCAGAAATGCATAACTATTTTTAATAAAAAGTAATTCTATATATAGAAGGAGAAGGGAGATTTTACAGGTGTGACACGTGTCACAACAAAATTTAATAGTTATATATATATATATATATATATTTTGTTCTTTTGTTTGAATGTGTTTTAGTTTTTCCATCAACTAACAATTTATTATATCAATTAAATTTTATAACTTAATTCATAAAAAAAAACTTAAGCAAAATACTCTAATTTCTGTTTATAATGGATAGTTTGTTAAACCAATTTTTAAATTCAAGGACTCATGTGTCTTAAAAAATAAAATATTCGTGATCCGTGGAAATGAAAAACCATAAATTAAAAATATCATAGTTAAAAAATAAACTTTACAACTTATTATTTTTTTCTCCAGTTTACTTATTATCTAACAACTACATAATCATTGTTTACAGACGAAATTAAGAAATTTGGACAGGAATTAAACAAAACTCATTGCTAATATGAAAAAATATATACATTCGCTAAAAAATCATCACATATATTATGTGACCTAGGATGATAGGTAAATACTATCCTATCAAAAAGATTTTTCCATAACTCGATCTCCTGGAAATATCTTACAATTTATAGAATCGTTTTTTGTATCCTTTAACAGTTGCAGAAAGTCTATATACATAAATGCAAGTCAAAGTTATAACACCAGAATTTCGAAAAGTTTTCAAGACACAAACTACACATATAACAGCGTCATTAAAATATATATATATATATATATATATATTTACACCAAAATTTTATTATACTTGGGTTTTCTATTTCAATCCTTTTTATGATACTTATACTAAAAATGCTATGGATGCGTTGGATGGCTTCTTAATGCAGTATCACGTCCATCCTCTACCATATAAAGGACATTCAGCTCATTATCCAAAGTCGCATAGACCCGCTATCTAGAGCTCAACGGAATACTCATTCCACGATTTCATTTCTCATCACATGGTTCTCCATCTTTCAACGAACAGAGGTAGGTTAATTCACCTTTCTGGTTTTTTCTCCATTGGTTCCGGTCTGTGGATCCTTGGGTTTATTTTCTAGCAATTCAGGTCTTTTGTTGTGTTCCCTGCAGTGTGTTAGTTGTCATATTTGTTATGTTTAAAAAAACATGGAACAACATGAACAACTCTTAAAAACCCCATCTGCTCAATTTGTCAGTTTTAAATTTATAGAGACATTTTTTAGGTCACGTTAACCTAAATTGAATTCACCATCTTTCTAATTATTTTTGTTTACATTAGAGTATCTCTAGGAAACCGATACGTGGTTGCCGTGGGAAAATTAACATTCTTTTTTTGTTTGTCATCTTCAAAAACCGCGAAAATTAACGTTCTGAAAATTTAATATTGCTAATTCATTCTATATTCTAATTCTTTATCATGTAAAAATTAATGTATAAAATAATTACTGCAAATGACCAATCAAACATACTTAGTAAATATAAAGTAAATCATTTTTTGGTTATAATTTGCGGTAAATATATTTTGCTAATGCTTTTTTTTTGAATATTATGTTAACATATATTCAAGAAAAGCCGTTTTTACAGCAAGTGTGAGCCGTTGGCAAAAAAAAACAAGCAAGAGAGAGATAAAAAATTCGCTCGGAGTTTAAATGGGATATGATGGCCTCGTTAAAACCCAATTTAGACAAAACCGGTATTAGAAAAAAGAGTATCATCATTTCCCAATGAGCTGAAAAATAAAGTAAAAAAAGACATAAAATAGCAGACCAAAGGAAGGTAACTAATATCAACAAGCCCTGAAACTGAACTAATCTCTCAGTCCGTCCAAATACTTCCCTTGCAGCTGGAGAGTAGATAGCCGATTTTGCATGATCCTACCAATGTCTTTAATGAGGATTCCCTGATCTTTTGGCTGCTCGGTGTGGCGTCTTCTGTTTCGATCCTGCCAAATAACATAAATTGTCGCTTGGAAAACATATCTCAAGAAGAACTGGCAAGTTCCCCCCAAAACCGAACCAGAGGCGATATTCATAACGTGATCAAAGTGAGGAGTTGAGAGCTGTCGTAGAACTCTCGATGAGAGTTTATTCCAGATCAAAAAAGTAAACCTACAAACAAACAAAAAAGATGATCGCGAGATTCCACAGCCTGGTTGCAAAAACCACAACTTGAGTTTCCCCCTTGATTCCAATGAAGTATTTGGTCCCCCTTATATAGCCAATTTTGAGTTGCTAGCAAACTATGAAAGAATGTTTTGGAGTCGCCAAAGGGAACCACACCCCTAGATACCAGCTCTTAGGATTAGCAATCATTCTTAGCTTGTTCCATGTATTTTTTAAAGAGAAACCATGCTTAAAGACATTTGGTAATTGATGCCACAGATGAAGGTCTGGATCAGTGCTTCTATTAAACATAATCCTCTCAATCTCCTCCTTAATGCCATTAAGGACATGACCATGCCTTCACCTCCTCTGGTGTGTATCTAAGACTTCTGGTAACATAGCTGAAAGGTTGATCCCCATATCAATGCACCCCCTATCACACAGGATCTCATGTAGCTAGCCCAAAGATGACCAGTCGTCAAGCCAAAAAGAACACTCAAGACCACTCTTCACTTACACTTTGTGGAACATTTTTGCTTGATCTCTATATTTGATGAGCTTTCGCCAAATCCAGGAACCTGCCATTGAGTTCATACTTACAGACCAAAAGGAACCAGCTCTAATCAAATTCTTATAGACAGAGATTTCCTCGCTGAAACTATGTGCCAACTAACTTTTTTGGCCTCCGCGAGTGACCTAATACCAAAACCACCTTCTTCCTTTGGTCGACAGACATCCGGCCAGGCCAATTTAGCCTTACGGGGATTAAGTTTAGGACCCAATCACAAGAAAGTTGAGCTTATTCTCTCAATTGGGCTTGATGCAAGCACTAGGCAAGCGAAAAACAGAAGTCCAGAAATTTGTTAGACTAGAAATAATCAAAGTGAGAAGCTGAAGTCTACCCGCGAAGGAGAGGAACCGATGCTTCTAGGATTGGATTCGAGACCAAATTTTGTTAATAAGAGGCTGGAAGTCCGATTTTGACATTCGCTTAGTGATAAGAGGGAGCTCCAAGTATTTCACCGGGAGAGTCCCCAACTCCAGAGTGAACCGAGATGCAATATTTGAACGTCGTTGTTGTGAAACACTTGCAAGGAATAAAGTAGATTTCTCTGGACTTATCTGCAAGCCCGAGAACCTGCCAAAGGCTTGGAAAACTTCAAGAATACCTGCAACCGATCTTGGTTTCCCGTCCGAGAAAATCATTATATCATCTGCAAAACAAAGGCGTTTGGAGCAACTTCAAGCCCGAGTTGAAAGAGGGAACGTCCAAGCTCAAAGAAATCTGTGAGAAGAAGGAGTAGAGCTCCCAAACTTGGATGAAGAAGAGCTTCCACCTGACCCCTTATGGCGACAAAGAGCACGGAGAGAAGATGCTTTGAGACCTGTTTTGGTAGAAACCCGTACATAAAGAAAGATTTAATAGCAACAATGAAATCTTTCCCTACAATAGACCAAGCCTCTTTAAAAACTCAACCGTATAACCATCCGGGCCTAGATATTTATTTGAAGACATCAAAACAAAACTTGTTGTCAAATAAGCTCGCATTCTCTTGCTCAGAACATCGTAAATCTAGAATATTACCAATCCCTTGCGTTGTCAAACGAGAGTAGTCTTGTGGTTTTATTGTAAACAACTCAGAAAAAAGCCGGACCACCTCTGTTTTTATATACTCCCTACTAGTAAGCAACATCCCATCAGGATATTTAACCCCATTTATCGAGGTTTGAGCTTCTTTCTCTTTACCTGCATTATGAAAAAACCGGTTGTTCTTATCACCAACATTAATCCTGTGCAGCTTTGCCTTTTGTCTCAAAAACTTTTCTTCTAAACCCGCCACTTTCTCCCATGTGTCATATACATCTGATTCTCCTCTCATATATTGAGCATCATGTCGATTAAGAGTGGAACTTTTCTTCTCACAGAGATCAGCGAGTGCTTCCTCTGTCTGCCGAGATAAAGGATGCATCTTTTGGCGATTGAAAGTGTGAATAACAAACTTAAGAAACTTGAGCTTCTTAGAGAAATGGAACACTACAGATGTAGAAAAAAACAAAGCCATTTTAGTATTCCAATAAGCCTCTATGACTGGCTTAAACTCCACCATTTTAACAACGGTATTAACAATCTTGAATGGGCACTTTGGCTTGTGTGGAGTGCTAGCAAGAGCGATGAATCCACATAAGTGATCAGAGCAACCCTTAGCCTCAAAAACACCGTAAGAATTATGATTATGCTGCAGCCCAATGTTATTTACAAGGACGCGATATAGTTTCTTACACACCAAACCTTCTTCTTGCTTGTTACACTAAGTGAAACGGGGACCGTGATAAGCCATATCAACAAAAGAGCAATATTGCATAATGTCCTGGAAATCAATCATACCTAGCAAAGAAACATGAGATGTTGAAGACATCGAATGCTCAGCCAAGTCCAAAATCTCCTTAAAGTGTCCAACACATATCCATGGTTTCCCCCGAAACTGTGTCAAATCTTGATGATACTTGAGATTTCTCCATAACTCACTTCGTTCTTCCAAGATATTTGAGGCATAAAAAATATACCCAGGAACTCCTCCGATGACTCCTTGAGCTTAATCAAGCACGAAATCAATTGCCCTGTCTTGAACACCACAGTTAACTCCACCTTTTTAGTCCACACCACCCAAATCCTCCCTATGGGTTAAATTCATAATTTGAAATCATAGACCAATCACTAAAAATGGAATTAGCAATACGGCCTGCCTTGTTTTCATTAACTCGTGTTTCCATCACCCCCCCCCCAACCACTTAATTAGAATGGATCAAGTCCCTAACCACTGAATGCTTATTAGATTTATTGAGTCTACGAACGTTCCAGGAGAAACACGACATTAATCTTTTTTCTATTGGTTCCACTTTTCGATACCGCTTGGGATTGGCTCCCCTGCCTTTTGAGAAGTTTTATATGTGAAACTTTAGATGATCTTGGTAAAGAAGCCCAAATCACTGTCTCCTCCTTACTCATTGCATCATTAAGGCCGACTAAATCTAAAATTTCCGGAATAGAGCCAACTGAAACAGAGGTCGACACCCTTACTCCCTCTGGTAAAATATAGTTTACTTCCGGAACAGAGGCTGAACTGGAAATTTCCTCTGTCTTTGATACCCCATCCTTCACTACCTCCATAGCTTCTTCTTGATCACTCAAGATATAAAAACTTTGATTGCGACGCAATAATGACTTGTCTATAAACTAGACCAGCAGATTGCTTTGCAGACTTCTCACCTGCCAACTGAGAAACCTTGGATCATTCATTATCAATTATATTAGAGCCAGGTGAATTCAAGCTAATCTCACCTTCCTCAATCTCCAAAATTGCGCTTCCCAAAACTCCTATACTATTAACTAATAACAATAATATTTGAGGCCGCATTTCTGACGATTTTAGGGATATACGTGTTACGTTTTAAGGTTTGCTAACCAATGATGTGATATTCAAGTATCCCTAATCCATCAGAAATTTCTGACAGATTTACGACGGGTTAGGGATATTTGACTAACCAATCACAGAACATGCATTTTTTGCGATCCTTAAGAAATTTCTGACAGATTCACAAAATTTCATCTAGGAATTAAATTTACACATTTTTACGACCCCCGCATGTCCTAAAATTTCGCAATCCATCAGAATTTTTTTACGGATTTCCTACGGTTTACGTAATTTAGGTGCGAATCTTCCTGAGAACCGCCGAAGACACGAGTGTTAATTATTTTTAAAGCATTCTGACGGATATGTCCTAGGAAAAGCTCTTTTATATGTACTTTGTCTTCTTCGCAAAACTCATTCGCGGAAACGTTACAAAACATCAGGATCGCCTAAACACCCTAAGCTCTTCAAAAATCTCTTGCAAACTCAAACTCTATTCATTCCAATGGATGAACATCCATAAAATATGTAGGTTTCGGTTGATTTTGATTGATTTATATTTTTGAGTTTTAGTTTTAGAGAATTAGAATTAGATTTGGGGTTGATGGAATTAGATTTAGGGTCTATGGAATTAGATTTAGGGTTTATGGATTTAGATTTAGGGTTTATGGATTTAGATTTTCGATATTTGGTATTTAGATTTAAATTTTGATTTTGGAAAGTTAAACTTGATAGATTTAGGGTTTTAGAATGACTTAGAATTGATAGAATTTTTTGTAAATTGTTTTACAATTTTAGAATTATTTGTAAAAAAATTTACAATTATAGAATTTTTTCTATTTGTTTCTAGAATTTTAAAATATTACAATTTGATTTTCGAATTAGTTTTTAGAATTTTCTATTTTTTAAAATTCTTAGAATTTTGTATATTGTGTAAATTGTTAAGATTTGTTATTGTTTTAGAACTGATATTGCTTTAGAATTTATATTACATTTTAGTACTTGTTAGATTTTTTGTGAATTATGATTATTTGAATTTAGTTTAGGAATTTTGTAATTTATTGATACTGAATTTGGAACTTTAATTTTTTAGGAACTATGGTCGCTTTCATCATCGGTATACTTCCGGAGCAGGTGGATCGCGAAAAAGACAAGGAGCGAGTGGGTCGACTAATGTCCTGAAGATCCAATCACCGGTTTCTACGCCTGCAGCTGCTTCAGTTCCTATGAAGATTAGCATCGACGACTTCGTTTCTCAACCGGAACGCGTACGCTTGCTTCTACTTCATACGGATTGTACGGGGCGACACACGTAGTATGTTTATTTTTATGATATTTTATGAGATTAAGATTTTTATATGTTTAAAATTTTATAACTAATTTTTTTGTAAGTTTCATTTATCCAATAATGGGATCACGAGGTCCATCAACCAGATGCTCATCAGAATGGTTCAGCGTCCGTATCCGACGTACTCGATTATGCCGATGGCAGATCGCGATATGTGATTTTGGCTATTCGCGGTAAGTTTTTTTAATTATTTATTTTACTTTAACTTAAATAATTTATTTGCATTTACATTTTTTTTGCAGCAAAATTTCACTTGGGAGAGAGACCTCATGTCTACGGTTAGACTTGAGTTTGATGCTAAGACATCAAAGATGTACTTGAGGAAGCTGAACAAGTGGAAAGACATGTGGAAGCGGAATGAGGTGCCGAGAGAGTTGCTTGCGAACCCCGGACCTATGGAACGGGTTCATTGAGTATTGGAAGATAGATCAAACTCCGGCAGTCTTGCTAACTCAATCTACCAACCGGAAGAGCGACCGAAAAGGTGAAGGACTTGCTATGCATAACTTGGGAGCAATGAACAAGTCTTCTCGGGAGCAACAACTTGTAAGTTTACTTTTTACTTAATTTTTTTTTCAATTCATTAATATTTTAATGAAATTTTCATTTTTAGTAGTTCCTGAAAGATGGTGTGGGTTCCCACACATCTTTCGATGTTGCAAGATGCACACACCAACTGGAAAATGGGTCAAATAAAAGATCTACTTGCTCGGGAGATCATCGAGACCATGATGAGCTTTGGTGATGAGTTTTTATAATCCCAACCGGTTGTTGAAGAAACTCCTCCGTGCACAGAAGTTCCGTTCCAGACGATCAACAAAATGGTGTATGAAGTAAGTAACGTTTATAGTTTTTTTTCTTATTATCTAATTCGATTTCTAATTTATATAATTGTATCTTTAATTTTTTTCACATGCAACTCCAAAGTCCAAAGGTTGTATCTTTGGACTTTCACAGGAGTATCATTCTTCTGCATCTTTAACTTCTTCAAGTTTTTACGGCCGAAATTGAATGATTGAAGATGAAGATCGACACTACCGAAGAAAACTGTCATGAACAACTCCAACAAATGGAAGCAGAGCGAAAACTTGAAAAGGAAGAGTTCAATGCAATGAAAGTGCGGATGAAAGAATTATTCCGATCATTCCCGCCTTTGTCACCATAAAATTAGAATTTTGTGTTTTTTTAAAATTTTATTTTGAATAATATTTCTTTTAATTTGGATAATATTTATTTTGATTGTGATAATTTTATTTTGAATGTTTATTCAAAATTTTAATTTTCATATTGTTTCAAGTTAATTTTAATTTAATATCTATTTATAATTTTAAATTAAAAAAATTACGTATTTCCGACGGATTTTCGACAGACTACAAATGTCGGAAATCTATCAGAATTACTACTGAATTTCAGACGTGTGTTCCATTTCTGACCATCTATATCAAACGGCCAAATCCGTCGAAAATCCGTTTGAAACAGTCATTTCCATGGGTTTCTAACGGATTTTTGACGGATTTTTCCCAATGTTATGTTGTAATGAGAGATCTATCACAAATTCTACAGCTGTAAGTATAATAAGTTCTAATATAGTTAAGAATATATTGGATGTAATATCTATGGTGCAACCATACAAACACATAAGAAGATTGAACAAGCCTCTGCGTTCCATTCTATAGAGATATGATCAAGGCCAGATTCGCTGTTGCAAATCCATATTTCAATAAAATTATCGGCACATTGTTTACAAAGAAATACACACAACACAAAATAGAAACAATACGTACACCAAATTACTTGTATAAATATAATCAAGCAGACACACATACCTGAAGCTTCCGCTTAGATGGTCATGGATATACGATGATTTCTGAATGAGCCTACATTAGAAAATGAAAAACAAGAATCCACTATTAATAAACAAAACTTCACTAACACAAATCGCGATTGGGGATCTTAACTAACACAAATCGCGATTGGGGATGAGAAAGTATATGACATTTGTCCAAATGTAGTATATGACAAAAAAAATCATATACATATTCAATTATAATGTAGTCCAAAAATATCACCCAAAGAAACATCTATTTGGATAAAGAGAAAACGCTCTCGAAAACTTTCCTTATTTGAATACAATGCGATTTTAGTGCGATTTTAGACGTTCCCTAGGGATTCTCTTGATGGTGGCGACGCCGCCACCTTCGATCTCCTCAGGGGCGGCCGGAGGTTCATCACCGAGCATCACAGATCATCATACAAACGATTTTGGTGCTTGCAGAACAATAGCTATTGATAGCAGTTTGAAAATTCCAACAAACGGATCTTTGGAGCTCTCTGCTTCGGTACCGCAAACCTTTGAGATTTCCAAGGTAGGTGACTCATGCATAGAGGAGAAGTCACCAGGTGGAGTAGTTGCACTGGAGAATTCTATCTTAGTTCCACCTATCCCGTCAGCGTCAGCGTTGGGTCATGCTTCAGGCATGGTGTCGTCTGAATCAGGGTACCGCAAAAGTTCAGAAGGAGGACAAGGTTTGAAGAAATCATAGTTGCAGGTTGCCGCCAAAAAATCTTTATCTAAGTATGACTGCGAGGTCACATTGGTTGGGGGTAAGGGAGTAGAGTCGGTCGCTGATGAGATTCTTCAAGATGCACCTCCGCTATAGGATAAATTTCTTGTAGGCCGGTTCGCTTCTGCTACCCCTCATATTGCTAAAATCCATGTGATCCTAAACAAAATTTGGAACCTTGGTGACAAATCTATCAAAGTGGATGCATATGAAGTGAATGAAAGCTCAGTCAAATTCTATATCAGACACGCTGGAGCGAGAAGTCGAGTGCTCAGACGTGGCATGTGAAACATTTGCAATGTACCAATGACTGTGTCCTGTTGGACTCCCATCTCTGAAGACGCTCAACCGGAGATCACTTCCATGCCAACGTGGGTTGAAGTAACAAATGTTCCGCCTTGGCTCCCTCCTCGGTGTACTTTATGCTCAAAATGGGGGCACTCATCTGAAGGCCGTGTGATGAACCTACAACAGCCTTAGGTCTCTGCAACTTCGCCGAAACAGAGGTCTACGTCTTCGCTGGAACAGAGGTCTGCGTCGGCAGTTTCTGTGCCAACGGAAAAATAATCAGCATCCCCAGGCAGTGGTCTAGCTGCCATGTCTCTCTCTCTGTCATCAAAAAAGAAGATCGATATTGAAGTTGGTAAAAAACAGAGAAACAGCAGGTTGATGCAGGTAAGTACCGCGGTGATTTCTCCCAAGTTGCAGAGGGCTAGGGAAAAAGAATATGTGGTACCTAGTGAGACTGCAGAATATAATATGGTAATTCAGGCAGAGAGCTGTACACAGCATGTAGCTACAGAAACAGAGGCTATGATGCACAGAGCTGAAGTTGCAGCCATAGCACGTATGAATGAGGCTGAGTTGCAGAATGTAACTGGTTTGGATTTGGGTTGCAGAACAGAGGGCTGCTTCACTTCTAGAACACAAGGTAGTGTTGGGAAAGATGGAAAGACAATTCAACAGGTGGTAGCTTCAGACATTGAGGAGGGCGAGATAAGTTTGTTATCACCAGTACTCAAGTCTTCGGAAAATGATTGGGAGATCGTCTCTCATTCTGGAAACAAACGATCAGGCAACTCACTGCACCGGGCTGAAGCATCAACAAAGTCTCCACCACGCCTTTATGGTCAGGTAACTATTGCATCACCCTCACGTTTTGCTATTTTTTCAGGTTCAGGAGGAAGATGAAACAATGGACATCCTAGCTGGTAATCTGTCTGTTTCAACGCAAGAGACTGCTGAGGGTGCAAGTGAGTATGAAGATCTTTTGAAACTTACAGCAAGTAATGCATCACTAGATTCTGACAAGAGAGGTTCTACTACCGAAAACAGAATCATTCTCAGCCTCAGGATACGAAACAGGCTAAGGGGCTATCAGTTTGTCAGACCCTTCTGAGATCCTCGAAGGTAGCCCATAAGTATTTTGCAAAGACCTCTCAAAAGGCTGGAGGCTCATCTCTCAATGGATTCAGCAAACGGACATCCTTAAGAAAACATTAATGTCGTGTTTCTTCTGGAATGTATGTGGATTTAATAAAGTCAGAAAGCATTCGGTGGTAAAAGATTTAATTCGTTCTAACTCAATGGACTTTGGGGGTTTATCGGAAACGAGAATCTCTGAATTTAAGTCGACTCACATAGCAAATTCAGTTTTCCAGGATTGGTCAATGATATCCAACTATGAGCATAACCCGTTAGGAAGGATATGGGTGGTCTGAAGCAAAATATTTGAGTTTAAAACAGTGTTTAAAATAGAGAAGATGATTACGGGTTTGATAAACTTCATGGATTCAACAAAGATGTTTCTTTGTTCATTTATTTATGCATCCAATGACTTGGTTGAGCGTCGTGCTCTTTGGAGGGATCTCAAGTTCATTTAGGACTCACCACAATTTAGAGGAATTATATGGCTCTGTCTAGGAGACTTTAATGAGGTTTTGAGTCGAGCGGATCACTCACTCTCAGCTACTTCGACTGTCTACCTCCCGGGAATGATTGAATTCCAAGATACAACTCGTTATTGTTCACTTATCGACATGGCTTATCATGGTCCTCGCTATACATGGCGCAATAAGAGGGAAGAAGGCTTAGTTTGTAAAAAGCTAGACCAAGTCCTTATCAACTCTCACTGGCTGCAGTGTTCATCTAGATCTTTCTGCTCCTTCGAGGCAAAGGGCTGCTCCGACCATCTCTGTGGAATCCTTTCGCTAGGTAACATCCCCTATAAGCCATGCAGTCCGTTCAAGATAGTAAATGCAATTGTCAAAATGGCTGAGTTCAAGCCGGTAGTTCATGATTTTTGGAGCAACACATCGGAGCTTTTTGAGTCAACTTTGGCTCTATTTAGATTTTCTAAGAAGCTCAAATCTCTTAAGCCGATCATCCGAGACCTTAGTCGTCAGAAGCTACACCACCTCACCTAGCGGACGGAAGAGGCTTATATAGTGCTATGTGAGAAGCAAAAAAATGCTCTTTCCAACCCGGATCCTCAGGCTATTTGTGAAGAAACATCAGCTTATACGGTGTGGGACCGAATGGCGTCTTTGGAAGAGAGCTACCTTCGACAAAAAGCCAAGCTTCATTGGATTGAAGTGGGCAACAAAAATAACCGGTTTTTTCATTGTGCAGTTAAAGAAAGGCAAACAAAAAACTCCATCGACATGGTCAAGAATCCAAGTGGTGACGTGCTCACAACGCCGGAGGATATTAAAACCGAAGCAATTCGTTATTTCACTGAGATTTTGTTGCCCATCCAAATGTTTTTACAGGTTTGGCGGCAGCTGATATATCAACCTATCTTCCATATCGATGCTCCGATGAGGACAGGTCCTATGTTTTATCCGAGATCACTGATGAAGAAATCAAGAAGGTCTTATTCTCGATGCCTTTAAATAAATCTCCAAGTCTGGATGGTTACACGGTAGAATTCTTTAAGGAGGTTTGGACTATAGTCGAAAGGGATTTCTGTGTGGCAGTTTGTTCGTTCTTCTCCTACGGTTTTTTGCCTAAAGGTATCAACACAACCATCCTAGCTCTAATCCCTAAGAAGAGCGACACGATTGGAATGAAGGACTATCGCCCTATCTCTTGCTGCAATGTGATCTACAAAGTCATTTCAAAACTCCTAGCGAACCGTCTTAAGGTTATTCTTCCGCGCTTTATAACTCAGAATCAGTCCATTTTTATCGAGGATCATACATGATGGAAAATTTGATCCTACCATCAGAATTAGTTAAAGACTATCATAAGCCACATGTTACTTCTCGTTGTGCAATGAAGATCGATATTTTTAAAGCTTTTGACTCGGTTCAATGGAGTTTTCTGAAAAATATGTTAATAGCCATGGATCTGCCGGAACGGTTCATCAAGTGGATTAAGTTATGCGTGACTACTCCTTCTTTTTCGGTTCAAATAAATGGGGAGCTTACAGGATTCTTCAGAAGTGAGAGGGGGCTACGACAAGGTTGTTCGCTTTCGCCCTATTTGTTTGTAATTTGTATGAACTTTTTATCTCTTATGTTGGATAGGGCAGTGATAGAGGACAAGTATGGATTTCATCTGGGTTGTAAAGCCCTACGCCTTACCCACCTTTTGTTTTGTGGATGATATAATGGTATTTTCAGATGGCCGCACTCGCTCCATCAAAGGTATCATTGAAGTTTTTGATGCATTTGCTTGTTTTTTTGGACTAACTATTAGATTGGAGAAGACTTCATTGTTTATCAGATGACTTATTACAGGTGTTAGAGACTCTCTTTCAGACTTTCCTTTCACATTGGGCACTCTACCAGTTCGCTATTTGGGTTTACCTCTGCTCACAAAGTGGATAACTAAATCCGACTACCAGCCCCTAATAGATAAAATTCGAGCTCGAATTGGTTCTTGGAAAAATTGTTTTTGTCTTTTGCAGGTCGACTACAGCTCCTAGCTTCTGTGATTATGAGCCTTACAACCTTCTGGATTGGAGAATTCAGGCTCCCTCGGGCGTGTGTGAGTGAAATAGAAAAAATAAGCTCTGCGTTTTTTTGGTTCGGAGTTGATTTAAACCCAAAGAAAGCAAAAGTTTTTTGGAGTGATGTGTGTAAACCAAAAGTTGAAGGAGACATGGGTCTTAACCCCTTAGTGATTGCAAATACCATAGCCTGCTATAAGCTGATTTGGCGTTTGGTATCGTCCCAGACATCTTTGTGGGGGAATTGGATCCAAAAAAAATTAATTCGCAGGGGCTCTTTTTTGTCATCAAAAACGAGGAATAAGGCCAGCTCGTGGATGTGGCGAAAGCTTCTTAAAGTTCGGGATCATGCAAAGCAGTTTTACAAAGTCGAGGTAAGGAACGGTTTTAATACTTCTTTCTAGTTTGATGACTGGTGCTCTCTTGGAAGGTTGATCGATGTTTTAGGCGAAAAGGGGTGCATAGACCTTGGAATTAAGCTATCAGACACCCTACGAGATGTGTTTTCTACTCATCGCATTAGGCGACATCGTCATTCCACACTCACTCAAATCAAAGAGGAGATCAATAAATTAAAAGACTGTGTTTTTGGCACATGAAATGGCTCTTTCACCGCTCTCATTTGCTCCTCTATACATTTGAAATGTTTATATTATAACATATGAGTAACTTAAAACATTAGAAAAATAGACTATTGAAGAATCTAAGTTACCTCTAGGGTTCCAGTTCAATTTAGAGACTATACAATTAGATAAGTTCTCCAATGCCATATTAACTTCCTGCAAATAAGATAGCCATGATATAATGAAAATACATGATATAATGTTGTTATACGAAGACTTGTAACTTTAGATAAAAAAGCAGTTAGTAAATAATTAACTGTACAATGAAAATATACCAATGAAAATATATACCAATATATGGTTCCACTCCAAAATACTCGTTTATAGTATGGCTGGCAGCGCGCGATCGTCTCTCCACTGGAGGCAAACTGGTTGTTTGGAATGTAAATTCAGATCATAGCTGTGCCTTCTGTAACCATCCGCTGGAGACTACGGACCATCTGTTCTTCGAATGCATTTTCATATCTCAAATTTGGTTCCAGCTCACCTCCGGCCTCTTGCAACAAAGGTATACTCATCTCTTCCCAACTATTTTACTAACTCTTTCGATCTCAGGAAGTACGAAGACTCGAGGCTTTTTGGTTAAGTATGCATTTTAAGTGGCCGTTTATTTCCTATATAGAGAGAGAAAAATAGACGACGACATGGGGAGCACCCAACCACCATGGACCGGCTAGTAAGGAACATGGATAAGACGGTCCGGAACCGTCTTTCAACACTGCAATCCTGGGGCATTATGATGAATGTCATACAAGACTGGTTTAACATGCGCCTTTAGACGAAGATCCATATGCATATTTTTGATTTTTTTCAGCTCGCTTTGAGGTCGGAGATGAGTGTCCTCTTTTTCCCAACTATTGGTTTTGTCCCAATTGGATTTTCCAATTTTTGGGTTTTAATGAGGCACACATCCCGACAATCCCATTATTTAGAGTTTTCTCGTTTGTAATTCATCTCTAATTTATTCAACCATACTTATTAAAAATGATTTTATATAAAAGTTTTTTTTTAATATAATTTTACATATTATTCAAAATATATATATATATATATCACCCAAAAACAAAACAACAACTCACCACAAACAACGGCTGATGGTGCTTTTGGCACATGAAATGCCTCTTTCACCGCTCTCATTTGCTCCTCCTCTATACATTTGAAATGTTTATATTATAACATATGATTAACTTAAAACATTAAAAGAATAGACTATTGAAGAATCTAAGTTACCTCTAGGGTTCCAGTTCGATTTAGAGCCTATACAATTAGATAAGTTCTCCAATGCCATATTAACTTCCTGCAAATAAGATAGCCATGATATAATTAAAATACATGATATAATGTTGTTATACGAAGACTTGTAACTTTAGATAAAAAAAGCAGTTAGTAAATAATTAATTGTACAATGAAAATATACCCATGAAACACCATTCACAGTTATTCAGTTTGTTATTATTATATAGATTAGTATTTTAGTGTATATTAGATAACTAACTAATTAGTTAACTCGCTATTACATGTGTTGATGAACATTTTTTAACAGTGATACTTTTAATTATTATTTATTTAAAGTTCTATATATATAAGGTGTAACAGATTTGTTTGATCAACAGTTCAAATGGTATTTAAAAAGGAAAACAGTTTTAATTTGTCAAATTTAAATTTAGAGTAAAAGCATACGTTAGTCAGAAGCTAAATCCAATTCGGACATGCAACAATCACGAGGCCATTTTTATCAAAAAACAATGACGAGAACATGATAATTATATACTTATTAACATTCTTTACTATAAACAAAAATTCAATAAGAACAACAAACGTATAATGTTGTTATGTACAGACTCATCAGCATGGTATTTTACAAAATATTTATATTGTTTAAATATAAAATCAAAACAAGTAAAACGTAAAGAACCATTTTATAAATTAAAAACTTCAACTCTGTAATGGAGTAGAAAATAAGATTATTCCAAAAATGGAGTAATACATAAAATTACTCTATTTTTCACTCGAAAATGGGTCGAAAATGAAAATGGGGTATAGTTGGAGAAAATTTTATTCCAAAATATAGTTAAGAGTAGAAAATGGAGTGGGTTGAAAATTGTATAATTTTTTTCTTTTTTATTTCCCATAAATAAAACAGGTCGCATGTTTTGCGTTATACCACGTACACAAATCAATAAATATTTTGATTTATATTAAAATCTTACAAATTACTATAGAGATTCATGATTTATGCCTATTTGGTAGAAATATGGCAATAAAAGCAAAATTTACCCCCACGTAACCGGGATGGGGCTTCTGACCTTTATACTTGTCACATATCCAGACGAAAGCTCCATACGAAGAAGATGAATTTGTCAATGCTTCTGCAACAATCGTCGTAGTATAACTCAACCTCTCTCGCACTTTCTGGAAATTGAGATCCTTGGGCTCCACTCTCACCTTCACACCTTTGGGCTCCTCTACGTGATCCATATACACCACGCCGGTGATCCCACGTTCGTCACTGTTCTGTTAAACGCTAAAGGCAGATTCTTTAAGCTTTCCCCTTTATACAGCGAAGATCCAACTAACCTTTTACTGGTCCCTATCCTGACAATTGCCCGAAATATCCTGTCCGTATAACTCCCAGCAACAGTCATCAATCACTGAGCTCCATTGCTCAATGTGGATGCAGATGGACCGGAATTGCCCGCAGAGCAAGAAACTAAATTGTTCTTCTGCATGGCTCTGAACCCACCACATTCGCTATCGGGTTGATTTAAAACAGGCGTGACGATCCACCTACCTAGCGAGAGAGCGATCACATCCAGACCGAGCATGATTCATACACCTGGTAACATAAAAGGAGAGACGACGATCATTTGGGCGTGACCCCCACGCGCCTCATCTGTTTTCTCTCAACTCCTCGTTCTCCTCACGCAAGTCTTCAACACAGAGTTTGGCCGGTGTGCGGCGGCTTCTTTAGCGTCGGCACCGGCCACCACCTTCCTTTTGTGCGTGTAGTCCTCTTCTTTTATATCGGCGGTCGATGGTCTCATCTATTGCAGATTCGGGATTGGAGGCATCGGGGCTTGACGGAGAATCGCTAGAGGACGGCGGCATTTCCCTGGGTGTGCGATGAGTCTTCCTCTCCGTCCCGTAGCAGCGGCCCTGCTTTCAATCACGGCGGTAGATCTCGTGGCTGGTGTTGGCGCTTCAACTCGCGGCGGTGTGCTGCTCCGGTCGCCTCCGGTTGTCCGCAGTATTCTATTGCGGCGATTCGAGTCGTCCAGGCTGAAGATCTGCTCCTGCCTGCAACATTGCTGCACAGATCTGTGAGGTTTCCTTTTCGCGATTTTTTGACTTGGTGGTTCCGTTCTTGCTGGGTTGTTCCCTCCGTGGTGGAGTGGCTACGGGGGCACGGTGGGAGTGGTTATGGTGGCGTGAGATTCGTCACGGTGGTGTCGTCTTGGTTTTAGTCTCGGTGATGTTGGCTTGTTTTTCGTATCGGTGGTTTCTACTTTGGTCCGCCAAAGTGAGGTTCTCTTTAGTCTCTGGGTCTCGGTGGTGTTGGCTTAGGTCTTCCCTCCGGTGGTGTTGGAGACAGCTGCGTGGTTCTCATCTTTGGTGGTCGCTCAGGTGGCAGCGCTCCCGATGTCTCAGTGTAGTTCACATGGTTACCGGATGTTTTATGGCTTAATCTACGGTGGGGGAGTGGTCAAGTTATTTGGCTTCCGTAGTGGCACAATTTGTTTCCACGAACCTAGTTTTCCGTTTTATCTTCTGGCTTCGCTCTACAGTCCGAGGAGCGGTTGTTTGATCAATTAGGGACTGATATGTTTAGGTTCCAGTGGTATTTTCAACGTCGAATAGAGGCGGCAGATGGGGTGGTGTTACCTCCGGTTGATACTTCTGGCATCGTCTTAGTTTTGTGGTGTTGGTTCCGATTATCTTCTAGGGCTTTTTGACTTCGTCATAGTATGTAGTGATGGCTACGGTCATCTTTTGGGGTTTTTTGGCTTTGTCATAAGTCTGAGGTGTTGGCTCCGGTCATCTTCTGGGGCTTTTTGGCTTTGTTTTGGAGGTGTTGGTGACCACTCGCACAGTTGATGGCTCAGGTTTCTCCCGCCTGGTTCTCATCTTTAGGTGTTTCATCGTTAGATTCCTGTTAGGTTTGCTTAGGCCCGAGACTACCTTATTGTATTTTTTAGTCCGTCTCTTTTGCTTTGTTTGTCAAATTAGCTATTTACGTCGTTTTCGGTCTTTCCACTTTGCTGTTTCCGCTATGTTGTTTTTTTATAAATTTCTGTCAAAATTTTAAAATGGTATACAATTTAATATTTTATCAAAAAAAAAAGTAGAGCATAAAGGTGTTACAGATCCGGTTAATTCGCAATTTTATTATTTGCATCCGGATCCGGATTCTCCGCCGGATATCCAATTTTTTACACCATATATATATATATATAAATATATATATTTAATATGGATTGGATGTGGACATCCACGAATATTTGGTCCAAAATTTTTAGTATATAAATCAGAATCTGCCCATCCACCCTCTCCAGATATCCGCTTTTTCAGATCCAATCCTGGATCCGGATATTTCTTCCCAGCCCTAGAGCACATAAGCTCTTACTAGCCAAATAATGATTACGGTTACAAAATAAAGTTCTACTCTAAAATAAATATATGGGTTATGCATGCAAAATTGCAAACAAATACCTTTTCAATTGAATTCTCAGAAATACAGCTGAATCCATTCTATGCGTCTGCATAAACAACATCTATACATAAAATAAAATGAACATGTAGCACTAGGAAAATCTAAAATTTGATAGAGAGGGATATAATGTATTATCTCTATAAAAACTATGAGAAATCAATGTAGATGGGCACAAGGTCCGAAAAGTATATCAAGCGCCATATGGAGAACATGGACAAGGCAAGGCTAGACAAGAACCAAGAACTAAGAATATATGTACTTTAAAATAAGTATGACATCTATGCAAGAGAGTGAAGTAGGGTACTAGATAAAGACTATTTCAGTAATTCGGTTGAATGTCTTTTAATGTTTGGTTTAGTAATTCCATTTATGTATTTTGGTTTATATGCTTTTTTCCTTAAAGGGCATCTTTTGCTTTATATGTTTGGTTTAGCAAACACTACGCATGTGTAAGCCTTTCTCCGTTTGCGAGATTCAATGACAAAAACAACTTTATCTGAAATCTCTATCTCTCTTAAACAGAATATCTTCATCGTTTCTCATCATCTCTGTTCTACGAGGTGAGTCTTCTTCCTCTGAAATCATCTTTTAGACTTTGATTTATCCATCTTCGACTCTCGGTGAGTTCTACATCGAATCCTATCATATAATTTTTTATAAAAACCCTAAGAAGTAGTGAGAGGAAGAGAAAAGTATACTGATCCCGAGATATAGCAGATCTTTCACAACACCGGAATGCAGAGATCAAGCTGTTTCGTACACGCGCCGTGTCCTGGAGTCACCATAGGTTACGGAGCCGTTGGGCAAGCAGACTGAGTAGCCGGAGGCGGGTTTTATTTTGTCGGACATTATTTTTGATTTTTATGTTCTCCTCCTAAACATCTTATGTTGTTGAATCAATTAAAAGTGTTGCGTGCACACCATGCAATTAAATGTGTTAAAATGGTGGAGATGGTCAACCCATAATTCATTAAGTAAATAATTAAATAAATTGACACATTTAATTAATCAATCAATTAATTATTTAATAATCAATTAATAAATCAATTAAGAATTAAATAATAATTAATAATAATTATAAAATCAACTAATAAATCGTTATCATAAACAACAATAATCATCATCACCACCATCATCATCATCACCATTACCATCATCACCATTACCATCATCACCATCATCATCATCATCATCCCCATCACCACCACCACCATCATCATCATCATCATAATCACCATCATCATCATCATCATCATAATCACCATCATTATCATCATAATCATCTACATCATCGACATCATCATCATCATCATTACCATCATCATCATCACCATCAAATTTCGGTGGAAAAACTACGAAATTAAATTTTTGCAGAAAAATGACGGAATCATTTTTTGACTGAAAAATTGCGGATTTTTCATTTTATGGATTTACATCTTAGGGTGAACAATTCTTAATCAAGTTTTTCGTGGGAAAATGATGAGACCCTTATTGGCGGAAATTTTTTTGGATTTCTCATTTTGACGAAAAAATACAGATTTGAATTTTATTTAAAAAATTACGGAATCAAGTTTTTGGCGAGAAAATTGCGGATCCGTTTTTGGCAAAAAGATTGCGGATTTCTCTTATTAAAGGAAAAATTACATAATCAAATTTTTGGCAGAAAAAATGTTGATCCGCTATTTACGGAAATTGCGGATTTCTTATTTTTGGCAAAAAATTATAAATCATATTTTGGGAGAGAAAATTGTGGATACACGTTTTGGGGGGGGGGAGGATTGCATATATATGCCTATTGGCGGAAAAATTGAGAGATTATGAAAATTGGTTAAGATGTTTTGATTCAATTTTATAAAATTGATGGATCAAATGGTTAACCATCAACCCATTAAAATCCAAATCATTTGACCCATCAAACCATTATTTAAACCCATTAAGATTCATGGGTTAGGTTGGATCATCCCAGCTCGACGCATCCATCAATCCTGTCGAGGATGCATGCTCCAGAGAAGCAGATGATTGAATTGGCCAAGCTCGCTCCTCGTCTATTCCGACCACTGTCGCTGATTCTACCGTAGATCTCAGCTTCCACCGCATCGCCAACACGCTGTGAAATCCACCGATCCTAGAAATGGTTTTGCCGCAAAGCCAGACAAAAGTATCGCCAGAAGTGGCTCAGAGTCAACCCTACCAAGGACCTCCGTTGTCCTTGATGGAGACAACATTCGAACTAGGTGACAAAGGATTCTTCCTTGAGAGCTTCCTCGATCCTAGCTTTGCCTCGCTTTGTTGGATCTTCCACGCCTCATAGTAGTCATAGATATATGCGCCAAACACGCCGCCTCTCACTAATACACAACCATGAAGTTCTTATGGAAAATAAACCCTCTCCGGTGGTCGCCGAAGAGGTAAACATGAAAAAGCTTGAAAATCGCCCAGATCTACTGTAGCTGGAGAGAGAATTGCAGATTTCTCTTATTGAAGGGAAAACTATAGATTTTCATTTGGTGGAAACATTACATAATCAAGTTGTTGGTGGAAAAAATGTTGATCTGTGTTTTACGGAAAATTGCGGATTTCTTATTCGGCAAAAAATTGTAAATCATGATTTGGACGAGAAAATTGTGGATACACGTTTTGGGGTGGGGGGCGAATTGCATATATGCCTTTTGGCGGAAAAATTGAGAGATTATGAAAATTGGTTAAGAAGTTTTGATTGAATTTTATAAAGTTGATGGATCAAATGGTTAACCATCAACCCATTAAAATCCAACTCATTTGACCCATCAAACCATTATAATAAAAAATTTCAGCCCATTAAAATTCATGGGTTAGGTTGGATTATATCCATTGATTCATTACTCATTTTAACATCCCTAATGCAATTATCACAAAATTATTATTTAAAAGTATCTATATTACCTGGCAACAATCATGATAATAAAATAAAATTAACAATTTTTGAAAAATATAATATATTAATAATCAATCCGAACTGGGAATAATGTGGTTTACATGGTTTGAGACGGTTTATAAAATATCGAGATAACCAAATCTAATCAAAATAAACCGGAATGAAGAAACCCTAATCTCAGTTGCAGTCCTCTTAGCCGCCGCCGATTTTGGATGCCTCAAACCGGCAAGCCAACTAGATCCAATCATCCCAACTCGACGCATCCATCAATCCTGTCGAGGATGCATGCTCTGAAGACAGAGAAGCAGAGGATTGAGTTGGCCAAGCTCGCTCCTTGTCTATTTCGACCACCGTCGCTGATTCCACCGTAGATCTCAGCTTCCACCGCATCGCCAACACGCCGCAAAATCCACTGATCCTAGAAACGGTTCTGCCGCAAAGCCAGACAAAAGTATCGACAAAGGTGGCTCAGAGTCAACCCTACCAAGGACCTCCGTTGTCCTCGACGGAGACAACATTCAAACTAGGTGACAAAGGACTCTTCCTTGGGAGCTTCCTCGATCCTAGCTTCGCCTCGCTTTGTTGGATCTTCCACGCCTCATAGCAGTCATAGATGTATGCGCCAAACTCACCGCCTCTCACTAATACACAACCATGAAGTTCTTATGGAAAATAAACCCTCTTCGGTGGTCGGCAGAGAGGTAAACATGAAAAAGCTTGAAAATCGTCTAGATCTACTGTAGCTGGAGAGAATAAATGTTTGGCCCCTAAAACCTTCTTAACAAAAATAAATTATAGGTATTAGAATATTATTTATCGTAAAGATAAAAACTACGTCAATATATCAAGACAAAAACTTTGAAAATAGATTACTATGAAACCACTATATTATATATCGATAAATATCCTTTAAGAGGAAGTCGACACAATACTCTAACTCTCATACTAGTCAAAGCAGTCCTTTGCGGAGTCCAATAGCCTTACCACAAAGAAGAAAGTACATCGGATTTGGTATTCATCTCTAAGAGAAGTTGAGGTTGTGTAGACACGCATGTAAAATTGTTGTCCTATGTTTTCTCTTTCCCACAACTCTGATCTATAGTTCCACATTCCTACATTGTCTAATGCTATGTATATTGCAGTCCATGATTTTGGATGCACCTATACAAATCAATCCAACAGTCAACGTTAGACATAAATCAAAACTCAACTTTTAAAGCTAATTGTTTGAGATCAAAATCTAAAAGATTTAGAGAAGTCTCATCTGAAAAGTGCAGCGTGAGACTGCATCATTTAGATTGTAGACTTTCCTATTGGCATGACTCTATTTTCCATGCTCCATTCTGATAGTTAGACCAAATCACAAAACATTGGTTATAACAATCAAAATGAATATATAAGAGAATACTACCATTGACTAATCTAACTATGTGGATATCGATGATGTAAACACAAACATTAAAGATAAATTAGATGAGGAATGAGAGAATAGTTCGGAGAGTAATACTTACCCAACAACAAAGAAGGCTTTGTAATGAGCCTGCATAACATATGTGACAGGGAGTATGCCTCTATCAGTAGGCTGATCACATATGCTTTGGGGTCTATATACACCATCGATTTTGAAGTAGTCTACAAGTTTCAAAGGGGTGTTTCATGGGATAAATGATGTATTGTTATCATTGCTTACCTTTGACCAGTCCAACAGAGTTAACAAGTTCGATTGTTCTTGTGACATTTATCATACCATAATGGTATGCACCTTGTGGGTTCGGTCTTGGTCCACTCACTGTAATGTTAGTCTTACAATAAATGAAGCAATCCAATCAGAAAGTAGCCAGGATCCAAACTTGTTTCCACAAGAAAGTGAGCATAATCAACAAAATCGAGCAAAAATCTACAAGTAGTGAAATTATAAGTAACTATAAAGCTTTTGCCTTTACTGTGACTTTGAGCGTACAACTAATGTTATAAGGAAAAAACTTCATGAATATCCTTTACGCTAGCAATATAATAGTGGAGCTTTATGTCATGGGTTTTTTTCAGAAGACCATGCTGCAATCAATAATATCTAGGATCTCGACTTAGCCTTCATCTCACGGATCATATTCGACTGGTTTTGTTTTGCCAATGACTCATTAGGGGATCGGCTCCAGTCCCAACCTATTTTTGTGTAGGGATGGCCTAATTGCTTCTTCGTAGTCAGAGACTCGATCAACGACAGACTCCCTGAACTCAACCGAGTTGGTCTGCCTGACTCAAAAGAGTCTCTCCAACCCGAGTTCTGCACGTCTCTCACTGAAGCACGACATCCTGCCCCAGTTGGAATGGCTCCGCAGAAGCAACATGACAGTCACATATGTCCCAAGAAAACGGTGTGTGACATTCTCCCTCATCGATCAATGTGCATATCCTCTTGCACGTGAAGAATCTTCTAGATCGTACATTGTATAATTCTGGGATAAATCTTACCCCCATTCGATATACTGACTCGACGCCTCGCCTTACTACTCGGGAAACTGGTGGATCCCAAAGCGCTTACTCTTTGACTTTCATGCGACATACATGGGTTCAACACTTACCACTTCACCCTTGACTTCTGATTGCCAACAAATAACGTTCCTCGCCTACCCATCTCCATGTACACTAACTATGGGCGCTATGCACAACATTCTTGGCTCTGATACCACTTGTCATGGGCTTATCTTGGAAGATCGTGTGGTAGTCGATAATCTCTAGGATCTTAACTCAGCCTTCATCTCATGGACCATTTAGTATTGTTTTTTTTCCTGCATAGGACTCATCAGGAGATCGGCTCTAGATCCTGACCAGTTTGTGCAGGGATGGCCTAATTCCTTCTTCCTAGTTAGATCCTCGATCAACATACTCCCCAAACTGGTTGGGAATTAGGTAACTACAAAGAAGGAATTAGGCCATACTACGAAGATTCGTAACTACGACCAATTTGTACAGGAATCAGTCTGCTTGAGTTTGGTACATACTCCCCAAACTCAATCGATTCGGTCTGCTTGAGTCAAAAGGGTCTCTCCAACCTGAGTCATGCATGCCCCTCACTGAAGCACAATACCCTGCCCAGTCGAAATGGTGTTGCAGAAGCAACACGATAGTCATGTACCGTCTCAAGGAAATGGTGCTTGATATTTAGCTACCTTGGAGCTTATAACCTAAAGGATTTTCCTCCATTGTTGTAAACTTACGCTATAAGAAAGCAGCCGCAAAACCGACAGAATTTCCAACAGATTAGTATCCGTTGGAAATTTAGTCGGTTTTGCGACTGATAATAGCCGTCGATAATCCATACGTATTTCTAACGGAAACTTAATCCATCGGAAAATAACCGATGGATCTCCAACGGACAAGCACAAATCCATCAGAATTCATGAATGTTAATTTCTGACTGATTTTCGACCAACATCCATCAAAAATTCGTCGATAAATAAGAATGTTAATATAACCATTATCATAGTCTTTTGAATTTCGTGCATACCGACGAATTCCTTACTGCTACGACTTCTATATATATGTTTATATATTTTTTTATTCATTCACATCACTTAGTCATTCAGTCTCATTAGAAGCCGCAAAAGTTGTAAATATGTCTTTTGGTAAATATTTTTGGTCATGGATGGACAAACCTATGATGGATCTGGAGTCAAACTTACGGAAAGATGACTATGCACAAGGAATCTGCGAGTTCATGGGATTGGCCAGAAATCAACAAGGAGCTAAAACAAATGGTAAGATTAAATGTCTCTGTAGTATATGCCCGAATTATCATAATGTTAAGGTTGAGTTAGTTTGGCATCACTTGTATAGTAATGGGTTTATGTCGGGATATAAGATTTGGTATTTACATGGAGAAAAAAATTATAATTATGGTAGTACTAGTGAACCATATATTACAGATAACATAGGAGATAGAATGAAAGTAGATGTGTTATTAGTACGGTTGAGATGGTGAATGATGTGATTAGAGAAAACATGTAGTCGGCCGGTTATGATGGAGATAGGGTTCAAGAACCAAATACAGAATTACAATTTTTTTTTGATATGTTAGATGCAGCAAAACAACCACTATGTAGCAATTGTAGAGGAGTTCATTCACCGTTATCATTTGCAAGTAGAATGATGACTATTAAGACGGACTAAAATTTGGCGGAATAATGTGTTGATGCGATAACATATTTTATGAAAAATATTTTGCCTGAGGATAATTTTTCACCGACATCATATTATGAGGTTTAGAAACGTGTTGCTAGTCTTGGTTTTCCATATCAGATGATAGTTGTGTGCATCAACAACTCTACGATATATTGGAAAGAAGACAAAAACCGTAAAAGATGTCGATTTTTTCAAAATCTACGGTTTCAAAAAACTGGTGGGAGAGATTCAGTTCCTTATAAACAGATGTGGTATTTACCATTAACGGAGAGGTTGAAGATCAATCTCAGCGCACAGCAAAGGTATTGAGATGGCATGTAGAGCATCGTCAAGATGGAGAAAGTACGTATCCGTCGGACGCAGAAGTTTGGAAACATTTCCAGTCAATGTATCCATATTTTGCGTATGAGCGACGGAATGTACATATGGTTTCAACCGATTTGAAAACATAGAAGAAAATATTCGTTGTGGTTGGTAATTGTAACACATTACAATGTAACAGTTTACAATTTGCCACCATCTTTATGCATGCATAGAGAATTTTTGTTCCTCTTCGTGCTAGTTCCCGGCCCAGAGCCTCCAAAGAGGTCATTTGATGTATTCCACCAGCCATTGATCTATGAGTTACAATTGCAAAGGAAGTATGGGGTTGAAGCATTTGATGTTTCATTGTAGCAGAATTTCAAGATGCATGCGATTCTTATGTGGACCATAAGCGATTTCCCAGCATATGGTATGTTATCATGCCCATGTTGCCAAGATAACACTGATGCATTCTAATTAGAGCATGGAAGAAAGGCGTGCTGGTTTAATTGCCACAAAATATTTTTACCAAGTGATCATCCTTATCATCAATTTATAACACTGTTTACGAAGAAGCAAGTGTTTGAATGTGCACCTCTAGAGGTTGATGGACTTTGTATGTTGGAGCAGTTAAGAGATTTTGGCGCTGAGAGAACTCTTTACTGTGGATAATGGGCATGATCATGTGGACGGTGTCAGTAAAGTTCATAATTGGCATAGAAAGAGTATTTTTTGGGATTTAACTTATTGGAAGATCATTTGTTGAGGCACAATCTAGATGTTATGCACGTTGAGAAGAACTATTTTGATAACATCATGAACATTATTTTAAAAGTCCAAGGGAAGACAAAAAATAATATGAAGTCTAGATTAGACTTGCCACTGCTTTGTTCTCGAGATTTTTTCATGTTATGCCTAATGGTAGATGTCCTATGCCGGCCTACCAGTTAGACGTAGTTAAGAAAGAAGCATTTTTTCGATTCGATTCATGACGATGTAAAATTCATGGATGGATACACATATAATATGCATAATTGCATTGATTCCGCCGAAGGGAAGTTTATCGGAATGAAGAGTCATGATTGTCATGTTGTGATGCAGTGTCTTCTTCCATTTTCCTTTGTACATCTTCTTCATAAAAACTTCCACGAAGCAATTGCAGGCATATATTGTTACTTCCATAATGTTAATTAACCATTTCTATAACATAAATAAATAAATAAATAAATAAATATATATATATATATATATATTTCTCTATATTAATTTGTTTTTTTTGTTTATTGTGTTTTGTAGGAGTTGATGTTTTCTTTCGAGATTTATGCACGAGAACACTTACAATAGAGGGTATCCGCAATTTACAGGACAATATACCGATTATCCTCTGTAATCTTGAGAAGATATTTCCGCCGTATTTCTTTAATGTTATGGAACATCTTCCAATCCACTTCTCACGAAAAGCAGCACTTAGAGGCCATGTTCAATACCATTGGATGTATCTTTTTTAGTGTTACAGTTTCCAACTCAAGTTGAGGGATCTATTGTCACACAGAGCCTTAATGAAAAAACCTCACACTTTGCTAACAGTAGACGTCTGGCGCATACTAATAGTAGACGTCTGGCGCGGCATGATGATAGAGATGAGAGAGCGATTTATCCCATATATGTCCCTAAGTTGTTTGTCCAAATTGGTCGAGTAAGTGGAAAACGAAAAAAAACAAAAACTAACAGAGCAATAGTTTGCACATTTGCATATGTATATCCTCACAAATTGTGAGGATATTGTGGATTATGAGAGGTAATGATTCATTTGTTTGTGTCAATTACCAATTATTTAAAATTAATTTATATATTAAGTTTTGGTTATCTTACATTATTTACATGGCGCTAGTACGCGACTATTATCCGAATCAGACAGAACCCGAACTTGACATGCTAAAAGAACAAGAATTTTCATTTTGGTTGTAATTTTACGTAAGTTTTTTAATACTTTTACTAACTTAGAATTTTAATATTTATCTTACAACAATATTTATTCTTTATTTCTATTTTCATAGGTATCTAAAGGCATTGAAAATGGTTAATCATTTTCGACATAGTTAATGGAGTTTGTTAACGGTCCAAACAACATTGCAACATCATACCCTAGGTATTGCATTAGGGATATGCGTTTAGGATCCATGAGAGGGGAAGAACAAGACCAAATTCAGACTTTGGTGTTCGGCTCAATCAGGTGATGAGTTTATTACGGCATCCTGAATGAAATATTAAAATTCCAATATCCAGTAATGTTGGACTTGAGGTGTATTTATTTAAGTGTGATTAGTATTATCCATTCATTGGTCGTGGTGTTCAAATTGACCAATTTGGCGTGACATCGATACATTCAAGATGAAGACTTCTCAAATACGATCCATTTATCCTAGTGTCACAAGCAGACAAGTATGATCCTCATTTCATTTAGGTTTGCTAGATTCGTTACCCTCAGGGTTACTTATCGTTCAGATCCATAGATTACAATGACTTCTATTAACCCAAGACGAAGAATAGATGGAGTTTCAGAACACGATGCTCTGCAACCAACTAGAATTCGGCAAATGGATCATGTTGAGCATTCGTTTGACATTGAACTTGTAATTAATTTCACACAAACCAGTGATGATATAGTTCATTCAGACTCAAAGGAATCACGTGGAGCATTCAAAGACTATTCAGACTCAATTCCTTCGGAAAGATCATCTCAAGATTCAGAGTAGTTAGAAATTTTTTAGTTTTAATTTATTGAATTGTAAATTGTAGTTTTAGTTTGTTATTCTAATGTTCTGGGATTTTAGTTTGGTATTATATTAAGGGTAGAAACCCCATGTCCGTCGGTAATCAGTCGGAATTTACTAAAATTTCGACGGATTTCTGATGGTTTATTATTTTTTTTTTGTAAAACTTCGAATCCATTAGAAATCCGTCAGAAATTACCAACGGATTTCCGACAGGTTCACTAAGTACCATCGGATTTCCGATGGATTTGGGATTTTGGGATATTTGTTTTTTGAAATTGATAAACATTAGTATAGTAAACAACTTCTAAAACTTGTGTAAACATTAGAGTCATATAATATCCCAGTAAACAATGTATTTTATATATTTTATCCCAGTAAACAATGTATTCATGAAGATGAGGATTAAAAGATAGATCTTGAAGTTTTGTTTTTATAAATTAATGACTTGTAGAAGGTCGATGTTGTAGTTTACTCAATGAAATGGTTACTACGGCTTCGTACGTACGTATTCCAATCGCGATGTTTGGCAAAAAATTTCAAATCCCTAAATCCGTCGAAAATCTGTCAGAAATTTATGACGGATTTCTAACGGATATGAAGATACACGTGTAAATGTTTAAGGTTGACTGACCAATAATGAGACATGCAAAATTTCTGACGGATTCGCAAAATTTTCACGGGGAAATACCTTTTGGATTCCCGCGATGCCTTAAAATTCACAATTCCATCAAAATTTCTGATGGATTCACAAAATTTTAGGCATAGGAAACCGTCAAAGACGGTATGAATTAATTATCTAAATGTTAATTCATTTTATATACCTGGTCGTCTTCTTCGCGAAACCATTCGCAAAAATCGAAAGGAATTCCACAAAATCTCTAAACTCCATCAAATCTTCCAAGTTTCGTCTCAAACTTCCTCAATCTCCATTCCAACGGATCCAAACCGATCAAATATGTAAGTTTCTAAAGTTTTTAGTTGCTTCACATCTTGATTTTTAGATTTATGATTTGAAATTTAGTTCTAGTGAATTGGAATGTACATTTAGGGTTTATGAATGAAGATTTAGTGTTTTAGTTTGAAGACTTTATTTTATTGTGATATTAAATTGTTTTATTTCCTAAAAGAATTAGTTAATAAATATTTTTATAATTGTTTTATATTTTTATAGTTTTACAATTGTTTTTTAGATTTTAATAGTTTTAAATTTATTTTTACCTTTTTATAAATATTTTAATAGTTTTCAAATAATTTTTACTTTTTATAATTTTTGTTATATTTTTATAATTGTTTTTAGCTTTTTATGAATATTTTATAGTTTTATAATTTTTAAGAATTTTATCAACTTTTAGAATTATTTTTAAGATTTTATAAATTTTAGATTTTTAGATGATTATTTATCTTTGTTTTTATTACATTTTTTGTTTTCATTTTAGGGATTATGGACGATTTTATAGATCAACTTCCGAGACGGGTGGGTCGAGACGTGGACGAAGAGCGAGTCTGAACCGCTCTAATTCTGTTCCAGAGACCCAATATCCTTTAGCTACTCATCCAACAACTTCCACTCCGACCCAGATGAGTATTGAGATGAGTATTGAGGACTGCTCCGAGAAAAATTGCTTCATCTTCATCCGGATTGTGACGACAACAACACTTTCGATAAATTTATTTATTTAATTTGTTTATTCTCTAACGATTTACAACTATTTTTGTTTTATAGGTTCCATATATCCCATAATAGGATAACAAATTCCATAAACAGTATGATCAACGGAATGGTACAACATTCATATGCAACATACTCTCTAATACCGCTGCCTGAGCATGATCTTTGGGTTCGCCAATTTTTGGTATGCTTTACTTTTCATTCTTAACATTAAAATTTCAAGTTCTTAGATTTATGATAATATAGTTTCTAGGAACTTCTTATGTTTAACCATTTTGTTTTGTACCAAGATTTTACTTGGCATAGAAACCTCACACCTCGGATTAGACGTGAGTTTGATGCTAAGGCATCAACATCGAAGGTGTACTCAAGGAAGTGGAAGGAAAAGTGGAGTTGGAATGACATTCCTAGGGAGTTACTTGGAAACCCAGAGCTATGAAACTAGTTGGTTGAATATTGGAGGATGGACGAACCCAGGCAACATCGGCTACTCAATCATCCAACCGGAAGATATACCGGAAGAGCAAAGGAATTGCCACTCATAATTTGAGAGCAACGAGTAAGGATTACCGAGAACAACAACTGGTAAATTTCTTTAAAACTTAATTTTTATTTCACTTTATTAACTAATTGAAAGTTTTAATTTTTTTCAATTTGTCAAGAAGGTGTCCGACTTTTGCATCTTATTTTGTACAAGATGCGCACACCAAAGGAAAGACGGGTTAAATCCAAGATCCACTTGCTCGAAAGATCGAGGAGAACGTGACAAGGTTAGGAGAGGAGTTTCTCCAATCACAACCGATTGTTGAAGGAAATCCTCCGTGCACCAAAGTTCCGATCGATAAGATCAACGAATTTGTCTACGAAGTAAGTACCATTTTTTTTTTCTCTTTCCTTTTTTTATCAATTTAATATTTTTTCTAATGATTTACTTTCTTTCGTTTCATAGGTCACTCCAAAGTCCAGATGCCATATTTTTGGACTTCCAGAGGAGTATTCGTCGCCATCTTTGACAACTTCGGGGAATTACCAAAATCCTCAGCTTAAAACCGAGATCGAAGCTCTCAACAACAAGATTAGTACTATCGAAGAAAACATGACTGCACAACTCAAAGCAATGCAGGATCAAATGGATGCATTCTTCTGTTTCTTCCAACCGCCTCCTCAGATTTAGAAATTTTTAGATTTCCATTTTTCATGTTTTTTTTATTTTGAATAAATTTAATTAAATTTATTTTTTATTTAATTTTAATTAATATTATATTTAATTATATACGTATATTAAAAACCTTTATTTTCAATCTTTTAGAAACAAATCCGTCGGATTATATGCCGTCATAAATCTGTTAGTTATTCTGTCGGAAAAGAAACCGATGGTTTTTCGTTGAATAACCGACTTGTTTTTTCAATTGATTTCTGACGGAATCCAGATATCAGATTTTCGACGGATATAAGATATCCGAAATCTGTCGAAAATACCAACAAATTTCTGACGATGATTTCTTTTCTGACCATATAGAACAGATGGATATCCATCGGAATTCCATCAGAAACAACCATTTTAATGAAATTTCGATGGATATAACCTTCAGTTTCATGCTATTTTCTTGTAGTAATACAAATTTCTTTTACACAAATTCAATCAAAAACTCAGCTATAGTCATCTTAATTGTAATTAAATTTATAGAAATCTAAAGTGATTTACAATGTTTTGTCTTTAAATTTTACAAATTCAGAACATTAGTTAATGAAACTGTGTAATCTAAAAAATCTAGGTTTTCTCTCTCTCTCTCTCTTTCTCTCTAAGTTCCGTAAAAGGAAAGTTATAGGCGATTGACTTAGTGACTAGGGTTTTTGCCCTGGATCTAGCAGCGATGGCTGCAACGCCACCTGAGAATGGCTCCGGCGTGGTTGTTCATCAGCGGGACACGAGGGGTGACACTGTTGAATCACGCGCGGTAGCGGAGAGAGCTGCTACGGACGTCCAAGACGCTGTCTCTAACCATGTTGCAAAAGTTCCATCTCAGCTCTCTGTTTCGAAGAAGGGGTCCGACAAAGCATCGGACTCTGTACTATGCCGGATAGAAGGCTTGCCTATGTAGAGTTTTGACTTTGTTAATGTTGACGGGTCTGTTGCTATGATAGGCCAAAACCTGCAGAAACTCGGAAGAAGACATGAGCACAAGTTGCAAGTCATCTATCAAAATTTAGTGTTGAAGCTCAGGCTATCAAAGGGAAACATGTGGTAATAGTTCCAGAGGAGGTCCTTGAAGTGGCTACACCACTTTGGGAGGATTTTTTTGTTGGACGTTTTGTTTCGATGGCACTTGACATTGCTAAGGTCCATGTCGTGGTAAACAAATTCTGGAACCTTGGAGACAAAACGATCAAAATCGACGCATATGTTGTCAATGAGACAACAATCAAATTCAGAATCTGTAACTCTAATGCAAGAACATGTTAACTGCTTTGGGGTATGCGGAATATCTGCGAGATCCCAATGATAGTCTCAAAATAGACTCCCGTTCTTGATGACGCTTAGCCTGTGCTAAACTCCATGCCGATGTGGGTAAAGCAGGGAAATATTCCGCCAACACTCTTTCCATGGAAGGGGATTAGTTTTATTGCCAGAAACTTGGGGACACCTATAAGATGACATTCTGACACAGAACTTGTGACCTCTTTCGATGAAGCAAAGGTTTTTATTGATCTCTCTCTAACAAAGAAGTTGCCTACAAGCTATGTGTTTCAGAATCGAAATGAAGAAGTCACTGTGTCTTTTGAATATCCTTGGTTACCTATGTGTTGTGCTTACTGCGGGAATTGGGGGAAAACAGAGGACGGTTGCCTCTTAAAATTTCAAGTTTCTCAAGCCTTGGCACCAATCCAATGCTATGAGAATCTCTGCGACAAAAACACAGCAGCTCCAGTCAACTTATGGTCTGCAGTTGGCTGTTCTAATTCAACATCTCCAATTTTGGGCTGTGCAGAAGGCGGAATACCTGTGTCTCATACTGCAAAAAGTGTCACACATCCTCTTCAACAAACCGGAGTCCTAAAAAGAAGACAGTAAGTGACAAAGCAGTCAAGACATCTTCACCATCAAGCTTCGAGACAGGCCCCTACAAACTCCGGAGATTGTATCAGCCTCACCTGCAAATAATATTTCAGGAAAATTGGGATTGGTTGAGTAGTAAACTCTTCATCATAGGAAAAGCAGCTTGTTCACAATATTTCATTATCCGAAACCTTGAAAAAGAGTGAGGCAAGTTCAGTGCAGGCTCCTATCTCACCGGCAAATCCTTGCAATTTGAAAAGATCACAAACATCGAAACCTGAAGCGTTAGTAGCTAAGATTAATGAAGTCCTTTGGCAAGAGTCTCAAAATCGCTGGATCAGGTAACAGAGAAATTTTTTGCCGCGAAACAGAGTAAAGCAGAATCAGCTACGACCAATACAAATTTTTATGAACATCATGATGAAAGTGGCTCGATTTTTGGGTTTGAAGAGGGCAAAATTAGTCTTCTATCTCCAGTCCTCAAGACGTCGGATAATGAGTGGGCTATTGTCTCTCACTCGGGCAGCAAACGTACGCAGAAATCACCACAACTTCACTATGGGCAGGTATCGTTAGCCTCTCCTTCTCGGTTTTCTGTTTTGCAGGTTCAGGATGAAGCAGAACGCTCTATAGTTCTGGTTACTTTATCTCTTCCGTCAACTGAGGAGAACGTGAAGCAGGATGCAAATTGTGATAAAAATACTGCAAGTTCACTCGTTACTTCGATTGAAAACACTCTTCCCATTCCATCGGCTGAGCGAAGTGATAGTCCCGAAACTCTCAATACCATTCACCAAACTAGGCTGCAAAAATATTGCGAGCTCAGTGTTCCGAGACTGGTCCATGATTTCAAACTATGAGTATAACCCTCTAGGGAGGATTTGGGTGGTCTGGAGTCAGAGGATATAACTTACGGTGGTGTTTAAGTCAAATCAGATGATTATGTGTTTAATTAAGTTTAAGGGTTTAATGGATGAGTTCCTCTACTATTTCATCTATGCTTCAAATGACTTGATCCAGCGTCGAACTCTGTGGAGTGATCTCAAATATCTCTGCAGAACTCAACTCAGTTTAGAGTGAAGCAGTGGCTATGTCTAGGGGACTTCAACGAGGTTTTATCGTGCGATGACCACACTCTCTCTAATACATCTAATATTTATCTCCATGGTATGGTTAAGTTCCAAGACATATTTCGCTATTGCTCATTTATAGACATGGCCCACCATGGCCCTCACTACACTTGGTGCAACAAGCGGGAGGAGGGTCTTCTTTGTAAAAAAAACTCGATCACGTGCTTATTAATAGTCATTGGCTGCACCGCCCTTCAAGGTCTTTCTTCGTGTTTGAGGTGAAGGGTTGCTCTGATCAACTTTGTGGAATCATTAACCTTGGCCTCGTCACTTATAAGCCGTGAGGTGATTTCAAGATAATCAACGCTATTATTTCTATGGCTGATTTCAAACCGACTTTTCAACCTTATTGGAATAACACCCCGGTTCTATTTGCTTCTACGTCGGCTTGGTAAGAAGCTTAAGTTCCTCAAGCCAACGATTCGTGAGCTCAGTCACCATAAGCTTCATCACCTTCCGAAGAGGACTGAGGATGCTTTTAAGGCTCTTTGTGGCAAGCAGAATATCACCCTCAACAGTACGATACAACATGATATTTCAGACGAAGCGGCAGCTTATGAGGCTTGGGAGCGTGTGGCTTCTCTTGCAGAGCTACCCTAGACAAAAGGCTAAACTTCACTAGATTGAAGTGGGTGACCGTAATAACCGTTTTTCATTGTGTAGTTAAAGAGAGGAAAACAAGAAACTCTATCGATATAGTAAAGACTCCCACTAGCTATTCTCTCACACAGCCAGAGGACATCAAGCTAGAAGCTATCCGTTACTTCATTGAGTTGTTTACATCTCATCCTCTTAATTTTATAGGTTTGTCGGTGCCTCATATCTCTGCATATCTCCCTTACATTTGCTCTAATGAGGACAGGTCTACTATGTTGACCGAGGTCACTGATGAAGAGATAAAAAAAAATTTATTCTCGATGCCTTCCAACAAGTCCACGGGCCCGGATGGCTACACTGTTGAATTTACAAGGAGGTTTGGATTATAATCAGAGCTGATTTTTGCGTCCCTATTCGGTCTTCTTCACGTTTGGGTTTTTACCTAAGGGTATCAACGCCACCATTTTGGCTTTAATTCCTAAGAAGAGTGACCATTGGTATAAAGTATTATCGCCCCATTTCATGCAGTAATGTGATCTACAAAGTAATCTCTAAGTTCCTGGCAAATCGTCTTAAGGTCATTCTTCCTCGTTTTATTACTCCAAATCAGTCTGTTTTTATTGAGGATCGCTATATGATGGATAATCTGCTTCTGGCCTCTGAGTTAGTAAAAGATTATCACAAACCTCAAATAGCTCCCCGTTCTGCGATGAAGATCGATATTTCTAAAGCCTTCGACTTGGTTCAATGGGTTTTTTTTAAGAACATTTTATTAGCTATGAAACTCCCATAGAATTTTGTTACTTGGATTGAGCTCTGTGTGACTACACCTTCTTTCTCGGTTCAAATAAATGGTGAGCTCACGGGCTTCTTCAGAAGTGAGCGGGGGTTACGGCAAGTTTGTTCTCTTTCACCCTATCTATTTGTTATATGCATGAATTTTTTGTCTTTAATGCTGGATAAGACAGTGACGGAGGGCAAGTATGGTTTTCACTCGGGTTGTAATACCCTCAACCTCACTCATCTTTGTTTTATGGATGACATAATGGTGTTCTCGGATGGGCGGCCCCACTTTATCAAAGGTATCATTGATGTTTTTGATGAGTTTGCTCGTTATTCTGGACTAACTATTAGTTTAGAGAAAACTTCTTTGTTTATGACAGAAATTTCTGAAGGAATTAGAGACTCCCTATCCAAATTTCCTTTTATTCTAGGCACTTTACTGGTACGTTATCTGGGCTTGCCTTTTCTCACAAAGCGAATGACAAACTCGGTATCAGCCACTAATTGATAAAATTCAAGCTCGTATTGGTTCTTGGAAGAATCATTTTTTATCTTTTGTAGGTCGCCTCCAGCATCTCTCTTCAGTAATATTCAGCTTAAAAAACTTTTAGATAGGAGCTTTTCGGCTACCTTAGGCTTGTATTATCAAGATTGAGAAGATTAGTTCTGCTTTCCTTTGGTCTGGAGTTGATCTAAATACAAAAAAGGCTAAAGTTGTTTGAAGTGATGTGTGTCAGCCAAAAGCAGAAGGGGGCCTTGGTTTAAAGCCTCTAGTGACTGCAAACACCGTTTCCTGCTGTAAGTTGATCTGGCTTCTAGTCTCGGCTCGGTCTTCTCTTTGGGTAAATTGGATTCAAAAAAATATGACTCGCAAAGGCTCATTATGGTTAACAAACACGAGAGCACAAGCTGGTTCATGGATGTGGCGAAAACTTCTCAAATATCGCGATCATGCGAAGGAGTTCCACAAAGTCGAGGTTAGGAATGGTTTCAATACCTCTTTTTGGTTTGATAACTGGTATTCTCTTGGTAGGTTGATTGAGATCCTAGGAGAGCGCAAATGCATCGACTTGGGAATTCAGCTTTCGGAAAATCTAGGGGATGTGTTTGCTACTCACCGTCGTAGGCGACATTGTACCCTACTCTCACTCAGATTGAGGAGGAGATTCAGCAGATAAAGGATTATCGTTATGAAGGAGTTGACATAGCGCTATGGAGAGGAAAAGCAAATAGATTCAATACTTCTTTCTCCTCCAAGGAGACATGGAAGCAGCTACGACAAGTAAAGCCGGTTCAGCCATGGTCAAAGGGAGTCTGGTTCTCTCACGCTACCCCGAAGTTCTCGTTTATTGTTTGGTTGGCAGCTCTCGATCGCCTCTCCATGGGTGAAAAATGGTTCTTTGGCTTTAAACTCGGTCCATAGTTGTGTTTCTTGCAGTTCCCAATAGAGACAAGGGACCACCTGTTTTTTGAATGCCCTTTTACCTCCCACCTATGGTTTCGACTCACATCCGGCATCCTACAGCACAGTACACTCATCACTTCTCCAACATTTTACTAACAATTTTGGTGTCAGGTAGTACGATGACTCAGGACTTTCTGGTCAAGTATGCGTTCCAAGTGGTCGTTTATTTCGTATGGAGGGAGAGAAATTTGCGAAGACATGGGGAGCCTCCATCTTCTATTGACCAGCTGGTTCGGGAGATGGACAAGACTGTTTGGAATTGGCTCTCAGCGTTGCTACGTCAGGGTATCATGATGAAGGGCTTACAAGATTGGTTTGACACGAGAGTTTAGCAACTTTTTTTTATCTCTCACTCTTTTGAATGGTTTTTTCAGCTCAACTTTGCCACCGGCGTTGGATGTACTCTTTTTTCCAACTACTTGTTTTGTCCCAAATGAGTTTTCCAGTTCTTGGGTTTTAACGAGGCATCCATCCCGACATTTCCATCAGATTATGAGCTACTAAATCCAGTAGGATTATGTTTTCTCTTTTCAAATCACTTCTCTTTCAGTAAATGTTATTGTAAAAAAGACTTTTTTCTTGAATATAATTTTAAATATTATTCTTAAAAAAAAATTGTGTAATCTAAACTTTTTGTAGAAAGATGTCATGGCATGTATAGAAGCGGAAAAAGTCTAATATTTATTATTGACTTGTTATAGTTATTGTAGTATATATTTTTGTTGGCTTGTATTTTGTTTGTTTTTTACCATATGTATTCTCTATGTTTATTAAAATTGCTAAGATATTATCACATGCAGAGACACGTATTAAGTCCCATGAAACTTGAGAAATTTTATTCGTTATTTTACCAATTTTTTTAAATTTTTTTTACATAATGTTGATATGCCAATAATAAAGGGTTAATGTGTCATTTTATGTGATGCTCTATATCTATCATATATAAGATTTATTATACTAGTTCCCTTGTTTTCCTTTATTTTATTTTTTCTTTAATTATTTACTATATATATATTTTTTCTTAATTATTGTTTGATTAATTTTGTTATTTTGAGAGAATATAATTTCTTGATTATATATAAAATTTTATTTGATATGTAAAATATTTTGAAAAAAAATTTCACCAATAAAAGTAAAAAGCTAAGATAATTTTTTTGAATTAAATGATATTAAAAACATTAATATTATATTAGTGATTTATCTAATTAAAGTATCTACTAATGACATGTTCTTAAAGCATCAACATTGGGTAGAGACTCAATAAGTCTCTCAATTATATTATTTAAATTTATTTAATATAATTTAAATGTTTTTAAAAAATTAAAACTATAAAAAAACAATAACATATTTGAAAAAGGATTTTCTCAAAAAGTTTTTATTTGAAAACCGTTTCTCCTCTCTGTTCTTACTTTTTTTTAATTGTTGATGGGAGACTCTTAGTATCTCCCACCGGAGATGCTTTTATAATGTTCATTTTAAGTCTCCTGAAATAGTCATATCATGGTCCCACATAAAAAAGACTAAAATCTGGGTTTTTTTGAATAATATGTAAAATTATATTCAAAAAAAAATGTTTTTACATCAAGTGTGCTCATTGTGATGAAATAATAATCTAAAAGAAAAACTCATAAAAGAAGTTTGATTGGTGGGTGCCTTATTAAAACCCAAAACTGAAAAACTCAATTAGAACAAAACCAGTTTTGGGAAAAAGAGTAAACAACACCATCGAAAGAGCTGGAAAAAAATGGAGAAAGCCAATAAAACAATGGAGAAATAAAAGAACCTAAGCTAGAGCTTGAAGCTCTTGAAGCAAACCATATTTGTATCCCCGCCTTCATTATTCCTCGACTCTGCAGAGAAGGGAGACAATTCCAAACTGTTTTCTCCACATTTTAAATCAACTTGTGCATTGGAAGTGGGATTTCTTCGTGTCTTTGCTGATTGCATTCTCCCCATAAGAGTTAAATTGAGGCTTGGAAAACATACCTCAAGATGAAAAGATGAGGACCTCTATTTCCAGAAGCCAAACCTGCTGAAATAATATCATGAAACTAATTTGTGTACCTTTGTCGGAGCAAACCAAGTGAGATTATGCCAAATCTGAGTGGTATAAGGGCAAGAGAAAAACAGATGGTCTCGAGTTTCCATGGAGGATGAACAAAACACACAATCAGACGGGATACCTCCATTCCAAGCCTGCATACGATTTCTTATAGATAATCTATTTTGAGCTGCTAACCAAACAATACAAGAATACCTTAGCGTAGCATGAGAGAACCAAACAACTTCATGCCAAGGTGTTTCCAAGGAGCTACAGCGGACCTGATTCCAAGTGTCTTTTGTCGAAAAACTTGGGGTGTATTTGTTATCCGATGTCCGCCATAAAGCTATATCATCATCCAAATAACCATTAGCCTTTGCCTTTTTAATCTCATCTTCAATCTGAGCAAGGATAAGATAACGTCGACGTCTTGGCTTATGGTGTACAAAAATGTCGGACAATGTGGCTGAAATCTTAACTCCCATATCAATGCAACCACGCTCCCCCAGCAAATCGTTCAACCTACCTAAAGAGCTCCAATCATCAAATCAAAATGAAGTTTAGGAGCCACTCCTTACCTCGACTTTATGAAACTCCTTAGCCAAGTCACAATATTTAATAGGTTTTACCTACATCCACTAGCCAGCACTCGTATTGGACTTTACCAACCAAAAAAACCTCTTCTTATCAAGTTTTTCTTTATCCAGTTTACCCATAACGATGCCTTAGACGAGATTAATCTCCAGATCAATTTAAAAAAACTTACCTTATTTGCCTCTGTCAGAGATTTCAAGCCAAGTCCCCCTTCTGATTTTGGTTTGCAAACATCAACACAAGCAACTTTAGCTTTCCTCGTGTATGACCCTGGACCAGACCATAAGAATGCTGAGCTTATTCTCACTATTTCCTGAATACAAGTTCTTGGAAGTCTAAAATCCACAATCCAGAAATTCGTTAAACTAGCAATCACCAAATAGAGTAACTGAAGTCGACCTGCAAAAGATAAAAAGCGATTCTTTTAAGATCCAATCCGAGCACATATTCTATCAATAAGCGGTTGATAATCAGAGGTAGACATACGTTTTGACAACAGAGGTAAACCCAAATATTTGACAGGTAAAGTTCCGATATTAAGATGTAAGTTAGAGAGGTGATCACGGGTTACCGTGGAGATCCCGATGATGAAGAGAGAGGTTTTCTCCAAGCTAATTTTCAACCCAGACATATGAGCGTAATCATCAAAAATAGCAAGGATACCTTCTATGGAGCGAGGACATCAATCCGCAAAGACCATTATATCGTCCGCAAAGCAAAAAAGGGTTATATTCAAACTTCTACATCTGGGGTGATATCCAATTTTTCCCTCTTTGGCTGCCTTATCCAACATAAGAGATAAAAAATTCATACAAATAATAAAAAGATAGGGGGAAAGGAAACAACCTTGGCGTAGGCCTCGCTCACTCCAGAAGAAACCAGCAAGCTCTCCATTTACTTGTACCGAGAAAGATGGGGTGGATACGCACAGCTTAACCCAATGAATAAACACCAGCGGTAAGTCCATAGCCTTCAATAACACGAACAAAAAATCACAATTGATAGAGTCAAAAGCCTTGGAGCTATCTATTTTCATAGCACATCGTGAGGCGATATTAGGATTGTGATAGTCCTTGACAAGCTCGGACGCCAGTAGAATATTTTCCATCATGTAGCGGTCCTTGATGAAAGCGGACTGATTGTGCGTGACAAAACCAGGGAGAATTAGCTTTAAACAATTTGCCAGAATTTTAGAAATTACCTTGTAAAGCACGTTGCACCAAGAAATAGGACGGTAGTCCTTTATTCCAATGGTTCCCAGTCTCTTTGGTATCATTGCTAGGATCTTTACATTTACTCAGTTTAGAAGAAAGCCGTACGTAAAAAATGCTTGAATAGCGACCGTTAAATCCTTTTCTATAATTGCCCAGACCACTTTAAAAAACTCAATGATATAGCCATCAAGGCCAGGAGATTTATTTAGTGGCATCGAGAACAAGACTTGCTTAATCTCCAACGCATTGACATCCTCCACCAAAGTCATCCTAATCTGATACGAGCATCGGTACTCTAGGACCTGAGTGATTTTCTCCAAAGTCCCTACCAAACGATCAACCGACTCCTTAGTAGATAAATCTATATAAAACCTTACCGACTCCAATTTGATATCCTCCATAGTAGTGAGTAATGTCCCATCCGGAGCTGTCACCACGTTAATCGAGTTGCGAGCCTCTCTCTCTTTTACTACATTATGAAAAAGGGTTGTTTTTTTCACCAACTTCCATCCAATGTAGCTTTGCCTTTTGTTTCAAGTACTCTTCTTCTAACCCTGCGACTCTTTCCCAATGCTCATATGCGATTGATTCAACCGACATTGCGTGGGCACTGGGATTATTCAAGTTAGCGTTCTGCTTCTCACAGAGATCAGCAAACACTTCCTCCGTTTGCCGAGATAAATGATGCATTTTTCCCACACCTAAAGACCGAGTTATAGGTTTGAGAAGTTTTAGCTGCTTAGATAACCGGTTAAGAGAAGAAGTTGATGAGTACAGAGGTTCGGTAGCATCCCAAAACGTCCTCACAGCAAAATTAAATTCCCCCAACTTAACAAGTGCATTAACGACTTTGAAAGGACTTTTTGGCTTGTGCGGAGTACCCACGAGAGAGATGAATCCACATAGGTGATCAGAACAAAATTTAGCCTCGAAGACACAATATGAATTCCTAAGTTCATGTAGCCAAAGATCATTAACAAGAACACGATCAAGTTTCTTACAAATCAAACCATCTTCACGCTGTTGTTGCAACAAGTAAACGTCGGCCCGTGGAACGTCATATCTAAGAAAGAACAATGAAGGACAACGTCCTGAAAATCAGTTTTCCCCGGCGGCAAAATATGGGAAGTTAAGGACCAAGAATGCTCAGACAAATCCAAAATTTCATTGAAGTCTCCAGCACAAATCCATTTCATATCCTGAAATCGAGATAAATCCTTAAGGGATTTCAGGTCTCTCCATAACTCCCGTCGACCATCCATGGAGTTAGAAGCGTATACAAAAGAGCATAAAAATCCAAAGAATTCCCTATCTTAATAAAACAGGAGATGAGCTGATTCGACTTAAACACCACAGTAAGATCGACATCTTTACTCCACACAACCCAGATTCTACCAAGAGGATCATACTCGTAGTTCGAAACCATAGACCAATACCCAAAAATTGAAGAAACAATATGGCGAGCCCTGTTTTCCTTTACTCTTGTTTCCCTCAAACCACCAAAACTCATAGAATTAGAATAGATCATATTTCTTACCACCTTATGCTTCTTAGACTTATTGAGACCACAAAAATTTAAAGAAAAGCACGACATCAATGATTTTTCCGATGATTCCATTTTCCAATGCCGCTAGAAGGAGCTGCCCTGGTTGTCTGAGATTTTTTGGAAAAATATTTATGCACAATCTTTCAAGAGCGTGAAAGAGGAGCCCGAACCGCAACATGCTCCTTAGAAGTGACTCTCGATGAGATAGGAAAACCTGTGTCACCTGGAGCCAAGTCCGCTGAAGTAGACTCCAAGAAATCCGAAACAGAGTCCAGGATGCGATCACCATTCACAGCTTCCTCAACCTTATCGCACTCCACAGCCATCTCATGGAGAATTATGTGACAATAATTTGTAGCTCAGAAGCTTTTGTCTTTAATAGTCTCGTTTTTTGCGTGATTTTCTCCACGTTCCTCTTTTGTTACCTCATCTCTTCTTCTTCTGTTTGCTACATAGCACTTCCTGTGAGAAAATTTGAGAAAAAAAAGTAAAACAAGTAATAAATTTGCTTGATGTCTCTCCTATTCTGTCAACATCATTGATTTCTTGCAGGTAAGCATAGAACAGAGGGTTGATGTCTCTCCTCTTCCTCACCTGAAGTGTTTTTGTTTTGGTTTGAGAAGATGATAATGAATGACAAGTTCAAAAGCGTTGAGCATAGGGTACTTGTAAACAGAGCTTGACCGAGGATTTCAATCGCTAGCTTTTTCAGCTCGAGTATGAAACCAAACTCCACAGTTTATTGACCAATCAAAGAGCTTCTTTCTGAAGACAACCCTCCAAAATTCATAAACTTTACAATACTAGAGTACACAAAGGGATACATTGAAAAAGGTCTGGATGAAACATTGCATATGTCGAATTTCAAGATATGAAAAACACAAATATACTAGATATCAAGTTTGTTGTAAGATATTTCAGACAACTATTGTTATTGTGTGTTTGGGTCAGTCTTTTTCCATGTCAGTTATTGGCTCTGCAATAGTTACTTCCTATGTCATGTCAGTTTCATGATGTTATCTTAGTAGGTTTAGCTTCTAGAAATAGAGGTCCTCATCTTTTCATCTTGAGGTATGTTTTCCAAGCCTCAATTTACATTTTTCTTTTGAATATTATTTCACTTATTATTCAAAAAAATAGTTACTTCCTATGTTTTCTTATCGTATAATGAAAGAATCAACAGAGTGATACAATTCAAGACTAAGCTTATCCTATTCAGCTCATTGAAACTCATATAATCATATTCAGATACATGATATGGAATTTAAATCAGTATCAGCAATTCCATCATATAGCTTAAGATGTGAGTGTAGGTTGGACGAGGTGCACTTGTTGGAACAAAGAAAAACCTTTTTGTTTCTGGAAAAACTCAACGAGTCAACAAGATGGTGACGTGGATCCCAGCTGACGTCGACTTGGTATCAAGGAACTGATGAGGATCAACTAATAACTTGGGAGATACTCAACCTAGAGAAGATCTGGAGAGAAATAGATACAAGGAGATATTCATGAAATATCTAGTAGATTTAGGTGGATCTAAATCTTATCCGGATAGATTTGAATCATGGCTCGATCTTTGAACAAAGTCTGGAGTTGAGGAGATGAAGAGAAGCCAACCGCTCGGAGAATCTGCAGGATTCATCCATATCTCAGTAGGTTAAGATAGAATCGAACTTCCTCCTTAGATATAAATAGGAGGCAAGGTTCAAAGTCTAGAGTTAGCCATTTTGAGAAAAATAAAATGTAGGGGTCTAAGTTTTTTTATTTTGAAGAGAGTATTCTTTCCTCTATTACAGGTTAGAAATCGTGGGTCTAGGATTAAGAAGAGAATTTTTTTAAGTCTTTGTAAAATCATCAAGAGTGAGAATTCATCTTGAGAGATTTCTAATAAAGTGTGAAACAATGTGTTACTTGTTTTAACAAAATATCTTGTGAGTAGGGGTCTTCTATCTTTTACATTTGCTATCAGAGCAACATCTAGTCCGAGTTTTTTTACTCAACAACGGGTGAGGATCCTGAGACGTAAGATGGACCCATCACAAGATCAGTTTGTAGGCCAGATACACATCATACTCAACAATGTGAATTATGGGCATTGGAAAGTTAAAATGAGGTATGCTATAGATAGCATAGATGAAGACGCTTGGACAACAGTAGAAAATGGTTGGAAAGAACCGGTTGCTAAAGGAGAAGATCGATCGTGGGTAACTAAGCTGAAGGAGAATTAGATAGATGAAGAGAAAAGATTATCAAAGATGAACTCTAGAGTTGTATCTTCAATCACGAACTCTCTAGACTGCACCATTGCAAAGGATGCTTGGGATACACTACAGCTGTACTATGAAGGTACCGTCAACGTCAAACGCAATCGTTTGGATGCTCTAACCTCTATGTTTGAGTATATGCGAATGAAATACAAAGAACATGTCACTAAATTTAGTGCCAAGCTAAGTGCGATAGCAAGTGAAGCTAATGTTCTAGGGAAGAAGTACAAAGATAAAAAGCTGGTGAAAAAGTTCTTAAGGTGTCTTCTGAGTAGATTTGATTCACATATATCAGCAATGAATGTTGCATTGGATACATACAACATGAGGTTTAACAAAGTTGTAGGGATCATCAAGGCACACGAGATAGACTTGGAACGAAAAAAACAAACATACAAAATGGAATTGCTCTTGAAGTCTCTGATGAGAAACTGAAGTTTCTAAGACTGGAAAATACTGTGAGCATGATGGTAAAAAAAAATTGATAGGACACGTAAGCATTTTGCACAAGGAAATCGAAGATCCTTTGTCAAAAATTCATTAGAGAGATCACAGAAGATAACCCGCAGAACAGAGCAAAAATGTCATGAATGTCAGGGGATATGACATTTTAAAGTTAACTTTCCCATGATCAAGAAAAGGGAAGCCCACTGTTACGAATGTAAAGGTTTCAGACACACAACAAATGATTGCATGTTAAATCAGAACGATAAGAGAAAATTAGACATGGGAATGAGCGACAACAAATCCACTAAGTCAGAGGGTGACGATGTAACAGGATACTGCGCACTTCCTGTACTGAAAAAATATTTTACACATTGATTCAGATATTGGCGGAAGTGGAAAGTACAAACAAAGTTATAAAGAGTGACTCACATAGTGAATCGGAAGAAAAAACTACAGATCTGCTATAAGAGTTCAAAGAACTATACAACAACTGGAGAAAGACAAGTCGAAAAAATCTTGTTGATCAAAGAGAAGATTTTGCTTGAATAATTTAACGAGAACTTTAGGAAGGAACTTGGTGAAGAAACGACTAAAAGGAAGCACTAGAACTTGAAGTCACTGAAACTACCAAGAAAATCTTGATGCTGAACAATGGAACAAAGAATCTGAACAAGATTCTAACCATGGAGAATCCAAAAAACTAACTATGGGTTGGGATATCAAGGAGCATCGTCTGCAAAATATACAATGTTTGTTAAAGGGAATAGCTCTGAACGTGTACCAGCAACACCTTTGAGGAAGACTAAAACTGAAAATTTAAGAAATAGTTGCTATCAATGTGGTAAACCTGGTCATATGAGAAGGTATTGTTGTAACTTTAGCATTTTTGTGAAAAGATTGATGAGTAAGGGCAATTGTTATCCTAATCGGAAACAACTCTCATTGTTATGGATAAGAAAGGAAGAATTATATCCAATACTCAAGAAATCTAAACAAGTAAAGACTTTGATCTGTTCAGCAATGTGTTGTGTTATGGATGATTCTAGAAAATGAAGAACAAGAAGGATCTAAAATAGAAGATGGCAGTCTGTTGGTTTTACCTTTGTAAGTACAGTTTCTAAAGGATCATGGTATTTTCATAGTAGTTGCTCTTGGCACATGAAAAGGACTCGTGAGGTATTAGATGAGTACACAAAAGTGAAAGAAAGCAAAGTAACCTTCAATGGTGGAGCCAAAGGAAAAATCATGGGAAAAGGCAAAATAGACGGACCCATCACACTCCAGCTGATGAATGTGTACTATGTTCAAGGTCTTCAAGCAAAGCTAATCAGTGTGAGTTAACTTTGTGCCGAAGGATTAACGGTGACATTTGTAATAATAGGCATTTAATGAAGCTAATCAAGTGGTTCTCTCTGGAGTTCGTACATGTAACAATTGTTATATGTGGGATGAACCGAACAAATGTTTAAGTGCAACTAAAGACAGCTCTCAACTGTGGCACCAGCGTCTTGGTCACATAAAAGTATGAGATATGAATATGATCGTTAGTAAAGAGATGGTTCGTGGAATTACAGAGTTAAAGAAGCCTGAGAATTTTGTATATGGAGCATATAGTCAAGGGAAACAAACTAAAGTTCAACATAAAAGGGTTCAAGAAGTGCAAACCAAACATGAGCTGGAGCTTATTCATATGGACCTTACGGGCCTTATGATAGTTGAGAGATACACTAGAAAAGTATATGTGTTTGTACTTGTCAACGATTTTTCACGATTCAAGTGGGTTCGTTTTATCAGGGACAAGTCCGAAACATTTGAAAGCTTTAGAATACTCACACTGCAACTTCAGAATGTCAAGTCTCCTATAAAGCAGATTCAAAGTGATCATGAGGGTGAGTTTGAAAATGCTATATCTGAAATTTTCTGAATAGACATGATATTATGCATCAATTCTCAGCCCCTCGGTCTCCACAACAGAATAGAGTAGTAGAGCGCAAGAATAGAACACTCCAAAACATGTCCAGAGCAATGATACATGCCAATAAGGTATCAAAAAATTATTGACCAAAGTGATTAATACAACATGTTATGTAATCAACCTTGTGTATGTTAGAGCTAGAATTAACAAAACATCCTATGAACTCTAGAAGGGCAAGAAACCAAACCTGGGATATTTTCATGTGTTTGGATGTACATGTTAGATTCTAAATGACAAAGACCAGCTCGCTAAGTTTGATGCAAGAAGTGGTGAAGATATATTTCTAGGTTACTCAATCAACAATGTAGCCTTTCGAGTGTACAATAAGAGAACCAAGATGGTTTAGCTATCAGTGAATGTAGTTTTTGATGAGTTTGGTTATACCTATGGAGTTATGATCAGAGATCTTGAAGAAGGAGAGGAAGAAAATTATGGAAACATGGTTCAAGTTGTTCCAACAAGGCCAAATGTGCCCACTTCGGATGATGTTGAAGAAGATCAGCAAGAAAAGGATCAAAAGATACAAGCAAAGTCAGAGATTCAAGTACATAGGAATCATTCAACAAATGATGTGGTTAGTGATCTAAATGAAAAAGTGACAAGAGGAGTGCAAATTAACTACAAAGAAATTATAAGGTTCACTTGGTTTGTTTCCATGGCCGAACCTAAAAATGACACTGATGCACTCCTTGATGATTTCTGGATTTTTTCGATGGAAGAAGAACTATAACAGTTTGTTTGAAATAGAGTATGGTCACTTGTACCCCGATCGGAAGAAGTAAACATCATCGAAACCAAGTGGATCTACAAAAACAAGATTGATGAGAATGGAAATGTGGTTTGAAACAAGGCAAGGCTGATTGCTCAAGGTTAAAAACAGATTGAAGGTGTAGAATTTGATGAAACCTTTACACTAGTTGCTCGTCTCGAATCTATCCGGTTTTTACTCGGGATATCATGTGAGTTGGGTTTTAAGCTGCAGTAAATGTATGTTAAGAGTGCCTTTTTAAACGGTTATATTCAAGAAGAAATGTATGTCAAGCAGCCAAAAGGATTTGAAGACTCCAAACATCCTGATCATGTATTCAAACTACAAAAGGCATTGTATGGTTTGAAAGAAGCACTTAGAGCATGATATGACCGGCTAACTGCATTCTTGGTAGAGAACAAATACTCAAGATGAACTATTGACAAGACTCTGTTCATCAAAAAAGACAAAAGCGGGATGTTGGTGGTCCAAATATATGTTGATGACATCGTCTTTGGAGGAACATTACATAAATTACTAGATGTATTTGTCAAGACCATGACCTCTGAATTTGAGATGAGCATGGTGGGAGAATTGAAATACTTCTTAGACCTACAAGTGAACCAAATTGACGAAGGGATCACTATCTCGCAAACCACATACAACAAAGTTAGTGGAAAGTTTTGGGATGAGTTCTAGTAAGACTCCACGGACACCGATGAGCACCACATTGAAATTATCAAAGGACAAAAGTGGCTTCAAGGTAGATGAAAAGTTGTATCGAGGAATAATTGGAAGTTTAGTCTACTTAACCGCAAGTAGACTAGACTTGTGCCTCAGTGTAGGAATATGTGCTCGATCTCAAGCATGTCCGAAATAGTCATATCTTGCAGCTGCAAAGAGGATTATCAAGTATGTGAAAGAGAGAGTGAATTACGGCCTACACTACACATCAGACACAAATCAAAACTTGGTGGAATACAATAACTCAGATTGGGCTGGAAACTTGGATGACCAGAAAAATACTACATGAGGATATTTATTTCTCAGCAAAAATCTTATATCGTGGCACAATAAGAGAAAAATTGCACATTTATCAACAACAGCTGTAGCCGAATACATAGCCCTCGGGAGTTGTTGAACACAATTGCTTAGGATAAAGCAAATAGCATCAAACTATGATATAAATTTCTCTAACCCTATGCTCGTCAAATGTGAAAACAAAAGTTCTATTGATATTTCAAAGAATCATGTGCAACACTCTAAAACAAAACATATTGCAATAAGACATCACTTTGTTAGAGAATTAGTTGAGGATAAAAAAGTGGTAATAGAACATGTTCCCAGTGAATCTCAACTTGCCGATATTTTCACCAAACCCTTGGATTATAGCACGTTCATCAACTTGCAAAAATTCTTGGGTCTGGGTGCTCTCCAATGATCTTTGTTAATGAGTGACAGCACATGGACATGAGTTGATGTACAATGCATTAGTCTATGTTTTCAAAAACCTGTGTTTCAAACTAAGAAAAGCTAAAAAGATGAAGTTATCAAAACCTCTTGTCGTTAAGTTCACTCAGAGAAAGAGCTACCCTCGAGGTCTTTAAGCAGCTAAGTCAATAAAGTGTGTATCAAATCGAATGAGAAAGGAGAGGATGGAAGAGGTAAGGTGCAGAATGAGCGGTAAGACACACCTTATCTCATAATATGAAGCCTAGCTTATTTATAGACTAGGTAGAGGAGAAATCTTGATTATGGTAGAAGCAAAAAAACAAACAAAAAATTATAAAAAGAAGGGAAGACACATCCATGATTCAAAGAAATCTTCCCATGCTTCCCGATGTAGAAATCAGTGGTAAGAAGCCTTCTCATTCATGAACTCAACTTCAAAAGATCATGTGTTAATGGGTTTACCTTTGATGATCATTAGCTTGAATGTTGCTTTCACGGTTAGATATACTCCTGTACTGTTGGGACTCGGTGGTTCTTGAGAAAATGTAGATGTGAAGACTACTCTCAGTGAATCAACATGTATGAAAGCTCCTCACAAAAGAGAAATAACTATTGTGGTTGGAACAACAAGTTGATTTTTTCAACAACTCTCAAAATCAAAAGTGACAAGCGCACTGTGCATTTAACTCTGAAGTCGGTTTCTATGCTTAAACTTTGAGACGAAAGGAGCAAAAAGAAGTGTTCATATTTGAGGTAAAGGTGAGAAAAGGGTTCAGAAAATTTGAGTTGAATTCTTAAGGTACAAATGTTGAAAATTTTCATTGACTACTCATGACGTATCTTTGCTTCTCAAAAATAACTAATGATGTGTATTGATTGTCTTGCTAATATTGATAATGAGTGAATTGCAGTGATGATTGAAATTTGTGTGCACTAATGGTTGTTTTTTAGGTGAGTGTGCAAAAACGGGAAGCTGTTGTGCCAACAGTACGTCAGTAATTCAAGGAAAACCATTAAGCAATGTCAGAATATTTTGAGTTTGTTGACTGGCCATTAAATCAAAGAAGTTCCCCCGACACCAGCTACAACATTGACTTCACGCTCTGTCACCTGCACTCGCTTCCACTTCCGCAAACTTTGGTACAATATTCTTTGATATTCAATGTTGGTTTTTGATTGTTTATAGCACTCGAGCATGGAGAGTATGGGACAAGTTGGATATTACACTATAATGAAGGAAAATATGATTCATGGGGGAGTTAATATCTTTTAGTGTAAGCATGATTTTTGGGGGAGTTAATGGTTGCTTTGTTATTAGATAAGGTATTCAGTTGTAGGTTTGGTTAACCATTAACTTGATCTATGTCTATTGTTGAAGTTTTCAAGGTTCATTTTATTATGTTGTGATAATGTGTGCTTGTTTGGAGTTTGGTTTTTGGTTTGTTAATAGCAATGCTCGAGTTGACAAATACAATACAAAAGGGGGAGACTGTGAGTGTAGGCTGGACGAGCTACACTTGTTGGAACAAAGAAGAAGTTTTTTGTTTCTAGAGATATTCAACGAGTCAGCGAGATGGTGACGTGGAGCACAACTGATGTGGATTTGATATCGAGAAGCTGATGAGGATCAGCTAATAACTTGGAAGATACTCGACCTAGAGAAGATCTGGACTAGAGAAGATCTGGAGAGGGGTAGATACAGGGAGATATTCGTGGAATATATAGAAGATTTAGGGCGCGGGCACGGTGGTCGCTCCAACCACAGTTGTGGAGGAACAACAACTGGTTACCAACATACTTCCCAAACAATTGGCAGTTATGGTCTCAGTCGTCTTTGTTCCGATGCTGGTGATGAATTACCCTACTCCAAAGTTCTCAGCTTTGGGCCCAAATCAACACTACATGGCCTAACATCACAATATTATGCAACATGGCCTGCTTGGACCTGCCCCATCTCGGCCCAACACTAAAACACATAAGCCCCAAGGATTCATGCCTAACACGTTTATTTCCTTCAACTCTCACAAAATCTTTTAACACTATGGCATTGCAGGATCTGAACGATGCCACATGGTACATGGACACAGGAGCCACGAACCATATCACCTCCACTCCAGGTACTCTTTGTTCTATGTTTACTTTGAGCACTCTACCTTAAATACTTGCCAGAAATGGTTCTCATGCTCCTGTTACAACATGTGGACAAGGCATACTTCACACCCATTCTCAACCTTTTCATCTTCGTAATGTCTTTGTTTGTCCATCTATTGTTAAGAAACTCATTTCTGTTCCCAAATTTGTCACTGATAATTGTTTCTCTCTTGTATTTGACACCTTTGGTGTCACTGTTCAGGATCTACTAACTCGGTCCGACCTACTCCGATGTAACAGCCCTAGACCACTTTATTCTTTCACTCCGTCACCACTGGTTCTGAGACCTCTAGTCCTAGCTGCTTCCGCCTCACCTAGCTATCTTTGGCATCAAAGACTCGGTCATCCCAACGACCAAGTTCTTCAAAGTGTTCTCTCTTCTCTTTCTATTTCTTGCTCTAAGACTGACTTGACAACTTTGTGTCACCCATGTCATTTAGGTAAACATGCTAGACTCCCATTGCTTCTTCTAATAGTGGTGTTTCTCATCCTTTTGACATTATTCATTAAGATATTTGGAAATCTCATGTTTCAAGCGTTAATAGAATTAAATATTATCTTCTTTTTCTTGACTAATTTTCTCATTTTATTTGGATTTATCTGCTTCATCGTAAGAGTGATACTTTTACCAAATAATTTCACTTTTCTAAGTATATGCAAACACAATTCAAATGCAACATCAAAGCCTTACAATGCGACAATGGTGGAGAGTATGACAATCGCGCAATGAAAAACTTTTTGTAGTCATTGTTCTACGATTATCTTTCCCATACACATCTCAACAAAATGGATGTGCGGAACAAATGCTCCGAACCATAAACAACTTGGTGCGGACGTTACTCATACAAGCTTCCATGCTACTCTCATTTTGGGTCAAAGCTCTGAATGCTGCAGTCCATCTTCTTAACCTCCTACCATCGACTGCCATTGATAATGAAATCCCTTACGCAAAAGTCTTCAAGATGAAGCCACCCTACACTCATCTCCGGACATTCAGATGCTTATACTACCTGAATATCTCATCGTCTACACCACACAAACTGGCCCCACGGTCCACTTCATTCGCGTTTCTTGGTTATCCAGCTGGCACCGCAGCTACCGATGTCTCAACATGTTGACTCGCTGAATCAGACTCTCTCTCCATGTCACGTTTGATGAGGTTTCTTTCCCTTTCTCGCATGCTACATATCCATCTGAAAGTTCTTCTTTCCCACATTTATTACCTCCACCTGCTCCACCACAAAATGCTCCTATGCCCCTTCCTTCACTTCTGCTACAGAGGGGTATCTTTAAACCACAAACTTCATTGTGTCTTCACTTTGATGTCACAATTTCTCCTTTATCTTTATCACATGTACATGCTCCTAAGGATCCAAACTGGAATCCATCAATGAATGAGAAGTATGATCTCTTATTAAACGTGGAACGTGGAGATTGGTACCTTGCCCAGTTGCTACTAACAATATTCGCTTTATGTGGTTATTTGGGCACAAATTCAAGGCTTATGGCACCCTTTCTTGATACAAGGCTCTGCTCATGGAAAACGTTAATTCTCAACAACCCGGAATTGATTGTGATGAGACGTTTAATCTGGTGGTAAAACCTGCTACCATCTACACGATCCTCAGCGTGGCAACATCTCGGAACTAGCCTTTGCATCAACTTGACATCAAAAACGATTTTACCCACAACGACCTTGAAGAAACAATTTATATGCATCAGCCACCTGACTTTGTGGATCCCTCTAAGCCGAATCATGTATGTATTTTTCAACGTTCTCTTTATAGCCTGAAGAAAGCTCCAGGGGCATGGTACAACATGTTTGCTACATTTGGTAGAACAATTGGTTTCACACAGAGAAAATCTTATATGTCCTTCTCATACTCTGCCATGGCTTTGAGTATGCTTACTTGCTTTTGTATGTTGATGACATTGTTCTCACGGCGTCAACGTCATCGCTTCTCCAACACATGATCTCCAAACCCAGCTCCGAAATTGACATGTCTGATCTCAGTTCATCGTGATACTCAAGGCTTATTCCTCCATCAACAAAACTATGTTGCATATATTCTTCATTAGACTAGCATGACAGGATGTAATCCATGTCTCACGGCGGTTGACACCAAAACCAAACTCGCTGCCGATGATGGTCCGCCGGTATCTGATCCTACCCTTTAATGCAGCTTGGCAAGCACACTTTAGTATCTCACCTTCACTCGTCCAGACATCGCTTTCTCTGTTCAACAAGTGTGTCTATTTATGCATGATCCGCGAGAATCACATCTCAATGCTCTCAAGCGTATTCTGCGGTACAATCAAAGGTACTATTTCACATGGTGTTCATCGCTATCGATCTTCTGTCTCTAGTTTGGTTTCCTATATAGATGCAAATTGGGCCGGTTATCCCTTTACAAGGCGTTCAACCTCAGGATATTGTGTCTTCCTTGACGAAAACCTCATCTCTTGGTCCTCTAAGTGCCAACCAACGATATCTTGTCCAGTGTTGAGGCTGAATATCGCGGTGTAGCCAATCCTGTTTCTGAGGCAACTTTGTTACGCATTCTTTTGCTGGAGGTATATTCCTTTGTAACATGCCACTATCATCTACTGTGATAACATATCTGCCATTTACTTGTCTTCCAACTCTTCAGCATCAAAGAACCAAGCATGTAGAAATTGATATACATTTCGTCAAGGAGAAAGTCGCACTTGGTCATGTGTGTGTATTTCATGTACCTTTGGCAAGACAGTTCACGGATGTCTTTACAAAAGGTTTGCCTTGTCCTTGTTTCTCGACTTCAGACACAGTCTCAGCATGCGTGAGCCACTCCTTCGGCTGACGGGGAGTGTTAAAGAAGATACATAAGATATGATAGATCTAAATTTTTATAGCGTATATCTCTTAGATACAGAGTATAAATGAATACGAGATCTCTACGGAGTTCTCTATCTAACACTTGGAAGGTGAAAAGGTAAAAGTATGATTGGCAAGTAGAAGAAGTTACATGACCCCAGCTCCGGTTCCATTGATTTGGAAGCAATTCAAAGCGCTAACAGTCATAAATCTTGGCTTGATGGAGAACGACAGTGATCCTAAAAAAATCCTCATCTCTAGTGAGATAGTTGACACAAAACATAAGAAGAATCATTAAAATACAGATATAGTGGAACTCCTCTCAAACCTTTTTTACCTATCCCTCGTCCACTCACAACTCTGCTTTGTAAGCTCCGTAGTGGCTTCGTTTTGGCTTCTTCATCTTTTCTTATTGGAGATCAGATTCAAGTCTTGAGCGCTGCTTACAGCTGCACTCTCATCTTCCTCTGGCTCCTTCTCTGTAAGTGCTCATACGGGTCCAATGATGAAAGGGAAGTTTATTTCGGTTGAAACTGTAACTTTGGAAAAAATCACAAAAATAAGAAAAAGTTATTGGGATGAAACTAAAACGAGTCTCCTTTTTTTTTTCTTTGGCGACAGAAAAAAAACGAGTCTCCTTCTTAACCAAAACCCGATTTCGTTATCTAAAATTAACAACACTGAAACTCGGTTGGATCATTCAGCAACCATATATTAGATCGGTATGTGCCCAATTCAGACTTTCATTGGAAAAGAAACACACTTTCAATTGTCTCACACTTGCCCTTAAACTCTAGACATCGTATACAACACACTGTTAGTTTATGTTATCAGTAACTCAAGCTTGGTGGGACTGATGCATAACTCTGGATCGACAAACATAACTCATATGATCTCCAGTTTCGTCTTTGTAAAATTACATGGATAATTCTCTCTTTGTTTCTGAATAGCTTGAATTTTCTAGGCCTAGTGTTTTCTCAGTTAAAATCAACTTTAACTAATACTCTTGTTGCATATTCCGTCAATGGTTGACTAATGTGATTGATTGTCTCAGTTTTTGTTTATGTGATGTGTAGTTCTTTGACAAGTACCGGGGCAAACGTGTACCCGTCTAGTTTCCCAACCCGAGTAGACAGATGATTCACTGAACTAGATGCAGCTAAACAGATGTTTGTCCAACTCCTGTAGAAAACTAAAACCATAGGAGTAAGAAAATAGAGTGGAGTAAAACGAACTATTTGAAGCTGTGTTTCTATGTATTTAGGAGAAGATGGGTTTGTAAACTTTTTGGTTTTAAGATTTTTTTAACTTGGAAAAATTATTTGGCAGATTTTGACAATATGTCGTCGTTTGTTTTGTATACATATATATATATATATATATATATATATAACCTTTTCTATGACTAGGAGCATTAAATCACCTTCCGATAAATCAGATTAGCTCTGTTCTTATTACAGTCAAAGAAAAAAATTTCAAATCTCCAAGTGATAAAATGGGAAAAAATAAATGCTGTTTATACCTGTGTCATCATAGAGTTGAATATATCATCTAAGGAACCAGCATCTGAAGCCATGAAACCACTCGGTAGCTTCTGTTGTTCCATGAATAAACCTTCCTTTGGACTGCTACTTCCATGAGTAAATCTATCTCATTTCTCTTAACTAATTTATCATGAGTCTCATCATGGATATTTGTGTATTCATCATGATTAGTGAGTACTTATTTAGTGAGTTAGGGGTTTGGTAGATTGTGATGATTTGATGTGTTATTGATGATGTTTATGGACTAGATGTTTGAATCTTTCATTTATGTTGCTTGTAATGTTATATTTTACTTGATCATTTGAATCTAGATCAATAAGATTTTATGTCACGAAGGTGTTTGATAAAATGTTTGAACCAAATTTAAATAACTTTTTCTTTCTTAGCCAATGAAATTTAATGTAAGGGTGATTATAATCATCCAGATTGTAATTTTTATCGATTTTATTAGCTCTTTCAAAAATGGGTTGTACTCTTTTTCGCAAATACTGGTTTTGTCCCAAATGAATTTTCCAAGTATTGGGTTTTAACGAGGCAAACACTTTCAATGTTCAGCAATAAAGCATTTTTTTGGTTCTATTTTTCAAACATTGTTGCATTTGTTGTAAAAAGATTCATTGAATATAGTTTAACATAATATTCCAACAAAAAATGTTAGGGTGATTATTGGTTTGACTGGACTTGATTATTAATGTTCATTCGCAAGTGGAAGTTTGGCTTGATTAGGGTTATTAGTGAACTGATTACTTTCATAGAGGTGAATTAATCTTGATTAGTGACACATGATCTAGGATTGTGTTCATTGTTTGTTCTAAGCATCATTAGTAAACTACCATCTCATCTAAATCGATTGGCTAGTTCTTGAGTCATTGCTTTATAATCTTGTTATCAATCTTGTTCTTAGAATTCTCTTGTTTAATCTTGATTATTAATTGCTTAGTTCTTGATAGTAATTAGTTATAAACCATATCAATTATTTTGTTTAGCTTAATTGATATCCTGCATTCTTACTGAATAATTCTAATTCTTTGTGGATTCAATCCCAATTGTGCTACAACAGGTTCAAACGTGCACTTGTGGTTAGACAATTTGGGTTTAAAAGTTATTCCCTATCAATGATCAATGAGGAAACTGACGAATTTAAAGGGATGTCTCGAACCTCCAACTGAACTTGTTAAAAATGCAATAGCGAGTATGATCAAAAATGCCAGAAGTCTCTAATTCTGCATACGAACAGAGAAAAGTTGAAAACCAAGCATTGTTAACAGGAACACGATCTATCTTTCTACCAATAGGGTCTTCATCCCTATGATTCCACCAAGTATATTTCGGGCCTACATAGCCAAGGTCCATTAAACAACACTCCAACATGAGAGATTGAAATTCGTGCATTCCAGATTGATCACTCATATAGTCATTCACTTGCGAATGTTTCGATGCAGGCAAAGTTTTATCGAAATCACCAATAATGATCCAAGGGAGAGAAAATGTTATGTTTCTTATATTATTTGGTTAATATTTTTATTATTATGAAAGTTAAAAAGAAATTAATAATTTTGTTTTCAAATTTTTACCTTTTTATTTTTTCAAAAACCATGATGAATTGATTTCTAGTGTAGCACCATTAATCTATTATAGCATAAAAATTCCGCTTTATCTCTCCAATTGAAAGACAAATAAAACTGCATGATAGTGATTATTTTTGTTAGTCTAACGCCATGTTTGGTGTAAACTTTTTTATAGCTTTAATGCTATTATAGATCAAAGTTATGTATTTATTTAATTATATTAGATTAAATCTATTTATATTTTTACTTAAAAATTTCATTAATTTTTAACTAAAAATAAATACAATATTATTATTTTGTGCTTTTGAATTTTAATAAAATGAATACTATATGTAAAAAATATTAAAATTAATATGTGAACTGAATTTAAAATTACATAATAAAGTTTGATCAAACATAAAATTACAAAATTAAAACCAAACAAAATAAGAACTGAAAACAGCAAGATAGTTTAAAAACATAATAAAAACTGAAATAATTAATATATTAGCCAGAAAAGTTAGTTCCGCTTCCGTCAAAACCATCATTATACTAGGTAAATTTTTCTCAGTCATTCCATGATATTTGTTCGTCACCTTGATCTTGTTCTCCTTGAACATATTCTTGATAATAAGATCCATGATATTGGTTTTGGAAACCCTCATGGTGCTTATCGTATTGATTCATTTGTGATATTTTCTCAAAATTAATTTTTTTTCATTTTCAATATATGCACGAAACGTTGGATAGGTTATAAAACTTAAATCCGCAAATGTTATTTTATTCTTGCTACCTCGAAGTTTTGTATTTGAATTTCATTTCTTTCATAAGTATCTTTAATAATAGATTTGATAAATCTATCATTTTATCCATCATTGATCTTGAAGATAAATTAACAGTGGCTTCTTGAGTATTCATATTAAGATCAATTGACCTCATTCTTGGGGATGGTGATGACTCAATATCGATTGAAAATGGGAGATGACATTATGGCATTCTCCTTGCAATGCAACGGGTGTATTTGTGTTGTTATTTGTCAATTTCTCAATACCTTTAAGGATATTCTAGACATGATTAAATTTGAATCCTCTCTTCTATTTACATCTTGTGTTGATAATATTTTCTCTTAATATAACTGATTAATTATTGACAAAAAAAAATGTAAATAAGTTAATAACTACAATGAATTAAAGATAATGTAAGTACAAATAATCTAAGTACATATACTAGACTTACTATTTCTTGTTCGGAAGAACTGTTAGGATTCTTATTTTCAATATGGTTAACAAATCCGCTCAGCTTGGAGAATAGAAAAAGAATTGTTGTTATTTGAGTTTGTATAGATCTTCTTGGCCTTGGTTGATAACAAAAAATCTCGGATTTTTTATATTCACCTTCAACTCTTGTCCAAAATTGACCTCTTGATTGGTTTATTCCTATGATTGGATTTTGGAAAACATCAAGATACACATGACATAAGTCCATATCTTCATTAGTACAATATGAAAAACAGCGACTTGAAATCATTTTAGAACAAATATTTTAGTGGTAAGAAAATAAGTTGAAGATGTGTGATCATTCACAGAGTAGTATACATTTTATATAGAGAAGTGAAGGTCAAAACAACGACTATATCTTTGTTAAAGAAATTCAATGGCTTAAATTAATTCGGCATTTTCTAAGAAGATGATAATGAATATTAGACATGAAGAGACTTATTAATGCAAAAACTAGTTCTTGATCAAATAAATTAAATGGCTTAGACTAATTCAGCTTTTCTTGAGAATATGATAATGCATATTAGACATGAAGTAACTAATTAATATAACAGTTAGATCTTGCTTAAATAAATTAAACGGTTTAGATTGATTATGTTTTTTTCTGAGAAGGTTATAATAAATATTAGATATGAAGTGACTAATCAATGCAACAATTTTGAGAAGATGATAATGAATATTAGACATGAAGTGACTAATCAATACAACAATTAAATCTTGATTAAATAAATTAAATGGCTCAGATTGATTCGACTTTTTCAGAGAAGATGAAAATAGATAGTAGACATGAAGTGATTCATCAATGTAATGGCTAGCTCTTGGTCAAAAAAATTATATGGCTAAAATTGGCTTTTCCTGAGAAGATGATAATGAATATTAGACATGAAATGACTAATCAATGCAACAGTTAAATCTTGGTCAAATAAATTAAACGACTTAGATTTATTCGGCTTTTTTAGAAGATAATAATGAATATTAGACATGAATTGATTAGTCAAAACAATAGTTAAATCTTGGTCAAATAAGTTCAGCGAGATAGATTGATTTGCTTACAATATAAAGTGAATATCATGTTTGGAAAATAAGATAAATATCACCATCATGTTCCATTTTTCTCATAAAAGATTAATTTCAACTAAGATAGTTCATCTCATATACCATCTTATTCTTCTTCATCTTCAGATAATGATTATTATGATGATATAGAAAAGCAAGTAGTATGTCAAATTACTACAAACAACAATTTTCTCATCACTCAATACCTATTTAATAAGGAATCCCATGGTAGGTTTATTCCTTGTCATATAGTTATCATCCGTGATCGAGAAAATGTTTCTTGCAATCTCTTTAACGATTATTTTACAAAGAATCCTTTTTTTCTGAGATGATGTGCCGATGAAGATTTCGGGTGAGCCATCCTTTATTTCTTCGTATTTATGATGCTATACAAAAACATGACAATTATTTTTTTCCAACAAAGAGACAGAGTCGGTAAACTAGGGTTGTATGGTTTACAAAAAAGTAATTGATGTATTTCGAATGTTAGCGTATGATTTACCAGCGGATTCCACCGATGAGTATATAAAAATAGGAGAGTCTACAACACAAGAATGTTTGAAGCGATTTTGTCGAGGTGTTTGCAGGCCAAATCTTCAATATAATGAAGTTGCACGGCTGCTCCACATTGGTGAACGCCAAGGATTTTCATGTATATTGAGTAGTTAAGATTGTAAGTATTGGAAATGGAAAAACTGTCCAACACCTTAGGGAGGACAATGTGTTGGTCGTAGTAGATCTCCTACAATTATTCTTGAGGTTGTAACGGGTAAAGGGACGATTTTGACCCAAAAATTTTCAAAAGTGCTTTTATATATTTGAACTATCGAATAGTACATTTTCATACCTAAACAACAATAAAATTTAAATTTCAAACCCGAACTTATAATTCGTGCCAAAATCAGATTCGTCGATAACTCGATCGCCACCTCACCTGATGATTTGGCTAGAAAACGACGATGTTTTGTACTTACTGGGAATTTTTTTTTAAATTATGTTATCAGCAAAGCTCAAACTCATAACCTTGAGCTCATTAACACAGACCTTTACCGGTTGATCCACAACCATAATCAAAGATTACACTAACATATTTGTTTATATACCTACCTTTTCGGAGAGCTAAAAAAAAAACTTTGACCCCTCTCGCAAACCCGATTCATAATTCTTCAGTGAAGCGATAAAACTTTGAAAACCCTAGTTTTTGTTCCGCCTTCAAGCTCTGGAAAATCGAGATACGTCGGAGCGGCTGCTACTTCAGTTTCCGGTTAGAAAATCCCCGGAAATTCCAACACTCCGTTTCTGCTCGAATTCTATGATCTGCTTTATTGCTTTTGGAACAAGCTCGTAGTTAATTTTCCCAGTTTGATATTTCTCTGAAGAATCTAGCTCCAAAGCTTAGAGCTTTATTTATTTCTTCTCTCTTAGGATATGATTTCGTATAATCAGAATTTTACGGTAGTTGTTTGATACTGTTTTGAGTTCTCTTGTTAATGTCATTTTCGTTGGATTCGTAGTGTGTAGTTTTGGGATCATATTCGTTACTTGGGTAGATATTTTTAGAAGCATGAGAACATTGTATCAGCGTGTTCATTAATCTGAGATTTGTTGATTTATAAATTGCAGTTTTGAATATTTTAAGAATGGTGAGAATCAGTGTCCTTAATGATGCTCTTAAGAGCATGTACAATGCAGAGAAGAGGGGGAAGAGACAGGTTATGATCAGGCCTTCTTCTAAAGTCATCATCAAGTTCCCTATCGTCATGCAGAAGCACGGTAATTTTAAATTTTCATTGTTTAGCTTGATTCCATTAGTTTACTTTCCTATTTATGTTTCTAGTGTAATGATGCTTGTTCTGTTTGTGTTTCTTATGGGTTTTTTAGGTTACATCGGCGAGTTCGAGTATGTTGATGATCACAGGTCTGGTAAGATCGTTGTTGAGCTGAATGGAAGGCTGAACAAGTGTGGAGTTATCAGTCCTCGTTTCGACGTTGGTGTTAAGGAGATTGAAGGCTGGACCGCTAGTCTACTTCCTTCTAGACAGGTTAGTCTAAAGACTATCTTTGTGGTCAAGTTGAATTTGAAATGCTTACAAATTATGTGTGGAACATTAGGTTTGACTTAATACTTCTAACGAATGCTAGTATCAATTTTCTGCTGGCTCATACGTTAAGTGACATTACTAGTAGTTTATGTAATCTTCCTTTATGTTTAACACAGTTCTATCTGTAGTTTGGATACTTTGTTCTGACGACCTCAGCTGGAATCATGGATCACGAAGAAGCGAGAAGAAATCTTATCGGGTTATATTTTGCTTCTCCTTATGTGGTAGGAGTGACATATTCAATTGACCTCACTGTTTTTTTTTTTTTAATAATATGTAAAATTATATTCAAGAAAAAATCTCTTTTTATAATACCGTTTTTGGAAAAGAAAAATTAAAAATATAATCCTACTTGATCTAGTAGCTCATAAAATGATGAAGTGTCGGGATGGATGCCTCGTTAAAACCCAATAGGTAGAAAACCCATTTGGGACAAAAGTAGAAGTTGGAAAAAAAAGTACATCCAACGCCGGCGATAAAGCTGAAGTGTAAAGACATTCGAACGAGTGTGGTAAACAGTAATCACTAAACTCGTGAGTCAAACCAATCTTGTAAACCCTTCATCAAGATACCCCGACGTTGCAACGGTGAGAATCGATTTCGGACTGTCTTAACCATCTTCCGAGCAGCCGGTCAATAGAATATGGAGGTTCTCCATGCCTTCTCAAATTTCTTTCCTTCCATATGAAGTACACAGCCACTTGGAACGCATACTTGAGCAGAAAATCCTGAGACCTCGTATCACCTGAAATCGAGAGTGTGAGTAAAATGTTGGAGAAGTGATGAGTGTACTTGTGTTGTAGGATGCCAGATGTAAGGCGGAACCATACGCTGGAGGTGAACGGACAATCAAAAAATAGGTGGTCCCTTGTTTCCATCGCGAATCTGCAGAAGACACAATTATGGGCCAAGTTTGAAGCCAAGATAACCATTCTTTCTCCCGTGGAGAGCCGGTCTAGGGCTGCCAGCCAAACAATAAAGAAGAACTTCGGGGTAACGTGCGAGAACCAGAACCCTTTGACCATGGCTGAACAGGCTTCACTAGTCGTAGCTGATTCCATGTATCCTTAGAGGAGAATGAGTTCTTGAATCCATCTTCTTTTCATCTCCATAGTGCTATGTCTGGTCCTTCATAGTGACAGTCCTTTAATTGCTGGATTTCCTCCTCAATCTGAGTGAGAGTAGGATTACGATGTCTTCTACGACGATGAGTAGCAAAAACATCCCCTAGGGTGTCCGAAAGTGGGATTCCCAAGTCGATGCATCCACACTCTCCTAGGATCTCGATGAACCTACCAAGATAACACCAGTTATCAAACCAAAAAGAGGTATTAAAACCATTCCTAACCTCGACTTTGTGGAAATCCTTTGCATGATCGCGGTATTTGAGAAGTTTTCGCCACATCCATGAACCCACTTGTGCTCTTGTGTTTGTTGACCAGAATGAGCCTTTGCGAATTAGAATTTTTTGTATCCAATTGACCTAAAGAGAAGAACGAGCCGAAACTAGACGCCATATTAACTTGTAGTAGGAAATGGTGTTAGCCACTGACAGTGGCTTTAAGCCAAGGCCCCCTTCTGCTTTTGGCATACACAAATCGCTCCAAGCAACTTTAGTTTTTCTTGTATTTAAATAAACTCCATACCAAAGGAAGGAAGAACTAATCATCTCGATCTCGCTAATACAAGCCCGGGGCAGCCGGAATGCTCCTATCCAAAAGTTTGTCAAACTGGATATTACCAAAGAGAGAAGCTGAAGGCGACCTGCAAAAGATAAAAAACGATTCTTCCAAGAACCAATACAAGCTCGGAATTTTTCAATTAGTGGCTGATAATCTGAACTTGTCATTCGCTTTTTGAGCAAAGGCAAGCTCAGGTAACGCACCGGCAAAGTGCCTATGATAAAAGGAAATTCGGAAAGGTTGTCTCTTGTTCCTGCAGAAATTCCAGTAACAAACAGAGAGGTCTTCTCCAAACAAATTGTTAGTCCAAAAAACCGAGCAAATTCATCAAAAACGTCAATGACACCTTTGATAGAGCGTGGCCGTCCATCCGAAAAAACCATTATATCGTCCGCAAAACAGAGGTGAGTAAGGTTGAGGGTTTTACAACCCAGGTGGAAACCATACTTGCCCTCCGTCGCTGCCTTATCAAGCATTAGAGATAGAAAGTTCATGCATAGAACAAATAGATAGGGTGAAAGATAACAGCCTTGTCGTAACCCCTGCCGCTTCTGAAAAAACCCGTAAGCTCACCATTAATTTGGACCGAGAAAGAAGGCGTTGTCACATAGAGCTCAATCCAAGTGACAAAGGTTTCTGGGAGCTTCATAGCCAATAATATGTTCTTTAAAAAACCCCATTGGACAGAGTCAAAGGCTTTAGGGATATCAATCTTCATCACAAAACGAGGAGCTATTTGTGGTTTGTGATAATCTTTTACCAACTCAGAGGCCAAAAGCAAATTCTCTATCATATATTGATCTTCGATAAAAGCTGACTGATTCGGGGTTATAAAACGAGGGAGGATGACCTTAAGACGATTTGCCAAGAGCTTTGAGATGACTTTGTAAATCACGTTGCAGCATGAGATAGAGCGATAGTCCTTCATACCAATAGTGCCACTCTTCTTAGGTATCAATGTTAAAATGGTGATATTAATACCCTTGGGCAGAAATCCAAACGTGAAGAAGGATCGAATAGCCACATAGAAATCCGTTCTGATTATGCTCCAGACCTCCTTATAAAATTCAACCGTATAGCCATCCGGCCCAGGGGACTTGTTGGAAGGCATCAAAAATATAATATTTTTTATTTCATCTTCAGTGATCTCGGTTAGCATAGTAGACATGTCCTCATCAGAGCAAATGTAAGGTAGATATGTAGAGATACGAGCCTCCAACAGACCTGTAAAATCAAGCGGATGAGAGGTAAACAACTCGGTGAAATAGCGGATTACTTCCCGCTTAATGTCTTCTGGCTGTGTGAGAGTATCGCCAGTGGGAGTATGTATTATATCAATAGAGTTCCTTGTTTCCCTTTCTTTTACTGCACAATGAAAAAAACGGTTATTACGGTCACCCACTTTAATCCAGTGAAGTTTAGCGTTCTGTCTAAGGTAGCTCTCCTCGAGAGAAGACACTCGCTCCCATGCCTCATATGCAACCGCTTCTTTGGAAATAGCCTGTTGTGTCGGGGTGGTGAGGGTGATGTTCTGCTTGTCGCAAAGGATTTTAAAAGCTTCCTCAGTCCGCTTCGAGAGGTGGTGGAGCCTATGGCGACTGAGCTCTCGAATCGTTGGCTTGAGAGATTTAAGCTTTTTTGCAAATCTGAATAAAGCCGACGTTGAGACGGGGTGTTATTCCAATAAGGTTGAACTGTTGGCTTGAAAACAGACATAGAAATAATAGCGTTTACTATCTTGAAAGGTGGTCAGAGCACCCCTTCGCTTCAAACACACATAAATACCTTGAAGGCCGTTGCATCCAATGACTACTAACAAGCACATGATCAAGTTTTTTGCAAAGAAGACCCTCCCCCTGTTTGTTGCACCAAGTGTAGCGAGGGCCATGGTAAGCCATGTCACTAAACGAGCAATAGTGAACTATATCTTGGAATTGAATCATACCCGGAAGATGAATGTTTGACATAGCGGAAAGGAAATGATCATCACGAGATAAGACCTCATTAAAATCCCCTAGGCAGAGCCACTGCTTCCTTCTAAACTGAGTTGAGTCTTGTAAACATTTGAGCTCGCTCCACAGATTTTGGCGGTGTATAAGATCATTTGAACCATAGATGAAAGAGCACACAAAATCATCCATTGTGCCTAGGGGATTTTAGTTAAGCATGTAATCATCTGGCTTGACTTAGACACGACCATAAGCTCAATCCTCTGACTCCATACCACCCAAATCCTCCCTAGGGGGTGATGTTCATAGTTTGAGATCATAAACCAGTCTCGGAAAACTGAGCTCGCTATAGAGTTCGCCTTAGTTTCTGAAATCCTTGTTTCCAATAAACCTCCGAACTCTATTGAATGGGATTGAATTAAACTTTTTATGACTGAATGCTTCTTTACTTTGTTGAAGTCACGGATGTTCCAAGAAAAACATGACATTCGTGTTTCCGATGAGATGACTTTTTAAATAGTAGTTTTTTTTTTCTTTTTGACTCGAATTCTTAAAAACTTGGAGAAGAGTAGACATTATTTCAGTTTTTGAGTTCTCAAGACTGTTTTCTCAATTCATAAAGCAAATCATGCTTCTTGCCTTATCGTCATCTACTTATTTAGAGTTCTGCTTTTCTTGTTTGGTTTTCTCAAATATTTTTTTTAATGATCCTTTCTAGACAGCTCATTAAAATACAAATTACAATCTTTGGATTTGACTATTCAAGAAGAAGAAGAAGATGAAGAAGAGAGTTGCTAGAGAGAGAAGTCAAAGAGTTTTTTTTTTAGCTTTCCGAAAAGTAGATATATAAACAAATATGTTAGTGTAATCTTTGATGATGGTTGTGGATCAACCGGTAAATTTCTGTGTTAATGAGCTCCAGGTTATGAGTTCGAGCATCGCTGATAACAAAATTTAAAAATATTCCCACTAAGCACAAAACAACGTCGTTTTTTGGCCAAATCATCAGGTGAAGTGGCAGTCGAGTCAGCAGCATTAACGGTTCGTTAACATCCGTTAACGACGAATTTGATTTTGGCACGAATTATAAGTTCGGGTGTGAAATTTTAATTTTATTGCTGTTTAGGTATGAAATCGCACTAATCGATAGTTCAAATATATAAAGACATTTTTGAAAAAAATTGGGTCAAATCGACCCTTTACCTGGTTGTAGCCGATTATGTTCTTTAGATTTGGCATGCATATTTCAGTCTACAAAGATCTAATATTGATACTAATGTGCTAGAGGCGTCTCATATATTTGCTAATCTAGCTGAAGGTATCACTCCTCCTGTTAAAAAAATCATGATCCACTTGATCCAAAAACAAAATTATTTACAATAAAACAAAAAGCGTGTAGAAAAGACTTTCGTGTATTTAGAGTATTGTAGTCAAAATTTGCAATTATGGCGAGACCATAACTCTTGTGGAGTAAGAAAGTGTTGCATGATATAATGACAAGTTGTATCATAACGCATAATATGATCATAGAGTATAAACATGATGTTGATGCAACAATTGAAGAACGAGCTGAAATCCCACGTGTAGAAATTAAGATGACGAGTGATGATGATGATCGATTTCAAGAATTTTTATCCCAACATAAACAAATCAAAGAACGAGATGCTCATATTGAACTTAGAAATGTACTAATTAAACAATTGTGGTCCAAAAATATTAATTTTGAAAACCAGTAATATGTAGTTATGAGAATTAGTAATATATAATTTACCTTTTATCGCTTTTAGTTTATTGATTTTAATATTATCTTAATTATTTAATTAATTAAAAAATAATTTTATCAGAACTATCAAATAGTAAAGATAATTTATAGTTTAATAGTATAATAATATGATATATTATTTTTTTATGATAGAATAATAAATAACTTTTTTTAATATTTGGTACTGTGATTGGAGATAAAATATATTTCAGTGCTAAAATTATATTAAAAATATTGTTACAAGGTTGAGATGCTCTTACTATTTTTTCCAAAACCTCCATAGTATTTATATTTGAAGTGATTTTACATTAAACCATATTAATTACTTTTTTTTTTAGAATCCGCGTATTTTAGTATATAAAACTAGATTGTGTCACAATTTTTTTATGAAATAATCTCTTTATTTTCTTTATATATGAATGCTTTTCAGCATGATCATCAACGAAAAAGTAATTGTTGGAGTTTATTGGATATAAACACATGGTTATTGTTGTTTTGTAATGCATTTTTATTCGTAAAATAAAAAAATAAAAAATAAGAATGAGTTTTTGGCAATAATTTTCTATTATTTTATGAGAAGCTTAATAAGCTATACTTATATCTTACTAAATAAAGTTGGACGCATTAATATTTATATGATAAGTGGTAACATTATTACTTATGAGATTACGACATGTTCCACAATTATTTTTTAAAACAATTTTAATTTTCTTCTGTTTTTCTGTTTCTTGCTAATGATGTTTTCTTAGTTTCCTTTTAAATATTTCTATAATATTAAGATATATGTTTGATAGGATGGCATGATGCACATTATTTTGATATAAAAATTTTGGCCTTTATTGACTGTTATAAAATATGTGAGGTTAGAGTTTGATTTTATTATAATAGAAGATGTGTTAAGTTGTACAGAAAAATCAAGTATGTCGGAAGAACAACATCCGTCATCCGATTTAACAGAGTTACTAATCGTTATTCAACACAAGTTTACAGTTTACTAAAATTTGATATATTTCTAACCGGCGTAAAATCTAGTTAATCATACAGATTAAAATTTACATAGTGATAAAATATAGAAATACACGTAAATCATTTTAAATTACACCAACTTGGAATGATTAATAATAGAAAATGTCACTACAAAAGTTTGCAATACGGCATTGTTTGTTATGCTGTAAGACAAACGTCAAATAGAATCCGTGTCCGCATTAGATTCTGGAATAATTGTTTGTTATCTTTTGTAGGTCGTTTCCACCTTCTATTTTCGGTGATTGTTAGCTTCACGAATTTTTGAATAGACACATTCATGTTCCTACGAGCTTGTATTCAAGAGACTGAGAGAATCAGTTCAGCCTTCTTGTGGTCCGGCCCAAGTTTAAACACCAGAAAAGCTAAAGTGGCATGAATTGATATTTGTAAGCCTAAGTCAGAAGGAGGTGTTGGCTTAAAATCCTTAGTCGAGGCCAATAAGGTTAGTTGTTTCAAGTTGATTTGGATATTGCTCTCGTCAAAAACTTCTTTATGGATGAACTGGATTAAGAAGAACTTGATAAGAAGAGACTCCTTTTGATCCGTCAAGTCGAATACGAGTGCTAGCTCATGGATGTAGAGGAAGCTTATCAAATACCGAGATTTAGCGAAAGAGTTCCATAAAGTAGAGGTAAGAAGCGGTTTCCAAACCTCATTTTGATTCGATAACTGGTGTTCTCTGGGACGGTTTTATGATTTATTGGGAGATCGTGGTTGTATCGATATGGGTATAAAAATTTGGGACACTTTGTTTGATGGTACTGAGAACCATCGCCCGAGGTGGAGACGGTATCTCCTTCTCTCTCAGATTGAAGACGAAATTCAAAGGGTACAAGAATATGTTTCTCGAGATGATGATGTAGATCTTTAGAAGAGTAAGACTGATCATTATACTCCCAAGTTTTCCACTAAAAACACTTGGAATCAGGTTCGAACTATCTCCTCAGAAAAATCTTGGTATAAAGTTTTTTGGTTTTCTCACGATACGCCTAGATTTTCTTTCATAACATGATTGGCTGCTCAAGACAGATTATCCACGGGTAACCGTATGCTGTCTTGGAACGTAAATATTTCATCGGCTTGTGTTTTCTGCTCGGCTGCCATGGAAAGTCGGGACCATCGTTTTTCTCATGCCCTTTTACCATGCATGTTTGGTATGCGCTCACGATCGGCCTTCTCAAGAGGTACACAACTCAATTTGATGATATTGTTTCAGCGGCACTGATCTCGGGTGGTAGTGGTCCTCATCTTTTCATTATGAGATATGTTTTCCAAGCTACTATCTATCTCTTATGGCGGGAGTGTAATCAGCGACGACACGGTGAAGTTTCACTTCCCATGAAAAAATTGATTTACAATGTGGAAAACTAATACGGAATCGTCTCTCATCATTACAAAGCTGTGGTATTATGATGGCGGGGCTGCAACTTTGGTTCGCTTCTCGGGTTTAAATTTGGTTTTCTTCGATTTTGTTTCTATTTTTTTAGCTTTTTCAGCTCTTTCGATAATGGGGTATAATCTTTTTCCTAAAATTAGTTTTGTCACAACTAAATTTTTCAATTTTATATTTTAACAAGTCCCTCACCAATCAAATTCTAAATCACTCACCAATTGAATTCTGTTATATGAGCTTTTCATTCTATTAGTTAAAAATAGTCAACACTTATTGTGAAAAAGCTTTTTTAAAAAAATAATTTTACATATTATTCAAAAAAAACATCAAATAGAATTAATCGAAACAAATTTCCACAATCATCATTTTTTATAACTAGTAGGGACCATATGAAACGTAAAGTTACAAAGTATTAAGAAAACAAAATCCAGAGCGTTGTAAATTTCTATACACTTGAACAATTTGAGGGACACAACGTAAGGTAATGAGCAAAAATATAAAAACACAAGTACACAAAATCACACCCCTGTTGATGTTTTGTGATTATCCTAACTCCTACAGGGACCAGAAACAGTAACATATGAACTCAATCTCCTCATCAAAACTCCAATCCTAAGGAGTTCTTACGCGTTTCCGTCAAGAGCAAAAAAGCGTTTCAGGACTTGGCTCAAAGCTTCAGTGTAGGATCAAAAAGACGAGGACTATAGTCTTGCAGAATTCCCGAGGTTGGAAGTTGGATGAAGAGCTCCAAGATTCTGAATGTTTCCCGTAGTTGAAAAATTGGAAGACAAATGAAAGATGCATTCGCATTCGGGTAAAGGGTATGTGTAAATGGACGTTTTTCGGTTAATCTTCCTGACTCTAGGTACCATAACGCCTTTTCTATCGCTTTCCCCTAGCATCACTTTCATCTCCTTCTTGAAAACTTCCCACCTGTTCAAGATTCAGATACATTGTACATATTATGTCTCTCTTGTATGCATAGGAGATTTGACGATGCCAAACTATGTTTCTTGATTCTTTGATGTCAACTTTATAAGCCGAATAACAAATAATGTAATTTCTTATGGCGTAAACCATTATCAAAGTTCATCTCTGCCTAGAGATATACATTACTCTATGAAAAGTTGAGATGAGGAAAGGAAGATTTATAGTTACCTCATGTCCATGTCCTGAAGAAGGAGAACGAGTTTGGGTTTGTCGGGTATGACAGTTTTTGCATGTCCACCGAAGAGGAATCTTCGATGGCCCATCAAAAAATGAGGAAAGTTTCCCCCTTGAGTTGTCACAAACACTTCACTTAACAAGCTCACCATGTAGTCCAAAGCAGCCATTCTCGAAGAATATCCCTAAATAATGAGAGTAACAAGAAAAGATCAGACATTTAATGTTGCCTCATACATTTTGCTTTAGATTACTGATTTCAAGTCAAAACCTCAAATGGGGCAAGCTCCTCTCGAGTTGCAAGTGACTCTTTTGTGTAGAGACGTGGAAACATTTCCCAGAGAGGAGCCAAATGTTTTTCAGGTTGGTAGATTCTTCCGGAGGCTAAATATATCGAAGTGTTGTTATCAAATCCCATACCACGGAGCATTATACCGACCTATGCTGACATTAAAACAGCAATAATCGAAAAGCAAAGCTCCATAAATTCCTGAAAATGCCCTTACATCCGATTACAATGTGAATATAGGCCAATGAATTTACCTCTAACGGGGTAAGGGGACATTTTCCGTTAACTCGGTTAAGGTCAGGCCTAATGACACGATCTCTTCGTTTGAACTTTCCTTTCCAGCTTTTCTGTCTAATCACATCCATTTCAGATTTCTCCGCTTTTCCTCCTTCGTACAGACAACATGAGAAGGCCACCATATCCTAAAACACCAAGAATTTTTATCTTGTCTCTCTTAAGCGAACTAACACTAAACTATTGAGGCAAAGTGATTCTAGAAACCAAAGACAAAATTACCTCCTCAAACCGAAGGTGAATCGAGACATACTTTCCTCCAGTCTCTGAGCTTTTCTCAACCATCCGATCAACTAACTTTTCAGCTAGTGTTGATATAGGCAAAGAAAATTTCAATGCTTTGTAATTAGCTATGCACCTCAAAAGTTGGATATATGGTGGAACACTCATTGCCAATCTATTTGCGAAAGGAGAAATCCGTATAACCCTGAATGAAGCCAAAAAAATGAAACTCCTTCAAGCGCGACAAAAAGAGTTACGTCATTTTAACAGCTTCAAGATTAAAGTCAACCTACCCATGCTCCTTTAAAACCGGATAAACTTCCCCATTATAGTAGTTCACAGTAGCCCAAGCTTGGACACGAATAGTCGGGATACTTGAAAGGTTGTAACTAAAATGGTTCATTATCTCATCAGGAACATCTCTCACAACTTTCACATGACCTTCAAGGCTCGAAATAAAATGATCTTCATCATAGATATCCCCAAAGGTACTGCCACAAAAATAAACTTCTTAGTCCAATGTTTTAACTAAACTTGAGAAAGTAATGCAAATCTTTTAAGGCTTCTTCTTACCTTGAATCCTTCCAAATAGCGTGAAATTCAAACTGCGGTATGACTAAGACTGCGTTTAAGAGTCCAGCAACAGCCACAGCATTGCAAATCTAAACCAATAGACAACAACTTAATACATGTTGGACTTAAATGGCTTTAACAAAGAATTCAATCAGGAAACAAGAAAATGATACCGCGGATCGTTGCTGATTAAGACCGCCATTAGCCTCAACAATCAAGTAACCACTATGAGTAAGAGCAGCTGATTCTGGAAATTTCACAACACATGAATCAAAATTGTTTAATTAACTAAGAAATCTCTAAAATCATCTAAATTGTTTCAACTCTATAAACAATCCAAGAAACTAGGAAGCCATACAAACTCAGTTAGTTGGCTTCTTACCTCTATTAAGACCAAAATGTGAAGAAACTGTTGAATTGGGACAAGGTTTTGGCATTTTTGGTCTTCTTTTGTATTTCCACACAGAAGACAACTGAGACAAAAACAAAAAAATTGATATAAAAATCAAAACTTTAATGTAAAAAATGTGGAAGAAGAAGAAGAAGAAGAAAAGACCCAAAAACCTCAACGGTGGTTGAATTGTCAGTAAAAATGTCATCTTGAAGTTTCCGGTAAATCTCGGGGCTCCGATAAACAGACCCGGGTACATAAACCCACCCACCAACAAGACCAGAGAAAGGACCAACACACATAAGAAGACCAGAAGCATAAATCATTGGAAGGAGAAGTAAGTAACGAAGATTCCTCCGGAGAGAGAAAGAAGAAGCTCTGAACAAAGTCTGCCGCCGTTGACGACGGAGGACACGGCGGTTTGGTGATAATGGTGGGCTTGGTGACTCACTTCGGCAGCCATTATCGTTACTTGAAACAACATTGTTGCCGCCATTAGGCTGGTGGTGGATTTTGCTTTTCATCCGTCGGCTAGAGCAGAGCAAAAACTAAAAAAAAAAATTTTTTTTTTTTTTTGAGAAAGATCTGGGTTTTAAAATTCTCTAAGCTTTAAAAAGAGTAATGTATTCACAGAGATCTCATGGAAGTTGTAGAGATATGATATGTTGGGGATGATGGATCTGTGGAAGCTTTGAGTAAGTTCTTTTTTTCTGATCTAATGCATAGTACAGTGAGATTCTTAAAGGGACGAAAACATCATTACAATAAGAATAAATTAGTCTTCTTAAGATTATTATTTCTGTTTGGGTCATTTCAATTACTTTTTGTTTTATTTGCGAAGGTCGTTTTTAAGATTCATTCCAACGGAATTAAGTTGTGTTTTTTCAAATTTGAAATGAAGTTTGTTCGGAAGAAATTAGTTTCTAAATTAATTTGTTCTATTTTATATAGTAGATTAATATTCTACAGCTTCTTATGTAAAATTTTATGAAAATTTTAACATTATCTTCTATGTAATTTTTATTTATTTTAGTCATAGACTTTTTTGTAGTAATATATTATTTAAAATTTTACATGATAAACTTGATCATTTTAAAAAAATGAATTGCAAAGTTTTTTTAATTTACAAAATATTTTTTATATTGATATAGTTATATTGTTTTAAAAAGTATGAATACATAACTTTAGATGGTTTTGCTATGACAAATGGTAAATATTTAGTATTTAATGTAATGCTGATAAGAATTCTGATTAGCTAGGTTTTATTTAATAGAGCATCCTATAAACTTTTAAAACCATTATCATTGGGGGTTTGGGAGATGGTACGCATGCATTGTTTTTTGTCGAAGTTTTTAAAGAGTATTTATTCTTAAAATCTTTTTTTTTGGATCAACTAGTTGAAACTTACTACATTGTATATTGATTTCTTCAAAAATAATCATATAAGTATGTGTATGGTCGTATGGGATAGACAAATTACCCAGGATCCGAAATGTGATCTATTATTTTATTCAAAAATTTAGATATTCGGGGTGTCTGAATTCAGATTCAGATATTAAAACTACGAATTCGAATTCATGTAACAAAAATTTAGAGGTGAATATTTGGATCCGAGATGATATGTTAAATAATACTTATTTTAATTTTAAACAAATACAATTACTTTTGGGTTTATTGGTAATTTTAAAAATCTAAAATAATTTTAGCATAAAAGTCCATTTATTTGACAAAAATATTTTTTAAAATTTTCAATGTTTAACTTCACAAACATGTTTTCATCAAAGATCTCCAAAATTTTAGATAAAAATAAAAAATGACATCTATAATTATTAATTTTGGTTTTAAAATAATTTAACATCATTTTACGGTTTTTACTATTCCATTTCTTTTTTTTTTTAAATATGATAGTTATAACTTTTAAATAAATTATGGAACGGATCCAGATAACTGCCATATATCTAATTTACAAATACCCAAAATTCAGATATTCAGAATTTTTGAATCCGAATCCAAATAACAAAATTATGAAAATATCAAATATTCGATCCGTGCCCACTTGTCAAATATTCGATCGAACACAAATATTAAGCTTTGTCTTCCTCATTTTTTGGTTCTTTTATCATTTTTAATTATATTGTATCATTAAAATATTGATTATCAATCGAGTGTTATAACTAATGAAAGTATTTTAGTTTAATTAAGTACAATTATACTAATTCGATTATATCAGTTTCAATTGCTACTTTAAATCTTTGGATAGTTTCACTTGATTCCTAAACGGACCCCTTTACATATAATATGAGACAATTCTAGAAAGTAGAAAAATAAGAAGATGAGTAGGTCCGTGAACGAAAAGTGGGCACATAGTGCATAAGATCGGTGGAAAGAAAAAGGCACCGTGCAATTAGTTGTAATATTTTTTTTCCAGCATCAAAACATTTATTTGTCCTTTTTTGCTACTAGTAGACACATTTTCTTTTCATATACCTACTTGAATTTAAGAAAAACAAAGATAGCTACATGATATGATACCAATTAGACTATCTGAAGCAACAAAGATCATGGTAAATAAGCAAATACTTACTAGTCATTAACCATGTGGTTTAGTTTGATAGTTAAGATTGTGATTATTATAAATATATAATTAGAAAATAACTAGAATAATCCTTAAAAGATTTTTATTTGCTAGTTTAACTTGAGAAAATAAGGGTTAAGTGAGTTTTTTTCATCACATAAATACCTCTAAATCTTTTGTAAGGAAAAAAATAAATACAAGAGTGTCATTAACAACTAATGTCACATTAACAATTTTTCGTTTTGCAAGAAAAGACAAATATTTACAAATTTACCACCGCTGAAAGAAAACTCTGTGAAATAAATATGCGGCTCTATATTGTTGCAAATTTGTTTCGTAAATTTAATTTGTACCGTAGATTTACATGTATTAATAGTGGCATATTTTCTAATTCATCACAAATTTTACCTGCGTAAATTTATTTTCCAAACATCGTGATAGAAGCAATATATTTTTCATTTCTCTAAACTGTTAAAATTTCAACTGAAGATATTATTTTTTGTCGAAGATTTTTTTTGCAGATGTATGTTATCATCGCAGATTTAAAATTTTAGTTGTACTAGAGTTTTGTTTCACCTACTAGTGCCCGTAGATTTGATTACGAAAAGTTAATTGTTAGATTAACCACGTACTTACCGCATATTTGTTTTAAGTTATCGCAAATTTATTATTTTCATAAAATCAAACATTAGTTAAGACACACTTTTCAATTCTCTTTACTACAAACATTTTTTTTAATTAAAATAATATTTTTAGTGTCTGCACACTTATTGTGACAGATTTGTTGTCGTTATATTACAATAGATTATCTATCGCATATTGTTTTTGGTCACATCACAGATTTTCTGAATATTTTCACTAATTAATGACGAAACTAACGGATTAATAAAAACATAACTTCATCGTCGAAATATTTTAGGATTTTTTCAGTCTTCTTCATCTTCTTCCAAAATTATTCATTCAGTTTTCCACCTTCATCTCCAAGCTATTTTTTCACGATCTTCCATCTTGTTCTTTCACTATATGTTTCTCATACTATCTATCTCATCAGTTTTTCACCTTCATCTCCAAAGTATTTTGAAGGATAGAGACATGCCTATAGAGGAGAAGACACAACTGAGTCCACGGTGAAACAAGGGAAGTTACAGCGAGGGTGAGGAGTTGTGGTGGTGAGGGTGATGCAAAATTTCAATGTTAGGATTTTGAGTGAAAAATGATGTTTTGTTGGGAAATAAATATGATGTTATAGGTTTTTCTAAAATTAAATCTGATTTTTTAATTATTTTGTCTATTCATTTTAATCTTTTTATTTTTCATATTTTTTAATTTCTCTATTTTAAATGAAAATAACATTTCAGTGAATATTAAGATTCAATTTGGTTTAACAGTATTTTGACAAAAGATTAAAGTAATTCTAATTAGTCTATTTTTAGAGAATTACTCTACCATATATTTTAAAAATTAAGGTTATTCTAGTATAATAACACTATATAATTTGATATAGAGACTAATCGATATGGTATCTATAATGTTTTTTACGTATAGAAACAAAAGTAATTAATAAAAATTTGATCGAGAGGAAAAACCTAACTACAAATTTTTAGAAGAAAATAATTGAAACTAAATCTGAATCGTAAAATCTTTTAGCTGAGTGGTTCAACCAATGATTTGGTCTTTTTGCACTATATGAGTTCGATTTTTAAAAATAAACAATTAATATTATTAAAATTTCTAAAATAGTGTAAGTGAAATAGAATTGTTCATTGTAAATGTGGTGCAAATAGAATTATGACAATTGTCTATCATAAATTTTGTCAATGTATTTTGAACAATTAATTCGGGAAATCATCCGTAATATTGTTTGTCGTGGTTTTATGTGCGATAAATAGTTAGATCTTGTAAGGTTTTAGTTCAATTAGCTTCTCTTTGTTTTTGTCTTTGTTAATGTGATTAACTAATTAATAAATACACGAAAATTTAACGATTTTCTCTTAAACTATAGAGTACGTCTCGTGTGTGCTGAGTTCACAAACATCCATTAGAAGATAACTTATAGGATTATTGTTTTACAACCTCTCTTAAGTCTCTCTCTCACCAATCTTGTGTTCTTGTGTTCTTGTGTTCTTGTGTTCTTGTGATAAATACTTCACGAAGAAAAAAAACTACCTTGATGATGTGCCACGGAATCGAGATTTCGGAACCCAAACCCGAGACTACGAAGAAAAACAAGAAACAGAAACCCACCCGCAAAACATCCCTTAGAAACTAGAACATTCGAGAACCTTAAAGCCTAAGGCTCTCTCTATGTTTGTCTTTATGTTTACTTTGTTTTCTGGATGATGAATTATGAACTATTGCCCCTCTTTATATAATGCCTTGAGACCACCTATTCCAAGTAAAACGAGGATTTGAATTTTCTTTTCCCTTTTGGAAATTGTCTTTCTTGTTCCTAAAGAAAATAGGAAACCATAAAACATCTTGTGGGTTTTATCTTCTAGATTCTTCTTATGACCCAACTGATGCGACAACCCGGTTCATGACCCGAACCGGTTCTCTGATCCGATGAAAAATATCCACAAATCTCCACCTTTGTCGTCTGGTCCAACTTCACCTGTTCCGACGAACCTTGAAATCTTGTCGCCATCTTTAATGGATGATTCCAACAGCTCTATGTAACTCCCGCCCGAGTACCTCGAAGCTTTCATGAGTAATGTTGTTGTTACTCAAAGAACGATAACCAAAACTTTGACTCATCTCTATGTGGTGACGATCTCTGCTTTTCCCTGCTCCTGAGCTTAAACCCCTGAACCTTTAACATGTTCTTTTCTCTTTTCAGACGAAGAAGAACGCATGGAGTTCGATATCCTTGCATACATGTGCGAAGTAAGTCCCTTAACATACTCGATTCTTTCCAATTTTAGACTTTACCGTCTTCATCTTGAATCTTCTTTTGTCGATTTCTAACCGAGACTTGTACTGCTACTAACTTGAGTCTCTTTCCTTTCCCTCTAAGATATTCAACCGATAGAGCAATCTCACAGTACGCTCTTGCCAAATCGCCTAAACCGTCTTCAACTAGATCTTTAATGAAATGATATTTAGTTGATATATGCTTAGTTCTGTCATGATGCACTGAATTCTTTGCTAAGTGAATAACATTCTGTGAGTCACAATTGAGTTTAAAACATTTACAACCAATGCTTAACTCATCACACATCTTCTTTAACCAAATCCCTTCCTTTGCTGCTTCCGTGAGAGCAATGTACCACATGCTGTAGACTTGCTCTCCACCTTACCGTGTTCCCTCCAACCTGAAACACATAGCCTGTAACTGACCTTCTTCTGTCTAGGTCAGTTGCATAATCCGAGTCATAGAACCCTTATATGTCTAGGTGATCTGACCTTGTAAATGTGAGACTTAATTCTATAGCTCCTTTCAGATACCTTAATATCCACTTCACTGCATTCCAATGGATTCTCCCTAGATTAGCCATGTATCCACTAACTACGCAAATAGCATAGGAAAGATACGACCTTGAACCAATTATGGCATACATCAGAACTACCTAATGCACTTGCATACGACACTAACTCCATGATTTGTGCTTCCTTAATCAACTCTTCTTGTGTCAAACTTCTCAGCTTGAGTTTTATATTAACTGGAGACACAACAGCTCTATAATCCATCATGTTAAATGACCTTAGGACTTGCTTTAGGTATCTTCCATGTGATAGCTTAAGAACTCCATTCTTTCTATCTATGATGATATCCATACCTAGAATCCTTGTAGCTGGACCTAAGTCTTTCATCTCAAACTCTGAGTTTTCTGTAAGATCTTAAGTCTTTCATCCTAGAATCCTTTTAGACTTTTCTGTAAGAACTCTATCTTCTTTAGGTCTTCAACGACTATTAGCATATCATCAACATAGAGTAATAGGAATATCTGGTCATCAATGGTTGATCCTTTGTGATAAACACATAAATCATTGATGCTTCTGTGAAACCCCTGTGACTTCATGAAGTCATTGAACTCGTGGTTCTACTGTCTAGGAGATGCTTTAACCCGTACATAGACTTCTTTAGAAGACAAACCATGTCTTATTTACCTTTCTCTATAAAACCTTCTGGTTGATTCATGTAGATGACTTCATCTATTGTGCCGTGTAGAAAAGCAGTCTTGACGTCTAGTTAACTCCTTCAACCTGTGTAAATCCTTTAGCTACTAGCCTAGCTTTGTATCTAGGTTCTTTGGCTTAGAAACAACTTCCCACGTTTCATTTTTATCTAGAGACTTCATCTCTTCTATCATTGCTTTCTCCCACTTCTTCCATTCCTTACTCCTTTTTGCTTCTCCCAAATTTTTTGGCTCATCTAGTTCCAGATCTTCTGCACAAGCTAGTGCATAAGCCACACAATGTGAGGAATCTCCATATCTCTATGGAGGTTGTATGTTTCCTCGTCTCAGTCTATCTCTTGCGAGTAGATAACCATTGAGCGAATCATACTCTTCTCCTTTAGCTTCTTCCAGAATCTCATATAGATCAGATTCCCCTTCTGTTACACTAGTTGTTTCAGCTTCTATACCTGAAGATGCTCCACCTTAACCGGTGCTTTCTTCATCTTCATCCTCTTCTGAACAGCTCCACCTTGATCCAAGGAGCTTTGAACCATAACAGTATTGTCTGGCTCTTGGATTAGTTTAGTACTCCTTGTACAACTTTTCTTCGTCGAACACCACATTCCTGCTGATAGCATATTTTCCTTCTTCTGGTAACCATATCATGTAACCTTTAATACCTTGAGGATATTGTTCGGTTCATCCTTTTTGATACTCCATTCTGCTGTGGAGTGTAAGTGCATGTCTTGTGTCTCTTGACTCCCCTTATCCTTGCACAGTTTGTCCATTTGCTGGTTGCAGAACTCCAGACCATTTTCTGTGCTTAAGCACTTAAGAGTCTTCTTTGTTTGATTCTCAACCAGAGTTTTCCACTCAAAGAAACTCTCAAACACCTCTTCCTTGCTTTTTAAGAACCGAATCCAAACCTTCTTTGAATAGTTATCAATGAATGTTAGGAAATACTTGCAGCCTGATAAACTTGCCTCATTAGGGACTGATCCCCACAAACCACTATGCACATAGCCTAGAATACTTGTAGACGTGTTCTTAGTTTCTGGAAAGCTTTGCTTATGTGATTTGCCTACTACACATTCCTCACAAAATTCCAGTGTGTGTACTTTTTTTGAGTCTAGATAACTTTCTTTGACCAGAATGCTCATATTCTTTAGACTCATGTGTCCGAGCCTAGAATGCCATCTACTGGTCTGATTCACCTAAGCCCTTGCACAAATACTTCTCCTCTCAACACAGTTCCCTGCAAATAGTATAGACCATCTTGATATCTTCCTGTGAGCACTTTCATGTCTTCCTTGTAGAATGTGACTGTAAAGTCTCCACCAACATACATATAACCATTCTTTTCTAACTAACCATACGAGATGAGATTTTTGTCCATGGTTAGCATGTATCTCACATTAGTTAATGTCATAGTAGATCCATCAAGATTTAGTATCTTCCTCCATTGACTTCCTCCATTTATAATGTCCCATCAAAACTTTTCCTCCATTGACTTCTTTAAGATCAAATAACACATCCTTGTTAGGTGTGATATGCAAAGTATACCATGAATTAATCACCCATTCATCCTAAGTTTCTTGAAGGCTAGTTTTTAATACCATAGGTAGCTCTTCTTCTTTAGCTATGTTTGTAGCATTGTTGTTCTTCCTTTCAGGACATTCAGCCTTGAAGTGTCATTCCTTCCCGCATACCCAACATTCTCTTTTTTTGGCTTGATTCCTTTGTTTTGACTTAGATCTCTTATCCTTGCTCTTGGACCTGTTGTCTCCTTGTACATTTTTTTATTATCAGTTCTTCCTCTGTTTACAAAGAGGCCGTCAGAGTTGGTTTTTAACTTTAAGAGCCCCTTCTTCTTCATCTCAATCTCTTTTGAATAAGCAACATTGGTAACATCATCAATTGTTAGAGTCTGAGTCTTCTCAGCTCCAAACTTGAGTGTTTCCCTTAGAGCTTCATAAGGATTTGATAGGGTAGATAAAATTTGTATAGCTTGATCCTCATCCTAGATGTTGATATTTAAGCTGGCCAAGTCATTGATCAGCTTCAAGAAAATATCGAGATTGTACTCGATACTTTTGTTTTCTTCAAATTTGAAACATGAGAACTTTTATTTCAAATAAATGCGGTTTGCTTGAGAGTTGGATTGATAATCCTTTTCCAGAGCCTGCCAGATAGTTAGAGCTATTTTTTCCTTCATGATCTTCCGTAGAACCACATCATTTAGGCACATACAGATTGTATTCTTAGCTCTCTTCTCTTTTTCTTGCTGCGATGGATCCATCTCAACCTTTACTTCAGGTGAAGCTGTTGAATCGCGTTTACCTAAAATAACAGGATTGTCTTTCTTAAGACAAGAGTCTAAGCCGAGTAACTCCAACTGACATATCATCTTGTACTTCCATAGACCAAAATCCCCTTTACCATCAAACTTCTCCACATCGTATCTTCTAGAGTTATACTCCATGATTATCCTGTTTCTGATAGAAACTATATTCAAACAAACTCATTTTCCTGATGTCTTAAGGATTTGCAGAACCTGTTGTGAAACGCCTTCTGCTTGTCCTGGATGCTCTGATACCACTTGTAAGGTTTTAGTTCAATTAACTTTTCTTGTTAATGCGATTAACTAACTAATGAACACACGAAAATTTAACGAGCACCTCTCAAACTAGAGAGTATGTCTTGTGTGAGCCCGAGCTCACGAACATCCACTAGAAGATAACTTATAGGATTATTGTTTTACAACCTCTCTTAAATCTCTCTCTCACCAATCTTGTGTTCTTGTGATAAATACCTCACGAAGAAACAAAACTACCTTGATGATGTGCCACGAAATCGAGATTCCAGAACCCAAACCCGAGACTACGAAGAAAAACAAGAAACAGAAACCCACCCACAAAACATCCCTTAGAAACTATAACATCCGAGAAGCTTAAAGCTCAAGGCTCTCTCTATGTTTCTCCTTGAGACCACATATTCCAAGTAAAAAGAGAATTTGAAAAAAAAATTCCCTTTTGAAAATTGTTTTTCTTGTTCCTAAAGAAAATAGGAAACCATAAACCATCTTGTGGATTTTATCTTCTAAATTCTTCTTAAGATCCAACTGATGCGACAACCCGATTTATGACCCCAACCAGTTCCTTGATCCGATGACAAATATCCAACAGATCCGTTTATATGTTACAAATTCATTTGTATTATGCTTAAGAAAAATTCATCTATATTTTTGGTGATAATAATACGATGATGTCCAAAAATATATATACGAAACTTGAATTAAGGGTGCAGCTGATAATTCGTCCATCTAAATCAACATGGGAGCGTGATTTATGAGTGGTCCTTAAGTGGTTTCCTCTTCTAGTCAAAGCTCAGCCGTTTGATTTGAGAAAACGTGGGATCCCCAATAAAGTGGGGAAAGTGAGCAAAGCTAATGCGTCTTCTTCTTATTCTTTTCTTAGTTTTAGATTACCCAAACTGCCCTCTAATTTCAGCAAGAAAGGTCGACTTTTATAAGGGTAATTAACTCCAACAAACCTTAAAACAGCTGGATAATGACGAGAAGCACGCTAATTGATTTCTCTTAAAGTCTTAATTCGTGAAAAAACCTTTCTTTAAACCCCCACTGGGAAACATAAATTAAATTTAAATCAGTATCGTAGTTTTTGAATAATTATCCAGCTTGTGAATGTGTACAAACATCATGCATGCTTGTTGGTGTCTCATGCTGATGGATATATGCATATATGATATATGTGTGTATGCATATGTTTCTAAATTTTGTTATGCTTTTGACTTCAAAATGCGTGATCGTCGGGATTAGTATGTGTATATCACGTTATAATGTGCCATTTTGGTAAGTTATCCTTTATAATTTAAAGCTATTGTGAAAACTCTCATTGATCTATTTATCTTTGTTTAATTGTATGCACATTCCAAAAACTGGTATGATTATGCATCCTTAGTTTTTGGAATCTAAATTGTACTTTAAGATTAAAATTATATAATTGAAATATTAATTTTAAATACGGGGAACAGTATATAAAATTTTATTATATCTACAAAATCTTGATGAACAAATGAGAAGCCGATGCCATCTCAATCTATATATATTTTGTTCTTGTTCTTGAATTGTTTAAAAATGTATGTGTCTAGCGAGATAGCCTGTTTCACACTCGTTTAGGCTGTGTTGATATATATATATACTAATAAGTTATGAGTTTTAGTTTCATTTGTCTTTTCGAATTGGAGATCAAAGTATGTTAAGTAGTTCTTTTTGTCGACGATATATATCCAAACTCATGAACTTAAATATATTAATTCTCCCATTATGGATAGGCATCTAGTACATCAATTATACTACCAACACCAGATGATTGTGTTGATATTTCCTTTGCCTTTTCACGACATATTGTTTGAATTCTTCTTTCGACAAATCCGTATATAAATATTATCTATGAAAATAGTTTTTTTTTGTTTTTTTTGCTTCAACAATAGAAATAATCTGTTTATTTTAGATAAAGTCAGAATATTTTAGTTCTTTTCTTTATATATTAAAGATCTTTGTAAGGTGTAAGCGTAAAAACTACATGAAAAACTTCTTGGCATTTTTTGGTTTGTCTTTACAATCTAAAATAATATATTGTGTTAAAAATAAAATAAAAAAGTAATAATATTTTGTTAAATGGAATGATATGATCTTAGGTTCCAAATGAAGACATACAAAACCTAGCAAATTCCGTTGCGGAATCAACGAAATAGTAATAAAATTCATCATTTGATAGACTGGATAATATCAATATTTTATAGATTGTAATACTGTCCATCCCGCATCCAAATTCCATCATGTGCGTTTTCATTGTGAACCTTAATATATATATAAACACAAACATAAATGCATATAAAATCATAAAGTCAATAAAAGCTAAAATCTCTGCATGCAACGTTCAAGTTTTTTATATATACTATTTGTTATATAAGGTCAACCCTTATGAACACAGCACATCAAATCCATCTTATCGGAAACTTGCCAGCTTCACAAAACACCGTTAATCACGTTTCTTAATCATTTTTGTATTAGTTTAATCTTAAAACTATGGAAGTCAACCACACATGGAAACAACCCAACAAACAACATGAAACACCGTTAACATAAAAAGAAAAGAAGAAGAACCACCTTCTTGCAAATTAAAACTTAAAAACTACCTTATTTTACAAATTCCTTAAAAAAATAGTCCATACAACATCAACTTGAACATTTATTATTTTTCTTAACAAAGAAATCGGCTATAGATTGACGAAGGTGGCAAAACAACTTTTCCAACTATTTCTGAACAATTGAATAGTCACCATAATATATATATATATACTATTATTTAATTAATGTTGAAATACATAAAATTCTATTAGTTTTTACACTTTTTAAATAAAGTCAATTGGGTACAATAATAATAAAAAAACTAATATAATTAAATTTAAAAATTGAAAATAATATTTTAAATAATTATTAGTTTCCAAAAAGGTAAATTTATTTTCTCTCTCTGACTAGTTATGAAAGAAAATTAAATTTTTTTTTAAATTTCTAACCAATCAAAACTAAAAAACTAAGATTTGATATCTAATTATACCATATTATTTATTCAACTAAAAACTAAGATTTAAATTTCTGATTCTTCTATCATCTTTGTTTGATCTTATTTTTAAATTATTTTGAATTATCATGTAATACAAATCGTTAATAAAAATGTAGATTTTTTATGCATATGCTGTGAATCTATTTTTTAGAAATAGGAATATATTACTCAATCGATGAAGAAAAAAATGTGTTTATTGTCACAAATCGGTTAAAAATTGAACAATAATTTTTAAATAAATTTATTAAACATACAAAAATAATCATAAAACTAATATAATTATATTAAAAATCATTTTTACTATTTTAAATAATTATTAGTTCCCAAAAAATTAAACTTACTTTCTCTCTCTTATTAATCATCAACGGAAATTAAAATGTTTTTTTTAAATTATTGATCAATCAAAATTGAAAACTAAGACTTGATATCTAATTATACCATATTATTTATTTTAAGTTATTATATTTGAAAGATTTTGTTAAGATATAAAATTATGATTCATCTATCATTTTGTTTGATCTTATTTTTAAATTATTTTGAATTATCACATAATACATATAGTTAGTAAAATGTAGATTTTTTCTGCATATGTTGTGAATCAAATTTTAGAAACAAATATATATGATTTAATCAATAAAAAAAGTGTGTATTCAACGTTCCACATCGGGTTAAAATTTTTGAGAATGGTTCAAATTCATATTTTAAAAATGATCAAATGATTTCAAATCTGAATGAAAAAGAAAATTGACTTATTTGGCGTCTAAATTTTTTTTAAAATTTTTGTTTAGTCTGGTTATTTAATTAAACCAATAATTTTACCAAATAAAAGAAACAATAAATTCTTTTAAATACTTATTTAAAAATATTGTAAATATTTAAACTTTAATATTTAAAATCTATAAAATTTTATAATCTTGTTAATGTTTAAATATATTTTTTAAGTTTATCAAGGATTATACAGTTTTTTAACTTATAAAAAGTTAAGATGTTATCAGTTTTAATGTAAAAAATATTTTATATAGTTTTAAAAAAAATTCAAAGAGTGTATGGATTTAGTTTCAATGGATCCAATATTGTATCATCCAGATTTGAATCAAAATCCAGAGTTTCAAATGTTCAAATTTTTACAATGGATCAGGATGAGTCAAGATGAGTCAGAGCAGAGAAAGACGGGTCATGATGGATCTCGGATCGAATTTCTAATCACTGATATTGGATTAAATCAATTTGTTATAGATTTTTTAAATAATGTGAAAATATATACATAACAACACTTAACTTTTACAACCAAATTATGTTATAACCTAAATTATTAAATAAATTTGTATATAAACATAACATGGTACATACGTAATTATATATTAATAATTTTAATTAACACAACACAATATATATATATATATAATAATAAGAATAATAAATAAGATGTTAAAACATAAAATAAATCTATTTTAAAACATTAATAATAATTTATAGTTACATAATCTAATAAAATATAAAATATATATTTTCTCACACATTGTGTAGCGTGAATTACTATCTAATATATATATTTTGGTAACATAGTCACCATAATTTTAGAGTTATAAAAGCTCGCATTTAGAATACAATTCATATTACATGCCGTAAACTTAATCAATTGATTAATTGTATCATCGAGTTGATTTAGATGGAGTATCTACCAAAACTGCGAACTATATATATTCTTCTCTTGCGTGATTTGGTGTTAAGGGATTGGTGCTTTAATCTTGGCGAGAGGAGATGTAGTTGGGATAATTAATATGCTTGAAGCATGTGATTCGAAGTTTACTTTTAGTGAGGGGCACAAAAAAGAAAATTTCGAGTGAGGCTTTATCGATGTTTGTAGGCCATATACATATATATATAAGCCCTAAATGCACCTGTCCACTTCTTTAATTCCTCTTTAGTTTTCACCAACCAACTTTGGATCATTTGTCTTTGCCCTTCTATTCCATGTATCAAACATCTACATATACAGTTGGAATTTAATTCCTTGCATCCACAATCATCGATATATTATATGGCCATCATGTATGTCGACACCAATTCACTATAAGACTACGTACGTCAGCGTAAAGACGATTTTTTTTATAAATATAAATTTATCGGCAATCCAAATATACCAAATAGCATCAATATCAATAGTTAAACGAAAAATTTAGAAGTCACACATTGATTATTTTCTCTTCAAGAACTTTATGTATCATTTATTCCTCTTCTTTTTGGCCACTAACTATTATTTTTGAGTGGTTTGTGGCTTTGTGGATTCGTTTACAAATCGGCACCATATTTGCTACACACCCCACTATTGTCTATTGGCCACAAGCATGCATCATTATCAGCAACCACTAACGATAATAATGAAGATTAGTTTTTAATAAACTTTCACTTATTCATTGTTAGATCGAAAAAGTATAAACAGACGAAGTTAGTAGATTATTGTTGTAACCATGAAATTATGGGTTTTGGGCCCATGATATTTTTGGGTCAGAGCTAAAATATGTAAATCAATTCCGTCTTTATAGTTGGTGTTGGAAATTTTCTAAATCACCTGGTTTAGTTTCTCTTATAGAAAAACTGATTTTAGATTGAACCGGTGGAGCTTCAGATTCTAGTTAATTTTAGGCATGTTGAATGGTTGTAGTTTCTAGAATTGTTTTTTGTAATCTTAAATAAATTGGGTAGAAACGCATGTAGTTCATAAAAAGTACAGAAAAACAAAAAATTAGAAAATAATTTTAAAAATACCAAAACCATAGAGAGATAAATACAATACTTTTCAGATTCTGCATTACATCAAAAAACTTCTCATCATTGAAAAAATCTTGTATCAATCGCAAAGACTCTTAGCATATGACTAGACTTTTTACATTGATATTTCTTTCTTTTGGAAGTGTCTGGACAAACCAGCAATAGTAGTACCAAGGCAGAAAACTGTTGAAGTTTAGTAGAAAAAAAATCTTTTTCATTCTACGCTGGTTTCTAGTTTTAGTTGTTCAAAGAAAATATTTTATCCATTAACATTTTGGAAATTAGATTTCCTAAAATTTAGAAAACTTAGATTTTCAAATTTTTATGTCATTTCTTATTAAAAACTCGATTCCTATAATTTGGGTTATAGGATCAAAACTATTTTTTTACTATTGGAGATTTAAGTTAATCAAAGATTATTCATTAACTATCAAAAATATCAAAATGACAGTTATTATATTAAACATACAGTTGGGCGTTATAAAAATTTGGTTCTCTACATCAAAACAAGATATTGAGTTTGCAAGAACAAAGAGATTCACGATTATGGATGTCGGATCCAGGGTTGCATTTATCGAATATTAAAAAAGGGAATTAATAGTTCTGTATTATGATATTTCTGTTTTATAAGAAAAACTCTCAAGAACTAGTGAAAGAAATGAACAAGATTTTGTGTATAGTATTATTGCCTTAAAAAGTTTATCTTTGGGTTATGATTTTCCATACCAGTTATAGGGTTTATATTTTGTAACGGTTTACAATCATATATTGAAATTTAGTAATAAGTGGACTTTAATATGTAAAATCTGCACTAAATGCGAATTTAAACTCGTCGGTTTTGATTTGCTGCATAAACTTTCCCGAACCTAACTTTAGCTCGCTAAGATGTTAATTTACTTCCAAATTATTCTTTCCGAACCAGTTCAGTGGGCCTTTATTGTAAACCCAACAATTTGCTCTCCTTGTCTTATGAATCTGGCAAATTCATAAGACTTAGATTACTAATTTGATTGATGGCCCTTTCTTTAATCGCCACTAATTAACCTCTGTTTTTTTATTTTCCCTCTCATTTTAACCGAGGCACCTTTCCGACTCCTGTTTCAACCTTTTCCCCTTATTTTAGGTAATTATTCGCTCCATTGTTTCACTAGAAAGAAAAAGCGATTATTCTCAGTGACCGTAATTAGAGAGATTCGCCTTTGATTATATCGATTCCGTCGAATCCTTGGATTAGCAGTACTTTTTGAGTTTGGAAATATGGTCGTTTTGCTTAGGGACGAATACTTTCTCTATCTCGCTGCTTGACTTTACTTTCTTGCCACTTTTACTAGGTCTCGTCATGAAAAATAGGTTCTCTCCACACCCTAGGTCCATCTTGTTAGAACAATAGGATCTTGATGCTCTGGCCTTCTTCATTGAGACCTTGTCCGTTTTGAAACTTTATTTAGCCGGAGATAATAACCTTAAAATATTTATGCCGGGTTACTACTGCATCCCCTCTGCCGTTTTTTACTTATTGTTGCCTTTACTTTCCTCAACCCAAGATATTGATACAATATTCACAAGCTCTCATGCTTACCCTTTCTCAATTCACATCGAATTCCATTTGTTTGATTCTCGTTGTGGTTAAAAGGTCACAATTAATGACATGAAACTTTGTTGTGAAGAGAAGCTGTGTTATGGGAAATTCTTTGTTGGCAAAATACTCAAACTCATCCTTGTGGAGAAACTCCCTAACAAGGATGATACTTGGAGAAATTCATACTTCTTTTTCCCAATAAATTCTTCTACCATTTGGTTGTCCTGGTAATCCATAGAAACATTTATGTACTTTATACTTGTTGATTCTTTTTAGCGATGTTTTCTCTCCAACATGCAGATAGATTCAGGAAAGTGTCGCTTATTCCAAAAATTGTTGACTGGTTCATACGCTTAAGTAAAAGACCTACTTTGTTGGACTCCTTTCCTTGGAGTCGAGTTTTAAGTATGGGGCGATCTACTTAAAAAATTCTCTTCACCCCTTCTTCTTATAGTTCTCATCCATTTGTTCTAATGGATGTGAGTCAACGAGAAAGAAAAAAGAAACAAGTTGAAGACAAAAAGTTGTACAAACAACAGATTAATGACACTCTTGAAGGGAAGAGAACAAAAATAATAACAAAGAAGAGGAGTAGTATCCTAAAGTCTTGCAAAGTCACAAAGATTGCATCTTCCTCAACTCGGACTGTGAAAAGGCCGAGACGTCCTTGGTCGTCTTCTGAGATCAATTATGTGCTCGATGATTCCCCCAAGCTTAGCTTCCATTCCTTTGTTTTGTTCTCCACCTCGTCCAAAGATGGTTTAGGTGAGGGGATGGTACTAGACTAAAGGTGAGTCTAGCTATTCAGAGTTAGCAAGAGTGGTAAAATGGTGAAAAGAAAACTCTGAATGTATGATCTTTGACATGATTACCAAGCCCCTAAGTGAGATAAATTAAATCTAAGTTCAATGTTCCACTTAATAAGGCTAAGTTCAATCATCAAAGTTTCAAAGTGAGAGGGACTTTCCTGTTTATTGAGTCTACTCGTGGTCTTTCCAATATTTGGTTCTAACACAGAAAACTCCAGTTCCACAGGAAGGTGGCAAGACTTCTCATTTACCAGGTTGAATGAAGTAGTACTAATTGAAGTTTTGTATGTGGTTATGTACGCCCATAAAGCATCGTTACGCGCCACACTCACAGTATTTCAGCATGGCCATCCGTTTGAGCATGGTAAGGTGTAGAAACCTTATGTCACACTCTATGTTTCTTAAGTAATCCGCCAAATATCTTATTGATAAAATGAGAACCACCATCACTAATTACCACCTGAGGAACACCAAACCATGAAAACATTATATTCTTGAACATCTTAATCACATCTTTGGAATCGTTCGTTAGGCTAGTAATGACTTCAACCCCCATGGATACCACTTGATGCGATCCTACCCATGAATCAACACTTAGAAGATTAATAGATTGATATTTCTTTCTGCAAAGAAGTCGTGAAGTATCTATGAAAAGGTATATGGATTGAATGACACCACAAATGGTTCGGAAAAACTTTGATGAGTCGTTTTGATCCTTTGGATATACACACCAAAGATATCGGGTTTTGCTGGATATGCACACCAACAAAATGATCTAACTTGAAAGGTTTTTGATAAAAATTAGGTTAGTTCTCCTAAGTGATTACAAGAGAATATAAAGAAGAAAATAAGCAAGTTTCGAAACTAACAATCCTAGTTTTGAAATAGCCATTAAAACACTTGAAAATAAGCAAAAATAATTATAGACTAAGTTTGAATTTAAAAATGATACTTCAAGTCATTTCTCTTCCTTTTGCCACAAGATTCTTCTTGTTATTGGGCCTTGAACTTGATAAAAAATAGGTAATGATAATGTTCCATTTGCCTCATTAAAAACCTCTCTTTGGAAAACCCATTGGGACAAAATCAATGAAGAGGAAAAAAGAGTACAAATGATTCACATGCCCATTTGTTGATCTTCTTGGGCATGTATCAAAACCAAGGAGGTTCAAATAACATATTCTCCATTCTTGCATCATACTTGATGCGATCCTAGCCATGAATCGGCAATTAGAATATTGACTGATTGATCATCCTTGCTTCAAATCAGTTGTGAAGCATCTATTACAAGGTATGTGGATTGGATGACGGCACAAAGGGTGTAGAAAGCCTTTGATGAGTCGTTTTGATCCTTTGAATATACACCAGAGAGATTGGATTTTGCTGGATATGCATACCAACAAAATGATCTAACTTGAAAGTTTTTCGATAAAAGATAGGTTAGTTCTCATAAGAGATTATAAGAGAATCTAAAGGAGAAAAGAAGCTAGTTTCGTTACTAATAATTGTAGTTTCAAAACAACTATTAAAACACTTGAAAATAAGCAAAAATAATTAAAGACTAAGTTTTAATTCAAAATTGATTATTCAAGCTATTTCTCTTCCTTTTACCACAAGATTCTTCTTGTTATTGGGCCTTGATCTTAATCAAACAAATGAGTAAGGATAATGTGATCCATTTTGCCTCATTAAAAACTTCAGTTTGGAAAACCCATTGGGACAAAACCCTAGAGGAGGGGAAAAGATTAAAAATGAGGCACATGCCTATTTGTTTATCTTATTGACCATGTAACAAAACCAATGAGGTTCAGATAACATATTCTCTATTCTTGCTGAAGTGATCCGAATGATTCCAAAATATGTTTAAGGAATCCTCCAGTTGCATTGTTATATTTATTGGCTCTAGAACGAGTCATTGGTCAAACTGGTGCCACTAGAGCTTCCTTAGTTAGACACCGATTTGAGGGATAAACAAAAAAAAATGAAGAAAAATAAATGAGAAACGGAATACTCAACTTCTAAGTGTGCTCTGATACCACTTCATGCGATCCTACCCAACGAATCGACACTTAGAATATTAACATATTGATATTCCTGATACAAAGAAGCAGTGAATCATCTATGACAAGGTATGTAGATTTAATGACACCACAAAGGGTGCGGAAAGTCTTTGATGAGTCGTTTTGATCCTTTGAATATACACACCAAAAAGATTGGGTTTTGTTGGAGATGTACACCAACAAAGTGATCTAACTTGAAAGGTTTTTGATAAAAAGTTAGGTTATTTCTCATAAGAGATTACAAGAGGATATAAAGGATAAAAGAAGCAAGTTTCGAAAATAACAATCATAGTTTCAAAACAGCCATCAAAACACTTAAATATAAGCAAAAATAATTAAAGATTAAGTTTGAATTCAAAAATGACTCTTCAAGTAATTTTCCTTCCTTTTGCCACGATATTCTTCTGGTTATTGGGCTTTGACCTTGATCAAACAAATGGATAATGATAATGTGATCCATTTACCTAATTAAAAACCTCGTTATTGGAAAAATCATTGGGACAAGCCCAAGAGGAGGAAAAAAGAGTAGCAATGAGTCACTTGTCCATTTGTTGACCTTCTTAAGAATGTATCAAAACCAATGAGATTCGGATAACATATTATCTGTTCATGCTCAAGTGATTTAAATGATTCCAAAAAGTGTTTAAGTAATCCTCTAGATGCATTATTGAATTTCCTGGCTCTAGAACAAGCCATTAGTCCAATTGGTGTCACTAGAACTTCCTCAGCTACAAGCTCATTTCCTTTTGGATCAAGCTCCAAGTCCTTAGTGCTGTCCATTCTAGAATAAACTGCCACCAAGATGTAGAGATTACCTCGCTAGGTTGGGAATGGTCTCGTGAAACCAATTCCCCAACAATCAAAAACTTCTATCTCCAAGATGTAATTGAATGAAATTTCATTTCTTCGACCAATATTACCCCTTCATTGGCTTAAGTCACGACTAGAAACATATTATGCATGTGCGTCGCAGAAAAGTGAAGGCCACAAGTCCAGCTTGAAGAATTTTTGTCGCAGTTTTGAATGAAGAAAAATGACCCGCATAATATGAACCATGACAATGAAAAAGTATTCCGGTAACTTTCGATTCGGGAACATATCTCCGATAAAGATCATTAGTGCATCACTTGTAAATATAAGGTTTATTCCAAAGGTATTGACAAGTAATTTGCATAACCGGTGAAATTAGGTGGTTCTAATTCAACACAAAAGTAATTTGTGAAATTCTCGTACCAAGGTAAATGGTTGACAACACTAACTTAAAATTTTTTTTGTCGCAATTTTTGATTAGTGACATGCTATAAACATTTTCCTTGGGAAGCCTATCATTAATAGGAAGATCATCTTCAATTTGTAGTCTTGAGAGATGGTAAGCGATATTATTCTTGATTCCTTTCTTATCTTTGATTTCCAAGTCGAATTCTTGCAATAGGAGAATCCATCTCAGTATTCGTGGTTTAGCATCCTTGTTCGACAACAAATACCTCAGGACAGCATGATCAGAGTGAACAATCACCTTGGAACCTACCAAATATGATCGAAATTTCTTAAAGGAAAAAACTATGACTAAAAGTTTTTTTTTCTATTGTGGCGTACCTTGTATGCATTTGGTCCAAAGTCCTACTAGAATAGTAGATAACGTGAAGTTTCTTGTGTTTTCATTGTCCACAACAAAATCACTCGCAACACACATGACTTCGAAAGATAGTTCCTAATATGGTGACTGGACAATGGGAGCTGTGATGACTGCTTTTTTGAGTGTCATGAAATATTTATGACATTCATCATTGAAGTCAAAGGGGACATCCTTGCATAGTAGTTGCATGAGAGGTCTAGCTATATGCAGAAAATTCTTAATGAATATTTTGTAGAATCCTGCATATCTCAAGAAACTTTGGATATCTCTCACGAATTTTGGTGATTGTAAACTTGTCAAAACTTTGATATTTTCCTTATCAACCTCATTTTGACTGGTTCAATACAGGGAAGTCATACTTGAAGTTCTCCTACCACAGACTTCATCTTGCCATACTTTTTTTCCTGAACCCTGTTATTTCTTCAAGATGGGAACATGATCATTGTGTTTGGTCTCTGGTGAGATGTATTCGAGTGTCTCCTTTCTTTACTTGCATCACTACTCCTTCCTACATCATCTACGATTTCAATGGAAGTATCGTCGGCTAGGAGTATGTCTTCATACTGATGGTGGACTATTGTGGGTTTTGATCATCAGTCATTGCGGTGATCTTTTTCTTTCGACCTTGCCACTCAATTCGTGCTAACTCGTTGTTGTCTAGATTCAGTAAAATAGAAGAACCTTGGCTTATTCTTTGCATGCACCTGAAACAATCACAAAAGCAAGTTAGTTAACTAAAAATAAAAGAAAAATAAAATTCATAGACTAAATGTAAACCAAAAACTCAAAGGCACTCATAATTGATCCCCAATAATGGCACAAAAAATTTGTTATCTAGAGGTTTTACCCTATAATAATGTCGCAAGTGCACATTGATATTCGTAGTAGTGTAATCGGGATCGAATCAAAAAAGACCAGCAAAATACACTATGAATTATGATTGGTTCAAACTAAGCTAAGATGCAAAAGAGTTATCGTGAAACTTGGTATAAAAGCAATGTAAAATTCAATTAAATAAAGCATTGAGTGATGAGAATTATTTTAGGAAATCATAATAATAAATGGAAAACTTAATAGGAATGAGTTATGAACCCTTCTACAACTCAAATTATGAATGTAAAATTACCTCGTTGTCGCGTGTAATAACCATCTATGCAATGAAAACTCTTAACAACTAAACTGTCGTTTGTCAATAGAAATCTTTGCTTGCTGTGAGATCCTATTTTGATATGTTTACAAAGTGCAATAATATCAACTGTCGTTGGCTAAGGAAACATTCCCCATCAAGGATAGATCCATCAATTTTAACAATACTTTTGGTGTCACCATAAGATTGATTAAAGGGCATAGCTTAGTTGGCCAAACTTGACAAAGCATGAAGAACAATCCTAGATAAAAAAAATATATGATCAATTCCCAATCAACCTAGAAAAGATCTACTCACACATGCACATAGAATACATAAATAGAAATAGATGAAGAAATCATAATAAAACCGCGAAAGAGTAATAAAAGAGTTAGGAGAAATCTCTCCACCAAGTAGAAATCTAAATAACACCTTAAACTAAGATTTACTGAGTTTTTTTGTCTCTGCTTGGCTCTGTAACCAAGACGTTTTATTTATACAACAAAAAGAATCCCTAAAAGTGAAAAATGGAAAATTTTGTAATTCACATACCGATCAGCTACTAGTGTGTACCGATCATTTTTTCATCTTGGATACCGATTGGTTATACATTTGTACCTATCGGTCTTTGTTTTCATTCCTTTCTTCACTTGATGATGTAATGCTCCAATTCCATTCCAAAGCCCCCCTTTTGACTCCAGCAAGTATGAATAACTAAAATGATACAAAAGCACCAAAAACTATCTTGTTCTTATAGAAAAGACTCAAGACTCAGTGTTAAAAATACTAAAAATCAAGAGAAATAGGGGTTAACACCAACCACCATAGGACATGTTAGGAGTTTCCTTGGTCTGGCTAGCTTCTATAGAATAATTTTGCAGGATTTCAGTACCATAGCTGCCCCACTAACCTCTATGATGGAGAAGGACATTGCATTCAAATGGGGACAAGCGCAGGAGGACGCATTCAAAAATCTCAAAGATAGCTTAACACATGCGCCAATTTTGGTACTCCCAAACTTTGATCGAATGTGATGCATTTGGAACAGGCAAATGAGCGTTTTTAACTCATGGAGGAAAATCAGTTGCCTATTTCAGCGAGAAACTCAATGGAGCCTCCCTTAACTATCTTACATATGAAAAGAAACTCTATGAATTGGTAAGGTCTCTAGATTAGCAACATTATTTATCATCAAAAGAGTTTATTATTCTTACAGATCATGAGACACTCAAGCATCTGAGGAGTCAAACCACAAATAAGAAAAGACACGCCAAGTGGCTTAAATTCATACAGAAATTTTCGTATGTAATCAAATACAAGAAAGGTAAGAAAAATATTGTAGTTGATGCCTTATCAAGAAGATATACACTAATCGGTACCATGGAGGCAAATATAATGGGATTTGAGCATATCAAGGAATTGTACAAAGCTGACCCAAATTTTCAAAAAGCCTTCAAGGAAATAAGCAAAGCAGCCTATAGTGAATTTTATAAACAAGATGTATTCCTATTTAGGGACAAGAGGTTTTGCATTCCCCACATGAGAAAGTTACTAATCAGAGAAGCACATGGAGGAGGGTGCATATGACACTTTGGCCTACACAAGACTATAAGTGTGCTCATGGATCATTTATATTGGGCACATATGAAGAGAGACGTGGAGAGGTTATGTGCCGCGTGCATCATTTGCTTATAGAAAAATTCTAGGTCACATCCTTATGGTTTATATATGCCTTTGCCTATTCCTAACCTACCATGGGTAGACATTTCTATGGAATTTATTTTAGGTTTACCTAATTGTCACCCACAAGGATTCTATCTTTGTAGTTCTCGACATTTTCTCTAAGATTGTTCATTTCATCCCTTGCAACAAGACTAATGATGCCACTCAAACTATTGACCGCTTCTTCAAGGAAGTAGTAAGTTTACAAGGAATGCCTAGAACCATCGTTTCAGATTGTGACAACAAGTTCTTGAGTCATTTCTACAAACGCTATGGAAAAGTTGGGAACTAAACTTCTTTTCTCGAATACTTGTCACCCACAGACAGACTGCCAAACAGTGGTAGTAAATCATACACTTTCAACTCTACTGAGAGCCACAGTTGGTAAGAATTTAAGAAATTGATTGTCTTGCTTGCCTTACATTGACTTTGCATATAATCATACTAAGCATTCAACTACCAAGTTATCCCATTTGAAATTATCTATGGAATCAATCCCTTGACTCCATTCCATCTCTCAACATTACCTCTAGATATTTATTCTAGTACATCAAGTGAAACAAAGGCAGAATTTGTGAGGAAATTGGACCAGCGGGTCAAAGACAATCTAGAGAAGAAAACAGACAAATACAAATAGCAAGCTGAAAAGGGCCGAAATGAGATCATATTTGAACCAAGATAATGAGTCTGGTTGCACACGTACATGAATGATTTCCCAACCACATGAAGTCCAAGCTTTCACCACAAGAGACAGACAATTTCGGATCTTAGAACGAGTCAACGACAACGCTTACAAGCTTGAGCTACTATGTGAGTTAAACATTTCTCCAACCTTAAGTGTTGCTAATTTAGCTCCTTTTAATGAAAATAAACCAATTCTGAGGTCATAACCTTCTCCAGAGAGAGAGAGAACGATGAGGACATCGAAGCAAGCTTGTTTGAAGATGAAGAAGAAGTTAACATGCCAATCATGAGGCTAACACCAAGGACGAGATCAGGAAAAAGAACTTAAGAGAGGAGTTTAGCAAGTCATTGGAAAGCTTACACATCCTCATTGAGCTTGAAGAACTGAAAGGAAAACTGCTCACAAAAGAAATCACTCAAGAGACTCCACTAGGTCCACAAGAAGAATCAAGCTTCTCAAAGCATTAAGACTTAGAGGAAGAGAACACCAATGATTATACTGATCCTAAGACACTTCATGAACCCAAACTCAAAAAAGATCACATGAATACTTGCTTGCAACTCAAGAATCAAGATATGTTTTTCTTACCGGTTTTACAAGGATGGGCAGAAGCTGCTTTGATTATTATCTCAACTAAGGAGATTTCAAGGGTTCTAAAAACTTAGAAGATCTTCTAAGAATAGATTCCTACAAGAAAATATTTGAATATAAATTCTTCACAACTTTCCTTTCTCTATTTTGCAACTTTTTTTTCCATTTTTCATTTTAGTACCTTTTTCGTTTTTATTTTAGAACAAGTCTTTGTATTTTATTTTTTTGTTATTTTCAGCCTAGAAGCTTCAGATGCTGGACTGTTTAATAAAGTCCCTTCTCAGTTTTGTAATCACGTTTTTGAATCAATAAAATACCTCTTTTCTTTTGACAAAGAACATTAGCCGACTCTCTCTTGATTTATGTGTGAATCCCTGTGAATCGAGTGTCTTCAGACTCATCACGAATCGTTTCATAGATTTGTGTGGCATCTCTCACTTCTCTTTTGCAATAATGTTCATCATCCATCACCTTGTTTCTTCTAAGGAGAGCCATACGACCAACTAACAGATTCACCATCAATCCACTCACTGTAAGAACAATATCCATGTTCCTACATCAGCTTTATAAGAGAGCTCGACAGCAGAAGATTCTAGGCCAAACAATAAAAATAAGGAAAGCATAAAAACAAAAGACACTTCTTGACTCAAAGGCTGGAACGCTGAAAAAAAGAAAAACTACATAACAACAAAAAGGAAAAATCCTGCAAAAAAAAAGAAACTTGTAAGTATAACCAATAATTCAAACACTCACCTTGCAGAATTCATGGCTCTTCACTAATAGCTTGATTCCCCTTCAAATTTTCTTAGAGATGATAAACAAAACTTTGTCTTTGTGTCCTTACAAAACCGGTAAGAAAAAAGTCATGCAAGACTTGAGTTGCAAGCAAGAAGTATCTTGTAATTACTTGTTAGGCTTGACATTTTGATGCCTTATAGAGGCTGTAGAGATAGCATCTTGAGCATTCTCAAAGACTTGAATTGATGAAAAGCTTAAACTGCTTGTTGCCTCTATTAGTATCTCTTGAGTAATCTCCTTTATAAGCAGTTTTCCTTCGAGTTCTTCATGCTCCATTAGTGTAATTAAACTCTCCACAGACTTGTTGTGGTCCTCTCTTAACCTCTTGGTTCCAGACCTGGTTCTTAGAGTTCTTCTCATATGTGGAATGGCGATGGCATTCTCCTCGAATCCGGGTGAGTTAGCATTGATATCCTCATCATGATCCAACGTTGTTGAGGCAGAGAAACTGTTTATGTTATCACCAACTACCTGTCTCCACATTATTACAACAGCTCCAGCATCAAACCGTTGTAAAGGACCTGCCATGATTTGATCGAAAACCTGCTGCAAAGCATTATTTCGCCCAGCTAATCAGCCAACTGTTCTGCGAAGAGGCCTCTGATACTCTAAAATTTCTTCCCACTCAAAATTCTCTATTAAATCTCTCCTTTTTATGTTTATAAGCCTGGTCATGGTAAAGAATAGTCGAACATGTACCAAGTAGCTAATCTGTTACTAAATTTAGTACGCCAAAAGTTTGCGGCTAGTTGGAAAACATGGACTATAGTTGGAAAATATTTCATTGCTGCTATCAAGTCATTTTTCGAGAAAGGTTTTCTTCCTAAGGGGGTCAATGCAACAATTCAAGAGGCTAGGACAATAAGAGATTACCGTCCTATCTCTTGCTGCAACGTCATATACAAGGTGATATCGAAGATTATTGCAAATAGACTCAAGACACTCTTACCTAACTTTATTTTTGCAAACAAATCCGCGTTCATTAAAGATCGATTATTGATGGAGAACATCCTACTTGCTACTGAGATAGTAAAGGATTATCACCAAGAATCGATCTCTCCTTGCTACTCCATGAAGATAGATATTTCTAGGGCTTTCGATTCAATCCAATTAGGTTTTTTACTGAATGTTCTAACGGCTTTGAATTTTCTGGAGAAGTTTATCATTGGATTAAGTTTGTATATCAACAGCCTTTTTCAGTCCAAGTAAATGGTGAGTTAGCGGGTTTTTTCAGAAGTGAAAGGGGTCTTCGACAAAGTTGTTCACTTTCTCCCTATCTTTTCGTAATATTTATGAATGGTTTTTCTAAGATCTTGGAAAAAGCTGCAGTGGAGAGGAAATTCGGGTATCACCCTTAGTGTAAGAATATTCAATTGACACACTTATGTTTGTGGACGACTTGAGGATTTTTGTGGATGGACATGAGAAGTCGGTTGAAGGTATTCTTAGAATATTTGATGAGTTTACTATTATTTCAGGGCTGAAGATAAGTGTTGATAAATTAACTCTATACATGGCTGGTGTATCAATGGATAAGAGTTCTTAAATCTTACAACATTTTCCTTTCTCTCAATGTCAACTACCGGTAAGGTACTTGAGTCTACCTCTTCTTACTAAGCAAATGACTAAGGTTGATTACTCTCCTCTATTAGAGAAGCTGAGGACGAGAATATCCTCGTGGACTGCACGTCACCTCTTATATGCAGGTAGATTACAACTCCTAAGTTCAGTTATCACATGAATAATAAACTTTTGGATTTCGGCATATCGACTTGCTAATGGTTTTATTCAGGAGATATATCAGATCTATTATGCATTTCTTTGGTCTGGACCTGAGTTGAGTACGAAAAAAGCTAAGGTTAGATGGCTGGATGTTTGTCATCCTAAGTTTGAAGGAGGCTTGGAGCTTCCATCGTTGAAAGAGGCTAATAAGATAAGTTGTCTAAAGCTTCTATGGAGATTATTGTCAAGGCCTGATTCATTGTGGGTTTGGTTGATTTCAGACACCATTCCTAGGCAGCAATCTCTTTGGATGGTGAAGGAAAACACAAGCATGGGATCTTGGATGTGGAGAAAGATTTTGAATTATAGAGGCATAGTAAAGTAGTTTTACAATATTGAAGTTCGAAATGGTAGTAAGGTCTCGTTTTGTTTTTATAATTGGAGTGAGCTGGGTTATTTACCTGATATTACTGGGAGTAGAAGTTTTCATCGGCGACGGTTTTGAGAGTCTCTAAGGTTTCTATGGTTTCTGGGTTGGAGGTTGGGGTTTTTCCACTGATGTCAGGGTTGGTTTCGAGTACTAGTTCAGAGGTTGTGGTTTCTGGTTCTGTTGGGTCAGTGGTTCTGCAACCATTGAACTCTGTTTCAACGAAGGATTTATTGAGTGGTTTGGAGTCTCATGGTTTGGGTCTTGTGGAGGTTTCAACAGTTGAAAACAATTGTGTCTCTGGTTCAGAGAGTTTTGTGGTGGTAGGGGGGTCCTCTATTTTTGCAAGAGAAGCTGTTTTGGGTTCTGATGGTGTGATTTCTGCTCTGTTGCCACCAAAGGTTGCGGTTTCGGATGGTGCAGTTTTAGGTTCTATTGGCTCGGTGATTCTCCGAGCTTCGACATCTATCTCAACGAAGTAGTAATTGTCTGTGAAGAATTGTGTTTTGGAAAATCATGTTTCGGGTCATGAGGTCTTTGTTAATATTTGAATATATTTTCTGATACGAGAAATGCTACATTCATAGCTCCACCTGCAACGGTGGCTAGGAAATCGTATCTGCAAGTGGTTCAGAAAAAACCGATATTGGTAAAACATGATCTGATGGTTTCAGTGGAAGATGGTAATCAAACTATCATGGTTCCTGACGATATAATTAATGATCAAGCACCTCTTTGGGAAGATCTGATTATTGGGAAATTCCCAGAAGCATCTCGTCACATTGCAAAAGTTCACATAATTGTGAATAAAATCTGGTCCTATGGAAATAAGTCTATCAAAATTGACGTTTTTGTGGTGAACTCTTCTACCATAAAATTTTGTATTCGAGACAGAGTGATAAGAGACAGAGTTTTAAGAAGAGGCATGTGGAATATTGTCGATAAAACAATGATGGTTTCTAAGTATAGACCTATTGTCGAAGAAGAACAATCAGCTCTCTGTTCCATGCCTCTTTGGGTTACTCTTAAGGACATTCCTTCTTTGTTCTTCCCTTGAAAGGGATTAGGTTTCCTGGCAAGCGCAGTTGGGGAGCCTAAGCGACTTCATCTAGACATAGAGTTATGCATGAATTTTGATGAGGTTAAGGTCTTTGTCGATGAGGATTTAACAAAACCATAGCCATACACTTTTCGTTTTAAGACAAAGCAGGGGGTAACTTCTGAAGTTTTTATTATCACACATGGCTACCTTCTAAGTGTAATGTCTGTTTCAAATGGGGTCATCCTAGGGACGCTTGTCGAGCTAAGGAAAATTCCAAGGTTTCCATACCTAGAATACTCAAGTGAGTAGAGTCATGTCATCAATCAACAGGGGTAAAATCCGCTTCTATTCCAGTTGTTCAGGCTTGTGCTACCATTATGAATTCTACAACAACTATAAATAGATCTAAGCCAAATCAAGTTTTGTCACATATTGTATGTGAAGGTGCAGATGTGGATGACTGAAATATTGAACCTCTAGGTGTTTTAGTGGCGGATGTAACTTCTATGCTGCTTCACAGAATGATCCATCGGTAAGGCTATCATAAATCAATAAACCCAAAATCAATGGAATCACAAATTCGACTCAGGTGCCTCATGTGCAGGCTCAGTTCTCGGGTGCTATAAAAGGAGATGCAAAATGTGATGCAAGTTCAAGGTCAGAAAAGGATGGCTGGTCAGTAGTTTCACCAGGAAAATGAAATCATTTAGGGGGTAAGTCTCTTCCTATTCAAGGTTTAGTTGGGTTGTCTTCTCGTTTTTTAGTTCTTGATTTGGAGGAGGTCACTATGGACAGCCAAGAAGAAATTTGGGATAAACAGTTAGAAAGTATAGAGACTGAATTAAGGTGGGTGACGAAATTGAAGAAGAAGAAATTTGTCACCTTGATAGGAGAGAAAAGATGAACTTAGTGAAATATCTCTTCGGCAATCCCTGCTTTGAAAATCAAAAAGCATAAATAAAAATAAATCAGCGGTTGTTAACCTCAATACGAAGGAGTCTATGCCTAGTGTTAGGGGAAGAAAGTCCACCAAAAAGGAATTAATATGTCAGGTTTTTTCTGGAACATTAGAGGACTCAACAAATCATCTAAGCATTCGGTTGTTAGGAGCTGGGTAAATTCTAGAGAGTTTCAGTTCGGGTGTATTTTGGAAACGAAAGTAAAGAAAGGTAGAGTGAGTAGTATTGGTTCTTCTATTTTTGGAGTTTGGTTTATTTTATCTAACTATGAGTTAAGCCGGTTAGGACTAATCTGGGTTGTTTGGAATCCTCGTGTTTGACTTTCTCCATTTTTCAAGAGTGGTCAATTGATTACTTGATCAATAATGCTGGAGGATAGAGAGGAGAAATTTTTTTGCTCTTTTATCTATGCTTCAAATTTTGTGGAAGAGCGTAGAGAGCTTTGGAATGATCTGAGAGATCACCATAACTTTTCAATTATTTAGAAGAAACTTTGGATCTGCAAGGGGCATTTTAACAAAATTTTAAGAGTAGAAGAGCATTCAAGTTTCAAGGATTCACCTATTTTTTCTTCAGGTATGCGTGACTTCCAAGAGCTGTCAATAATCTGTTCTTTCGAGGTTATGGCTTATCATTAACCTTTGTTCACTTGGTGCAATAAACTAAGTGATGGTTTAATCTCGAAAAAGCTGGATAGATTTCTAAAGAATGATCAATGGGATCTTAGTTTTCCTTGGGCTTACTGTGTTTTTGAGGTGGGTGGATGCTCGGATCATCTAAGAGGTAGAATTCATCTTGATGATAAATTACAAATCACAAAGAAGCCTTTTTAAATTTATAAACTCGTTGATGGAGTTAGAGGAGTTTTTGCCGATGGTGGGAGAAGTTTGGGGTGGAACTCAACCTATTTTCTCTTGACTTTGTCTCTTTATTGTTTTTCAAAGAAGTTAAAAGAGGTTAAGCCATTACTAAGAGGATTAAAAAAACAACGACCGGGTAATCTATCCCGGAAGGCGGCAGAAGCCTACATATATTTGTGTGAGAAGCAAGGTCTGAATTATGCATTACCAATGCCTCATCATTTGGAAGAATAAAATCAGGCGTATCGTAGATGGAGTCATGTTGCAAGGCTTAAAGAGATTTTTCTAAAGTAGAGATCAAAGCTACACCGGTTGAGTATTGGTGATCAAAATAATAAAGCTTTCCATAATACGGCTGCTGTTCGTAAAGCGAAAAATACCATTCGAGAGATAAGTGTAGAGATGAGAGTGTAGTGGCGGACAGTCAGAAGTTAAAGGATGAGGCTGAAGGGTTTTTCCGGGAGTTTCTGCAATTTATCCCCGATGACTATGAGGGAATGTCGATAGAAAAGCTTCAAGAGCTGATTACGAACAGGTGCTCCGAGGGGAAAAAATACATTCTAGTCGTGAGAGCTTCAGATGAGGAAATCAGATGTGTTGTTTTCAATGCAGATTTTATAAGAAGGTTTGGCCGCTAATCAGTTAGGAGTTTGCCATTTATGTCCAGTCTTTCTTCGTTAAACGTTTTCTGCCAAAAGGAATGAATTCAACTATTTTAGCCCTCATACCAAAGAAATGTTCAGCTTCGGAAATGAAGGAATATAGGCATATATCTTGTTGTAACGTGATTTATAAGGTTATCTCGATGATTATGGTAAAAAAATTGAAAGGTATTCTCCCGCATCTCATTTCACTTAATCAATCCACTTTGTGAAGGATAGGTTGTTAATTGAGAATTTGCTGCTTGCTACGGAGTTAGTAAAAGACTATGATAAGGACTCAATATCTTCTCGATGTGCTATGAAGATTGATATATCGAAAGCGTTTGACTCAGTTCAATGGTCTTTTTACTAAATGCTCTGAAAGCTATTGATTTTCTGGATGAATTCATACATTGGATTTCTATTTAAATTACAACAACCTCATTCTCGGTTCAAGTAAACGGTGAGCTGGATGGTTATTTCCTGAGTAAACAAAGACTGCGACAAGGCTGCTGTTTGTCGCCTTATCTTTTTGTTATTGCCATGAATGTGCTATTAAAATTATTAGATAAAGCAGCCAGTGCTAGACAGACAGGTAATCACCCGAAGTGTAAAAACATTGGATTAACGTACCTAAGTTTTGCAGATGATATATTGGTGTTTACAGATGGAAAAATTCGATCGGTAGAAGGGATAGTCTCAGTATTCAAAATTTTTGCTAAGCTATCGGGGATGAGAATTAGCTTGGAAAAATCAAGCGACATAGAATAAGATTAGTCAGTGGTTTGTTTTCTCTTTTGGGAATTTGTCAATTAGATACTTGGGATTACCATTGTTGACTAAGAGGATGACATCGAATGATTACCTGCATTTGCTAGAATCAATAAAGAACTGTATAAGTTCATGATCTGCAAGGTTCTTATCTATAACAAGAAGGATGCAGCTCATTACCTCTGTTTTGATGAGCATATCGAATTTTTGGTTATCCGATTTTTGTCTTTCCAAGGCTTGTATAAGAGAGATTGAAAAACTATGTTCTTCTTTCCTTTGGTCAGGTCCTGTTTTGAACTCAAAGAAAGCAAAAATAAGTTGAGAGTACATTTGTAAGCCTAATAATGAAGGTGGACTAGGCATAAGACCGTTGTAGGAGGTAAATACTTTGTTTTGTCTAAGATTGATATAGCGTGTAATCTTTTCGTATTCCTCGCTATGGGTAAAGTGGGTTCAAGTATACTTGATACAGAAGAATTCATTTTGGTCTATTTGTAAGGATGCTATGTGGGGTTCTTTGATGTAGAGTAAAATTCTAAAAGACTGTCTGCTAGCTCGTCCATTATACAAAGTGGATATTCAAAATGGCGAGTCAACATCTCTTTGGTTCGATAATTGGTCAAATTGAGCTGTTTGTATGACAAGCTTGGTATGCGAGGTGTAATTGATCTGGGAATCTTGCTGGAAGATTCAGTGGCTTCAGCCTTGACGTCTAGAAGGCGACATCGTCATCGGATAGACTTCCTTCAAAAGGTAGAATCATCAGTAGAGGATAAACGAAACAGGTCTACACCGAATATAAGGGATATAGTGTTTTGGCGATATAAGGGAGATAAGTACACATATTTTTTCAGTACAAATCACACTTGGCAGATAACTCGTCAAACATTCTCAAATGTTAACTGATCAAAAGGAGTTTGATTCAAGCATGCAACGCCAAAATATTCAGCTTTTACGTGGCTGTCTATTCATAATCGTCTAGCAACAGGGGATCGTATGGTTACTTGGAATGTTGGGGCAAATATATCATGTATTTTCTGTGTGATCATTTAGAGTCAAGATAACATCTATTTTTTCTTGTTTTTATTCTGGAAAGGTTTGGAAATATTTAGTACAAGGCCTTATGATGAATAGAATTAGAACAAATTGGACAAGCATGCTCAACCTAATTTCAGATACAAGACTTGACAGGTTAACTCTGTTCTTAACTCGTTATACGTTTCAGACAGTCATTCATAGTATTTGGAGGGAAAGAAATGCATGATGTCATGGAGAACCACCTAACTTATGCTTCGTCATGGAGAACCACCTAACTTATGCTTCGTCATTACCAAGAGGATTGACAAACAAATAAGAAAGTGCTGCAGCACGCTTCATGATCGAAAAATGGAGGGAATTCTTCAACATTGGTTTGCTTCTAGGAGTTAATCGGCTTCAACACTCAGCTTTAATCAATGTTTCATCAGCCATATTCAGCCAGATTGTAATTTTTATCGATTTTCTCAACTCTTTCGAAAGTGGAATGTACTTTTTTCCCAAATATTAGTTTTGTCCCAAATAAGTTTTCAGTATTGAGTTTTAACGAGGTAAACACTTTCGATGTTTAGCAATAGAGCTCTTCTTTTGTTCTATTTTTCAAACATTGTTGCACTTGTTGTAAAAAGTTTTCATTGAATCTAATTTAACATAATATTAAAAAACAAATTATAGTATTTACACATCAAAACCAATATTTGTATTTTGAATAGAAAATTGTAAACAGAAATTAAAATAAACAATCTAAAAGTACTTTAGGTAAATTAAGGAAGGACAAATATCAATCTCTCATATTACCAACTGGATAAAGAAATTCAAATAAATAGTATTAAAATTTAAATTATATAAAACATTTTCCTAATTGAAGAAGGAAACTGAAATAAGCAATAATTTTTCTTTTATTAAATTATAATACATGTCGCTATCTAATCGATCCATTACCTTGTAGTGATCATGTTAATAAGAATTTTATCATATATCAAAAAGATTTGGGAGTGTATAAAGTTTATATAATAGAATTCGGGGAAATATTTTGACTGGTAAAATATTTATGAAATTACATTAAAACGTCTTTTGCATGATTGTACATATTGAAACAAATTTAGTGTCGTCACATACCTTTGACATTTTTTGTCAAAAGCAAAAAGTTTGTGATTTCAACAATTTAAGATGTCATTTGTAGCGATGACTTTAATTCAACAATATAGTTTTCCTAAAGAAGCTCTTCAACGACCATATTTAGAAAAACACATTAATCTACTTAATATTGAAAATTATGAATACAGATTGATCACTAATTATGTCTAGTTCCCTAATGATTGTTTGACCCAAAAAAACAAGTTCCCTGAGGAGTTGTTTGCCCCCAAGCTACGGTAATTAATCAATAAGGCCTATATTCTTTAACAGGCCAGGCCTTAAATAGATGGATCCGAGAAATTATTCTAGCCTTTAGCTAGAGGCAATCATAAAAGCATACAAAACTAGAAAAAGACAAACATTGCGTCTTCATCCATCTCATGCTTTGCCTTCCCAAGACGAAACAGAAGGCCTCCAAGAAAATAAGACCTCGTATTAGAACAGAATCTGACTTGTTAAATTGCTTCGGGCAACCTTCGACATTATCTATATATGTATACACTTATATGTTTGTGCTTTTGTATAATAATTCCTTCTTCCCATCATGTCATTGAGTCTGCCTATAACACAGGCCGATGGTGCACCCAATGGAGTCTTTAGGACTTTTGGTCTTTACTGGTGCTACCATTGTCATCGTACGGTCAGGATTGCATCCTCTAACCTATCAGAGATCGCGTGTCCTCGATGCTTACGGCAGTTTGTCGTCGAGATTGAGACTAGACGGCCTCGATTTTCTTTCAATCAAGCTGCTCCACCTTTTGATGCTTCTCCTGAGGCTCGTCTTCTCGAAGCTTTATCGCTCATGTTTGATCCTCCAATCACAGGTGGGTTTGGTGCAGACCCATTTTTTAGAGCAAGATCAAGAAATATCTTGGAACCCGACCCAATTCTTACAGCAAGATCAAGAAACATATTGGAACCCGAATCAAGACCATGGCCGCACCATCGACGCCGCCATAGCCTTGGCAATGTTAACAATGGCGGTTTACCTCTACCAAGAAGAACATATGTAATTCTCCGACCCATTGATTCAACTAATCAACTTGGAAACATGATTGAGCAACCAAATACTGCAGCACCCCGGCCATTGAACCCACATGATTTCTTTACTGGAACATCAGGCTTAGAACAGCTGATCGAACAGCTAACACAAGATGATAGGCCTGGACCACCACCTGCATCAGAACCCACCATTAATGCACTACCAACTGTGAAGATTACACCACAACATCTAACCAACGACATGTCCCAATGCACAGTGTGCATGGAAGAATTCATTGTTGGTGGGGAAGCTACAGAACTACCGTGTAAACATATTTACCATAACAATTGTATAGTCCCATGGCTTAGGCTTCACAATTCTTGTCCTATCTGCCGCCGTGACCTGCCATTACCTGTTAACAACGTTGCTGATTCTCAGGAAAGTGGCCATTCTGTGAGAGAAGACATACCTGAAAGAAGGAGATCGATGTGGACGCAGCTTGGGAACTTTTGGCCCTTTAGGGCAAGGTCCCAAAGGGTTAGTCCAGAAGAAACAACACAGCGGAACCCTCGAGGTAACAGGAGCTAAATCTGAATATTTCAGAGGCAACCATGTTTCTGACAATGGAGTCACTATAATTCAAGAAATATCAATTGTGACTATTAATATGTATGAACGCTGTATGAAATTGTCTATTTTTATATACCTATGTATTTAATAAACTCAAAAGTCTTTCCGGCTTCAACAGTGTGATACATAGGACAAGCTAATGATTTAGGAGTGTTTTGCGACACTTCTTAATTAACCTAACATACTACTAAGCCAGGATATCGACCCACAAGGAAACACTAACCAACACAATAAAATGCATATCATGATTGCAAAATATGGTATTTGCTTTTGTAAAGTTCAAAAATAAATAAAGGCGGGAAAATCTAAAAATGGTTTGAATTCGAATAAAGAAAATCGAACCCTGGAAAAATGGTAATTGAGTAGGGCGATCAATTGATAACTAGTAGAGCTTAATATATTTTCATTAGATAATTTTTCGGTTTTAGATCACTAATCTAAACTAATCTATTTCTGTGGTATTATTTTCTTAACTAATCATTCAATAATCAATAATTTCTGTTACCTATCAAATGATCAATGAACATTACTATCAAGTCTAAATAACCACTAAACATCATAATAAACTATTTCCATAAGTTAAGAATCTAAAATCTTAATAATTTTGATTCCAATATTTCATCAAACACCTTTCGAGCATAAAATTGCCTAAGTACTAAATCAACGAGATCAATGTTAATCTAGCCTTAATAACACATACTAAAAACTGATCTATCATGTTCCAAGTATAAACTCTACTAATCAACCTCTAATCACCGTAGATCTACCATTTTCCAAGAGTTCTAAAAAGACTACTTACTAATATTCATGTTAGCACAAAGCAACAAGAATTATCTTTGGTTAATCATGATTTTTTGGTGAATAGTTGAAAGATTTAAGAAAAAAAAACTTAAATAGATAACTTGAATGATTAAAAAATATACAATGTTCTTGAGAGAATCTTAAGAGTGGCTAAGAAAATCCCTGAAACATAAATTAGGTTTAGAGAGTATTTATAAGAAGAAAAATAAAAGAGTTGGCCAACTCATATTAAACCGAGTCAAACCCACTACAATTTGGTCTCGCTGACATCATCAATTCGATACGTGTTGCCTCAAACCACTACGAGATGACGCTACACTTCCAGATTCTATGTGGGTTCTCCACCGATGGCATCTTACCGATACGTGTGACCTCTGAGTCATACCGACTTCTCCAAACTGCTGGATAATACCGCTGAACTGTGGCAACGACTTCACACCGCTACATGAAGATGCTACAATTCTGGATTTTTGTCAAAGTTGCATTGACGACGTCTCACCGCAGCAGGATCCCGATATCTCGTACCGGCTTCAACAAGTCGCAACATGTGACTGCTTTGCTCTCTGTAACCTCATCCAAACTCCTCTTTGATCATCCTATTTCCCATTTTCTCATCTTCTTGACCATTCCACTTCATAACCTATAAAGTATGAATGCATATGCAAATGTGCACCTAATGTCCTAAATGTGGAATGTAAATTCATGAAACTAATGCTAAATTGATCTTTAAAAACTCTTAAAAAAAAATATATCAACTCCCAAAACTTATCCATTGATTGTCCGTAAGTAAACAACAAGAGACGAGTCGAGAAAATTGTGTTAAAAATGGGGATTCAAAGCCACAAAGTTCAAATATAGATTCAATACGAAGTCCTTGAAAATAATTAAACAATGTACAACCCAACGCTTTACTCTTTCGTACTTTGCCACAATCATACCAATCCAACTCCCTAAAAATGCCCGAAACCAAAACTAACTTGCAATCAATCTCAAAACAACTCTTCACATTAAATTAACTTTCAATTGCAGTTTTTTAAACGAATCTCAGTCAAGTTCATTTGCCTAGGTAGGAAAAGGTACAAGAATTAAAAAGAGAGGGTGCAATTGTGTTTATGGCTTTTCTCTCAGAAAAAAGTAAATATGCAAGTCATTTCACAAAAGCAATGGAGAACGTGACCACTATATTCTACCCATTATCATGCTTTAGCCTATTGATCCATGTATAGCCCACGACTTGAACATTTTACTTCCCAATATCCTGATGTACTCAAACCATGAAACCCCACTCTTAGGAAAGTCTTAAACCGAGTTCTTTATTTTTTTTCTTCGCTAACTAGAGAATTTCTTTCATAACCAAAACACATGCTCATTTCTTTATTAATCTTCTTCATTTTTTTGGTGATCTCTCTTTCTTTTTAATATATTTTCAACTTAGAGAACTATCACTAATTTTCCTTTTCTTATTCTTACATGAGCATCTTTTCTTTTGTTAAGCATTCTCTAGTAGCTTTCATCTTTTACTAGACTCTTTCGGGCATTCCATATTTTCCTTGATTCTAATTACTCTTTCTCCATTGAGATCACTATCCAACCCTAAGCTATTATTACATTCTTAAATGAATGGAAGAGAGGACATGTCGATCACCTTCTCTAAAGATTTTTCAAATGTAAGAAACAAGAGACCTCACTCAAGAAAAAATAATGCATGGTTCGAAAACAATGGCTAGAGTAAAGGTGGGGAAACCATCTTAAAGATGAAGATGATCATTCGAGTCAACAAGGGTGGTGAAAATGGATATCAGATAACTCGAATGTTTCTTTGAAAATCCATGAACAAGCATTTCATCTCCCTAAACAAGAATTTAAGATTCAAATTAAGCCAATTTAAAGAGAGTTTTTTAGGAAATCGAGTAAGGTTCGCAATCGTCGGGATTTTTGAAAAAGGAAAGGATCCAATTATGGATTTACCGGTTTTTCAAGGTTGAGATTATGCATTAAGTAACTATGATCGAGTGTTTTGATCTCAACAAAAATTTGAAATTTTACAAGGCTCATAATTATCCCCTATGCATATGCAAATGGAAACCTATATGCTTCTACACTCGATCCTAATAGTAAAATGAAAATGAAAACCTACATGAATTTTTTTGGTTTTTTCAAAAATTTTCAACCTTTATTTTTTTGTTTAAATGTGAAATTAATATTAATATGAGAAAGTTAATTACAAAAATTGTAGCTGAAATTTAGATTGGGATTACTTTAGGTTCGTGTGGCGTTCCATTGAATAAGAAGCCCACTAAGCTTATGTCCCTCCATGTAGTGTAGCAAGAAGATCCGGTCTTGTATGACTTTAGATATGAATCGAGCAAGATGAGCTTCATTGTTGCCTCTTTGACCATGTCATCTTCCATTCCTTTCCCTCCATAGATGGTATATGGTGAATTGCAATGCCATACGAAGAAAATTTTTGTCTAGCGTCCATAGTCGAGTTGATTGTAAGTGTCCGAACATTGTCGTCCAGTCCGGTGAGATTGTGTTTCTCCAGCTACCCTACTCCAAGTCACAAAAGAAACAGGACAAGCAAAATATAGGTGGTCGCGTGATTCATCCGGCTCCCCACATAATACACAGTCATGAGCTTGACCCTATGAACTTATATGTGTACCTGTTGAGAGTCGATCAAATACCGCTAGCCAAGTGATAAATGAGTACCTCGGTATTGCCTATGGAAACCAAACGAGTTTGTGCCAAGAAACTTCACTTCTAACCTTACGAATTTGATTCCGTGTGCGCCGAGCTGAGAAGTTTGCTCGACTGTCATCACGTGCATGTTGTCAAAAGGAGATATCCGGACCTTTCTGAATAGAGGAAACAGAGTGGAGATAAATCTCATCAATACTCAGCTAGTAGTGGTGTGATCGTCCTCTGCGGATACGCCAACCACTGTCCCTTATCGCATCATCTACCGTATCCCACAAACCAATGCCTAGATTCCTCGGCCCAGCATCTCCAAGTTGAGCATATAGCTTCCCATAAGGTAACCATACATCCCACCAGAAAAGTGTTGTTTACCCATTACCAACCCCCATTCGCATAAAACCTGAAGCTAAGCCACAAAGTTTAAGTAGTTTGCACCATATCTAAGACCCCAAAGTTGTGTCCCTTATACTCCAAAAAGAATGCTTTTTTAATAGATAAGCTCGAGTACAAGCCATCCACAGAGATCCCAAGGTTGTGAGTAATCTCCATATGAGACTAAGAGAGAAAACTCGAGACAAATCCTGCAGCCGACTTAATCCTAGTCCACCCTCCGACACTGGACAACAAAGATCATACCAAGAAACCTTAGCTTTGTTTTGACAATTAGGTGAGCCTCCCCATAAGAACCTGCCACATAACCCCCTCAATCTCATCCAAAAATCCATGAGGTAGTCTAAAAACCGAACACCAAAAGTTGGAGATACTCGAGATAATCGACTTTACGAGTTGAAGACGATCTGCGTATGCCAAACTTTTTGCAGCCCAAGCCAGCAGCCTAGTTCTAATTCGTTCAATAAGCGGCTCATAATTGAGACTTGTCATCGACTTAGTAGTAAGAGGTAATCCCAGATAACGAATCGAAAGCTCCTTGTTTTCCAATCCCTCTTATTGAGATGTGGTAATAGTTGTAGTCCTGTTCACACCACCCAAAAAAGATTGATTATTTCAAAGTATTGATATTTAGACAAGACATGAGACCAAACCGTTTGAAAATTTCAATAACACCGCTTATAGATTCTCATCTCCCATATGTGAAAACCAAAATATCGTCTAAAAATCTAAGATGAGTAACCACAACCTTTGTGCACTTTGGATGATACCCAAATACTCCATCACACGCAGCTTTATTTAGCATTCTCGACAACACATTGATAGCGATTACATAGAGATATGGGGATAGTGAGCAGCCTTGACAAAGGCCTCTATTGCTATTGAAAAAACCAGCAAGCTCACCGTTACTAGCAATAGTGAACGTAGTTTTCGACAAGCATTGATGAATCCAATGAATGAATTGGTCTGGTAATGACATAGCCTGTAAAGTCGATATAATAAATTCCATTTGATTGTATCGAAAGCCTTAGATATATTGAATTTACAAGCACACATACTCGATATTGAGTCCTTATGGTAGTCTTTAACCAGCTCAGTTGCCAACAACACATTTCCAAGTAACAATATATCCTTTACGAAAGCACTCTGAGTCCATTCAATCATATCGGATAAAGTACTCTTTAGCAGATAGGCTAAGATCTTAGATATGATCTTGTACATTTTATTACAGCAAGTTATAGGCCGATAATCTGACATACTTACTGGAGTATCATGCTTTGGAATCAATGTCAAAAGTTTTGAGTTAACACCTTTAGGCATGAACCCGAAAAAGAAGAATGAATGTATCGTTGTGATCAAATCTTTTCCCACCACTGTCCAACCTTGTCGGTAAAATTCAATAGGATACCCATCTGGTCCTGGGGCCTTGTCATTAGGTATTGAGAACACTACTTTTTTGATCTCCTGAGGTGACACAGGTCCAACCAAAGTTGTTGCTTCCAGAACTAAACATCGAAAGTCTACAAGATTTTTTCAGATATACCTTGGAGACACCTTCCGTTTCCAGGGGAGGCGGGTTGGGAATACAATAGAAGTGAGTAGCTGCTTCAATCTTAATATCCTCTGTTTCCATAAGAACTCTACCATCAGCCGCTAGGATCCGTCTAATTGCGTTTTTAGCAACTCTACTTTGATTTTTATGTGGAAAACCATTTGTTGTGATCCCTAGATGCCAGCCAAGTAACTCGAGAGTTCTGTTTATAAAACTTCTCCTCAACCTCTGCATAATGGTTCCAGATTAATGTTGCCTCCGAGACTTCCGCAAAAGTCTCTTGAGAAGCTGCATTGAGAGCATTGGTCTGCGCTACACACAGTCGCTCAAATGCCTGTTTAGATCTTACCATAAGACCATCATAAATGGTTTTGTTCAGATTACGAAGCGGGAAATTTAATGCCTTCATTTACCCATGAAACCGATGAAGAGCAATCCACAAGTGAAATAGAACATGTATAGTAGACTATTTTTTAGTAACAAGTGGGAGGAATTACGGAATCGACGCCATATACGTAAAAAACTTGAAAGGTTTTTGGATAAATGACACCACATTATCCATCTTGACACAACTACGGGTGTGATTCGATATGCCACACGTCTCGAAGGCAGCATGAGAGTGAGGAAACACAGAGCGCCATTCTCCATTTACCATCACCCGATCAAGCTTCTTACCAATAAGGTTCTCTACCTGACTATTCCACCATGTAAAATTCTCTCCAACAGCTGAGAGTTCAGCCATACCACAATTTGAAACAACATTTTGGAATTCCATCATGCCAGATTGATTGAGACGGTACTCTTGAAACTGTAAGTGCTCCTTAGACCTTAAGATCTCATTATAATCACCAAGAACGATCCATGGGATTGCCTGCCTAACCACTGTAGTTTCAATACGCTGCAACTTCTCCTAGAGATTCCGTCGATCATCCTGAAAGTTTGAGGCATATACATTAGAGCAGACAAACTTAAAACATGTGCTCAACCTCATGCCCACCGTTATGAGCTGTCCCCTTTTGGATATGAGAAAGACCTCCACATCCTCTGCCCAGATCATCCATATACGGTCCAAGCAATTAAATTCATAATTTGTAATCAAACTCCAACCCGAAAAAGATCCGCAAAAGCTGCCTTCACCCATTCCTTTACAATATAATGCTTACGTGGCTTATTAAATCCATGCATGTTTCATGCAAAAATAGATGACTATTATTTCTTCGCGTACTCTGTTAGATAATGTCCTTCTTATATAATATCGGTTTTCCTTTATGCTTTGGTCTTCCCGACTGTTTTGTTTCAATAATCGTCTCTACCTCCTTACTATACCACTCTTGGGTCAACCGACTAGTCAAGAATCTCCTCTTCTTCCGTATCACCTCCGTCAGGGAGTGAAGCTAACACTACAAATCCGGTAGGTGACTTTGACCCAAACCTAATGTTGTCAGCCTTCATCATTGACTTCACTGAGGAACACTTCGCAGACCTGATCACAAGAGACCATTCCTGCTCTGTTGTATCCGAATGTAGAGTATCCATAGAACCTAACTCCTTGTCAGTAGGAGTGTAAAGCTCTATGACAAGTGAGCCAGTTCGTTCCAATTCCAACATTAGGTTAGTCACAACCAATCGCGCATGACTTCTATAGACCTCCACATGTTTCCCACTTAATTCCCCTGTAATTCCTTCCATCTCCCATGTTTCCTTCATAGCCTTACCTCTGTTCTCAGCTAACTCCCTGTTTTAATAGGAACATCCCATGTTTTAGTTGTAGCTGTTCGTGATTCATCACTTCTCGCCTAACCTTTTTTCTCCCTCGATAAAATTGAAACTTTTTTCGAACCCAGACAGTCCCTGTCGACATGTCCCTACTTGGAATAGACTGAACACCGTGAGGCTACCATGGGTATTCAACGGACACCAAGACCTTCTCCCCCTGTTTTTCCAGGAAACAAATATCCTCTATTAATGGCTTCTGCAAATTCATTTCCACCAAAAATCTCGCTACATCAAGCCTTATACAACATTATGTGTTGGAGTGAAGCTCCACATAATTCCCCATGTTGTTTACGAGAAAAATTAAACCCCTATGAGAGAACAGATACCCTGAAACCTTCTTGAGATCAACCCACATAGGCATAGCTGAGAGATCCAACCGTTCATTAGCAGATTCTTGGGTCCATTCACTGACCACTAGAGGAACATCCCCAAAATACTAATACTTACGCTCCAAAACTCGAGTGCGCATCTACATGTCCTCTATCCGAAACAAAAATGATGTCTTGGAAACAAATTGAACATCTATTTTTAAATGCATTCCCGAAGTTACCCAAATCTGATTAACTGCCACATGAATCTTCCCAACATGAGGCGCCTCCCCCATGAGATATCCCACCTGAAAGCCCTTCCATAATGGTTCCGTGTTATCCAGGATATAGGCTGGGATATCAACCTTGATGACTCCATTGACAACCGACAGACCTTCCTGAACTAAATTCTCCTTACCACCATGTGCAGAGGGTTGCAACATCACCGCTTCACAACCCACAATCCTCTTAACCCCTGACGCCTCCCCCAACTCTAAAGACACGATTGGACCTGAGGCGAGACCACCACCTAACTAATCCCTAACGACTAGCGAGAGTCACCAAGGCGGCGGCGAAGCCATGGAGCCGCCTTAACCCTTGAAAGCAGAAATTGCCCTAACCTTTTCTTTCCTTAAACGACACCTCCCAGAATCGCCCTCTCCAATTCCTTTTCAACCTTTTTTATACTTTTCTTAAAACATAACTACAGAAAATGCAGGACTCAAAAATAGAAAATTGAAACAAAAAATATCGTTAGCTAGCATGTCTCTCCCCCAAACTTATTTTGCACCGTCCCGGTGGAAAAATAAATCGAGAAAAGGACCGAGAAAGAGACCAATTACCAAAAACACAAAACATAAAACTAAAAAGATAAGAATATGTACAAATGAAGTGAAGGGTATCTAGTACCATGAAGCATATGAGAAGGATTAGGAACTATTTCTTGAGCTCAAGAATGTGGTATGAGCAAAAGGGCCGCTCTTCTCTTTCTCCTTTGGTAGTGCTCGTAAGATGATGCTCGTTAAGGTTTATGTGCATCGATGTATGAACTCGGGACTCCATGAAATGAGTGTCTCTCTTCCATTTCCTCCTCCATATTCGTCTCAACATTCTCAATATGAGTGGTTTGCTCCACCATGAGTCCACTATGTTTCTCTTTTTTCTTTATGTTTTCAGCTCGTGAAGGTTGAGTTTTTATTGTTCGACATGGTTTGATTTTTTAATTTAGGATGTTTGCTGGTTTATTTTTAACTCTAGATGGGGGTATTTTCTATTATTACACAAAAAATAAAAAGAAGAAGAGAGAAATCATACACGTACATATATTCATATATTTAGATTGATGGAAAAATGACCAATTTTAGTCTCAACAATTTATGTGGTATGTTTTAAACACCAACAAAAGTCCAGAGCCTTTTTCGATTTCAACTCAAAAAAATTTCAATTAAACAATATAAACTTTAAGTCTTGTGTCGAAATCATGTTTGACCAAAATCATGTTAGCCAACCCATTAGTTATTGTTGAGTCAAATGTCATGTTGCATGTTCTTGCTAAGTTAAATGTCATGTCTAGTTTTTGCAAAGTCATATGCCACATGCGTATTCCTAAAAAAAAAATCCACAGGACTTTTGAAACTTAATGCAATGTTTTTGATTTACAAGTTTTTGACACTTATAACGGAAAAACATAAATCATTATCAACTTAGACACCTTATCAATTTTTTTATCATTTATGTAATTTTAGTTGCAACAACTTTAATGTTCCGACCATTCCACGGAACATTCTCAAACCATTACAATCTACATTTTTGTGGCTGGATTTGTAATTTTTCAAGAATGCATGTTGCAATGGTCGGAATTCTACGGTTCTTGCGGCTACAAATATGATAAAACAATGTCGAGAAGGTGGCTGGGTTGATAATGGTTTCCATTTTTTAGTTATAAGTGTCAAAACTTTGTAAACCCAGAACATTGCATAAATTTTCAAAAATTTTGTGAAAAGTAATTTTTGTTTTTTTGGAAAACATGTGTGAAGTCTGACTCATCAAAAACTAGACACATGACATCTGACTCAGTAAAAATATGCCACATGGCATTTGTCTCAGCAGTAACTAACATGTTGAATAACACCATTTTGGTCAAATTTTATTTCGACACTGAGCTAAAGTTCATGTAGTTTATTTGAAAATTTTGTGAGTTGAAGTTAAAAAACGCATATGACCTTTGTTGGTGTATAAAAAGACACCATGCAAATTTTTGATGTTGAACTTGTTCCCTAAGTTTGAGTATAAAGTTTGAATTACATATTTTGTTGCTTACCCATATACAAATCTAAAACAACTTTGAACTACATATTTTGTTATTTTACCTATTTTATTTACAAAATAAGTATAATAATCATAATCCAAACCATGAATTAAACTAAGAAATTGTATCAATCTTGCAGCCAAAGATTTATAAACAACTAAATCTAATAATTATAATTTATACTCTAAATCGATTCCAAAAACAATTGAATATAATAATTCTAGTTTATAATTGATCCCACTATTCAGCCAGTGAGTCCATAACTAATACTCCCTCTGTTTCACATAGGTAGATTTTTAAGGTTATGCACACATTAAATTTTTTTTTAACAAAACCTAAAATATCCCTATTTTATAATTAAATACTCATTATTTTCTTCACTTTAACTATAATTAATAGGGGCAAAACAATAAATGTTACATATTTTTTGCATAAGATCTACATAAAATATATTTTTTTCTAAAATATTTATCTTTAAAGAACGAGAAGAGTATGTTATAAATGATTCCACTATGATTCAATGAAGCCTTGAATATTAATTGATCCCACTAATCCAAGTTTGTGACTTAGTTTTTAAATGCTTGTGCTAACTAATAATTAAAAATGATAATTAAGGACTATAGGTCTAAAACATTTTACCTAAGAAATGTTCCTTAAACTTCCATGCTCTAAACCATTGCTTCACTTGATTGGGTTGTAGGCAGGGCATGTTTCCACATACAATGAACATTTAGAACAATCAAATCAACCAGCAACACCAAATTAAAACCAAGGCTGCACGAACAAATAATCCATTACTTTCAATTGTAAATCTACAAACCAGAGAAGAAACAACCATAAAGTCATTAGCAAGCTAGGAACTCAAGGGAACTGATGTAGGAACCTAATAGGCTTCTCTACAAAGAGGGAGTGGTGAGATGAGGCAACTGGTCGTACAATACTCTTTGCCTTATCAAAAGATGCAAGAGAAACAAAGTGGAGTGATGGAGGATCAATCAACCGGCCGTATAGTTCTCTTTGATGATTCAAGTAAGATGAATTCGATGGAGGAGTAACCAAGTATGGTGAGAGGCACCACACAGAGTATGAGGGGATCTTTGATAAGTCTAGAATCAAGCTTTAGGGAATCATACTCAAGAAGAAAAGAGGCGGCTGCTTTCTTTTGAAAGAAAAGACTCGTTTGTAAAACTGTCTACAAAGCTGAAAAGAGACTTTATTAAATAGTGCAGCAGCTGTGACCTTCTAGAGTCAGAATAATAAAGGAAAAATACAAGGAATTATTCTAAAAATAAAATAGAAAAAGTACTAAACTTAAATTGTAAAGAACCTGCAAAACAGAAAAGGAAAGTTATGAATAATTCGAATTCAAACACTTACCTGTAGGCATTGATCCTTTAGAGGCTCTTCTAAGTGTTTAAAACTTCCAAACACTCCCTAGTTGAGATGACAAACAAAGAAGTGTCAGTGCATCCATGTAAAACCGGTAAGAAAGACATATATATCTTGCTTCTTGAGTTGCAAGCAAAGGTTGTCTTGATCTTTGTTGTTGATGTTGACATTTTGATATGTCTTTAGCTCAGCAAAATTATTGGTTGGTTTTCCTCTAAGTTTTGAAACCTGGAGAGGCATGATTCTTCTTGTGGAGCTAGTGAAGTCTTTTGACTGATTTCCTTAGTGAGCAGCTTTCCCTTATGTTCTTCATGCTTAATGATAATAAGTAAGCTTTCCAATGACCTGTTAAACTCCTCTCGTAAGCTCTTTGTCCCTGACCTTTTCCTTGGTGTTTGCCTCATGATTGGTATGTTGAATCCTTACAGTTCCGATGAAGATTGGTTCAATGTCCTCATCATCCCCTCCACTTGAGAAGGTTTTGACCTCAGAACAGGTTCATCTACATGGAAAAGGGATAAATCAACAACATTAAAGGTAGAAGAAATGTTTAACTCACTTGGCAGTTCAAGCCTGTAGTCATTGTTGTTGGTCTTCTCTAGTTTGCGGAATGGGCCATCTCCTCTAGGCGCCAGCTTTTATTTTCTTTGATTGGGGAACCTCTAATTTCTCATGTGTAACGAGACCCAATCTCCAGGTTCAAAGTTGATTTACTTGTGGCCTTTATCAGCTTGTTTCTTGTACTTTTTGATTTTCTTCTCTAGATTGTCTTTAACTCGTTGGTGAAACTTCTTGACAAAATCAGCTTTTGTCTCTCCTTCTGCACTAGACTAGAAAAAACACATGGGGAAGAGGTGAGAGATCTAGTGAGACTAAAGGATTAAATCCATAAACAACTTCAAAAGGTGATTTCTTAGAAGCAGAATGTTTGGCATAATTATAAAAAATTCTATGTATATGGTTAACAATATAACCAGTTCTCGAGGTTATTACTGACTGCAGCTCTCAGTAAGGTTGAGAGAGTACGGTTTACTACCTCTGTTTAGCCGCTGGTCTGAGGGTGACAAGTTTTGGAATATATTAGCTTGGTTCCCAACTTCTTCCTCAAATTTTTGCCGAAGTAACTTAGAAACTTTGTGTCTCGGTCTGAAATGATTTTTCTTGGAACTCCATGTACACATACTACTTCTTTGAAGAAAAGATCAGCCATTTGAGTTGCATCATTTGTCTTATTGCATGGAATAAAATATGCCATTTTTAAAAATCTATCCACAACTACAAAGATGGAATCTCGGTAATTGATCTTCGGCAAACGTAAGACAAAGTCCATAGAAATATCCACCCATTGTAGGCTAGGAATAGGTAAAGGTATATATAAACCATGAGGATGTGACATGGATTTTGTTTTTAAGTAAGTGATGCACTTTGCACAGAACTGTTCCACATCTCTGTTGTGTCTTCCGATATGTCCCATGAGACTTCCTCCATGTGCTTCTCTTATCAATAGCTCTCTCATGGATATTTGGGAATGCATAACCTTTTGTCTTTGAAAAGAAACCCATCTTGTTGATAGAATCCTCCATAAGCGGCTTTGTTAGCTTCTTTGTAAACTTCTTGGAAGTTTGGATCAGTTTCATATATCTCCTTAGTATGCTTAAACCTTATGATATTGGCCTCCGTTGTGTTGATCAGGGTGTGCCTTCTTGATAAGGAATTAGCTACAATGTTCTCCTTACCCTTTTTGTACTTGATCAAGTAAGGAAATTCTCTATGAAATCAAGGCAGCTTGTGTGCCTCTTGTTAAGTGTGGTCTGGCCTCTTAGGTTCTTTAGTGTCTCATGATTTATATGAATAACAAACTCTTTGGAAAATAGATAATGTTGCCAAGTTTCTAGACTTTTACCAACGTTTATAGCTCTTTATCGTATGTCGGATAGTTAATTGAAGCCTCATTGAGTTTTTCGCATAATTAGGCTACTGGCTTTCCTCCTTGAGTCAAGACCCTATACCTGTAGCAGAAGTATCACATTCAATTTCAAAGGTTTTTTAAAGTTAGAAAGTACCAAAACAGGCACATGAGTCAAGTTATCTTTGAGCTTGTTGAAATTCTTGCGCTTGTTCCCACTTGAATGCATTGTTTTTCTTTATCCCTGATGGTAAGGGTGCAACTATGGTACTGAAATCTATCACAAAACGCCGGTAGAAGCTGGAAAATCCATAAAAGCTCCTAACATGCCTAATAGTCGTTGGAGTGGGCCATCCTTGAAACGCCTTTATCTTCTCCTCATCGACTTTCAAATTCTGTGAACTTACAAAAAATCCTAGAAACACAACTTAATCAGTGCAGAATGTGCATTTATTTAAGTTTTCATATAAATTTCTAGCCAAAGCGTTTCAAGGACTTGTTATAGATGTTTAATGTGATCAGTAAGACAAGTATTATGGATGAGTATATCACCAAAATATAGCACTATAAACTTACATATGTAGGCCCTTCAAATGTTCATCTCTCATGAAGGTGCTAAGAGATTTGGTGAGACCAAATGACATCACTAGTTATTCATAGACCTCTCTTAGTCTTGAATGTCGTTTTCCATTCATCTCCTTCCTTCATCCTCACCTGATTATACCCACTTCTTAGATCAGTTTTTTGGAAGATGGTAGCGCCATTGATTTCATCTAACAAGTTATCAAGTCGGGAAATAGGGTGTCGGTATTTGATGGTGATATTGTTGATTGCTCGCCTCTCGACACACATCCTCCATGATCCATCCTTCTTGGGTATTAAGAGCATATGTACGACACATGAACTTAAGCTCTCTCTAATGTATCCCTTTGACATAAAATCTTGTACTTGTTTCTCTAGTTCTCTAGTCTCTTTGGGGTTGGCTCAATAGGCTGCTCGGTTTGGTAATGGTACCTCGGGAACTAGATCAATCTGATGTTCAATTATTTCAACAGGTGGAAACCTTGGTGGTATTTCTTCTGAAAACACGTCGGTATACTTCTCCAAGAGTTTTGAACCGCATATGGTAGGTCTTGTTGTTTTTGCCCTGAAATTAAATTTTCCTTGAAGATCATCAGGAGCATCATTTCTTTTATCTTAAGAGATTTAGAAACAACAACAAGTATAATGTAAATGTTAATTTTACTTAAATTGGAGCCTTTGTTCATGGCTTGGGGCATCTCATGCACTTCTTATGGAGTGAGCGATGCTAGGTGGTGCTTCTTATTTTTGTGCATGAAAGTATAGTAGTTAGTTTTACCATTAAGTAGTGTCTCCTTGTGAAACTGCCAAGGCTGCCCTAAGAGTAGGTGACCAGCTTGCATAGGGACCACATCGCACACTACCTGATCTGTATACTTACCTATACTGAAAGATACGGTGACTTGCTTAGCAATCTTCAGCTCAGTCTTGTCATTAAGCCTTTTGTGACGGTATGACAGTGGCTGCTTTATCTTTGGTATGCCTAACGTGTCAACAAAGTACTTGCTGGCTACATTGGTGCAAGAACCACCATAAATGATCAAATTGCATACCTTTGAGTTGATTGTGCACCGGGAGTGAAATATGTTTTCTCTTAGAACAATTTCAGGCTCATAGAGGGCGGTGAGGGCTCTTCTTATGACTAGAAACTCTCACGTGTCAAGTTAATTCACAATATCTTCCTCAGATCCTTCTTGCTCGTCCTCCTCTTTATCTTGAGACATATATTGTCCATTTGATTTGAGGATCATGACCCTCTGATTTGGACACTCTCTAGCATAATGCATTTTGCCTTGACATTTGAAACATGTTATGTCTTGAGCTTGTTTGTTTGAAACTTCCCTTGTTCAGATCTCGTGCCTTTAGACATTTTTGGTGCTGGTTTCTTGAATTTGGAGTCCAATGGAATTTTCCTTGTCTACATTTCTTGGCATTGGTGGAGTCCAAGTCGGCTTGTTTTTCTAGTAGTAGAAGTGGTATTCTTCTTGATATGTTGTTCTGCTTGGACCGCTAGATATAAGAGCTCTTCCAATTCATGGTAAGCTTGCCTCTCTACTTTTATTGCAATCTGATCATGTAAGCCATCAAAAAATTCTGCCATCAAGGTGTCCTCGGCATCTTCAGTTTCTAATATGTTATTGGGAGTCTCAAAATTTTCAAAATATTCTTCCACTGATTTGTTTCATAGATGAGTAAACTTTCGAAACTTCTTGTGCGGCTCTCGGTGGTAATAAGCTAGTACATATCTTTTCCTCAAGTTGAACATCATGTCTTTCCAAGTATTAACCTGCACATGTCTAAGTCTTCTCCTTTCCGAAACATCTTGATCCCACAAAGCTAAAGCATTTTCATTGAGTTCAGTTGCAGCTAGAGACACTTTTCTTGCACCTGAATTGTTGTAATACTCAAATATGTACTCCATTCTTCTCCCCAATCGAGATAAGCTTTAGGGTTAATTCTTTCAGCAAAAGTTAGGGCGGTAAGTTTGACATCCTTGCCCTTGTTGCTCTTCTTCTCTATCTTGGTCGCGTTCCCTACCTCTATAATTCTGCCTCCTTGGTTGATGATTGAAGTCATAAGCTGGTGGTGGAGCATCCTCTTGATCAGCCATCTCATCGTCAACTTCTTGTGGAGCTCTTGCTCCATCAACATTGTGAATAGGTCCTCGGTGTAAAGCTAGAGCATGTTCCATTCGAGTGATGTGATCTCCTAGGGTTTGAATATTACCTACAAACTGAGCCATGTTGAATTCGCCTTGCTCTCCCATTGTTCTTGACATTTTATTCCTAGTTCTTTGATAAAACAAGCAAACAGATCACGTGCAAAAGGATTTGGAAATAGTTTATGCTTAGATAAATGGAAACAATAGTGATATGTTCTTTTTTCTTTTTTTTATAAATTTATTTATGCAACAGAAAACTAACAACTCCTAATTTTCTTTATTTTTTTAGATTAGGTGAATGAATGAAAACAAAAAACTATGATGCAATGACACAGAAATGATGCAGCAAACAAAAACAAAACAAAGTAACAACAAAAGTGAATCAAACAATCGACAATGGCAAACAGAAACTCAAACCTAATTTTTTTAACTTTATCGATTATGAACAAAACTAAGCAAGATGCGGAGAATAAAATATGAGTTATAGATGATGCAAGACGAAATTAAACAAAGAACAAAAAAACATAATAGAAGCAAATCACACAACAAGAGCAACAAGCAATCGATCAGAAACTTAAACAAAACCCTAATTAAAAAATATATATTTTGACTTTGAATGAATGAAACAACTTAATAAGATTCTTAAGATGATGATTTTATGTTTTTTTCTTATGTTATGCAAACAAAATTAAACAGAAGCAAGAAAAAAACTAAGAAAATGCAACTAGGGTTTTTTATGGACCTGATTTTTGAGCTTTTCAGCTCTGATACCAGATAATGTTGGAACCTAATAGGCTGCTCTACAAAGGAGGAATGGTGAGATGAGGCAATTGGTTGTACAACACTCTTTGCCTTATCAATAGATGCAAGAGAAACAAAGTGGAGTGATGGAAAATCAATCAACTGGCTTTACAACTCTCTTTGATGATTTAAGTGAGACGAATTCAATGGAGGAGTAACCAAGTGAGATGAGAGACACCACACAGAGTATGAGGGGCTCTGTGATAAGTCTAGACTCGAGCTTCAAGGAATCACACACATGAAGAAAAGAGGTGGCTGCTTTCTTTTGAAAGAAAAGACTCGTTTGTAAAAACTGTCTACAAAGTTGAGAAGAAACTTTATTAAATAGTCCAGTAGATGTGACCTTCTATGGTTAGAAATAATAAAGGAAAAATACAAGGTCTTATTCTAAAAATAAAATAGAAAAGGTACTAAATTTAAATTGTAAAGAACCTGCGAAACATAAAAGGAAAGTTATGAATAATTCGAATTCAAACACTAACCTGCTGGCATTGATCCTTTAGAGGCTCTTCTAAGTGTTTAGAACCTCCAAAATATCCCTAGTTGAGATGACAAATAAAGAAGCTTCAGTGCATCCTTGTAAAACTGGTAAGAAAGACATATATCTTGCTTCTTGAGTTGCAAGCAAAGGTTGTCGTGATATTTGTTGTGGATGTTGACTTCTTAATATCTATTTTATTTCATTTATTTTTATTTTTAATTATGTCTTTTATTTTAGAGATAGACATTACTTGGCTTTCAAGTCTATCCATATTATTTTCCTTTTCTTATTGCTTTGAAACCCTATAACTAGTTATCTATTTAAGGTTATTAGCTCCTTCATTGTCGAGCACCTTTTGATAATTAACAAAAACCAGAGATTCTTAAGCATTTGAAATGTGTAATATTATTAAGATATAAAATCAATCATTATAAGATTTACATTTATGCATGAGTTTGGTTTATGTGTTGTTGATGTCGTGAATCAAAGATTACACTTAAATGGGGGAGAAATTTTGGAAATTTAAGTGTATCAAAGTAACCATTACAATTATTGAGTTTATTTTTACTTATTAATTGAACTGTTGCAAAAGTTTCGTGAAAACCATTATACTCTTTAAAATTTTGTTTCTCTACATTAAAAATAAGATAGAAAAAGGAGAGAAGAGAGATTCATGACAAAGAGATTGGGAAAATCTCTTGTGATAACACTACATAAAACACATGAAACTTATTTTGTATCTCTTGTATCTTAGCCTAGAAAAAGAGGGATACTTTGGTTGGCTTATCCTACAAAGGGATTTTGTGTAATCCATGGCTTTGAAAGGGGCCAAAATATTCTTTAAGGAAAGTGCTCGCGTGCACGATTCAATTATTAATTCAAGTCCTCATTGATTACAATCAATATTTCTTCAAACTCAAAGCGTGTTTACGTAAATAGAGGCATGATTACGTAATACTCTCGTTTTTACAACAACGTGGAACAGTTTGTTGAGCAATGTGTTACATGCTAAAAATCAAAGGGACACACTACTAATGCTGGTCTTTTTCTCCCTTTGCCTATTCCAACACAACCAAGAACAGATAAGTATGGATTTTGTGATAGATCTTCCACGTACACAACAAGATTTTGACTCTATTTTTGTTGTGGTTGATTGTTTTTCTAAAATGGTTCATTTTATACAGTGTAAGCGAACAACAAACGATGTCTAAGTAGCAACTTTATGCTTTTGTGAGATTTATCGATTGCATGGTCTTCCATTTTCTATTATTTCAGATTGAGATTCTCGCTTTTTTTCATTTTTGGTGTTCTTTGTGGAAGTTGCTCAACATAAGTTTTGACATTAGCTCTGCCCATCATCCGCAGACTAACGGTCAAACCAAGGTAACAAACAAGTTGTGGGGTAGTTTGTTGTGGTGCTTAGTTGGTGAAGATATTAAGAGGCGCTGCATCACACATTACAGTCATGACTCTTCATTCTAATAAACTTTCCTTCTCCATAATCAACGCAATTACGCAGATTTGATGCATATCCATCAATAAATTTAACATATTCAAGAATCCAATAAAAAAAAATTTCTTATTTGGGTCCAACATGAACGTATGCATAGCACATTTTCAATTCGGTAAAACTTCAAGTACATCTCATGAACAAATTAATGGCAAGTCTAGTCTAGACTTCATATTGTCTTTTGTCTTCTCTTGGACGTTTAAAACAGTGTTCATGATGTTGCCAAAGAAGTTATTCTAAATGTGCATAACATCGAGATTGTGCCTAATTAAATGGTATTTCCAGTAAGGCAAGGCCCAAAAAATATGTTTTTGTGCCAATTAAGATTGTTCACTAGAACCGTAAATTGGAGCATGCCCATTACCCCCCCCCCCCACAATATGGAGTTCTCCCAGCGCCAAAATATCTTAATTGTTCTAATATACTATTGTCTTCTATCTCACTAGGTGGACTATCAAATACTTGCTTATGCTTCGTAAATATTATCGTAGAGCAACAATAAGGTGATCACTTGGTATAAACCTTTTCTGACAATCAAACTAAGATGTCTTTCTTACGTGCTTCAATTGAAATGCATTGGGGCTATCTTAGCAATATGAACACAATAATATTTCATGAGTTGTCAATCCAAATAACATACAATATGCTGGGAAGTCATTAATGGTCCATATAAGAACCGCACACATCTTAAAATCCTGCTGGCATGAGAAATCATATGCTTCAACACCATAATTTCATAGCATTTGTAACTTATATATCAATGGCCGGAGAAACACATCAAGTGATCTCTTCGGATTCTCTAGGCCGGGAATAAACACAAAGTGGAACAAAAATTCTATACGCATACACAAAGATAGAGGCAAGTTGTAAGGTGTAAGGTGTAACGATTACGGGCCACAACGAATACTGCCTTCCATGTTTTCCAAATTGGTGGAAATCATTTGTACATAATCCGAGGTATCTATTCATTCGCTCGAACGCAAAATTTGTATACATTGATTGAAAATGTTTCCACACTTCTATGTCTAATGGATGTGTAATATCTCCTTGTTGTATATTCTTTCCATGCCATCTCATTGCCTCTATCGTGCGTTGAGATTGATATAACCTATTTAACCTCTTCGTTAACGGTAAGTACAACATCTGTTTATATAAAATTTGAACTCTGCCATTAGTCTCCTGATACCGGGGTTTACGGAAGAATTGACATCTTTTGCGGTTTTTATCTTCTCTCCAATATATCATACAGTTGTCGATGCACATATCTAATTTTCTGATATGGCAAACCAAGACAAACTACAATTTTATGTACCTCGTAGTATGATGCTTGTGAAAGATTGTTTTCGGACAATATATCTTTCAAAAAATTGGTTATCGCATCTACACATTCCTCCGCCAAATTGTACTCCGTCTTAATGGTCATCATTCTACTAACAGATGATAAAGGCGAATGACCTTCTCCTATAGCGGCTGTTTCGCTGCTTCTAACATATGAAAAAACTTTTGTGCTTCTAAATTTGGTTCTTCAATCCTTTCTCCATCTAAAAACATCGATTGCATATTCTCTCTAAACACATCATTCACTATCTCAATGGTACCTACACTAAAATCTACTTCTGATCTATGTTCTTCTAAGCTATCTGCAATAAATTGTTCACTAATACTACCATAATTATAATTTGTTTTCTCATGTAGATACCAAATCTTGTAACCCAAAAATCCATTGTAAAACAAATGATTTCAAACAATCTCTATCTTAATATTATGTGTATTTACACAAGTAGAACATAGACATTTCAACTTACGGATCTTTTTTGTTCTTGGTTGATTTACAGCCAATTCCATGAACTCGCATATACCTCAAATATACTCGTCTTTCAATATGTTTGACTCCGAATACATCATCGGTTCGTCCATCCATGATAAAAAACTATTAGAAGATGACATCTCTTTACAAAATTTTTTGCTTATGTAAGATAGTGTGTTGTGAATGACTAGAAGAGTGTAAAAACATATATTTAAGATCGTCAGCCATCAAATCTGTCGGAATCCATCGAAATTTTTGAATTCCAAACAGCTATATTAAGGTTAATATATTCTGACGGATTTCTGACGGACATGCCGAAAGTCTATCAGAAATCCGTTTGGAATTTTTGAAAGACGTTATACAGTAGAAAAATTCTAACGGATTTTCAACGGATCTGTTCATATATACAATGGCTATATTAAGGTTAATTTATTTCGACGGATGTTTTGACGTATCATTTCTGTTGGTATTTGGTCAGCAATTTTTTACGTTGGAAAAATCCGTTAGAATGTCTGTTGGTATTCCAACAGCAATTTTTGACGCCGTAAGAATCAGTCAAAATGTCTGTCGAATTTGCGTTAATTTTTTTGTAGTGTTGGATTATAAGTTTTATTTTTCTTTAATATAAAGATATAAGACTAAATCTCGTAGATCAATTTAAAAGAGACCGTGTCAAGTGTCAGATATTGTAACTTTACGTATTGTGCATCTTTAACTATGTATGTTCTTACAAGATTGACCAAAAACTATGATAGATATTTTATGACCTCAAAGAAGTATATTATAGGCCTCTACTAGTTATATGAAAAGTTTAATTCAGATTATGTGTGTTAATCTAAAACAACCTAAATCAAGAATTTGATTCAAAAACTGAATTAGATTGATAATATTTATAAAGTATGTCCTTTTCTGTATCCAAAATAAACAGAAATTATCTTGTGTCTCCATAACACATCTTCTCCAGCCTCTACCGTTGGTAGTGGCATACCCTGAATACATTTAATAATGCCTTGTAGTAGACCATTATGACATCTCTGAAATCTCCACTCAGTCCCAACGTTAACCTCTCTCACTGTTTGTAGCTCGCAGAACTCCAGCTGATGAAGCGGAATAAACGATAAACAGCTCAACCAATAGATTCAAAGGAATCGATTGGGACCTGCCAGCTCAACCAAAGGATTCAATATACTCAACTCTTGGGACCTGCCAGCTCAACCAAAGGATTCAATATACTCAACTCTTGGGACCTGCTTCTTATTTGATGAATTTAATCGAATCAACATAAGGGATAAAGAATACTCTTCTCTCAAAAGCTTAAGCTTCTTTATTAAAAATCTACAACTGAATAATAGAATGAGCTGGAAAGCTATTTATAATAAACAGTAAAAACCCTAAAAACTATTAAAAATCCCTATATATAACTCCAACCAAAATATATAATATAACTACAATAAAAATAGTTCATGTTAATCTTAAAGCTACGATGCATCATATCATTTAGTCGCCAAGAATATCTATCAATCGACCCTCCTTTCACCATAATTTGACATGAAAATGTTGAAATACCCCTCCTCATCTCTGTTATGATAAACCCCGCAGCAAGCGGGTTAGGTTTGAGTAATTTCTTTAATATTCAAGACCCTAAAGAAGTTTCTCTAGTATCCCAAAATAATTGTTTTGCAACATAAATCTTCTCACCCAATCAAGCCACAGCGAAAGTGAGCGTATTAAAAGATGCCAAATGAGGCTAAACGCATAAACACGAAAAACATCTTGAAGACGTCGTAACCCCAAACCATCCTCGTTTTTATGATTACAAACTTCTTTCCAAGCGATCTTTGTTTTCTGACTTTCAATTGGCTAGCCACTCCAAAGAAACACACTACACCAAATGAAATTTTATCACTTCAATTTTTGAACCTAAATTTATATTTCTACTTTTAAAGTTTTTAAAGATTATTAGGAATTTTATCATTTTGAAATTTTTATTTATGAATCCAAAATCTTACAAGTTTAATTTTCCTTTTTTTTGAAAAAGATAGATTTTGCTTTTTTAATTTAATTTTAATAAATATATTTTATCTAGATATTATTTTCCGTTAACTTGTGTTTTACATGAAAGCAATTTAAAAGTGTATGTATTATAACTGAAGAAAAATGAATTCATATATTTTATTTTCGATATCCACAAAATTAATGTATTTAAGTGAAATCAATAAATAAGTAGTGTAATTTTAATGAAAATTTCCAAACAAACTAAAACTTACCGTTACTTATTAACTGAAAGAAACTAATTTGTTGCAAACTAAAACTAAAACTAAATATTATCGGAATTGTTGCAAAACTCGGACTTGAAACTAATTTGGTTCCAACAAGTTGGAATATTATCATGCATTTTTTAGTGGCTATGAAAAAGATAAACAGTTGGAAGAGTGTTAGCAATTTCAGTTTTCGGTGGGATTCTTATTGACCGTTTGAGTGGAAAAAAACGTTAAATATTTTAATATTCGGGTAAAATAGGAAAATAAGTAATACTATGAGATCATATTTGAAAGTCTTGCAATTAAAATGTGAATCTCAATTGTCTGATACGAGATCGCCGTTTCTAGGGCTTTTTGCTGTCGTCAACCTCTCGACTTTTGAAGCCTGTAATCTCTATCACAGCTCAAATTTTCTCTTTTACTCTTAACGATATGATACGCTTCTCGAAATTAAGTTCGATTGATAGCTTTTTGGAATTGTTCAACCGGCAGATACACAAATTCGACTTGTTTGTAGCCTGATCGATTTCGCTTTTCTAGTTCTGTCAGAAAAACAAATGGAAGTCACGATACGATGTTGTTGAGACTTGTGTTGTTTCTAGCCTGATCGATTGGATTTTTCTCCATCACAGTTCCTCAAAATTTCAGGTTTTTACTCTTTTACTCTTCACGATTTGATACGCAGGTAAATTCGACTTGTTTCTAGCCTAATCGATTTGATTGATTTTTTCAGTTCCTTCAGAAATTGCTATCCAATTTTACTTGATGGAGTGCAATAAAGATGAGGCAGTAAGGGCAAAAGAAATTGCAGAAAAGAAGTTCAAAATGAAAGATATTGCTGGGCCAAGAAATGTGCATTGAAAGCTCAGAGTCTATATCCAGAGATAGAAGGTGTTTCACAAATGTTAACAACTTTAGAGGTGTATATTGCTGCAGAAAACAAAGTTAAAGAATAGGTTAACTGGTATCGGATACTCAATGCAAGTCCGGGTGATGATAATGAAAGTTTGAAAAAGAAGTACAGGAAGATTGCTCTGATGCTCCATCCCGATAAAAACAAGTCAATAGGAGCAGAAGGAGCATTCAAGCATGTTTCTGAAGCTTGGAAATTTTTGTCAGATAAGGAAAAGAGAGCAGCTTATGATCGTAGGAAAAGTATGCACACAGTTTATCAGAAGGTTTCAGTTTCAGCTTCTAATAATGGCTTCTGCAATTTTGCCAAGAAGACTTTTACTACAAATGCAAGGACGATGAGCGAGAAGAACAATCTGACAACCCAGAAGCCTAACCCGCAAAAGCCTGTTAGTGATACACAAAAAACAGGACGAACTGATCATCATACAACAACACCAAACTCATGTACTATATCTGCGTCATCAGACCAATCAAAGTCTAATACTTTTTGGACAGTTTGCAGGAGATGCATGACTCAGCATGAGTATGTAAGAGTTTATGTTAATTGTGACCTTCTGTGTACTAATTGTCTACAATCGTTTTCAGCAATAGAAGTGTCTAAACCTGGTATGTCAAGCCGTTGGAGTAGTTTCAGCCGTCTAAAGCAAAACCTAGATCCAAAGTCAGCTGCAAACCACAATACTACTTCAAGTTTGTTTAATAACTCCAAATGGACATTCTCAAGAACAAATAGTGCAGCTCATGCTGCAAGCGTGGTTCAACAAGCATATGAGAAGGTAAAGAAAAAACGTGAGGAGGCAAAAGCACTTGCAAGCAGAGAAAAGAGGAATGTTAAAAGGAAGGGCACTACTGATTCAAATGCTTCTGGTAGTTCTTTTCAAAGGAGGAAAGTAAGAGGAGAAAATTATGTTGGTCGCTATAGTGAAAGAAAGGTCACTTACTATCTGACTGGTTAAACCATGGGAAAGTTGCATAATAGAACAAAAGAGAGAGGGGACAAGTTGTCACCTAGAAGAATCCAGAAAAAAATTAGCAAGGAGAATGTAACAAGAGGAATGTCTGCAAGCACTACAGGCCTGAACATGTGCTAAGTTGTTTAGAATGCGATTTCAATATGTGCTTCGTGTGTGCAACCTTGCCTGATGAATTCTTCTACAAATACGATGAGCATCTGCTCTCCCACAACATTAGTGAAGATGATACCACCAATGAGCATGGGCTCTCCCACACCATTGGCGAAGATGTTACCACCAATTCATACTGGTGTGACAAATGTCAACGAAAAGAGGAATCAGTACAAGTGTTCTGATTGTGGTCCGATTCTTCATACCAAGTGTTTCCTTGGAAGTCTCAGAAACATGAGGCAAGGGTTTACTTCCATCACACAAGATGGAGACAAATACGAATGGATTCTCAATGACCAAACAACACTACTACGCTGTACCCAGTTTGACAAGGATTGTCACGAACCATTACTTTTGTCTACTACTACTGCTTATGTTACTACTTATGTTCATATTCTTGTTTCAAAATGTATATTTCGGTCTAAGTTTTTCTTTCATTATTTATCTCTGTTTTTTTTGTATGACAGCATTAATTTTTCTGTTTTTTTTGTTTTTTTTTTGTTCCCTTTTATTTCTGTATCTGGGTCTTATGTTAAAAAAAACCTTTACAATGAATAAATAAAAAGTAAACTTAGAAGAATACCATACCATACCATACAAATAGGTATTCAAGTGAATTATACCATCACTCTTTTTTGGTGACCAAAAGATATCATCACTCCCTACGAGCATGGGCATTGGACAATCAATGAGAGACTCTCAACATTATTTGAGAAACTTTTATAATAAAATATAAGAGACCCAAAATGCATATGCTCTAAAAGTTCTGAGTTACCAAATTATACTTTTTAGAAACACGTTCCTACACATTTTGGGAAGATTTACTAATTTTGACATAGACGTTTCTAAAAATTAGAAAAGATTTAGTAAATGTTCCTAAACATTTCAGAAGAATTTAATAGATGTTTTTTCCCGCATAAATTTTTAAATTAGATGATGTTACAAACGGAATAAAGATCTTTGAAAACTAAGTCAACAAAAGATGTTGAAATCTCAAAATGATAACAGCTCTAAAGAGGGTGATAGTTTTGAAACACAAAAAAAACTACAAACCAAAACCGTTAATCATTTATGAAGATTACAATTATATCTTCTTCTTTTTTTTGTTATGTTAACTTGTTTTAGTAAATAGTTTATAACTCAGTAACTTTTCCTTAGAACTCTTTGTGTCCTTAAGAGGGTTCGACTTTTTCCTCTCCTTACTTAAAACCGAAATTTTTGGAATCAATCAAAACCGATTTAAAAGCAACAGTAGCAACTTTAGGAAATACAATCTGCGATATCACCTCTGTTTTGGTGAAGAACACGTCAGCCACAGTAAACTTTCATCTTCCTATTGATCTCCCCAACGAAAGTTTCCAAAGCGAAGCATGCAACCCTGCAATTTTGGAGTCGAATATATGATATTCAATACTGATATCGCAATAATCGACCTTAAAAAGCAACCGACGGTGGTCTTCATCCGGCGAACTATCCTTCTTCGAAGCCGCAAAAGAGCAACATCCATGGCAGACCACCTTCACGTCGCTATCAATGCCTTGACAATTGAAGACGATGAGCCCTTGATCCTCCCAGATAGTCCGCGTTTCAGAGTGTTTGACGAGAACACAACCAGTATTTTGGGAACACTGCTGAACCCAGACTGTCAACAAATGGGGAAATTAATAGAAACGATGCCAAGAGTATGGAGGATGCAAGGACGGGTACGTGGCATAGCTCTCTCATGAGACAAGTTCCAGTTCATCTTTCAAAGGGAGGAGGACTTACAAACGGTGTTAGCAGATAGACCGTGGTCATATGACCACTAGACCATGCTCCTGGAAAGATGGACATCAACACCTTCGGAAGAATTTCTGACGAATCTCAATGTCTGAGTGAGAATCAGGAACATTCCTGCCAATCACTATACGCTTGAAACAATGAATGTATTAGGCCAAGCGATTAGGAAAGTGATAGAGATTGCATACGATTCAAAAGAATCACAGAAGATGGACTTCGTCAGGGTGAAGATTAAGTTGGAGGTGGCAAACCCAGCAAGACCATCGAAAAAGTTGACAGTCACTAATGGAGAAACAGTGACAATCATGTACGACTATGAAAAACTCCGTAAGAGGTGTTTTTATTGCCAGCGGTTAACCCATGAACATAATCTATGCCCATGGATGAAAAAAACAAGAGAATTGAACAGAGAGGAAAACAGAGCATCAATGGCGATAAACAAGGATGTGAAAGAGAAGGAACACTATAGTGAGGAATCCAACAACGGAAGCTCCGCCAGGCTTCCCACCTCTGTACCTTGGTCTATCAAAAGAGGAGAACCGAATGGCGATGTTGTATACTGCACACGTAGACCCAACAGAGAGAAATGCGAGAATCCTCAAAAATTCAGCAAGCCATAGAAGACATAGGTAACTCAACGGTTCAACTTATGGGAATCACTACCAATGTGAACAAGGAGAAAGGGCGAGTTTACACTTATGCAGTGAACACATAGCAAAAAACAGAGGAGAATTCTGCAATGCCAAAACAAGCGGCATCGGAACCAGTGCAGCAAAATTTACAAAATATACAAGATCAAAATGTCACCTGCAAGAAGCGAAAACAATTACAGGATAGAAGAGAGCCAAATGATCTTCAAGGCAGAGGCGAGGACAACCAAGAACACAGGAGGAGTTTCAACCTCCAGCATGGAAACGACGCACACGACAAACAGCAGGAAACTCAACACAGAAGATAAGGTTGACATTACAACAGAATGAAATCGAAAGTATTAAGAGGAAGGTGGAGAGCGAGATCACAACCCCAAAAAGCAAGACTCCAAGGATCTTGGACAATACGGTGGCTTCCATTCTGAAGCCGCTGCTGCCCTAATGAGCATACTCAGCTGGAAATGTCAAGGAGTTGGAAGCACCGAGACAGTTCGTCGTTTATGGGAACTATATAGAAGATGGTTCCTGGATCTTTTATTTTTAATGGAAACAAAACAAAAAAAGAGAGTATGTTACTAGTTTAAAAGAGTCTCTAGGTTACAAGGAAATGGTGACGGTAGAACCCCTAGGTCTTAGTGTGGGTTGGCAGTGATGTGGAAAGATTGTTATCAAGTCCAAGTACTATCGGCATGTAATAGAGTTTTGGATATTAAAGTTAATGTGGGATCATTGAGCTATTATATGTCATTTGTGTATGGGGATTCTGTTTGAACACATCGAAATGGGGTCTGGGAGAAATTATCGAGCATTGGCTTGATGAGAAATGAAGCATGGTGCTTAATAGGGGATTTCAATGAGCTACTAAATACGACTGAAAAGAAAGGAGGTCCCACTAGACATGAATCCACATTCTGGGATTTTCGAAATATGGTGACAAACTGCAAGCTCCGAGAACCTTAGAGTTATGGGAATTGTTTCTCATGGGCAGGATAGAGAGACAGAGTATAGATACAATGTAAGCTTGACCGGAGTTTCGGAAACGATGAATGGTTCCGATTATTTCCGCAGGCTAACATGGAGTGCTTCGACATGTGGGCATCTGACCACAGACCTATAATGTTCAGATTTGGATTAGATACAACACAGAGGAACATATGAAGAAGACCGGTTTCAAGGAAGTAATTGAAAAAGGCTGGAAAGGATAGGATGACCATGAGCAAATATCACTAACGAACAGAATTCAACAAAGTCGGAGAGAGATAGCCAATTAGAAGAAGGAGAACAATACCAATACAAACTCGATGCTAGATAAACTGAAGAAGAGACTGGAACAAGAAACATAAAAAATCCAACCGAGTGGTAATATACTCCAAATGCTGAAACAAGAAATAAAAGAAGCACATTATGAAGAAGAAGTATACTGGAGACAGAGGAGCCGTGAACAGTGGCTCGAAGCTGGAGATAAGAACACGAAATACTTCCATAACGTGGTCAAGAGCAGGAAAGTACGAAACAAAATATAGCTATTAGTGGATAAACAGGGAGTAGAACAGTTTGAGGAAGGGTCTAAAGGATCAATCACAGTCGAGTATTTTAAAGAAATGTTCACAAGTTCAGAACCAAAAAATATAGATGAATTTCTTTAAGGCATGGAGCCGCGAGTTACCTCAACAATGAACAATATGCTGACAGCACCGATAACGGAGAAGGAGGTGAAGCAAGCTGTTTTCGGTATTAACCCAAACAAATGCCTAGGAGCAGATGGGCTAACCGGAAGTTTCTATCAACAATAATGGAATACAGTCGGACCGGCTGTAATGGAAGCGGTACAAGAGTTTGATCGAAGTGCTACTTTTCCAACGGAATGGAACTATACCCAGATATGCCTCATACCTAAGATCACAAATCCCACGAAGATGACAGAAATGAGACCCATCAGCCTCTGCTCTGTCCATTACAAGATTATCTCGAAGGTATTAAGCTCACGATTAAAAACAGTCCTCTCCGATGTCATCTCTGAAACTCAAGGGGCCTTCGTAGCAGGAAGGTTAATCTCCAATAACATCCTTATAGCTCACGAACTGATACATGCACTGAGAACGAATGAATCGATGGCGGCAAAATACATGGCTGTTAAGACAGATATGTTCAAGGCGTATGATAGAGTTGAATGGAGCTTCTTACAAAAACTCATGGGGAAAATGGGATTTGCGGAGAAATGGACAAGCTGGATAATGTATTGTGTGACCACGGTGACGTACACGGTAATAGTGAATGAGGAGTCATATGGTTTCATGAAACCAAGTAGAGGAATAAGACAAGGAGACCTGTTGTCTCCGTTTCTCTTCATTCTATGTGCAGAAGTCTTGGTGAATAAGCTGAACAAGTCCGAATCACTTAAAAAACTAACTGGGGTAAGAGCATCACACAATGGCCCAAGAGTACACCACATTCTCTTTGCGGACGACTCACTCCTCCTATGTAAGGCATTACAAGATGAAAGTAAGGAGCTTAAGATGTGCTTAGCAGCTTATGGAAAAGCATCGGGACAGGAGATAAATTATCAAAAGTCTTCGATAATATTCGGCGCAAAATTGGAAGCAAGGGCTAAGGAACAGGTCGAAGTAACACTAGGAATCACTCAAGAAGGCGGAGAAGGCAAATACTTAGGATTACCTGAATTTTTTCGGGGATCAAAACGAGAGCTGCTGAACTTCATCAAGGAAAAGTTACAGTCGAGACTGCAAGGTTGGTTCGCAAAATCACTATCACAAGGTGGAAAGAAGTACTAATAAAAGCTGTAGCACTTTCACTACCGGTTTATGTGATGTCATGTTTTAAGCTACCCCAAGAAACATGCAAGAAAATAACAGGAGCCATGACGGAGTATTGGTGGAGTAGTGGAAAAGAGAAGAAAAAGATCCCCTGGGTAGCGTGGAAGAAACTCTGCCGCCGGAAAGAAGATGGAGGTTTGGGGTTTCACGACATTGGAAGGTTCAACCAACCTTTGCTAGGCAAACAAGCTTGGAGAATATGGCAGCAACCGGACTCCCTACTAGCAAAAATCCTGAAAAATAGATACTTTGCAAAATCAAACATCTTAGAGTGTGGAAAAGGAAGCAAGTCGTTTTATGCGTGGCGAAGTATATTGTTTGGCCGAGACTTGCTGACAGCAAAGTCTGGACAGACAACTGGTTAATGGAGAAGAGACCACAGAGACCGGCTAACCCTCATGGGCTGCTTGATATGGAACTTAAAGTATCAGACTTGTGGGACTGCAGAATTAATAGCTGGAACGAAGAGATGATACAGAGAATGTTTAATCAGGCTGATGCGGACATTATAAGGAAGACAAAGGTAACTTACAATTTGTAAGATACCTATGTATGGAGCCGATCCAAAACAGGATTATACTGCACAAAATATGGGTATCATTTGGCTGAAGAGATACAAAGTCAACAAGAAAACCCAAGACAACAAACTGAAGCGCTGGAGAAGAAACGATGTGAGAACTTTATGGAAATTAGACACCACGCCAAAGATAAAACATTTCTTATGGAAAGCGATAGTTGGAGCATTGGCGGTAAAAACTAGACTCCAAACAAGAGGTATTATAGTGGATCCACTCTGTGTTGCGTGTAGTAATGAGCAAGAAACCATTTGTCATGTGTTGTTTAATTGCCCCAATACAATACAAATGTGGGAAGATATTGGCGTGATTAGGCCAAACCAAGGCTGGTCCAAAACCTCTTTCTCAGACAATATCTATCATATACTGCAAGGGCACGATAACAAGAAGATGGACGATCGCATCAGACACTTAATACCATGGATTTTATGGTATGTATGGAAAGCCCAGAATTGCTTAATTTTCGACAAAAAAGGGTAGAGCCGGCAGGGTTAATACATAGAGCGATGGAGGAAACAGAACAATGGCACTCGATAAACAGAAAGGTGAAACAGAAGGTTAAAGCTAGAAAAGAAAAACAGGAGAGCTCGCAAAAATGGTTAAAACCACAGGCAGGCTGGGTTAAGTGCAACATTGGATCCTCTTGGATCCACTCACGAAGAAATAGTGGGACAGGATGGATCACAAGAGATAGCAACGGGAATACGATGTTTCATAGTCGTCGATCATTCTCCAAAGCATCCTCTACTATAGAAGCAGAACTCTTGAGCCTATTATGGGCAATTAGTTGCATGAAAGACCTTCGACAAAACAAGGTGCTCTTCGAGATATCATCAATGGAGGCAGAAGTGGCCATCAGTCAGCCCATTGAATGGCCAAGATTCAGGAATATCCTGAAAGAGATCCAAGATGGGTTACAAAAAATTGGCAACTGGAACATACGGGCAGTGTCAGAAACTATGAACAAAAGTGCGACAAAAATAGCACGGAGTGTCACGGAGGAACACCGATACCACTCTTACATAGCGCAAGGAGAGCCACAGTGGCTTCAGACAACACTGCAAGAAGACGCTGATTGAGATACGTAGTCGGAAGCACGATTGATATGAATCCGGTGCTAGAACCGAAAATAAAGCCGTTATGCTCTGTTTTCTTCAAGTATCAAAAGTTAAGACTTTGTTTCTATTATGCACTGTAAGTTTACAAATGTGCATATAACCAGTCTGATACAATGGTCTGGTTATGTTTTTTTAATAACAATAATAAAAAGACAGTTCTCGTGAAAAAAAAAAAAACCGTTAAAAACTAATTTGTATCAATTAAATCTTAATCGATTCACTATGTTTTTCCGAAATCAAAATTTTTTTTGATGTCAATGGAATCCACAAATTTCACTAAAAACTTTCGGTCTTCACGTCCTCGTTTGATGCTTGATAAACTTATGGAATTAAAATATATGCTTACTTGCTCCGCCTTAATGGGTCTATGTCTTGAGGTTTTAGAACCATCTATTAATCACCGACATCGGTAATGTCGAGATATACTCAACTAATGTCTGATTGAGAAAAAACAACTAATGAGATCTCGACCAGAACTGGTCTTGAACTGGAATGGAAGATTAAACTGAAAAGTCGAATGGATTTACTAGATGTTAGTAACCTCCTTTAAAATATTTAGGAACCTCTTGATGAATTTTGAGCTGACATCCTCAAGAAGTATCCTTTCCCTTTTGATGAAATAGGTACCTTCACTCGTTTGGGTTTTACTTTGATGGTTGTTCATCCTTCCTCTCCATACCGATGAAGAATATATTCAAAATGAAGATTTTGAACGAGATGGGACATATCCCTATAAAGATCTTTGTTGGCTATCCATACAAGAGGGCACATAGAGGGTTCAGGATAATATTTCTTAAATCTCCAAATGTTTTTGATTTGTTCCTTGAGATTACAGTATTGTGTTTTTTGTGGTTTAGTTTTCCACAGTAGTTCCACTCCATTTTAATGTATCTCATATTTGCATTTTATTTATACATTATCTATCTAGATCTATGGTTCCACACATGAGGATTCCTTGATTGACTTTCATTCATGTGGTTAACACTCATCACATGTTTATTTTTGTCCAGATTATTCTTGCCTTAATCCTGGGATTGATCTTCAGTGCCTTCAGTGGGTATAGAGCTGCTCACAAACTTAATCAGCTTCTCTTATTATCTTCCTATCAAACTAGTAGATCCACTGAGTCCTAGACCGTAGTGTGGAGAATCCTTTTTCAATAGCAAGGATTTTATCAAGATTCTTATACCCTTTATTGAGCATTCTGATTTTCTTGTGATTCTCGTTTAACTCTCTTTCCAGAAGATTTTCTCTATCCTTTTCCTTGATATAATTTTCTTGGAGATGATAAAACTTCACTTTTAAGACCACATGATATGTCATTGAGGATGGATTTGTGCATTCCTTCCCAGATGTGTCAGTTTGCAACATGTTGATTTAAGCCTAATGTTTCAGCTTTTCTCGGGTGAGTTACAGTTTGTCATTGCTCAGTTTCACCCAGTTGTCATATAGGACTTGATACTTCTCTTTCAGATCAATTTCCTTCATCCTCCGAGTCAAAATGGTTATGTTCACCCTCTTGATCGGCATACACACGATAAAACTTCACTCTTAAGACCTCATGATATGTCACAGAGGATGGATTTGTGCATTCCATCCTAGATGTTTTAGTTTGGAGCATGTTTATTTGAGTCTCATGTTTTAGCTTTTCTCGGGTGAGTTACAGTTTTTCGCTGCTCAGTTTCACCCATTTTTCATATAGGACTTGATACTTCTCTTTCTGATCAATATGTTCTTCATCCTCAAAGTCAAAAAGGTTATGTTCACCCTTTTGATCAGAAATACCGATGAATGCAATAGAAATTAACATTTCTTCCTCGTCTTCAGAATCAGAATCATTGAAACTTAGAAATGATTTTTCTTTGCCATTTTTTATAGCAATACATTAAAACTTTGTATGTCCACTTCCTCTACACTCTAGATATTTCATCTTGTTCCTCTTAACTACAGGCACTCAGGTTTGATATGCCTAAATCCACCACATTCAAAAAATTGAATGTCTCTATGCTTACCAAATCTCTCATCCTCACTTCTGGAATTTATATTTTTCGAGGTATCTCCTTCACCTATGTTCCATATGTTGCTATTTCTATGTTGGCCTTCTTCTACTCTCTTTATTGCTTTGTTGAAATTTCTTGCCAGCAGAGAGATGATATCCTTGATCACATTAAGTTTTGATTCATCCTCTTCTTATTTTGAGAGTAATTACCTTGAGAATTTTTTATCACATTCTTCTTTTTTTCTTGATCAACCTCCATTTCTTCAGATTTCAGTATTCTCACAAGTACACCTCCAAATATACCATTCATGGCCAAGCATTGAATTTGGACAGATTTCTCTTCTATAGTCTACCAAATCTTTGGTTTAGGGATTTTGGCTCCTTTCTCCCTTAGCTCGTAAGAGGTTTCCCATCCATCTTCAACTACAATCCATGCATCCACTCCTTGGGCCCTGATGAGTTGAGTCATGCGTACCTTCCAGTAATCGTATCTTTTCATATCCAACATGATGGTATTGTTACAACCCAATATTTCGACCAGAGGTTCCAACATACACCAGGACCCAACCTATTAAAGTTTAGTCTCACATTGGTTATGCGGCTCTGATACCAATTGTAGTATTGAAACCTCTAATTTGAGTTTCTTTAACACAAAACCTTTTTTTTAGAAACTTTGTGAACTACTCACATTTTCAATATACTGGTCAGCAGAGTTACACAACATCACCTAAGTGATTTGAACCTGCAAAAATTTCAATCTATCCAACTCACAAAGACACAACTTAACGATCTAACTCTCTTTGTTCACGTTCTCACCTATTTCCACATGGATCGTTTCTTTCTCTTTCTGTATCTCTCTCTCTCTCTCGCAATAACCTGCATTATATCTTTTTAATAGACACTTATTTAACCGTTGGATTCTTTTTAGTACCACACGAGTTTTATCGCGCCACCATCATCACTAGCTAATTAAAGTAAAGTTTATTTCTGTCTACATCACTTATTTTTTTCTACGCTTCCCTCCTTTTAGTGGTTAATTTAACCAACTCCCGAGTATATGAGCCGCTTAATTCACCAGTCTCATTCTAGGGTCAATTATTGTTGCTTTAACCAGGTTAACATTCTTTTACTTTGCTCCCTTTTCTTCCTGAAAATATATCTTCTATGTTAAAGTATGTTGCAACTTTTTCTTTATGCTTACAAAGTAAACGTCCTTTGAAAAATTTGTGGAAATTAGAACGCAAAGTGGACTTAAATCTAACAAATTTACCTCTTTCTTATTCATTAGTGAAATGCTTTTCACTTAAAACACTTCTGCAATATCAACTTTTAGCTTCATAGTTGCTTGGTAAAAATATTCTCTATTTGAATCCCCATGGGGAATTGTGTGTCTTTCCAACTTTCTTGTGATCAAGAGCTGAATCCTATCTTCAAATGGTTACCTAGTAAAGGATGTATTCGTTATCTCAAGAAGAATCCCATGGCTTTGCGAAAGGAAATGGAAGATCTTAGAGCAATTCAAGGCGAGGTATAGAACAAGGTAGCAAAAAATGACGAGACACAACATCAACAAAGGCTTAAAGCTATCCAAGTATGTCCTAAACGTGTCGAAAGAATCGACATACAATTAAAAATCTGCTAAGTACTAGTTCTGTTCAGCTTTAGAAGTTGTGGCTTTGTGGTTTATGTTCAAGAAATTTATGTTCGAGCTATAATTATGGGTAAGAGTTTTCTTGTTGTTTGAAGAGGTTAAAGTTCTCAAATCAGAGGGTAATTACGTGATTCATAAAATGGCTCTATGGATTGAATCCGATTTAGGAAACATAAAGATGGTTTTATTATGCAAGCAATTGTTGGATTACGTAAAATACCAAGTCAAAGATTGGGCAGTTGTGAGAAGGATGTCATTAATGTATAGTAGGATTAAAGAGATAACATGTGCTTGCAAGATTTCTTAACTTAAAACTTTGTCCCTCCAGAATAATAAAAAATTTAAGAATCTGTCAGGTGACTTCTGATATCTCAGATTTTAAGCATTCTCAATTACTGAAAGTGCACAGTTGTGCGATGTAGTAAAGATTATGGTTGAATACCAAAGAGACTAATATTACACTATAATTTATGATGCAACAAGTAGACTTAGAACGTAATAGCCCTAAAAAGACATACAAATAATTCTCTGCATCCCCATCAGCATGTTGTAGGGATTCGAACCAAGGTAAACAAGAAGGAGAAGAAACTGAAATAATCAGAAGGTTTAAGCGGGTGAGGGATATGTAACACGTGGACGCTGGATATGTAAAGTGACAAAGAACAGAAGAAGCATTTAATAGTTTGTTGTAAAGATTTGATTCATTCATTCATTTTTTCTTGTTGTGAGTTGTTCCCTGTAATTCTTGGATTCTCTCCATTATTGAAGTTGTATGAGCTTGACAAGGTTTGAGTTGTTTCGGTGTTTAATCTTGAACATTGATTCAATTGTTCGTAATAAAGTTTCGATTGAGTTTTTCCAAAATCAAATTGATTTTTGATTTTCATTATCAAAGGTATCAGAGCAAATTTTATCCTCGGATTCGAAGAAATATGGCTGAAACTTGATCGCAGACACTGTTGAAAGAGGCAGTGTTGCGTGAATTGGAGGAGGTGATGAGTTCAAAAATTGATGGTGTTATCGCAAAGACTCAAGAACTAGAAGAAACGATGGGGAAGATGGTGGCTGAGATGTTCGAAGCCATTCGCTGGCTAAAGGAGAATCATGCCTCGAACAACGAAAATCAAAACCAAAATCAAGATCGGAGATCTCCGATAGCTTCAACGACACCGGATCTTGCTGGTGGTAGTCAAGAACAAGCTAGAGGTAATAGAAATCAAACATTATTCTGGGTTAAAGCAGAGGAGTTCTTCGCGATTGATTATACTCCGTATGATATGAAAGTTAAGATTGTAGCGATTCACTTTGACAATCATGCCACAACATGACATCAATTGTTAGTCCAATCGTCTTTTGGAGGTACATTGATGTTATCTTGGGAAGCTTATAGAGAATTGTTGAACGAAAGATTTGAGGATGTTTTAGACAATCCAATAGTGGAGTTAAAGCAAGTACAAGAAACAGAGGGGATTGTGGAATATCATGAAAAATTCGAATTGATCAAGAAGAGAATGAATCTGTCAGAAGAGTATTTGGTTAGCGCCTATCTTGCTAGGTTGCGAATGGATACACAAATGCATGTTAGAATGTTTCAACCTCGTTTTATTCGGAAATGTCTGGTGTTGGGAGATTATATGAGAAAGCTCATCCTAGGAAATACTATAAAGTGGGATGGTCTAATATGAATTTTGACAACAATCAGAACAAAAGCAATGTATTCCAGAAGAAGGATTACGACAACAAGCCTGGTAATCAAAACCCTAGACTATTGATGAAAGAAACGAGTGTGGCACCCAAGAAGTTTCTGTCAAATGAAGAAATGAGTGAAAGAAGAACAAAAGGGTTGTGTTACTTTTGCGATGAGAAATATTCACCAGGACACTATTTGAAGCACAAGAAAACACAATTATTCATGATGGAGGTTGAAGAAGAAGGGATAGATGAAGAATATGTGGAAGCTGATCGAGAATTTATAGATCAAATCCCTCAAGTATCTGTGAATGCGGTAGCCAAAATTTCAGACTATAGGACTACGAAAGTGAAGGGTCTCTATGGTAAGAAATTGTTATTCTTGTTGATTGACTCCGGTTCCACACATAACTTTATGGACGTACAAGTAGCAAGAAGATTAGATTGTGAATGTGAGGAAGCTGGGTTGACTAGAGTTGTTGTGGCAGCTGGAAGAAAATTAGAAGTGAATGGGGCTGTAAAGAAATTTCAATGAATATTTCAGAAAATAGAGTTTCAAGCTGATTTTATGGTTATTCCTCTTGGAAACTGTGACATGGTGTTAGGTGTGTAGTGGCTAGAAACATTATGCCCTATAATGTGGGATTTCAAGAAGTTGGAAATGAGGTTTATGTTGGGAAAACTTCTAGTAGTGTTGAATGGAATTAGACAAGGCTCGGTGACGGAAGTCAAAGCCAATAAACTGATCAAGAGCCAAAAAGATCAGATGCACTTGTCGATGATCTGTGTTAATAAAGTGGTCGATGAAGAAAAAAGCATCATCAATTCGATGGAATTAGATTTACATAAGGTGGATCAAGAACCGGCAATTACACAATTGATCAAGCAGTTTGATGACATTTTTGAGGAACCGACTGCTTTACCACCTTTTAGAGAGAATCATAACCACAAGATTCCATTACTGGAATGTTCAAATCCCATTAGTCAATGACCTTACAGGTACTCTCTCTATCAAAAAATGAAATAGATAAGATGGTAGAAGATATGTTGGTTAGTGGAACTATTTAACCTAGCTCGAACCCTTATGCATCTCCTATAGTTCTAGTAAAAAAGAAGGATGGAACTTGGAAATTAGGTGTAGATTATAAAGTGTTTAATGGAATGACTGTGAAGGACAGATTCCCTATTCCACTAATAGATGATTTGATGGATGAATTAGGAGGCTCTAAGGTGTATTCAAAGATAGATTTAAGGGCAGGATACCATCAAGTTCGAATGAATCCACATTATATTCATAAGACAGCCTTTAAAACACACAGTGGGCACTATGAATATCTAGTAATGCCTTTGGGTTTGACGGATGCACCAACTACCTTCCATAGTCTTATGAATACAGTGTTCAGGAACTTGTTGAGGCTATTTGTGTTGATATTCTTTGATGACATATTGATATATAGTTCATCATTGGATTCACATGTAGAACATTTACAGTTGGTTTTTGAATTGATGAGAAGCAATCAACTGTATGCTAAGAGGAGTAAATGCTCATTTGCGACTGACAAGGTAGAGTATCTGGTTCATTACAATGAAGCAAAAGGAGTCTCAACCGATCCAAATAAAATCAAAGCAGTCTCGGAGTGGCCTACACCAAAAAATTTAAAACAGTTAAGAGGTTTCCTGGGTTTGGCAGGCTACTATAGAAGATTTGTTCAAGGTTTTGGCATCTTAGCAAGACCTCTAACAACATTGACAAAAAAGATGCTTTCATCTAGTCTGAAGAGGCCCAAGAGGCTTTTGAGTAGTTGAAGAAGGCTTTATGTCAAGCTCTTGTTCTAGCATTGCCGAGATTAGAAAAAAAAATTTGTGATTGAAACAGATGCTAGTGGTCAAGGAATAGGAGCGGGTCTAATGCAAGATAACCACCCTCTGCCTTATATTAGCAGGCACTTAAAAGGGAAACAACTCCATTTATCAATATATGAGAAAGAATTGTTAGATGTGGTTTTGTAGTGCAAAAATGGAGACATTACCTACTATCAGATCATTTTGTCTTCAAAACCGATCAAAGAAGTCTGAAATACCTTCTGGAACAGAGACTAAATACTGCTATTCAACAGCAATGGTTACCAAAATTAATGGATTTTGATTATGAGATACAATATAAGCAAGGAAAAGAAAATGTTGTTGCATATGCATTGTCACGAATTGAAGGGTCTGAAGTACTACATATGGCGATGACTGTGTTGGAATGCGATTTTCTCAAAGAGATTCAAAATCAGTATACCTCAGATCCTAGCTGCAGAGAGATCATAGAAGAGTTAAAGAGGAATCCAAGTGCTAAGAAGCATTTTACTTGGACACGAGATATTTTGAGAAGAAAGAGTAAGATTGTGGTTCCAATGGTTATTAACTTGAGGAATTCTTTACATTGCTCTAATAGTGCAGGACACTCAGGAAGAGATGTTACATACCAAAGAGTGAAAAGTCTTTTTTGTTGGAAGGGCATGCAAAAGATATACAAGCCTATATTCAGAGTTGCAACGTTTGTCAACAATGCAATTATGACAATGCTGCATCACCATGTATTGTCACAACCACTTCCAATCCCAAATGCCATTTGGTCTGATTTGTCAATGGACTTTATTGATGGTTTACCTGATTCAGATGGGAAAAACGTGATATTTGTGGTAGTGGATATATTGAGCAAAGCTGCTCACTTTATAGCATTGAGCCATCCTTATTCGGCTGTATCTGTTGCTCAAGATTTTCTGGATAATATCTTCAAGCTCCATGGATATCCTAAGACTATAGTTAGAGAAAAAGACTCAGTCTTCCTTAGTGAATTTTGGAGAGAACTATTCTCCTTACAAGGAGTGGCATTGCTTTACTCGAGTGCATATCATCCACAGAGCGATGGTCAAACTGAAACTGTGAATAGATGCATAGAGACGTATCTGAGGTGGATGTGTAGTGACAGACCTAACATGTGGAGTCATTGGCTACCATTAGCAGAGGCCACTTGGGAACTCTTGTATAACTTGCAGAAGAAGTATCCAGAATTCGAACCTTGTGGTCAAGGTTCTTCAGGGAGGGAAGATTTTTTGTAGGTATTCGAACCAAGGTAAACCAGTGGAAATAATAAGGAGATGGTCCGGTTTAACAAGAAGGAGAAGACACTGAAAGAATCAGAAGGTTTAAACGGGTGAGGGATATGCAACACGTGGACGCTGGAGATGTAAAGTGACAAAGAACAGAAGAAGCATTTAATAGTTTGTTGTAAAGATTCGATTCATTCATTCATTTTTCTTGTTGTAAGTTGTTCCCTGTAATTCTTGGATTCTGTCCATTGTTAAAGTTGTATGAGCTTAACAAGGGGTGAGTTGTTTTGGTGTTTAATCTTGAACATTGATTCAATTGTTCGTAATAAAGTTTCGATTGAGTTTTTTGAAAATCTAATTGATTTTTGATTTTCGTTATCACAGCAGAGACCTGAGGTTATTCGGAATGTGCTTTGGAAGACCTAATTCCAAATCAAACCTAAGATATGGATTCATCATGTACGCTTAGGTTTCATTTATTTTTGTTACTAGGCATTAGGCCCACTTCATTACTAGGCATGAGGCTTATGAAAAAATTTTGGGCTGCGGGTGTGTATGGTCTCAGATTAATGGAACTATAGGGCGTTAAGTGGAATCGAAAATGCATGTGTTCATTGCAGCTTTCTTTTCTTCCTTTTTTTACCGTTCGTCCATGTTGATATTTTTGCATATAAAACTCCGATAATTTTGGATATATGTTCGAGCAATAATAAAATTAAGTTTTTAAATTAATATTTAGATTTTATTGTAAAAATATAGTATTTAAAGTGAATTTATTGATGCAAGATGTCACCAAAGTGACTTGTGGATATTTTTCAAAAAAAATACTAAATGTTGTGTGTACGTAAATTTATGCGAATATTAAATTGATCCAAAGGTAGTTTTGTGTTTGGCCAAACTACATATATACATGTGATGATAAACATGTGATGATAAGCATTTGAAAATTATTAGGAATAAACATGTGAATGATAAATCGATCTAAAGGTAGGTTTATTGTCTATAGTGCATTACTGTCAATATTTGATCATTACAACAAAAGTATCACTAGCAATTAATATTATTGTCCAAATACTTGATATTGATCTTGTACTTGGTATCTTGAGATGTGTTGTATAATCTTTTATGATTTATTATTGATTTTCTTCAGATAGTGAGTTACTAAAGAACTAAAGTTCTCTCGTTTCAGCAAAATTCGCTATAGTACCTGCAAACTTAGCTTATGTACTAACTCAAGGGCTACAACTATCATGAATGGAAAACTATAGTTCATATTTTTCTTTGGTGTATGGATCTTGACATTGCGTTAAAGAAGGAATAACCTGCTTTTCCTACTAAGTTCAGCATTGATGGGTATAATGCAATTTATGAGAAGTGAAAACATTTTAATCAGATTGGTCTAATAATCATTGTGGGCACCATTCTATGAACTCTATGCGGTAATGAGGAAATTTGTGCTTTGAAAGTGCTCATATGGTAGATACTTCTAAGGTTCAAGGCTAACAAAGTAAAATTAAGGTTATTGAGAATGATGGTACTAAAGGTCCAAAGCAGAAAGAGCAGACTAAGGTTGGGGATATATGTTATTTTTGTAAGGAACATAGGCACAAAAGAAAATAGTTTCAAAGGGACCACACTGTGTAGAAATAAGGGCACAAGTCATGATGTGGTCTGTTTTGAATTGAACTTAGTTAAAGTACCCATAAACACTTGGTGGTTAGACTCTGATACACCTACTAACATTGGTGTTTCACTAGAGGGTGGCATAAGCTACCGAGAACCAACTGATGCTGAAAGATGCATTCATGTGGCTAATAGAATTCTGGTACATATGGTGGTAGTTGCTCATTTTTAGACCGTTATTCAATACTGGTCATTTTATGGATTTGAAAGACACTTTTACTGCACCGTCATTCAGACGGAATTTGGTTTATGTTCCTTATTTAGAAAAATATTGTTATTCTTTTCTAATGGAGCATGAAAAAGTTACTTTGTCTTTAAATTCATTCTTGGTTGGGACCAATATTCTTTTGGAAAATCACAATCTTTATATGTTTGACACTATAGCTACTCATGATGAAGGCTTACATGTTGAATCAAGGGGTATTAAATGTATGTTTGACAATACAAATTCAAGAACTTTGTGCCACAAACGCCTAGGTCACATCTCTAGAAATAGAGTTGAGCAACTTGTGTTAGAAGAAATATTGGATTCTATTGACTTCACAAATTGTGATGTCTGTTTGGATTGCATTACAGAAACTTGTGGACCTTTCCCTACGACATCTTGGAACGGTCAATAATACTTTGTATCATTCATAGACGATTACTCTCGATATGCATGAAAAATTGAGATGGGAGAACTACGTTGTTTGAGGATGTTGATTTTTGGGGGAGAAATAAAGTTAGGCATATCATCTTTGAGGAAGAATCAGGTTCAGTTTCTAAACTGATTCATATAGTTCCTTTGAATAAAGCAAATTTGGAACATCAAATTGATAATAAAGTTCTTCGTCTAGTTCAATATGAAGATGATATAGAACATGTAGTTCAAAATCAATATCAAAATCCTCAAGAACAAATGCATCAAGAACAAGTACTTATACAGTGATCCACTAGGGTAAAGAGAAGCGCTATTTTGGATGATGCATAGTGTTTCTTATGAAAAATGAGGATAATCAAACTATAATGGAAGATGATCCTATAAACTTCCGTCAGGTTATGAGTAGTTCCATTTCAAAAAGTGAGTTCAAGGTATGAAAGAAGAGTATCAATAAATGCTAGACAATAAGGTTTGGGATCTCGCCTCAGTACCAGATGAAAAGAAACCTACTGTTGCAAATGGATATTTAAGACCAAAAGTGATTCGAGCGGTAATATTGGGAGATATAAGGCTCGTATAGTGGGTAAAATTTATACTAAAACATGTTTTTCTTCAATGGTACCATAAATTTTCTGAGGTAGTCATCTCATTTGGTTTCGATGTGAATTAGGTTGAAGATTGTGTGTATCAAAAATTTAGTGGGAGTAAGTGCATTTTTCTGGTTTTGTATGTGGATGAAATACTGATCGACACTAATGATATAGGCATGTTGCATAAGACCAAGAAATTTCTTTAGGATAATTTTGAGGTAAAAGATCTTGATGATTTTATTTGTATTAGGGATAAAGATTCATCGAGATCAATAAAGTACTTAAGAGATTTGGCATGCAATATTGCAAACAAAGTGATACCCAAATCGCTAAAGGAGACAAATTTTGTCTCAATCAGTGCTCTAAAGGAAATTTAGAGATTAAAGAGATGAAAATATCCTTTATGTGTTGGTAGTAGGGATTATGATGTATGCGCAAGTCTGTACGCATCCAGATATAGCATACATTGTTGGAATTTCATACGGTAGAACCGGTTGTCGTCAAAGAATACATCTTCATAATCCTACAAAACATAAGTAATTTCATTCGGTAGAACCGGTTCAATGTTAGTTAAATTCATGAGAGATTCTTTGTAAAAAAGTGATCATAGATTGTTTAGAGAAAAGAGCTCTCTTAATCTCACAAGACCTCACAAAGATGTTAGAGATTCTAACGGGTTTTCTCTCACGAGCCTTTTTCTTGGCTTTTCTCAAACTCTCATACTCCTTTTAGTGTATGGTGTTTGGGGCTCTCAATTTCTCTTGCTCTTTCTTTTTGCTTAAATGTTTTTGATCTTGATATACCTTAAATCTTGATAAGGGAACTAGAGTGTTCTTTCTTCCCTTGAACTCGAAAGTGTGCTTATTGGTGAATCCATCATGTGTAACTCTTTGGTCAAACTGCCATGGCCTCCCCAAAAGAATGTGTCCGGCTTCCATTTGCAAAAAATCACAAAGTATTTCATCAATATACTTGTCAATAGATAAAGGAACCCTTACTTTCTTAGTCACAGCCATTTCTCCACTGTCATTCAACCATTAAAGGCTGTAAGGTCTCAGATGCTTCTCAGTTTGTAAACCCAACTTCTGAACCATAGTCTGACTTGCAACGTTTGTACAACTTCCTCCATCAATGATGAGGTTGCACACTTTCTCTCCCACGTAACACCTAGTGTGGAACAAGTGATCTCTTTTCTCAATCTTCTCACACTTGGTTTGAATTCTCAATGATCTTCTAGTGACAAGCAATTCAAATTTATTTTAAAATACTTCATGCTCATCTGATGAGGGTACTGAATCAGAAACAACTCCTTCTTCTTCTTCACTAATAATATCTCCATTTTCTAGAAGCAACATGGTTCTTTTGTTAGAGCACTTATTGGCATAATGTCCCTTGCCATGACACTTGAAGCATTAAACATCACGGTTCCTTTTTTTATAGGCTCAGCTCTTCCTTTGATATCTTGACCAGTAGGGATTATCTTAAAGTCTATTCTTGGGTTTGAGACTATCTTTTCCTCCCTGGAGTAGCTTGGTCTTTCGTTGGACAATCCAGCACCATAAGACTGATGAATTGTGCTTCTTCTCTAGAGTTGTTGCTCCATTAAGATACCCTTGTGTAACATCTCCTCCAAGTCTACATATTGTTGCAGCTCTAACTTTTTCTGAATGTCTATGTTCAAACAACTTAAGAACCTTGCCTTGGTGGCTTCTTGATCCTCATCAATATATGCTCTTATCATAAGAATCTCCATCTCTTGAAAGTAATACTCCACATTTTTGCTACCTTGGTAAATCTCCTTAGGTTTTAGTGCAACTCTATGTGGTAGTAACTAGGTACAAAGTGGTTCCTCATTATTTCTTTCATTTCATTCCATGTCTCAATGTGATGCTCTCTATTATGTCTTCTCTTTTTCATCAATTGATCACACCAGTTAATAGCATAGCCATAGAACTTAGTAGCTGCCACTCTAACCTTTTTGGTTTCATAATAGTTTTGGCAATCAAAGACTAGCTCAATCTTTTCCCACCCCAAGTAGGCATCCGGATCATTTTCTCATGAGATGATGGAATTTTTAGCTTAACACCACCCAAGTTGTTATCAGACTGATCTCTTGCTTCTCTAGCATGCCTAGTCTCCTTTGGCTTCCCTGAGATGGGTGATCATCACGACTATAGTAGTCAATTTCATCATTAATCCTTGATTTTCTAGGTTCATATATATCTCTTATATTAGGCAAATTTCGTAGTTGTCTCTATTTTGCCTTTACTCACACTTCCTCCAACCTTTCATAGACTCCATTCATCTCAATTCTATCAAGCATTGCATCTCTCCCATCAAAGCTTGCATTTGGAGATTCGGAATCATCGGTTCGCCTTCTACATTGTTAGTATTTCCACCATTGGTAGGCATGATTGTTTCCTGCAAAATTAGCAAATAGATTAGAAGTAAAAGCTCTCACAAGTGTTTCTCTCAAGATTTGTTTTCTCTCAGTGCTCCTTTAGAGTTCATATATAACTAATCAATCAAACCACATTGTGCTTTTTGACAAGCAATCAATCGGCCAGATCAAGTGTTCTTTTAGATGAACAACAACTGAACAACAAGATAGATAGGAAAAGAAATGATGAGCTAGACACAGATTGGAACAACCAGACTTCTTTGATTTTCGTTTCTCTACCTTTTTTCTGTTTTGTTTTTCTTTTCTTTTTTTTTTGTAGATCTTTTTTATCATAAAAATTGATAGCAAGAAGAGAGGATGATAGGATGAAAAGGTGAAAAGGTGAGAATATGAAGAAGATAAAGGAATGAAACGTTTTTCAAATGAGAAGATGAACAAATGAGGAGATGAAGAATTGTGTTACCAAACTTATGAGTGTATGCTCTGATACCACTTGATACGATCTTTTAAGATCTTTCACTCAAAGTTGGTTGGATAATACTTGACTCGATGGAACGGAGACTCCAAAAAACAAGGTGGTGGAAACCTTAGAAGATGATGCATGTGGCTACAACAGTGAATATATTAAAATCACCACCTGGTACTAACTTATACCACAATCAACTACTTTAGTCAATAAAATGGCCATACAAGTGTGATGAAGAACACTTGATAAACCTGTTTGATCCCTCGAATATGACACACCAAGACAGATCGGAAAGTTCACAAGGAACAAAGAGAATCATTCTCAGATTTTATAAAAAGAAAAAAGTTGTCTCTCTCAAATGAGAATACATGAATAGAAAGAGAAGAAAACGTGAAAAGAAAGCCAAGTAATAAATTTTCTTGGAAAATAAAAGAAATAAAAAGAGTTGAATGAAAATTGAACTCATGAATTCCCAAATTCGCCAGTCCTATTGAACTACAAAATTAAAAGGATTATTTTGGGTTTTCTTGGACTTATATCAGATACAAAATTGGTTGAATAGCATTGAGATCCAATTTTGCCTCGTTAAAACTTTTTTTGAAAAACCTATTGGGACAAAACTAAAAATAAAGAAAAAGAGTACAAAATGGTCTCAAACCAATTCAATGATCTACTCTTACTAGATCAAAACCAGTATGGTGTGAGGTTCGTATGTGAATATTAGGTTCAGTAATCCTTCAATTCTCTCCTTGAGTGTCTTAGCTCTTATTCTAATTATTGGTCTAACTGGTACAACGAACTCTTCCTCGGTTTTATGCTCTGGTTCAACCTAAGCTATAAGCTTGGTCTCCTTGGCACTATTCATGATCGCATCAAGGCCACGTTCTCACTTTGGTTTGGTACTCTTTCCATCAGTTTAGGCCAAGCAAAATATCATTATTCACATATATAGATCCAGATGGATATAAACATCAATTATAGAAAATGACTAGTAGAATATGTGTTATAACGTATGAATATATTTGGGGCACTTGCAAGAACAACACTTTTGAAAATCACGATATGTAAAATTTCTCTACTCTATAACTTATAGAAACAAACAACACTTCAGTTTTTAAGACCTTTTTGTCCCTACAAAAGCTACGATTTATCAGAACATACTGTAGATAGAAATAAGAAGACAAAGTTATGCTTCTGGATGCTAGCATCAACATATAGTTTTTATTACGTAAATAATATTATATTGTCGTAAATATTAAAAAAATATATTATAATTATTAAGATTGATATAATAGTGGTAGATATCCGAGATGTATTGTAAATCCTAAATCATAAGCTCTAAACCCTAATGAGTGAGAAAATCCAAACAATCACAATATACTTAACAAGATATATTGATAAGGAAAAACTAAACCATAAATATAAATAAGAACCCAAACATATTTCTATAAATTTTATTAAACAGAATTAAGAACTCAAACCGATCATAAAAAATAAGTCGTTTGTAATGTAATTTAACAAGAAGAATTTAAACCATAAATCGTGAATAGAAATGAGAATTGATGTTCAATATTATGTCCGTAATAGAGTTTAATAAGAAAGAATTTAAATCTTTAAACCCTAAATAAAAATGGAACCTAAATAAATCAATATACAATATATTTTCTATAACAAAATTTAATAAGAAAGAATTTAAATTCCAAATTCTAAATTGAAGTGGACTCCAAGCAAATCAATATATAATATAAACTCTAAACTGTAACCGATCATTATAAGTTACCTATATAAATTAGTAAGAGGGATAAAAACTATACATAATGTTAGACATTTATTTACTATATATACATCAACATCACATTTATTTACGATAATATATTGTGTGTTGATGCAAAGATATGGAAGATAAAATTACTTACGCGATGTTATAAAAAAAGATTTTAGGAGAAATGCCATTGTAAAAAAGGACAAAATGGTGAGAAAAAAATGTATTTCATTGTAGACTCCCAAAAATAAATACAAATTTGGGTTAAAAGTTTGCTGGTTTGTATAGATTTCCTATAAATTTCCTCTGGTCCATTATCCTTATTCTTAAGCTCACTAAGATGAAATAGCTCACTAAGATGAAATAGCCCACTAAATTTTTTAAATCTAGAAAAGGTGTCGTCTGGCCCCTTGGGTCAAGAGGAGACACTTTCCAACCTAATATTCTTTTCTCTAGAGTTGGATTACACCAGAGCTGGTTGCAGGAATTTTCGTTATCTTATGTCTCTTTCGACTTGGGGGATACTTTGATCATGCTAGAAGAAAGATTTCCATGAGTAATGCTAATTTACAACGAAAAAATTGTTTTAAATTTTCAAACGTGCTTGTACGCCTACCTCAGTTTCAGGGTGTAGTTGAACACTATTGGAAGAGAACAGCTCCTCTATTTGTTTCTACTTCGGCTTTATTTCGTCTATCAAAAAAGTTAAAGGTATGAAGTTCGGTCAACAGAACTGTCAGGAGTTTGGTTACATAGAACCTCCTCGACAAAACCTTTCGATGAACCATCTCTTGAAGACATGATGTGATGGAAGAGAGAGAAAGAGATTGAAGGACAGCCAAAAAACTCAAAATGAACGGCGGAAGATACGAAGAACAAACCAAAAAATGCAAAGGAAAGAAAAGATAGGGGAGATAAGTGAGGAAAATAGGAGTACATTTTTATCCTTGCAGAAGAAAAGTAAGGAGTAGGTAAGCAGAAGAAGCAATTTTGTAGAAAGGCGGTTCTTTCAAGGCAAGGGGTCATCATTACCTTTACGAATCTTCGAACTGGCGACAAAAAACTCGGCCCAGTAGCCTATTTCACCCCAAGCCCAAAAAATTTTTAAAATGCTAGAAAGACAAAAAAAAAATTATGCATGACCAGCTCGACAACATTGATCAGCTAGAAGAAATCCAACCTATCTTTGCGCCAGTCCAAGGAATGTTCTTGAACGGATTTAAACCATTTAAAGCATCATGAAGTCTGCCGATCTCAACTCCAACTTCAGTCGCCAAACTGAGGGAGACAATTATTGGAGGTGGGCTGAACACACTCTTGGTTCAGTCCAAATCCGTTTCGGCTTATTTCGGCACATCAAAGGAAGAGATTCTTTCTATAAACATCAGAGTCATTTAATGAGGAAAAGAACCAATTTTGGAGAAATAAATACATAAGAAATATACACTTTTATGGAGAAGATCGCTCGACTCATTTATACCGACCTCAGGCTATCTTTACTTGTATTCGGCTCGACATCGAACATCATCTAAACTTTTTTATATTTGCCCTTATTTCAACTCGAATAATATTATTTGTATGATCCGCTGTGCAATAATTAATTCAAAAACTTATACCTTATCCTTTATTTACAAAATCTTCTAAACTTTTATCCTTAAATTTTTTACAATTGCGATACACCACCAACACCAGAACAAAAAAAAACAAATCTCTGGAAACACAGGCCTGGATAGTAGAATAGAGTTAGTATAACGTAATACAAAATATTATCCGGAGTTAGTAGGTAAAAAAATTATGGCCATAGGGCTACCTGGGATTCCGTGGGTGAACGATTCGTGGACACGTCCATTGATTTTGAACACCTAGCCACCGATTGTAGACAAAAACCATTACTAATAATCGCTTTTACTTAGGTGTTCAATGAAACTTGAATGAAACATGATAGTCAGGTCATAAGATATTTATAGCAACCGAAGAGACAGTGGTAAATCATAAGATATACCTCCAATGTTGATACAAAGTATACGATGAACATAAATCTACCATTAGTTTAGATACTGATAATTATGTACATTTTTAATTAAGTTAAAGTAACTATAAATGAAGTTAAAAAGACAATAAATGAGCAGAACTTCTAGATTGGTTTAGATACTCGATAATTATGTACATTTTCAATTAAGTTAAAGTGACTATAAATGAACATAACTTTTAGATTTTGCATAACTATCGCTATATAATGACAAAGTAATAGACGATTTCCTTTAGTATCGATATATATACTAATAATTGGGAAGCACAAGTTGAAAATAAACCTTAAAATTCTTTTTTTTTTTTAATAATATATAAAATTATATTCAAAAGAAAAAACTTTTTTACATAAAGTATTACCATGTTTTATAAACATAAATAGCAGAAAAAAATTCAAAAAGAATCAAAAATGGTGGCCTCATTAAAACCCAATCCCGTAAAACCCAGCTGGGACAAAACCGGGATTTGGGAAAAAGAGTACACACCATTAATGATAAAGCTGAAACAAAATAAAATACAATAATAAAATACAATCACAAGCAGAGAAGCCATAAAACAAGTGATTAAACTGCACTAGCTCCAAACCAATCCCGTAGAATGCCACTGAAACGTCCCTTTCTTTCAACTGTGTAGAGACGATTACGGACAATTCGATCTATGTCTTTGAGAATGGATGCTTGGTCTCGAGGCTGTTCTCCATGTTGTCGCCTGTTACGCTCTTGCCATAGAGTGTAGACCGTCGCTTGGAAGAGATACCTCAGTATAAACCTGCATTTACCGGCAAACACGGAGGCAGAAATTATAGTAATAATTTCTGAGAACCGATTAACATACCTCGCCTGAAGATGAGCAGTACTAAGGCTGGCCCATATGAAGGATGAAAACCCGCATTCAAAGAAGATATGGTCACGGGTTTCCAACGCCCTGTGGCAAAGAACGCAACCCGATTTTGCCCCGTGGCCCCAAACTAGCATCCTATCTCCCGTCGACAGCCTATTGTGAACCGCGAGCCAAACCATGAAAGAGTATTTTGGAGTAGCCAGAGAGAACCACACACCTTTGTACCAATCATTGGTCGCATGAACTGTCCTCAACTGGTTCCATGTGTTCTTTGAAGAGAATACCTGCTTAAATATCCCCGGAGCCTGACACCAAGTGGGAATATCCGTATCCATGCTCCCTATGAGTCGCTTTTTTTCTATTTCCTCCTCAATCTCATTCAAAATCAAAGCCCGCCTTCGTCTTATTCTATGAGTTGCAAAGACCTCGGCTAGGGTAGACAAGAGAGGAATCCCCATGTCAATGCAACCCCTGTCTCCTAAAAGATCATGGAGCCGACCTAGGTGAGTCCATGCATCAAACCAAAAGGAGGTGTCCTGACCATTCCGAACCTCCATCCTATGGAAACCCTTCGCTTGATCTCGATATTTAATTAACTTCCGCCATATCCAAGAACCCGCCAAAGAGTTCGGATTTACTGACCAGAAAGAACTAGCTCTGATTAGATTCTTTCGAACCCAATTAACCCATATGGAAGTCCTAGCTGAGGCAATCCTCCAGATAAGCTTGAAGCAGCTGACTTTATTTGCCTCCTCAATCGACCTAATACCCAATCCCCCCTCCTTTTTTGGCCTACAGACATCCTTCCAAGCCATCTTAGCCTTTTTGGGGTTCAGATCCGGACCGGACCAAAGAAAAGCCGCACTGATTCTTTCGATTTCCCTGATACAGGCACTTGGCAAACGAAAAGCAGAAATCCAGAAATTGGTTAGGCTAGAAATAACGGAAGTGAGAAGCTGAAGTCTACCCGCAAAGGAGAGAAAGCAATGCTTCCAGGAACTGATCCGAGATGTTATCTTGTCTATTAGAGGCTGGAAATCTGTCCTAGTCATCCTCTTTGTGAGAAGCGGTAGACCAAGGTACCTAACAGGAAGGCTCCCCATCTCTAGAGGAAAGCGATCTGAGATAGCTGAGCGACGAGCGTCCGAGACCCCAGCCAAGAACAGAGTAGATTTTTCAAGACTTATCTGCAGCCCCGAGTACCTACCAAACTCCTCGAAAACCGCCAAGATACCTGCAATAGACCGAATTCTACCATCCGAGAAGACGAGAATGTCATCTGCAAAACAAAGGTGAGTAATAGAAAGACTACGACAACCAGGATGATACCCAAACTTCCCCATATCCGCTGCCTTATTCAGCATCATTGAGAGAGCATTCATGCAAATAACAAAAAGATAGGGTGATAAAGAGCAACCTTGCCTCAAACCTCTGGTGCTCTGAAAAAACCCCGTAAGCTCTCCATTGACCTGAACAGAGAAGGATGGAGTAGTAATACACAGCCGAATCCAGTGGATAAAGGTGACCGGGAGATGGATGGTGGTGAGCAGATGGAGAAGAAAAGGCCATTGGACTGAGTCAAGAGCCTTAGAGATGTCAATCTTCATGGCACATCGGGCCGCGATGTCCTCTTTGTGGTAGTCTTTTACCAATTCTGAAGCTAAAAGCAAATTCTCCATGAGGTAACAGTCTTTTATAAACGCTGATTGGTTTGGGGCAATAAACCCGTCCAAAACCTCCTTAAGACGATTCGCTAGAATCTTCGAAATCACCTTGTAAAGCACATTACAGCATGAGATGGGTCTGTAGTCTTTCATTACCGTGGCATCCGTCTTTTTTGGAATAAGAGCCAGAATCGTCGTATTGATCCCCTTGGGAAAGAACCCATAATCAAAAAAAGATTGAATTGCCACAACAAAATCTTTTCCGATTAGAGGCCACATCTCTTTAAAGAACTCTACCGTATAACCATCAGGACCTGGGGACTTGTTGGAGGGCATGGAAAAGAGGACTCCTTTGATCTCCTCTGGCGTAACCACCGCACAGAGTTGGGTCCTCTCAGCTTCTGAGCAACGGAACTCAAGGAGCGTGTCCAAATCTGAAGTCGAAGCCCCTGTAAAATCGAAAGGAGTATGGGTAAAGATATCAGTAAAATATCTTACCGCCTCAGCCTTGATCTCATCGGGTCTCTTCAAAGTGACTCCAAACTTGTCTTGGATTTCTCTGATCGAATTACGAGCTTGCCTCTCCTTTACCGCATTGTGAAAGTAGTGATTGTTCTTATCTCCTACCTCCAGCCGATGCAACTTTGCTCTTTGACTAAGAAAAACCTCGTCTAAGTGAGAGACTTTCTCCCATCTCTCAAAAGCCAAAGCTTCTAATCTTGAAACAGAAGGGTCTGGGTTGGCAAGAGTGGCCGCTTGGCAGGCGCAGAGATCAGCATAAGTGTCTTCAACTCTCCTAGACAAGTGATGGAGCTTTATGCGGCTCAGCGCTCTAATCTGAGGCTTCAGAGCTTTTAGTCTTTTCGAAAACCGATACATAGAGGAGGTGGACAAAAAAAGTGCCTCTGTACTAGTCCAAAAGGTCTCCACCATAGGGTAAAGCTCCTTCACTTGCAGCAGCGCATTAGAGAACTTAAAGGGAGTTCTAGGTCTCAAAGGGGTACCAAAGAGATGGACGTGGCCGCGGAGATGATCTGAGCAGCCTCCAGGTTCAAAGATGCAGTAGGAATCCGGGTGCATGCGACTCCAAGTATCATTGATTAAAACCCTATCAAGCTTTTTGCAGATCAGCTTGTTTTCTCTCTTATTACACCAGGTAAAGAGAGGACCACGATATACCATGTCAATCAAAGAACAGTCATGGACTGTTGCTTGAAAGGCACGCATACTGGGGTAGGCTGCCACGGGAAGCCCTCCTGAGTGCTCGTCACTAGCCAGACTGTCATTAAAGTCTCCCAGACAAATCCATGGCATATCCCGGAAAGTTGAAGAACCTTTGAGAGCCTTTAGCTCTGTCCAAAGAGCACTACGCTCATCCCCTAGATTAGACGCATAGACAAAGGAGCAAAGAATACTTGTCCCATCCTCCAGGGAAATGATGTAGGAGATCATTTGCGCACTTAACGACACCACCCTTAAAGAAATCCTATTATCCCAAAGAACCCAAATACGACCCAGGGGGTTATACGCATAATTTGAGATCATTGACCAGTGAGGTAAAATGGAAGAGACCATCTGTACTGCTCTATCTTCACGGACTCTAGTTTCTAAAACCGCACCAAACAACATTTGCTTCGAAGTGATCCAGTTCTTTAAAACAGAGTGCTTACGCTTTTTATTGAAGCCTCGGATATTCCAAAAGAACACTGACATTTAAGGCTTTTTGTGGGAGAGCCTTTTGCCGAGACCGCCTTGAATGGACTGTTTCTTTGAACCTTCCTTTTTCCCTTTAGTCTTCGAGGATCGGGGTAGATAGACCCGGGTCGAAGAGCCTTCCAGATTGGTGTCCGGACCAGTCTCATTCCTCAGCTTCACACTAACTACTTTAGGGATCTGGTCCACTAATTTTGATGTTAACTCCATGGCATTTCCATAGCCAAAAAAAACAGATTGGATAGATACTCCCGCAGACTTACAATCAGTTTCATGAGACAAACTTTTTGCAACGTTGGCCGCGTCCACCAAAGACGGCACAATAACAACGTCATTTACATTTGCAGAGAATGATTGAGCTGACGTCACTCCAGCAGTGTGACAGAGATGGTCCTCGAGAGCAGGTTTCAATGTTATAGGTGGATCAGAGTTTTCCCCACTTGACGTGAGCTTAACAGTATCTGATTCCAAATTTAGTTGCAGGTCTGAAGCAGACACAGACTGTGGTTGCATAGAATTTGTGGAAGTTGGGTCTGAATGCGTTGCTTTTTCCACCTCCGACGCCGCTTGACGCCGAACTGGGCTCAAATCCAAAACAGGAAACGCAGAAACAGACACATGCTTAGTTGTAGAGCGTATCACCGTAGCTGGGCTCAAATCCAAATCAGGAGACGCAGAAACAGACACAGCCTTAGTTGCAGAACGTGTCACCGTATCTGGCACCGGAGCTGGCTGGGAGCGAGGAGATAATCCACTTGCACGAGGCTGAAAATCCGATGTAATAGGGCATCGAGCTTTTGCGGACTAAGTTAAAATGGGAGACGGATCAGATAGAATGATCGAAGCAGGCGCCGGAACTGTTTGCAACTCTGTCACTCCGGAACTGAATTCGAATTCTAAATGACGCAAAGCCTCAAATCTGGTCTCTGAACTGAATTTGGCTTTTCCAACTGCACGGTTCTGTTTGTGAGAATGCCTCTTCGAACGAGATGGCGATACTTTGGTCCAGTCACGAACTGAAGGGGAAGCCAAGGGATCAATTTTGCCTTCTTCCAACCCTGAACTGAGACGACGGTGTGGCAAAGTAGCTTCCATGATTGGTGGAGGAGGCGACTTCGGCGACGAGGAAACATGAGTAGAGTTAGAACTTCCGTGAGGTGGAGCACTGAACCGAGTCAAACATCCTTCAGTAAGGTGACCCCATTTGCGACAATGAGAGCATCTCATTGGAAGCTATGGATAAGAAAACGTGATAGTGCAGTCCACTCCCTTTATGACAAACGTGAAATCAGATGGAAGATCCAAAGTTAAATCAACATCTATGAACACCTTCGCTTCGTCAAAGGACGTGACTAGCTCTGTTTCTTGGTGAAGACGGAGAGGAAGCCCCACACGGCTGGCAATGAAGCTGAGGCCTGGCCAAGTAAACATAGAGTATGGGATATTTTGTATGGTGACCCACATGGGCATCGAAATAAGCTGAGGCTGGGAGTCTGCAAGATTGGGTGACCACTTCGAAATGAGCATTGGTAACTCACATATATTCCACATTCCTCTTCGGAGAACACGAGTCCTTGCGTTGGGATGTTTGATACGAAATTTGATGGTTTTTTCATCAATAACATAAGCGTCAATCTTGATACTCTTGTCACCTAGGTTCCATATTTTATTCACAATAACATGGATCTTGGCTATATGTGGTGCTGCAGTTGTGAAACGACCTACAAGGATGTCTTCCCATAGCGGTGTTTCAAGGAGAATGTCCTCCGGAACTGTTAATATGTCACGACCAACAGTTTTATGCTTCTCAAGGTTTACCTTCAAAAGCTTCATTCTATTAGTAATCTGAGCCCAAGATTTCTTTGGAACCTTAGGTAGCATAGCAGCAGAAAGAGTTTTAGTAGAATCAGTCAATGGTGCAGGCGCAACTATTGCAGCAAGCAGAGGATCAGCAGACAGTGATACAGACTGACCAGAGATAGTTCCGGAGACAATTAAGTTCGATGTAGGAGCTGGCAATATAGGGACGTCATGCCTTGGAGAGGTAGCAGGAGAAACCACACCAATAGTATTAGCAGAATCGTTATTTAGATAAGCAGCAGAATTTGCAGAGATGTAACCAGGAGCTGAAGTCGATGGATTCAAAGTTAAAGTTCTAGAGTGTGAGCCAGACGAGCCATAATCAATACCGGAAGTTGGAGTCAGAGACTTTGTAGCAGAGGGTAGCAGAACAGATGCAGAAGCAGCAGAATTTACATGGACTGTTTCAGAAGCAGTAGTAGAACAGAGGCCCTGCTCTGCAGCCGCCAGCGTAACAGAACAAGTTGTATCAGACTTTAAAACCTCGCCGTCGACCAACGGGGTTTGTACGTCCACGAGAACAGACTTGGACGGCGCAGCTTGACAACCAGGATCAGGACAGAGAATCTCCCTCTCCATCAATGGACCTGCAAGCAGAACAGAGTTACCAATCAGACTTGTTACCTGTGGAACAGCAGTCAAGGCTTGAGGAGCGACGGCCGGAGGGAGCTCCGGCGGTGGCGCTGTCATCAACAGCAGCTCAAGAGGAGCCCTGATCGCTTGTGGAATCCCTCTTTTAGTTTTCTTAAGTGACACTCAAGAAGAATCTCAAAAAGCAATAATCCACAATTGTAAACCTTAAAATTCAAATAAAGTTACATGTATTGTTATTACTTTAAAATCAAAATAAGAGGAAAAAAACTGTTTTGGGCAATTTCTGAAAATATAAATAAGAAAAGATCTTGTGGAATATTTAAAAATCTCTAAAAATCTCTATTAATTATATATAATTGAATATTTTTAATATTCTAATTATTAATTTTTGATTTGATTGTTTCCTAAATCTATTTTGTTTGAAATATATCAAGATAAATTCAAAATATGAATAGTTATTATTGTTAGTTTTGTAATTAATAAAATAGATTTTTATCCAATTTCTCATATTAACAAATTAAAATATTTGATATGAATTTACTTTTAAATAACTGTTTTAGGCATACATTGTGTTAATTTCGAATTTTGGAAACTAATTATTGTTACAATTAAAATCTGACCTTAAAAAATCATCCTAACTATCCGAAATATTCTGTGCAATCATCCTAACGCAATATTATCTCATAAAAATCTTTAAATTCGGTTAGAATACATTTGCAAAGAAAATATTGCGATTAAACGTGATTTTCAAGGTAAATAAAAAATATGTTACTAAAATATTAACACTCGAGAATATACCATAAAATGATATTTAGTAAAAATTAATTTGAATTAATTATGAAAAGATCTCTTTAGAAGATTCCTAACAAATATTATGCAATTCCTATAAATACATACTTATGAGAAATGGACACATTAACATTTTACAAATTCTAGGTTTTTATTAGTTTTTTATTGTTCTTGATCTATTCCATCACTATTATTTTAACGATTTAAATGCATCAACAAAATATTTATGTTTGATTTGTTTCGTGAATATGTACACAGCTTTGATCTTACAATTTTTTTTGTTGTTATTGTGCAGTGGCTAACATCAAGAGTTTTCCTCCAACCTTTCGCCAGAGATTTTTTCAGGATTTTAGGTGAGTAAATATAATCCAATATACACATCTTGAAATATTTTATATGATTAAGTCTTGATCATCCATTCATCGTTCAACCTAAATACTCTTTTCAGGTAAAAGTCCCTCTTCTACTCTCTGTTTGCAGCCTTGATGGTTGTACTTCATAACTGGTTAACTTAAGCCTCTATACATTACCCTTTTCGTGCAGACCAAGTATAGGTTGTATCTTGTGCTCGACTTTATAAACGGAGGTCATCTTTTCTTCCAGCTCTATCACCAAAGGGCTTTTCAGGTTTGGTTTACTTCCTTGTTCAACTATTTTTGGAGTTTCACCAGAATTTTGCAAGACTTGACTTATAATTATTTGTTATGTTTTCACAGAGAGGGACTTGCATAAATCGTCTCTGCAGTTTCCCACCTCCGTGAGAAAGGGATAATGCATAGACAAATGGCCACGTGATGTTAACTGATTATAGTTTAGCAAAGGAATTCGAAGAAAACACAAGATCAAACTCAATGTGCGGGACTTCCTGAGTATATGTCACTGAAATTGTTAAAGGTACTCGTTGGTCATCTAAGAAAAAAAGGGGTTGTGATTTTTTCGGATCAAGAGATTTTGGGCAATTTGGTGATCCAAGGGGTTCTAGGGTTTTTGGAGTTGCTTGTCTGCCATGTTGGCAGGCTCGGGTGATGGTGGGCGTCGTAGGGGATTCCGGTGGGGGCTTGGGGCCTGGTTTGGAGATTTCTCCAAGGGGTTCAGAAGTTCCAGAGGTGGTTCTAAGGTTCTCAGCGAAGGATGTAGGGTTTACAAGGTCTGAGTCGGGGGCTATAGGGAGTTTGTCGGGGGTTGTATCGGCGAAAGCAGGGCCGGGGGTTCAAGTGGTAACTTGAGAGTTAGGATTGATGGAGCCTCGGGATGTGTCTCAAGTCAGTGAGAGTAAGTTTTCCAAACCTGGGACAGTTTCAGGGTTTGTAGCGGATGTGTTTCAGGTGGAGTGGTGTTGCGGGTTTTCATAAAGTTTCAGGGGTGGAATCAGGGGTTTTGGGTTTGCAGAAGTCAGAGTGTTTGCCGAGGACATCTCGGGATGTTGTGGGTGTTGCTTCTAGGTTTGGTCAGCAGGGAGTTTCAGGATTGGTTCTCGCGTCAGGTAATCAAATAGAGGCTCCGGGGTTTGTAGCTGTGCGAGGAGAGGATCAGAAGTTTCTTTGGTGGATGGGAACTCGTTCATTAAGGTCCCAGATGAACTAATATGTTGCCAAGTTTTGTTATGGGATGATCTGACTATAGGCAAATTCCCGGAACAAGCCCCTCACATTACCAAGGTTCATATTATAGTGAACAAGATATGGACTTATGGAAACAAGGATTTAAAAATTGATGCGTTCATCGTAAATTCTACTACGATAAAATTCCGTATCCGGGATAGGGTGATAAGGGAGAAAGTTCTTCTTCGAGGCACGTGGAATATCGCTGATAAACCTATGGTGGTATCAAAGTACAGGCCAGTAGTTGAAGAGGATCAATCAGCCTTGCAGTCGATCCCACTTTGGGTGACTCTTAAGCAGGTTCCAACCCATTTTTACCCATGGAAAGGATTGAGATTCTTATCAAGTGTTGTGGGAGTGCCAAAGAGACTTCATCCAGAAATAGTGCTCTGTAATAAATTTGATGAGGCTAAAGTTTTTGTTGAGTTAGATTTGACAAAATCATTGCCATAATCTTTCTCTTCTAAGGCCAAGCAAGGTGTAGTTTGGAGTTTCTTTATTCTTACCCGTGGTTGCCTCCTAAGTGTTCAATTTTTGGTAAATGGGGACATGTAAGGGAGGTCTGTTGTGTAAAACCCACCTCAGAGATGGTGATTCTAAGGATTCTTAAGCGGGGTGTAGCATCGGTTCCGGTGGGAAAAGTTTGTGCATCGCTATTGAAGTCCACGGAATTAGCGAAAGCTCATCTGCCAACGCAAGGTTTGCCACATCATGTGGCACACAAGTTGTATTGGATAGTTTAACTATAATGTAGGAAAACATGTAACAAGATACATCACATCATGTATGTGTCGATACAGAAGTGGGTGGTGGATATGCGTCCTTAAGTGGTTCATAACAAGTTTTGGTTGTTAAAGACAAGGTAACAAATGAGGGTAATTTAAGCCGTGAAGTTACAGACTTTCTTTACCGAGTGCAATAGATTTGGGGTTAGGGAAAGAAGGTTGGTATTTTGTCTATCCGGGTAAAGGAAGTGTAAGCGGTGGTATTGTGCTTTCAGCCCTAGTAGTGGTTGGTTCCCCTTCTAGATTTTATGTTCTGCCTTTGGATGAAGACGCTTTGGAACAAAACCAAGAAAATGAAATTTTGGGTAGCCCGAGAGAAGTTCCGATGCACCCAGGAACTGAAATTATTCAGCGAGAGATGGAGGGATGAGGATGAAAACGGAAATGTCAATGAGCTTCCCCTTCGACAATCTTTACCACGAAAGTCCAAAGATATGCTAAAGGCTAAATATGCAAATGGTTCTCTTATCGCAAAGGATTCAATTCCTAGTGCTGGAGGAAGAAGAAACGCCAAAAAATACTAATATATCAGGATTCTTTTGGAATGTGAGAGGATTAAACAAATCTTCAAAGCATTCAGTGATTAGGTGTTGGGTGAATAAAAATAATTTCAGTTTGGTTGTGTTTTGGAAACAAAATTTAAGGAAGGAAGGGTGAGTTATATTTGTTCGTCGATCTTTGGTGATTGGTCAATTATTTTGAATTACGAGTTGTGCAGATTGGGACGAATTTGGGTTGTCTGGAAGCCTTCGGTTCTAATATATCCATTTTCTAAAAGTAGCCTGATGATTATATGTTCGGTGAAACTTGAGGATAAGGAAGAGAAATTGTTTTGCTCCTGTATTTATGCGTCAAATTTTACAGAAGATCGAAAAGAGTTGTGGGCTGACTTGCGTGATCACCAAAATTCTCCAATTATCTGACAGAGAGCTTGGTTTTGTATGGGAGAATTTAATGAAATTTTGGATAGAAAGGAACACTCTAGCTTCGAAAGTTCACCTCAGATACTGCATGGTATGCGGGATTTCAAGAGATTGTTTGTTTTTGCTCGTTTGAGGATTTGACATGTCATGGTCCTCTCTTTACTTGGTGTGATAAGAGAACTGAAGGGTTTATCTCCAAAAAGCTAGATAGAGTGTTCAAGAATAATCACTGTAAACAGTTTTTCATAGTGCTTATTGTGTGTTTGAAGCTGGTGGATGCTCGGATCATTTGCGAGGAAGAATTTGCTTAGAAGATAAGTAGGATCACGTGAGAAAAATGTCGTTTAAGTTTGTGAACTCGATGCTGGAGCTGGAGGAGTTTATGCCAATGGTAAAAAATTATTGGTCTCATTCCCAACTAATATTTCTGTCGACTTTGTCTCTCTTTCGGTTTTCAAAGAAACTAAAAGAGTTCAAGCCGTTACTCATGGACTTGGAAAAGAGTAAGCTAGGTAATCTCTCAAAGAAAGTTGCTGATGCGTTGTTAATTTTGTGTGAAAAGCAGGAGTTAAACTTACAACATCCATTGTTAGAGCATTTGATAGCGTAGAAGGATGCTTTTGCTCGGTGGAATTTTTTCTCGGGTTTAGAGAAAATTTATCTAAAGCAGCACTCAAAAATCCATTGGCTACATGTTAAGGATCAAAACAACAAAGCATTCCATGCTGCAGCTACGAAGAGAAAAGTGAAAAAATTAATCCGTGAAGTTAAACGTCGGGATGGTACTATAGTGGCGACAGAGAATTTGATAAAAGGGGAAGCCATAGGTTTTTTTCAAAATTTACTTCAATCTTCTCTAGCTGATTACGAAGGCATTTCAATTGAGAAGCTAGGAGAGCTGGTTTCTAATAGAGTTTCAGAGCATGAAAAATCTCGTTTGGTTAGAAGGGTATCGGCGGAGGATGTTCGTTAAGTTTTGTTTGTTATGCTAAATAATAAATCCCCAGGTCCGGATGGTTTCAATTCAGAGTTTTCTAAGAAATTTTGGCCTATAATAGGGACGGATTTCACAATTTATATTTAATCCTTTTTCGCCAAAGGTTTTCTCTCGAAAGATATGAATTCAACAATTTTAGCTTTGATTCCTAAGAAGAGTCCAACGCTGGAGATAAAGAACTATAAGCTTATCTCTTGTTGTAATGTGATTTATAAAGTCATATCTAAGATTAATTCTAATAGGTTGAAAGGCACACTCCCAAGTTAATTTCTCTAAATCAGTCGGTATTTGTGGAAGGTAGATTATTGATTGAAAATTCACTGCTGGCTATGGAATTGGTTAAGGATTATGTATCCTCTCGTTGTGCTTTAAAGATAGACATATCAAATGCTTTTGACATGGTCCAATGGACTTTTCTTCTTTACAGTCTAAAGGTTATGGATTTTTCGAATCAGTTTATACACTGGCTATCCCTTTGTATCACATCGGCTTCTTTCTCGGTTCAAGTCAATGGAGAATTAGCAGGCTATTTTCAAAGTAAGAGAGGTCTACGGCAAGGATTTTCTTTGTTGCCATATCTTTTGGTCATCACCATGAATGATCTTTTGAAACTACTCGATGGTGCAGCTAGTGCTTGTCATATCGGCTATCACTCTAAATGTAAGAATCTTGCTCACACATTTAAGCTTTGCGGATGATGTTTTGATTTTTACGGATGGCAAAGTTAGGTCGATAGAAGTAATTGTCTCTGTTTTTGAAATAATTTGCTAAGTTATCGGGATTACAAATAAGTCTGGAGAGTTCTACTATTTTTTGGCGGGTGTTACGCCAGCAGCTCGTGATGTAATCTCACAGCAATTTGATTTATCAGCGGTGGTATTGCCGGTAAGGTATTTGGGACTTTCTTTGATACTAGAAAAATGAATTTGAATGACTTATCTTCCTCTCCTTGAAGCAGTCCATACTTGTATTAGCTCTTGGACTGTCGGTTTTTTATCTGTTGCTAGTAGATTACAGCTTGTTAGCTCGGTATTGATCGGCATATCAAACTCTTGGCTCTTCGCGTTTCGTCTTCCTAAAGCCTACATTAGAAAGATAGAGAAATTGTGTTCTTCTTTTCTTTGGTCAGGTCCTGAATTGAATCCGAAGAAAGTAAAAGTAGGCTGGGATCAAGTTTGTCAGCCAAAGATCGAAGGGAGGCCAGGAATAAGGCTTTTATCGGAGGTGAAAACAGTGTTTGGTTTGAAACTGATCTGGCGCATGGTTTCTTTTAATTCATCCTTGTGGGTGAAGTGGATCTACACTTACTTTTTGTGACATAGTTCCATTTGGTCGATCAGAGATGAAACGAATAGGGGGTCTTGGATGTGGAAAAAAAATCTAAAAGACCGTCCAAAGGCTCGTTTAATGCATAAGGTTGAAGTAAAAAGTGGAGAGTACCTCTTTTTGGTTTGGTAAGTGGTCAGACATGGGATGTTTGTTTGACAAACTAGGTATGCGTGGAGTTATTGATCTTGGAATTCCTCTTAATGCAAATGTGGCTTCGACATGGGAGATTAGAAGGCGGAGAAGGCATAGAACATAGATTCTTCAGCAAATAGAGACAATCATTGATGCTAATCGGAGCAGAGCTATTCCATGTGATAAGGATATTTCTCTTTTGCGATATAAGAGGGACAAATACAAAATGATTTTCAACTCAAAGAGTACTTGGTCGCTTTTACGAAATAATTCACCTACGGTTGATTGGTGGAAGTGTGTTTGGTTCAAGCATTTTACGCCAAAGTTTTCTATTTTTACTTGGTTATCAATTCAGAATCGCCTATCTACGGAGGATCGAATGATTACTTGGAATGTTGGAACTGCCACGGATTGTGTTTTTTTTGGAACTCCTTTAGAATCAATCAACCATCTTTTTCTCATGTGTTTTCTCGGGAGTTGTTTGGAAGATGTTAACGAGATGCCTCTTGAAGGAAAATTTCAGCCATATTGGACTCACTTGTTCACCTAATGTCAGATACCTCTTTGGATAATCTAGCTCTGTTTTTAACACGGTACTCTTTTCAGGCAGCATTGCACTACATTTGGCGAGAGAGAAACTTAAGACGACATGGAAAATCCCCAAGGTCAGTTTATTCTCTGGTTAAAGTGATAGACAAGCAAGTTAGAAACTGATGTTCAACGATAAAAGATAGAGAATTGGATGGAATTATTCAGCTATGGTTTGTTTCAAGAGCCTAACACTAAGGAGTTACACAATGAAGAGATAATCTTGTGAGATATTCGCCTTGATCCGCAAGAATAAGATATTCCAAGAATATTCTGTTGCAAAACATCTTAAGGGAAAATTAACAAAATTGTTAGTAAAATTTTTTCCTAAAAAGAGTAATCATTATGCGCCTTAAAGCCCACATTCACCAAAACCCAAGACCAAGCCCAAGATCAAGCCCGTCTTGGCACAACACGGTGACACGCACACGCGTGTGTGTGGTTTTGCACAATTTTCATCCATCACTTACTCCATAGTGTCCCTTTCCCAAATCTAGTGAACCTTAGTGTAAGTGTAACACTATATATACTAGTGAAAAATGTTTCCAACTTTTAATGTGAGACATTTGCTCATTTTGATACTTAGTCAAAATTACAAGTTTTATAAGCTTTCTAAGTAACCAACTTTGGATCCTTAATTCTCATTCAAATTAACTTCGATTTTGACATATAAATACACTATATCATAGTGTTCATTACAAAGATTCCAAAAACTCCAAGATCCGGTCACTCTGGTGATGAACTTCACAGAAACAATTGCTGAAAATTTGGCATAAGACAGTTTTGTCAAAATTGAGTTCCAACAGGGACACAAATCCTTGTTAACTTCTTGTAGAGCAATCATGCCTTTACTTTGCACTCTTTTTCGCTTTGTGGTTTGCTTTATGTTACTTTTTGGAAACGTAAAATTGTTTGGTGGCATTAGTTTTCATAGAATTGCTCCACTTCCTCAATGTCACCTGATGAGAGTGTTGCACTCTTGCACACCAGCACAACACATATCAGCAGCTTCACTAACCATGCCCTTGGCATAATTGATTGCAAAATTTTTACTATATAATTCTTGTGTTACATATTCCTTTGTGTTATATGTATACTGCATATATATAGGCACCTAGGTGCATGAGAAGGAGAAGACGAGTGTGAGGTTATATATAAGACGTTATACACATTCAAGAAGACATGTATATATTGTGTTTTTCTTTCCATTCACGTTTCATCATCCTTGTATTATCTTGTCTTCATTTTTTAGTGGTAAATTTATTTATATTTGAAATAGAAGCAAATAGAGAACAACTTTTGGAAAAACCGAGCATAAAATCAAACAAGATTTTTTGCTAACATGAGAAGTACAACAACCTTGGAGATCACTTAGCTTACTCCCTTCTGGATAATGTAGAGATAATATGGTTGACCACTATCTTCCGCATGGCATGAACTAAAAAACAATTATGTGGCGCCCTTTATTGTGTTTCTAGAATTTCTCTCTCTCCAAATATTGTACATTGATGCTTGAAACAGGAGCCTTAGGAGAGTCTTGTCAATAATGTGCCTCTGTTGTGCACCTATTTGATGCAGATTTCGTGTCTAGTCCAGCAGGATCTTGCGGCCCGAAAGACAACCAACAACTTTTGTCCAGATCATGAACGAGAAAGGACATGCAAAAAACAGATGATCCCAAGTGTTGTCTTGTTCACCACAAAAAGACACAAGGTTGAGACTAACCCCATTTTCTGGTATTAGCTTCGGTGGCTAATTGGTTCCTTACTACAAGCCACACAATGAAAGAGTGACAGAGAACAACTTGAGGAAACCAGACTATACTGTGCCAAAAGACTTTCGACCTTGTTTCTCTTATTTGATTCCAAGTGCAACGTGTTGAGATTGAACTCTTGAATTCATTTTGGTCATGCTTCCACAAGGGAATATTTGAACCTGCATTCAGAACAGGTACTAGTAATGAATTAAGTGAAAACAATTTCCTAAATCATTTGACTTTAACATCGTCTAGCTCACCATTGTGAATCGTTTACAACTTCAGCAACTCTTGCACTGCAGTCCCACACCTAGATTATTTGGTCCTCCCTCTCCCACAAAGGTCCTCTTGCTATCCACTTGTCCCATCAGAATTTCACCGTCTTGCCATCATAAATTTCCCAACACATATTATTGCTTAATCGCGCATCTTTTATAAAATTTTCCAGACCCAAAATCCCAAAGTTCTCTCTTTAATCTTTCAAAAGAATGATGTTTTAGGAGATTATGTTTTCTCCATGCAACCCAAAGAAATCCAGAGTTCACAAAAAGTCGCCAATGAGATTCAAGTCAAAAACTTAAGAAGAATCACGAAGACGGCATAAACCCAAACCAACTTCTTCTTTTGTCATACAACTTCATCCCAAGAGACTTTTGCTTTTATGATGATCATTTGGTGAACCTGACCATCAGAAGGAATTACATAACATTTTATTTCATCAAGATATCTATGGGGAAGTCGAAATACCAAAGACCAAAAGTTAGAGATACTCAAGATTACTGATCTTATTAGTTGTGTACGACCCGCAAAAGAGAGGCTCTTGTTAGACCAAGATAACATTTGCGTTCGGATCCAATCGAGTAGCGGCTCATAGTCATGTCGAGTCATGGATTTTGTGGTGAGTGGCAAACCTAGATACCTTATTGGTAACTCACTATGAGTTACACCAAGACGAGCCCCCTCTTAAATTGTACTATTTTTATCCACACCATCAGAAAAACAGATGATTTAGCTTCATTTATGTTCAGCCCTGATTTCACTGCAAACTCTTTAAATACTCATAATCCCAGAAATCTAGTCAGCCTTACCATCCGTTAATACCAAAATATCATCAACAAAAATCAGATGAGTAACCTCCACCAATTGACACTTACGATGATAACAAAAGCATCCATTCTGTGTTGCCTTATTCAAAAGTTGATAAGACATTGCTGGTGATAACATAAAAATAAGGTGAAAGCCAGCACCCATTCTTCAGCCCACGTTCACTTGTAAAATAGCCGGCAAAGAAGCCATGGAAATACAAAGATAGATCCAATGTATGAACTGGTCCGGAAAGTGCATTGCCCTTAATGTAGTATTGATAAAGTCCCATTGCATCATATCAACGGCCTTTGAAATATCAAACTTTATTGCACAACAAGATGAGATAAAAATCCTTGTGATAACCTTTGGTTAGTTCCATAGCAAGAAATATGTTCTCCAGCAATAGATGGTCCTTAACGAAAAAGCTTTGGTTCAACCCAATTATATGTGAAAGTGTGGCTTTCAACCTGTTAGCAATAATTTTGGAAATAATCTTACACAACATGTTACAACAAATTAAGGGCATGCAATCTTTCATAGTCGTTGTTGTGTATATCTTGGGAATAAGTGAAAGTATCGTTGTGTTGAATCCACGTAGCATGAATCCAAACAGAAAGAATTGTACCACTTTTACTAGATCTGATCCTATAATCGTCCAAGCTGCACAGTAAAATTTTGATAGGGTATCTATCAGGCACTAGCGCTTTATCGGAAGGCATAGCAAAGGCCACTGCTTTTATTTCAGAGGCTAAAACCGGTTTTACTAGATGTGCGGCCATCTGATCTGAGCAACGAAAATCTAGTCAGCTCTCCAAATAAGTTTCAGACACCAACTCTACTCCTAGTTGATTCAGTTGGGGAAAGCTTTTAAAATGGTTTACGCCTTCATTTTGATATCTTTAAGATCTGTAAGCGCAATACTTTCAGCAGTTGATATGCGTTTGATTTCATTTTTTACACTCTGCATTCTTTCTTGTTTACAACAATGATTTTTGTGTTGGTTTATAATTTTATATGATTTTTTTTCATTCGGTTTTGCTTTGATTCAACGCTTTTTAACATGTGATTGTCTTTGTCTTTTTAGTATATCATAGAAGAAAAAAAGAACAGAACTTCTCTTGTTTCTAAGGAACATTTCAATGTAAAATACAAAAATTTAAATATTAATCTATTTTACGTTATATTTAATTCATTAGTAATCTCAGTATATATTTTGTTTCTTACTTAGAAGAATCATGTGAAGATGTCCTTTATAATGAATACTGTTTATGGTGTTGGATTGATAAAAAAAAGTAATGAAGGGATTATAGATTTTATCCAATTGTTTTTTGCTTTTTTTAAAAAAATTACTATAAAATGTTAGTTAATTTTCAGCTTTTACACAAAATTTTATTCATTAGTAATCTCACTTTAGATTCTATTTCATGTAGAAGCATGTGAAGATACACTTTATAGTGAAACATACTAGATCATGTCACCATAGTCTAATCTAAAAAAGTATCAAATATATGTGTAATACCCGATTCTTCCTCGACATGATATGTCATAAATAACTTATAACGCAAGAATTTTTATATTTAATGAATTTAACCAAAATACTCTATTAATCTAAACTAATCGACTTTCATTATCGTCAATTAACATTAAAAACGAAAATACATAAACTACTCAGTGAAAATAAACCTTAAGACTAATGAATTCTGTATACACAAACACATCTACACAATCACAAGTCTAAACCTAAGACAAACAGACAATTACGTGTCCATGACACACACATATCAAAAGTTACCGCGAAAACATGGTCTGAATTCCACATGTCACACACATTATCTTTTGTGCATATCAAATCCCTCGTGCATAAGCACTTTTTTATGCATCTCTCATTCGTTGACTCGTCAGCTAATCATGACTTACCACAATCCCACGTCTATAATCCAACACACAACTACAAGGATTTTTCTTCGCAAATAACTCCGCTGTTCACCCGCATATACGTTTCATAAAAAAATATTTTGTCACCAAAACATGTCTTTCACGGGACCACACATCACACACTAAATTTTTCATTTTTAATTTCCAACCCTAAAATACTAATTCTTTTTTATTATATATATATATATATATATTAATACACTCGTAAAAAATACTGTTAGTAACTTGTAAATATATTCGGCTTAACATTAAACTAAATAACTGTCTAAATATATTTGTACACGAAAAAGCCACAAACGTGTCCTTACCTTAACAATTCGGGTTGGCCTCTCAATTTAGAATTAAGAACAGATAAATCCGATTCGACAACAGTTTTCAATCTTCATCGGTTTAAATTAACCGGTCAAAGATTAATTCTAAATAATATTCTTTGATTTAGTTTACTTAACCCACACAAAAGTCCAAATATCGATTTGGTTTAACGTTGACTCGGTGTTTCCCGACTAAATTAATTAACTCCGATTAAATAATTAAATCAACCTGAATTAATAATTTAATAATAAATCCAAAATGTCCCATTTTCCAAACATCTCACGTACACATAATTGAGATTGGTTTAATGGCTTTAAGTAGTCTTGGGCTTCGGTTTACTCTTGGTTTGGCTCATGATTCAATAATTAAACAAAACAAACTAAATCTACACTATATAAAAGTTGAAGATATAGTGTTTTTATGCTGTCACATAAGAATTTAGAAACGCAATTTTATTGGTCTCAATGTTTAACATAAATTCTCGCGATAACCTGGTAAAAAGTAAAAATTAATAATTGTTATCTGCCAAAAACATAGATAGAGAATTTATCGTCAAAATAAACAACAAAATAATAGAAAATACTCAAAATAATGAGTATATAAGGAAATTATGCCTTAATTTCTTATTCTTGAATAATTTTTAAAAAAATATATTTTTTCATAACTTCATATTTTCCTGATAATTAATTAAGAAATTATTTAATATTAAAAAGAAAAAGAAATCGTTAGCCTTTAAAATAAAGGCAATTGCTCAAAGAATATTTCTGAATCCCTATTTAATCTCTTATATATTTTATATAGAGGAAGAAGAAGAACAGATAAGAATAAGACATAGAGAAAACCTCATAGAAAAAAAGAAAGAAGAAAAATTCACATCCAAAAATGTTTTACTAATTAATTTTAATGTCAAATGAATGACAACTTTCACTATGACCATGCCCTAGAAAATATTAGAAATCAACAAGTTAATATATTAAAATTCAAAGTTTTATCAAGATTATAAAAGATTGGAAATCATCATGTCCTTGAAAGAAAGAAGACGCTCACAAAATTTTAAAGTGAATCATGTGTTATGGTTTTACTAGTTTTTTATTTAATATTTTTGTTAAGAAATTAAACATGATTTTTGCAAGTGTAATTAATTCTCAAGAGTTTTTTTCTTTCTCAATGAGATTTAGCTTTTTCCTGAACCAGAAAAAAACTAATATGAGAAAATTATCTCCAACAACTTGAATAGATGACGCCTACTGAGATGAACATATTAGGCAGTTTATAAAAAAGAACTCAAGAATATCAAGAATCATCGTATTCAGATTCACCTGCTCTTCTTTTGGGAACCGTAGAACTAGAAAAAATTAATAAATAAATAGTTACAAAGTACAACAAATGATGCCAGTAAACTCTTCTGGATGATGTTGGACAGTCGTTGAACCAATGCATTCCTAATTAAAGTGTGTAAAAGCAAAAGCAACTACTGTTTAAAATTTTTGAACCATTGAACTATTTTCCCTATGTTGGTCCCAAAAACATTAAGGGTAATGAAAAGTCATGGAAGAAATTGCATACTGGAAAGAGAAAGCAAAGGTCATGAGCATGTCAAACAATATATTGAGTCCATGTAGCAGCTGGACTAGCAGAAAAACTAACTTGATTTAATTATTTCATAAACGTTAGGTTATAATTTGTCGTAACAAATAAAAATAAATAAACATAAACCATCAACACTAGGATATTACTGTGTTTTAGGATATTTAATTTTAGAAAATTTGTATACCTGAAATCTTTTTCAGCGTACAATCATGAATGTGTGTTTTCGATTTCAAATAATAAAACTATTGTCATCAATATTTTAGTATTTTGAAAATTTTTGGTTTTGTTAAACCGTTTCGTATGTTAATCAAAATTGGAAAAAAATAATGTACTAAATTAATTTGGAAAAAATAAAAAATACAAAAATGTTAGCGTAATATGTGATAGCTTAAAAAAATATTATAATTGGCAAAATAAATATTAACTTATCTTATGTACATGTATATTCGTATTTGAAAAAATGGAAAAGAAAAAGCAAATGAAAACTATTTTAAAACAAATAAAATTTTAAAAAAGTATAAAAAGAAATTTATCGGAATGGTCATTTACAAATAAAAAGTGAGATTTAAAAATGTTAGAGGAATAACTGATGTTTAAGAAAAAGACAATCGCTGGTAAAATAAATAATAAATATATTATATACATGTTCATTCATAGTTGAAAAATGGAAAAAAGAAAAAAAAAATTAGAATAGTTTCAAAAAAATAAAAATGAAAAGAAATTCAAAAAAAAAATTATTGTACTTGTTATTTGAAAACTTTAACAACCATAAAAAAAGACTTTAAGAACCAATCTAATGAGAGAAAATCTCACCTATGTAAATAGATTTAAGCAGAAAAGGTAAAAAAAAAATTTAATACAAATATGAAAAAAAAATCATATGTAAATAAATTTAGAATTTAAAAAGAAAATTAAAAAAGGAAAGTAAACTTAAAACATGACAAAACAAAATCCTATAAAATGAAAAATAAGAAGGAAAACAAAATATTTCATAATAAAAATATATAGAATGCACAAAATATCATATACATACTTCTTATGAAAGAGATTTGTTAAAGAAATATGAATAAATGTAAATAGTATGACACAATATATCTGCTCAAAATCATGTTTCTAAAAATGATCTTACTATCTATATATATATATATATAATCTTACAAAAATGAATTATCCTATTAAAACTTACACATTAAAAATGTATAATACTTTCATTTTCTAGATTTTTATTACTATAATTTTCCAAATTATGTAATTTTAATTGAATTATTAGACTTAGTTATATTTTTAAAAATTTAAGAATTGAAGTCACTATAATTTGTTTCAAATACTAGATATACTATTATCATACCGTATATAAAAAATAATATTTTGATAAATATTATAGATCGTATATGATTATTACAAAAATATACTAAAAACCACCCCACGCTTAGTGTGGATACAAAACCTGGTAATTATAAAATCCTCAACGACACCACCATCTACTCCCAATAATTCACTTCGGTTTATAGAATTAATTACGTGGAGGTGTCCTTCGTTTAGTTGGTTTACTCTGGTTTAGGTTTTGGTCTGATAAATCAAAACAACTCACACAAACGCATCAAAGGAATTCAGCCGGTTACCTTCCTCGAGCGAACTCCTCCCGGCGACTTGCTAGGCAGATCAGGCGGCGACTCAACGGCTCAGAAACACTGGTCTGCGGCGGTTCAAGGCATGGTGGTTAGTACTCATGGTTCGACAATTAAATAACAACATAGCAACATATCATAAAATAAAGCCAGAAACTTCCTGCACAAGTTACTTAATCTGTTTAGGGTTTCTTTACCCTTAACGGCCTCACGATGGGCTACAGCTGCTCCGATAACAGCGGCTGACATCCGGTGGCTCGCGGTAGAAATCTCCGGTGACACACAGTGGTTGCGGTGGTTTCTCCGGTTTAGTTCTAGTGACCTTTTCTCTTCTCCTCTCTTTCTCTCGGCTTTTCTCTTCTCTTCTTCATCTCCACCGAGAGCTTCAAGGTATTGATCAATCCTATCTAGTCCTCGGCCTGTCCGTACAACCTGTCAGTACAACCCGTCCGTACATATTACGTAAGGCCAAGACTCAAATGGATAAGTCGAGACGCAAATAGGCCTTAAGGAATACAGGCCCATGCGTGTCTTCTAGAAGGGAATAAGAAGCCATTAGAAGATCTTCTAACCATTAGAAGTCAAAATGCGCAAGAGTCACATGTGATCCTTAGTTTGAATTCAAACTAAGGAAACGTCACTTTCACTCTCTTTGGTCGCACTCTTCTCTCTCTTAATGTCATGATCTTCCCTTTATTTGTGTAAAAGAGATGCCCTAATTGGCTCTCTATTTAATGATGTAAGCTACATTGTTTGAATGCTAATCTAAGAATTCTCTTCTTACTTTATCTCTCTCGATTACTTCCCTATGCATTATTCTCATTCTCTCTTTGTTATTCCGCAATATTTCTAAGGTTCTTTCTCCTCTCCTCACGGTCTCTCTCCTCCAGAGATTATATGTCTTACGCGTTTCCTTCTTGTCAACGGACAGAGCCGATCGAGCACTTATGAAGGTAACTGAAACTCAAAATAACGGCAACGACGGCAACAGCACACAACAACGAATCAAACTCACGTATGTCACGATTACGACCATTTCAATGACAGTGCAACAACTATGATCTCGGATCACAAAGGCTTAGCGTTAGAGACTGTGACTTCGGCCTCTCTACAGTGACGACGTTATATATATGTATGTGTAAAAGATCGATTTTGACCCGAACTTTTTTAAAAGTTCATTTATATACCTAAACAATCGATTAGTGCGTTTGCATATTTAAACAGCAATAAAATTTAAATTTTAAACCTGAACTTATGATTTCGTGCCAAAATCAAGTTCATCGTTAATGGATGTTAACGAACCGTTAATGTTGCTGAATAATCTGCCACGTCAGTTGATGATTTGGCTAAAACGTCGTCGTTTTGTGCTTTGTAAAGTTAAAATTTTAAAAACGTTTGAAAAACCCGAAATTTGAACCTGTAGCCTCAAACTATTTAAAAAATATATTTACCGGTTGATCCACGATCATCATCAGGGATTACACCAGCAAATTTGTTTGTAAACCTATTCTTCTTCAAAGAGATAAAAAAATCTTTTTCTTCTGTTTGTTTCTATGTGCCCACTGTGTCTTCTCTCCCTACACGCCACCATCTCCACCACCACAATCATCTCCTCCATTCTTCAATTCCCAATTCGCTAACCCTAAGGTTTGTTTTTTTCACTTTATTTTCCTCGATTGCTTCATAAACCCGATTTTGTTGATTTTCCATCTTGATTTAAGCTGGAAAAGTGTACTTGGCTTCTTCACAAGGTGCCAAATTTGTTGAATTGATGCCGAAAGTTGATTGCATGAGAGTCGATCAATATGTCGCTGATGTGAAATTGGATGAGTATTCTTCTTCTCCGATTATTGAGGCTCCTAGATTTGGGAGATTTGATTGTAGTTCGATAGATGTGGAGGTTAAGCTAGAAGAAGAGGCCTTTTTAAAACAAATCTAGAGAGAATTCATCTCTAAAATATTTCTCATACGCTTGAGCAACGTCGTAATGGCTTCTCCGTAGATACAATCGCCGCCATCTCCGGCGAATGCCTCCATCGCCAGCTCAAACATCATTGACATCTGAAGCCACACCACTCGGTCTTACGACCACCAGCGTCGCGGCTTCGAGACAAATTCAGCTCTTTAGCATCAGCGACGGATGTTCGTTCCTCCATGCACTCTAATCCTTTCTCTCCTTTACGTGTCTCCGTCTCTCTATATTCTTTCATCCCTGCCGCATCCATTACCACTGTACCTTCACCTTCTCTGTTACGCACAATCTCTTTATGCACCGTACTTTTGATTGTATCAGCGAGTGGTGGAGATAAGAAGAGTTATGCTAATGTTAATGATGAGGAAGAGTTATGCTAATGTTGATGATCTTAAGAAGATATCTATGGCTGCTTCTTCTGCTATAAATGGCAGCGGAGGAGGAGTAAAAGGAGGATGAAGGAAATCAATCGGCGGCGGTGGTGGTCGGAAGAGTAGTTTAGGTTAGTGACAAATGTATTGATTCTTTTGATTTTTGTGTGTTCGTAAATCTAACATTCATGGTTCAAGATTTGATTTTTTTTTTCTTCTTCCTCTAAAATGTTTTCTATTTTTTATAAGTTTTGATTGATAAAGATTAATCTTTTTCAGATTTTGGTTTGGTTATTCAGAGATTTGTATTAAAGGTGTTGAATGTGCAATTTGATTTGGTTAAAGTAAAATCTAATCTTTTGATACGATTTTGATTGTGATTTGGATTCTAGTTTTAGTCAATTCAGTTTGGCTCGAAATTAAACCAGATTTAAATTAGCTAACCCATTTTAACCAATAACCATACCGAATTAGAAAGAACAGAGTTTATAAAAACAAATGTTGGTGTTATACTCGATGATGGTTGTGGATCAACCGGTAAAGACTGATGATAATAACATCGAGTTCAAGGGTTCGAACCTTGGTAGTAGCACAATTGTTTTAAAAAATTTTCCTAGAAGATACTAAGACGACATCGTTTTGGCCAAATCATCAACTGACATGACAGATTAGTCAGCAACATTAACGGTTCGTTAACATCCGTTACAATGAATCTTATTTTGGCACGAAATCATAAGTTTGAATTTGAAATTTAATTTTTATTGGTGTTTAGATATGCAAACGCACTAATCAATTGTTCAGATATATAAAATCACTTTTGAAAAAGTTCGGGTCAAAATCGATCCTTTACCCATATATGTATACATAACTCACGACAAAACCATCGTTTTGTTATTATAAAGAAAAATTGGGCCTTAATGGGCTATAACATACCATCAAAACAAGTTGGCCCAATTACAAATTGTGAAACTGGGATGGGATGTACAATATGGGGTAAAGAGTCTTTTTTCTCAAAACTTCCATTACTGAATAAAAACTCCAATGTAATTATAATGCAGTTCATTTGTTATCGTAGGAGGAATTAAAGGATAAAACATAAACGACTGATCATTAGGAATTTTTGCTTTAGCCAAGACATCTGCTAGAGTATTGCACGTTCTACTCGTCCAAAGAAATTGAATTTCTCCAATTTTATGTCCCCATCGGTGTATATCTCTTATCCAATTGTATACACTAAAGTTAAGTTTTATCCCGTTTAAAAGATTTACCACTTCCTTATTATCCCTTTCAAAACATTCTTTATGATAATCTTGACTCCAACAATTCTGCATATCAATAATTAGTGTTTGTAATTCACACTCCAAAGGTATCGAAAGAACCTTACCTATTGCTTGACCCAATCCCAAGTAAACTCCCTCACTATCACGTATGACCCACCCAGATGCTGATGGCCTCTGATCATTTAGAAAAGAACCATCATAGTTACACTTTATCCACCCCGACTCAGGTTTTTCCCATTTTTGCTTTCTGTAAATATGTCGATGATCATTATCACTTTTATCTCTGCTATCCGAGGATCCCACACTTATCTCCATATATTCCGTAGTATATGAAATCGATAGATTTAAAGTCTTTTGCGAAGAAGAATATTTCTAATGATAATATAATAAATTTCTACTCTTTCATATTCTCCAAAAGATCCGCACTGGCAAATGGAGAAAATATTCTGATAGTAAATTATTAGGACACGGAACTGCTCTAATCTTTGCATCTAGCATTGTTGTTGAATCAAAAATCATCAAATTTGGATATCCCGAAGCTCGCCATATTGACTTAGCATAGTCACAATCAAAGAACAAATGTTGAATTGTTTCCTCATTAGCACAACAACGTTTACATTGATGATCTTGACTAATATGTCTTCTCCTCAATTCTACACATGTTGATAAAGCTCTTGATATCAACCTCCATAGAAAGTGTTTTATTTTCGGAGCACATCTAGTATTCCAAACCTGTATTTTAAGAGATATATTTCTGGGAGGTGGTGTAGCCATTGACTCTGTATTTAAATGTGTTGCAACCCAGTAACCCGATTTAACTGTATAACAACCATCTTTGGTATAGTGCTAACCGAGAAAATCGCCATTAACATTTGGACAAAGCTTCAAAGTTAACACCCGATCTACATGTTTAGAATGTATCAGTTCTTTAACCTTATTAACATTCCAACTCGTTCCACTCTCATTCATTAACTCATTAACCATACAGTCCTTGATATTTTCATTTTTCTTACTCGGTGGTGTTGGGGGCTGGGTTGGTAGCCAGGGATCAAGCCAAGTATTCACCATTGAACCATCACCAATCACAAAACGAAGCCCCTGTTCCAAGAGATTCCTACCAGCTAAAATTGACTTCCAAACAAAAAATAATTTTGTACCTTGTTTAGCATTTAGAAAATTTGTACTAGCATAATACCTCCCTTTAAGAGCTATGGCCATAAGACACTGCGAATGTTGGAGAATTCTCCAACTCTGTTTTCCTAATAAAGCCACAATAAAACTTTCCAATTCACGAGAACCTAATCCCCCTTTCCGTTTTGGTAGACATAATCTCTTCCATTTAAACCAATGCATTCCTTTCATATTATCACCCTTACTCCACCAAAACCGATTAAGAATCCCATCTATCTCCTTACATATAGCTTTTGGGATTTTATAAACGTTCATCGAGTATATAGGCATAACAAGTGCCACCGATTTTAGTAGAATCTCCTTACCTCCTTGAGATAAAAAAATTTTATTCCAACCTTGAGTTTTTTCCTTTACTTTGTCAAGGATATAGTGGAACATCTCACTCTTCTTCTTATCAAACTGTTCTACCAACCCCAAATACTTCGTATTTCCACCTTCATTAAAAATTCCAAGGATGCATCTCATCTTCCTCTTTACTTTATGTTTGACTTTACTCCTCAAAGTTATAGCAGACTTCCTCAAGTTGACTGATTGCCCCAAAATTTCTTCAAAAGTTGTCAAAATATTTCGAATCTCTTTGCATGATTTCTCATTTGCTAACATGAAAAAGAGAGAATTGTCTGTAGAAAGAAGATGAGATATAGGTGGACTGGATGTCCCAAGTTTAATTCTTTTAATTTTACGATTTGACTCTGCTTGATGCATCATGTGAAACAGAACTTCCACACAAAGTATAAACAAATAAGGAGAAAGCGTATCTCCTTGGCGTATTCCCCTCTTTGGTAAGATTTTCCCATACGGCATACCATTAATCAAAACTAAAAAACTTACAGAAGTGATATCATTACCCATCGAATCCATTGTTCTGCAAATCCCATTCTTCGCATAGTTTCTTCAATGAAAGTCCATTCGAGTCAATCATAAGCCTTCGTTATATTAGTCTTGAGAGCCATATAAGAGGTAGCTTATTGCTTCCTGACTTTAAGAGCATGAAAAATTTCGTGAGCTAAGATCACATTATCCGTAATCATTCTACCTAGAATAAAAGCTGCTTGTTGATCTGAGATAAGTGCCGAAAGGTGCTTCTTCAATTTGTTAACAAGTATCTTAGATATAATCTTGTAACTAACATTACAGAGAGCAATTGGTCGAAACTCCGCCAAGGTTGTAGGAGCTTCAACTTTGGGAATCAAGCAAATATTCGTATGATTGTGACTTTGATCAAAATTGTTATTAACGAAAAAATCTTGAACTTCTTTGATCACTATGGGACTGATCTCTTCCCAAAAAGATTGATAAAACATTTCAGAGAAGCCATCCAGACCCGGAACTTTATGGGGTCCTATAGAAAAAACTGAGTCAATTTACAAGAATCATTTATAAACCAAAATTTACATGTGTCAATTCATTCATACATTTTACAATAGTAATAAATTATAAATTAATATGATTTAAATATAAAATTTATGTCTAAGATTAATTTATCATACCAAAATTGTAGTTATTGTTAATAGATGTTAGTCAACTATTAACAATGCTGACTCAACAGCTATATAATGACGTGCCCTAAACACCAACAGCTATATAATGATGTGCCTTAAACGAGATCGTTTGGGTTCAACACTTAACAATTCTTTTAAAAGAATTTATTATATCTTATTCTCAAAACCTAAACCTCATACCTATTAATAACAAACCAAAACCAGTTTACCCTCATCGTGAATTATGTCTAAAAATTAATAAATCTTGACATCTTTTGTCTGAGATATGTCGTTTTCATTGGGGGAAAAACTAAAACTAAGATTTCGATTTCTCGATTTCATCAGTTTTTCTTCTCTGAAATATTCTTTCTCGGAGGATCCGACTCAACTGGGTCAATCGAGCCACCAACGACCGCATCAGTTGACAACCCAACTCCAGGTTCACACCAAACATCAGGAATCGCCGCACGCGCTTCCTCCGACGTTACTACTACTAGCCTCACTCAAGATTTTAATCGACCCACCATTAAAGCTACTACCTTTGTTCTTCTTCTTGTTCTTCGTCTTCTTAATTTTGAAATTACTCACATCCCAATCGGCAGAAGAACGAATCACAGCCGGGACTGAAACTTGCTGGGAGGCGGAGGCGGTGGCGGTACAGCCTAACCCACAAAACGACGCCGTTTGGTTTTGTTAGATGTTGTAAGAGGAAGAAGGAAAACATGGCAGATTTACAGACACGGCTAGGTTTGGGGATTCGAGGTTCGTCGGCGGCGGAAATGGGTGGGAGATTACGATGATTTCTGGGTTTAAAGTAAAACAGCCGGCGGCCCAGATCGGAGAATTGTCATCCTTGTGAAGCCGGTTTATGGTCACCATTCTCACTTCGGTGCGTTCACATTCTTAGCGCCGCAATCTTCGTCGGAGACAAGAACGAGGATGATGTCGTGGCACGTCTTAGGTGGTCGGGCTGTACTTTATATGGGTATTGTCGCAGCACTTACCGGGCTCATTGAGAGAGCCACGATGCTTGGTCAGAGCACAAACGATGAGTCACGTTTAATTAACTTCACCGGCTTAGCCATTCTACTCTTCGGTGTCTCCGTCGACTTCTCCGTCGCTCTTGACCATTATAACTAACGAAGCACTATACTCATTAACGCCATCGTTAAATCTTTTCTTTTATTGTATTATAATCAACGAATTCTTGTTTGTTTGCTCGTTTGTTTTCGTGTGTAAATGTGATTCATGTAATGTTAATCGTTTCTGAGCATGATTATTTGTTTGATTTTCAATTATAGCACTCTTGAATTTTTGAGAAGAGGTGGGTGGAGTGAATCAGACATCGATGACATTATCCATTTGATGATGATGGGCTTTGATTCTGCAATTTGTGTGTTTTAATTTGTCTGTCAGATAGGTTTTAATTATTTCGGAGATAGATTTTAATTATTTCGGAGAAGAAGAAGAGATGATTATAGTGACGTTTGATTGTTCATCCGGTCTAGTGTTAGATCTATTTTTTTTTAATTTGTTTTTAAAATATATTAGGATTTGCTATTAATGGGTTTTAAATCTCGGTTTTGAGATTGCAACAATTTTTTTATAAAAAAATTATAAGGATCGACATTGTTTAGGTCATACTATTACATAAATGTCGGCTGAATCAGTGTTGTTAATGTTTGACTAACACCCATTAGCGAAGATTACAATTTTGGTTAGATAAGTTAAACTCGTGCATGAAATTTAAATTTAAATCATATTGGAATATGATTCAACACTATGAATGAATTGACATTTCCGTATAAAGTTTAAGTTATAAAATGCCTTTTATCCTCTTACAATTTGTGTGAAACCTGAAGAATCTCAAACACCAGATACAACACTACACATACATAGTAAAATATTTGATCACATATACTCCTTTTCAACAAGTTTCTTAAGTTGTTCCATTTTAGCAATAAGCTCAGGATGCATAAGGTCCTTTGCTTCCTTCACTAGACTCCCTTCTCTGCTGAAATGATACGCCTCCAACACCGTCTTTATCAAGCTCTGCAAATTCTCAGGCGTCCTACATTGTACACACACAGATACACATCTTGAGATTCCATATCTACATTACATGTATATAAGATAACCCAATCTAGTTTTCTGGTTCTTACGTATATAAGTAGTCTACATCAGTCCCTTCGAGCTCTTCCCCAGGGGTAAAAGCGTCTTGCAGAGAGCACATCTGTTCCAAGGGATCCTCAATTGATAGTAGATACTTGAGAATTCTCACCTCTTTCGGCATAAGCCTCTGTAGATTCCCTCTTGCTGTTACGTACAAATGATACAATATATCTTTTACCTGTCAAGAAAATGTTATTCAAATAAATTGTTCATTCACTGGTAACTAATATCAACTCTCTTCCAATTCCGAGAATACGGTAAAGAATTTATCGTATTATAGGTCAAGAAGAAAAGTTTAAGGTTTTAAGAGTTTAGTACCTCATCTTTCATCATGTTGGATTCCTTTGCAGCAGACCACGCTTTTGTGATCATAAGAACCAATGCGGAATCAAGTTGATTCTTCTCTGCCAAATTATCAATCTTTTTACATGCAGCATCAAGAGAAGGAGAGTTGATTATGTCCTGGAGCTTCAGTTCTGCAGCGTTAAGTGCATCGATGCTTTCTGTTGAAGTGTCGTACGCTTGTACAGCCGCGATAGACAACTTCCCAAGTGTTGCAAGAGCTTTCCCAAAAAAAAAGTTAATCATTGAACAATATATCAGTATTGTTTCGTCCCTTCAAGATTAGACAAAGAGTTTCAAATATTAGACAAAGGCATAAAATTTACCGTTTTGCTCATCCGGATTGTCATAGTAGGATTCTGCAACCGTATGCAAATGCTCGAAAAACTCATTTGTGAAATCCTTACGCCTTCTAGCAACAAGTTCACTAATTTCAGCCGGTGGTGTCCTCTTAATAACATTCAGAAGCTCATTGTGCCTTTGAATATCTTGATCGACCTAATTAAAAACCAACCTCACAATCAAATCGCATAGACAACATAATAAAACCGATTTTCCGTTAATTCCTAAAGTTTCAAACTTTTTTCACCTCCTTGAGCTTTCTTGCAAGCCGATGAATCTTATGCTTCATCTCAGGGTTATCCTCAGAATCTGCTCGTTCTTGACACTGTTTAAAGAAATGGGAACGGATACTATCCCATTCTTTGCTAAAAGCTAACAGTCTTCTCCAGTCAGATGGTGTAGGCTTATCAACCATGAAAACTTCAATGAGCTTATCACAAACTTTGATCATTCTCTCGTTGTCTACCACCTTTTCAGTATACGCTTGGTCTTTCTTCTTCTCTTTAGGCGTACCAACACTTTTATCATCCACAAGAGCTAAGATAGTGAAGCATCTCTGAGGTCTTTCACTCTTGTAGTTTAGGAAACATCCTGAAATTTCATAATTTTCTAACAATTACAGACTAATAAAGCTAATGAAGCCAAAACTATATGATACTGCACTAAGATTGTTTGACCTCTAAGCAAGTTAAGAGATTTTCAAATAACATTTGATAATGCAAAGAAGCTAAATTTATTATTCATTGTAACGCAATAAATAATTTAGAGGACAAAAAAGAGAGAAGCTTTGAGATAAATATTTTGATTAGTCAGCAACTAAACCATGATTTAGTCTTAATTCCTTATCAAGAACATAGAAGCACGTAATTTATAAAGTTTCGAAATTTGAATGGCTTTACCTTCTCTGATTCCAAGAGCACCGAAAGTGAATCGGACATGAGTTCCGGCGAGAAACAGAGGAGTGACGACACGAGCTTTAGATTTTATGGAGGGAAAGGTAGAGAGTGAACAAGAGCAAGAAGATTGGAATAAAACGGAGACCATTTTCTTGGGAAGAACACAGCTTTCACATATGATAGAAAAGGGTTTTAGCTGGAGAGATTCTTCCGAGGAAGATGCAGCTCTAATTGGTAAATTTGTAATACAAGGGCCTTTTTGAGAGTACCTGTTAATTTCAGCATTTGGCCCATTAATAAGGCCCATCTAGAACAGAGTGAGGCCAGTAACCCCAGAATTTGTTTTGTTCTAATTGGGGATTACTGGTATGGGCATTGGGATCGGGTTGGTTTCGAGTCGGTTTGTTCGGTTTAGAAAAAAGTCTACCTAATAAATCCAAAAGCTAATTCGGTTTTGTTCAAAAATCGGTTTTGTTTTGTTTGGTTATGAGGCAATTTTATTCAAAAATTCGGATTGGTTTTTAATCATTTTAATCAATTAAAAAAAAAATTTGGTACATTTTGGCTATTTTGAGATATACCATTTTTTTGTTCTTCAATTAATTTTGTTCTTCCGTTAAACATCGAATTGTTTGGTTCTTCAGTTGATTTGGTTGAAACCAATTAGATAAATTAGAAAAAAGAATTACAAAAATCTTTAGAAAACCAATTAAACAAAAAAAGATCGGTTCAGAAATTCCAAACCGAGAACCAAAATAAATTTGAAAAGATGCCAATCGGTTTGTAACTCAAAACAGAAACATAACTGAATTGGCCCAACATCTGTTTGGTTCGACCTAAATGCCCACGTCTAGGTATCATCACATTCAAAGCAAAGTGAATCACTGGTACCATTTTTATTGTACAAATCACATTTCTAACATTTTATTTATCATATTTAGAGAATAAAAAAGTTAAAATTTCAGATACCTTTCAATTTCTAACACTTTTATTGTACAAATGACATTTCTGCATTTGAGTTCTTTCTTTCATTGTTACACAGCCCAAAACCCTTAAGCCAACAAAGTGCAGGACAAATGAATGCAATGGAGTTCCCATGTCAGACTATGATTGCAAAAAGTATAACTGAATTTGAAACCAAAGAGTCTGATCAATCTTGGTTTAAAGCTGCTTACTGAAGAACAATACACGACTTGTGGTAAAATCTATCAACTATCACTGCATTGCCTACTCCAGATGTCAACCTATGAAAGATTATTAAAGCATGTTAACAGTTTTAACAAGCAAGGCTAACAAATAATCGATACAATCTATGGTGAGAACCGAAGAGCAAACTTCACAATAATACTCAGCTACCTTTCAATTTCGTCTTCACTGAAGACATGGTAGTATCTATTGTACACAACAGCTCCTTTTCTATCATCTTTCTTTGCAAGCCTGCTTGCAAGAGCAGACGCAGATACACCAGTTACTTCAGCACGGTGATACGGTAAATCCCACGGAACAAAGTACTCTTGTTGATTCTTCTTCAGAGCCTCTAATGTCTCTTTAACAGAGTTCTCATTCTTTTCCTCTCCCTTACTGTCTTTTCTCTCTGGGATGATAGTCTCAGCCTTTTGCTCTCTCGTACTCTCCTCGCTCTCTCGAGTGCTATCAAGACCGAAGCACGGGTTATTCTCAGCCTTCTGCTCCTTTGGAATGCTCTCAAGACTAAAAAATGGATTATTCCTCACACGAGGGCTGTTCATCGGACTACCTACTTTGGAGACAAAGGTGTCCATTTGGTAAGCAACGATTCGTCTTCCTGTTCCGCAGCCCAAACCGTAATGAGAACAAATCCCCCTGGCTTAACAACCCGAACCAATTCTTCAATACCTTTCTTTCTTCTATTCTTAGTACTTATTTTTTTGAATATTATGTAAAATTATATTCAAGAAAACTTTTATATAATACCCTTTTTTTAAATTTAGAAAGTGTAAAAAGAAAACAAGACCATAGGAAAGAAGCTCAAAGATTGAAATAGCCAGAGTAGTTGCCTCGTTAAAACCCAAAAATTAGAAAACCCAATTGGGATAAAACCAGTAATTGGAAAAAAGTACACCTACTTCCGACTTCCTAAAGAGCTGAAAACAAAAATGAAATAAAGAGAATAGAAGAACGTCAAAAAGTGGCTAAAGTCTTGTGTCCAACCAATCTTGTAAACCAGTCTTCATGATTTCCTAACGTTGCAATGTTGAAAGACGATTTCAAACTCTCTTGTCTATATCCCGAACCAGCCGATCAATGGTGGATGGTACCTCCCCATGCCTCCTCATATTTCTTTCCCGCCATAAGAAATAAACACCCACTTGGAAGACATATTTAACCAGAAACCCTCGTGTCCTCTGCTGTCTGAGACTAAAAATGTGAGTAAAATATTCTGGAAGTTGTGAGTGTACCTTTGTTGTAGGAGTCTTGTAGTGAGCTGATGCCATATTTGAGAGGTGAAAAGGCAATCTAAAAAGAGATGGTCTCTAGTCTCCAGCGGAAGTTGCAAAAAACACAACCATGAGCAGCATTTGAAGACCATAAAATCATTTTGACTCCCATGGAAACACGATTGAGAACGGCCAGCCAAACTATAAAAGAGAACTTCGGCGTAACATGAAGGAACCAAACACCCTTGGACCATGGCTGAACCAGATAAACTTGTCGTAGCTGATTCCAAGTATCCTTTGAAGAGAAAATTGTCTTGAATTTCCCTTCCTTACCTCTCCACAACGCAATATCTATGCCTTCATAAGAACATTCCTTTAACTCTTGAATCTCCTCCTTAATCTGAGAGAGAATAAGATTACGATGACGCCTAAGACGATGAGTAGCAAAAACATCCCCTAAAGTATCGGGTAACTTAATACCCTCGTCAATACAACCTTGCTTTCCTAGGAAATCCATCAGCCTACCAAGAGAGCACCAGTTATCAAACCAAAAGGAAGTGTTTAAACCGTTTCTAGCCTCAACTTTATAAAACGCCTTGGCAGAATCGCGAAACTTTAGAAGTTTTCACCACATCCAAGAACCCGCACTTGTCCTCGACTTTGTTGACCAAAGCGAGCTCTTACGGATCAAGTTTTTTATGTATCCAGTTTACCCACAAAGAAGTCTTTGACGAGATCAATCTCCAGATCAATTTTTCGCAAAAAACCGTATGCCGTCACCAAAGGCTTAAGACCAAGACCCCCTTCAGCCTTAGGTTTACAAACATCACTCCAACCAACTTTTGACTTCTTTGGATTTAAATCAACCCCATAACATAGAAAAGCTGAACTTATCTTCTCAATTTCAGTAATGCAGGTCCAAGGAAGTCTAAACGCAGCTATCATAAAAATTCTTTAAACTCACAATCACCGAAGAAAGTAATTAAAGACAACCTGCAAAAAATAAGAAACGATTCTTCCAAGAGCCAATGCGAGCTTGAATTTTCTCAATTAGTGGCTGATAATCCGTGCTTATCATTCGTTTTGTGAGCGAAGTAATCCCATGTAAATGCACCAGAAAAGTGCCTATGGTAAACAAGAAATTTGAGAGGAAAGCTCGAGCTACCATAGAAATTCCTGTGATAAACAAAGAAGTCTTCTCCAAGCTAATATTCAAACCATAGAAACAAGCAAACTAGTCAAAGACATGAAGGATACCTTTGATAGAGCGGCTACGCCCATCGGAGAACACCATAATATCATTCACAAAGCATAAGTGAGTAAGGTTCAGATTTTACAATCCGGATGAAAACCATACTTGCCTTCAATCACTGCCTTATCCAACATGAGAGATAAAAAAATCATATAAATAACAAACAAGTAGGGAGAAAGAGAACAACCTTGGCGTAAACCCCGCTCACTTCTGAAAACCCCTGTAAGCTCACTGTTTAGTTGTACTGAAAAAGATGGAGGGATCACACACAAATCAATCCGGAAGCTTCATAGATAGTAAAATATTTTTTTTAAAACCCCATTGAACCGAGTCAAACGCTTTGGAGATATCAATCTTCATCGCACAGCGCAAAGCTACACGTGATTTATGATTATCTTTGACCAATTTAGACGCTAGGAGAAAGTTAACGCATACATTACCGGTTGATCCACGAGTATCATCAAAGATTACACAAAAAATTTAATTTAGACACCTATTTTAGTGTTTGAGTTTTAATTTATAAACATCCCATTTCAGCATTTGATTTTGGTGTGCCTTCTCTTTCGTCTTCTTGCAGAATCCAACTTTTCATCGCTGGAGTCTACCACCATGTTGAATTCCGATCTTGTCGTTATCCTTGCTGCTCTCCTATGCACCTTTATTTGCGTTCTCAGACTAGTCGTGGTTTCTCAGTGCGTATGGCTCCGTCGTCTAGCAGCCAAAAACAGAGCCGCCTCAAGATCTTAAGGCGGTTTCGGTTAATCTGCTCAACCTCCGGCCGCAGTGACAAACAAAGGACTGAAGAAGAAAGTACTCCAATCTTTCCCGAAGATGATCTTCTCGCCAGAATCACCATGGGCTGAGAAATTCGCCAAGTGCACGATTTTCTAACAAAATTCATCGCTGGTAATGTGCTCCAGATTTTACCGTAGTGTGGTCATGGATTCCACGTGCCTTGCATTGACACGTGGCTCAGATCTCACTCTTCTTGCCCTTCTTGCGGTAAGATTCGGAGAAAGCTCAGCGAGCTGCGATTCGAAGGATTGGGATTTGAGGAGAAGAAAGAGACGGTGGTAATTACTGTTGACTGGTCTTTGTCGTCACTCAAACACGAGGAACCACCACTGAAGCCAAAAGAAACACCACGAGCAGACGCCTCCTCACACGATACCTAAATAACGAGATCCTGAAGCTTTGCCGGTTGAAGAGGAAAACGACAAGGAGATGCCGAGACACACAAACAGAGGATAACATCTCTAAGAATCATGAATCCATTCCCATCTCTACAATTTCTTCCCACCGGAATGCTCCAAGCTTTGAGACTCTTGATCGTTCGTGCCACCGATGTTGAGTTCACGGAGGAGACTCAACCCACTTGAAGATTCCAACAAATTCGAGTCCCATCTCTCAAACTTCCGACTTAGATAACAAAACGGCACGAGGAAGAAAGAGAAGGTGAGAAAATCAAAGAAAGGCTGAACCAGATCTCTGTCGAAAAGTTCGAGTGTTTTTGCCGCCGGTAAGCTTAAAAAGCATGTTTTAAGTGGATTGAAAGTGGAATTATTAGTCAGCAATATTAACGGTTTGTTAACGACGAATCTGATTTTGGCACGAAATCATAAGTTCGGGTTTGAAATTTGAATTTTATTGTTATTTAGCTATGCAAACGCACTAATCGATTGTTCAGGTATATAAAGGCACTTTTAAAAAAGTTCGGGTCAAAATTGACCCTTTACCTGAATAATCTTAAGACAGTTCACCAAGAGCTTTGAGATGACTTTGTAGACCACATTACAGCATGATATAGGACGTTAATCCTTCATTCTAGTGGTGCCGCACTTATTTGGAATTAAAGCAAGATTGTTGTGTTGATACCCTTCGGTAAAAAACCATAAGTGAAAAACAATCTAACAGCCAAAATAAAATCATTCCCACCTATATGCCAAACCTCCTTAAAAAATTCCATGGTATAGAGACCTAGAGATTTATTAGAAGGCATAGAGAATAAAACCTTTTTAATTTCTTGATCGGTGATCTCAGTCAAAACACTAAACTTGTCCTCCTCCGAGAAACTATACGGAAGTTAGGTTGAAATTTCAGCAGCCGACAAAACAGTGTAATCCTGAGGATGCGAACCAAACAGCTCAGTAAAATAACGGATTGCTTCTGATTTAATGTCTTCCCGACTTGTAAGAAAATCTCCATTAGGGGCCTTGACCGTATCAATAGAGTTTCTTGTTTCCCTCTCTTTCACTGCACTATGAAAAAACCAGTTAGTTTTGTCTCACACATCGATCCAATGAAGCTTCGGCTTTTGTCTCAAGTAACTTTCCTCCAAAGATGCCACTTTCTCCCAAGCCTCTATACTTAAATATACAAAACCGCAATAGAGATTGTCGCTCGCCAAATTTCTCTTTGTACGAAAGATTCACAGCATTTGCAACTAAAACCTCTTGCCCTTTATCCGAACAGATTTTAATCAGTGGATGAATTATATCACAACCTTTTAAGAAACAACTTGGATTTAACCCCAAAATTCCCGTTACCACAACCAGCATCAAGAATCACAGATCCACAAGGCAATGATTTAAGAAAGGTAGCAACTTTAGGCCATTTTGCAAACCTTGTTAAGCTAAAATGTGGAGCAATTGCATTGTAAACCCGATGAACACACTTTTTTATTGAAATATAAAATATGATGCTTATGGATTAAATTACATCTAATCTTAGTAAAAGAAGAGTTGTTTCATTTAATCCAACGAGGAGCCATTGCCTTTAATGCTCAACTTGTATAACCCTTATTTACCACTTCTCCTGTCCCCTTCATGCAACAAGGGGCAATTTCCTATGTTCTTCATGCAGCCATCTTGTGATTAATTTGCACCTCTATATATTTGAATTGTATTTGTACAATAAATCAATAAGAAGAATTATTTTCTTCTCGATTCTCTCTAATCTTATTCCAAAAAATATTCTAACATGGTATTAGAGCAATAGTTTGATTCTCTTATTCTCTTTAATTTTTTGTCTACATCTCTGATTCTATATATACTATGGAAAACTCAAAAAAAATGATAATTCTAGTTTTTCTTAAAGGAGAAAATTATTTTTTGTGGTATAGGACTGCGCTTTATGGTCGCAGACTTTGGAACCATGTTGAAATTAGTCAATCTCCAAAGGAAGCCACCAAAAGAGATGGAAACGACACCATAATAGAAGGAGAAGAGAAGGCAACACTTGAGAAAGAAGCCAAGTGGTTTCAAAAAGATCAAACCGTCCTCAAACTTCTCCAAAACTCTCTTAAAGCCTCCATCCTTGAAGGTTACTCCTATTGTGAAACTTTAAAGGAGCTATGTGATACTCAAGAATGTGTATGTAAATGTGTCAAAACTTACCCGTGTATTTGAGGTGTTGAAGGCCATCAACAACCTAAGCCAAGAAGATATGGAGTTCACCAAGCATTTTGGAAAGTTTAGGTCCTTGTGGGCCAAATTTGGAATGTTAAGACCGAGTACCTTGTATCTGGTTGTTCTTAGTAAAACACAAGAGAAAGAGAAGGTTTTTGGTCTCTTGCTTACATTGAACCCAGTCTTCAATGATCTCATCAAGCATCTTCTAAATGCGGACAAGCTTCCAAGTCTTGAAGATGTATGTTCTAAAGTACAAAGAGAATAAGTCTCACTTGGTCTTTTTAGTAGAAGAAGCAAACCTCTCATGGCAAAAAGGGAGTATGCAAGCATAAGAAAATGAAGTTATGGGTGTGTGACCATTGCAAAAGGAATGGTCACCTCAAGAATAAATGTTGGCTACTTCATCCTCATCTCAAGCTGAGGATGTTCAACAGAGACCCAAAGGCCAATATTTCTCATGAAAGCCTGGGTAATCAAGAACAAGCCAACTCATCCAAAAAAAAGGAGAGGTAGCTGGTGATGTTGCAAGAAAATCGGACTTAGAGGCAAAGAAAGTAGTATCGAATTCCAGTCCATTGATTCCTTAAAGAAATTTATACTACTTTCTTTGCTAGTAAACCGAGTAAATCTCTTGTCATAGATTCGGGGGTTTCTCACCATATGATTAGTAACCAAAATCTTATAGATAATATAAAACCGAGAATTGGTAATGTGTCTATAGCTAATGGTGATATGGTTCCTATAAAAGGAGTAGGAGATTTAAAATTCTTTGATAAAATATTTAAGACATTTTTATGTCTAGTTTTACTTCTAATATTTTGTCGGTTAAAAAGGCAAATTGTGATATTAATTTCTATACTATATTTGGACCCAACAGTGTTCATTTTCAGGATATTGAGACGGGGAGAAAACTTGGAGAAGGAAACTCAAAAGGAGATATATATGTTCTTGAGAACACTTCGCCAAGTCTTTCTAATTCATTGTTTTCAAGTTCCAGCTTGCTATCAGTTTTAGTGATGTGTGACATGCTAGATTAGGACATCCTCATTCTCGTGCTCTTGAATTGATGTTGTCTAATGTTTATTTTGATCATTCTAGTTGTGAGGCTTGTATTCTTGGTAAACATTGTAGAATTGTTTTTCCAAATTCTTCTACTATTTATGAAAATTGGTTAGACTTAGTTCATTCAGATGTTTGGACATCGCAATGTATTTCTAGAGACAATAACAAGTATTTTGTGACATTCATAGATGAAAATCAAAATATAATTGGATTACATTGCTTATGCTAAAGATCGCATGTTTGATGCATTCATTAATTTTTAAAATTATGTGACTAGCCAATTTAATGCTAAAGTTAAGGCCTTCAGACAATAGAGGAGAATACACAAGTCAAAGATTCAAAGAACATCTAGCAAAACACAGCATCATGCACCAAACAAGTTGCCCTTACACACCACAACAAAAAGGAGTGGCAGAAAGGAAGAATCAACACCTTATGGAGGATGCAAGATCGATGAAATTCCATGCCAATGTACCAAAAATATTTTGGGGTGATGCGTTCATGGCTGCATGTTACCTCATCAATCGGATTCCAACCAAAGTGCTAAAGGACATGTCACCATTTGAGGTACTTAACAAACTAAACCATATATTGATCACTTATGAGTATTTGAGTGTGTTTGTTTTGTGTTAGTACTAGGTGAACAACGAACCAAGTTGGATGCAAGAGCACTAAGTGTATGTTCTTTAACTATTCAACAACTCAAAAGGGTTACAAGTGCTATGATTTTATCAACAACCGCACCTTTGTGTCTTAGGATGTAAAGTTCATTGAAAACCAAGGATATCATGATAAGAAGGATTGGGAAGGCGTGAAATATCTATCTCACTCTTCGTCTGATCTAACCACAATTTTAAGATTCCTCCATGACCACCTCAGAAATTAGGCACCACAAATGGATGCGGACGGGATAGAGGAAATGGAGTGTACACCAAATGCTCCTTTACAAAAGGGGTGTACACCAAACGTTCCTTTGGACAGAGCAATAAGACTGTGATCAAGATCATGACCAAGACCAGGGCGATCTGGAGGATATTGTGACTCCCAATGAAGCGATTAGACCTCATGAGGAGGTAGAAAAGGTAGAAAAGGAAGAAGCGGATGATGAAAACTCGAATCCTCCACTTAGACGAAGCACAAGGATCCACAATACTCCAAGTGGGGGAACACATGGGTTTACTACACCAATCAAGATATGCCTCATCCCATTCAATCGGTATGTTCGCTTGACCTTTTGTCGACTGATCATCAAGCTTTTCTTGGAAAGATTGAACGAGACATGATACCTTAAAGCTATGAGGAAGCCAAGAAAAGAAAAGAATGGTTGGATGCAGTTGGTGATGAAGTTGGAGCTATGAACCACAATCACACATGGGATGAAGCGGATCTTCCTCCCAAGAAAAGAGAAGTTAGCTCCAAATGGGTACCATCAAATACTTGAGGAATGGAGACATTGAACGGTACAAAGCTCACTTGGTGGCACAAGGTTTTACACAAACCTATGGAGAAGACTACACAAATACCTTTGTTACTGTTGCTAAACTCCACAAGTAAGGGTTGTCCTTTCTTTGGCTACTAATTTGTCTTAGGAGTTGTGGTAGATGGATGTCAAGAATATTTTTCTACAAGGTGAACTTGAGGAAGAAGTCTACATGACACCTCCACCCTGTCTTGAAGATTCCATTTCTCGCGGTAAGGTTTAAAGCTAAGGAAGGATATCTATGGGCTGAAGCAATCACCAAGAGCTTGGTACCACAAGTTGAGCTCCACACTAAAAGACTAAGGCTTCAAGAAATATGAAACCGATTACACCTTGTTCACACTCCAAAGCTCTAAAGGTATCATTGTGGTTCTCATCTATGTGTATGATCTTATCATCTCCGTTGATGATAAGGAAAGTATCAAATCTACCAAAACATATCTTAACTATGTTTTTAATATTAAAGATCTTGAAAAATTAAAGTACTTCCTAGGCATTGAAGTTTGCACATTCATTGGAGGAAACTTGGTAACTTGAAAGTCAAAGAAACAAAAGGTGGTGTCTTGTTCAAGTGCGGAAGCAGAATACCGAGCAATGAGGAATTTTAAAAATGAGCTTACTTGGCTCAAAGCTCTCCTTAAATACTTTGGCATTGAGTCTTCCAGCCCTATCACCTCTCATTGCGATAATCAATCGGTCATTCATATCGCAACCAACTCAGTATTTCATGAAAGAACCAAGCATATCAAATTGGATTATCACAAGTTCCGAGAAAAGATTAAAGAAGGCAAGATTCTACCATGCTACACTTGGAGTGAAGATCAATTAGCAGACATATTCAAGAAGGCTACAAGTCTTAAAAAATTAGCTCCCACGTCCATAAAAAATTTGGGTTTGTAGACCTTGATATTATGTCCTCTCTCTGTGGACAATACTTTTTTTTCCCTTACCAAGGTTTTATCCCAATGGGTTTTCCTTGTTAAGGGTTTTAATAAGGTGATGCTTTACGGTGTTCCAAACTTAGCGTTGGGTGTCTTTGCGGCTAAGCTTGAGGGCATGTATTGAAATATAAAATATGATGCTCATGGATTAAATTTCATCTAATCCTAGTCAAGGGAGAGCTGTTGCATTTAATTTAAAGAGTATCCATTGCCTTTAATGCTCAACATGCACAATCCTTATTTACCACTTCTTCTATCCACTTCATGCATCAAGTGGCGATTTCCTATGCTCTTCCTGCAGCCACCTTGTGGTTAAATTGTACCTCTATATATTTTAATTGTATTTGTACAACAAATCAATAAGAAGAATTATTCTCTTCTCCATTTTCTCTAATCTTATTTCGCAAATATTCTAACACTTTTTCTCAATCTCAGGCGTCGATTTAACACTACTCAATAACGAAGACATCTCAATTTCTTCTTCTTCTTCATTTATAAACTCCTTAGAACTAGCTTTGACTTTAACTTCTCTCATTTTACTTATCGAAAAAAACCAGAACTTGGAAGATTTTGAGTTCTGTAAGAAGTTTTAATAGTTCTTAAAACATCCAAAATCATGATCTAACCTACCCTTAATCTGCAAAATGAAGTACAACGCAGAGAACCAAATTATTAGGTCAATCTGTGATTAAACCTAAGGTTTGAAACATAAACTTCTAAATCCAGATTCGAGAACCCATTCCTAAACTAAACGAATTCATCGAAAAATTGTAACTTTATGTCTTAAAATAAGATAGATTTGTAAATTTGAAACGGTGCAGTTTTCTGTGACAAGAAAAAGAGCAATATTTCGGGTGATTAGGTTTTCTCTTTCGTATGCTGCACAATAGGTCTTCTCGGCGGATCTTCGCCATCTCTGAAGACCATGGTTTCTCAGGGTGGTGTCTCTCCTCATCCGGAGCAAGGTCTTCCTATTGGTACCCGGTTATTAGAAAGAAAAATGATGTTCCAACGGTGTAGAAGTATTGGGCTTAAGTGGCTAGTCGGATAAGTCTTTCTAAATTCAATTATGAAGTTTCAACTATCGATAGAAGAATGTAGTTTTTGTTCTAGATGAAGTTATGGTTGATGCACTGCCGCTTTGGGAAGATTTCCTTGTTGGTAGATTTTCATCGAAGGCTCCTCACGTTACCATAATTCATGTTATAGTAAATGATACTACAATCAAATTTGATTGAGGTAACTGATACTACAATCAAATTTTGAATCTGCAATCCTGATGCGAGGCATCGTGTTCTCTATAGAGGTATGTGGAACATCTGCAAAATTCCAATGATTATCTCCAAGTGGACTCTTATCGAGGAGGATGCTCAGCCAGAGATAAAGTCTATGCCGATGTGGGTAAAAATGAAAATTTTTCTGCCATCTATGTTTTCTTGGATGGGACTTAGTTTCCTTGCCAGCCTTGTGGGTTCTCCCATTAGCATGCACCAAGATACGGAGCTTGTAACCAGTTTCGATGAAGAAAATATTTTTGTGGAAGTCGATCTTACAAAGGATCTACCAAAAAAATATTATTTTGAGGTCCAGGGTGAGAAAGTAAAGTTTCTTTTAAATACCCGTGGCTCCCCTAGGTGTGGGAATTGTAGAAAATAGGAAAATATGAAGAGGGATGCTTAGCAAATCTTAATCGATCTAAACCTGTCGAGAAGGAGATTGGAAAGGGAAGTCAAGACTTTTTTTTGCAGGAAAAGGAATGTGATGCATTGCAAAGAGTGGGTTTAGTCTAGACAGTGTTAATTATGGAGAAAAAAGAAGGAGATATTTTATCTACTCTCTATGAGAATGAGTGGACAATAGTCTCACCTTCAAATGGAAAGAAGTCAGGAAAAATGGATTGGTAAATGGTGAGGTTCATATAGCAACACCATCTCCATTTGAAGTTTTAAGGAATTTGGAGCAAGAAACTATAGTAGATGATACTCAATTAACTCTTGTGCCTGAGAAAGTCTATTTTCCACAAAGTGACTCTGTTTCAAAGGTTATTCAAAGAAAGGAGACTGACTTGGAGAATATCTCCAAGGAGGGAATGGTTTTAGGGGAAAATGGAACTGACACAGATTTGGAAAAGAGGAATTCGAATAAATTGGGTATGGAAGACACTGTGACTAGAGTTTACCTGCCAGGAAATTCAAAGAACTCGCACAAATTAAACTCAGATACAACTCAAAAAGTAAGGGAGGCAAACCCGAGTTGATTTGGAAAAAGGAACCAACCAAAAAAACATTAATAACGATCTTTTTTTTGGAACGTTCGTGGTTTCAATAAATCAAAGAAAATTATGTTGTAAGAGATTGGATTAGATCAAAATCAATGTTTTCTGGCGGATTGATGGTAACAATAGTTAAGGAGAGTAGAGCTATTCGTGTTGCAATATTTATTTTTCCTGATTGGTCTATGCAATCGAATTACGAGTTTAATCCTCTGGACATGATATAGCTTATCTGGAGTAATAAAGTGAAGGTAAGGGTGATTTTCAAAAGTGGGCAAATGATATCTTGTTTAGTTCAGGTAGAGAACCAAACAGGGAATTTCTTTTGCTCATTCATTTATGCGTAAAATAAAGTGGAAGAAAGAAAACATTTATAGCAATATCTTAAACATCTTCAGGATTCTGCACAATTCCAAGGGAAGCCTTGGTGGATTTGTCTTGGAGATTTCAGTGAAATACTTGATAGCGAGGAGCATTCTCACAGTGTATCATTACCAACAATGCATAGTATGAGTGGCTTCCAGGATACTGTGCGGTTTTGTTCATTTATGGATATGGCTTATCATGGTCTCCTTTTTACATGGTGTAATTACCGGGATAATGAGTTGATTTGTGAAAGCTGGATCGAGTGCTTATCAACAACGACTGGCTGCAGACCAATCCAAATTCTTATTGTGTTTTTGAAGTTGGAGGGTGTTCAGATCATTTGCGAGGAAATATCTATTTGTACGGCAACCCACACAAGCCAAAATGTCCTTTCAAGTTCACTAATACCATCACAAAATGGAGGAGTTTATGCTGAATTTTGACGAGTTTTGGGGAAATACATTGGCTTTATTCCCTTTCACTTCTGCTCTATTTCGATTTACAAAGAAGCTGAAACTTCTAAAACCTCTAATAAAAAATATAAGTTGACATAAACTTCATCAATTGTCCCGTCATGTAGAAGAAGCATATGCAGATCTTTGTGCGTGCCAAAATACAACTCTCTCTCAACCAGACACTTTGGCTGTTACAACGGAAGCTTTAACTTATGATCGATGGAAAAAGGTTGCTGGACTGGAGGAGACCTTTCTGAGACAAAAAGCTAAGCTGCACTGGCTTGATGTGGGGGACAAAAACAATAGATTTTCCATAATGAGGTGAAGGAAAAACAAGCTGAAATTTCAAATAGAGAAATTGTGAATCCGAATGGAGTGAGGCTAACTAGTACAGAGGATATCTAAGGTCAACATCGATGATTCTCAGAAGATTAATGAGCTGACTGCTTAGGTAAATATGTTTCTTAAGGCTAATCCACGAGGGGTTAATCTTTGTGAAGACGGGTTACATGCAATTTCTTTTCAAGGAATTGCTGAGGCACAAAATGATGAGTCACGAGAGGTTAACTATGTGCAAGGACATGGGTATGTGCAGAACAGTGGGTTCAATTAGAACTATAAAAGTCATCCCAATCTATCTTACCGCAACACAAATGTCGAGTACCCTCAGCATCAGGTCTATCTACAGCAAGGACAACACTTCCAACAACCATCAAACTCCGCTATTGAATCTCAAGGAGAACTCAAAAATCTCATGGAACAACTCCTTGTTTCTCAAAAGAAATCTGCAAATGAGATTAATGCCAACGTGGACAACATGTATACCGAGCTGAATGGTAAATTTGAAGTTGTCTACACTCATCTAAAGCTGCTCGATACTCAGGTTGCTCAAACTGCAGAAACATTGAAACGTCTGCAAGGATTCCTTCCAAAAAAGGGTGAGCAAAACCTGAGGAATGGAGAAGGTTCTAGTGGTTCAGGAGCGGATGTTCATATTGTTAAAGAATAAGCACAACCTTCCCAAGAAATTAAACTTGAACTTATGTTGAAAAAGATCTTGGAAGGTCAGAAAAGAGTGCACAAGAGCTGAATGATAGAATGACTGATCTTGAATGGAAGCTTGAGTATTCAATCTCTGCAACTGCCTCAGATCGATCTACTCACTAGATCGACCAATCCGACCTCCAGCCAGATCGATTGGCTCTCTGGATTGATCGATCCAGCAGCTCGACCAATTGATCCCCTACCAAATCTATCGGTCCCTTGAAGCTAATGACCTCCGTGACCAACCAGATCGATCGATCCACTCGACGATCGATCCACTCAACGATCGATCAATCTGACCATGACTGTCTTCTATATAACCAACCATATCAATCAATCTAGTCTCCAGATCAATCAAGATTTTTCCAAATCGATCGATCTCCACCAGCCAAGTCCACCCGTAACATTTTAGATCGATCGATCCAAGCTGGATCGTTCGATCCACACATGAAGAAAATCTTCATAAGAATCTATATCGATCGATCCAACACCGGATCGATCATCCATACCAGACCATGACCATCAAGGAAAACTAGATCAATCGATCCACTCCGGAATCGATCGATCCGATATCCAGCGATCTATCTCCTCCACCACTCGATCGATCCCTTCCTCAGCAACACTTAGCTATGTTCCTAAGGTTCTATACCCAAGACGTCCACAACCCACTCAGCCCCAGCACTAAAGTTATTACCTAAACTAACGGATCCAGGAGAGTTTGTTGTACCATGTTCCATACTTGGGATTGAGCTTGAAGACTCTCTCCGTGATTCTAGAGCCATTTAACGTAATATCATCAGAACTCGCTAGTTCATTGGGGATTAAATCTATACAGCCTTTGCACATGAATATCTATTTTGCAGATGCCACAACATCAACTCCGAAATGCTGCATCATAGACCTTTAGGTATGAATTGGGAACTACTTGATACGTACTGACTTTCAAGTTATTGAGATGAGCGAGGATGCCTATATGCTCTTAATTTTAGGAAGGGATTTCTTTGCTAACACATGAGCTGTAATTGATTTACCTAATAGGAGGATTTGTCTCTCAAACATAGAAAAAGTGGTTTTCTACAATGCAGTTCCAAAACAATCTACCAAGGATTATGCTTCTTATGTTGGCATTGAGGAGAAGATCGATAAGAGAGAAAAGTATAAGTCTGGGGGAATTCTTAATGGTTCTCGAATCACTTTGACACCACAACGATGTGTTGATGATACCATTTGAGTATCAATTGAAATGAAAAGAGTTTCTAAGTTGGATCTACATGACAAGCAATCATATGGACCACGTCTTAACCCAACACCACCACACCCTGATCCTTCTAAGGATTCTCATAATGGTTAGGCATTGCTATAGTCGAGCTAATGACGTTAAACAAGCGCTTGGTGGAAGACAACCCACTAGTAAGTATTTATTTTATTGTTATTTTACTTTAATTTTATCATTATGTTGTTTTTGTGTTGTTCGTGCCCTTCTTAATGTCTATTTTTACACTGAGATAGTATGAAGTAAGTCTGGGAGAAGGTACTTTCTGGGACTAAAGCCATTTATTTGTTTTGGTTTTATTTTGATTTTTTTTTTATCGAGTCAAACTTTGAAATATTATTATGTTGTTCTTGGATTTTTTCTGGTGTTGACTAACTTTCCTCAAACTTTTAGAGTGATTGTTCTCAGCATAGAAAGATTAGAAACACCATCGGTGGATCAACTTACATGAAACTCCATATCCTCTGGAAATCTGATTGAACTAACGTTGGCTCTATCTTACATGACCTTTAACATAAATCAACTTCTAAATTAGGGGCTTGATATCACACAAGGATCAAAACATTCGAGTTATATTCCACTATTCTACCACTCTTTTCAGAATTCCAAATGGCCAAACTCATCTTTACCTTGGTACCATATCTTAACCTTATCCTTTCATTCAAACCACAAGCCTTCTATTTCATCACTATCATGTGCAATCAAGTGCAAAAACTATGGAGTGTGCGGATCAACACACCTCTTTGTTTCAAGGATATCTAGTAAATCTAATGCTCTCTTTTACTTAGAATGATAATGGTTGAGTTGTCTTTGGTGCATGTATCGTATGACTAGGATTGGTTCGTGCTTCCCATTCTTGAGAAAAAAACAATAAAAAACAAAAAAGAAGAGAAAAGAGAAAAACAAAACAAAAGAAGAAATAAAGAAAAGACAAGAAGTCTTTATGAGTTTAATGTTTTGTTTTATCTTATGAGTGAAGCAAGAAAAGACAAAGAATGAAGCAGAATAAAGTCTTATGAGTTTAATGTTTTATCTTAAACACCATTGCAATTCATTTAGGACATTTACATAGCTTTTACAGAGATTCCAATGTTCAAGGGGTTGTATATCAACATTGGTCTTCATCTCACAGTTATTTTGTGTCATGATTTGCATCCGCCTTCATCATCAGGGCCTAAACACTTCAGCCACCATCAAACTAACCATCCATTCAAAGCCATTGTTGTGATTGATATTCCCTTTATGAGACTGCACTTTACAAAGAATTCAATGAATGTTAAAAGGTCGACAATGGAGATTTTAGAGATTTCTTAATTCCGGGGACTAGAGTAAGGTATTGTTTGCTATGCTTATGGTAAAGTACATGTAATACTAACTTTGATATGTTCTAAGTTCTTAAGGATCGGAATTTTAGTGCGTAAGTTCCCGTTTGTAAACCTTTTTCTAACTTGTCTTTATTTGTTTGTTCTCACTTGAGGACAATCAAAGATTTAAATCTGGGGAAATTGTTATACTGCGTATTTTACGCATTCTAATGTTGGTTTTTAGAGTCTTTTAGGTGTTTTTAGAGTCTTATCAGGTCAAATTCTATTAGGAAGAGTTTTAATACATTTGAGAGCAAGATTTAGAGCAAAAGATGCAGAAATATGCAGAGACGTCTATAGTTCGTCGTCCGTTGAGGTAGGTAACACCCGTGGATTGAGATAATTTTTTGACAAAACATATATCTTTGAGTTATCTTTCATTTGGAGGTGGTTTGAAGTCGATCCAACAGGGCAATAAAAAGTTATGATGATTTTTGTGAAGACATTCCAGTCTGGCGAGTAGATAAAGCATGCACAGAGCCAAGATGCCATGAGAAACCAGATCGACTGATTCAGATCCTATTGACCCGCAAGATAGACTTGCTGCGGAAAAAATAGAAATATTGCTTCTTTTTCTAATTGGTTTAGGATTTAGACCTAGAAGATTTTGTACGTATAAATACTTGTTTTAAGCCATTGTTTATGCTATGCGTTTTTTTATTTACTATTGAGACCTTTTGAAGAGATATATTTTGGTGTTTTATTGAATTTTATTCATGAGGTCTTCTTCTACTTTTGGTTGTTAATTACTTTCCTGGCTGATTAGTTCTTTAATTAGGGTTTAGGGTTTCAAAGGAATGAAAAACCATTGAATCAGACACAAATAGAGCTTTAATCTTATGTCATCTTCATCTATAGTTGTTGTTAATGCTTAGACTAGATTGATCCCTTAGTCTATTATGTTAGGTTGAATATATTCTCCAAAAGCTTATAGGTTGCTGGAATGAACATAGATGAGCGTATTGTCCTTAGCCAACGAAAACTGATGCTATTGCAATACGTGAACATATCGAACCCATTAGTTAAGGCTTTTCTAGGATTTTTAGTTCAAACGACAGTTTAGATACTTAGGTGGTTAGACATAGTAATTGATACCACGACAGTAGATTGATTAGACGTTTCTGTTTGAGTTCTATATAGTCCTTAATGAATGCTTTGAATAGTTGTTTGGTTCATGATCTCTAATTTTCGGATAATTTCCTAAAACCTAATGCTTTAAATCCATAAGTTTACATTGTTATTTACTTCCAATTGCTTTCTTTAATTTCATTCATAAACAAACAATCTCTTTTCGTCTTAACTTAGTATTCTTTCTATAAGATTCGTAGTGCAATTTTAATCTTTGTAGATTTGATCCCACATATACTGTTGTGTGTCTGTACACTTGTAATCTTATATTTAGATTTAAAACCTCTGATCAGTGAACAAAAAGAAAAACTTAAATGGACATAGGTTATTTAAAAAAAAAGCTAAATCACATGAGTAAAAAGGCAAAGACAATACCCAAAACTATATTGTCGTCTGCACCACTGATGGTAGACTTATTCTAGAATACAAGCTATGTATGCAAACGTATGCAAGACTGAGAATATTAGATGATAAAATTATCAGGATCACAAATTCACTGGTTATCTAATAGTATCTACAAAACATAGGATATCCAGAAATGAACAATATACCCACAACATAACAATGTAGAGGTAGACGAAAGGGAAACATGTTATATCTACTAGAAATTATAGATGTACAATCAGTTGGAATTCATATCGGTTTATGACGATTTATTAAATTATTTTTGAATTTACTTGTCAGAATTTCATACAAATAGTTGAACTAAGTTTAGATTATAAAGTTTTGAATATATAGCGAAACGATGAACCAAAGTGATTCAAAGTTATTTGAGCACCTCAAATATTCTACCTCTATGGTTATCCACACACACATAAACTAAATCACACGCAATATGCTAGTACAAATCTCAAATCCTTTCAAATGGATCGTCTCTTTTACACTTTAAAATTTCTTGTCATACAAGCTATCTCTTAACCTAGGTTTTATGGTCATGGACATGTAGTTTACAAGAGAGTTTGTTTCTCTTTTAATTGTGTTCACGGCTACGCGTTGTCATGATAATAAAGCCACATGTATGTCTCCTTATAAAAGGAACATGTAAACCAAATTCCGTAAAGAAGGTTCATGGGCTTATTATGCGCTTATGTCCGTTACGTGATAATATCCAATATATATTCCAAATACAATTTAGAATTATCCACCTATACATCTTATAAATAGTGAACCTTTAATACCTAATATTATTATAATCCAAATTAAACGTAATTATATCTTGATCCAGAATGCCAATATTTGTGACCATGCAGGCTCGTATAATATTAGTAATGAGTTTTTAATCCCACATATTATAAGCAGCCTCTAATAAAATATTATAATTACCTAATATCAAACAAATGTTAAACTTCGACACTACAACTTAATTAAAGTAAGTACAAATGATTTCAGAACATTTCCAACAATCGCACACTTGTACTAGAGTCATCCATTCCTATATCCCTTTGTCTTTATATCTCGATTTAGCATAAGGCAAGAAACAATGTCATCTTTATCAAGCCAGATCACGTTTATCTAATTCCTATTTATACTAATAAAACTAAACGGCTGACATTCACTTCATTTGGGCACGACCATACATTTTCCAGTATCAAATATTCAATAGGTCCATAGATATTTATCTCCCGTTATCTAGAAGATACAAATCCCATTTTGTTCCATCTTTGTTCCTTACACAATTCATAAAGCATCCAATCACTGTCTTTATAATCACTTTTACGGCTAACATTTGATAGAGTCAAAGTGATTTAATCCATGTATAAGAAATAATGACAAACTTTGTAGTTGTGATGAGAAACTGTTATAACAGTCATATAATAATTTTGTAGAGTTCTCATAGTGGGTCAGTCCAATATTGTGTTCTCCAACACATATCTATACAATTGACTTTAATACTACATATCAATATCAGTCGTCTCACACAATAGTCATTCATAGTTACTAATGTCCTATTTTAATAACCATAACTAGGGATCTCAATAATTTATATCATCTTTCACTTATAGGTTTTCATGACCAAGTCACGTACTTTATGACCTATAAGAATGACATAAAATATTTTGAAACTATTATTTAATTATCCAATATTCAAATAATTTATGAAATAAATTCCATTACTTTGAAACATAGTAATATCAAGATCACATCTTCGAGATTTAGTACTTATAGTAGCAATATAACTTTCATACTTATGCTACTCAAAAATGTTTGTTAGAAGATGATCAACATTTTCATTGTCTATTTTTTTTAATATAATGTTAAATTATATTCAAAGTAAACTTCTTACAACATGTGCAACTGTTTTTGAAAAAAAAAAAAGAGCTCTATTTCTGAACATTGTTAAGTGGTTGCCTCGTTAAAACCTAATATTGGAAAACCCATTTGGGACAAAATCAGTATTTGAGAAAAAGTGTACAACCCAATTTCAAAAGAGCTAAAAAATTCAAAAAATATTAAAAAAGAAATAGCTGAAGATGGCTGATGAAAAGATGGTGAAGCTGGCAGAAGATGGGTGAAGACGATTAACTCTTAGAAGCAAACCAATGTTGAAAAATTCTCTCTAATTTTCGATCATGAATAGAGCTGCACCGGTTCTTATTTGTTTGTCGATCAGTTTGATAAGAATCGACGAGAATTTTGGTGATTCTCCATGTCATCGCACATTTCTTTCTCTCCAAATACTATGAATCACTGCTTGGAAAACATACCGAGTTAGGAACAGAGTTAACATGTCAAGACTTGTGTATGAGATGAGTTTAAGCATGCTTATCCAATCCGTGCTAAACCTATTTGTCAGAAGGTCTTGCACTAATGCTTTCCAAACCTGTCCAGAATAAGTACAAGAAAATAAAGGGTGTTGTCTCGATTCTAGAGGATCTCCACAGAAAATACAAGATGTATTTTCTCCAACATTCCAAGTTGCCATACGATCCCTTGTCACTAGACGATCATGAATAGACAACCACGCAAAGACTGAATATTTTGGCGTTGCATGCTTGAACAGAACTCCTTTTGACAAACCAACATTGGGGAATGTTTGACGAGTTATAATCCAAGTGTGCTTTGAGCTGAAAAATTCTTTGTACTTGTCTCCTTTATACCTCCAAAGCAAGACGTCATTAATATCCATTGTATACCTGCTCTGTTTAGCCTCTAGTGCTGATTTTACCTATTATAAAAATCTGTTCTATGGAGACATCGCCTTCTGGATGTCCAGGCTGAAGCCACATAAGCTTCCAACGAGACTCCCATATCAATTACACCTCGCATACCAAGATTACATACAAGAAACCCAAATCTTACCAATTATCAAACCAAAAAGATGTTGTCTCTCCACTTTGGATATCCACTTTGTATAAAGTACGAGCTATCAAACGGTCTTTGATACGATCATGAGAAGCAACAAGGAAGATGATTCCATAGAAGTGTCAAGTGGTCTAATGACAAGAGCAAGGACAAAGAAGCTCAAGGAAGCTCTCATGAGTCTAGTTCAAGAAATGGAGTCATCAATGCCTAAGGAGGTTATGCCACACAATACCTTGATTTCCATACAAGGAAATGCTAGAGAAGAATATTAGATGGACTATGGAGACAAGATTGTACTCTTCTTCCTTATCCTCGGTTTTTATCCCAATGGATTTTTCTGGGAAAGGTTTTAATGAGACAAGCTTGATCTTCTACGCCTAAGTCCATCGTTGTTCTATTTCTAGCCCAAGAGAAGACCTGATTCGAAGAGAAGGATTTGTTAAAGAGAAGGCCCGGTTCATCAAAGAAGATTCAAGATATTTTCTCATTTTCATTCAGTTTTAAGCGTTTTTATTTTAATAAGCTTTTAAAGCATTTAGTTCAATCAAAATTTTAACGATTAGCTTAGATATTTCCACTCTCTTGGCCAAGTAAAACTCCAATGTAAAGAGTCCAAGGAGAGGAGATATTCATCAGTCATTTTTCATCTTTTATCAATAAAATTCTCTCTTTGCATTTTGAAAACTCTTTTGTTCCTTAGGAATACTTTGATTCCCTCGGTGTGTCATATCGAAGGAGTCGTAGAGGTTTATCAAGTGAAGCTCATATCACTTGTATGGCCAATCTATCGATCAAGGGTTTTGAAGAGTATAGTCGCAAGTACCGGTCCTAGGTTTCACATACCCAATGTAGTTACTTACTTGTTCTTCATCATCACTCCATCGCCTAGGAGATTGAGGAGAAAAAGTAAGGCTTGGATTTGGGTTTAACATATCCACACTTTGAGTCTTGATCACCTTCAGCCATCAAGTATTATCCTATTGTTTCCAACGAGAGTGATCCTTTGGGAAAGTTGTATCATTTGGTATCAGAGGTGCCTCTCCTTGCTCAACCGATTCTACCCTATAAAATCACCTTTTTTTCATCACTCCCACTTCTAGATCAACGATCTTATCATCACCAGCCTTAGATCATTTTGATCTCTCCCAAATTGTTCTGATCCATCATCTTACCTTTTCAACTCTCCCACCACTCAAATCGTTACATTCTTACTTCATTCAGCCATTACTCCTCTTTTATCACCCTGTTTTGCATTTAAAAAAAAAATCAAGTTCAACCACCACCACCACCAAAATGCCTTGATTATTAAAAAAAAAATCTAAACCATCATTTCATTTCGCATCACCATCCAAAACTCGAACCATCTCCTCTAAAACCCTAAAAACTTACAGTATATTGGCTGGAAACCAACACACGATTGGGGATATCCATAAGAAACTACTCATACGAGCAGAAGAACCTTTGTGTTCTTGTCATCCCATTCTTGGAGAAAATGCCACTTACCGTAAACCTCTACCATCAAAACCCTAACCTCTATTGCTGAAAATCGTCATCACCAAGAGATACTTGTCATTACCAAGACGCCAACCGATCACGACTCTTTTACTCTGTCATTAGTGATTCAACACAAGGCCAAGACTTGATCATTCCTAGATAAATTTTCACACCATTTGGAGAAATCCGTTCCAAGTTTTCTCCTTTGCACCTGTTTTTGTTCTTTACTTCACCTCTTAGCTTAGGGTACGATCTATTAATTAAAAAAAAGTTAACAAAAGGAATTTATAAAAAAAGAAGAAGATTGTAGCCTAGCTCTAAAAGAAATAATTTTATTTTCTTTCTACTCTTCATTCGTAATTTAGGGTGACAAAAGGGTGTGCAATTTGATCATTTGATCCATCACCAAAGTCACTTGAGTGCTTGTGACGTTTGGGACTTTTTGAGTCGAGTTTACTAGGGTTTTCTTTGATAAAACTTCTTTGGGTTTTTGTAATCACATTGAGAATCAACAAAGGACATTGGTCCTATTTGGAACATATAGAGTCTTGTTGATCAAAGAGAAATATTGAGCGAAAGATTGAGAGAAAGAGTGAGCGTAAACACCTTAGAGAAAAAACACCGAGAGGAATTCATATGTGAGACATTTTACTCTAATTTGTTTGTTCGTTTTGCAGGTTTATTATGTCTAATCCATAGGATAACCGAGAAGGAGGAGAGAAAAATACCCTTCCTAACCTCCAAGTACAAGCTCTAATGGTGCAAATGCAATGTATGTTTCGAGCGGTATTTAGTGGAGTATATGAGACGTTAGAAGAAATTAGAGCCGAAGCTCTTCAAAAGAGACCTCAAGCTAAGCTCCCACCAAGTGATGAGAGCCACCAAAGCCTTAATCAAGTTGAGGTTGAGGATGATGTTGAGTATTATAGCCGAGACGGTCATTTATCCATGGGAAGCCAAAGACGTCCTAGGCGTGATAGAGAAACAGGAGGACGAGATGATAACTTAGGAGGTTTAAAGCTAAATATACCACCATGGAAAGAATGATCCTGATGCATATCTTGAATGGGAGAAGAAGATAGAGCTTGTCTTTGATTGCCAAAACTAATCTAAGAACAAAAAGGTTAGAGTTGCCGCAACCGAGTTTTGTGATTATGCAATCAATTGGTGGGATCAAATTGTTACAACTCCAAGGAGAAATAGAGAGCATCCTTGTGGAATTTGGAATGAGGTGAAAATGCTCATGAGAAGGAGATTTTTGCCAAGCCATTATCACCAAGACTTACATCCAAAACTTAGAAGGGTAGTACAAGGTAGTAGAAGCGTTGTACTAACGTTTCTAGTGCCACAATGGTCGAGAACCACAAATTACTTACAAGAAGCATCCCACGCTATACAACTTACAATGACTCAACAACTCCGAAATCATCAAAGTGAAAAGGCTAGTTATGATTTCATTGACTATAGGCAAGTACAAAGATGAGGTCTTGTGTGACGTTTTTCTAATGGAGGTCGGTCATATCCTTTTATGGCCATGGTTATATGATCAAAGAGTATCTCATGATGGCTTCACCAACAAACACTCGTTTGAGTTCAAAGGAAAGAAGATTATGCTTAAACCTATGTCACCACAAGAGATCTATCTACATCAACTACATCTTGAGAAAAGAAGCAAACAAACAAGACCAAAAAGAGAGTTAGAGCTCGAGGGAAACCAAGTAAAAGGCCTGTGAGAGCTTACCCGTTAGGAAATACTCCAACTTTTATGTGAGAGCAAGTGAGATAAAGAGAGCATTATACACAAAAAAATCTTGTCTTATGTTTGTGTACAAGGAAGCTCTCCTGGGCGTGACTAACCTAGAGCCGGTACTACCAAGCAAGGTCACCTCTCTTTTGCAGAGCTTTGAGGATGTATCCGTGGGATAGAACACCAAATCGATTTCGTACCCGGAGCTTTACTTCCTAATCGACCAACTTATAGGACGAATCCCTTGGAAACCAAGGAACTTCAAAAGCAAGTAAGTGAGCTCATGGAGAAAGGATACCCTTGTGAAAGCATGAGTCCTTGTGTTATACCCTTCTTTTTGGTACCAAAGAAAGATGGCAAATGGCGCATATGTGTGGATTATGAGCTATCAACAACATCATGTTAAAGTATCGCCATCTCATCCCTAGGTGATGACATGTTAGACGAGTTACATGGTTGAAGTGTGTTCTCTAAAATTGATTTAAGGAGTGGATATCATCAAATCTGCATGAAATAAGGGGATGAATAGAAAACGATTTTCAAAACTAATAATGGTCTTTATCAGTGATTAGTCATGCCATTTGGCTTAACCAATGCACCTAGTACATTCGTGCACCTAATAAATCATGTTCTGAGAACCTTCATAAGACTCTTTGTTGTTTTCTACTTTGATGACATCTTGGTTTATAGTAAGAACTTTAGCGATCATGTAGAACACTTGCATTACGTCTTAGAAGTTCTAAGGAAGGAAAAACTGTATGCTAACTTGAAGAAGTGCACCTTCTATATGGATAACCTTATCTTTTTAGGTTTTGTTGCTAGTGCACAGGGCATACGAGTTGATGAGGAGAAAGTCAAAGATATTCGGGAATGGCCAAGTCCAAAATCCGTTGGAGAAGTCCAAAGTGAACTCATTCTGCATCTAAGTTTATCTATGGTTTTAATCCTTTGTCACCATTAGACTTGATCCCTTTGTCTTTAAGTGAACTTGCTAGTCTAGATGGCAAACAAAACGCCGAGCTTGTGAAAGACATGCATGACAAAGCGAGGCTCAACATTGAAGCAAGGACTTCGCAATATCAAAAGACGGCTAACAAAGGCAGGCAAGAACTCATCCTTGAACTCTGAGATTTGGTATGGATTCACCTAAGGAAATAAAGATTTACTAACGAACAAAATTCAAAGTTGTTGCCTCGACTGATGGTCCATTCAAATTTTTGGAGCGTGTAAACAACAATGCCTACAAGATCGAGTTTCCGAGTAAGTACAATGTGAGTTCTACTCAATATTGCTGACTTGATTCTTTTTGTTGCAGATGAGCTTGATTTGAGGTCAAATCCTTTTCAAGAAGAGGGGGATGATACGATCATGAGAAGCAACAAGGAAGATAAGTCCATAGAAGTGTCAAGTGGTCCAATGACAAGACCAAGGACAAAGAAGCTCAAGGAAGCTCTCGTGAGCCTAGTTCAAGAAATGGAATCATCAATGCCTAAGGAGGTTATGCCACACAATACCTTGATTCCATACAAGAAAATGCTAGAGAAGAATATTAGATGGACTATGGAAACAAGATTGTACTATTTTTCCTTATCCTTTGTTTTTATCCCAATGGATTTTTCCGCGAAAGGTTTTAGTGAGACAAGCTTAATCTTCTACGCCTAAGTCCATCTTTATTCTATTTCTAGCCCAAGAAAAGGCCTGATTCGAAGAGAAGGATTTGTTAAAGAGAAGGTCTGGTCCATCAAAGAAAATTCAAGATATTTTCTTATTTTCATTCAGGTTTAGGCGTTTCTATATTAATATGCTTTTACAGCATTTAGTTTAATCAAAAGTTTAATGATTAGCTTAGAATTTATTCTCTTGGCTGAGTAAAACTCCTATATAAAGAGGCCAAGGAGAAGAAGTATTCATCAATCATATTTCATCTTTTATCAATTTCTTTGCATTTTGCAAACTCTTTTGTTTCTTAGGAACACTTTGATTCGCTTGGTGTGTCATATCCAAGGAGTCTTAGAAATTTATCAAGTGAATCTCATATCACTTGTGTGGCCAATCTATCGATCGAAGGTTTTGAAGAGTATAGTCGCAAGTACCGGTCCTAGGTTTTGCATACCTAGTGTTGTTATGTACTTGTTCTTCATCATCAAGATCTCCATCGCCTAGGAGATTGAGGAGATAAAGGAAGGCTTGGATTTGGGTTTAACATACCCTCCCAAGTGTACTCCCAACCTATTTTTGCTTTCTTCGAGCTCAAAGCTGGACTTGACCAAAGAAAAGAAGAACATAATTTCTCTATCTCCCTGATAAAAGCCTTGGGAAGACGAAAATCAGAAAGCCAAAATTTTGATATGCTCATCAAAACAGAAGAAATGAGCTGCAGACGTCCTGCAATTGGCAAAAACCTGGCAGATCATGAACTGATGCGATTCCTTGTGGATTCTAGCAGAGGTATGATCAGTCGATGTCATCCTCTTAGTTAACAATGGTAATCTCAAGTATTTTACAAGGAATATCCCAAAAGAGAATTCAAACCGCTGATTAATCTCATTCCATGTAGCTTGAGTTACACCCGCTAGATAAATTGTTGATTTTTCCAAGCTAATTCTCATCCCTGATATCTTAGCAAAATCTTCAAATACTGAGACTATCCCTTCCACCAATCTAAATTTCGCATCTGTAAAAACCAAAATATCATCCGCAAGGCTTAGGTGAGTTTGTCCAATGTTTTTACATTTCAGATGATATCATGTTCGTCGAGCACTGGTTGCAATATCCAATAATTTTGAAAGCACATTCATGGCTTTAACAAAAAAGTAAGGCGATAAACAACAACCTTGTCGCAGACCTCTTTTAGTTTGGAAAGCCCCAGCTAGCTCACCATTTACCTGAACCGAGAATGAGGCTGTTGTAAAATCAAATAGAAATCCAGTGTATTAATTCATCTGGAAAATCCATAGCTTTTAGAGCATTGAGGAGTGAAGACCATTGAACTGAGACAAAAAGTTTCGATATGTCAATCTTTATAGAAATCCTTTAACAAAAAAGACTGAACGTAAATAGTGAACTCTTTACCTATTAACGGCCAAACCTTCTTATAAAAATCTGCATTGAAACCATCTTGGTCTTGTGATTTATTGTTTGCATCGAGAATAACACATCTCTAATTTCCTCCTTTTAGACTCTTGCAACTAGGGCGTCTTTTCCCCCTCAGAGCACTTGTTCGGAATCAGCTCTTGGAGATTTTCTATCGAAATTCCCTCATAATCATCTGGGATAATTTGCAGAAATTCCTAGAAAAAACCTTCAGCATCGTCCTTTATCTTCTGACCGTCCGCCACCACAATTCCAACCCGACAGTTTATCTCTCGAATGGTATTTTTGCTTTATGAGCAGTAGCCACATTATGGAAATCTTTGTCATTTTGATCACCAATACTCAACCAACGAAGCTCCGATCTCTGATTTAAAACATCTCTTCAAGACCCGCAACATGATTCTATCTATGATAAGCCTCATTTTCTTCTTCCATATGCTGATGCACTGGTAATGCAAGATTCAAACCTTGCTTCTCACACATAATCAGGTATGCGCATCCGCCGCCTTCAGTGATAGATTACCCAGCCTTTGATTTTTAATCTCCTTAGTAATGGCTTAAGCTCTTTTAGCTTCTTTGAAAAACAAAAAAAAGAGACGAGGTTGGGAGAAAAATAGGCTGTGTTTGATCCCAAAACTTCTCCACCACCGGCCAAAACTCCTTTAACTCCATCAACGAATTTATAAATTTGAAAGGTTTTTTTGTGGGTTGTAATTTATCGTCCAGATGAATTCTACCTCTTAGACGATCCAAACATCCACCATATTCGAAAACATAATAAGCCTGAGGAAAACTAAGATCCCATTGATCATTCTTTAGAACCCTATCCATTTTCTTCGAAATGAAACAATCACTTCGTTTATTGCAACAAGTAAACAAAGGTCCATGATAAGCCATATCCTCTAATGAACAGATTCTAGCCAGCTCTTGAAAGTCACGCATACCTAAAGTAAAATGAAGTGAATCCTTGAAACTTGAATACTCTTCTCCATTTAAAATTTCATTGTAATCCCCCATGCATATCCATGGTTTTTTCTGAATAATTGGAGAGTTGTGGTGATCTCTCAAATCATTTCAAAGCTCTTTACGGGTCTTCCACAAAGTTTGAGGAATAGATAAATGAGCAAAAAAATTCTTCCACTCTATCCGCCAGCTTTATTGAGCAAGTAATCTATTGACCACTCTTAAAAACGTGGTAACTCGAACACAATAATTCCAAATAACCCAGATTCTTCCTAAACGGCTGAATTCATAATTAGATAAAATAGAAAAATCTCCAAATATAGATGAACCAATACTACTCAATCGTCATTCCTTTACTTTAGTTTCCAAAACACACTCGAACTAAAAAGCTCTACGATTTACCCAGCTCCTAACGACTGAATGTTTAAAAGATTTATTGAGGCCTCTAATATTCCAGAAGAAACCCAACATATTAAATCTTTTTGGTGGACTTCCTTCCCCTAGCACTAGGCATAGTCTCCTTCATATTGAGGTTAACAACTGTTGGTTTATTCCTATTTATGCCTTTTGATCTTCGGGGCAGGGATTGACGAAGAGATATTTCACTAATATTCATCTTTGTCTTCGGTCCTGCTGACCAATTTCTCTTTCTTCATTTTTGTCACCCCTTTGAATCAGTCTCTAGAATTTTCAACCGATTAACCTGGTTTATTTTTTGGCTCTCCATAGTGTCCTCCTCCAAATCAAGAACTTAAAAACGAGAAGGCAAGCCAACAAAAACTTGTGTAGGAATAAACTTACCTCCTAAATGATTGTCTCTGCTTGGTGAAACTACTAACCAGCCGTCCTTTTCTGAACTTAAACTTTCAACACGCTCTGCATCTCCCTTTATAACACCCAAAATATGTGACTACATTTGAGATAAAACAGCCGAGTCTTTGACACCAATAATTTGAGATTTCTCGTTTATAAATAACCACATTGATGGAACATTTTATGATGCAACGTATCCGCCACCCACATCTGCATCTTCACATATAAGATGTGGCAAACTTGTTGTGGAAAGATCAAAATAGAAGTTAAATCTGCCACTAAACCACTCAAAGGTTCACCATTTCCGCCACCCACATTTGTATCTTCACATACAGGATGTGACAAAACTTGATTTGGTTTATTGACAATCGTAGCTGTTGTAGTATTCATAATTGTAGCGCAAGCCTGAACAACTTGAATAGAAGCTGATTTTACCCCTGTTGATTGATGACCTAAATCAACTAGCTTGAGTATTCTAGGTGTGGCAATCGCGGAATTTTCCTTAGCTCGACCAATGTCCCTTGAATGACCCCACTGGAAACAGATGTTACCTTTGAAGGAAGCCATGGGTAAGAATATAAATCTTTTGTAGTTTCCCCTTGCTTCGTTTTAAAATGAAAAGAGTATGGCAACGATTTTGTTCAGTCCACGTCAACAAAAACCTTTTCCTCATCAAACTTCGTGCACAACTCTGTGTTTCGATGAAGTCGCTTTGGTTCACCAACTGCTCTAGACAGAAAACTTAATCCCTTCCATGAGAAGAACGACGAAGGAATTTCCTTAAGAGTAACCCAAAGAGACATTGAATGGAGAACTGATTGTTTTTCTTCTACAATAGGTTCGTACTTAGAAACCATCATTGGTTTATCAGCAATATTCCACATGCCACTTCGTAAAACTCTGTCTCTGATCACTCTATCACGAATATGAAACTTTATTGTAGAAGAATTCACCACATAAGCATCTCTTTTGATGGACTTATTTCCATAACACCAGATTTTATTCACAATTATATGAAATTTTGCAATGTGAGGAGCTGCTTTCGGGAATTTCACAACAATCATATCGTCCCATAGAGGTGGTTGATCATTTTTTATTCCATCAGGAACCATGATAGTTGGATTACCATCTTCCAATGAAACCATCGGATCATGCTTCACCAATGTCGGTTTTTGCTGAACCACTAATAAATATGATTTTCTAGTCTCCGTGATAGGTGGAACCATGACCGGAGCATCTCTCTTATCAGAAATAATATTAGATTCATGAGCTGAACCGTGCACAAAAACAGAAACATTATAGAGTGCTGAAACAGATTTTGTAGCTGGCAGAACCACATAACCAATAGAACCAGAAACCACATTATCCAAACCAGTAACCACAGCATTCGCTAGCAACAGAGCAGAAACCACACCATCAGAATCCAAAATAGCAGCCCTCGCAGAAACAATAGTCATCGTTGCCTGTAATGAAACATTTTGGCTTGCAACCACGGAACCATCAGAACCAGAGGCTAAAACAGAATCATTATCGCGTGATGAAGCCTCCTCAAGACTCAAACCACGATTCTCCAAACAACTCAATAACTCCTTCGCTGAAACAGAGCTCGTAGTTGGTAGAACAATTGACCCAACCGAAGCCGAAACCACATCCTCCGTACCAGAACCCGAAGCCAACACTATCGACATAGAAGAAACCCTAACCTCCAGACCAAAACCCGTAGAAAACTCTGAAACTCTGTAACCATCCTCGACAAAGCTAGCGTTATAACTCAAACTGATCGTGTGAGCAGAAACTGGGACCAAAAGCTTAACAAACCCTTCTGACTAAACTAAAAATCCAGCGGATAACCCTGGCGGAGTCGCCATCGAACCTGCATCCAAAACACTCTTCAAAATCGCCTCCTGATCACCCTAGAAACTACCTCCAAAAAATTTGGCTAATCTGTTTGCTCTTCTTTTAATTCCTCTCTTCATTGTCCATTTATTTCAAAGATAACTTTGAATAGTGATCCAAATCACATAAATCCATTTGGATATCTAAATCTTTAAACTACTCATTTGAGGCACTTATGCCATCAAATATTTCCATGAAGAAGAAACTTGAGAAGACCTTGCAAGCATTTATTGAAGCACAAAAGAAATACCATAACGCTTTTGGTCCTTAGCTTGACAGGATAAAGACCAAATTGAATGATAAATTTGAAGCTATCAATGAATGAGTTCTAAAAGTAGAAGATGAGGTACAAAAAATCAACCTTAACTTGCAACGTCAGAGAGAACACATCCAAGATCACAACACAAGGATCATCAACATGGGTTATTCTATTGATACTATTGAAAGTCGCTTTGCTTGGGAGATTGAAGCTCTACAAAAACGATTTGCTGATCCGACTAAGTACAGTGAATGGAAGGACGACAAAACCTACCTAGCCTATCAAGAAGAAGAAAGTAAAGCTTACTTAGAAGAAACACCCAATGAGAATCAATTTCAAGGAGGAGAAAATCGGTTCATTAAAGAAAATGATGTTGACCGTTTTTTCTCTAGAATAAAACAATGAACTTAAATAATTCTGCTCTAACATGGAATCTCATTGATGTAAACATTAGGACTAAACTGGACTTGGAGATTCCTAGACCAAACATCATCACCGAGCAACTTGGAGAAATCATGCCTCAATGGAGTCCGGCATGTACAAGACATAGGGTTTCTTATGAACCAGCAAATCAACCCTAAGAAATTTATCTATTGAAGTTGAATCATGAATGCTTAAGCAAATCAAGCAAGGTGACCGTACTGACCATTCCTGAGTCGAGAATCAAGGAGCTACTTCGACCACCGACCAATTCACTCGTGCAAATGATGCAACATTCAATATTCATTCGATAACCATGTATTTTGAAGAATTTGATCGAAGAAAAACCGATCAAGACCGAGCTTATTTGGTAGAAGACCGAGGAATGTTATCCGGAGCCAAGAAGCGAGTGGAATTGCTACCTAATTTGAAATATGTTCGTGTATTCAGTCCAGATGTGAGTTTTCACTCGAAAAGTGTAAGGAAGCTTATGATCAAGGAAAATCAGTTAATGACTGAGCTGTTTTAAGAGTTGGAACACAAATGCCAATTTCTTTGATAATCGGCTGATTCAAGCCGAATAAATCACCGGATCAGGTTTATGTCGAATCATTCGACTCATTGTTGTTTCTATTCATTAACATGAAGAATCTATGCTGCAAAAATGACAACACTTCAAATACACGCCAAAGACAAAAGGAAAGAGAATTTTCTTTTTCTTGACCACCACGCGTGACTTTGGGTTATGAAATTAGAGAAGCGATTAGGGTTTTTAATCTCAACCCTGCATCTCATCTAGAGCATCCTGATCGTCTGATAAATCCTAAAAATGAAAACATCACTTCAGCCTTCTTCTTCGCAACTCTTCTCCTCAAGCCAAACGACTAGAAATACCAACGACTCCATCATTTATCTCTGATTAATTTTTTCCAGTTTTAGCTTATTTCTTATTGTTGGAGGTCTGTGTAATCGAGCCTATATAAGCTCATTCATCTCCGTACTTTTAATTCATGTTTTAAGATAATAAGAAATTCAGTTTTGCTTTTGCTTTAAACCCTTGTTTTGAATCAAACAGTTTTGCGAGTTCGTGTAGATTCTAGGGTTATCCAATCGATTCTCTTATGTTTTAGTGTTTGAATCTGTGTGTTCTCTTTAGTAGATTCTAGGGTTTGCATCATTGGTATCATAGCTTAAACGCTCGTATCTTACGTTGTTTTGACTCTTTTCTTTTTTCTTTTTGAGTTTTTTTAGTTTTTATTTCGATTCGTTAAGAAAAACCTTTAAAATATTTTATGTTTCTTAGTTTCAATCTTTTTTCTATTTTAGTGTTTCGATTTTATAAAATCAAGTAAAACTCATTAAAAAATCTTCTTTTTTAGCTTCTTAAAACCCTATATAACCCATAAAATTGTCGCTTTTATTTTAAAATTTTGTTTTGTATTTTTCATTCATCAAAACTTAAACTGCAAAAAATTCTATTTTTATTTTATGTTTTGTGTTTTTGCTTGACATAACTTTGACTTCTTGTTTGATTTCTTTTGATAGAATGATATGGATTCTCCCATGAAAATGCACTTAAAGACCGATTGGATAATCCTTAGAATGTTGAATGCGAGTAAGACCCCAAGCGAGGGTATATTAAACCCAATTCCAAGCCCTTGTTTATCTGTTTAACTGATCAAGGAGGTTGAGTTCTCGACAAAAAAGAGACGAGCGAGTACCAACACGACGATATATGAAACCAAAGACCAATACCCTTGACTAGACTTCTAAAGATCTTGAACGGTAGAATTACCACACAAAAGATATGGACTTCCTTTGATAAACCTAGATGGTTCATTGGATATGATGCACCAATAGAATCAAAGTGTTCCAAAAGGAACAAAGGAGAATGATTATGTGAAAAAAAAATTTACTGATAAAAGAAGTGTCTTTTACCAAGATAGCCTTGTGTAACATGTCATCTAACTCCACGTAATGCTCTAACTTCAACCTATCTTGAATCTCTTTGTTCAGCCCACTTAAGAATCTAGCCATAGTTGATTCTCGGTACTCATTAGTATGAGCTTTGATCATGAGTGACTCCATCTCTTGGTAGTAATCTTCTACTCTTGTACTACCTTGAGTTAGTCTTCTAAGTCTTTGATACAAATCACGATGATAATGAATTGGCACAAACCTCTTTCTCATAAGCATCTTTATCTAATTACAAGTTTCAATGGGATACTCTCCATTTCTTCTCTTACCCGTGATAAGTTGATCCCACCAATTGTTTGTATAGTCAGAAAACTTGGTTGCGGCAACTCTAACCTTCTTGTTCTCAGAATATTTTTGGCAATAAAAATGAGTTTTATCTTCTTCTCCCACCTAGATAGGCGTACGGATTGTTCTTCCCATGAAATAGAGGTATCTTCAACTTCAAGTCTCCTAGGCTATCATCTCGGCCGTGGCCCTCTCTAGCACGTCTAGGGCATCTTTGGCTCCCCGTAGATAAATTCTTGTCCCGACTATAGTGTCCAAATTTGTCCTTAGCCTTAAATCTAAACGGCCTTTGATGGTGCCTATATCTTTGTTGTGGAGCGGCTTGAGGTCATCTTTGTTGTAATACGGTTCTAACTTCCTCCAATGCGGCATACATACCATTCATTTCAACTCTCATTAAGCACCGCATCTCTCCCATCATTGCTTTGACTTGAAGGTTAGGGATCACGGGAGGTGCTTCTTCTTAATGAATAACTTCATGATTGTCCTCATAGTGAGACATGGTGTACCTACAAAATGAACAAACGGTTAGAGAATAAGGGTTCTCACAAAGTATTTTCTCTCTAAGTGTTTTCAGTCAAGTGTTTTCACTCAAAAGATTAAACTCACAACTCTCACGATTTCACTAGACAAATCCCCAATGTTCTAAATAAACCAAAGATCATTTTTAGAGAGTTACCCAAACAAGATGAACAAGGCTTAAACAAACAATTAAAGACTTCACCCAAATTGTTCAAACACAAACGATCAAATGATCCAACCAACTCTCGACTAAGAAACCCCAAAAGTTTTTTAAGATAGAAAGAAAAAAGAAAAGGAATTAAGAAACCCTATGATCATTTTTATTTACAAAATTCTGATCGTAGAAATTTATCTAGAATAAAAGAAAAGAAATTTAAAGAGAAAAATTATTAAAGGGTGCGAATGAGAATCGTAACCGCCGAGGAACCCGAAAGGGTACTAGCGATGAACGACCAATGACCGGTCGGATGACGGTTTTGAGGGTCCGCGATGACCGAGTAACCACCAAGTATTAAATGGGTGCAATGATCAGGATTGATGACCGGATGATTGAACGGTTTTTGACAATGATCGATTGATGAAGATGTGATCGGTTGGTTTATACAATACGTGGCTTTGTTATCCAAATTTGTGAAGACACAGACACAAAGGTCGCTCTCCTCGTAGGAGTAGTATCTTAGGGTCTCCCCGTACCCGTATTGGTTTCTAGCCTATATATTCTATGGACAAAGGGTTAAGGTGATTAGATGTTATGTTTTATGCGATCGGTAGCAAGGGTTTTTATGATCGGTTGAAAAGGAAAATGAAAGGGTGTGAAGGGGATGAAGATGATGATGAATCAGTGTGATGATGATGGTGAAGAATCAATTTGATGATGGTAATGATCAAACGATCTAATGGTGGTGGTGATGAAGATGCATGATCGGTGTTGAAGATGATGAAACGATTATGAAGGTGAAAGGGTGCTAAGGTAGTGGTTGATTAGTTGAGCCTTTGAGCGTGCTCTCATACAAAATGATGTGGATTCTCCCAAGGAAATGTCCTCAAAGACCGATCGGATAATCCTTTAACTGTTGAAGGTGAGTATGACCCAAAGCGAGGGTATATTAAACCCAAGTCCAAGCCCTTGTTTATCTCTTCAAACGATCAAGGAAGTGGATTTCTTGACAAAAGAGAGATGAGTGAGTATCAACACGATGGTATGTGACACCGAGGACAAATAACCTTTTACTAGAATTCTCAAGATATTGAACGGTAGAATGGCCACACAAAAGGATATGGACTTTGTTTGATAAACCTAGATGATTCCTTGGATATGATGCACCAAGATGAATCAAAGTGTTCCAAAAGGAACAAAGGAGAATGATTATGTGAAAAAAAAATTATTGATAAAAGAAGTGTCTTTTGATTCATCTCCTTGGTCGAGTTTAAAGAATTTCAAGTCGGCCAAAGGGAATGAATCTAGACAATTAAAACTTATACAAAAGACTGAATGAGTTTTACTAGATTAAAATACATAAACATAAAGAGAAAACGCCTAAAAATATCTCCAAAGACTTGAGTAGATTCGTTTCCTCTTGAATTGGCCTTGGTAGACATAGATCAAAATACTAATGGGCTTAGCCGATGAGAAACAAGGCTGCCTCATTAAAATCTTTCCTTGGAAAACCCAATCAGATAAAACCAGAGTTAAGGAAAAATAGTACATGCCTTCATTTTAAAGCCCATATAGTATTTCTCACTAGTCATTGCTTGTATTGAGACCGAAGTAACATGGTGCTTATCCTCCTTAAACACTGAATCCTTAACTTTTTGAACCAACCTCGCAAGAGCTTCCTTAAGCTGCTAGTCCTTGTCCTTGTTATTGTTCCGTTTAGAACTTGCAATGCCTCTTCTTCCCTGATGTTTTCCATGATCATATCATATGTACTATCATCATGGGAGAAGTTCCACCACTTATTACTCTGGAAGCCTTAATGGCAGCCAGACACACACAAGTTAAACCATCAACAACCTCAACACTTAGATGGTTACAATGCAAACTGACTTTGGAACCTTTAAAATGCGCCTTCATTAATTGGATCCTCCAAGACAGCACGGTGCTTATCTTGGACCAATACACAACTTACAGACAGGAGCCCATAGAGAAAATCTTGATCCATACTGTGATGAGGAACCACCAAACATACAACCACAACAACAACAACACTTAGCCGCCTCTACCACCGGATCTAGCTCATGCCGCCTTATTTACTTCAATTGGAGGAACCAAGGGGATAGGAACCGTCCTAGGGAGGATGAAAGAATCTTACCTACGGAAGTTAAACTCACAGCCCTAACGTTTTCAGGAAAGGTAGAGCCAACTGCATACAAGGAGTGGGAGAAACGCATGGAACATCTCTTTGAGTACTATGTGTACACCGAGCCCAAGAAGATCGTTTTAGCTATTGCAAGCCTCACTGATCATGATCTAGCAAGGTTAGACCGTGAAGCAGCTGAAAAGAGGAGGAGGTTTAGATATCTTCCAATAACTGGATGGGCTGACATGAAGTTCGAACTTTGTAAAAGGTATGTACCTCTGCATTATCACCGAGAGTTACTAAAATGTTTTCGTGCTTTGTTTCAGGGAACGAGGAGTGTAGAAGAGTTTTATGAGGATTTTGAACTCATAAGGAGTCGCCTAGAACTAGAGTAAATAGTGGAGTCGTTCATGTCACAGTTTGTAGTAGGTTTGCAAGACCGAATACAAAGGAAAATGGAGATGCAACCACACCACTCGCTACAAGAAGTCCTCTACCTTGCCATACAATGTGGGAAACAAATCAAAAAGAAGACTTTACCAGACATAGAGTCAAAGATAACTCGTGGAGCCAGACACATCCCACATCACCACTACCACCCCCACAAACCATAGACAAAGGAAAATCAATATTCATTGATTCGCGTTTCAAGTCAAACGACTACCGTTCTGAACAAGGTTACTCCTCTAAATCTCAAAGATCACATGATATTTTTTGTTACAAGTGTCAAGGAAGGGGTCATATGGCAAGAGATTACCCCAACAAGAGAGTTATGATCATCACGACTGATGGTTAGGACTCACAAGATGAAGCTGAGTCCATGCAACTTGATGAGAACATTATTTACTCCGATGTAGACAAGCTCTTATTCATCCAAAGATTCCTCTCATTCCAGCATACAACCGATGAACCCGAACAACGAGATAACTTGTTCCACTCTTGTTGCACCATAAATGATAATGTATGTCACCTGATTGTGGATAGCGGTTCATGCACTAAAATTGCTAGTTTTTACACTCGTTGAAAAGTTAGGTCCCAAAACCACAAAGCATTCAAAGCTATATAAGCTCAAGTGGCTTAATGACAAAGATGAGATCAAGGTATCCAAACAAGTGGAAATACTCTTCTTCATCAAAGAATATCAAGATCAAGTCTTGTGTGATGTTGCATCAGTGCAAGCAATGCTATCTTACTTGGTAGGCCATGGCAATATGATCGAGAAGATTAACATAATGGCCGCACTAATCAATACTCTTTTTGCCTAAACAACTGCAAGTTTACGCTTCACTAGATCAAAAAGATGTATGTGATATTCAAGCTCGAGCTACGGTTAGTTCTAACACTAAAGTGAGTTTTTATGTTGATAAACTTTATGTTTTTCTCAAAACTCGGATATCATTCACTTGTCTTTTCCAAAGGATCAATTTTCAGGTTTTAGAGAAAAGAAAAAACAAGAAGCAACACCAAACGTGGCAACACTCATGAGGAGCCATACTCCCACGCTGGGGCCACATGCAACTAGACGAGTGTACCACCCATGGTGACTCCAGTCGTGCCATTTGAAGCATGAAGCAAACTGAGCCAAAAAAACATCAAGTTAAAGTTCTAAATTCTCAAAAATAGATGAGTATTAACTTGTTTTCTCTTGGTGTTGATGTAGAAGTTTCGAGGACAAAATTACTTCAAGAGGAAGGGTATGATGTAAGCATCAAGAATAAACCGGACTTGGAGCTACCTAGACAAAACATCATCACCGAGGAACTTGGAAAATCATGCCTCAGTGGAGTCCGGATTGTGTACAAGGCATATCGTTGCTATGTCCCAACAAATCAACCCTAAGAATATTATCTATCAAAATGGAATCATGAATGTTCAAGTAAATCTAGGCGGTGACCATACTGACCATTCTGGAGACGAGAATCAAGGAGATACTTTGACGACCGACCAATTCACTCGTAAGAATGATGCAACATTCAATATTCACTCGACAACCATGTATTTAGAAAATTTTGATCAAAGAAAAACCTATCAAGATCGAGTCTATTTGGAAGAAGAGCGAGGAATGCTATCCGGAGCCGAGAAGCGAGAAAATTCGAAATATTTCTGTGCATTCAGTCCATGCGCGAGTTTTCATTTGAAAAGTCCATATAAGGAAACTTATTATCGAGGAAAACCAATTGATGACCGAGTGGGTTTAGGATTTGGAACACAAGTACCAATTTCTTCGGTAATCAGCCGGTTCAAACCTAATAAACCATCATATCAGGTTTATGTTGAATCCTTCAAATCTTTGTTGTTTCTATTCGTCAAGATGAAGACTCTATTTCATTTTGATGCTGCAAAATTTACAACAACTTCAGATACACGCTAAAAGAAAAAAGAAAGAAGAAACTTTCCTTTTCTTGACCAACACACGTGACTTAGGGATTTTAATAAGAGAAATGATTAGGTTTTTAATCTCAACCCTACATCTTATCCAGAGCATCATGATCGTCCAATAAACCGTAAAGAAGAACACATCACTTCAGCCTTTTTTTCGCAACTCCTCCCTCAAGCCAAACGGCTAAAAACACCAACGACTACATCATTTATCTTTGATTGATTTTTTTCCAGTTTTATCTTATTTCTGACCATTGGAAGTCTTTGTATTTGATCCTATATAAGCTCCTTCATCTCTATACTTTGAGTTAAAGTTTTAAGATAATAAGAAATTCAGTTTTGCATTTGCTTCAAACCCTTGTTTAAATCAAACAGTTGTGAGTTCTAGATTGTTTGTGGAATCAATACACTTAATATTTCGTGTAGAGTTTGTAATCCTCGCAAGGAATAACCCTTAGATTATACCCTTTAGCCCCGTGGTTGTGGATTTAATCACAAATTTGTTACTTTAGTCTTTGAATTCATGTGTTCTCCTTAGTTGATTCTAGGGTTTGCATTACTCATGAAGACACTATTCTATGACAGACACTACCTCAAGTAGGTACTCATCAGTAGGGCACTCTACATCCACTAGCCCACTCATCGCCATAATTTGGTAATAACATTCATTGGAAATTGGCTTTGTCTTTCTCAACACCAAGTTTTGGAAGATCATCAATCAACACGTCCAACTAGGCATATGCAAGAAGATCAAGAAGAATATCACAATGAAGAGAAGAGTAATTGTCAAGAAGAAGCTCATATAGAAGAACTCGCTAATGAGAACCAATTTGAAAACATTTCAAGAGAGAGTGCTGAATATTCTAGCCTCTCTATTAAAGATCAAGAAGCTCCACATCCATCTAGGCAAGGAAAAGAAGGTGCCAATGATAAGAAGGAATGAGATCAAATATTGGATAATTTGTGTGATCATTATAACTTTCCTTTCAAGATTGTACTTGGGAGAGATGTGTGTTTGTCTAAACTCATCGACAGATTAGAGGATCTAATAGTTGTCATAGCTACAAGATATATACAGGATCATGAAGAAGAGCACAAATGAGTGAATAGTGATGCTCAAAAGGAAGTTCTAATCCAACTATGAAAAGGAAAAAAACGAAAATGGGAAATCCTTAATGAAAAAGGAAACCAACTTCAAGGCAATCAAGGAAAATGAAACTATTGGCATATAAGGACGTGTAATGACATTAAAACTCACCAAATCGCCTATGACTGTGGAAGAATTTGAAAGAGACAAGGAACCAAACAGGATGAAGATCATATGGTCAAAGTGTGTGCTACACAAAGGCTCTCAAGAAAGAGAGGATGAAGAAAAACTCAAGGAAGTATACTTTTGTATGGTTACTCAAATTGCCCAAGGAGAAACTCCTGAAAACTCTACTTTTGGGCGATTTCAAGACCAAAGAAAAGCTCGCGAGCAATCCAACTTTAGAACACAACCTCCTCCACCACCTTAACTACAGTGGGGAATCAGTCCCTATACCTTATCTTACGCACCCCCAGCCTCCCTATCCAAGAGCAACCGAGAGTGCTCAAAACCGGTTTAACAAAGATCGTGTTTTCCCTCATCTTCCTCACCAACTCTTTCACGACCGAGCTAATAGTTTCTCACAAAAAAAAAATCAAGAAAAAGACATTAAGACCCTCATGGGGAAGTATCTAGACTACCAAATTATGATTGAGAGGACAACTCATGAAAATATTGAAAAGATCAATGAAGTTCTTTGTGGGAAACTTGAAGATATTTCAACTTATGTCAAGAGGTTTGAAGATCGAATTGCTAAGGATATTTATGCAATTACCAAAAATAATTTCAATGAATTGAAGATGAACTAGGAAAGTATCTCAGGATACTAAAGAAAATGCTATAGAGATTAGCAAATTTAGTCAAAGACTAGGCAATGAATTCGGCATTTGTGATTTGCAGTTTAGAGCTCTTTTCGACAAGGATTCAAGCATGAGCAAACGTGAAGGGCAACTCAAAGAGCGAGAAAATCTAACTACATCTACCATGGAGCTCATCATTTATCACCATAAAAAGTTCCAAGAAATCTTATCTGATAAGTTCGTGAAAATGCTTGAGAACTAGGAGTTATTAAAGGAGGTCACTTCTGAAAACAAGAAATTGTACCACTTTATTGATGAAAGGCTTAAGGACTTATCGATTTGTTTTGATGGTCACGATGCCAAGAAAAAAGAAGAAGAAGACAACAAAAACCTAGTGAAGATGTGCAGTGCCATAACAACACCTAGCATTTAGTCCCAATGAAACCCATTTGGACTAAACCTCCTAAGTAACTAGTGTATTTATGCATAATACGTCTAAAAGAACTAGGAGAGTTCAATAGAGCAGTATCCGAATTATCTCCAGGTACCTCTTTCACCAAAGCTTGTTCCAATTATGATAATCATCATTTGTTTCTTGAAAGTTGTGAAACAAAGAAAGAGATAAGATAATTATTTGACCAAGCATTACAATATAGGTGGAAATCCCTATGTGATTTCTCATCGATCTCTCCATAAGAGGAATCGAACTTAAGGATGCACTTTGCAACTCAGGCTCGTGCATCAACCTAATGTCCATAGATATTGCTAAGAAGATTAGAATAAAGGAGCTGCTACCATCGAAGATTCTCATTGGACTTGCACACTCATCTTTTACAACTCCTAAGGGCATGATCTAAGACCATTATGTCAAGAATGATAACTGAAATGTCTCACCTCACTTCCACATTGTGGAGTTGTATAGGAAGGGATTCTCTTATCTAATCCTTGGAGGATCATTTCTAGCAACAGTAGGAGTAGTGATGGATTTGACCAACCAAGGTATGTTTTCTGCCAACATATACCAAGATTTTTTCAACAAAACCACCTCCTATTCACCAAGTACTAGACGTGAGAAAGAACACGCAGAACCATTGGACGACTATATGGAGAAACAAGTCCAAAGCTACAACAAAGGAAAACCAAAGAGAGCTTGCCTAAGGACAAACAATTCGCCCCACTTCAGATAAGAATGACATCTAAGTCGAGCTAACGATTTAAACCAAAAGCGTTTAATGGGAAGAAACACATTGGTAAGAGTTTAGATTAGTTTATTTAATTTTACTTTGATAGTTTTCATGTTTTAATTTCAGGTTTTGCATAAAAATAGAAAAATAAATAAAAAGAGGAGAAGAAGGTCAACTCGGAGTTGAAAGAGGAGAAAGGGCTCTGGAGCTCTAGGAAGAGTATGTACAGTGCCAGAAAGCCTTTCCAGCGCTGTAGCGGGGCCTCCAGCAGCGCTAGTAGCAACATTTATCCCAACATGCGTTAGAACATCATGCATTGCATTAGTTAAGTTTCAATTGGGTTTATTTTTTATTTTTTATTTGTTACTGATAGTTTTAAATTATTGCTTCAAGAAAAACACAAGAAAAAAATAGAAAACAAGAAAAGCAAAAGAAAGAAAAAAGGAAAACATGGACGGTTAGGAGAACCGCGATAGGAAGAAAAGTTTAAATGAATCAATCTAGAGGTTTAAAACACAATAAACTTGACCTTTTCATGAAGAACAACCAAGGGAAACAAATGTGCTAGGATGGATCGAGAAAATGGAAGAAGGAGAATGGAGCCTCACCAGCGCTCCAAGAAGAGTAATTGAGCGCCATGAAGCACTTCCACCACTCGATCGGGTGCTCTAGGGGTGCCAGCAAGATTCCATCTTCAATTAGAATTTTTTATCATATGTTCATCACTCATCCGTCTCCACACCATCCCAACATCATCCATCCACCACCAGCATCCACCACCAGTATTGATGGTTTTAGGTTTTTGCCTCAAGAAGGACGCAAAAAGAAATTGAAAACATTGTAATCCAATCGATGTCAAGTAATAACAAGAAAGAACCAAGGCTAGATCACCTTGTCTCCACCAAACCATCATCCATCACCTACCATCACCCACCTCACCATCGCGTACCACCATCCATCCCACACTCACCACCACCATCCCATCTCATTCCCCAACAAGGTGACATTGTTTTTAAACCAAAACTTTCTTTTACCATTTAACTATTTTATCCTCTTCTCTTTCTTTTTCCCACCGAGTACGGTGTGATTTAAGTCTGGGGGAAGGATGTTCCATCTTATACTAATGGTACTTTATATTTTGTTGACTTGAGACTTTTTTCCACCTTTTACATCAATATAGTTCTATCGAGTCAAAAGTTTTTATTGAATCAAAACTAGTACGAATAATGACATTTTCATATGATGATACCTAACCATTATCTGTTGAGAATGTTTTTCCTAGGACAGTACATGATTTGGTAAGAGTGGATAATACATAGAAGCTAAGAACCAGACCTCTCCCTTGAAGTTTCATCTTGAAGAGACTTTTATTGGATTGAATGTCAACTCTATTTTATTTGGACAACTTAACCTGACTTATTTTTGCTCATTGAAGGTGTTAGATTAGAGAAAGAGCAAAAATATTCAGGATCATCTTTACCTTTATTACCACCCTCTTGTTGATCCTGATGGTCGTTCACTTTTAATGGTTCCCTACCTTTAACCATAACCCTTTATTTCAAACCCAATGTCATCTTTTTCATAATCATCACTTGCAGGTATGTGCAAAAATTTTGAAGAGAAAGAGATCACAAGTCCTCCGACCACTTAGAAGAAAAGCTCAGCAAAACAAGACGGAGTGCGAATATCCAATTTCATTACATATTCTACCTATGGAATTACAAAAATAAAGTACTAATTTTTTTCTTATGAGACATTATTTCATATGAGGAACCGTTTCCCCTTACAAAAAAAAGTGAAAACAGAAAGGAAAGAAAACAATTACCATCTATAAAGTTCTCATAGCACAGAAAAATCTCAAGGAGAGGAATGGATCAATCTATTGAAGAAGGAGTTATTTTACAAAAGAATCCCCAAAAAAATTTAAGTCTGGGGGAAACCAAAGTTAAAGAAGGAAGGAACAAAACAAAGAAGTGGTTGGAGACTATGTACATCATCAGGTCTATTTCCTGTTGATGTTTTGCATAATATCTCACACTCACCTTACCATACATTACCCTAAACAACTTAAACTCCACCAACAAACACCAAAAAGCCTTACCTTACACCAAGCGTCGTCTACCCTGAATGACATCCTTTGAATGAGAAATCTCACACAATATTTTAATGAATGTAGGGAGTTGACTAACGTGAAAACAGAGTTTGTGCAGGTTTGGGATCGATGGATTAGAGTAGGGAAGGCAATGAAAAAAGTTCTAGATACCTCTTTTTAAACCTCTTTTTCATGACTTCACTTTCTTTTTTGCTTGAGGACAAGTAAATTTTAAGTCTACGGGAGTTGATAACATCGTATTTTTACCCATTTTAACTATGAACTTGAGATGATTAACAAATTTTCGATATTATTTAAGTTCTTTTAAGTCACATTTCGAGTATTTCTAGTTTCAAGGAGGCATTATATGTTTCTAGGCAAAACATATCAAAAACAGAGCCAAACGCGTTTTCTACAATTTCTGAATATCAGATTGAAGGCTACTTTTGAAGACCTTTACATAGACTAAATTCAACGTATAATATGTTTTTTGGAAAAGTAGAAGAGTCATCTTTCACCTCCAGTTAGAATCAAACAAATCATTTAAGCCAATAAGAAGTTATTATGAAATCATTGAAGACATGTCCTGCAAAGAAAACCTAAAAACAAGCCCAGCGCCACCATCAGAAGCAGTGGAGTGCTGGAAGGCCTCCCTGGCACTGCACCAAACCCCACGTTGGTGCTAGTTCACTTCCAAATCCCTTTTGACCAAAACGACAGTACTTCACTTATCTTAACCCTAAACCGACTTAAGATGACTAAAATACTATAAATACTCATCCTAAAATCCTAGAATTGTATGAACTAACAGATCTAAGCAGCCAACTCATATAGACACAAAGCCGCCCCAAAAGCTCCTGTGAAGATCAAAACACTTATTTTATTGTCTGTTTTCATATTTTTCATTGTTTTCTACATATTTTGGTAAAATGTCTTCTGTAATTCTCAGAGAAGATCCCTTAAACCCTCTTAAATACTTATCTATGATTATTCTTTCCATCTCATCTTTTATTATGGTTTTTTATTATGTCTGAGTAGTTTCTTTGTTGGGTTTAATGGAGGATACTTGAAGGAGATCTATGATTTGATTTGTGTAGGTTGTTAGATTCGTTTTTTCTCACTATCATATGATTAGAATTCTTCATCTATACTTGTTCTTAATGTTTCTTGTTTGATGATCTCTTGCAACAAAACCTAGGAGAAGGTCTTGCTGAAAGACACAACACCTCTCTCCCAAACTAGCTAGATAAATCAGATTTCTCCATGGCCTATGAAAGTTGAGTCAAGGAGTGTTGTAAATTAAGACCACTAGAACATTTATGCGTGCTATTCTCCTTTTTGGCATGTCCATCGGTTGAGTCACAGAGTGGATTAGACATAGTTAACTTGATTTTCACAAGTAGTCTTGTTATACATTGTTTTACATTAGTATTGGAAGTTCTAGAATCCACTTGAGATAAATTTGTATGAAAATTGGTGAAACTATTGAGAACCATAGTCTACGGATAGGTATCCATCGTCCAACACTTGCTTTTATTTTGATTTATTTATCTATTTACTTTCGTGTTGGTTTTATAGGTAAACGTTTGGAGTTAACTCAATAAAAAGGTGAATTATATGTTTCAGAGTTTTAAATCTATAAACATAAATTAGAATATTTATTAGTTATAAAGATTAAAATATATCTCAATTATAATCCAGATTAATTTGAATTTTATATAGCACACAAAAATAGAAAAATTAAAAAAAAAAACTTGAACAGGTCAACATGTTTGAAAATCCGCATATTATTAACGGATTCAGACCAAAACATTTATTCAACGGCCCGTTTAGCACTAGTCCATAGGTTGTGAACAAGCAAGCTTACTACATTTATGAGCCAAAGAAGATATCCACAAACATCTTAGTAGAGCCACAAGCGGTGCAACCAGCAGTTTGGGAAAAGAAAGTTCAACAAAAACTGTGTTCAACACCTAAGGCAATCAAAGTCTTACTGCCAAAGGACGTGCAAAACGATCCCAAATAGAAAAGTCAGGGAGCCACCCCCAAGTTGCATCCCAAACACCTACACCAAATCCTAAACCATTGTGTGAACCACAAGTCTCACAAATTCAAGGTAATTCCTCTAGTCCCTTTGAGTCACTTGAACTAATTTGTTATAGATGCCAAAAAAGGACACAAAGCAAAGGAGTGGTGAACTTGCATCTCTAGAGCCAAAAGCATAATACCCCAAAGTAATTGTTGAGTTAGTTCAATCGGATTTTCAAGTTTCTACTGCAAACAAAAAACCCCATAGTATATCACATTTTTCTTTGTCAAGGGAACTTGAGGCAGGTATAGAATCGACAAAGAAGTACATATTCAGAGGAGTAAGACCACAAAAATAGTTACATATCACATAAAAAAAGAACTCAAAACATCATGGAACCTAAGAACACAAAACCGACACAAAATGTGGATTTTCCCAAGGTAAGTACTAATCTATCTCAATCTGATTTTCAGCCTCTAAATTATGTGATAATGCACTTTCTTGTTCAAGAAAAGTTGAAAAACTTCTAGGGAATGAGACTAAACACTCGAAAACATTGTCACCACAAATCTGTCGAGATGAGGAGTGTAACCAAGCTGTCTTAAAATATCCCAACACCAGCACATTCCAGAACAAAGCATTCTTACTCCATAGGAGACATTAAACAAGGATTAATCAGTGCACAATCATTGCCATATCTTCCGAGTAAGTGAGATGACCTTGTTCAACACGAGAATGATCTCAATATAAATTCTATCCTCAAACATTGTTTTTGAAAATTCCAAGGCAAGTATAATGCACCGATTCTTGCCATTAAGTGATAATAAGGCTACAAGTACCCTGTAGAAACCAAGGATATTTACCATCAAAAAAAAGCATGGTCCTAAGTCAACAATAAAATCAAGTGTAACACTCCAATAACGTGGTTTTGAATCATGGAATCAAGACCTTTTAAAAACCAACGCGGTTTTGAATCATGGAGTCAAGACCTTTTAAAAACCAACTAAGCTGAAGGTCTAAATCAAAAAGAAAGAGAAAAATCCAACAAGTTATGGGATAACAAACAAATAGAAGAGCAAACTGATTTCCTTTTTCTATGAAACTTTCTCGACATATGTACGCACATAAAGAGGATCTCTTTTCTGAGCCACAGTCTAAAAGTTATGCCAATATTTGTTGGTGGGATGTATGGTCAGTGGTACCTACATGCATGGTCTACGAACATTGTGCCAAGTTGGCATGCACTAAGATGTATCAGGTTTTAACCCAACTATCACTACAAGTGTACATACCACACAGTAGTATAGATAGGGATAAAATCCACAAGGACCAAGAGCCATACTACAAATTTACATGAGTCCAATAGAGCTAAGACAAGAATATGGAGTTTGTTTTGTAATGATTGTTGTAAATTAAAGAAAGGAGTAAATAAAATGATTTTCTTATATGGAGAAAGAATTGTGCGTAGGGAGATTCGCAGGGATCAACAACCACTAAACTATTTAACTAAATATGGTCTTATTAATGAACAATTCTAGAACTCAAATCTCTAATGTAAAGCTAACTTACTTTTATAGCGTTAACTATCTCATGAATCCTAAGACACTAAACTCTCGAATGAGCTCTAGTAGACATGTCAGCATTTAGATCAAGTTTGATATGTTCACTTAGACGACTTAACTTCAACTCTCGTTGGGTAAGGATACTATCTCATATAAAGTTGATTCCACCAACCTAACAAGGCACGTTAGGCGGATAGGTAAACCTAGAGATCTGTTGCAAGGCACGTAATCAAGCATAAGCATTAAGAACACAATAGATGAAGAACTCTAAACATGAAATCCCTAATCCACTAACCTAATCCTAAATGATCATTTAATCCTCTTGAACAATCCATAAACCCAACATGTGGATTACTCATATATAGATGATGATATCATAATAAAAAATAAGATGATTGCATAAAATAAATCTAATTAAGGATAACAAGGTTCGGAAACAATTTCTAAAAGAGTAAAAGATTCCATCTCTCAAAGTCTACGAAAATAAGAAGCTAAAGCTGAAAAATAACAAGATTCCTTTGTTCTTGAACGAAGAACCAATATATACAGCAAAAACTAAAACCTTAATTTGTTTGTAATAGGAAAGAATAGTATCGCAGATCGATCGATGCCGGTGAAAATGGATATTTAAACCGAACCGAATCGGACGAATTCAACCAAACTACTTTAATAAGTAGTTATAATGTATAAGGACTTCAACATATCGACGTTCAAGAAGAAAATCTCATCTTATTTCTCCTTTTTAAACTGAACCAAATAGAACCAAACCAAACATAACCAAACCAAATTAATCAAACTCAAACCGAACACGAACTTAAACCGAAATGCCCACGTATGCCTAGTATAAACCAAAAAATGGACATGTTAGTCGAGTAACGATATCGTGGCAAGGTATGCTCAAGGTATTTCTATTCCTCTAAGAATGTTTACCCTTACTTTCAATCCTATACTAAGTTGGACCAGTTTCACGCAGAGGCTACATAACCTAGCGCCAAGCCGTACATGTGGATATAATCAACTGCGACAGTCTTAAAAAGTATTTGAAATGGCAAATTGCCTAGTGTTTAATCTAGCTCAACCTCTACATGTATTCAGTTCATTGCAGATGAATAATTACTAAGCAAAGAGAAGTGGCGTAGCCATTTCAAAAAGACGACTACAAGTCTCACTTGCAAGAGTCTAGCCTTTGTGATCTCTTGAAGAGTTTTGTAGATTCTACCTTTTGATGAGTTCGTAACTATGACCTAAAGTTAATTCTTGCTAAAAGTTAATTAATCCAAAAAGTTAATTCATTGCAGTCAACAAGAGGCACAATACGCAAATTCAGGTTTAAAACAACAGCAGGAATATGATACTAGTATAAATCCGAAAACTTCATTAACCACGATGGGTTTGGAAACCAAAGCAACCTACAACAAGTCTTCAAATATCGTTCTCAAATGTGACAATTCTAGGCGGAACAAGAAATTACGAAAAGCATACTACTTTGGATAGAGTAAGAGAAAGAGGGCAAAATGATAATGATTATCACTGGTCTCCAGGAAGTGACTTGATGATGTCAGAGTCACCTGAAATATCGGACAATAAAAATCAGGATTAACAATGCATGTGTAAGATTAGAGTCTTAATGATATTGAACTGTGGAGATGGGGTGTTACCTGGGTCAACTATGCTGAGGCAAGATACACGGAAGTATTTACCGCAGGCAGTACCCAGATCAACATTGTCTATAATCAAGTAGCACAAGATATAATCAGAATATGAAAAAGCTTATATATTTGCAGAGACTCATCAAATTAAATAGTTTCTGTATTTCTCAAGGAACAATTTAATGGATTAAAAAACTCACTGGTTCTCACTGACTTGTACGAGAATACTATAAAAAACAGAACAATCACTGGTCGGTATGTCGAATGTGTTCAAGCTTTGACTACTATATTGAAACAACTACTAGGGATTTGGATATTTTGTATTTCCAACACTATTTTATGTAAAAAGTTGGTTTCAATTTTTTTTTTAATTATATCAGAATCATATAACATATACTAAAGAATCACCCACATTCACACCTAAATGTATTTTTCACAAAGGTTTAAAAGACAATCTCAGAGTAAAAGCAAGCAAGGAACAGTTTTTGATGAATTAATCACTAAATTGTTTTCACTAAATTAGTGGCTAATACCACAAAACACAGAAACTGGTACATATTGTAACTCAGGAATCAATATGACGAATGTATTCGAGCTTTGATTACAATATTGAAACAACTATTAACTCAAGAATCTGCAAACCAAATGAGTTATTTGGATATTTCCATTTTTCGCACTATTATATATATAAGAAGTTAGTTTCAATTTCTTAATCATAACAGAATCATATAGCATATACTTAAGATTCACCTACATTCAAACCTATACATTGTACAATTCCAACTAAACCAGTCAGGAAAAAATGTATAGTTTGTTCATCAAAGCCACTTACTTCCATTGTAGTGATGAACTCCAACTTTAGCAAGCATAGCATAGTACTCAATCTCAGACCTCCTCAATGGAGGACAGTTGCTAGATATCAATATCAGCTTACCTATCAATCCAACACAGAACAAATAATTATTTAAAAATACATTACAAAATTATCTAACAAAAACAACCAACACCGAGAAGTTTATTTAACCTTTAGAGCTACGAAGAGATTTAAGAACAGACTTGTAACCAAGAGTGTATTTGCCACTCTTCATCACCAAAGCTAATCTACTGTTGATTCCTTCATGAGACTTCTTCTGCAAATTTTTACACACATTAGATCAGAACATTCAAATTTCATCGGATTATGTATAGATCGGAGAAAGTTATACCGTCTTCTTCGCGGCAACCATCTTCTTCGCCGGATTACTGATGATATATGACAGAAACAAAACCAGAAAAATTAGAAATCCTGACCGGGAAACCTAGAGTTCCGGGAAAGAGATCGGAGATTTTTTACTTTCGTTGGCTTCTGGGCTAGGGTGGCGCAAAATGAGAAGAGAGCTAATAGAAGTGAGACGAAAGGAAGCTTTTAGGGTTTTTGAGAGATGAGTGATTTAAATTTGGGCTTAATAAGTTGGGCTTTACCGGTACTTGATGTTGCTTATTTTTGTATAGTCAATTATTAATAGTTTTATTATTGGGAGAGAAAATCATTAAATCCTCCAACCATATGCATTTGGCCATTTAAATTCTGGGTTTTTTCTTTAGACATTTGTATGAACTTTCCAAGAGGAAATAAAACTTTTCAAAACGCAGAAATTATTTTTAAATGAAAATAAAAAGTGAGTACATTTTGGAAATAATAATAAAAATATTAAAATACCAAACATCAAAATCAAAAATTTCCAAATGATTGTTTGAAATAACACAAATCTAAGACATGACTATTAGGAAAATTAAAGATAAAATTATAACGTTCAAAATATAGTCCATCATCTTTATTCTCATTATCATCAGCTTCATTGATGAAAAATTGTCTCTAACTTAGTTCTTTTAAGATTAATCTAATTGATCACATCCAACATCACATATATGGTTGGGACCATCTCTCTAAGAAAGATTTTTGTCTATATAGAAAAAGAAAAATATCGTGCACAAATACTAAATCATTTATTTCTTGTGGAGCAATTTTTTATTTATTGCAAAATAAATAAATTTATAATTATATCCATTTTTTTCACTGCATGAAGATGAATAAGGAGAAGTTGAAACATACATTAATTTTTCGTGACTCAAAACCATTCACTTAAGCCGTCCATGAACTTTCCTGGCTGCTGAAGAGTTGAAAGAATCACGCACAGTTCTATCAATAACTTTGATAAGAGTTTGTTGATCATTTGGGCAATTCGATGTGTTTTCCGCGATTTCTATCTTGTCATAAAGTGTAAACAGTCGCTTGGAAACACATACCACAAAATGAATCTATGAGTACAACCAATCGTTGAGCCAGAGAAGATAGAGATGATGTCTTCAAACTATGCCACATACCACTGTTGAAGAATCCCATTAGAGAGTTTATACCAAATCAGAGACATGAAAATACAAGCAAAAAAATATGATCCCTCGATTCCAACATCTGGTTACAAATAACACATATTGTATTCCCTCTTTGGTTCCAAACCAGCATCCTATCTCCCGTCGATAGCCTGTTGTGAATTGCAAGCCAAAATAAGAAAGAGTATTTTGGCTTTGCATAAGAAAACCACACACATTTATAGCAATCCTTTGCTGGAGTTACCTCCCTTAGCTGATTCCACGTATGCTTTGATGAGAAAATTTGCTTGAAAGTTTCAACCTTTTGACGCCATAAGGATATGTCAGGATCCACACCGCCACAAGATCTTAGCTTCTCTATTTCTTCCTTAGCTTTGTTTAGCATTGTGACACGCCGTCGCCACGTCTTATGAGTAGCCAAAACTTCAGCCATAGTAGCCGACAACTGGATTTCCATGTCGATACAGCCTCTATCCCCTATAGTATCATGAAGACATCCCAAAGAAGACCCAATCATCAAACAAAAAAAGAATTTTCCCTACCATTCTTCACCTCCATCTTATGAAAACCCTTTGCATGGTCACTATATTTAATCAACTTCTCCAAATCCAAGATCCCACAGTTGAACTCAGATTTACCGACCAAAATGAACTAGCCCGGATCAATTTCCTCTTCACCCAATTTAGCCACAAGGATGACTGAGCTGAAACTAAACGCCAAATTAGCTTATAACAACTTACTTTGTTTGCCTCCTTGAGTGATTTAATTCCTAACACTCCCTCTTTCTTAGGCCGACAAACATCCCTCCAAGCCATCTTCGCTTTTCTAGTATTTAAATTAGGCCCCGACCAAAGGAAAGTACAACTAATCCTTTTGATTTCCTTGAAACAAGTACTAGGCAAACGAAACACAGCAATCCAAAATGAAGTAAGGAGTTGGAGCCTACCCACAAAGGAGAGAAAACGATGATTTAATAATTGAATTCAAGTCCGGATCTTCTCAAGGAGAGGTTGGTAATCGGACTTGGACATTCGCTTTGGGATCAATGGCAACCCCAAATACTTTACCAGAAGAATCCCCATATCCAAAGGAAACCGGGAAACAATAATAGCTCTTCACAAATGAGAAACACCAGCCACAAATAGTGTAGATTTCTCTAGACTTATTTGTAGCCCAGAAAACCGACCAAACTCCTTCAAGACTTCCATAATACCTTCAATACACGGCAGCCCGGGTGATAACCGAACCTCTCCTCATCAGCTGTCTTATTCAACATCATCGAAAACACATTCATACAAAGAACAAAAAGATAAGGAGATAAGGAACAACCATGTCTCAAAACTCTCGTGCTTTAAAAAAAACTTGCAAGTTCGCCGTTGACTTAAACCAAGAAGGATGGAGTTGTAACACACAACTTGATCCAATGGATGAAAATGGCCTGGAGCTGGAGAGCAGTGAACACATTCAACATAAAAGACCATTGGACATAGTCAAAATCTTTAGATGTGTCAATCTTCATAGCACAGCACTAACTCCACTTTATCGGAGTCCTTAACCAATTCCGAAGGTAGGAGGAGAGTTTTCATTAGATAGCGGTCTTTGATAAAAGCCGACTGATTGGGAGCAATAAACCCTTTAAGAATCTGTTTGAGACGATTGGTTAGAAACTTCGAAATAACTTTGTAAAGCACATTACAACAAGAATTTGGTCAATAATCCTTCGTCACCTTAGCCTCTGTTTTTTTAGGAATGAGTGCCAAAATAGTTGCATTAAGCCCCTTTGGAAGAAAACCATGAGTAAAAAAAGACATTATCGCCGCTATGAAATCAGGCCTAACGATCTACCAAATCTCTTTACAAAACTCCACCATATACCCGTCAGCCCTGCAGATTTATTTGAAGACATTGAGAATAAAACCCCTTTTATTTGCTCATCCAAAAACCACAAAAGTTAGCTTCTCCTTCTCAGCCTCTGAGCATTGAAAAGTTACCAACGTCTCCAACTCCAACTCGGTAATACCTGCAAAATCCATAGGTGTATGAGTAAAATTGTGAGAAAAATACCTGACAGCCTCTGACTTGATATTCTCAGAATTATTAAGATTAAGTTCATACTGGTTCACAATCTCTCTAATTGAGTTCTGAGCTTGTCGGTCCTTGACCACACTATGGAAAACGATTATTCTTATCCCCAACATCTAGCCAATGTAACTTGACTTTTTGTCTCAAGAAAATCTCTTCCAAGTGAGTAACCTTTTCCCATCTATCGAGAGATGAAGCCTCTAAAGCCATAGATGCTGTGTGTGGCTAAGAGAGAGTGACGCTTTGACAAGCGTAAAGATCCGCATAAGGTTTATCAACACGCCAAGATAAATGATGAAGCTTCTTCCGACTTAAAGCTCTTATGAAAAACAAAACAGAGTAGAGGTTGAAGGGAACAAAGCCACAAAATTACTTCAATACTCTTCAACAAGAGGTCTAAACTACTCCACCTTGATAATGGAATTTGATAACTTAAAAGGACATTTTGACTTGTAGAAAATAATAAATAAGGATACATGCCCCCGCAAATGATCTGCGCACACCACTAGCCTCAAACTTATAGTAAGAGTTTGGGTTTGAATGCAACCATTTATCATTGATAAGAGCCTTGTCTAGCTTTTTGCAAATCAACTCATATTCCCTCTTATTACACCATGTGAATAGAGGTTCATGGGAGGCTAGATCCATGAAAGAACAGACCTTCATTGTCTCCTGAAACTCATACATACTATTCAAAGAGGCAGCCGACATACTACCTGAGTGTTCCGCATTGGCAAGAATATCGTTAAAGTCCCCAAGACAAATCCAAGACATTCCTCGAAATTGTGTATTTCTCTGAATTTGTTTCAGCTCACTCTATAATTGTTTTCTTTAGTCCTCTGAGTTAGAAGCATAGATAAATTAGCAGAGGAAGGCTTGATTGTGCTCTACTTGAACAAGACAAAAAATCATTTGCCCACTTTTAGAGATAACTCGTAAATCAACCTTACTACTCCAAACAACCCAAATCCTATCAAGAGGATTATACTCATAATTTGACACCATACGCAAGCTCGGGAATGAAGACGACGTGATACTAACAGCTCTGGTCTCATTTACTCTGGTTTCCATCAATCCACTAAACAACATATTTTTTAGTTGATCCAATCACGAACCACCGAATGTTTTTACTTCTTATTAAAACCCCATATATTCCAAAAGAAAGCTGACATTAGTATTGCTTGTGGGAGTTGCTTTTTCCTATTCTGCTTAGAGTAACATCCTTCATCGTTTTGGATGTTTCAGCATTCCCCTTGTGTGAATTCTTTGAAGAACACAAAAGGTAAACTCTAGCCCCAACATCATCCTTGAGTTGTTCGATCAACGGTTGCTTATTCACATCCGAGATCAATTTAGATACAGAGCATGTTGAATTTTCTGCAGACTTAGCACCCAACTCAGCAGCCTTTTGTGGAGCAATTGATAATCCAGTTGTAGAACCTGTTTGAGCATATGCACCTGCAGAAACTGACAACTTATCAAGCACAGGAATAGAGACAATACCCGCTACTTTAAAATCATCTGTATCAAACTCTGGAATTCACAACACCTCAAAATGCAAAGGAGTTGCAATCTTAACCTCCCTATAAACCAAACTCTTATTTCCCAAAGTTCTTCCTTGTGAAGGTGATATTGTTTTCCATTCATTTTCGACTTGAAAGGATAAAATTTCCCCCTTTTCACGCTCCAGACTTGCAGTAGATGTGCATGATTCAACATTTTGCATAACATCATTTCCCGAGGTTTGAATTGTCTGTTTCGCTGCATTAACCTTATCAATAGTCATCTCCAATGACTTTGGTCAAACAGCCCTCCTCCGAATGCTCCATTTCTGACAAATTCCACAACGCATAGGAAGCCATGTATACTTAAATAATACAACAACTTCCTCATTTTTGACTCTGAAATAGAAGCTTGATGGAAAATCCTTAATAAGATCAACTTCTATAAACACATTTATTTCATCAAAACTAGTAAAGAGCTCAGTATCTTGGTGCAACCTTATTTGAAAACCCACTGGACTAGCTGCAAAACTGACAACCTTCCAAGAAAAAAGAGCCGGAAGAACATTTTTTAGCTTAACCCACATTGGCATCGATGTTAGCTCAGGTTGTGCCTCTTCCAGAATTGGAGTCCACTTAGACATAATCATAGGGATTTCTCATATGTTCCACATACCACGACGTAGAACCCGACTACGAGCATTGGCATGACGTATCCAAAAATTGATAGTTGTTTCATTGGCCACAAAAGCATCGATTGTAATAGCTTTGTAACCCAAATTCTAGATTTTTTGACACTATGGTTTATATAGATTCAATTACGTCATAAATTAATGACATTTATCCTTTTGTCATTATTTATTACCAACTAATTACTTAGTTATCATCTGTAACACCCGTCTCTCTCTCTCTCTCTCTCTCTCTCTCTCTCTCTCTTTTTGAGATGCCATGATACTCGCCTTACTAGACCTTTTATCTTATTCATTTCCTCTAAAAACTCGGTTAGCCAACATACTTTCCATGAAATATTTTTTATCAAAATAAACTCAATTTAAAAAGGTCTCGAGAAAACCTTTAAGTGTTTGACATAAACCGTAATAAATCTAGTAACAAAGAAATTAAATAAAATACTCAAGATCCTCGAAAATAACACCAAAAGCGAAACGGAGTTGTGCAACTACTCACAATCTTCAACCTAATTTAAAAATGGAAAAAGGGGTAAGTAATTACTCAGTGAGGATATCTTTTCCGTCCACTGGAAACATATAACACTTTTTAATTCTATGCAATAATCATCAAAACATACAAACTTAGACCCTCCCAAACATATAGCCCGCCTTACTTGAAAAGGTATAACATACATGATAAACATTATTTCTCTCAGCAAGACATTCATACATATATCAACTAGATTCCTCCTTGGCCAACGACCATCCAAAGCTAAGACAGTACATGAAAGAATCCACGACTACCAACCATCCATGGTAACTGACCATCTACAATATATACGCCAATTTATCTCGGAATCCACGATCACTAACCATCCATGGTTTCTGACCATCTACAGCTTAAGTCGCCTCATCTTGATCTCATAAACATCATAATCTCGTAAATAATGCCATACAAAAGTATGCCACATAACAACATATATCATGTCATTAGACATTATCACACCAAATCATCAATCATTAAATCATACATATCAAGCATTAACTAAACAAGCATCAAAACATGTCACTACTTAATCATTTATAAGCAAGTAGTTCTAACCCTATATGTCATGATTCATAAAGCATAACAAAATAAAATGTAACAATCAATCCGCTTATCACACTCTCACCTTAGCTTGCAGAAAATGGCATATAGAAACTCCAAGTGATGATTAAAACATGATGTAGGTATTGATCAAGCTTATCTAGCCTTGGCTTGTCCATACAATGACGTGTGTACACATTGATCGTACAAGGTCGAGGTCCACTTGAATAAATGAAAGAGCAATGAGGCCTTAAGAATTGAAGCCCGTGCGAGTTTTCTAGAAGGGAAGAAGAGCCGTTGGTAGTCTAAGAGCCGTTGGAAGTCAAGAGCTAGCAAGAGTCACATGTGTTCCTTAGTTTGAATTCAAACTATAAACATGTCATTATCACACCTTGGATCACGCCTATGTCTCTCTCCCTATGTCATTTTCACTCTATTTTTTGTGTAAGAAATCAATTTTCTCCCTATTTAAGGATTGTAAACCATATTGTATTATATATAGTTTAAGAGATTATTTCTCTCATTCTCTCAGATTCTTTACTCGCATCATTTCTCACTTTATTCTTGCTTAACTTCTTCATTATTCCATAATTCTAACATGGTTTCAGAGCATCGATTCTACTTCTTATAAGTTTCATCTATTATATCTAATCTTCATTCTCTCAATGAGGTTCTTCACTCTTATCATTTTATTCTGTTTATCCATTGGGTAATAATTTTGTCCAACGGTTTCTTTGATTTCAACCATGGAAAACTAATTTTGTATGTCCTCAAAGGGGGAACTTACTTTCTATGGTCAAGAACCAAAAGAACCAACAAAATTGCGAACAAGAAAAACATTAACCTATAGTAGCATTTATAATGCGTCCAAACAATTTTCTCCATCCTACAATACCCAAATTCATCTTCTTTAAGTACCAATTCAACCTCTAAGGGGTCCTCCAAATGCATTTCCTGCATTATCTCCTTTGTGATTTCATCAACGGTACCCTCCCAAAACATTTGCCCCTCTATCAATGGCTTTTTCATCCTTTCCTCAACATTAAACTTCATCACCAAGTCACTTAGGTGAAGATCGATCTTTCTTTGTTGAACGTTGATGATGGCTCCTGCGGTGGCTAAGAATGGTCTATCGAGAATGATAATATCGGTTATTCTTCAATTTCAAGTACAATGAATTCCATCAGATCAAACATCCACCAATCTTGTATGGTTTATAGATGTTGATCAATCATCCACCAAACTGATTGATCCATAAAAACAAAGGTGATCTTGCATGGTTTATAAATTTTTAACCCAAGTCCTTTGAAAACCGATAATGGCATCAAGCTCACACTAGCTCCTAGGTCGCATAAGTAGAGGTTGAATTTGTAGTCACCTATATTGCATGGCAAAGTGAATTTTAGTCCTCGCATTTTTCTAGCAATTTGTTCTGTAATAATGTCCTACAATTGTGTATGGGACCATATTACCCTTTTCTAATGTCAACGTGTCTGTAAGAATGTTCTTCACATACCTTTTCAGGGTCAAGACCATCTTTACAGCATCAACAAAGGGTAGCTTCACTTGCAACTCACCAATAATGCTCTTCATCTTTTTCAACTTCTTCTCATGAATCTTGTCCTTCCGCCTTGAAGGATATAGAAACTTAGGCACATATGGTGGTGGTGGTGCATAGGGTGGTTTAGTTTCAGCTGTAGTATTGGATTCCAACCTCTTCGTACGTTTAGTTAGATCCTTTGATTTGTTTTAATTTTTAAAGTCCTAGGATCGGTAGATACCCCCTTGGATCGGTCGATCCTCGTCTGCATCGGTCAAATCTGAATTCTTTTTTTTTGTAGGAGATTGGTCGATCCCTAGGTTGAATTGGTCGATCTCTGCATCATGTGCCTTTTGAGAAATTTCTTTTCTACTTCTAAGTGTGATGGCCTTGACGTACTCCTTTGGATTAATCTCTGACATCCCTGGAAGAGTTCCTAGAGGTGTGTTGACACATGCAGCGGTCTGAGCAAATTATTTTTTCAACACACGCATAAGATTACATAAGTTCGTAAAATTCCCATTAAGATCGTTGTATATTTTGTCAACCTTAGAATTGATCTCATTAGCAAAAAAAATTTGCCCTTCTAGAACTTGCTTGAACATCAATTCAACTCAATCTTGGAAACCAGCATTCTCAAATCGGTTGGGTTCTCCATATTATTACTTAGGCTGAAACCATGTATTACCATAACCATCGTTCTTGTTTTGAAACCCCTGCGTAAAGTTTCATTGAGGCTGAGCGGAGGTGAATGGTTTAACATTGTATTGCCCATGTTGGTTTGTGCGTGGAGGGTAGACTTGATCAACTGGGTTCTCCATATTGTTGCTTAAAAAGAGGTTTTGATGATTTTGGTAGTTTTGATTTAATCCTCGATTATGAAAATTATTTTGTCCTCCTATAAAGTTTACCTCTTCAGTTCCCTCAGCTCCTTCTTCAATACCACATTTTTGGTATTTCTATTCGTCGCACAAGTTCACAGTCCTTCGTTGTGCTTTCAGCACCATATCAACCTTTGCATTCAGCTCCTCAATAGTCTTGTTACTGGAACTCTGTGCTGTCTTATATCATAGTATACGCAATTATTAGCATTGCTGAATTGAAGATTTGAAGGAGATGATGAATTGGTTTAGAGTGGCTAAGTTTTTTTTAACCAAGAGATAGTTGTCATAAATAGGGAAAATATTTGGTTGGACTTGTGATTTTGTGAAATTTATTGGTTTGATCTTGGTTCACTCAAATTAAACGGAAGAAGAGTGTGGTGTGTTGTTATTATTATTAAATGGATGTATCTCATCATGTCTTCTCCTCCAAAAAAATTTTCTTTTAGTCTTGTGTGAAAATTGCTAAGCATGCCCCACTTGTGTGAAAGTGAATCGGAAAATCAAAGAAAGATTGAGAGAAAAATTGCCAAATTACACGTTGTTCTATTAGGTAAGTTTTGGAGAAGTGTTAACATCTACATCTCTGCAAGAAAAATTTACAACTCCAATGGAGTATCATTAAAACCAGAGAAGGAAGACAAGCTTGGTTTGAAAGTTCATAAAATTAACAGAATTTGATTTTATTGAAGAATTAACAGACAAGCTTGGTCATCACTATTCTGCAGAAGAGATGAAATCCAAGGAGGCGGAGGAGATTTCCAAATGAAATTGACGAGGAACCTCACCGTGATGGCGAGTTCAATTTTGGGTTTCGGTAGCATCATAAGAAGAACTGGAGTTGCTGCTACTATCGATGAAGAAGAAAAAAAATCAGATGGTGATTTAAATGGATCCTGGACTAGATTCAAGAAGAAATCAAATGGTGATTTAAGGAAGTTGTTACTGGTTTGGAAAGTCTCACCAAAGTTAGCAGAGATGGAGAGAAGTCAGTTTCAAATATGGTGTGTTTGTGATGATTGCTTAAGTGAATTGAGTTGAAAATACCTTCACGATGGAGAAGCTAGTTTATGGGTTTGTGCAAAATCAGCAAGAAGTAGTCCAGGTTTGGATGAAATAGCAAGTGTGAAGTAGTCAACTTGATGCTCATTCTTTTCAGAATATTGCAAGTTGGAGCTGACACATGTTCATAATTATCAAGTTTTCTTTGTGATCCTAGAGTAGTGATAGTTATTGATTTAGAGGTTTTTTGAATTTTTGGGGTTGAATTTAAGTTTTCCTTCATGAATTGGGGATCCATAAGAAACTTGGAGGCTATGGTTCATTTGATAAACATTAATTGATTTATGATTTAAACTTGTGTTATGTGTTGATATGTGTTTGGTGGAAACACGAAATCAACATGGGGGAGAAGAACAAGGTGAATTTCATGGTTTATGCTCCATTATGTCTTCCTCGATTTCTTTAATTACAGACTTCGGATTTTAGCTATGAATTTTTTATGAAAACTTGAGAGTGAGACCTTTTCGAAGATATAAAGATCACTTTCTGGTTCCTTGTGGTTTGAAGGGAAATTGCTCTCAAAATTAATGTTTCGCAACATTGTGTCATTCTGATCTGTTATGGGAAATTGGTCATATCTTTCAAACTGAAAAACCCTAATCTGATCCGTTTTTTCATGTGGCTTTGTATGGCTGTTGTTCTTTTTTCTACCAATTTCCTAATTTTCAGGGTTGGTTTGCTACTACTTCGATCCTCTTAATCAAGACAGCAAGTCTAAGTGTTCTGCTAGGAACATTTTTATTTGCATGAAGCTTCAGCTCTGTGCTGAGTAGCAGTTCACACGGTTGATTTGTGAGTGCATGATCTTGGTTCTTTTCGTATGTTCTTGGTAAAACGTGTGTTACTGGGTACACTGAACCAAAGTGGTAAGTTGTTGTGAGAAGAATAAATTTGAACTTCGTAGTCTATATTTGAAAGGATCAAATATGTTCAAGATTGTGGCTACTTGAGTAAAGAAGCATGCAAACGTCAAAGGATAAGTTAAGGTCTTTCATGAGTGCTATGACTAACAAGATCATTAGTTTTCGAGAGACTGTATGTATAAGATTCCGCTGCCACTACAAAGATTAAAGGAGAGTATCAGGTAGTTCGAGGAGACCTGCTGGTTTCAGAGTTGCTGAGGATGAGCTACGTCTTGTAGTTTTGTGCTTAAGGAAAAAAGTTGTGTTGATTTTGGTTTAATTCATACATGAATGGAGTGTATTAAGCACCTGTCAAGTGGTAGAGCTTACAAATTATCAAAAGAATAACAACGAAGCTCCATGGTCTAATCACGGTTCTCATCGATTATTGGAGTTCACTACGAGAAGAAGAATGCAAAACTATAAAATGTGAACACGTCTATATGAGATAGAGAGTTCATTATTTATTTAGAAGTTGCAAACCACATGTGAATTTATCTTGAAAATACATGTCCTTAAAATTTTTTTGACAAACAGAAAAGAAGCCTAAAAGGTAATCAAGGAGAGACATAAATCACCGAGGAGAGAGAGAGAGAGAAGTCTAAAGTTTTGTGATCTCATGTCTCATTGAAGGATCGTTGTCTAGTGTAGCATCCCAATGTCAAAGGGAGCAGAAATTCTATGAGACTTCAGATTACAGGGGTTAGTAAGTTCACCATGCTGGGATTTACGTGGTTCATGAAGATGAGAATCTGGAATAGAGGCTACAATAGAGTGTGTAATCAAAGCTCAAGCATAATTTGAGACTGAAGAAGATGAGTGGTCTGGTGTTGAGACACGATCTAATACATAAGCCAACCTTGATAGGAAGGCCTAAGAAGACGAAACATTGTTAGGGTACCAAAAAGGAATATCCTCAGGTGTGACCAGTTTTGTGAAATAGAATAGCTTTGGTCATGTTCCAACACAAGGAATCCGTACAAAAAAGTCAAACATTGGTCTTGGATAATGAGGCCCCTTTGGAGGTAGAAACATATTTGTCAAAGAGAACAACACAGAGAATGTTCCAACAAATTTGCAAAAAATCAAAATTGATAGAAGAAATCCACATTGGTACTACTACTGCGGAAAATTTAGGCACATAGAGAGGTATTGCTACAGATTGAAAGCCAAAATGAAAAAAATATGAATAAAATAAAGGTATTATTCATAGTATAATGATTCTTCATGTGTTTGAGTGAGAAAATCATATCGTTATCATGAACTGGTTGTTGCTTACACTTCAATGAGCTCAGTGGAGAGTCAACCACGGTATTTTGGTACTGGATGTTCCAGGCATATGATTGGTAATCAAGGTGAATTTTTGTGGAGGTGAAGAATTAAAAATCAAAGGGAAAGGAAACCTCAAAAATTGAATGAACCGGAGCTGATGAATGTGTACTATGTTTAAGGAGGTTCAGCGAATTTGATTAGAGTGAGCTAATTTTGTGATCTGGGATGAACCTCAAGCATGCTTGGAGGTATAATGGTTGAAGAAAAAATATGGAATTAATATGTGAAAGGCATGAGTGGCAACGATATAACAAGAATCATTAATCATAAAGTTCTTAAGATTATTTCAAAACTAAAGTAAATGGACAAAATTGGAGATCTCGTGGATCTTCAAGTGAAGTAGCTTAGTGATGGAACTTTTGTTGTTTAAAATTCATATGTCAGAAACCTGTTGGAATAAGTTGGAACATGTTCCAACGAGTTTGCAAGTGCTCCAGTAAGCACTAGTCTCAACACTGTAGTTGTACAAGTTTTTTTGACTGAATTATCCAATCAAGATGAGGGGAGATTATTGAAGGTGCATGGTTCAAGGATTTTGAATTGAAGACTTTGAGTCAAAGCGGAAGGTGTCAGTTTATGGGAGAGAAGCGTAGATTCATATTGAAATATTTATCTTCTTACCTTTCTCTTGTTCTTTGTGAAGAATTATGTCTCATCACAGAAAAACTTGATTTGCCAAACAAAGTTTTTGGACCTGAAACAATGTGGAAGTGATAGAGGCACGCAGGAAGAGAGGAGGAAGCGGGACTGAAGACTGCAGCAGGCAGTAACGCTCTCGCTGAAGTGGTCTAGGTTGGAGCTGCGTGGGGTGGAGGGCGGAGTTTGCTCGGGGTGGTAACACTATCCCGATTACAGCCAAACAAAGGGACAACGTGGATAGGGAGGAGATGGATCAGAGAACGCCACAAGGAGGATGGAAACTCCTTGATAAGTTCAGCTTCTACTCAAGCGAGTCTCACGCAAGAGGAGGAAGCGGCTAGGGTTCTTTCTCGTGAGAAAAGAGGTATTTTATTAAATCATCAAACATGCATACAAGCTGAGAAGGGACTTTATTAAATAGTCCAGTAGCTAGGGCTTCTAAGGCCAAAATAAATTAATACAAAAATTATAAGGACTTAAGTCTAAATTAGGAAAGTAAATTCCTAAAAGATCAAACCCTGCAAAACAGAAAAAGGAAACTTCGATTAAATAAGATTTAAACACTTACCATGGCTAGGTGCGGTTCTCCTTATCTGGGTGGAGCTTTTGAGCACACCTTGACCGAGATGACAAAAACCAAGGCTGCGGTGTAGCCTTGTAGCACTGGTATAAAGGAGATCTCTTTTTTCTTGAATAGCAAGCAAATGTTGTTGCACTCTCTGTTGTGAAGTCCTTGGTATCTCTTAGGCTCAACATTGGAGTCGTCTTGCTCTTCTTCTATATCGTGAGGCTTAGCGAGGCTCGGTTCTTCTTGGGGCGCGATGGGAATCTCTCGTGTGATTTCCATTGTCAACAAGCTTCCCTACAATTCTTCATGCTCGATGAGAGTGAGTAAGTTCTCCAGTGATTTGTTGAACTCCTCTCGAAAGCTCTTTGTTCCTGATCTTGTTCTTGGTGAACGCCTCATAACGGGTATGCTTACTTCTTCTTTAGCCTCGCTTGGATTGGTCCAGATGTCCTCATCATTCCCTCCCTTTTGAGAAAGTTCTGACCCCAGAATTGATTCACCTGCATGAAAAGGAGCTAGATCAGTGACATTGAAAGTCAGAGATATGTTTAACTCACCTTAGAGCTCCAACTTGTAGGCGTTGTCATTGATTCGTTCTAGAACCCGAAAGGGTCCATCTCCTCGAGGCGCCAACTTGGACTTCCTTTGATGGGGAAATCTCTCGGGCCGCATATATAGCCACACCCATTCTTCGGGTTCAAAGATAATTTTCTTTCGTCCTTTGTCAGCTTGTTGTTTGTACTTTTTCGTCTTCCTCTCCAAGTTTTTTTTCACCCGTTGGTGAAGCTTCTTCATAAACTCGGCCTTTGTTTCACCTGCAGGACTAGAATAGATAGCTTGGGGCAATGGTGAGAGATCTAAAGGCATTAAAGGATTGAATCCATAAACAACTTCAAAATGAGATAATTTAGTAGCTGAATGTTGCGCATGATTATATGCAAACTCGATGTAAGGCAGACAAGACAACCAATTTCTTAGATTCTTACCAACTGTTTCTCTCAGTAGTATCGAGAGTGTACGGTTTACTACCTCGGTTTGCCCATCGGTCTGCGGATGACAGATAGTCGAGAAAAGGAGCTTAGTCCTTAGCTTCTTCCACAATGTTTTCCAGAAATGGCTCAAGAACTTGGTGTCGCGGTCTGAGACAATAGTTTTGGGTACTCCATGCAAACGGACTACTTCCTTATAGAAGAGATCGGTGGTTTGGGTAGTGTCGTTGGTTTTGTTGTAGGGGATGAAGTGAGCCATTTTCAAGAACCTATCAATGACTACGAAGATAGAGTCCTTGTGGTTAACCTCCAGTAACTCTAGCACAAAATCCATGGAAATATCTACCCAAGGTAGGTTAGGAATTGGTAAAGGCATATATAAACCGTAAGGATGTAACATGGATTTTGCTTGTAGACATGTGATGCACTTGGCGTAGAACCTTTCCATGTCTCTTCTTAACCGTGGCCAATAGAAGTGATCCATGAGAACACTGAGAGTCTTGTCACGTCCAAAATGACCCATAAGTCCTCCTCCATGCACATCTCAGATCAGTAACTCTCTCATGGAGCCTTGGGGAATACAAAGCCGCTTATCCTTAAACAAAAACCCATCATGTTGATAAAATACCCCAAAGGCGGCTGTGCTGGTCTCTTGGTTGGCTTCTTGAAAATCCAGGTCAGCAGTATACAACCCTTTGATATGCTCAAACCCCATTATCTTTGCCTCCATGGTGCTGATCAAGACATGTCTTCTGGACAAGGCGTCCGCTACGATGTTCTCCTTACCCTTCTTGTACTTGATCACATACGAGAAGGTCTCTATAAATTCTAGCCAATTGGCGTGTCTCCTCTTAAGGGTGGTCTGGCCCCTCAAATGCTTGAGCGTCTTGTGATCTGTATGAATAACAGACTCCTTGGAGTAAGTAATGTTGCCAAGTTTCCAAGGATCTTACCAGGGCATAGATTTCTTTGTCATAAGTGGGGTAGTTTAAGGATGCCCCGTTAAGTTTCTCACTGAAAAAGCCACCCGTTTTCCGCCTTGTGTTAAAACAGCTCCTATACCTATACCAGAAGCATCACATTCAATTTCAAACATTCTATCGAAATTAGGGAGTACCAAAACCAGCGTGTGGGTCAGGCGGTCGTTGAGTTGGTTGAACGCCTCTTCTTGCGCTGGCCCCCACTTGAAAGCGACGTCGTTCTTGATCACGGAGGTGAGTGGAGCCGCTATGGTACTAAAATCTCGTACGAAGCATCTGTAGAAACTGGCTAGGCCATGGAAACTTCTAATATAGCCTATTGAGGTTGGGGTTAGATAGTTTTGTATGGCCTTTATCTTTTGAAGGCGGTATTCCATTCATCTCCTTCCTGTATCCACACCTAATGGTAGCCACTCTGTAAGTCAATCTTTGAAAATATGGTGGCACCACTGAGTTCATCCAACAATTCGTTGAGCCTCGGAATGAGATATCTGTATTTAGCGGTGATGTTTTTGATGCCTCAGCAATCCACACACATCATACAGGTTCCATCTTTCTTGGGAACCAATAGCACAGGTACGGCACACGAGCTTAGGCTCTCTCGGATGTACCCTTTGGACATTAAGTCTTGTACTTGAGTCTCCAGCTCTCTAGTCTCTTCCGGGTTGACTTTGTAGGCGGTTCGGTTTGGTAATGGGGCACCGGGCACTAGATCGATCTTGTGCTCGATTCTGCAGACTGGAGGGAGGCCTGGTGGAATCTCTTCTAGAAACACATCCGTGAACTTCACTGATTTGTGTCCTTGAGTCAACTTCTGGAATTTTTTTAAGTCAACTTCCGGAAGAGATCTTAAACTGATGCAGGCGCAGGCTAAAAACTCACAAAAGCAATTGTGATACAGTTTCTAGATTAATGCTCATGCAGGCACAATTGGAACTGATCACGACAAAATGGAGTACCTTATAACAGATGCAACAATTGATTGGACAATGATTAAACTGGACAGAAACCTACTCAGACAATACATGATACAGTCTAACTATTGAAACAACTCAAAACCAATTGAGACAGATGCAGATTCAGAGATTAACGAGACAGATGCAAACATAATGGCAGTAATCAATTAATTTTTTTAAAACCAAACGCAATGAAAACATAGCACAATGAAACAGAGAAATAATCAAAAGGTTTTGATAACCTGTGGAGCGTTTAAGCTCTGATACCAACTGATAGAGGCATACACATAGGAAGAGAGGAGGAAGCCGGACTGAAGACTGCAGCAGGCGGTAACGCTCTCGTTGAAGTTATCTAGGTTGGAGTTGCATAGGGTGGAGGGCGGAGTATGCTCGGGGGTGGTAACACTCACCCGATTACAGCCAAACAAAGGGACAACGTGGGCAGGGAGGATATGGATCAGAGAACGCCACAAGGAGGATGAAAATTCCTTGATAAGTTCAGATTCTACTCAAGCGAGTCTCACGCAAGAGGAGGAAGCGGCTAGGGTTCTTTCTCGAGAGAAAATAGGTATTTTATTAAATAATCAAATGGGCATACAAGCTGAGAAGAGACTTTATTAAATAGTCCAGCAGCTAGGACTTCTTAGGCCAAAAGAAATTATAACAAAAATTACAAGGACTTAAGTCTAAATTACGAAAGTAAATTCCTAAAGATCAAACCCTGCAAAACAGAAAATGGAAACTTAGATTAAATCAGATTTAAACACTTACTAGGGCTTGGTGCGGTTCTCCTTATCTAGGTGGAGCTTTGGAGCACGCCTTGGCCGACACGACAAAAACCAAGGCTACGGTGTATCCTTGTAGCACTAGTATGAAAGAGATATTTTTTTTCTTGGATAGCAGAAAATTCTGATGCGCTCTATGTTGTGAAGTCCTTGGTATCTCTTAGGCTCAGCATTGGAGTCATCTTGCTCTTCTTCCATATCGTGAGGCTTAGCGAGGCTCGGTTCCTCATGGGGCGCGATGGGAGTCTCTCGTGTGATTACGTAGTCAACAAGCTTCCGTTCAATTCTTCATGCTCAATGAGAGTGAGTAAGCTCTCTAGTGATTTGTTGAACTCCTCTCTTAAGCTCTTCGATCCTAATCTTGTTCTTGGTGTGAACGCCTCATGATAGGTATGCTTACTTGTTTTTTAGCCTCGCTTGGATTGGTCCGGATATCCTCATCAGGAAGTTGTTCCGACAATTGACAAGATTTGTTTTATTGTGTTCTTAAAGCGGTATCGGACTTCATATACGATTTAGTAAGAAGGATGATGATGTTTTAACTCGTTGATTCACTCATGCAGGAGACAATCAGATTTTGTTTGTTAACATCATTTTTGTGCAACGTGGTTGCAGGGGGAGTAAAGATATCTTGTTGGATATTTGGATTACTCAAATACTATGGAGGTTAATGAGTTGTATGTTCTGTTGTCATCTCTATGTTTCTATGTTTTGGATGAACATGTTTCTTGAGTATCATTCAAAGAGGGGGATATTCCATTGCGTAATATTGGAAGAAGCATTTGTTGATGTTTAAGAGACTAAAACAAACATGTTTATCAGTATGGAAAGCAGTTTTTGAGGACAATAGGGATTTTCTTCAAGAAAGTTCCATTTCTTATAAACTCAGCTATGAACTCAATCATGGGCATTACAGTCTTCTTGTTGGATTACTCTTAATAATGCAACTTCATATTTTCATGTGGGAAGATTAAAATTGAGTTCATCAGATCCAGCTTCAATCTCAAGGCTCTCTCACTGTAATCAATCTCTGGTTCCTCAATTATGTCGGATCTTGTTCATGGAAACATTGTTCAGTGTTGGATTCTGGTTGTTTTGGTTTGTATTGATGGTTGATCATTTTGGATTTTTTTGATTAGTGGTTTAAGTCCGTTGATAAATTATTCTTGAAAAATTCACTTGACTGAAACACATAATCAACATGGGAGACAAAATGTCTTGCCTGGATTGCAAAAGGGAGTAAGAGTTACCTAACTGATATGCAAGTCATTGTCACTTACTTCCAAGGTATGTTATATGCAATTTCTAGTGTATGTTTACCACATTGATGGAACAAACCGACATAGCGAATCCATGGAACATGATACTTTGAGGTTGGTAAATCTTGAATGTAGTGCACTGTTCAACAATGTCATACTGTCAGTGTTATATGCTGCAGCAAAGCTTTTCAGCCAAGTACAACAAAGCATGGAGATTAATACAAGCATTTATGGTTTTATATGAGTATGCACTTAAGCAGGGAGAGATTGGAAGTGAATGATGTAAGAAATGAATGTGATGAAATGATGTAAATGGGAGCGTTATCGTTATCCAACATCTAGCTACAATCATTGATGGGCTTAAGTTGATATACTCACATAAAAAGGGGGACGCTAAAAATGCAAGCTCCATCAGCTCACGACTTGTGGGAACAAGAAGAATGTTGTTTCTATCAGAAAATTAGTACATCAAGTTAAAATAAGGAATTCACATCTAAGACTTGATGATATGGCATTGATGTCCTATTAAGAGACCTGAGAAGAAAGAGAAAAGCCATGTGCGCTTCGAGTCCATGAAAGGATAAGTCCAACTTCATATGAATTGAATTTACAAGTTACAAGGTGAGCTTGAGTTCTAAAACTCAGTAACAAAGGGGGAGATTAAAAGAAAATTTGTAACTTGTTCTTAGACTTAGCTAATGACAGAGATCAAGACAAGATTCAATCTGTTGGAACAAGAAACTCTCTGTTTCTAGGAATATAATGTAAGAGCATAAAGGCCACGTGAGTCATGAGCTTTTGTTCAAGTTAATCCCAATTTGTTGTAGAGACTTGAAGTGTGGCTAAAGTTGACTAGGGTTTTTAGCACTTGATTAGAAATACCAAGAGATGGTGTCCTAAAGACTCACGTGTCTAGGGTATTATTGAGAAAGGCACACATGTGTGTGTGACTTCGTCCCATCAAACAAGATTGGCAGATTTGTTGGTGGTAACTCTTTATGAAGACTGCAGCCGTTGCAAAGACGAAGATGCACTAGTGCTGTCAGGTTTTAGTCAAGCGTGCGGGCATGATACTATCTTCATAGTTTATCCACGTAGAAAAGAGTGGTAGGTATGTTTATGTTGGATACCACATGTAATAGTATTTACAATCTTGTTCTAGTGGATGTGTTTCTGGACTAGGTATCGGGGATGTAGGTTGGAGAACTGAACCTCGTTACCAAATCTTATGTGTCCTTTCTTTACTCTTATGCTCTTATAATCTCTCATCTCACTAACAAGCAAATCTAGGCAATATTGGTTTTTAGAGAATCCAACTTGCACGTAGTGAAGGCGGTACCTGTTCTTGATGGGGTATGCACAACCGATCCATTTCGACATATGGACTACTTTCTAAAGCAGTTCTAGTCCATTGGGTTAGTTAGTGTCCAGAACTTTCCAACTGTTTGTCTCTTTGATGGTACTTTTAGAAAAAAATCTTGATGACACGGGAATGGGATATTGGTAAGTTACAAAATGAAACCATTTTCAAGAATCAGTTTTGTATGTAGATTATTTAAATTTCCACTTGCCAAACTTGTAGAATATTGCAGCTTGGAAATTAAAATGATCTCAGAATCTCATAAAATGGGGCTATTGACAACTTCATATGCTTTCAACCCTAAACAAGTAGAAGAAATGGCAAAAGCATTGACATCTTTTTGGTTTGATAAATGGTCTCCATTGGGTAGGCTAATTGACATCACGAGATTTAGAGGAAGCAACGACATTGAGATCCCTCTAAACTTAACAATGGAAAGTGTGTTGGCAATATACACAACTCGGCGTCACCGAGCAAATGTCTTAAATATGATTGAATATGCAATCACTTTACAGTATCAAAAAGGACAAATAGAGGAGGCATATGTAACTTTGGGGAAATTTAATGAAACAGAGTTTAACGATGTTCAATCCCTAAGCAACTTGGGGATTGGTCCGAGAAAAGAAACCGATAAAGGAGTAGTCCAAGGGTATATGGTTTCAACATAACACACTAAAATATTCTTTCATGGCTTGGCTTGCGGTACACAATTTTCTATCAACGGGAGATCGAATGTCCATTAGGAATAGTCGTGCTTTAATGGCCTGCTCACTCTGTTTGGAGCCAGTGGAGACAGGAAATTATTTCTTCTTCTCATGCTCATATTCAGCTAAGATTTGGCACTGCCTTACACACAAACTTCTTCAATCACAGTATATAACTCAATGGGACTATATTCTTGTTCTTCTCATTGGAAAACGCCTAGGTAAACTTAAGTTCTTCTTACTGAGATATGCATTTTAAATAGCAATACATTCGATTTGGAGGGAACAAAATAGTAGCGACATGGCAAACCGGCTACTCCTCACATTTTTATCAACTAATTCATTGATAAGCAAATTCGAAGCATGCTTACAATGATCCGAGATATAGGCGACATTTGGTTCCACCAAGAAATGGAGATGTGGTTTGTAATCCGATAATTATGTAATTATTAAAACATTCTCTACCATATTCTTAAAATAACTGCACTTATTGTAAAAATAGTTTTTGAATAAATCTTATAATCTATTCAAAAAAAAAGAAATGGCAAAAGCAGGAGCTGATATTATAGTAGCACGAATGGGCATAACCACATCCGAAAATAGTGTAGCTAAAACCGCAGTGTCGGTGGAAGAAAGTGTTGTTCGTGTACAAGCTATTGTCGATGCTGCTCGTAGATTCAATCTAGATATTATCGTCCTCTGCTACTGAGGTATATGTATTAAATTTTCAAATCCAACATTCACTGTTTGATGAGAATTTTTTCATAGTAAGCTTTTTGTTTGTAGGTTTGATATAGCGTACAGAAGAGGCAAAGTTTGTGTTGAAAAGAACACATGGTTGTGTCCATGATTTCTATAGAGCATGAAGCATGGAAAGGCTACATGTAGAGCAAGCCATAACAAGCACTGTTCAAAAATAAAAGTCCATAGCGGTCAAATGAAGTCAAAATAGTAACTTTTTGGTTCATATATATATATATAATAGCATGTGTTTTGGGTGTGGCAGTTGTTTCCATTTGTTTCATGCCTTGATTTCTCGACGTCACAAATCAACCACCATGAACTGTCCCTGATTTCTCGGGTATAGGCATATCAAGCACAACAGCACAGTTCGTGATTCCGACTAACGTTCGCCTCTGCTGCAATCTTAACACTGCATCTTAGAAGTAAATAGAGCGACCTTCGCCACCACCAATAACCGCTGGACTAGAGTCTAATGGATTATCACAGTATAAAATTTTTGAGGCTAATTTTGGCTTACTGAATACCTTTGCATATGCACTAGTGCCCGCAACGACGGAGCGCTATTAATCCCTGCCATACATGACTTCTTCACTTCACACTAATGTTGTGGTTAACCCTAATAGAATCATCTACATGGAGTAATACAGAGATTATGTGGCACAAAAAAATCTAAATTTGCCGAGGCTGAGATCCCAAATGCACATAGCAACCAACTCGACACCTGAGATTGACTGCATCATCGAGGAAGTGAGACGCACCCCGTTCACCAGCATGATCACTTTAGCTCAAATTCCTAGAATATAACGGGAGTACGGATCCCCGAGCATATTTAAGATTGTTTAGCTTCACAATCATGCGAGTTCATTCGGTCGACGAAGAGATTGAGCCAGGGTACTACCATATTTTCGAAGAACACCTCACCGGACACACGCTAGAATGATTCACAAATCTTGAGGGAAACTCTATTGACAACTTTGGTCAACTCCCTACTAAACGGGCTGCATATTGGCTCTAGATTCCTTGAAGAAATATTTGTACGGTAGCCCACCACAATCGATGATGCATTGCATTTATCCACATTTTTTTTCAGATAGAGGAATATTTAGCAGCCGCAAGCGGTAAAAGAAAAGAGTTTCAAACGCCAGTGAATGCTCAGAATCCAAAAAATAATCCTAAAAAAGAAACTACAAAATCTAGGGCAACATTCCTTTGGAATTGCGAGTCCCAAACAAAATAAAAACATGAATATTAACCAAGTCACTGGTCATGAACAGACCAAGTCATTAGATAAATAACAATTAATGGTCAAAAAGGAACTCGAAGCTCAGGATATTAACCAAACGAATGACCCATATATCAGAGATAATCGAAGAGACCTCGTGCTCAAGGTATACACCAACGACGACCAACAGGAGAGGTGCAGACCTATATCCCATAATCCGAACATAGCTGCTAAGCTTCCTAAAAAGAAACATCAACAAATTCTCATGGTAAACTTCAAACATGATGAATAGACATCACAATCACATCCCATGAATTAAATCTCGATCCCACATACTAACCCAAAAAACAAAAATGTCGTAAGCTCTGTCACGATCGGGCAAAAGTGGTTAATGATGAGGTCGACCGACTCTTGAAAGTTGGATCGATATGTGAAGTAAGATACCCAGATTGACTTGTCAAACTAGTGGTCCTTAAAAAAATGGGAGGTGGAGAGTCTGTATAGATTTTATAGACCTTAACAAAGCATGTCCAAATGACAGCTTCCCGCTGTTGCACATCGACAAACTGGTAGAAGCAACAGTCAGACATCAGCTCATGTCCTTTATGGATGTGTTCTCTAGTTATAATCAAATTTTATAAACCTGGAGGATCAAAAAAAAATTGCCTTCATAATGGAACACAGAACTTACTGCTATAAAGTTGTGCTCATAGTACATATGCAGCTCGAACCCACGAGTGTAGCCACCTCTAATTAAAAATCCATATCTCCTCGCACAAAGCGTGAGCTCGACTCAGTAAAAGCACATGGACCCAACAACATAGTGCGGTAGCTCTATGTAAGTTCAATGCTTTGTCATTTGTACATCCTATGGAAATATACATTTTTATTCAAAACTTTTCACAAACTTATTTCTTTTGTAAAATCATAACTTACAAGCTAAGTCTAAAATCACATTCATCGTGATAAACATACTTAAATACGTGACCTCGATGGAGGAACACAAACCAAGTATTACAAAGTCTAGAGCACAACTAAGACAACTATCAAACTATGTTAAACAAAAACTGCTACAAATACATGTTTTTATGTTAACCCGACTCTAGGGTACCAAAAGCATCACATTTTAAATTATCACTAAGTAATACGTATTTATTCTTTGTCAAAACACTTAGTCAAAATTCTCAAACACAGTTCAAATTTTTAACACGGTCATGTTTATCGTTAAAAACTTAGTTAAAATTTCTCAGAAACAAACTAAGACTAGAAAAGGCATTAGGTGAACTGCCAAAGCCCGCTTCCAATTACACGAAAAATGTGCAAGTTGTCGTACCCCACTTACCATTTCACCAAACGATGTGAAATTAAACTCAAGATAGTTTGACGAGTTTGCAACAAAAGTACAAAGATTCAAACTCAAAAATATTAAAACCCTCCCGAGCATCCAAAAAAATAGCAAACGTTAAAAAAAGAGCAAAATGATGATCCCAAACTCAACCCCACTTCTCGCATTGAACTCCATCAGCACAAAATATACATAGATCTGAGGAAGCTCGGGCTTTGATGCTAAAAAGTCTGAGACAACCAGTGTGTTGTACTCAGCCTCGGTCCCAGGCCGAAATGCTTCGAGCTCATCCTTTTCTTTGATGATGTCCTTGCCCTCTTTCGTGATTTTTGAAATTAGGATAAGATTGGAATTTGCCTTGCAGAACTTGGCCTCATGTCAGCATTGGTTTTCTTCTTCTTAAATTTGGCATTTATAGCCTCAAAAACATGTTTGTAGGACGCAACAAGCTCCTTATCCCAACATGAATAGCACATAGGATCGCCTCCTCTTGCAAAAAGAGGAATTTCTCATTCTAAGCTTAGAGTTTGTCAACCTTGGCGGACAACACTGTAGCATCTTTAGCCTTAGCATTATACTATCGCTCTGCGGTGTGAAGCTTGCACACCAACTCGAGGCCCTCGTCCTTAAGTTTTATAACTCAGTCTTAAACTTTGGGAGCTCGGACGATAGGCAAAGCTCAAGTTATGTCCCTTGAGTCCGAGCTGCATGCAGAGCCACAAAGAGATCCTTAAAACCTTTGCCACGATCCGATTCGACGCCGCTGCCACCTAAAAAAAAGAGAAAAACAAAGATGAGCAATGTATAAACGATATAGGGGTTTAAGTAGAAACTGATATTTTTACCTGCCCAAAAGCCACAGGGAGGTCAACGTAAGCATTACGCAAAAGGATCCAGATTGCCGAAATCTGACATCCCATAGGCTTGAGGTAACACATGAGAGTCGACATCCCAAGGTGATTCTCACACCGGAGAATCCCGACCGTGGGTGAACTTCCTGTGAAAGGGAAGACTGGACGACGAGCCATTTGTGGGATTTCGAACAAAACATCACCTCATTGCTTCGCTCTTGCGATGTCCATGATACCCATTCTTCTCTAACCCGTTTTCTTAAATTTGGCGTTGACGCTGCTTCCAAAACTTATAGCGCACCAGTTCACTCAATAATTTGGACATCTCTAGAGCCAGACCTTGGGCTAGTCCTTGCTTGCTTTGCCATAGAGAAGGAGCTGACGATCATGACCTCAACAGTAGGAGTCACTACGGCGGGAGTCACACTGGCTTGTTCATTGATGCGGAATCCCATAGGAAAGATAACTCAATGCCAATTGGATAATCTTTGGCTCGATGAAGGCGTGTATGACTCAAGTAGATGGTGTATAAACCGAATCCCAAGCCTCTTGCTTGAACTCTTCAACGAACTAGGTGGGGGTCTTTAAAAAAGAGAACATGTATGAGCCAATACAACAGGTATAAACTGAGGACCAGCCCTCTTGCTTGAACTTCTCTAGTATCTTGGACGGTATAAGGATCACACAAATGTTATGGGCTACCTTTAATTAACCAATTGAATCCCTTAGATATGACGCCCCAAGAAGAATCAAAAGACTTGCGATTTGCAAAAGAGTTTCATTGATAAAAAAAAATTGTGTGTTTGATTCATCTCTTTGGTCGAGACTATAAAGAGAGTTTAGTCGGCCAAAGGGGTGATGGATCAAGAAAATTAAAAAAAACTAAATGACTTAAAAATGTATCTAGATTGTTTGACTAAAAATTTAAAAGATAGAATTAAGACTTTAAGAGAAATCGCCAAATATCTTCATGAGTTGAATGTGGACTCTTCTTATTTCTTGGCTTTGGACGAGAATTCTCTTGGGCCTTTATGTGGACTTATCTTGAAATATTCATTGGGATTAGGCGTAGAGAAGACAAGGATGCCTCATTAAAACTTTCATATGGAAAACCCAATAGAATAAACCAAAGACAAGGAAAAAGAGTATATGCCTTGTTCTCAAAGCCCAAATAGTATTCCTTGCTAGTAGTTTCTTGGATATAAACCAAAGTGTATGGTGGCTTGTCTTCCTTAGACGTCATCTTCATCGCTTCTTGAACTAGTTCTGCCAAGGCTTCCTTAAGTTGCTTTATCTTTAATCTTGTCATCGGTCCGTTTGGAAACTCCAATGCTTCCTTGTCCTTAGAGTTTTCCATCATCATATCATCCCCTTCTGCTTGAAAAGGATTTAACCTCAAATCAGGCTCATCTGCAATAAAAAGAATCAATTAATAAAATTTGAAAGTGGAGCTAAATTGTACTTACTTGGAAGTTTAATCTTGTAAGCATTGTAGTTGATGCGCTCCCAAACTTTGAAAGAACCATCAGTTCTTGGAAAAAGCTTAGATTTCCTTTCATTAGGAAATCGTTCCTTCCTTAGGTGTATCCAGACCAAGTCTTCGTGTTCAAGGATGAGTTCACGCCTTCCTTTATTAGCCGCTTTTTTGTAATGCTTTGTTATAGCTTCAATGTTGATCCTTGACATCTCATGCATCTGTTTCACAAGCTTGGCCTTTTGATGGCCATCTAAATTAACAATTTCACTTAAAGGCAAGAGTGTAGACATTGACCTATTATCTACTTCAGTTTGACCATCAGTTTAAGGATGACAAGTAGTAGAAAACAAGAGTTTAGTGTTTAGCTTAGACCATAAGGTTTTCTAAAAATAACTTAGAAACTTGGTATCCCTATTTGACACTATTGTTCTAGGCATTCCATGCAGCCTAACAACTTTCCTAAAGAACAAATCAGCCACTAGAGATGCATCATCGATTTTATGGCAAAGAATAAAATGAGCCATTTTCAAGAATCTGTCGACAACAAAAAAGATGGAATCTCGGCCTTTCCTTGTTCTAGTCAATCCTAGCACAAAATCTATAGATACATCATTCCAATGTGTGTTGGGAATAGGCAAAGAAGTATGTTTGCAAGTAACACAACGGAGACAAACCATTCTACATCCCTTCTCATACGTGGCCAATAGAAATATTCTTTAAGAATGTTCAAGGTTTTGGCAACGCCAAAGTGCCCCATTATTCCTCCTACATATGTTTTCCTAATGAACAAATCCCTCAAAGAATAGTTAGGTACACATAGACGGTTTTCAAAGAAGAGAAAACCTTCAAGCCTATAATGTTTCCCATTTGCAAACTTTTCACAGAGTGATAGATCTCTTTGAATTCCGGATCATGCTTATAGTACTCCTTGATTTGTTCAAATCCCAAAAGTTTAGTTTCAACAGTAGAGAGTAATGAATACCTCCAACATAGTACATCAACCACTATATTTTCCATGCCATGTTTGTAGCTGGTGATATACGGGAAAGTCTCTATAAATTCAACCCACCTAGCATGTCTCTTGTTCAAATTTGTTGGCATTTCAAATGCTTGAGTGACTCATGATCCGTGTGGAGCACAAACTCCTTTGGCCAAAGATAGTGGGTCCAAGTTTGTAGCGCTCTTACCAAAGCGTAGAGCTCCTTATCATAGACTGGGTCATTCAAAGTGGTGCCTCCAAGCTTCTCATTGAAAAATGATATAGGTTTCTTCTCTTGCATAAGAACAGCTCCAATACCCACTCTGGACGCATAACACTTTATCTCAAAGGTCTTTAAAAGTTAGGAAAAGATAAAAGTGGAGCGTTGGTGAGCTTTTCTTTCAAAGCTTGAAATGTATTTTCTTGTGCTTTTTCCCACTTGAAACCTACATCCTTCTTGATCACTTCTGTAAGTGGTGCAGCTAAAGTGTCGAAGTCCTTAAAAAATCGTCTATAGAAATCGACTAAGCCATAAAAGCTTTGGACCTCTCCAACAGATTTGGACTTGGTCATTCCCGAATGGCTTTGACCTTTTTTAATCGACGTGAATGCCTTATGCACTAACAACAAAACCTAGAAAACAACATTATCCGTGCAAAAAGTGTGCTTTTTCAAGTTGGCATAAAGTTTTTTCTTTCTAAGGACTTCTAAAACACATTGCAAATGCCCCACATGATCACTTAATCTCTTAATATAGATCAAGATTTCATCAAAGTACACGACTACAAAAACACCTATGAATGCTCTCAAAACATGATTCATTAGATGCATAAAGGTACTAGGCGCATTCGTTAATCCAAATGGCATGAAAAACCACTCATATAGACCATGCTTAGTTTTGAAAGTCGTTTTCCACTCATCCCCTTCTTTCATGTAGATTTGATGATATCCACTCTTTAAATCAATCTTGAAAACACACTAGACACTAGGGATGGGATGGTGATACTTTACCGTGATGTTGTTGATAAATCAACAACCAACACACATGCGCCATTAGCCATCTTTCTTTGGTAGCAACAAAATGGGTACGACACAAGGACTCATACTCTCACGAATATATCCTTTTTCCATGAACTCACTTACTTGCATATGAAGTTCCTTAATCTCCAAAGGATTAGTCCTATAAGTTGGTCGGTTAGGAAGTTAAGCCCCAAGAACAAAGTCAATTTGATGTTCGATTTCTCGGATTGGTGGCAAACCACTCGGGTTATCCTCCAGGAAGACATCCTTAAAACCCTATTAAAGAGAAGTGGTCTTGCTCGGTAGTACTGGCTCTAGGTCAGTCAAACTAATAAGAGGTTCCTTGTAAACAAACATAATGCATGGTTGCTGCGTGTATAACACTCTTTTGACCTCACTAGATCTCACATAAAAATTTGAGTGTTTCCTCCTAGGTGTATTCTCACAAGCCTTTGACTGGGTTTTTCTTCAACTCTCACTCTCTTTTGTGGGTTTTAGTGTTTGGGGGTTCTTTTTTTCTTGTTACTTCTCTCAAGTTGCACATATCCAAGTAGATCTCTTGTGGCGACATGGGATTCAACGTGATATTTTTTCCCTTAAACTCAAAAGAATACTTGTTGGTGAAGCCATCATGAGATACACTTCGATCGTATTGTCTTGGTCTTCCCAAAACAATATGACCGGACTCCATTGGCAAATTGTCATACAACACCTCGTCTTTGTATTTCTCTATGGTAAGTGGAATCAAGAATAGCCTTTGAATTTCACGTTTTGATGTTGTTAAGCCATTGTAAATTGTAAGACATTGGGTACCTTGTTGTGGCCAACCCAAGCTTTTTGTTTTCAAAAATCAAGAATATTAAGTATTAAGAATCAAGAATAAGAATATTAAGTATTTTCTCTTTATTTTTGTTTTCTTTGTTTTGGGGTTTGGTTGTAAGTTCATGTGAATTAGTAATCCTACCAAAGCCTATGTTTTAAACTTACATTTGTTATTCATGATGCTATACAAAAAATATTTTGCTCACTTAATATATTTTAATTTTATGTTATTATTATGTTAAACACGAAATGAATTTTCCATTGATAAAAATTTCTTAATGTTTTATAAATTTTTTAAAAGATCATAAATAGAAAAATCTAAAATTTTAAAGAAACTAAAATATGTAAATGACAATATGGAAAATTATGAATAAAGAAGAAAACAATTTGAGAAAATGTGAATAAAAATAACTAGTATGTAGAAAGAAATCATGTAGAATCAAATAAGAAATATAAAGATAATTAATTTTAGAATCCAAATATTTACATCAACAGTGTTTAAATATTTTTTTAACAAGTTTATCACACATGCCCTAAACTAAAAAATTAATATATATATTAATAAACAAATATTTAGATATATTTATCACGCCGACATGTATCTCAATAATAAACAGATTTATCAGTACTCAGCATCCATTTTGATAATATTTAGTTACAGAATTGGTTAATTAGTGAAAACTCATCCTCTTGTACATGTTGGCATTGGTGAGTGAACGAACAATACAAAAAGGGAAAAAAAGGTCTATGGACCCATATAGAAGAAATCGTTGGGCCTATCGATATACACCTACGTTTCTAGAATTTAAAATAGTCAAAAAGAAAAGAAAAATAAATACAAAATCCGGTAATTAAAAATTAAAATTTTGATTAAAATTGTTTAGGAAAAAAAGGCAGTTGTTTTTTTTGTCGTCAGAAAAATGGCTGTTGTTTCTTCATACGTTTCGTTCCTCACCCAAATTAAAAACAAAACATAGAACACAAAAATTAACAAAATTTTCGCCTCGCTTCTCTTCCACCACTCTCCTTCTCTTAGCCCTAATCTACAAAAACCCTAATTTCCTCAATCTTCTCTTCTGATTGTCTTTTCTCTGCAACTTCTTTCCTAAATCCATCGTACTCCTTGGGGAAAAAACTTGTCTTTTCTTCGTTGTTGGGTTGTGTTGAAGCCAAATCATTGTTTCGATGGAGCGATTGATTTTATTAAACGTTTGGTTCTGACTTCTGAACAATCTCTTTCTTGGTTACGGTTTCTTGAACCCTTAGAGCGTTGTGGTTGATTAGTATTGGCTCTGGTGATTACAGATATATATATATATATATATATATATATATATATTGTAGGTGTTAGGGTTTCTGTTTTACTGGAATTTTGCTTTGTGGCATTGAAGATTCATAGAGGTGGTGTTTAGGGTTTGTTCCCTTGGTGTTGTTCACAAGGATGGGTGTTCTCTAATTTGTCTTCTAAGCCGAATGTGTGAGTGATGTAAGTGTAGAATTGAAACAACTCATTTGGATTTGTAGAAGATATAAGCAGCCTTGGGATTTGAAATTGGATTTGGATTTTGAATTTGGATTCCTCTCTGTGGTTAGATTGTAGGATAGGTTTAGAAGATTGGTGGATTTTGTGAGAAGGGTTTCTCTATTGTGTGTGGGGGTGAAGAGGGTAAGTGAAAGGTTGTTTCTTTCTTTTATCTGATGAGGTACAGCTTTACTAATGGACAAAGGTGAACCCTCTTTAGCTCCGGAATGGTTGAGAAGTTCAGGTCATGCTTCTGGTGGTGGGAGTTCAAATCACCTTCTTGTATCATCCTCTTCTCATTCAGGTATGTTTCGAGTCATACCATCTCATTGATAAGCTTTTTTAGTTAGTCTGAATATTGTGGTTGTAACGGCTTTGTATCTTGTTTTGTTTAGATTCTGCGTCTTTACAACTTAATAGCAGGAATAGCAACTCTAGGAGCAAAAGTGATGTTGATTCAATTCATTCTCCTTTTCTGGATCGATCTTCTTCTACTAATTCAAGGAGGGGCTCTAGTAATGGATCTGCAAAGCATGCGTATAGTAGTTTCAACTTTAATAGGAATCAAAGGGATAAGGATCGAAACAGGGACAAGGATAGGATAAGCTATGTGGATCCATGGGACCTTGACACTTCTATCCCTCTCAGAAATATCTTAACTGGTAGGGATCAGGATCCATTGAGTCGATCACATTCAATGGTGACAAGGAAACAGGGCGACCACTTGTTTCGAGGATTTACAGTGGGGTTGAAAAATGGTGGCAGTAGTAATAGTTACAACGGAAACTGTATACTTCCTGGACCTAGCATCGGGAATACCTTTCAGAGAATTGGGTTTGATAAGGATTTTCCTTCGCTTGGAGCTGATGAGAGGCATGGTGGGAAAGATGTTGTACGAGTCTCATCTCCTTGTTTAAGTTCAGCTGTTCAGAGCTTGCCAGTTGGTAACTCGGCTTTGATTGGTGGGGAAGGTTGGACCTCAGCTCTGGCAGAAGTTCCCAATGTCATCGAGAAGGCTTATGCTGGGTCATTAATGTCTCCAAAAGCTAATTCTGTTAGCACAGGAACGTTAACTGGACCTACTGGTCTTAACATGGCTGAAGCATTGGTTCAGGTTCCAGCACGAATTCATACCCCTCCTCAAGTATGATTTGCGTCATCTTAGTGGAGCTTTACTTTACACTTACCTCTCTGCTTGTCTAAGATTATAAATATTTGGTTCAGGGTCCTGTGAATACACAAAGACTTGAGGACTTGGCAATCAAACAGTCAAGGCAGTTGATACCGGTTGTGCCTTCGGCAACAAAGTGCTCGGTAAGTATATTCTTTAATTAATCTTATTATTCTTCAATCAATCTGTTGCGACAATCTATATCTGTTTTATTTTTGTCAGAGTCTGAATTCTTCTGATAAGTCCAAGATAAAGCAAGTGGTTCGAACCGGTGAAGCTTCTCTTGCTCCCTCAAGGAATGCCCAACAGCAGCCCACTGTTCTGCTCGGGAACTTCCATTCTAATCCTAGTGGTCAAATCAAATCCGAGAAAAAGCTATTGGTTCTCAAACCGGCTAGGGAAAACGGTGTCAGTGCTGTTAAAGAATCTGGAAGTCCTAGTGCTAATACAAACAGTCGAGCGGCCATTTCTCAATCAACACAATCTGTTCCTGTGAGAAGTACAAACAGCCCAAAGGAGCTCAAGGGAGCTAATACTTTCTCCATGATCTCTGGGCAAACCATTGATAAGAAACCTTCCGCTGCTCAAACTCAGAGCAGGAGTGCATTTTACAGTACTCTGAAGCAGAAACCTACATCAACAAGCATCTCCACTGATCCCGTCAACTCTTCAACCAACATCTCTTCTTCCCTTGATGGAAAAGGGAACAGCTCAAAGGATCTTATAGCTAGCGACCCTTCAAGTCCACAGGCAACAACTGAAAGGATCCAGATAACTTCTCATATTAGTGGCTTCGAGGCAGCAGACACTCCAGATGAGAAAGAGGCTGAGTTCCTTAGATCGCTTGGCTGGGATGAAAACAATGGCGAAGATGAAGCTCTTACCGCGGAGGAGATAAATGCCTTTGTTGAACAGGTAAAAGGACATAACAACACTCCGTAACAATGCCGTCTACTCTCTTAGGGTATTATAACTTGAAAAGAGTAACAATGGTTGTGTTTTTTTGGTTTTGTTGAAACAGTACAAGAAGCTGAGGCCATCACTTCCACAGAAACTATCGATGATACAAGAGGCAAGAGAGGATGTAGCTTAAGAAAGACTCATGAACCCAAACCTTACAAAAACTGAAGAAAGTGAAAGTACTGGTTGTTTGTGTACCTCATGGAAGATAGTTTCTAATTTTCTTTTTTATTATTATATTTTTCTTCTGTGGTCTTATTGTTCCTGCGAAAAAGCCTAGCTCTATTACTTTTGGCAATGGAAGGGGTGAAAAGGCTGGGAGGGTTTTTGTTTGTTTGGTTTTTTGATGGTTTTTGCAAATAGTGCAAATAAGCTTAATGAGGCTTGAGTGTTGCCATATGAGTGTCCTGCCCTCTTCAGACTTTGTAGATCTTTCTTTGGTCTGAAAAAAATGGCTCAGCTCTCTTACTCACATGTTTCTCTTCTTTCCATCTTTGGTCTGTTCATCTAACAACAAATATTGTAAGAACAAGAAGAATCTTACGCCCAAAATTTCCCTATTTTTTTTTGGTTGGGCCAACCGGCACCAGTCATTTCCGTCTTCCTTTATTGGGAGTCTTCTCTAATGTTTTGATGAGCAAGAGAATTGTTATTTACACTGGTCTTGCTTTTATCAACTCTGTTGAAACTCTCTTAATAGTCGCTACAACTTTCACAAATAGAAGATTAAAATCTAAACATACACCAAGGAACTCAAAGACTCAAACCTGTTAAAGTAAAACCAAGAAATAACTAAGAAAACAGAGCATTGATGACTATTTGATGTTATGCATAAAGACTACACAGTGGTAGAAGACTCGACCTCGAAATGTTGAAGAATCCATGTTGAGTCTTAATAGTCACAAAAAAAATAGAAGATTAAAATCTAAACATACACCAAATAACTCAAACCTGTTCAACGTTAATTAAAACAAAGAAATAATTAAGAGTTTGATGTTATGCATTAAGACTCCCCAGTCGAAGATTCGACCACGAAATGTTGAAGAATCCTTGTTTAATGTATCCAGTGTACTAATATTCTTGGGTAGGCATACTCGAATCTATTGTTAAATGTATCCAATGTAAGCACATCCTTGAGTAGACATACTCGAATCCTTGTTTAATGTATCCAGTGTATGAACATCCTTGAGTAGACATACTCGAATCCTTGTTTAATGTATCCCGTGTATGAACATCCTTGGGTAGACATACTCGATACTTTATATCATCGATTCGTTTGATCTCCAGCTGACGTGCAAAATATGATTAGAAATACTAAACCAGATCACAAAATATAACTCTTGGACCTTAAATAGCACCGCCTATGAAAGGCTTCTGTACACATATATTTTACTGTACTTTCGAATATCTCCCTTACCCATATTGCTTTGGGATCTTCATCAAAAATACTCACATGACACTATGCACAAGAACTCATGTATATTTTGTTTGGCGAGAATTTTGCTGTGAATATCTTGTCTAAGATCTCTCTCACAGTTTGTCATTACTTTGATAATATTTTGCCTGCAACGCTTTGGATCATAGGTGCCTTTTTGTTTCCTTTTAGACAGCTAATCTGACTGAGCTCTCTCGCACTCTTGTTTTCTTTTTGGGTATCGCATGATTTTGGTTTTTCTTTTCTATAAAACCAACCAAAGAGTCTGGCTTGAAATCGTGTTAACACTCATTAGACGACAGGAGCACGACAATTTATCGATTGTGTGCCTGTCTGGGTACTCTTTGGACAGTTCGATTGAATGGTTTTGGAGGCCAACTTACAGTCTTGTACCAACGGTGGGTTTTCAATAACATTCACACAAAGTTCAAGATTTTTTTCTATTCATCCTCTGACATGAACCTAAGACTTAACCCACACTTGCATCGATAAAGTTTAACACAAACACACACCAAGGTAACAGAGGAATCTAGCACACTAACGCCAAGCTGACCAGACAAGACACAAGAATATACAGAGTAAAAGTAAAGGGAGGCACTTGTAACTGTAAGTTGTCACAACATGTATCAGCGTCGGAGATCAAGTATGCGCCTGTCGTCTACTTACTCCGAGTGCGATGTCCAATACATTAGCCCACTGTAAGAAACAATCGTAGTCAGTGCCAAGAGATATATACATTACATTTGTAGTAAAAGAAACCAAAAAGTTGAGGATGCTTTAATAACTCATTGCACATACAAATCACATAAGCTAGCTATAAACCCATATAGTCTTGTACTACTGAGAGAAAAAAAGTAATCTTTTGGATAAAAGAAACACGTTCTTAGGGGAAAATTCTCAATTTTAATGATCGTGTTTCTTTTATTCTGAATATGTGATGATTCCCAAAGGCAAGTTTTAGTGCAAATGTAATAAGTAGACAACCACAAGGACTACGAAGGAATTACTAAACTTCATGATCTTTTTGTACATGTTTGAGTGATTTTTCTAAAAATCTATTGATTTCAATCTCCTAAGTCACATTTTCCCAATCAAAGAACCGCACAACCAGAGAGAACCATGAAGCATTTGAGAAACATGGAAAACGTAAAATGGCCTTGCCTTATCAATACAAACACACATTGAAAAACACCTGCCACACCAGTCCAAGTCGAAGGTCCAGTCTTCACAACCGAATCTTGAATCAACAAACCAACAGAAGCAGCTAGAGAAACAAACGCTACAACATATGCTACGAATAGCCATAGCTTCAATCTGTAAGCAAAGAATCCAAAAAATACATAATACACACGCAAAATCAAGAAATAATTCAACATTAATAAAAAAAAATTCATCCAATCAAACTATTATATGTTATCATCCCCAAATCTCAACTAAACCCAATTTAAAATCAAACGACCGAAGAGAGATTACGAAAAAACTAACCTCCACTCGCCTTCGTCATAAGGTGAGTAATCAATGTCTTCTTTTCTCACGCAATTGAACATCAAAGCTCCGAGAGATGCAAATATACCTGTGAAAACCCCCAATTACAAAAATCGGATCAATTTTTGGAAACCCTAATTTACGAACTAATGGAGAATTTGGATATTACCGGGAAGGTAATGGACGAAAGGAACTTGGATTGAACTACAGACGACGGCGTCGACCCAAAACCACCAGCCGGTTCCGAAAACTGCGCCGGAGAATCCTGGTCCGAAGATCGCCCATAGTTCAGCCAAATCCATTGTTCGATGATCGTTGTATCTAATGGATCTATCTATCTCCGATACAGTGAAACTTTTTGAGAATGAGTTTTGATTATTGTGGGCTAATTATAAATTGTTTATTATATACAAAATCAAAATATGTTATTGTTATGGGTAGGTCTGTGCGGATCTAGATACTTGGGGTTTTTTAAGATATTTAGATAGGTTGATATGTAATGTTATTATTTGGATTTGCATATAAAAATTTAGATATTCGAAAATAAAAATAGGACATTTAGGTTAAAATTTTTTAATTAAATATATAATAATAATTTTTTTGATTAAAAAAATGAAAAAATGTTGTACTATTCATGAAATTAAGAATTTTAAGTTTTTTTTTCAAAGTTGAAGGAAGAGATATAGGCTAAATTTTTTTAAAGGTCCAAAACAAAAATACATAATATTTTTATCTATTTTTTATATAGATCGGATTCGGATATCAAAAATCAAAAAAATTCACAGATCCAGATTTACCATATCGGAAATTCAATATTCGGATCCATATATTTCTTTCAAGAGTTGTGAGTTTGATTTTGGTTGTTGAGGAATATTTATTCGTTTGACTTTTATATTTTAAATCTTCGGTATCATTGCAAGTACACAAGACACACAATAATATATATTAAATACTGAATCCACATAAACCAAAATTGACTACCAATTTACAATGTATAGAATATATATAAGACAATAAAAGAGGTTTGATTATTATGATTGCAAGTAATTAAAAGAAAGCAGTAAATTAAACGATGTAAATTTATGAGACGAACTATTAGGCGTAGGGAAATCTTCAAGGATCAATAACGAATAATCTAATTGCTAAACAGAGATCTAACTGAAAAATGGTCTAGAAATCAAATTGCTAGTGTAAAACTAGTGTACTTCCTGAGTACTAAATATCTAAAAATGAACCCTACGACACTAAACTCCCAAATGATCCTAGAAGATATCAACATTCATAACAAGTTCGATATGTTTACTTAGACGACTTAATTTCAATTCCTATTGGCTAAAAATACTAACCTCATCAATTCTTGATTTCAGCAAACCTAATTTTCGTTTTCAACACATATGTTAACCTAGAGATCTTATACAAGGTAACTAATCAAGAATAAGCATTGAGATCACAAAAGCTGAAGAACTCTAAAGATGAACCCCTAATTTAACTATCTAAACCTAATCAATCATTGATTCCCTTAGAAAAACCCCTAAATCCAACATGTGGATTACTCAGACATAGATGAAATAAAAATAAATGAAATCAATAATTGCATAAATATAAAATAACGATAATAGAGGTTTGTAAAACACTTCTAGAAGAGTAAGAGATTTCTTCGCCAAAATTACAAAAATAAAATGTAAAGCTGTAAAACGACAATGTTGGAACTGCTCTCGGGTCGAACAACCTTATTTCTATGAAAAGAAAACCAAAACCTAACAAAAATATAAAAATAAAACACTCCTCCCGTGGAACGATTGATCCTTAGTGAGGATCGATCAATCCCCACTTCCTCGACACATTTTCTGAATATGCTTCATTTGCTCGCCAAATTGATCTGCCTTTGGTAAAATCGACATAACCCTTGAACTATTAACTAGAATGACTTGAGAGTTGTTCCAAATGAAATCTAACTCAAAGACTATCTTGTGGCCAAAAATAATATAAATCTGACATCGGGAAGACCTCCAACGAATGTCAAACGTCTGAAGGTTCTGCATGATTCTGCATCTTCAAATCCGCGTTTTCATCCCAAATACCATGTTTTCCTCCAAATCAACCTAAATCCTGTAAAGATTCAATAGAGGACAAAAAGACTCTAAAGAAACAATTTGACTCAATTAAAGACTCGATAAGCTAGTGGGATTAAAGGTTAAAAACCTATAAAACTATTGTTAACTGTTATTTCTCTTGGTTTTTAGAGTCTTTTAAGTAAGAAAAAGATCATTTTTGGTTCTTTTGTGTCTTTTTAGGTATTTGAACAAGATGGAGTCAAAAGGAGAGTTTTGGAGTTGAAGTGGAGCATTACATTGTCAAGTGAAGAAAGGACTGAAGATTAAGAATTGATCGGTACACATGTACAACTGATCGATATCAAAGATAAGGAAAACTGATCGGTACACACCTGTAAGCGATTGGTAAGTGACTTACGAAAGTTTTTTTTTCCATTTTGAGGGCTTCTCCTTTGTTGTATAAATATTATGTCTCGGTCACAGAGCCGAAGAAAGGCGAAAATACTCACAAAAATCATTGTTGAGGTGTTTCTTTTAGTTTTACTTAGTGGAGATATTTCTCTAACTCTTTTGTTATTATTTTGTAATTCTATCATGATTTCTTCGTTTATCTCTATCATGGATTATCTGTTCATGTGTGAGTATATTTTTCATTGAGTATTGAGTTTTCTAAAGGGATAATCATATTGATCCATACTAGGTTTCTTGGGGAATCGATAATGTAGTTCTTCATCTAGGATTGTTCTTCATGTTTTGTCTTATTTAGTCAATTAGGTTCTGCCCTTAATCGATCTTATCGTGACACCAAAAATGTTGTTAAATTGATGGATCTATCATTGATGCGCAAAGTATCCTTAGCTAATGACAATTGATGTTATTGCACTATGTGAACATATCAAATTAGGATCTCATTGCATGCATGGATTTTTTGACAAACGATGGTTTAGTTGGTAAGAGTTTTCATTGCATAGATAGTTATTACACGCAATATCGGGATAACTGTACAATCGTTATTTGAGTTATAGAACGGGTTTTAACACATTCTCATACATTGTTGTATTCATATTCATGATTTACTATAAGAATTCTCATTGCTCAATGCTTTATTTTAATTGAATTTAATTCTCTTTTAAACTGAATTTCACGATAACTACTCCTTTTGTATCTTAGCATTGTATAAACAAGTCATAACTCATAGTGTACTTTATTGGTTCTTGTGGATTCGATTCCGATTATATCAATGTGATTGTCACTGTGCACTTGCAGTATTATTCTAGGTAAAACCTCTGGATAATAAGTTTTTGGTGTCGTTTTCAGGAACCAATTACGAGTGCCTATGTGTTTTTGGTTTAGATTTAGTCTAGGAATTTTCATTTATTTTTAGTTTTTTAACTTGTTTTTCGTGTTTGTATTAGGTGCATGCAAAGAAGAAACCAATGTTCTTCTAAAGTTCTAAACCCAAACAACATCGAGGTAGCACGAATCGAGCAACAAGGTCGAAGGAAGCATAACACAACAATAGCTGATAAACCACAAAACATTGTTGGAGGTGAAGACGATGCGTTGATTCCGCCATAACTACCGATTGGTATTTTCCCTGAAAATCAACGAGTTGATGGTACATGTGAACCAATTGCTATACGTAGAACCTTGGGTGAGTAAAATACACCCAACTGATTATATGCTGATAGTCAGAAATACGTCCACCAAAAGTATAGAGGAACGAGTATAAGATCAAACCTCAAATAATCTAATGTGGTGAAGCATAACATATTCAATGGGATGGCTTGAGAGAATCCCATGGAACATGTAGAAACATATGGCCTTAGACACTACTAGTTGAGGAAACTTTGCTACCAACAATGTGAGGGAAGCAGACACTTTGATCGAGCACTTAGCATAAAGCAGTAGCAACAACTGTCTAGATTACGATCAATCTAGGAAGGTTACAGTAAACATCATTGAGACTGATAAGATTAAGGAACTTAGAGAGAAAGTTGATTATCTTTATAAAGCATCTAAAAGAGAGGTCAGTGCGATTGGGAATGGTGTTGAGGTTTATTAAGAAGGTGATGATGGAGTTTGGTATGAAGGAACTAAAGAGATAAACTATTTTGGAGGCCAAGGGAACTGGACCAAATTCTTCAATACCCCTGAAAGTTAAACTGTATTCTTCAATATCCCTGCAAGTTTATTTAATTTTTTTTCTTTTTTTTTTTAATTGCAAAAATGCTGTAAAAACCCAAAAAACTAACCATTTTCAACTTATTTACAATCTAACCTTCCACATCGCCACGTGGATCTCACCTCACCCCTCTCCCCCTTAACTCAGGACTTCCTCCTTCTTTTCTCCTAAATTTCATTCTAAAATCAAAAGAAAATCAACTCAAATCTTTCTTTAACAAAACACAATCCCTTTCACGATTCTCTCTCGCATTTCAATTTCGTTATAAACCCAAACCCTAGATTTAATTTTCTTCCCCCTTTCAAGTTCAAAAACGCTCAAGAACTTCAAAATTAAACAATGGTGAAGACTAAGAACGACAATGATAGTATAAAACGCGGAAGAGTGAAGAGGCCAAGGACGGAGAAGACTCCGAAGACTTCATCTCTGCAACTTCGTGACGACGCAAGTGAAGAATCATGGAATCCTCCCATCCCGCCAAAGCCTATGGCAGTAGAGCCCAGAGCAAGTGAAGAATGGTGTCCTCCTCCACCGCCAAGTCCCGTAGAACAAGAGAGGCCTTGTCGCACAACTGTAGAAGTCGAAGGGAGCTCTCGCCGTAGAGAGGTAATTTCACGGCCTAAACCCTAGAAACTTAAATTACATTTGAAATTGGATGAATTGAAATTAAAATTGGATGAATACAACTAGGTATACCTATCTATATTTTGAAATTAAAATTGGATGAATATGAACAAAATGCGAATCATAACGACATTGTACAAATTGGTATAAGTAAATGAATTTGTGTATAACTAAGCGATGTCGTATAACTGGGTATCAATAAGTATAACTGTGATCTGGTACAATGGTGTATTGATATGCACTTATATGGTTGTCTTTGGATTGCAGGATATTGAGGAAGATGAAGAGGAGACACAACCATTACAACCACTGAAGTTATTTTCTTCAAAGCTTTGGAGTATAACAAGTCTTGCAAAATTGCATCAAAATGCGAGGACTACAAGACAATGAAGGAGTTGTATATCCTCGATGAAGATGAGAATAATTGGTTTAGGGAGCACCCACAATTTCGGCACATATGGCACATGCCGAGGTACCACAACCACAAGCTAATGGGAATGTGGCTTCTCCTATTACGCACGGTGCACATGGAGAAGGGGCGGGAGTGTTGGTTCATCGTTAACGGTGTTCCAATAAGGTATTCTTTGAGGGAGCATGGCCTTCTAAGCGGGTTAGATTGCCGGAGTTACCCGTTAGCGTATCAAAACATGGGAAGCCTCCAATTTGTGAGACAGAATTTTGGGAGGATGGAGAACATAGGGGTTGGGGATGTCAAGGAGAAGCTTCGGACAATGGACGCAAATGGTGATAGAATAAAGATGGCCGTGCTCTATTTCTTATGTACGGTGGTCAAAGGGAAGCGAATGTATGGTTCTATCTACCCGTTCTTTTACCGAGTTGTTGATGATATTTAAACATGTGTCTCCTTCCCTTGGGGAAGGTACACATTTGATGACTGCATGCGGATGAGATATTCCACATGATGGATCGCTTCAAGGGTAGTACACAAGGGACTTGGTTCTTTCCCGGATTCATCATTCCGTTGGAGGTAAAATCAAAACTTGTAATCATTTAAATATAGTTTAATTTCCGTAAAACTAATCTAATGTTTTATGTGTAGCTTTTGGCGTTTGAGAGCATTTCGGAGTTGAGAAAAAAATTCCGATAGGATGTACCAAGCGCGGAGAGCGGGTGTCCACGGATGTGCAAGCGCAAGTGGAAAGTGAGCTACATGAAAGGTTTCCCATTGGACGTGATCAATGACACACTCGGCACAACCAAGGTACATTAATTGTTTATGCTATAACTATGTACAACTAGGTATAACTATATACCACGTGCATAAGTTTCTGCTATAACTATGTATAATTATGTATAACTATGTTGGAGTTTCTGCTATAACTATGTATAAGTATGTATAACTATGTTGGAGTTTCTGTTTTATGCGCAGGAAATTCTGAGCATATTGGAGCCTGATGTGACAGAAGGGCTTCTTATGCCACGCATCATGGATGATGCTTCAGATGATGAGACATAGGATCTGTTTTCACAGAAATTGAACAATTATCTTATTTTTCATAAGAAGAAGGTGATGTGGGAAAAGTTATACAAGGTGGATGTGGCTGGTCGCACATCCGAAGTACCACCACCACAACAACAACAATAGAACAACCCTTCGCAACCACCACTTGCAGAGTCACAATTTGACGTTGTGATGAAGATGATGCAAGATGGTTTTGACAAGCTAAATGAGATGATTGATACCTTGCAAAGAAGAGTTGCGGATATAGAAAGTGTCGTGAATGCTGCTCTGAATGAATCTGTTAATGTGTTCAATTTGATGATCATGTGGACAAAGGAGATGGAGATGGAGATGGAGAAGGAGATGGAGATAGAGAAGGAGAAGGAGAAAGGGATAGAGAAAGGGATTGAGAAGGAGATTGAGAAAGAGAAGGAGAAGAAGTAGGAGAAGGAGAAGGAGAAGAAGAAGGAGAAGAAGAAGGAGATGGAGAAGGAGAAGAAGAAGAAGATGTGCATTCTCAGACACCGAAGAGAACGAAGAGGACAGCCAAACCGTCTAGATATGTGAAGAGCCCCTTTGACGGACCAAGGAAGTAAGAAATCTCGGTATTTTGGTGTTGCATTTTAGAAGACAACTTATTTATTTTTGTTGTTGAACCTATATTTTTGTTGTTGAACCTTTTTTTTGTCTTTTAAACTGTTAGAAGTACTATGTTTATGTTGATGAGATCATATTTTCATTAAATTAAATCTGCTTATTTGAATTAACAAAATTATTTGAATTAATAAATTACATAGATTAAATGAAGTAACTAAATTAATTGAATGAAATTAAAATTAAAGTAAATTAAATTAAAATTTCTTGAATAATATAAAATTAAATATTGTGATTCATAAATGAAATTCATTATTTGAATTAACAACTTATTTAAATTACACAAAGTAAATGAGTTAAGTTTGCGTTCGGCCTCGCCGATGTTCTCCAACCGATGGGAACCTTTTTACCTGCCGCCTTCCTTTTTTGATGACACAATCCGGAGGAAGTACAACCAATGCTTGTACATCCTCTGGCACACTCCACTGAGACATATGCGGAACTGGATATATCGTCCTGTTGTAGGCCAATGCCCATTGCTCCATCCCATAATATGGGGAATAAAGATCATACACACCAATGTCAGTATATTCTTTCTCCCTTTCATTCGACAGGGCTGCGATCGCATGCACACACGGATACCTGTCAATATAAAAATGTCTGCAAGTGCACGTTCTTATTTTAAGATCAACCATATAAACACAACCATCACGTCCAATGACATTGAAATGAAGAAGAAATCTATTTAACTCAGTCACTTCTAACTTTTTTGCTTCTGCAAAACTCTCTTGCAATATACTCTCAACGTAAGGCACCACTTGCGTGTTTGATGCATCTGTAGAAGCATTCCTGTATTTAGCAAACCATTCACAAAGTTTCCCAACTATTGCATCAATCATTGGTAATAACGCGTGTTTCCTTGATTCTTTGAAGACACCATTAATAGATTCAAACGGTATTAGTTATATCTATGTTGTACCTATCACCAGGAAATAGACAACGTGCCCATTTAATCTCTTCAAAGCTTCTATCAAGATAGGCCCCTGCTGAAGGATACCTTGTCCGAAAACACTATAGATTTTAGTGAACTCAACCTCTGTGTACACTGAAGCGCATTCCCTGAACTTTTTCGCAACTGTCTCTTTGTTAACATATGAGACGCTTCCCTTTACATTCTGAGACAGATGGTAGGTATAATACCCATGATAAGATAATGGATACACATTATGTATCGACTTGATGAGACTCTGATGTCTGTCCGTAAGGAACACCAGACCAGGGGCATCTGATATTAGTGATTTCAACTTCTCAAAAAACCAAGTCAAACTTGCATTCTTCTCACAATCGACTACACCAAAAGCAAGCAGATAATGGTGATGATCAGGATCTTATGCTGCAGCGATGACTAGCACTCCACCATGCGCTGTCTTCAAGTGAGTTTCATCGACGATGATTATTTTTCTCATCACTTTGAAGCCTTCAATACAAGCTCCCAACGCGAAGAAAAGGTACTTAAACTTCTGCGTTTCATCCACTTCCACATATGAAACTGTACCCGGATTTAACTTCTCTAAAATGTACATATAAGAATATAGCATCTTATAACTTTCCTCGGGACTCCCGCGTACATAGATACTAGCTTGTTTTTTCCCTCTCCACGTGGTTGAGTATGAAACTTTTACACCAACTCTAGAATGAACCAGACTAATCAGAGTTTTTGCACTTGGGGTTTCTAGCTGACCTGGATAATCTTCATGCAAGATTGATGCAACTAACCTCTGTGAAACTTTCCGTTTGTTGATCCTTGCACTTATATTTGCCCGAGAACACGTATGCATATTGATGTAGGTTCTGATCGAGAAGATGTCTGAATCCTTATGCTTTGCAACTCGTAGACACCACTTGCAACCGTTTCTTGCATTCCAACATCTTACCATGTATCTCGTTCTATCAGATTTGACAACATCAAACTCAAAGCATTTCACATGTGAAGCTTTTACAACTAAATCTTGCAAGTCTTCTTTCCTCCCAAATTTGTCACCAATCTCAACAACAATACCATCTTCCCATTCATGATTTACAAGCGGATCTTCTTCTACAACAAGTGTGTCATCCATGTCATTGTTATCAAACTCTCCTTGTTCTTCACATGGCGGTTTATCACCCCAACCCTGCCTTTGCTTATCCCATGTACTATGTTCCATCTCCACATGCAGAAGCACACTTTTGTTGTGTTGTTCATTCATCTCCATGTAACAGAAACGATCATCATCATGAAAGATATATACTGGTCTCTTAGGCTCCACCTCAATTAGAATGTAACTTATTTTATCTCGGCCCTAGCTTCATCTACTCCCATCTTTGTGCATATCTTGTCAACCAATTCTGAATAAGTGACCTCCTCAATTGATTTTCTCATCAAAATAGTGTGATATATATCTTCTCTTGAATTCCATTGTATGTAATCTCCATTCTTCATATAATTTCCCCCAAAATCAAAATGAATGATTGTGCTATGCTTTTTATTCATTGTACCCTGAAAAAGATGAAAATATAACATTATCCTTCGTTATACTTAGGTATACAATATCATTTACCTATACCTATTTATACTAGTTATACCATATCTTGTAGTTATACAAAGTGATATGTAGTTATACAATATCTTTTAGTTATACTTAGTTATACAATTAAAAATTATGGATGATTAAATCTACAATAGCCAAAATTTGAGAATGCCCATTGCAATTAAGATTATACTGTTGAAGAACTTACCTGAACTAAGTCGATTGAAGCTGAAACGGAGGTCCAAATGCCCGTGAGTGATTTGAGCTTCTCTCACGGAGCTTTAATGGTGGCAATGGAATGAAGTTGCAACAAGTTTCGAAAATGTCAGAGAAGCTCTAAAATGCTCCGAAAAATGCTCCAATGTCCCAAGAATCTCTGTACTGTGCTCCAATGACGAGATTATTGAAGAATTATGATTTCTCTCTCTTTTGTTGAATCTCTCTATTTTGAAGATTTGTTTTAGTTGTTGGGCTGCATTCATTGTGTTATGGTGGTTGGGAATGAATATTACTCTTAGATGGCACTGGAGCTGCTCAAAATCTACCACAATCAATGCTCAAAAATTCTTCAAAAATTCTTCAACAATTCTTTCACGTCTAGTTTGGTGCAAGAAGAAGATAACGTGGAGCCAAATTTGTTTTTATTTTTTTTAATTGAATTCATATTTAATATTAATATTTGTGTTTATTATTATATTATTATGAGGGTATATTTGTATTTTAGAAAGATAAGAGTAGAAGAGAATAGAGAGGGGTATAACAGAATTGGTTTCTAACCCTAGGGGTATTGAAGATTTTGATCCCTTAGGGAACTACCAGAACCGTGGTTTCAACCAGAATTACTGGAACCATCCAAACTTTTCATACATAAACACTAATGTGAAAAAATCTCAAGATCAAGTCTATCTGCATAAACCTTAAGGTAACTTCTCCGATGGATTCCAATGTACAGGATTAGGGAACAATGGCTTCAATTTTCAACGGAAACCTTAGTTGAACAACAATCAAAATGGTTTTCAAGTATCTAACAACCGACCAACTACTCAGGAAAGAAATCTTGAGCTTATGATGCAACAACTCATGGAGAATCACAAGACAAGTGTTGAAAGAATAAACACTAGGATGGAAATGATATACACTGACATTAACGGAAAGATTGAAACCTTGAAAACTCACGTACGGATTATGGAGAAACAGTTGGTCTGGGCATCCGTAAAACCGTTGAATATTTTGGGAGAAACTCATTAAGAATGTATAAATGAAATCACATTAAGAAGTGGAAAAAAATTTGAGATTGAAAACATAGTCCCAGCCGATGGCACTCCCTTTGAAATCACAGATGATGCAGGAAAAGTTAATAATACGAAGGATAAAGGAAAAGGACACATGTACTCCAAGGATCACGTTCTGATATAGAAGAAAGAGTAAAGTTCAAGGAAAAAGTATGACAAGTTTAAGTATACGGTAGGAGAACTACACATCCGTCTCCTCTTTGTCGAAGCAGTCAAAATGGTTCCATCGTTGTGGAAACTCATGAAGGAAATTCTTTCCAACAAGATGAGCTTTGAAAATGGAGTTATGCATTTCACACATGAATTTAATGTGATTCTCCAAAACAAGATGCCAAAGAAAGTTGGTGATCCACGACCTTTCACTTCTCCATGCTCAATAGGAAACCTGAAATTCCAGCATTATTTGTGTGATCTAGGGGAAAGTGTGAGTTTCATTCCATTGTCTTTTTCAAGATGTTTGGGCCTTAACACATTCAAACAATCGAGAATTTAACCTATTGCTAGTTGATCGGTTTATACAACACCCAAATTGACTACCGGAGAACATACCGTACATGTTGGAGAATGTTGGATCCAAACACAATTCATAGTTTTAGAACTCAATGAGGAATCAGAGGATCCAATCATCCTTGGAAGCCCATTTCTGGCAAAAACTAGGGTGATGATTAACTTTAAAGAATGACAGATTTATCTATATCTTAACGACATTATCATCAAAGTCAATGTTGATAAACTCGTTAAGAAACTAATGATTGATGGGAAATCTATATGGCTCGAGACTGTGGAAGATATTTCTAGTGAGATGTATGAAGAAATTTGTTTGGATGACAACTTAGAGATAATACTAACCATAGAAGAAGCCGAATTTGGATTCCAAGCTAGAGAGATAATTGAGTTGGTTTGTATGCTTGAGTTTGGTATTGTTCTTGAAAACCAAGTTGCTTTCCTCCTGCTCGATGAGGATGAAGTAAACAGGGAAAAAGAATTGTTACTGATCGGTAGTAAAATCGGATTGATCGGTACCGATGATGGTAACATAGTGACTAGTACTCGGGCATTACCGATCGATATTCAATTGTGAGAAGCTTAATCTTTGTCAGTTGATTGGAGCGAGCTCAAAGCTCAAAAGATTAAGCTCAACAGAATTTTTGCAGGAATAAGGTATTTTTATCTTGGACCCAATTCAACTTATCTGATTATTATTAACGTTGATTTGAACAATGTGGAAACCGGACTTTTTCTCTTTGAATTGAGAAAATACAGGAAAACATTATGATATTCTCTTGATGATAGCTCATGGATCTCTCCTGAGTTGTGCACTCATCATACCCACTTGGAAGATGATTCAAAGGCATCAGTCTAGAATCAAAGAAGGCTTAATCCCAACCTAAGGGATGTTGTAAAAAATAAATCCTTAAACTTATGGCAGTAGGTGTTATATATCGCATTTCTGACATCACATGGGATGTGCATTGATTACAGGTAACTGAACGCAACCACTAGGAAGGATTTTTTTCTCCTCCCATTTATCGATCAGATGTTGGTTTAGCGAACCATCCCTAATATTGTTTCCATGATGGTTATTCTAGATTTTTTTAATTTCCTATACACCCGGAGGATCAGGAGAAAACCACATTCACGTGTCCTTATGGGACTTTTCTCTAACGCTGGGTGTCATTTGGTTTATGTAATGTTCCAACTACATTCCAACGGTGTATGATGTCTATATTCTTAGATATGATAAAAGAGATCATGAGGTGTTTATGGATGATTTTTCAGTATATGGATCTTTCTTTTCTTCTCGCTTGGCGAATTTAATCAGGGTTTACAGCGTTGAGTTACTACAAATCTTGTGCTCAATTGGGAGAAATTCCACTTCATGGTTCCATATGAGATAGTTCTTGCTCATCAAATGTTAGAAAATGGAGTTGAGGTCGATAAGGCAAAGATCAAAGTTATGTCATGATTACAACCGCCAAAATTCGTGAGAGATATCTGAAGTTTCTTGAGGCATGGGGGATTTTACAGAAGGTTCATTAAGGATTTTTTGCATATAGCTAGACCTTTCATGCAACTACTATGCACAGATGCTCCCATTGATTTCAATGATGAATGTCATAAATCTTTCATGACCCTTTATAGGTTGCGTATTTTACATATTTTATTACGTGTTTTAGAGTCATTTTAGGTGTTTTTAGAATCTTATCAGGTCAAATCATGCTAGGAAGAGTTCTAATGCCTTTGGGAGAAATATTTGGAGCAAAAGATGTAGAAAATTGCAGATACATATGAAGTTTGTATTTATTTGAGTTAGCTTTCATTTTAAAGTGGTTTGAAGTCAATCCAACGGTGCAATCAAAAGTTATGATGATTTTCGTGACGACGGTCAAGTCTGACAAGTAGATAAAACATGTGCAGAGGCAAGATGCCGTGAGAAACCAGATCAATCAATCGGTCGATCGATCTGGAGTGAGATCGATCGATCTTGAAATGGCGTGAAATTCCAGATCAACCTGTCTAGACCATATCGACCGATCCAGACCCAATTGACCGACCAAATTGACCTGTCTAGACCCGATCGACCGACCATATTGACCTGTTCAGACTAGATCCATCGATCCAAGGCTTAAAACCTGCCTAAGAAAAATGGGAAAATCGCTATTTTTGCTAATTGGTTACGATTTCAACCTAGAAGTTTTTATACGTATAAATACTTGTTTTAAGCCATTGTTTAGGCTGTACTTATTCTTTTCTATTAGCTTTTGAAGATCTATTGTGAAGAAACTTCTTTGGTATTTTTATTGGATTTATTTTATGAGTTCTTCATCTATCATGTTTTGTTTAACCACAACCATGAGTGAGTAGTTCTCTAGTTTGGTTTAGGGTTTTTCAAAGGAATCATGAATCATTGAATTAGATACAAGTAGAGAATAATCTTAGAAGATCTTCATCTATAGTTGTTCGGAATGCTTAAACTAGATTAGCTACCTATTTTATGATCTTAAGTTGAACCTATTCTCCAAAAGCTTATAGGTTTCTAGATAGAATATAGATGAGCGTATCGTCCTTAGCCAACGCTAGCTGATGCTAGTGCGATACATGAACATATTGAACCTAATCGATAAGGCTTGTTTAGTATTCAAAGTCAACGACAGTTAGATATTTAGATTGCTAGATGAAATAATTGGTGCCACAAAAGTGGATTAGTTATATATTTATGTTTGAGTTCGAGATAGGTGCTTAATCATTTTCTGACTAGTTGTCTTGTTCATGATCTCTGGTTCCCTAGAAATTCCTGAGACCTAATGCCTTTATCCATAGTTTTACTTCGTTATTGTGTTTCAATTTCTTTTTAGTTATTTGCATCACAATACAATCTCTCATTTTTGTTTTAGCTTAGTTTCAGTTTAAAAGAGTCGTAGTGCAGATTGGTCCATGAGAATTTGATCCCTAATATACTACTGCGTGTCTGTACACTTGCATTGTTATACTTGGGTTTAAAACTCGTGTATCAAGTTTTTGGCGCTATTCCCAGGGACCAAATATTACCTTCGAGTCTAAGACTTACTAATTTTGCTTTTAGTTTTGCATTTTTTTGTCTTTTAGGTGAATGCGAAGAAGAAGTGACGGTTCTGAAGGTCTCATACAGCTCACCAATCAAGAACTAGCTAGAACAGAATGGACTAACAACAGAGCAAGAAAGGAACGGTCGAATCTAGCCATCATGAGCGATAACATCGACAACAACGCGCTTGCTGAAGCTCAAGCCACTGCATCTGCTCATCTCTAGGACTTGAAATAGCAGCTGCAGTAGTTGCGTCAACAGCAACAACAACAGCAGGCTCAACAACGTACTATTGGCGACGTGGACACTACGCACATGTTCTATCAGAACTGAGCTGCTATCTGTCTAACAGAGATTGTGAGACAAGATTGTGAGATCAAGTCACAACTAATCGCACTGGTGAAGCAGCACCTCTTCCATGGGTTACCGGCTGAGAACCCAATGGATCACATAGAGAATCTTGAGGAAATCTGCTACACGACTAAACAAAATGGGGTACCCGCTTATTACCTCTGCTATAAGTTTTTTTTCCTTTTCTCTAGTGGATAAAGCTTTGAGATGGCTTAAATCTCTTTCTCCGGGTTCTTTGAGGTCTTGGGCTGAATGCATGGCAGATTTTCTTGACTATTTCTACACCAAGTCAAAGACAGCTGCTTTGTGGAATTAGATCATAAACTTTTGACAGCTTTCCAGAGCTGAATGATAGACGGTTCAGATGTGGCTTGCTTTAAGGGTATTGCAGAGGGGCATAATGAAGTAGTAAACTATGTGCAAGGCCAGGGGTATGTGCAGAACAGAGGGTTCAATCAGAACTATAAAAGCCACACCAATCTCTCATACCATAGCAAAAATGTCGAGAATCCTCAACATCAAGTTTATCCGCCTCAAGGAAAACAATTCCAATAGTCCTCTCCTTATACCAATGAATCTTAAGGAGAACTCAAGGCTATGATGCAGCAACTCCTTGTTGCTCAGCATAAGTTTTTGACTGAGATCAAAGAAAAAGTGGATGCCATGTATATAGAGTTAAATGGTAAGTTTGAGGGCGTCTACACTCATCTAAGGTTGCTTGATACTAAGGTTGCTAAGACTGTAGAAGCGGTTAAGCGTCAACAAGGAGTCCTTCTAGCGAAGGGGGAACAAAATCCAAGAAATAGAAAAGGCTTTAGTGGTCCAAAAGCAAATGTGCATATGGTTAAAGATCAAGGACAACCTTCTAAAGAGATTAGATTTGAAAACATGCTGAAAAAGATCTTGGATGGTAAAAAAAAGAGTGCACAAGAGCTGAATGATAGAATGGATGATCTAGAGTGGAAGTTTGTGATCGATTGATCCCATCTCTAACTAGGTCGATCGACTCACCGGATCAATCGATCCATGAGCCAAAATGATCGATCCCATCAATGATCGATTGGTCCCAGTCCTCCAGATCAATCGATTTCATTGGACCTATCGATCCATGACCCTAACCGGTCGATTCACTCATTGATCGATCGGTCCCCTAAAGCTAGTCCAGACCATAAGAAGCCAGATCGATCCCATCAACAATCGATCGAACCGATCAAACTCCCATTCTCCGTAACTAGCCAGATTGATCGATCCCTAAAAGGATCGATCGATCTGATCATGACACCTTCATCCGTAAGTTTCCAGATCGATCGATCCCACCAACGATTGATGATCCAACCATGAGCACTCCAGCTGTAACATTTCATATCGATGATCCAACACCCATATCGATCGATCCAGTCTCAGGATCGATCCTCACCTGCTCAGATCGATTGATCCAATCAGGCCAAGGATCCACGTAAAAATCCAAGTTGATCAATCCTATCACCAGATGTCGATCCCTTCCACAACACGTGCCTATGTTCCTAAGGTACCTTATCCAAAGCATCCACAACCCGCTCCAGCCCTCGCACTTAATGTCATGTCCAAATTACCGGACCAGAAGAGTTCAATGTGCCATGCCCCATCTTCGGCATTGATTTTGAAGACTCCCTCTGCAATTTTGGGTCCTATGTGAACCTTATGTCCGCCGAACTCGCTGATTCTTTGGATATTACTTCTATAAATTCTTCGGACATGATCTTTTGTTTCGTGGATTCCACATCATCAAGTTCCCAAGGCTGCATCATCGACCTTCAGGTATGAATTGGAGACTGCTTGATACCTACTTACTTTCAGGTTGTCAAGATGAGTAAGGATGCCTCTTTTCCCTTGGTTCTAGGAAGGCATTGCCACCACAAGAGCTGTAGTTGACCTACAGAAGATTTGTCTCTCAAACATAGACAAAACGGTCTTTTATAAAGCTATCTCGACAAAACACAACAAATATTATGTTTCCTATGTTGGCATTGAGCAGAGGGTTGTTAAGTGTGACAAGCATAAGTCTGGAGGAGTACATGTAAGTTCTACAATAACTTTCACACCATCACTTCATCCACGTCTCAAACCACCACCACCATACCCAGATCCGTCTACGGATTCTCATAACGTCTAGGTGTTACGGGAGTCAAGCTCGTGGCGTTAAACATGCGCTTGGTGGGAGGCAACCCACTGGTACGTATTTATGCTATGGTTATTTTAATTAATTTTATCACTATGCTATTTTTGCGTTTCTCATGCCCTTCTTAAGGCCTATTTCTCATGCTCTTTTTAATATGAATGTCATAAATCTTTCCTGATCCTATTTTTGCTCGATTAATGCTGTTCTTTTGAGTCTTTATGTCATTTTATTGAGTCAAATATGGGGAATATTATTATGCTGTTCTTGGTTTTCATCTGATGTTGACTAACTTTTTGCAGACTTCTAGCAGTGATTGTTCTCACCATTAGGAAGATTGGAGACACCATCGGTGATTAACTTACCTGAAGTTCTTTATCCTTTGAAAGTCTGAATTATATAATGTTGACTCTATCTTACAGGACCTTTAACTTGACATAATCTTCTCATGTAGGGGCTTGATATCTCACAAGGATCACAACATTCGAGTTCTATACAACCTTTTCTACCACTCTCTTCTGAACTTCAAATGGCAAAGCTCACCTTTATTTTGGTACCACACCTTAACCTTATCCTTTCATTCAAACCACATGCCTTCTATTTCATCATTATCATGTGCAATCAAGTGCAAAAATACAGAGTATGTGGATCGACATACCTCTTCGTTCTAAGGATCTCTAGTAAGTCTTACGCTCTCTTTTACTTAGGATGAAATTGGTTGAGTGTTCTTTGGTGCATGTGATGTATGAATAGGATTGGTTCCGGCTTCCCCTTCTAGGGAAAAAGAGAAGAATAAAAAGAGAAGAGAAAAGAAAAACGAAAAAATAGAATAGAAAAAGAAAAGGAAAGAAAGAACAGACGAGAAGGGAAAGAAGACAGAGAAGGAACTATGATAAAGTCTTTGTGAGTTTAATGTTTTATCGTAAGCACCATTGCCACTCGTTTAGGAAATTTACAGAGGTTTTACAGAGATTCCAAAGTTCAGGGAGTTGTGTATCAACATTTGGCCTTCGTATATTTGTGATTTTGTCCCATGATTTGCATCCATTTTCATCTTCAGAACCTAAATATTTTCATCTTCAGAACTAGTTACCATAATCCCTTTGTGAGATTGCACTTTATAAAGAAATCAATGAATGTTAATGGGTCGACAATGGAGATTTTAGAAATTCCTTAAGATTTTGGGGACGAGAGTAAGGTATGTTTGCTATGCTTATGGTAAAGTACATGTAGTACTAACTAATTCTTTGATCTGTTCTAAGTTCTTGTGGATTGGAAGTTCAGCATGCTTGAGTTTAAAGGAGTGCGTAAGTTCCCGTTTAAACCTTTATTCTAACTTGTATTTATTTTTTGGACTTACTTGAGGACAAGCAAGGATTCAAGTCTGGGGAATTGATGGTGCGTATTTTACATATTTTCTTATCAGGTCAAATCATCGTAGGAAGAGTTCTAATGCCCTTGGGAGAAAGATTTTGAGCAAAAGATGCAGAAAAATATAGATACCTCTGATGTTTGTCTTTTTTGAGGAACTTACCACAGATGGATTAAGCTCCAATTTTTATGAAAGATAGATATTTGAGTTAGCTTTCATATGGAAGTGGTTTGAAGTCAATCCAACGGTGCGATCAAAAGTTATGACGCTTTTTGTGAAGACGGTCTACTCTGACGAGCAAATGAAGCATGTGCAGATGCAAGACGCCGTGAGGAACCAGATCGATCGACCTGTCCAGAATAGATCGACACGTCTAGACTAGATCAGACGATTCAGACTAGATCAACCGATCCAGACCCCACCAATCGACCCGATCGACCAGATCGACCTGTCCAGACCAGATCGATCGATGCAAGCCTTAAAACCTGCCCGAGAAAAATGGAAAATTTTCTCTTTTTCCTAATTGGTTTAGGATTTTGACCTAAAATTTTTTGTACCTATAAATTCTTGTTTTTAAGCCATTGTTTAGGTTATGCTTACTCTTTTTTAAGAGCTTTATAAGATCGATTGTGAAGAATTTTCTTTGGTATTTTTATTGGATTTATTTTATGAGTTCTTTATCTATCATGTTTTGTTTAACCACAACCATGAGTGAGTAGTTCTCTATTTAGGTGTAGCTTTTTTTCAAAGGAATCATGAATTAGACACAAATATGGAATAATCTTAGAAGATCTTCATCTATAGTTGTTCGGAATGCTTAGAATAGATTAGCTACCTAGTTTTGATCTTAGGTTGAACCTATTCTCCAAAAGCTTATAGGTTTCTGGATAGAACATAGATGAGCATATCGTCTTTAACCAACGAAAGCTGATGCTATTGTGATACGCGAACATATTGAACCTAATTGATTTGCTTGTTTAGTATTCGAAGTTCAACAACAGTTTGATACTTAGATTGCATATGATGTAATTGGTGCCACGAAAGTGAATTAGTTATATATTTATGTTTGAGTTCAAGATAGGTGCTTGATCATTCCCTGAATAGTTGTGTGGTTCATGATCTATGCTTCCCTAGAAATTCCCGAGACTTAACACCTTTATCCTTAGATTTTACTTTTATTTTATTTTATTTCAATTTCTTTTTTGTTATTTGCATCACAATACAATCTCTCTTTTTTGTTTTACCTTAGTTTAAGTTTAAAAGAGTCGTAGTTCAGACTAGTCAATGAGAATTTGATCCCCAATATACTACTGTGTATGTACACTTGCAGTGCTATACTTGGGTTTAAAACTTGTGTATCAACCCTCATATAGGCCCTTATCATAGCCCCCATCATCCAACCACTAGATTGGGAACTACCTTTTGAGGTCATGTGTGATGCAAGTAATTTTGTTGTAAGAGTTGTTCTTGGCCAACATAAAGATAAGAAACTTCATGTTATTTACTATGCTAGTAGGATTTTGAATGAAACACAGAAAAGGTACCATAACTGAAAAAGAGCTTTTAGCGATAATTTTTACCTATGAGAAGTTTCGATCATATTTAGTGGGATCCAAGGTGATCGTTCATACATATCATTCTGCCCTGATATATTTGTTGTCAAAGAAAGATGATAAGCCGAGGCTACTGCGATTGATTCTCCTTTTACACGAATTTGATTTAGAGATCAAAGATAAGAAAAGAATCGATAATGGTGTCGCTGATCATCTCTTAAGACTGCAAATTGAATAAGATATTCCTATTGATGACCGACTTCCCGAGAAAAATGTTTACTACATGACAATAACAGGAAATTTCAACGGAAAGGTTGAAGTTAATGCTGTCAATAATCCCTAGTATGCTGATTTTGCTAATTATTTATGTGCCGAGTTAGAATACCAAAGTTCACAAGTTATACAAAGAAGAAATTTCTGTGTGATATCAGATACTACTTTTGGATGAACTTTATCTTTACAACCGATCTGCTGATGGGTTTTATCGGAGATATGTTCCAGAGTTCGAGGTCAGTTGAATTCTTTTTCATTGCCATTGTTCGGATTATGCGGGATATTTTGCTTCATTTAAAACCGCATTAAAAGTTCTTTAAGCTAGACTTTATTGTCCTTTGTTTTTTCGTGATGCACATGCATATGTTTCAAGCTGTGATTCATACCAATAGAGAGGTAATATTAGTCGCAAAAATTAAACGACTTTAAATTATATCTTGGAGAAGTTGGGAATTTGATTTCATGGGACCATTCCCAAACTCACGAAGAAATTTTAACTTCTTGGTTTTCGTTAACTATGTCTCCAAATGGGTTAAAGCTATCACTAGTCCAATAAATGAATCCAAGGTGGTGATTAAGTTTTTCAAGAGTGTAATTTTTTCACGATTTGGTATCCTTTGAGTGATAATCTGTGATGGAGGTTCTCATTTGATCAATAAGCTCTTTACTAGATAACTAAGGAAATAGAGTGCGACACAAGGTTTTTACACCCTACCATGCTCAGAAAAATGGCCAAGCATAAGTTTCGAACCATGAAATCAAGAGAATTTTGGAAAACTGTAAGTGTGACACATAAAGATTGGTCATTAAAGCTTGACGATGCTTTATAGGCATACAAAACGGCATACAAATCTTTGATTTGTACTATTCTGTTCAACCTGGTGTATAAAAAGTCTTGCCACCTTCCTGTGGAACTAGAATACAACTCACTGTGGGAAACCAAGCATATGAATTTCAACCTCAAGGAGACAGGGGATAAACGCCTTATTAAGTTGAACGAACTCGACATTTGCATGAATGTATATGAGAATAACATGATCTATAAGGAAAGGACAAAGGTGTGGCATGAAAAGAAGATAATTCCAAAGAATATCAACGTCAAAGATCAATTTTTGATTTTCAATGATCGCCTAAAACTTTTTCTTGCAAACCTTCACTCACGATGGTCTTGACTTTTTACAATCAAAGAAGTAAAACTATACATAGCAGTGGTCATGTGGGAAAAAATGGAACGTATTGCACTGTCAATGGTCAATATTTGAAACCGTATTTTGCTGACTGCGCACTAAGCCATATTCCTCCTCTCCACTTAAGAGAGAAAAGATAGCAGATAAGCTCAGAGGACTGATGCAGTTGCACGACAACCGATCGGTACTAGGTAATTTATTTATATCGATCGATATATAGCTATGTAAACATATGTATTTTTTTTCTTTTGAATTTTTAATTTATATTCTTAGGATTTTATTTGGTTATGTATTATGAGTACTCTTTTCTTTTAATTTATTACACCGCAACGATGTAATTTAAGTTTAGGAGAGGATATCTCTATGTTACTAACATTTTTTTTCTTTTCTTTTTGTGATGATTTTTTTGTTCTTTTCTTTTGAATCATTTTTCAGTTTTATTGTGTCAAATTGAGAGAACTATGAGCTTTTTTAGAAACATACTGTTTTCGGACTCTAACGGCTTACTCATGCTTTATTTGGTGTCAGAGCCAAATATTGGAAAGACCACGCGTAAAATCAATAAATAGGAGAGTCCCTATCACTTTGAAACTTGGATGATTGAATTTAACCTTATTAATGGAACATTGAAGTTGGACTTAATTTATCTCACTTATGGGCTTGGTAATCATGTCATGGATCATACATTCAGATTTTTCTTTCCATCATTTTACCACTCTTTTTAACTTTGAATGGCTAGCCTAATATTTAGTATAGTACCACATCTTTACCTAAACTATCTTTGGATACTACATGCATTATTGTGTTTACATTTTCATATGCATTCATGTGCAAAAACTATGAAGTATGCGGACCAACACAACTTTCTATTCCAAAGGATCTCTTGTAATATTCAATGTCTCTTTACATAGTTAATACACGTTTGAGATGTCTTTGGGGCATAAATATTAACTAGAACCGGTTCTAACTTCTCATTCTCAAAAAAAAAAGAAATAGAAAAAGAGAATATAAACGAGAAGGGAAAAAGGAAAAGAAGGAACAAGAGTCTAATGTGTAATCTTAGGCACCAATGCAAATCAGTAAGGACAATTTATAGAGTCTTATAGAGATTCCAAGGTTTGTGAGGTTGTGGGTCTTCGTCTCACTATGATTTTGCATAATTATTTGCATCCTTAGATTTTATAGGATAGCCAAAACACATGAGTCACCATTAAAGACCCTTATTACCAACACCTTTGACATGTTCGATATTCCTTTTGTGAGAGTGCTTGCACTTTTTACTGAATGTCAAAAGTTTAAGTTATTGATTCTAAAGTTTCTTTGCGATATTGGGATTTAGAGTATTGGTTATACCTACACTCATTGTCAAGTACATATAGTAATTATGCTCTGACATGGTTTTGATGTAGCCTGCGGAAAAGAAGCCCAAGGGAAGTTTGTTCTCAGGGATATGTGAGTTCTTGCTTTTCAAACCTTTTTTCTTTGGAATTGAATTTCTAATTGTTCTTGATTGAGGAAAAGCAAAGATTCAAGTCTGGGTTAATTGTGTTAACCCTTATTTCTCTTGGTTTTAGAGTCTTTTAACACCAAATTTTGAGTCTTTTAAGTAAGAACAAGATAGTTTTCGATGTTTTTGTGTCTTTTTAGGTATTTGCATTTGCTGGATTCAAAATGAGAGTTTTAGAGTGGAAGTAGATCATTACACCATAAAGTGAAAAAACATCTGAAGATGAAGAACCGATAGATAAACATGTACAACCTATCTATATCAAAGACAAGGAAAATCGATCGGTACATACGTGTGACCGATTGATATGCGACTTACGAAAGTTTCCTTTTTCCATTTCTAGGGTTATTTATTTGTTGTATAAATATTATTTCTCGGTCACAGAGCCGAAGAGAGCCAAAAACACTCAGAAAAATCATAGTTGAAGTGTTGCTTTTAGTTTTAGTTTGTCAAAACTTCTCATAATTTTTTTGTCATTCTTTTGTAATTCTGTTATGATTTATTCATCTATCTCTATCATGCATTCTCTGTTCATGTGTGAGTAGATCTTTCATTGAGTATTGAGTTTTCTAAAGGGATAATCATGTAGATCTATGCTAGGTTGTTAGGGTAATTGATCATGTATTTCTTCATGCTTTGTCTAATTTGGCCAATTAGGCTCTTCCCTTAATTGATCCTATCGTGACATCAAAAGTGTTGTTAAGTCGATGGATCTATCCTTGGTGGGCATAGTATCCTTAGCCAACTATAGTTGATATTATTGCACTATGTGAACATATCGAAGTAGGATCACATTGCATGCATGTATTTTTATTGACAAGGACAGTTTAGTTGTCAAGAGTTTTCATTGCATAGATAGTTATTACACGAGCGATCAAGGTCAGTACTAGTCCGTGGCTTTGTGATCTGACCCGTATTTCACCGATAGGTCAAAAATGACTAAGGGGTTATTGGGGCTCGGATGAAAACGTGTTTAACATTCATACTCTGCATATGTATTCTTCCGATTTTTGCTAAATAATTACAGAATACTTATGCTTTTTTGGCTTTCAAGAAAAAAATGTGATCGTGAGAAGGATTTGGCTTAGGCGCGAGACTCAAAGCCGAGAAGATGGGTGGTGATGTAACTGGGCATATAGGATCATATGACTTGTAATAGCTTATATGCAAACTCATAAGTTGTATCGAATGCCCTGTTTTATGATAAAATATATGGTTTATTTGTTTACTCTAATTCTATTATATTGAATCTAAGTATATCAAGCATGGAATCAACCTCGAATGAATTTAAATAAGGAATAGACCCTAAAGACTAGATAAGGGTCATAAAGAACCTTTTCGGGCTCAGTAGTCCGGGATGGGTTCTTTCAATCCCTCAGAGAATTACCGGCAGGCAAAAGTATAATCATGAGTAGTCAAGGATTACTCAGTGAGGATAATGTCTTGCAATACTTATTAGAGATTTCCTATCAAATTTAAATGATAAGCAATAAATTCACAAATCAAACAACGCATGCAAAAGCATTGAATAATTGTGCAAAGATTAATCAGGAAAAGCATTCAACAACAAGTATTTTTTGTTTGACTCAATGATAATATATGCTTGCAACAGCACATTCTTTTCTCAGATGACCTTCATCCTCCAAACACTTGGTTGCAAGTGATGAAAAAAATATTGGGAAAAACATAAGGATTCAATGTTAAAACCTGAGGATTACGTGACAGATACAGAGAATCAGGCGAACGTGAACGAATTGGTGACATTGTGGTAATTTGTAAGCCATTATAGAGAATTCAATGAATCTGGCTGGGCTGTTACAAAACCGGTTCCGAGCGGTTTTTTACCGAGAATTCTATATAAGAACGTAATAAAAAAAAAGAAAAACACAAAAATAGAAAAAAACTTGCAAATATTTTCGTAGATAATTTCCGAGAGAAACGCTAAGGAATTACGAGTCTAAAAGCGAGTATAAGAGAGGAATCAGTGCTGAGCAAGAGGATCAGCAGTTTGGAGGAAGAACACAACCAACGCGCAAATCAATCGGAGCGATCAAGGTCAGTACTAGTCCGTGGGTTTGTGCTCGGACCCGTATTTCACCGATAAGTCAAAAGTGACTAAGGGGTTATTGGGGCTAGGGTGAAAACATGTTTAACATTCATACTCTGCATATGCATTCTTTTGATTGTTACTAAATAATTATAGAATACTTATGATTTTTTGGCTTTCAAGAAAAGAACGTGGTCGTGAGAAGGATTTGGCTTAGGCGTGAGACTAAAAGCCGAGAAGATGGGTGGTGAAACTGCGTAGATAGGATCATATGAGTTGTAATAGCTAATACGCAAACTCATAAGTTGTATCGAATGCTCTGTTTTATAATTCAATATACAGTTTATTTGTTTACTCTAATTCTATTATATTGACTCTAAGTATATGAAGCACGGAATTAAACTCGAATGAATTTAAAGAAGGAATAGACCCTAAAAACTAGATTAAGTGTCATGAAGAACCTTCTCGGGCTCGGTAGTCCGGGATGGGTTCTTTCAATCCCTCAAAGAATTACCGGCAAGCAAAAGTATAATCATGAGTAATCAAGGATTACTCAGTGAGGACAATCTCTTGCAATACTTATTAGAGATTTTCCATCAAATTTAAATGATAAGCAATAAATTCACAAATCAAACAACGCATGCAGAAGCATTGAATATTTATGCAAAGATTAACCAAGAAAAGTATTGAACAACAAGTATTTTTTGTTTGACTCAATGATAATATATGCATGCAACAGCACATTCTTTCCTCAGATGACCTTCATCCTCCAAACACTTGGTTGCAAGTGATGAAAAAAATATTGGGAAAAACATAGGGATTCAATGCTAAAACCCGAGGACAGGCGACAGATACAGAGAATCAGGCGAACGTGAATGAATTGGTGACATTGTGGTAATTTGTAAGCCATTATAGAGAATTCAATGAATCTGGCTGGGCTGTTGCAAAACCGGTTCCAAGCTGTTTTTTACCGAGAATTCTATATAAGAACGTAATAAAAAAAAAGAAAAACACAAAAATAGAAAAAAAACTTGCGAATATTTTCGTAGATAATTTCCGAGAGAAACGCAAAGGAATTACGAGTCTGAAAGCGAGTATCAGAGAGGAATCAGTGCTGAGCAAGAGGAGCGGCGGTTTGGAGGAAGAATACAACCAACGCCCAAATAAATCTTAGCGATCAAGGTCAGTACTAGTCCGTGGCTTTGTGCTCGGACCCGTATTTCACCGATAATTCAAAATCACTAAGGGGTTATTGGGGCTAGGGATAAAATGTGTTTAACATTCATACTCTGCATATGCATTCTTCGGATTTTTACTAAATAATTACAAAATACTTATGGTTTTTTGGCTTTCAAGAAAGAACGTGATCGTGAGAAGGATTTCGCTTAGGCGTGAGACTCAAAGCCGGGAAGATGGGTGGTGATGAAACTGGGTAGATAGGATCATATGACTTGTAATAGCTTATATGCAAACTCATAAGTTGTATCGAATGCCCTGTTTTATTATAAAATATACGGTTGATTTGTTTACTCTAATTCTATTATATTGAATCTAAGTATATCAAGCATGGAATCAACCTCAAATGAATTTAAATAAGGAATAGACCCTAAAAACTAGATTAAGTGTCATGAAGACCCTTCTCGGGCTAGGTAGTCTGGGACTGGTTCTTTCAATACCTCAAACAGTTACCGGCATCCAAAAGTATAGTCATGAGTAATCAAGGATTACTCAGTGAGGACAAGGTTTTGCAATACTTATCAGTGATATCCCATCAAATTTAAATGATAAGCACTATGTTCACAAATCAAGCAAAGCATGCGGAAGCATTGAATAATTATACAAAGATTAACCACAAAAAGCATGCAACAACAAGTATTTTTTGTTTGACTCAATGATAATATATGCATGCAACCGCGCATTCTCTCCTCAGTTGAACTGCATCCCTCAAACACTTGGTTTCAAGAGATGAAAAAAATATCGGGAAAAACATAAGGATTCCATGATAAAACCCGAGGATCAGGCGACAGATACCGAGAATCAGGCAAACGGGCACGAATTGGTGACAGTTTGGTAATTGGTAATTTGTTACAGAGAATTCAATGAATCGGAGAGGAATCACCGCTGAGCAAGAGGATCAGCGGTTTAGAGGAGGAACACAATCAACGCCCAAATCAATCGGAGCGATTAAGGTCAGTACTAGTCCATGGCTTTATGATTTGACCTGTATTTCACCAATAGGTCAAAACTAACTACGGGGTTATAGGGGCTAGGGTGAAAACGTGTTTAACATTCATCCTCTGCGTATGCATTCTTTCGATTTTTACTAAATAATTACAGAATACTTATGATTTTTTGGCTTTCAAGAAAAGAATGTGATCGTGAGAAGGATTTGGCTTAGGCGCGAGACTCAAAGCCGGGAATATGGGTGGTGATGAAACTGGGTAGATAGGATCATATGACTTGTAATAGCTTATATACAAAATCATAAGTTGTATCGAATGCCCTGTTTTATGATAAAATATATGGTTTATTTGTTTACTCTAATTCTATTATATTGAATCTAAGTATGTCAAGCATGGAATCAACCTCAAATGAATTTAAATAAGGAATAAACCCTAAAGACTAGATTAAGGGTCATAAAGAACCTTTTCGGGCTCAGTAGTCCGGGATTGGTTCTTTCAATCCCTCAAAGAATTACCGGCAAGCAAAAGTATAATCATGAGTAATCAAGGATTACTCAGTGAGGACAATGTCTTGCAATACTTATTAGAGATTTTCCATCAAATTTAAATGATAAGCAATAAATTCACAAATCAAACAACGCATGCAGAAGCATTGAATATTTATGCAAAGATTAACCAAGAAAAGTATTGAACAACAAGTATTTTTTGTTTGACTCAATGATAATATATGCATGAAACAGCACATTCTTTCCTCAGATGACCTTCATCCTCCAGACACTTGGTTGCAAGTGATGAAAAAAATATTGGGAAAAACATAGGGATTCAATGCTAAAACCCAAGGACAGGCGACAGATACAGAGAATCAGGCGAACATGAATGAATTGGTGACATTGTGGTAATTTGTAAGCCATTATAGAGAATTCAATGAATCTGGCTGGGCTGTTACAAAACCGGTTCCAAGCGGTTTTTTACCGAGAATTCTATATAAGAACGTAATAAAAAAAAAGAAAAACACAAAAATAGAAAAAAAACTTCCAAATATTTTCGTAGATAATTTCCGAGAGAAACGCTAAGGAATTACGAGTCTAAAAGCGAGTATAAGAGAGGAATCAGTGCTGAGCAAGAGGATCAGCAGTTTGGAGGAAGAACACAACCAACGCGCAAATCAATCGGAGCGATCAAGGTCAGTACTAGTCCGTGGGTTTGTGCTCGGACCCGTATTTCACCGATAAGTCAAAAGTGACTAAGGGGTTATTGGGGCTAGGGTGAAAACATGTTTAACATTCATACTCTGCATATGCATTCTTTCGATTGTTACTAAATAATTATAGAATACTTATGATTTTTTGGCTTTCAAGAAAAGAACGTGGTCGTGAGAAGGATTTGGCTTAGGCGTGAGACTAAAAGCCGAGAAGATGGGTGGTGAAACTGCGTAGATAGGATCATATGAGTTGTAATAGCTAATACGCAAACTCATAAGTTGTATCGAATGCTCTGTTTTATAATTCAATATACAGTTTATTTGTTTACTCTAATTCTATTATATTGACTCTAAGTATATGAAGCACAGAATTAAACTCGAATGAATTTAAAGAAGGAATAGACCCTAAAAACTAGATTAAGTGTCATGAAGAACCTTCTCGGGCTCGGTAGTCCGGGATGGGTTCTTTCAATCCCTCAAAGAATTACCGGCAAGCAAAAGTATAATCATGAGTAATCAAGGATTAATCAGTGAGGACAATCTCTTGCAATACTTATTAGAGATTTTCCATCAAATTTAAATGATAAGCAATAAATTCACAAATCAAACAACGCATGCAGAAGCATTGAATATTTATGCAAAGATTAACCAAGAAAAGTATTGAACAACAAGTATTTTTTGTTTGACTCAATGATAATATATGCATGCAACAACACATTCTTTCCTCAGATGACCTTCATCCTCCAAACACTTGGTTGCAAGTGATGAAAAAAATATTGGGAAAAACATAGGGATTCAATGCTAAAACCCGAGGACAGGCGACAGATACAGAGAATCAGGCGAACGTGAATGAATTGGTGACATTGTGGTAATTTGTAAGCCATTATAGAGAATTCAATGAATCTGGCTGGGCTGTTGCAAAACCTGTTCCAAGCTGTTTTTTACCGAGAATTCTATATAAGAACGTAATAAAAAAAAAGAAAAACACAAAAATTGGAAAAAAACTTGCGAATATTTTCGTAGATAATTTCCGAGAGAAACGCTAAGGAATTACGAGTCTGAAAGCGAGTATCAGAGAGGAATCAGTGCTGAGCAAGAGGATCGGCGGTTTGGAGGAAGAACACAACCAACGCGCAAATCAATCGGAGCGATCAAGGTCAGTACTAGTCCGTGGGTTTGTGCTCGGACCCGTATTTCACCGATAAGTCAAAAGTGACTAAGGGGTTATTGGGGCTAGGGTGAAAACATGTTTAACATTCATACTCTACATATGCATTCTTTCGATTGTTACTAAATAATTATAGAATACTTATGATTTTTTGGCTTTCAAGAAAAGAACGTGACCGTGAGAAGGATTTGTCTTAGGCGCGAGACTAAAAGCCGAGAAGATGGGTGGTGAAACTGTGTAGATAGGATCATTTGAGTTGTAATAGCTAATACGCAAACTCATAAGTTGTATCGAATGCTCTGTTTTATAATTCAATATACAGTTTATTTGTTTACTCTAATTCTATTATATTGACTCTAAGTATATGAAGCACGGAATTAAACTCGAATGAATTTAAAGAAGGAATAGACACTAAAAACTAGATTAAGTGTCATGAAGAACCTTCTCGGGCTCGGTAGTCCGGGATGGGTTCTTTCAATCCCTCAAAGAATTACCGGCAAGCAAAAGTATAATCATGAGTAATCAAGGATTACTCAGTGAGGACAATGTCTTGCAATACTTATTAGAGATTTTCATCAAATTTAAATGAAAAGCAATAAATTCACAAATCAAACAATGCATGCAGAAGCATTGAATATTTATGCAAAGATTAACCAAGAAAAGTATTGAACAACAAGTATTTTTTGTTTGACTCAATGATAATATATGCATGCAACAACACATTCTTTCCTCAGATGACCTTCATCCTCAAAACACTTGGTTGCAAGTGATGAAAAAAATATTGGGAAAAACATAGGGATTCAATGCTAAAACCCGAGGACAGGCGACAGATACAGAGAATCAGGCGAACGTGAATGAATTGGTGATATTGTGGTAATTTGTAAGCCATTATAGAGAGTTCAATGAATCTGGCTGGGCTGTTACAAAACCGATTCGAAGCGGTTTTTTACCGAGAATTCTATATAAGAACGTAATAAAAAAAAAGAAAAACACAAAAATAGAAAAAAAACTTGCGAATATTTTCGTAGATAATTTCCGAGAGAAATGTAAGGAATTACGAGTCTAAAAGCGAGTATCAGAGAGGAATCAGTGCTGAGCAAGATGATCGGCGGTTTGGAGGAAGAACACAACCAACGCGCATATCAATCGGAGCGATCAAGGTCAGTACTAGTCTGTGGGTTTGTGCTCAGACCCGTATTTCACCGATAAGTCAAAAGTGACTAAGGGGTTATTGGGGCTAGGGTGAAAACATGTTTAACATTCATACTCTGCATATGCATTCTTTCGATTGTTACTAAATAATTATAGAATACTTATAATTTTTTGGCTTTCAAGAAAAGAATGTGATCGTGAGAAGGATTTGGCTTAGGCGCGAGACTCAAAGCCGGGAATATGGGTGGTGATGAAACTGGGTAGATAGGATCATATGACTTGTAATAGCTTATATACAAAATCATAAGTTGTATCGAATGCCCTGTTTTATGATAAAATATATGGTTTATTTGTTTACTCTAATTCTATTATATTGAATCTAAGTAAGTCAAGCATGGAATCAACCTCAAATGAATTTAAATAAGGAATAAACCCTAAAGACTAGATTAAGGGTCATAAAGAACCTTTTCGGGCTCAGTAGTCCGGGATTGGTTCTTTCAATCCCTCAAAGAATTACCGGCAAGCAAAAGTATAATCATGAGTAATCAAGGATTACTCAGTGAGGACAATGTCTTGCAATACTTATTAGAGATTTTCCATCAAATTTAAATGATAAGCAATAAATTAACAAATCAAACAACGCATGCAGAAGCATTGAATATTTATGCAAAGATTAACCAAGAAAAGTATTGAACAACAAGTATTTTTTGTTTGACTCAATGATAATATATGCATGCAACAGCACATTCTTTCCTCAGATGACCTTCATCCTCCAAACACTTGGTTGCAAGTGTTGAAAAAAATATTGGGAAAAACATAGGGATTCTATGCTAAAACCCGAGGACAGGCGACAGATACAGAGAATCAGGCGAACGTGAATGAATTGGTGACATTGTGGTAATTTGTAAGCCATTATAGAGAATTCAATGAATCTGGCTGGGCTGTTACAAAACCGATTCCAAGCGGTTTTTTACCGAGAATTCTATATAAGAACGTAATAAAAAAAAAGAAAAACACAAAAATAGAAAAAAAACTTGCGAATATTTTCGTAGATAATTTCCGAGAGAAACGCTAAGGAATTCGAGTCTAAAAGCGAGTATTAGAGAGGAATAAGTGCTGAGCAAGAGGATCGGCGGTTTGGAGGAAGAACACAACCAACGCGCAAATCAATCAGAGCGATCAAGGTCAGTACTAGTCTGTGGGTTTGTGCTCTGACCCGTATTTCACCGATAAGTCAAAAGTGACTAAGGGGTTATTGGGGCTAGGGTGAAAACATGTTTAACATTCATACTCTGCATATGCATTCTTTCGATTGTTACTAAATAATTATAGAATACTTATGATTTTTTGGCTTTCAAGAAAAGAACGTGGTCGTGAGAAGGATTTGGCTTAGGCGCGAGACTAAAAGCCGAGAAGATGGGTGGTGAAACTGCGTAGATAGGATCATATGAGTTGTAATAGATAATACACAAACTCATAAGTTGTATCGAATGCTCTGTTTTATAATTCAATATACAGTTTATTTGTTTACTCTAATTCTATTATATTGACTCTAAGTATATGAAGCACGGAATTAAACTCGAATGAATTTAAAGAAGGAATAGACCCTAAAAACTAGATTAAGTGTCATGAAGAACCTTCTCGGGCTCGGTAGTCCGGGATGGGTTCTTTCAATCCCTCAAAGAATTACCGGCAAGCAAAAGTATAATCATGAGTAATCAAGGATTACTCAGTGAGGACAATCTCTTGCAATACTTATTAGAGATTTTCCATCAAATTTAAATGATAAGCAATAAATTCACAAATCAAACAACGCATGCAGAAGCATTGAATATTTATGCAAAGATTAACCAAGAAAAGTATTGAACAACAAGTATTTTTTGTTTGACTCAATGATAATATATGCATGCAACAGCACATTCTTTCCTCAGATGACCTTCATCCTCCAAACACTTGGTTGCAAGTGATGAAAAAAATATTGGGAAAAACATAGGGATTCAATGCTAAAACCCGAGGACAGGCGACAGATACAGAGAATCAGGCGAACGTGAATGAATTGGTGACATTGTGGTAATTTGTAAGCCATTATAGAGAATTCAATGAATCTGGCTGGGCTGTTGCAAAACCGGTTCCAAGCTGTTTTTTACCGAGAATTCTATATAAGAACGTAATAAAAACAAAGTAAAACACAAAAAATAGAAGATAACTTGGGAATTTTTTTGTAGATAATTTCCGAGAGAAATGCTAAGGAATTACGAGTCTAAAAGCGAGTATCAGAGAGGAATCAGTGCTGAGCAAGAGGATCGGCGGTTTGGAGGAAGAACACAACCAACGCCCAAATCAATCTTAGCGATCAAGGTCAGTACTAGTCTGTGGGTTTGTGCTCGGACCCGTATTTCACCGATAAGTCAAAAGTGACTAAGGGGTTATTGGGGCTAGGGTGAATACATGTTTAACATTCATACTCTGCATATGCATTCTTTCGATTGTTACTAAATAATTATAGAATACTTATGATTTTTTGGCTTTCAAGAAAAGAACGTGATCGTGAGAAGAATTTGGCTTAGGCGCGAGACTAAAAGCCGAGAATATGGGTGGTGAAACTGCGTAGATAGGATCATATGAGTTGTAATAGCTAATACGCAAACTCATAAGTTGTATCGAACGCTCTGTTTTATAATTCAATATACAGTTTATTTGTTTACTCTAATTCTATTATTTTGACTCTAAGTATATGAAGCACGGAATTAAACTCGAATGAATTTAAAGAAGGAATAGACCCTAAAAACTAGATTAAGTGTCATGATGGGTTCGGGATGGGTTCTTTCAATACCTCAAACAGTTACCGGCATCGAAAAGTATAGTCATGAGTAATCAAGGATTACTCGGTGAGGACAAGATTTCGCAATACTTATTAGTGATATCCCATCAAATTTAAATGATAAGCAATATGTTCACAAATAAAGCAAAGCATGCGGAAGCATTGAATAATTATACAAAGATTAACCACGAAAAGCATGCAACAACAAGTATTTTTTGTTTGACTCAATGATAATATATGCATGCAACCACTCAGTCTCTCCTTTGATGACCTTCATCCTCCAAACCCTTGGTTGCAAGAGTTGAAAAAAATATCGGGAAAAATATAAGGATTCCATGCGGAAAGCCAAGGATCAGGGGACAGATACAGAGAATCAGGCGAACGTGCACGAATTGGTGAGAGTGTGGTAATTTGTAAGCCATTATAGAGAATTCAATGAATCTGGTTTAGTTGTTACAAAAATAATTCCAAGCGTTTTCTTGCCGGGAATTATATATAAGAACGTCGTAAAAACAAAGAAAAACACAAAAATAGAAGAAAACTCGGGAATATTTTTGTAGATAATTTCCGAGAGAAACGCTAAAGAATTACGAGTCTAAAAGTGAGTATCAGAGAGGGATCAGTGCTGAGAAAGAGGATCGGCGGTTTGGAGGAAGAACACAACCAACGCACAAATCAATCTGAGCGATCAAGGTCAGTAGTAGTTCGTGGCTTTGTACTCGAACCCGTATTGGGGCTAGGGTGAAAAGGTGTTTAACATTCATACTCTGCATATGCATTCTTCCGATTTTTACTAAATAATTATAGAATACTTATGCGTTTTTGGCTTTCAAGAAAAGACCGTGATCGTGAGAAGGATTTGGCTTAGGCGCGAGACTCAAAGCCGAGAAGATGGGTGGTGATGAAACAACGTAGATAGGATCATATGACTTGTAATAGTTGTATCGAATGCTCCGTTTTGTGATAAAATATACGATTTATTTGTTTACTCTAATTATAGTATATTGATTCTAAGTATATTAAGCATGGAATCAACCTCGTATGAGTTTAAATAAGGAATAGACCCTAAAAACTAGATTAAGTGTCATAACGAACCTTCTTGGGCTCGGTAGTCCGGGATGGGTTCTTTCAATCCCTCAAACAGTTACCGTCAACCAAAAGTATAGTCATGAGTAATCAAGGATTACTCAGTGAGGACAAGGTCTTGCAATACTTATTGGAGATTTCCCATCAAATTTAAATGATAAGCAATAAGTTCACAAATCAAGCAAAGCATGCGGAAGCATTGAATAATTATGGATAGATTAACCATGAAAAGCATGCAACAACAACTATTTTTTGTTTGAATCAATGATAATATATGCATGCAACCATGCATTCTCTCCTCAGATGACCTTCATCCTCCAAACACTTGGTTGCAAGATATGAAACAAATATTGGGGAAAACATAAGGATTCCATGCTAAAACCCGAGGATCAGGCGACAGATATAAGAACATCCTAAAAACAAAGAAAAACACAGAAAATAGAAGAAAACTTGCGAATATTTTCGTAGATAATTTCCGAGAGAAACGTCTATGGAATTGCGGGTCCAAATGTGAGTATCAGAGAGGAATCAGTGCTGAGCAAGAGGATCAGCGGTTTGGAGGAAGAACACAACCAACGCCCAAATCAATCGGAGCGATCAAAGTCAGTACTAGTCCGTGGCTTTGTGCTCGGACCCGTATTTCACCGATAATTCAAAAATGACTAAGGGGTTATTGGGACTAGGAAAAAACATGTTAATAATTCATACACTGCATATGCATTCTTCGGATTTTTACTAAACAATTACAAAATACTTATAATTTTTTGGCTTTCAAGAAAAGAACTTGATCGTGAGAAGGATTTCGCTTAGGCGCGAGACCCAAAGCCGGGAAGATGGGTGGTGATGGAAATGGGTAGATAGGATCATATGATTTGTAATAATTTATATGCAAACTCATATGTTATTTCGAATTCTCTGTTTTATGATAAAATATATAGTTTATTTGTTTACTCTAATTCTATTATATTGATTCTAAGTATATGAAGCATGGAATCAACCTCGTATGAATTTAAATAAGGAATAGACCCTAAAAACTAGATTAAGTGTGATGATTAACCTTCTCGGTATCGGTAGTCTAGGATTGGTTCTTTCAATCCCTCAAACAGTTACCGGCAACCAAAAGTATAGTCATGAGTAATCAATGATTACTCAGTCTGGACAAGGTCTTACAATACTTATTAGAGATTTCCCATCAAATTTAAATGATAAGCAATAAGTTCAAAAATCAAGGAAAGCATGCGAAAGCATTGAATAATTATGCAAAGATTAACCACAAAAATTATGCAACAACAAGTATTTTTTGTTTGACTCAATGATAATATATGCATGCAACCACACATTCTCTCCTCAGATGACCTTCATCCTCCAAACACTTGGTTGCAAGAGATGAAAAAATATTGGGAAAAACATAAGGATTCCATGCTAAAACCCGAGGATCGGGCGACAGATACCGAGAATAAGGCGAACGGGCACGAATTGGTGACAGTGTGGTAATTGGCTCGGCCGTTACAAAAACGGTTCCAAGCGGTTTATTGCCGATAATTCTATATAAGAACGTTCTAAAACCAAAGAAAAACACAGAAAATAGAAGAAAACTTGGCAAGATTTTCGTAGATAATTTCCAAAAGAAAAACTTAAGGAATTGTGAGTCAAAAAGCGAATATTAGACATGAATCAGTGCTGAGCAAGAGGATCGGCGGTTTGGAGGAAGAACACAACCAACGCCCGAATAAATTGGGGCGATCAAGGTCAGTACTAGTCTGTGGCTTTGTGCTCGGACCCGTATTTCACCGATAGGTCAAAAATAACTAAGGGGTTATTGGGGATAGGGATAAAACGTGTTTAACATTCATATTCTGCATATGCATTCTTCGGATTTTTACTAAATAATTACAAAATACTTATGGTTTTTTGGCTTTCAAGAAAAGAACGTGATCGAGAGAAGGATTTCGCTTAGGCGCGAGAATCAAAGCTAGGAAGATGGGTGGTGATGAAACTGTGTAGAGAGAATCATATGACTTGTAATAGCTTATATGCAAACTCATAAGTTGTATCGAATGCTCTGTTTTAAGATAAAATATACAGTTTATTTGTTTACTCTAATTCTATTATATTGACTCTAAGTATATGAAGCATGGAATCAACCTCAAATGAGTTTAAATAAAGAATAGACCCTAAAACCTAGATTAAGTGTCATAAAGAAACTTCTCGGGCTCGGTAGTCTGGCATGGGTTCTTTCAATTCCTCAAACAGTTACCGGCAACCAAAAGTATAGTCATGAGTAATCAAGGATTACTCAGTCTGGACAAGGTCTGACAATACTTATTAGAGATTTCCCATCAAATTTAAATGATAAGCAATAAGTTCACAAATCAAGCAAAGCATGCAGAAGCATTGAATAATTATGCAAAGATTAACCATGAAAAGCATACAACAACAAGTATTTTTTGTTTGACTCAACGATAATATATGCATGCAACCATGCATTCTCTCCTCATATTACCTTCATCATCCAAACACTTGGTTGCAAGAGATGAAAAAAAGATTGGGAAAAACATAAGTCTACCATGCTAAAACCCGAGGATCAGGCGACAGATACCGGGAATCAGGCGAACAGGCACGAATTGGTGATAGTGTGTTAATTGGTAAGCCGTTATAGAGAATTCAATGAATCTGGCTTGGCTGTTTCAAAAATGGTTCCAAGATGTTTTTTGCCGAGAATTCTATGTAATAACGTGCTAAAAAAACAAAGAAAAACATAGAAAATAGAAGAAAATTTGCGAATATTTTCGTAGATAATTTACGAGAGAAACGCTAAGGAATTGAGAGTCCTAAAGCGAGTATCAGAGAGGAATAAGTGCTGAGAAAGAGGATCGAGGGTTTAGAGGAAGAAAACAACCAACGCCCAAATCAATCAGAGCGATCAAGGTTAGTACTAGTCTGTGGCTTTGTGCTTGGACTCATATTCACCGATAAGTCAAAAATGACTAAGGAGTTATTGGGGCAAGGGATAAAACGTGTTTAACATTCATACTCTGCATATGCATTCTTCCGATTTTTACTAAATAATTACAGAATTCTTATGCTTTTATGGCTTTCAAGAAAAGAACGTTATGGTGAGAAGGATTTGGCTTAGGCGCGAGACTCAAAGCCGGGAAGATGTGAGGTGATGAAACTGGGTAGATAGGATCATATGACTTGTAATATTCTATATGCAAACTCATAAGTTGTATAGACTACTCAGTTTTATGATAAAATATACGGTTTATTTGTTTACTCTAATTCTATTATATTGACTCTAAGTATATGAAGCATGGAATCAACCTCGAATGAGTTTAAATAATGAATAGACCCTAAAAACTAGATTAAGTGTCATAAAGAAACTTCTCGGGCTCGGTAGTCCAGCATGGGTTCTTTCAATTCCTCAAACAGTTACCGGCAACCAAAAGTATAGTCATGAGTAATCAAGGATTACTCAGTCTGGACAAGGTCTGACAATACTTATTAGAGATTTCCCATCAAATTTAAATGATAAGCAATAAGTTCACAAATCAAGCAAAGCATAAAAAACCATTGAATAATTATGCAAAGATTAACCATGAAAAGAATGCAACAACAAGTATTTTTTGTTTGAATCAATGATAATATATGCATGCAACCACGCATTCTCTCCTCAGATGACCTTCATCTTCCAAACACTTGGTTGAAAGAGATGAAAAAATATGGGGAAAACATAAGGATTCCATGCTAAAACCCGAGGATCAGGCGACGGATACCGAGAATCAGGCGAATGGGCACGAATTGGTGACAGTGTGGTAATTGGTAAGTCGTTACAGTCAATAAATCTGGCTCGGCTGTTACAAAAATGGTTCCAAGATGTTTTTTGCCAAGAATTCTATGTAAGAACGTGCTAATAACAAAGAAAAACACAGAAAATAGAAGAAAATTTGCGAATATTTTCGTAGATAATTTACGAGAGAAACACTAAGGAATTGCGAGTCCTAAAGCGAGTATCAGAGTGGAATAAGTGCTGAGAAAGAGGATCGAGGGTTTGGAGGAAGCAAAATAACCAACGCCCAAATCAATCAGAGCGATCAAAGCCGGGAAGATGTGTGATGATGAAACTGGGTAGATAGGATCATATGACTTGTAATAGCTTATATGCAAACTCATCAGTTGTATCGAATGCTCTATTTTATGATAAAATATACGGTTTATTTGTTTACTCTAATTCTATTATATTTACTCTTAAGTATTTGAAGCATGGAATCAACTTCATATGAATTGAAAAAAGGAATAGACCCTAAAAACTAGATTAAGTGTCATGAAGAACCTTCTCGGGCTAGGTAGTCCGAGATGGGTTCTTTCAATCCCTTAAACAGTTACCGGCAACCAAAAGTACACTCGTGAGTAATGAAGGATTACTCAGTGAGGACAAGGTCTTGCAATACTTATTAGAGATTTCCCATCAAATTTAAATGATAAGCAATAAGTTCACAAATCAAGGAAAGCATGCGGAAGCTTTGAATAATTATGCAAAGATTAACCATGAAAAGAATGCAACAACAAGTATTTTTTGTTTGAATCAATGATAATTTATGCATGCAACCATGCATTCTCTCCTCAGATGACCTTCATCCTCCAAACACTTGGTTGAAAGGGATGAAAAAATATGGGGAAAACAAAAGGATTCCATGCGAAAACCCGAGGAGCAGGCGACAGATACCGAGAATCAGGCGAATGGGCCGAGAATTCTATGTCAGAACGTCCTAAAAACAAAGAAAAACACAGAAAATAGAAGAAAACTTGCGAATATTTTTGTAGATAATTTCCGAGAGAAACGCCTAAGGAATTGCGTGTCCAAAAGCGAATATCAGACAAAAATCAGTGCTGAGCAAAAGGATCGGCGGTTTAGAGGAAGAACACAACCAACGTCAAAATCAATCAGAACGATCTAGGTCAGTACGATTCCGTGGCTTTGTGCTTGGACCCGTATTCATCGATAATTCAAAAATGACTAAGGGGTTATTGGGGCTAGGGATAAAAATTGTTTAACATTCATACTCGGCATATCCATTCTTCCTATTTTTACTAAATAATTACAGAATTCTCATGCTTTTATAGATTTCCAGAAAAGAACGTGATCGTGAGAAGGATTTGGCTTAGGCGCGAGACTCAAAGCCGGGAAGATGTGTGGTGATGAAACTGGGTAGATAGGATCATATAACTTGTAATACCTTATATGCAAACTCATAAGTTGTATCGAATGCTCTGTTTTATGATAAAATATACGGTTTATTTGTTTACTTCAATTCTATTATATTTACTCTTAAGTATTTGAAGCATGGAATCAACCTCAGATGAATTGAAAAAAGGAATAGACCCTAAAAACTAGATTAAGTGTCATGAAGAACCTTCTCGGGCTAGGTAGTCCAGGATGGATTTTTTCAATCCCTCAAACAGTTAGCAGCAACCAAAAGTACACTCGTGAGTAATAAAGGATTACTCAGTGAGGACAAGGTCTTGCAATACTTATTAGAGATTTCCCATCAAATTTAAATGATATGTAATAAGTTCACAAATCAAGCAAAGCATGCGAAAGCATTGAATAATTATGCAAAGATTAACCATGAAAAGCATGCAACAACAAGTATTTTTGTTGGACTCAATGATAATATATGCATGCAACCACGCATTCTCTCCTTAGATGACCTTCATCCTCCGAACACTTGGTTGCAAGAGAGGAAAAAAATATTGGGAAAACAAAAGGATTCCATGCGAAAACCCGAGGAGCAGGCACGAATTGGTGACAATGTGGTAATTTGTAAGCCGTTATAGAGAATTCATAGAATTTGGCTTCGCTGTTACAAAAACGGTTCCAAACGGTTTTTTGCCGAGAATTTTATAAAAGAACGTCCTAAAAACAAAGAAAAACACAGAAAATAGAAGAAAACTTGAGAATATTTTTGTAGATAATTTCCGAGAGAAACGCCTAAGGAATTGCGTGTCCAAAAGCGAATATCAGATAGGAATCAGTGCTGAGCAAGAGGATCAGCGGTTTAGAGGAAGAACACAACCAACGCCAAAATCAATCGGAACGATCAAGGTCACTACGAGTCCGTGGCTTTTTTCTAGGACCCGTATTCACCGAGAAGTCAAAAATGACTAAGGGGTTATTGGGGCTAGGGATAAAACGTGTTTAACATTCATACTCTGCATATGCATTCTTCCTATTTTTACTAAATAATTACAGAATTCTCTTGTTTTTATAGCTTTCAAGAAAAGAATGTGATGCAGAGAAGGATTTGGCTTAGGCGCGAGACTCAAAGCCGGGAAGATGTGTGATGATGAAACTGGGTAGATAGGATCATATGACTTGTAATAGCTTATATGCAAACTCATAAGTTGTATCGAATGCTCTGTTTTATTATAAAATATACGGTTTATTTGTTTACTCTAGTTCTATTAAATTTACTCTTAAGTATTTGAAGCATGGAATCAACCTCAGATGAATTTAAAAAAGGAATAGACCCTAGAAACTAGATTAAGTGTCATGAAGAACCTTCTCGGGCTATGTAGTCCGAGATGGATTTTTTCAATCCCTCAAACAGTTAGCGGCAACCAAAAGTATAGTCATGAGTAATCAAGGATTACTCAGTCTGGACAAGGTCTTGCAATACTTATTAGAGATTTCCCATCAAATTTAAATGATAAGCAATAAGTTCACAAATCAAGCAAAGCATGCGGAAGCTTTGAATAATTATGCAAAGATTAACCATGAAAAGCATGCAACAACAAGTATTTTTTGTTTGACTCAATGATAATATATGCATGCAACCACGCATTCTCTCCTCAGATGACCTTCATCCTCCAAACACTTGGTTGAAAGGGATGAAAAATATGGGGAAAACATAAGGATTCCATGCTAAAACCCGAGGTTCAGGCGACAAATACCGAGAATTAGGCGAATGGGCACGAATTGGTGACAGTGTGGTAATTGGTAAGTCGTTACGGAGAATTCAATGAATCTGGCTCGGCTGTTACAAAAATGGTTCCAAGATGTTTTTTGCCGAGAATTCTATGTAAGAACGTGCTAAAAACAAAGAAAAACACAGAAAATAGAACAAAATTTGCGAATATTTTCGTAGATAATTTACGAGAGAAACACTAAGGAATTGCGAGTCCTAAAGCGAGTATTAGAGAGGAATAAGTGCTGAGAAAGAGGATCGAGGGTTTGGAGGAAGAAAACAACCAACGCCCAAATCAATCAGAGCGATCAAGGTCAGCACTAGTCCGTGGCTTTGTGCTCGGACCCGTATTCACCGATAAGTCAAAAATGATTTAGGGGTTATTGGGGTTAGGGATAAAACATGTTTAACATCATACTTTGCATATGCATTCTTCCGATTTTTACTAAATAATTACAGAATTCTTATGCTTTTATGGCTTTCAAGAAAAGAACGTTATGGTGAGAAGTATTTGGCTTAGGCGCTAGACTCAAATCGGGAAGATGGGTGGTGATGAAACTGGGAAGATAGGATCATATAACTTGTAATAGCTTATATGAAAACTCATAAGTTGTATCGAATTCTCTGTTTTATGATAAAATATACGGTTTATTTGTTTACTCTAATTCTATTATATTTACTCTTAAGTATTTGAAGCATGGAATCAACCTCAGATGAATTGAAAAAAAGAATAGACCCTAAAAACTAGATTAAGTGTCATGAAGAACCTTCTCGGGCTAGGTAGTCCATGATGGATTTTTTCAATCCCTCAAACAGTTAGCGGCAACCGAAAGTACACTCGTGAGTAATGAAGGATTACTCAGTGAGGACAAGGTCTTGCAATACTTATTAGAGATTTCCCATCAAATTTAAATGATATGTAATAAGTTCACAAATCAAGCAAAGCATTGAATAAGTTCACAAATCAAACAAGTATTTTTGTTGGACTCAATGATAATATATGAATGCAACCACGCATTCTCTCCTTAGATGACCTTCATCCTCCAAACACTTGGTTGCAAGAGAGGAAAAAAATATTGGGAAAACAATAGGATTCCATGCTAAAACCCGAGGAGCAGGCACGAATTGGTGACAATGTGGTAATTTGTAAGCCGTTATAGAGAATTCATAGAATTTGGCTTGGCAGTTACAAAAACGGTTCCAAGTGGTTTTTTGCCGAGAATTTTATATAAGAACGTCCTAATAACAAAGAAAAACACAGAAAATAGAAGAAAACTTGAGAGAAACGCCTAAGGAATTGCGTGTCCAGAAGCGAATATCAGATAGGAATGAGTGCTGAGCAAGAGGATCAGCGGTTTAAAGGAAGAACACAACCAACGCCAAATCAATCGGAACAATCAAGGTCAGTACGAGTCTGTGGCTTTGTTCTAGGACCCGTATTCACTGAGAAGTCTAAAATGACTAACGGGTTATTGCGGCTAGGGATAAAACGTGTTTAACATTCATACTCTGCATATGTATTCTTCCTATTTTTACTAAATAATTACAGAATTCTCATGTTTTTATAGCTTTCAAGAAAAGAACGTGATGCTGAGAAGGATTTGGCTTAGGCGCGAGACTCAAAGCCGGGAAGATGTGTGATGATGAAACTGGGTAGATAAGATCATATGACTTGTAATACCTTATATGCAAACTCATAAGTTGTATCGAATGCTCTGTTTTATGATAAAATATACGGTTTATTTGTTTACTTCAATTCTATTATATTTACTCTTAAGTATTTGAAGCATGGAATCAATCTCAGCTGAATTGATAAAAGGAATAGACCCTAAAAACTAGATTAAGTGTCATGAAGAACCTTCTCGGGCTAGGTAGTCCGGGTTGGATTTTTTCAATCCCTCAAACAGTTAGCGGCAACCAAAAGTACACTCGTGAGTAATGAAGGATTACTCAGTGAGGACAAGGTCTTGCAATACTTATTAGAGATTTCCCATCAAATTTAAATGATATGTAATAAGTTCACAAATCAAGCAAAGCATGCGGAAGCATTGAATAAGTTCACAAATCAAACAAGTATTTTTGTTGGACTCAATGATAATATATGAATGCAACCACGCATTCTCTCATTAGATGACCTTCATCCTCCAAACACTTGGTTGCAAGAGAGGAAAAAAATATTGGGAAAACAATAGGATTCCATGCTAAAACCCGAGGAGCAGGCACGAATTGGTGACAATGTGGTAATTTGTAAGCTGTTATAGAGAATTCATAGAATTTGGCTTGGTAGTTACAAAAACAGTTCCAAGCGGTTTTTTGCCGAGAATTTTATATAAGAACGTCTTTAAAACAAAGAAAAACACAGATACTAGAAGAAAACTTGAGAATATTTTTGTAGATAATTTCCGAGAGAAACGCCTAAGGAATTGCGTGTCCAGAAGCGAATATCAGATAGGAATCAGTGCTGAGCAAGAGGATCAGCGGTTTAGAGGAAGAACACAACCAACGCCAAAATCAATCGGAATGATCAAGGTCAGTACGAGTCCGTGGCTTTGTTCTAGGACCCGTATTCACCGAGAAGTCAAAAATGACTAAGGAGCTATTGGGGCTAGGGATAAAACATGTTTAGCATTCATACACTGCATATGCATTCTTCCTATTTTTACTAAATAATTACAGAATTCTCATGTTTTTATAGCTTTCAAGAAAAGAACGTGATGGTGAGAAGGATTTGGCTTAGGCACGAGACTCAAAGCCGGGAAGATGTGTGATGATGAAACTGGGTAGATAGGATCATATGACTTGTAATAGCTTATATGCAAACTCATAAGTTGTATCGAATGCTCTGTTTTATGATAAAATATACAGTTTATTTGTTTACTCTGATTCTATTATATTTACTCTTAAGTATTTGAAGCATGGAATCAACCTCAGATGAATTGAAAAAAGGAATAGACCCTAAAAACTAGATTAAGTGTCATGAAGAACCTTCTCGAGCTAGGTAGTCCGGGTTGGATTTTTTCAATCCCTCAAACAATTAGCGGCAACCAAAAGTACACTCGTGAGTAATGAAGGATTACTCAGTGAGGACAAGGTCTTGCAATACTTATTAGAGATTTCCCATCAAATTTAAATGATAAGCAATAAGTTCACAAATCAAGCAAAGCATGCGGAAGCATTGAATAATTATGCAAAGATTAACCATGAAAAGCATGCAACAACAAGTATTTTTTGTTTTGACTCAATGATAATATATGCATGCAACCACGCTTTCTCTCCTCAGATGACCTTTATCCTCCAAACACTTGGTTGCAAGAGATGAAAAAATATGGGGAAAAACATAAGGATTCAATGCTAAAACCCGAGGAGCAGGCGAAAGATACCGAGAGTCAGGCGAACGGGCACCAATGGGTGACAGTGTGGTAATTATTAAGCCGGTACAGAAAATTCAATGAATCTGGCTTGGCTGTTACAAAAACAGTTCCAAGTGATTTTTTGCCGAGAATTTTATATAAGAACGTCCTAAAAACAAAGAAAAACATAGAAAATAGAAGAAAACTTGCGAATATTTTCGTAGATAATTTCCGAGAGAAATGCTAAAGGAATTGCATGTCCAAAAGCGTATATCAGACAGGAATAAGTGCTGAGCAAGAGGATCGGCGGTTTAGAGGAAGAACACAACCAACTCCAAAATCAATCGGAACGATCAAGGTCAGTACGAGTTTGTGGCTTTGTGCTCGGACCCGTATTCACCGATAAGTCAAAAATGACTAAGAGGTTATTGGGGCTAGGGATAAAACGTGTTTAACATTCATACTTTGCATATGCATTCTTCCTAATTTTACTAAATAATTACAGAATTCTCATGCTTTTATAGCTTACAAGAAAAGAACGTGATGGTGAGAAGGATTTAGCTTAGGTGCGAGACACAAAGCCGGGAAGATGTGTGATGATGAAACTGGGTAGATAGGATCATATGACTTGTAATAGCTTATATGCAAACTCATAAGTTGTATCGAATGCTCTGTTTTATGATAAAATATACGATTTATTTGTTTACTCTAATTCTATTATATTACTCTTAAGTATTTGAAGCATGGAATCAACCTCAGATGAACTGAAAAAAAGAATAGACCCTAAGAACTATATTAAGTGTCATGAAGAACCTTCTAGGGCTAGGTTGTCTGGCATGGGTTCTTTCAATCCCTTAAACAGTTACCGGCAACCAAAAGTATAGTCATGAGTAATGAAGGATTACTCAGTGAGGACAAGGTCTTGAAATACTTATTAGAGATTTTCCAACAAATTTAAATGATAAGCAATATGTTCACAAATCATGCAAAGCATGCGGAAGCATTGAATAATTATGCAAAGATTAACCATGAAAAGAATGCAACAACAAGTATTTTTTGTTTGACTGAATGATAATATATGCATGCAACCACGCATTCTCTCCTCAGATGACCTTCATCCTCCAAAATCTTGGTTGAAAGAGATGAAAAAAATATGGGGAAAAACATAAGGATTCCATGCTAAAACCCGAGGAGCAGGCGACTGATACCGAGAATCAGGCGAACGGGCACGAATTGGTGACAGCGTGGTAATTGGTAAGACGGTACATAGAATTCAATGAATCATGCTTGGCTGTTACAAAAACGGTTCCAACCGGTTTTTTACCGTGAATTCTATATAACAACGTCCTAAAAAACAAAGAAAAACACAGAAAATAGAAGAAAACTTGCGAATATTTTTGTAGATAATTTTCGAGAGAAAAGCCTAAGGAATTGCATGTCCACTAGCGAATATCAGACAAGAATCAGTGCTGAGCAAGAGGATCGACAGTTTAGAGGAAGAACACAACCAACTCCAAAATCAATCGGAACGATGAAGTTCAGTACGAGTACATGGCTTTGTGCTCGGACGCGTATTCACCGATAAGCCAAAAATGACTAAGGGATTATTGGGACTAGGGATAAAAGGTGTTTAACATTCATACTCTGCATATGTATTCTTCCTAGTTTTACTAAATAATTACAGAATTCTCATGCTTTTATAGCTTTCAAGAAAAGAACGTGATGGTGAAAAGGATTTAGCTTAGCCGCGAGACTCAAAACCGGGAACATCTGTGGTGATGAAACTGGGTAGATAGGATCATATGACTTGTAATACCTTATATGCAAACTCATAAGTTGTTTCGAATGCTCTGTTTTATGATAAAATATACGGTTTATTTGTTTACTCAAATTCTATTATATTGACTCTAAGTATATGAAGCATGGAATCAACCTCGAATGAGTTTAAATAAGGAATATACCCTAAAAATTAGATTAAGTGTCATAAAGAACCTTCTCGGGTAGGTTGTCCGGCATGGGTTCTTTCAATCCCTCAAACAGTTACCGACAACCAAAAGTATAGTCATGAGTAATCAAGGATTACTCAGTCTGGACAAGGTCTTACAATACTTATTAGAGATTTCCCATCAAATTTAAATGATAAGCAATAAGTTCACAAATCAAGCAAAGCATGCAGAAGAATTGAATAATGGTGCAAAGATTAACCATGAAAAGCATGCAACAAGAAGAATTTTTTGTTTGACTCAATGATAATATATGCATGCAACCACGCATTCTCTCCTCAGATGACCTTCATCCTCCAATCACTTGGTCGCAAGAGATTAAAAAAATATGGGGAAAAATATAAGGATTCCATGCTAAAACCCGAGGAAACTGAGAATAAGGCAAACGGGCACAAATTGGTGACACTGTGGTAATTGGTAAGCCGGTACAGAGAATTCAATGAATCTGGCTTGGCTGGTACAAAAACAGTTCCTAGCGGTTTTTTGCCGAGAATTCTATATAAGAACATCCTAAAAACAAAGAAAAACACAGAAAATAGAAGAAAACTTGCGAATATTTTTGTAGATAATTTTCGAGAGAAACGCCTAAGGAATTGCGTGTCCAAAAGCAAATATCAGACATGAATCAGTGCTGAGCAAGAGGATCGGCGGTTGAGAGGAAGGACACAACCAACGCCCAAATTAATCGGAACGATCCAAGTTAGTTCTTGTGTGTGGCTTTGTGCTCGGACCCGTATTTCATCGATAATTCAAAAATGACTTTGGTTTTATTGGGACTAGGGATAAAAGGTGTTTAACATTCATACTCTGTAAATGCATTCTTCCGATTTTTCCTAAATAACTACAGAATTCTTATGCTGTTCTAGCTTTCAATAGAAAAACGTGATAGTGAGAAGGATTTGGCTTAGGCGCGAGACTCAAAGCCGGGAAGATGGGTGGTGATGAAACTGGGTAGATAGGATCATATGACTTGTAATAGCTTATATGCAAACTCATAAGTTGTATCGAATGCTCTGTTTTATGATAAAATATACGGTTTATTTGTTTAATCAAATTCTATTATATTGACTCTAAGTAAATGAAGCATGGAATCAACCTCAGATGAATTTAAAAAAAGGAATAGACCCTAAAAACTAGATTAAGTGTCATGCAGAACCATCTCGGGCTAGGTAGTCCGGGATGGATTCTTTCAATCCCTCAAACAGTTACCGGCAACCAAAAATATAGTCATGAGTAATCATGGCCCTAAAAATGAGATTAAATGTCATAAAGAACCTTCTCGGGCTCGGTAGTCCGGCATTGGTTCTTTCAATCCCTCAAACAGTTACCGGCAACCAAAAATATAGTCATGAGTAATCAAGGATTACTCAGTCTAGACATGGTCTTACAATACTTATTAGAGATTTCCCATCAAATTTAAATGATAAGCAATAAGTTCACAAATTAAGCAAAGCATGCGGAAGCATTGAATAATTATGCAGAGATTAACCATGAAAAGCATACAACAACAAGTATTTTTTGTTTGACTCAATTATAATATATGCATGCAACCACGCATTCTCTCTTATATGACCCTCATCCTCCAAACAGTTGGTTGCAAGAGATGAAAAAAATATGGGGATAAACATAAGGATTCCATGCTAAAACCCGAGGAGCAGGCGAAAGATACCGAGAATCATGCGAACGGGCACGAATTGGTGATAGTGTGGTAATTGGTAAGCCGGTATAGAGAATTCAATGAATCTGGCTTGGCTGTTACAAAAATGGTTCCAACCGGTTTTTTGCCCAGAATTCTATATAAGAACGTCCTAAAAACAAAGAAAAACACAGAAAATAGAAGAAAACTTGCAAATATTTTCGTAGATAATTTCCGAGAGAAACGCCTAAGGAATTGCGTGTCCAAAAGCGAATATCAAACAGGAATAAGTGCTGAGCAAGAGGATCGGCGGTTTAGAGGAAGAACACAACCAATGCCTAAATCAATCGGAACGATGAAGGTCAGTACGACTACGTGGCTTTGTGCTCGGACCTGTATTCACCGATAAGTCAAAAATGACTATGGTTTTATTGGGACTAGGGATAAAAGGTGTTTAACATTCATACTCTGCATATGCATTCTTCCGAATTTTTCTAAATAATTACGGAATTCTTATGCTGTTCTAGCTTTCAATAAAAAAAGGTGATAGTGAGAAGGATTTGGCTTAAGCGCGAGACTCAAAGCCGGGAAGATGGGTGGTGATGAAACTGGGTAAATAGGATCATATGACTTGTAATAGCATATATGCAAACTCATAAGTTGTATAGACCCTAAAAACTAGATTAAGTGTCACAAAGAACCTTCTCGGGCTCGGTAGTCCGACATGGATTCTCTCAATCCCTCAAAAAGTTACCGGCAACCAAAAGTATAGTCATGAGTAATCAAGGATTACTCAGTCTGGACAAGGTCTTACAATACTTATTAGAGATTTCCCATCAAATTTAAATGATAAGCAATAAGTTCAAAAATCAAGCAAAGCATGCGAAAGCATTGAATAATTATGCAAAGATTAACCACAAAAAGCATGCAACAACAAGTATTTTTTGTTTGACTAAATGATAATATATGCATGCAACGACGCATTCTCTCCTCAGATGACCTTCATCCTCCAAACAGTTGGTTGCAAGAGATGAAAAAAATATGGGGATAAACATAAGGATTCCTTGCTAAAACCCGAGGAGCAGGCGAAAGATACCGAGAATCAGGCGAACGAGCACGAATTGGTGATAGTGTGGTAAGCCGGTATAGAGAATTCAATGAATCTGGCTTGGCTGTTACAAAAACGGTTCCAAGCGGTTTTTTGCCCAGAATTCTATATAAGAACGTCCTAAAAACAAAGAAAAACACAGAAAATAGAAGAAAACTTGCGAATATTTTTGTAAATAATTTCCGAGAGAAATGCTAAAGGAATTGCATGTCCAAAAGCGTATATCAGACAGGAATAAGTGCTGAGCAAGAGGATCGGCGGTTTAGAGAAAGAACACAACCAACGCCCAAATCAATCGAAATGACCCAGGTTAGTTCTAGTCTATGGCTTTGTACTCGGACCAGTATTTCATCGATAATTCAAAAATGACTTTGGTTTTATTGAGACTAGGGATAAAAGGTGTTTAACATTCATACTCTGCAAATGCATTCTTCCGATTTTTTCTAAATAACTACAGAATTCTTATGTTGTTCTAGCTTTCAATAAAAAAACGTGATAGTGAGAAGGATTTAGCTTAGGCGCGAGACTCAAAGCCGGGAAGATGGGTGGTGATGAAATTGGGTAGATAGGATAATATGACTTGTAATAGTTTATCTACAAACTCATAAGTTGTATCGAATGCTCTGTTTTATGATAAAATATATGGTTTATTTGTTTACCCTAATTCTATTATATTGACTCTAAGTATATGAAGCATGGAATTAACCTCGAATGAGTTTAAATCAAGAATAGACCCTAAAAACTAGATTAAGTGTCACAAAGAACCTTCTCGGGCTCGGTAGTCCGACATGGATTCTTTAAATCCCTCAAACAGTTACCGACAACCAAAAGTATAGTCATGAGTAATCAAGGATTACTCAGTCTGGACAAGGTCTTGAAATACTTATTAGAGATTTTCCAACAAATTTAAATGATAAGCAATAAGTTCAAAAATCAAGCAAAGCATGCGAAAGCATTGAATAATTATGCAAAGATTAACCATGAAAAGCATGCAACAACAAGTATTTTTTGTTTGACTAAATGATAATATATGCATGCAACCACGCATTCTCTCCTCAGATGACCTTCATCCTCCAAATAGTTGGTTGCAAGAGATGAAAAAAATATGGGGATAAACATAAGGAGTCCATGCTAAAACCCGAGGAGCAGGCGACAGATACCGAGAAACAGGCGAATGGGCACGAATTGGTGATAGTGTGGTAATTGGTAAGTCAATATAGAGAATTCAATGAATCTGGCTTGGCTGTTACAAAAAAGGTTGCAAGCGTTTTTTTGCCGAGAATTCTATATAAGAACGTCCTAAAAACAAAGAAAAACACAGAAAATAGAAGAAAACTTGCGAATAATTTTGTAGATAATTTCAAAGAGAAACGCCTAAGGAATTAGCGTGTCCAAAAGCGAATATTAGACAGGAATCAGTGCTGAGCAAGTGGATCGGTGGTTTAGAGGAAGAACACAAGCAACGTCCAAATCAATCGGAACGATCCAGGTTAGTTCTACTCTTTTGCTTTGTACTCGGATCCGTATTTCATCGATAATTCAAAAATGATTATGGTTTTATTGGGACTAGGGATAAAAGGTGTTTAACATTCATACTCTGCATATGCATTCTTCTGAATTTTTCTAATCAATTACGGAATTCTTATGCTGTTCTAGCTTTCAATAAAAAAACGTGATAGTGAGAAGGATTTGGCTTAGGCGCGAGACTCAAAGCCGGGAAGATGGGTGGTGATGAAACTGGGTAGATAGGATCATATGACTTGTAATAGCTTATATGCAAACTCATAAGTTGTTTCGAATGCTCTGTTTTATGATAAAATATACGGTTTATTTATTTACTCTAATTCTATTATATTGACTCTAAGTATATGAAGCATTCAATTAACCTCGAATGAGTTTAAATACGGAATAGACCCTAAAAACTAGATTAAGTGTCACAAAGAACCTTCTCGGGCTCGGTAGTCCGGCATGGATTCTTTAAATCCCTCAAACAGTTACCGACAACCAAAAGTATAGTCATGAGTAATCAAGGATTACTCAGTCTGGACAAGGTCTTACAATACTTATTAGAGATTTCCCATCAAATTTAAATGATAAGCAATAAGTTCACAAATCAAGCAAAGCATGTGGAAGCATTGAATAATTATGCAAAGATTAACCACGAAAAGCATGCAACAACAAGTATTTTTTGTTTAACTCAATGATAATATATGCATACAACCACGCATTCTCCCCTCAGATGACCTTCATCCTCCAAACAGTTGGTTGCAAGAGATGAAAAAAATATGGGGATTAACATAAGGATTCCATGCTAAAACCCGAGGAGCAAGCGAAAGATACCGAGAATCAAGCGAACGGGCACAAATTGGTGATAGTGTGGTAATTGGTAAGCCGGTACAGAGAATTCAATGAATCTGGCTTGGCTGTTACAAAAACGGTTCCAAGTGGTTTTTTGCCTAGAATTCTATATAAGAACGTCCTAAAAACAAAGAAAAACATGGAAAATAGAAGAAAACTTGTGAATAATTTTGTAGATAATTTCCAAGAGAAACGCCTAAGGAATTGCGTGTCCAAAAGCAAATATTAGACAGGAATCAGTGCTGAGCAAGTGGATCGGTGGTTTAGAGGAAGAACACAAGCAACGTCCAAATCAATCAGAACGATCCAGGTTAGTTCTACTCTGTTGCTTTGTACTCGGATCCGTATTTCATCGATAATTCAAAAATGATTATGGTTTTATTGGGACTAGGGATAAAGGTGTTTAACATTCATACTCTGCAAATGCATTCTTCCGATTATTTCTAAATAACTACAGAATTCTTATGCTGTTCTAGCTTTCAATAAAAAAAGTGATAGTGAGAAGGATTTGGCTTAGGCGCGAGACTCAAAGCCGGGAAGATGGGTGGTGATGAAACTGGGTAGATAGGATCATATGACTTGTAATAGCTTATCTGCAAACTCATAAGTTGTATCGAATGCTCTGTTTTATGATAAAATATACGGAATATGAAGCATTGAACTAAGTATACGAAGCATTGAATTAACCTCGAATGAGTTTAAATAAGGAATAAACCCTAAAAATTAGATTAAGTGTCCTAAAGAACCTTCTCGGGCTCGGTAGTCCGGCATGGATTCTTTCAATCCCTCAAACAGTTACCGGCAACCAAAAGTATAGTCATGAGTAATCAAGGATTACTCAGTCTGGACAAGGTCTAACAATACTTATTAGAGATTTCCCATCAAATTTAAATGATAAGCAATAAGTTCAAAAATCAAGCAAAGCATGCGGAAGCATTGAATAAATATGCAAAGATTAACAACAAAAAGCATGCAACAACAAGTATTTTTTGTTTGACTCAATGATAATATATGCATGCAACCACGCATTCTCTCCTCAGATGACCTTCATCCTCCAAACAGTTGGTTGCAAGAGATGAAAAAAATATGGGGATTAACATAAGGATTCCATGCTAAAACCCGAGGAGCAAGCGAAAGATACCGAGAATCAAGCGAACGGGCACAAATTGGTGATAGTGTGGTAATTGGTAAGCCGGTACAGAGAATTCAATGAATCTGGCTTGGCTGTTACAAAAACGGTTCCAAGCAGTTTTTTGCTCAGAATTCTATATAAGAACGTCCTAAAAACAAAGAAAAACACAGAAAATAGAAGAAAACTTGCGAATATTTTTGTAGATAATTTCCGAGAGAAACGCCTAAGGAATTGCGTGTCCAAAAGCGAATATTAGACAGGAATAAGTGGTGAGCAAGAGGATCGGCGGTTTAGAGGAAGAACACAAGCAACGCCCAAATCAATCGGAACGATCTAGGTTGGTTCTATTTTGTGGCTTTGTCCTCGGACCCATATTTCATCGATAATTCAAAAATGACTTTGGTTTTATTGGGACTAGGGATAAAAGGTGTTTAACATTCATACTCTGCAAATGCATTCTTCCAATTTTTTCTAAATAACTACAGAATTCTTATGCTGTTCTAGCTTTCAATAAAAAAACGTGATAGTGAGAAGGATTTGGCTTAGGCGCGAGACTCAAAGCCGGGAAGATGGGTGGTGATGAAACTGGGTAGATAGGATTATATGACTTGTAATAGCTTATCTGCAAACTCATAAGTTGTATCGAATGCTCTGTTTTATGATAAAATATACGGAATATGAAGCATTGAACTAAGTATACGAAGCATTGAATTAACCTCGAATGAGTTTAAATCTGGAATAGACCCTAAAAACTAGATTAAGTGTCCTAAAGAACCTTCTCGGGCTCGGTAGTCCGGCATGGATTCTTTCAATCCCTCAAACAGTTACCGGCAACCAAAAGTATAGTCATGAGTAATCAAGGATTACTCAGTCTGGACAAGGTCTAACAATACTTATTAGAGATTTCCCATCAATTTTAAATGATAAGCAATAAGTTCACAAATCAAGCAAAGCATGCGGAAGCATTGAATAATTATGCAAAGATTAACCACAAAAAGCATGCAACAACAAGTATTTTTTGTTTGACTCAACGATAATATATGCATGCAACCACGCATTCTCTCCTCAGATGAGATTCATCCTCCAAACAGTTGGTTGCAAGAGATGAAAAAAATATGGGGAAAAACATAAGGATTCCATGCTAAAACCTGAGGAGCTGGTGAAAGATACCGAGAATCAGGCGAACGGGCATGAATTGTTGATAGTGTGGTAATTGGTAAGCCGGTACAGAGAATTCAATGAATATGGCTTGGCTGTTACAAAAACGGTTCCAAGCGGTTTTTGGCCGAGAATTCTATATAAGAAAGTCCTAAAAACAAAGAAAAACACAAAAAATATAAGAAAACTTGTGATTATTTTTGTAGATAATTTCCAAGAGAAACGCCTAAGGAGTTGCGTGTCCAAAAGCGAATATCAGACTGGAATCACATGCTGAGCAAGAGGATCGGCGGTTTAGAGGAAGAACACAACCAACGTCCAAATCAATCAGAACGATCCAGGTTAGTTCTAGTCTGTGGCTTTCTTCTCGGATGCGTATTTCATCGATAATTCAAAAATGACTATGGTTTTATTGGGACTAGGGATAAAAGGTGTTTAACATTCATACTCTGCATATGCGTTCTTCCAATTTTTCTAAATAATTTCAGAATTCTTATGCTGTTCTAGCTTTCAATAAAAAAACTTGATAGTGAGAAGGATTTGGCTTAGGCGCGAGACTCAAAGCCGGGAAGATGGGTGGTGATGAAACTGGGTAGATAGGATCCTATGACTTGTAATAGCTTATATGCAAACTCATAAGTTGTATTGAATGTTCTGTTTTATGAAAAAATATACGGTTTATTAGTTTACCCTAATTCTATTATATTAACTCTAAGTATATGAAGCATGGAATCAACCTCGAATGAGTTTAAATAAGGAATAAACCCTAAAAATTAGATTAAGTGTCATAAAGAACCTTCTCGCGCTCGGTAGTCCGGCATGGGTTCTTTCAATCCCTCAAACAGTTACCGGAAACCAAGAGTATAGTAATGAGTAATCAAAGATTACTCAGTCTGGAAAAGGTCTTACAATACTTATTAGAGATTTCCCATCAAATTTAAATGATAAGCAATAAGTTAAAAAATCAAGCAAAGCATGTGGAAGCATTGAGTAATTATGCAAAGATTAACCACAAAAAGCATGCAACAACAAGTATTTTTTTGTTTGACTCAATGATAATATATGCATGCAACCACGCATTCTCTCCTCAGATGACCTTCATCCTCCAAACAGTTGGTTGCAAGAGATGAAAAAAATATGGGGAAAAACATAAGGATTCCATGCTAAAACCCAAGGAGCAGGCGAAAGATACCGAGAATCAGGCGAACGCGCACGAATTGGTGATAGTGTGGTAATTGGTAAGCCGGTACAGAGAATTCAATGAATCTGGCTTGGCTGTTACAAAAACGGTTTCAAGCGGGTCTTTTACCGAGAATTCTATATAAGAAAGTCCTAAAAACAAAGAAAAACACAAAAAAATGGAAGAAAACTTGCGAATATTTTTGTAGATAATTTCCTAGAGAAACGCCTAAGGAATTGCGTGTCCAAAAGCAAATATCAGACATGAATCACTGCTGAGCAAGAGGATCGACGGTTTAGAGGAATAACACAACCAACTCCCAAATCAATCGGAACGACCCAGGTTAGTGCTAGTATGTGGCTTTGTGCTCGGCCCCGTATTTACCGATAATTCAAAAAAGACTATGGTTTTATTGGGACTAGCGATAAAAGGTGTTTAACATTCATACTCGGCATATGCATTCTTCTGATTTTTTCTAAATAATTAAGGAATTCTTATGATGTTCTAGATTTTAATAAAAAAACGTTATAGTGAGAAGGATTTGGCTTAGGCGCGAGACTCAAAGCTGGGAAGATGGGTGGTGATGAAACTGGGTAGATAGGATAAATGACTTGTAATAGCTTATATGCAAACTCATAAGTTGTATCGAATGCTCTGTTTTATGATAAAATATACGGTTTATTTGTTTACCCTAATTCTATTATATTCACTCTAAGTATATGAAGCATTGAATTAACCTCGAATGAGTTAAAATCAGGAATAGACCCTAAAAACTAGATTAAGTGTCCTAAAGAACCTTCTTGGGCTCGGTAGTCCGGCAGGAATTCTTTCAATCTCTCAAACAGTTACCAGCAACCAAAAGTATAGTCATGAGTAATCAAGGATTACTCAGTCTGGAAAAGGTCTTACAATACTATTAGAGATTTCCCATCAAATTTAAATAATAAGCAATAAGTTCACAAATCAAGCAAAGCATGCGAAAGCATTGAATAATTATGCAAAGATTAACCATGAAAAGCATGCAACAACAACTATTTTTTGTTTGACTAAATGATAATATATGCATGCAACCACACATTCTCTCCTCAGATGACCTTCATCCTCCAAAGTTGGTTGTAGGAGATGAAAAAAATATGGGGATAAATATAAGGATTCCATGCTAAAACCCGAGGAGCAGGCGACAGATACCGAGAATCAGGCGAACGGGCATGAATTGTTGATAGTGTGGTAGTTGGTAAGCCGGTACAGAGAATTCAATGAATCTGGCTTAACTGTTACAAAAACGGTTCCAAGCGGTTTTTTGCCCAGAATTCTATATAAGAACGTCCGAAAAACAAAGAAAAACACAAAAAATAGAAGAAAACTTGTGAATATTTTTGTAGATAATTTCCTAGAGAAACGCCTAAGGAATTGCGTGTCCAAAAGCAAATATCAGACATGAATCAGGGCTGAGCAAGAGGATCGACGGTTTAGAGGAATAACACAACCAACGCCCAAATCAATCGGAACGACCCAGGTTAGTTCTAGTATGTGGCTTTGTGCTCGGCCCTGAATTTACCGATAATTCAAAAATGACTATGGTTTTATTGGGACTAGGGATAAAAGGTGTTTAACATTCATACTCTGGATATGCATTCTTCCATTTTTTTTCTAAATAATTACGGAATTCTTATGCTGTTCTAGCTTTCAATAAAAAAAGGTGATAGTGAGAAGGATTTGACTTAAGCGCGAGACTCAAAGCCGGGAAGATGGGTGGTGATGAAACTAGGTAAATAGGATCATATGACTTGTAATAGCTTATCTGCAAACTCATAAGTATTATAGACCCTAAAAACTAGATTAAGTGTCATAAAGAACCTTCTCGGGCTCAGTAGTCCGGCATGGATTCTCTCAATCCCTCAAAAAGTTACCGGCAACCAAAAGTATAGTCATGAGTAATCAAGGATTACTCAGTCTGGAAAAGGTCTTACAATACTTATTAGAGATTTCCCATCAAATTTAAAGGATAAGCAATAAGTTCAAAAATCAAGCAAAGCATGCGAAAGCATTGAATAATTATGCAAAGATTAACCATGAAAAGCATGCAACAACAAGTATTTTTTGTTTGACTAAATGATAATATATGCATGCAACCACACACTCTCCTCAGATGACCTTCATCCTCCAAAGTTGGTTGTAGGAGATGAAAAAAATATGGGGATAAATATAAGGATTCCATGCTAAAACCCGAGGAGCAGGCGACAGATACCGAGAATCAGGCGAACGGGCAAGAATTGGTGATAGTGTGGTAATTGGTAAGCCAGTACAGAGAATTCAATGAATCTGGCTTGGCTGTTACAAAAAAGGTTGCAAGCGTTTTTTTGCCGAGAATTCTATATAAGAACGTCCTAAAAACAAAGAAAAACACAGAAAATAGAAGAAAACTTGCGAATATTTTTGTAGATAATTTCCTAGAGAAACGCGTAAGGAATTGCGTGTCCAAAAGCAAATATCAGACATGAATCAGGGCTGAGCAAGAGGATCGACAATTTAGAGAAATAACACAACCAACGCTCAAATCAATCGGAACGACCCAGGTTAGTTCTAGTATCTGGCTTTGTGCTCGGCCCCGTATTTTACCAATAATTCAAAACTGACTATGGTTTTATTGGGACTAGGGATAAAAGGGGTTTAACATTCATACTCTGCATATGCATTCTTTTGATTTTTTCTAAATAATTACGGAATTCTTATGCTATTCTAGCTTTCAATAAAAAAAGGTGATAGTGTGAAGGATTTGGCTTAGGCGCGAGACTCAAAGCTGGGAAGATGGGTGGTGATGAAACTGGGTAGATAGGATAAATGACTTGTAATAGCTTATATGCAAACTCATAAGTTGTATCAAATGCTCTGTTTTATGATAAAATATACGGTTTATATGTTTACCTAATACTATTATATTTACACTAAGCATATGAAGCAGTGAATTAACCTCGAATGAGTTTAAATCAGGAATAGACCCTAAAAACTAGATTAAGTGTCCTAAAGATCCTTCTTGGGCTCGGTAGTCCGGCAAGAATTCTTTCAATCCCTCAAACAGTTACCGGGAACCAAAAGTATAGTCATGAGTAATCAAGGATTACTCAGTCTGGACAAGGTCTAAAATACTTATTAGAGATTTCCCATCAATTTTAAATGATAAGCAATAAGTTCACAAATCAAGCAAAGCATGCGGAAGCATTGAATAATTATGCAAAGATTAACCACAAAAAGCATGCAACAACAAGTATTTTTTGTTTGACTCAACGATAATATATGCATGCAACCACCCATTCTCTCCTCAGATGAGATTCATCCTCCAAATAGTTGGTTGCAAGAGATGAAAAAAATATGGGGAAAAACATAAGGATTCCATGCTAAAACCTGAGGAGCTGGCGAAAGATACCGAGAATCAGGCGAACGGACATGAATTGTTGATAGTGTGGTAATTGGTAAGCCGGTACAGAGAATTCAATGAATCTGGCTTGGCTGTTACAAAATCGGTTCCAAGCGGTTTTTTGCTGAGAATTCTATATAAGAACGTCCTAAAAACAAAGAAAAACACAAAAAATAGAAGAAAACTTGCGAATATTTTTGTAGATAATTTCCTAGAGAAACGCCTAAGGAATTGCGTGTCCAAAAGCAAATATCAGACATGAATCGGGGCTGAGCAAGAGGATCGACGGTTTAGAGGAATAACACAACCAACGCCCAAATCAATCGGAACGACCCAGGTTAGTTTTAGTATGTGGCTTTGTGATCGGCCCCGTATTTTACCGATAATTCAAAAATGACTATGGTTTTATTGGGATTAGGGATAAAAGGTGTTTAACATTCATACTCTGCATATGCATTCTTCCAATTTTTTCTAAATAATTACGGAATTCTTATGCTGTTCTAGCTTTCAATAAAAAAAGGTGATAGTGTGAAGGATTTGACTTAAGCGCGAGACTCAAAGCCGGGAAGATGGGTGGTAATAAAACCTCGAATGAGTTTAAATCAAGAATAAACCCTAAAAGTTATATTAAGTGTCCTAAAGAACCTTCTCGGGCTCGGTAGTCCGGCAAGGATTCTTTCAATCCCTCAAACAGTTACCGGCAACCAAAAGTATAGTCATGAGTAATCAAGGATTACTCAGTCTGGAAAAGGTCTTACAATACTATTGGAGATTTCCCATCAAATTTAAATGATAAGCAATAAGTTCACAAATCAAGCAAAGCATGTGGAAGCATTGAATAATTATGCAAAGATTAACCACAAAAAGCATGCAACAACAAGTATTTTTTGTTTGACTCAATGATAATATATGCATGCAACCACGCATTCTCTCCTCAGATGACCTTCATCGTCCAAACAGTTGGTTGCAAGAGATGAAAAAAATGTGGGGAAAAACATAAGGATTCCATGCTAAAACCCAAGGAGCAGGCGAAAGATACCGAGAATCAGGCGAACGGGCATGAATTGTTGATAGTGTGGTCATTGGTAAGCCGGTACAGAGAATTCAATGAATCTGGCTTGGCTGTTACAAAAACGGTTCCAAGCGGTGTTTTGCCTAGAATTCTATATAAGAACGTCCTAAAAACAAAGAAAAACACAAAAAATAGAAGAAAACTTGCAAATATTTTTGTAGATAATTTCCTAGAGAAACACCTAAGGAATTGCGTGTCCAAAAGCAAATATCAGACATGAATCAGGGCTGAGCAAGAGGATCGACGGTTTAGAGGAATAACACAACCAACGCCCAAATCAATCGGAACGACCCAGGTTAGTTCTAGTATGTGGCTTTGTGCTCGGCCCCGCATTTCATCGATAATTCAAAAATGACTATGGTTTTATTGGGACTAGGGATAAAAGGTGTTTAACATTCATACTCTGCATATGCATTTTTCCAATTTTTTCTAAATAATTACTGAATTCTTATGCTGTTCTAGCTTTCAATAAAAAAAGGTGATAGTGTGAAGGATTTGGCTTAAGCGCGAGACTCAAAGCCGGGAAAATGGGTGGTAATAAAACCTCGAATGAGTTTAAATCAGGAATAGACCCTAAAAGTTAGATTAAGTGTCCTAAAGAACCTTCTCGGGCTCGGTAGTCCGGCAAGGATTCTTTCAATCCCTCAAACAGTTACCGGCAACCAAAAGTATAGTCATGTGTAATCAAGGATTACTCAGTCTGGAAAAGGTCTTACAATACTATTAGAGATTTCCCATCAAATTTAAATGATAAGCAATAAGTTCACAAATCAAGGAAAGCATGTGGAAGCATTGAATAATTATGCAAAGATTAACCACAAAAAGCATGCAACAACAAGTATTTTTTGTTTGACTCAATGATAATATATGCATGCAACCACGCATTCTCTCCTCAGATGACCTTCATCGTCCAAACAGTTGGTTGCAAGAGGTGAAAAAAATGTGGGGAAAAACATAAGGATTCCATGCTAAAACCCAAGGAGCAGGCGAACGGGCATGAATTGTTGATAGTGTGGTAATTGGTAAGCCGGTACAGAGAATTCAATGAATCTGGCTTGGCTGTTACAAAAACGGTTCCAAGCGGTTTTTTGCCCAGAATTCTATATAAGAACGTCCTAAAAACAAAGAAAAACACAAAAAAATAGAAGAAAACTTGCGAATATTTTTGTAGATAATTTCCTAGAGAAACGCCTAAGGAATTGCGTGTACAAAAGCAAATATCAGACATGAATCAGGGCTGAGCAAGAGGATCGACAGTTTAGGGAAATAGCACAACCAACGCTCAAATCAATCAGAACGACCCAGGTTAGTTTTAGTATCTGGCTTTGTGCTCGGCCCCGTATTTTACCAATAATTCAAAACTGACTATGGTTTTATTGGGACTAGGGATAAAAGGGGTTTAACATTCATACTCTGCATATGCATTCTTCTGATTTTTTCTTAATAATTACGGAATTCTTATGCTGTTCTAGCTTTCAATAAAAAAAGGTGGTAGTGTGAAGGATTTGGCTTAGGCGCGAGACTCAAAGCTGGGAAGATGAGTGGTGATAAAACTGGGTAGATAGGATAAATGACTTGTAATAGCTTATATGCAAACTCATAAGTTGTATCGAATGCTTTGTTTTATGATAAAATATACAGTTTATTTGTTTACCCTAATTCTATTATATTTACTCTAAGTATATGAAGCATTGAATTAACCTCGAATGAGTTTAAACCAGGAATAGACCCTAAAAACTAGATTAAGTGTCCTAAAGAAATTTCTTGGGCTCGGTAGTCCGGCAGGAATTCTTTCAATCTCTCAAACAGTTACCAGCAACCAAAAGTATAGTCATGAGTAATCAAGGATTACTCAGTCTGGAAAAGGTCTTACAATACTATTAGAGATTTCCCATCAAATTTAAATGATAAGCAATAAGTTCACAAATCAAGCAAAGCATGCGAAAGCATTGAATAATTATGCAAAGATTAACCATGAAAAGCATGCAACAACAAGTATTTTTTGTTTGACTAAATGATAATATATGCATGCAACCACACATTCTCTCCTCAGATGACCTTCATCCTCCAAAGTTGGTTGTAGGAGATGAAAAAAATATGGGGATAAATATAAGGATTCCATGCTAAAACCCGAGGAGCAGGCGACAGATACCGAGAATCAGGCGAACGGGCATGAATTGTTGATAGTGTGGTAATTGGTAAGCCGGTACAGAGAATTCAATGAATCTGGCTTGACTGTTACAAAAACGGTTCCAAGCGGTTTTTTGCCCAGAATTCTATATAAGAACGTCCGAAAAACAAAGAAAAACACAAAAAATAGAAGAAAACTTGTGAATATTTTTGTAGATAATTTCCTAGAGAAACGCCTAAGGAATTGCGTGTCCAAAGGCAAATATCAGACATGAATCAGGGCTGAGCAAGAGGATCGACGGTTTAGAGGAATAACACAACCAACGCCCAAATATATCGGAACGACCCAGGTTAGTTCTAGTATGTGGCTTTGTGCTCGGCCCCGTATTTTACCGATAATTCAAAAATGACTATGGTTTTATTGGGACTAGGGATAAAAAGGAGTTTAACATTCATACTCTGCATAGGCATTCTTGCAATTTTTTCTAAATAATTACGGAATTCTTATGCGGTTCTAGCTTTCAATAAAAAATAGTGATAGTGAGAAGGATTTGGCTTAAGCGCAAGACTCAAAGCCGGGAAGATGGGTGGTAATGAAACCTCGAATGAGTTTAAATCAGGAATAGACCCTAAAAGTTAGATTAAGTGTCCTAAAGAACCTTCTCCGGCTCGGTAGTCCGGCAAGGATTCTTTCAATCCCTCAAACAGTTACCGGCAACCAAAAGTATAGTCATGAGTAATCAAGGATTACTCAGTCTGGAAAACGTCTTACAATACTATTAGAGATTTCCCATCAAATTTAAATGATAAGCAATAAGTTCACAAATCAAGCAACGCATGTGGAAGCATTGAATAATTATGCAAAGATTAACCACAAAAAGCATGCAACAAGAAGTATTTTTTGTTTGACTCAATGATAATATATGCATGCAACCACACATTCTCTCCTCAGATGACCTTCATCCTCCAAACAGTTGGTTGCAAGAGATGAAAAAAATATGGGGAAAAACATAAGGATTCCATGCTAAAACCCAAGGAGCAGGCGAAAGATACCGAGAATCAGGCGAACGGGCATGAATTGTTGATAGTGTGGTAATTGGTAAGCCGGTACAGAGAATTCAATGAATCTGGCTTGGCTGTTACAAAAACGGTTCCAAGCGGTTTTTTTGCAGAGAATTCTATATAAGAACGTCCTAAAAACAAAGAAAAACACAAAAAAATAGAAGAAAACTTGCGAATATTTTTGTAGATAATTTCCTAGAGAAACGCCTAAGGAATTGCGTGTCCAAAAGCAAATATCATACAAGAATCAGGGCTGAGCAAGAGGATCGACGGTTTAGAGGAATAACACAACCAACGCCCAAATCAATCGGAACGACCCAGGTTAGTTCTAGTATGTGGCTTTGTGCTCGGCCCCGTATTTTATCGATAATTCAAAAATGACTATGGTTTTAGTGGGACTAGGGATAAAAGGTGTTTAACATTCATACTCTGCATATGCATTCTTCCAATTTTTTCTAAATAATTACGGAATTCTTATGCTGTTCTAGCTTTCAATAAAAAAAGGTGATAGTGTGAAGGATTTGGGTTAAGCGCAAGACTCAAAGCCGGGAAAATGGGTGGTAATAAAACCTCGAATGAGTTTAAATCAGGAATAGACCCTAAAAGTTAGATTAAGTGTCCTAAAGAACCTTCTCGGGCTCGGTAGTCCGGCAAGGATTCTTTCAATCCTTTAAACAGTTACCGGCAACCAAAAGTATAGTCATGGGTAATCAAGGATTACTCAGTCTGGAAAAGGTCTTACAATACTATTAGAGATTTCCCATCAAATTTAAATGATAAGCAATAAGTTCACAAATCAAGCAAAGCATGCGAAAGCATTGAATAATTATGCAAAGATTAACCATGAAAAGCATGCAACAACAAGTATTTTTTGTTTGACTAAATGATAATATATGCATGCAACCACACATTCTCTCCTCAGATGACCTTCATCCTCCAAAGTTGGTTGTAGGAGATGAAAAAAATATGGGGATAAATATAAGGATTCCATGCTAAAACCCGAGGAGCAGGCGACAGATACCGAGAATCAGGCGAACGGGCATGAATTGTTGATAGTGTGGTAATTGGTAAGCCGGTACAGAGAATTCAATGAATCTGGCTTGACTGTTACAAAAACGGTTCCAAGCGGTTTTTTGCCGAGAATTCTATATAAGAACGTCCGAAAAACAAAGAAAAACACAAAAAATAGAAGAAAACTTGTGAATATTTTTGTAGATAATTTCCTAGAGAAACGCCTAAGGAATTGCGTGTCCAAAAGCAAATATCAGACAAGAATCAGGGCTGAGCAAGAGGATCGACGGTTTAGAGGAATAACACAACCAACGCCCAAATCAATCGGAACGACCCAGGTTAGTTCTAGTATGTGGCTTTGTGCTCGGCCCCGTATTTTATCGATAATTCAAAAATGACTATGGTTTTATTGGGACTAGGGATAAAAGGTGTTTAACATTCATACTCTGCATATGCATTCTTCTAATTTTTTCTAAATAATTACGGAATTCTTATGCTGTTCTAGCTTTCAATAAAAAAAGGTGATAGTGTGAAGGATTTGGCTTAAGCGCAAGACTCAAAGCCGGAAAGATGGGTGGTAATGAAACCTCTATTGAGTTTAAATCAAGAATAGACCCTAAAAGTTAGATTAAGTGTCCTAAAGAACCTTCTCGGGCTCGGTAGTCTGGCAAGGATTCTTTCAATCCCTCAAACAGTTACCGGCAACCAAAAATATAGTCATGAGTAATCAAGGATTACTCAGTCTGGAAAAGGTCTTACAATACTTATTAGAGATTTCCCATCAAATTTAAATGATAAGCAATAAGTTCACAAATCAAGGAGAGCATGTGGACGCATTGAATAATTATGCAAAGATTAACCACAAAAAGCACGCAACAACAAGTATTTTTTGTTTGACTCAATGATAATATATGCATGCAACCACGCATTCTCTCCTCAGATGACCTTAATCCTCTAAACAGTTGGTTGCAAGAGATGAAAAAAATATGGGGAAAAACATAAGGATTCCATGCTAAAACCCAAGGAGCAGGCGAAAGATACCGAGAATCAGGCGAACGGGCATGAATTGTTGATAGTGTGGTCATTGGTAAGCCGGTACAGAGAATTCAATGAATCTGGCTTGGCTGTTACAAAAACGGTTCCAAGCGGTGTTTTGCCTAGAATTCTATATAAGAACGTCCTGAAAACAAAGAAAAACACAAAAAATAGAAGAAAACTTGCGAATATTTTTGTAGATAATTTCCTAGAGAAACACCTAAGGAATTGCGTGTCCAAAAGCAAATATCAGACATGAATCAGGGCTGAGCAAGAGGATCGACGGTTTAGAGGAATAACACAACCAACGCCCAAATCAATCGGAACGACCCAGGTTAGTTCTAGTATGTGGCTTTGTGCTCGGCCCCGCATTTCATCGATAATTCAAAAATGACTATGGTTTTATTGGGACTAGGGATAAAAGGTGTTTAACATTCATACTCTGCATATGCATTCTTCCAATTTTTTCTAAATAATTACGGAATTCTTATGCTGTTCTAGCTTTCAATAAAAAAAGGTGATAGTGTGAAAGATTTGGCTTAAGCGCGAGACTCAAAGCCGGGAAAATGGGTGGTAATAAAACCTCGAATGAGTTTAAATCAGGAATAGACCCTAAAAGTTAGATTAAGTGTCCTAAAGAACCTTCTCGGGCTCGGTAGTCCGGCAAGGATTCTTTCAATCCCTCAAACAGTTACCGGCAACCAAAAGTATAGTCATGTGTAATCAAGGATTACTCAGTCTGGAAAAGGTCTTACAATACTATTAGAGATTTCCCATCAAATTTAAATGATAAGCAATAAGTTCACAAATCAAGGAAAGCATGTGGAAGCATTGAATAATTATGCAAAGATTAACCACAAAAAGCATGCAACAACAAGTATTTTTTGTTTGACTCAATGATAATATATGCATGCAACCACACATTCTCTCCTTAGATGACCTTCATCCTCCAAACAGTTGGTTGCAAGAGATGAAAAAAATATGGGGAAAAACATAAGGATTCCATGCTAAAACCCAAGGAGCAGGCGAAAGATACCGAGAATCAGGCGAACGGGCATGAATTGTTGATAGTGTGGTAATTGGTAAGCCGGTACAGAGAAATCAATGAATCTGGCTTGGCTGTTACAAAAACGGTTCCAAACGGTTTTTTGCCGAGAATTCTATATAAGAACGTCCTAAAAACAAAGAAAAACACAAAAAAATAGAAGAAAACTTGCGAATATTTTTGTAGATAATTTCCTAGAGAAACGCCTAAGGAATTGCGTGTCCAAAAGCAAATATCAGACAAGAATTAGGGCTGAGCAAGAGGATCGACGGTTTAGAGGAATAACACAACCAACGCCCAAATCAATCGGAACGACCCAGGTTAGTTCTAGTATGTGGCTTTGTGCTCGGCCCCGTATTTTATCGATAATTCAAAAATGACTATGGTTTTATTGGGACTAGGGATAAAAGGTGTTTAACATTCATACTCTGCATATGCATTCTTCCAATTTTTTCTAAATAATTACGGAATTCTTATGCTGTTCTAGCTTTCAATAAAAAACGGTGATAGTGTGAAGGATTTGGCTTAAGCACGAGACTCAAAGCCGGAAAGATGGGTGGTAATGAAACCTCTATTGAGTTTAAATCAAGAATAGACCCTAAAAGTTAGATTAAGTGTCCTAAAGAACCTTCTCGGGCTCGGTAGTCTGGCAAGGATTCTTTCAATCCCTCAAACAGTTACCGGCAACCAAAATTATAGTCATGAGTAATCAAGGATTACTCAGTCTGGAAAAGGTCTTACAATACTTATTAGAGATTTCCCATTAAATTTAAATGATAAGCAATAAGTTCACAAATCAAGGAGAGCATGTGGAAGCATTGAATAATTATGCAAAGATTAACCACAAAAAGCATGCAACAACAAGTATTTTTTGTTTGACTCAATGATAATATATGCATGCAACCACGCATTCTCTCCTCAGATGACCTTAATCCTCCAAACAGTTGGTTGCAAGAGATGAAAAAAATATGGGGAAAAACATAAGGATTCCATGCTAAAACCCAAGGAGCAGGCGAAAGATACCGAGAATCAGGCGAACGGGCATGAATTGTTGATAGTGTGGTAATTGGTAAGCCGGTACAGAGAATTAAATGAATCTGGCTTGGCTGTTACAAAAACGGTTCCAAACGGTTTTTTGCCCAGAATTCTATATAAGAACGTCCTAAAAACAAAGAAAAACACAAAAAATAGAAGAAAACTTGCGAATATTTTTGTAGATAATTACCTAGAGAAACACCTAAGGAATTGCGTATCCAAAAGCAAATATCAGACATGTATCAGGGCTGAGCAAGAGGATCGACGGTTTAGAGGAATAACACAACCAACGCCCAAATCAATCGGAACGACCCAGGTTAGTTCTAGTATGTGGCTTTGTGCTCGGCCCCGCATTTCATCGATAATTCAAAAATGACTATGGTTTTATTGGGACTAGGGATAAAAGGTGTTTAACATTCATACTCTGCATATGCATTCTTCCAATTTTTTCTAAATAATTACGGAATTCTTATGCTGTTCTAGCTTTCAATAAAAAAAGGTGATAGTGTGAAGGATTTGGCTTAAGCGCGAGACTCAAAGCCGGGAAAATGGGTGGTAATAAAACCTCGAATGAGTTTAAATCAGGAATAGACCCTAAAAGTTAGATTAAGTGTCCTAAAGAACCTTCTCGGGCTCGGTAGTCCGGCAAGGATTCTTTCAATCCCTCAAACAGTTACCGGCAACCAAAAGTATAGTCATGTGTAATCAAGGATTACTCAGTCTGGAAAAGGCCTTACAATACTATTAGAGATTTCCCATCAAATTTAAATGATAAGCAATAAGTTCACAAATCAAGGAAAGCATGTGGAAGCATTGAATAATTATGCAAAGATTAACCACAAAAAGCATGCAACAACAAGTGTTTTTTGTTTGACTCAATGATAATATATGCATGCAACCACACATTCTCTCCTCAGATGACCTTAATCCTCCAAACAGTTGGTTGCAAGAAATGAAAAAAATATGGGGAAAAACATAAGGATTCCAAGCTAAAACCCAAGAAGCAGGCGAAAGATACCGAGAATCAGGCGAACGGGCATGAATTGTTGATAGTGTGGTAATTGGTAAGCCGGTACAGAGAATTCAATGAATCTGGCTTGGATGTTACAAAAACGGTTCCAAGCGGTTTTTTGCCAAGAATTCTATATAAGAACGTCCAAAAAACAAAGAAAAACACAAAAAATAGAAGAAAACTTGCGAATATTTTTGTAGATAATTTCCTAGAGAAACACCTAAGGAATTGCGTGTCCAAAAGCAAATATCAGACATGAATCAGAGCTGAGCAAGAGGATCGACGGTTTAGAAGAATAACACAATCAACGCCCAAATCAATCGGAACGACCCAGGTTAGTTCTAGTATGTGGCTTTGTGCTCGGCCCCGTATTTCATCGATAATTCAAAAATGACTATGGTTTTATTGGGACTAGGGATAAAAAAGAGTTTAACATTCATACTCTGCATATGCATTCTTCCACTTTTTTCTAAATAATTACGGAATTCTTATGCGGTTCTAGCTTTCAATAAAAAAAGGTGATAGGGAGAAGGATTTGGCTTAAGCGCAAGACTCAAAGCCGGGAAGATGGGTGGTAATGAAACCTCGAATGAGTTTAAATCAGGAATAGACCCTAAAAGTTAGATTAAGTGTCCTAAAGAACCTTCTCGGGCTCGGTAGTCTGGCAAGGATTCTTTCAATCCCTCAAACAGTTACCGGCAACCAAAATTATAGTCATGAGTAATCAAGGATTACTCAGTCTGGAAAAGGTCTTACAATACTATTAGAGATTTCCCATCAAATTTAAATGATAAGCAATAAGTTCACAAATCAAGCAAAGCATGTGGAAGCATTGAATAATTATGCAAAGATTAACCACAAAAAGCATGCAACAACAAGTATTTTTTGTTTGACTCAATGATAATATATGCATGCAACCACGCATTCTCTCCTCAGATGACCTTCATCCTCCAAACAGTTGGTTGCAAGAGATGAAAAAAATATGGGGAAAGACATAAGGATTCCATGCTAAAACCCAAGGAGCAGGCGAAAGATACCGAAAATCAGGCGAACGGGCATGAATTGTTGATAGTGTGGTAATTGGTAAGCCGGTACAGAGAATTCAATGAATCTGGCTTGGCTGTTACAAAAACGGTTCCAAGCGGTTTTTTGCCGAGAATTCTATATAAGAACGTCCTAAAAACAAAGAAAAACACAAAAAATAGAAGAAAACTTGCGAATATTTTTGTAGATAAATTTCTAGAGAAACGCCTAAGGAATTGCGTGTCCAAAAGTACATATCAGACATGAATCAGGGCTGAGCAAGAGGATCGTTGGTTTACAGGAATAACACAACCAACGCCCAAATCAATCGGAACGACCCAGGTTAGTTCTAGTATGTGGATTTGTGCTCGGCCCCGTGTTTTATCGATAATTCAAAAATGACTATGGTTTTATTGGGACTAGGGATAAAAAGGAGTTTAACATTCATACTCTGCATATGCATTCTTGCAATTTTTTCTAAATAATTACGGAATTCTTATGCGGTTCTAGCTTTCAATAAAAAAAGGTGATAGTGAGAAGGATTTGGCTTAAGCGCAAGACTCAAAGCCGGGAAGATGGGTGGTGATGAAACTGGGTAGATAGGATCATATGACTTGTAATAGCTTATCTGCAAACTCATAAGTTGTATCGAATGCTCTATTTTATGTAAAAATATACGGTTTATTTGTTTACCCTAATTCTATTATATTGACTCTAAGTATATGAAGCATTGAATTAACCTCGGATGAGTTTAAACAAGGAATAGACCCTAAAAATTAGATTAAGTGTCCTAAAGAAATTTCTCGGGCTCGGTAGTCCGGCAAGAATTCTTTCAATCCCTCAAACAGTTACCGGCAACCAAAAGTATAGTCATGAGTAATCAAGGATTACTCAGTCTGGAAAAGGTCTTACAATACTTATTAGAGATTTCCCATCAAATTTAAATGATAAGCAATAAGTTCACAAATCAAGGAGAGCATGTGGAAGCATTGAATAATTATGCAAAGATTAACCACAAAAAGCATGCAACAACAAGTATTTTTTGTTTGACTCAATGATAATATATGCATGCAACCATGCCTTTTCTCCTCAGATGACCTTCATCCTCCAAACTCTGGGTTGCAAGAGATGAAAAAAATATGGGGAAAAACATAAGGATTCCATGCTAAAACCCAAGGAGCAGGCGAAAGATACCGAGAATCAGGCCAACGAGCATGAATTGTTGATAGTGTGGTCATTGGTAAGCCGGTACAGAGAATTCTATGAATCTGGCTTGGCTGTTACAAAAACGGTTCCAAGCGGTTTTTTGCCCAGAATTCTATATAAGAACGTCCTAAAAACAAAGAAAAACACAAAAAATATAAGAAAACTTGCGAATATTTTTGTAGATAATTTCCTAGAGAAACACCTAAGGAATTGCGTGTCCAAAAGAAAATATCAGACATGAATCAGGGCTGAGAAAGAGGATTGACGGCTTAGAGGAATAACACAACCAATGCCCAAATCAATCGGAACGACCCAGGTTAGTTCTAGTATGTGGCTTTGTGCTCGGCCCCGTATTTACCGATAATTCAAAAATGACTATGGTTTTATTGGGACTAGGGATAAAAGGTGTTTAACATTCATACTCTGCATATGCATTCTTCCAATTTTTTCTAAATAATTACGGAATTCTTATGTTGTTCTAGCTTTCAATAAAAAAAGGTGATAGTGTGAAGGATTTGGCTTAAGCGCGAGACTCAAAGCCGGGAAGATGGGTGGTAATAAAACCTTGAATGAGTTTAAATCAGGAATAGACCCTAAAAGTTAGATTAAGTGTCCTAAAGAACATTCTCGGGCTCGGTAGTCCGGCAAGGATTCTTTCAATCCCTCAAACAGTTACCGGCAACCAAAAGTATAGTCATGAATAATCAAGGATTACTTAGTCTGGAAAAGGTCTTACAATACTATTAGAGATTTCCCATCAAATTTAAATGATAAGCAATAAGTTCACAAATCAAGCAAAGCATGTGGAAGCATTGAATAATTATGCAAAGATTAACCACAAAAAGCATGCAACAACAAGTATTTTTTGTTTGACTCAATGATAATATATGCATGCAACCACACATTCTCTCCTCAGATGACCTTAATCCTCCAAACAGTTGGTTGCAAGAGATGAAAAAAATATGGGGAAAAACATAAGGATTCCATGCTAAAACCCAAGGAGCAGGCGAAAGATATCGAGAATCAGGCGAACGGGCATGAATTGTTGATAGTGTGGTCATTGGTAAGCCGGTACAGAGAATTCAATGAATCTGGCTTGGCTGTTACAAAAACGGTTCCAAGTGGTGTTTTGCCTAGAATTCTATATAAGAACGTCCTAAAAACAAAGAAAAACACAAAAAATAGAAGAAAACTTGCGAATATTTTTGTAGATAATTTCCTAGAGAAACACCTAAGGAATTGCGTATCCAAAAGCAAATATCAGACATGAATCAGGGCTGAGCAAGAGGATCGATGGTTTAGAGGAATAACACAACCAACGCCCAAATCAATCGGAACGACCCAGGTTAGTTCTAGTATGTGGCTTTGTGCTCGGCCCCGCATTTCATCGATAATTCAAAAATGACTATGGCTTTATTGGGACTAGGGATAAAAGGTGTTTAACATTCATACTCTGCATATGCATTCTTCCAATTTTTTCTAAATAATTACGGAATTCTTATGCTGTTCTAGCTTTCAATAAAAAAAGGTGATAGTGTGAAAGATTTGGCTTAAGCGCGAGACTCAAAGCCGGGAAAATGGGTGGTAATAAAACCTCGAATGAGTTTAAATCAGGAATAGACCCTAAAAGTTAGATTAAGTGTCCTAAAGAACCTTCTCGGGCTCGGTAGTCCGGCAAGGATTCTTTCAATCCCTCAAACAGTTACCGGCAACCAAAAGTATAGTCATGTGTAATCAAGGATTACTCAGTCTGGAAAAGGTCTTACAATACTATTAGAGATTTCCCATCAAATTTAAATGATAAGCAATAAGTTCACAAATCAAGGAAAGCATGTGGAAGCATTGAATAATTATGCAAAGATTAACCACAAAAAGCATGCAACAACAAGTATTTTTTGTTTGACTCAATGATAATATATGCATGCAACCACACATTCTCTCCTTAGATGACCTTCATCCTCCAAACAGTTGGTTGCAAGAGATGAAAAAAATATGGGGAAAAACATAAGGATTCCATGCTAAAACCCAAGGAGCAGGCGAAAGATACCGAGAATCAGGCGAACGGGCATGAATTGTTGATAGTGTGGTAATTGGTAAGCCGGTACAGAGAAATCAATGAATCTGGCTTGGCTGTTACAAAAACGGTTCCAAACGGTTTTTTGCCGAGAATTCTATATAAGAACGTCCTAAAAACAAAGAAAAACACAAAAAAATAGAAGAAAACTTGCGAATATTTTTGTAGATAATTTCCTAGAGAAACGCCTAAGGAATTGCGTGTCCAAAAGCAAATATCAGACAAGAATTAGGGCTGAGCAAGAGGATCGACGGTTTAGAGGAATAACACAACCAACGCCCAAATCAATCGGAACGACCCAGGTTAGTTCTAGTATGTGGCTTTGTGCTCGGCCCCGTATTTTATCGATAATTCAAAAATGACTATGGTTTTATTGGGACTAGGGATAAAAGGTGTTTAACATTCATACTCTGCATATGCATTCTTCCAATTTTTTCTAAATAATTACGGAATTCTTATGCTGTTCTAGCTTTCAATAAAAAACGGTGATAGTGTGAAGGATTTGGCTTAAGCACGAGACTCAAAGCCGGAAAGATGGGTGGTAATGAAACCTCTATTGAGTTTAAATCAAGAATAGACCCTAAAAGTTAGATTAAGTGTCCTAAAGAACCTTCTCGGGCTCGGTAGTCTGGCAAGGATTCTTTCAATCCCTCAAACAGTTACCGGCAACCAAAATTATAGTCATGAGTAATCAAGGATTACTCAGTCTGGAAAAGGTCTTACAATACTTATTAGAGATTTCCCATTAAATTTAAATGATAAGCAATAAGTTCACAAATCAAGGAGAGCATGTGGAAGCATTGAATAATTATGCAAAGATTAACCACAAAAAGCATGCAACAACAAGTATTTTTTGTTTGACTCAATGATAATATATGCATGCAACCACGCATTCTCTCCTCAGATGACCTTAATCCTCCAAACAGTTGGTTGCAAGAGATGAAAAAAATATGGGGAAAAACATAAGGATTCCATGCTAAAACCCAAGGAGCAGGCGAAAGATACCGAGAATCAGGCGAACGGGCATGAATTGTTGATAGTGTGGTAATTGGTAAGCCGGTACAGAGAATTAAATGAATCTGGCTTGGCTGTTACAAAAACGGTTCCAAACGGTTTTTTGCCCAGAATTCTATATAAGAACGTCCTAAAAACAAAGAAAAACACAAAAAATAGAAGAAAACTTGCGAATATTTTTGTAGATAATTACCTAGAGAAACACCTAAGGAATTGCGTATCCAAAAGCAAATATCAGACATGTATCAGGGCTGAGCAAGAGGATCGACGGTTTAGAGGAATAACACAACCAACGCCCAAATCAATCGGAACGACCCAGGTTAGTTCTAGTATGTGGCTTTGTGCTCGGCCCCGCATTTCATCGATAATTCAAAAATGACTATGGTTTTATTGGGACTAGGGATAAAAGGTGTTTAACATTCATACTCTGCATATGCATTCTTCCAATTTTTTCTAAATAATTACGGAATTCTTATGCTGTTCTAGCTTTCAATAAAAAAAGGTGATAGTGTGAAGGATTTGGCTTAAGCGCGAGACTCAAAGCCGGGAAAATGGGTGGTAATAAAACCTCGAATGAGTTTAAATCAGGAATAGACCCTAAAAGTTAGATTAAGTGTCCTAAAGAACCTTCTCGGGCTCGGTAGTCCGGCAAGGATTCTTTCAATCCCTCAAACAGTTACCGGCAACCAAAAGTATAGTCATGTGTAATCAAGGATTACTCAGTCTGGAAAAGGCCTTACAATACTATTAGAGATTTCCCATCAAATTTAAATGATAAGCAATAAGTTCACAAATCAAGGAAAGCATGTGGAAGCATTGAATAATTATGCAAAGATTAACCACAAAAAGCATGCAACAACAAGTGTTTTTTGTTTGACTCAATGATAATATATGCATGCAACCACACATTCTCTCCTCAGATGACCTTAATCCTCCAAACAGTTGGTTGCAAGAAATGAAAAAAATATGGGGAAAAACATAAGGATTCCAAGCTAAAACCCAAGAAGCAGGCGAAAGATACCGAGAATCAGGCGAACGGGCATGAATTGTTGATAGTGTGGTAATTGGTAAGCCGGTACAGAGAATTCAATGAATCTGGCTTGGATGTTACAAAAACGGTTCCAAGCGGTTTTTTGCCAAGAATTCTATATAAGAACGTCCAAAAAACAAAGAAAAACACAAAAAATAGAAGAAAACTTGCGAATATTTTTGTAGATAATTTCCTAGAGAAACACCTAAGGAATTGCGTGTCCAAAAGCAAATATCAGACATGAATCAGAGCTGAGCAAGAGGATCGACGGTTTAGAAGAATAACACAATCAACGCCCAAATCAATCGGAACGACCCAGGTTAGTTCTAGTATGTGGCTTTGTGCTCGGCCCCGTATTTCATCGATAATTCAAAAATGACTATGGTTTTATTGGGACTAGGGATAAAAAAGAGTTTAACATTCATACTCTGCATATGCATTCTTCCACTTTTTTCTAAATAATTACGGAATTCTTATGCGGTTCTAGCTTTCAATAAAAAAAGGTGATAGGGAGAAGGATTTGGCTTAAGCGCAAGACTCAAAGCCGGAAAGATGGGTGGTAATGAAACCTCTATTTAGTTTTTAATCAGGAATAGACCCTAAAAGTTAGATTAAGTGTCCTAAAGAACCTTCTCGGGCTCGGTAGTCTGGCAAGGATTCTTTCAATCCCTCAAACAGTTACCGGCAACCAAAATTATAGTCATGAGTAATCAAGGATTACTCAGTCTGGAAAAGGTCTTACAATACTATTAGAGATTTCCCATCAAATTTAAATGATAAGCAATAAGTTCACAAATCAAGCAAAGCATGTGGAAGCATTGAATAATTATGCAAAGATTAACCACAAAAAGCATGCAACAACAAGTATTTTTTGTTTGACTCAATGATAATATATGCATGCAACCACGCATTCTCTCCTCAGATGACCTTCATCCTCCAAACAGTTGGTTGCAAGAGATGAAAAAAATATGGGGAAAGACATAAGGATTCCATGCTAAAACCCAAGGAGCAGGCGAAAGATACCGAAAATCAGGCGAACGGGCATGAATTGTTGATAGTGTGGTAATTGGTAAGCCGGTACAGAGAATTCAATGAATCTGGCTTGGCTGTTACAAAAACGGTTCCAAGCGGTTTTTTGCCGAGAATTCTATATAAGAACGTCCTAAAAACAAAGAAAAACACAAAAAATAGAAGAAAACTTGCGAATATTTTTGTAGATAAATTTCTAGAGAAACGCCTAAGGAATTGCGTGTCCAAAAGTACATATCAGACATGAATCAGGGCTGAGCAAGAGGATCGTTGGTTTACAGGAATAACACAACCAACGCCCAAATCAATCGGAACGACCCAGGTTAGTTCTAGTATGTGGATTTGTGCTCGGCCCCGTGTTTTATCGATAATTCAAAAATGACTATGGTTTTATTGGGACTAGGGATAAAAAGGAGTTTAACATTCATACTCTGCATATGCATTCTTGCAATTTTTTCTAAATAATTACGGAATTCTTATGCGGTTCTAGCTTTCAATAAAAAAAGGTGATAGTGAGAAGGATTTGGCTTAAGCGCAAGACTCAAAGCCGGGAAGATGGGTGGTGATGAAACTGGGTAGATAGGATCATATGACTTGTAATAGCTTATCTGCAAACTCATAAGTTGTATCGAATGCTCTATTTTATGTAAAAATATACGGTTTATTTGTTTACCCTAATTCTATTATATTGACTCTAAGTATATGAAGCATTGAATTAACCTCGGATGAGTTTAAACAAGGAATAGACCCTAAAAATTAGATTAAGTGTCCTAAAGAAATTTCTCGGGCTCGGTAGTCCGGCAAGAATTCTTTCAATCCCTCAAACAGTTACCGGCAACCAAAAGTATAGTCATGAGTAATCAAGGATTACTCAGTCTGGAAAAGGTCTTACAATACTTATTAGAGATTTCCCATCAAATTTAAATGATAAGCAATAAGTTCACAAATCAAGGAGAGCATGTGGAAGCATTGAATAATTATGCAAAGATTAACCACAAAAAGCATGCAACAACAAGTATTTTTTGTTTGACTCAATGATAATATATGCATGCAACCATGCCTTTTCTCCTCAGATGACCTTCATCCTCCAAACTCTGGGTTGCAAGAGATGAAAAAAATATGGGGAAAAACATAAGGATTCCATGCTAAAACCCAAGGAGCAGGCGAAAGATACCGAGAATCAGGCCAACGAGCATGAATTGTTGATAGTGTGGTCATTGGTAAGCCGGTACAGAGAATTCTATGAATCTGGCTTGGCTGTTACAAAAACGGTTCCAAGCGGTTTTTTGCCCAGAATTCTATATAAGAACGTCCTAAAAACAAAGAAAAACACAAAAAATATAAGAAAACTTGCGAATATTTTTGTAGATAATTTCCTAGAGAAACACCTAAGGAATTGCGTGTCCAAAAGAAAATATCAGACATGAATCAGGGCTGAGAAAGAGGATTGACGGCTTAGAGGAATAACACAACCAATGCCCAAATCAATCGGAACGACCCAGGTTAGTTCTAGTATGTGGCTTTGTGCTCGGCCCCGTATTTACCGATAATTCAAAAATGACTATGGTTTTATTGGGACTAGGGATAAAAGGTGTTTAACATTCATACTCTGCATATGCATTCTTCCAATTTTTTCTAAATAATTACGGAATTCTTATGTTGTTCTAGCTTTCAATAAAAAAAGGTGATAGTGTGAAGGATTTGGCTTAAGCGCGAGACTCAAAGCCGGGAAGATGGGTGGTAATAAAACCTTGAATGAGTTTAAATCAGGAATAGACCCTAAAAGTTAGATTAAGTGTCCTAAAGAACATTCTCGGGCTCGGTAGTCCGGCAAGGATTCTTTCAATCCCTCAAACAGTTACCGGCAACCAAAAGTATAGTCATGAATAATCAAGGATTACTTAGTCTGGAAAAGGTCTTACAATACTATTAGAGATTTCCCATCAAATTTAAATGATAAGCAATAAGTTCACAAATCAAGCAAAGCATGTGGAAGCATTGAATAATTATGCAAAGATTAACCACAAAAAGCATGCAACAACAAGTATTTTTTGTTTGACTCAATGATAATATATGCATGCAACCACACATTCTCTCCTCAGATGACCTTAATCCTCCAAACAGTTGGTTGCAAGAGATGAAAAAAATATGGGGAAAAACATAAGGATTCCATGCTAAAACCCAAGGAGCAGGCGAAAGATATCGAGAATCAGGCGAACGGGCATGAATTGTTGATAGTGTGGTCATTGGTAAGCCGGTACAGAGAATTCAATGAATCTGGCTTGGCTGTTACAAAAACGGTTCCAAGCGGTGTTTTGCCTAGAATTCTATATAAGAACGTCCTAAAAACAAAGAAAAACACAAAAAATAGAAGAAAACTTGCGAATATTTTTGTAGATAATTTCCTAGAGAAACACCTAAGGAATTGCGTATCCAAAAGCAAATATCAGACATGAATCAGGGCTGAGCAAGAGGATCGATGGTTTAGAGGAATAACACAACCAACGCCCAAATCAATCGGAACGACCCAGGTTAGTTCTAGTATGTGGCTTTGTGCTCGGCCCCGCATTTCATCGATAATTCAAAAATGACTATGGCTTTATTGGGACTAGGGATAAAAGGTGTTTAACATTCATACTCTGCATATGCATTCTTCCAATTTTTTCTAAATAATTACGGAATTCTTATGCTGTTCTAGCTTTCAATAAAAAAAGGTGATAGTGTGAAGGATTTGGCTTAAGCGCGAGACTCAAAGCCGGGAAAATGGGTGGTAATAAAACCTCGAATGAGTTTAAATCAGGAATAGACCCTAAAAGTTAGATTAAGTGTCCTAAAGAACCTTCTCGGGCTCGGTAGTCCGGCAAGGATTCTTTCAATCCCTTAAACAGTTACCGGCAACCAAAAGTATAGTCATGTGTAATCAAGGATTACTCAGTCTGGAAAAGGTCTTACAATACTATTAGAGATTTCCCATCAAATTTAAATGATAAGCAATAAGTTCACAAATCAAGGAAAGCATGTGGAAGCATTGAATAATTATGCAAAGATTAACCACAAAAAGCATGCAACAACAAGTATTTTTTGTATGACTCAATGATAATATATGCATGCAACCACGCATTCTCTCCTCAGATGATCTTCATCGTCCAAACAGTTGGTTGCAAGAGATGAAAAAAATGTGGGGAAAAACATAAGGATTCCATGCTAAAACCCAAGGAGCAGGCGAACGGGCATGAATTGTTGATAGTGTGGTAATTGGTAAGCCGGTACAGAGAATTAAATGAATCTGGCTTGGCTGTTACAAAAACGGTTCCAAGCGGTTTTTTGCCCAGAATTCTATATAAGAACGTCCTAAAAACAAAGAAAAACACAAAAAATAGAAGAAAACTTGCGAATATTTTTGTAGATAATTACCTAGAGAAACACCTAAGGAATTGCGTATCCAAAAGCAAATATCAGACATGAATCAGGGCTGAGCAAGAGGATCGACGGTTTAGAGGAATAACGCAACCAACGCCCAAATCAATCGGAACGACCCAGGTTAGTTCTAGTATGTGGCTTTGTGCTCGGCCCCGCATTTCATCGATAATTCAAAAATGACTATGGTTTTATTGGGACTAGGGATAAAAGGTGTTTAACATTCATACTCTGCATATGCATTCTTCCAATTTTTTCTAAATAATTACGGAATTCTTATGCTGTTCTAGCTTTCAATAAAAAAAGGTGATAGTGTGAAGGATTTGGCTTAAGCGCGAGACTCAAAGCCGGGAAAATGGGTGGTAATAAAACCTCGAATGAGTTTAAATCAGGAATAGACCCTAAAAGTTAGATTAAGTGTCCTAAAGAACCTTCTCGGGCTCGGTAGTCTGGCAAGGATTCTTTCAATCCCTCAAACAGTTACCGGCAACCAAAATTATAGTCATGAGTAATCAAGGATTACTCAGTCTGGAAAAGGTCTTACAATACTTATTAGAGATTTCCCATTAAATTTAAATGATAAGCAATAAGTTCACAAATCAAGGAGAGCATGTGGAAGCATTGAATAATTATGCAAAGATTAACCACAAAAGGCATGCAACAACAAGTATTTTTTGTTTGACTCAATGATAATATATGCATGCAACCACGCATTCTCTCCTCAGATGACCTTAATCCTCCAAACAGTTGGTTGCAAGAGATGAAAAAAATATGGGGAAAAACATAAGGATTCCATGCTAAAACCCAAGGAGCAGGCGAAAGATACCGAGAATCAGGCGAACGGGCATGAATTGTTGATAGTGTGGTAATTGGTAAGCCGGTACAGAGAATTAAATGAATCTGGCTTGGCTGTTACAAAAACGGTTCCAAACGGTTTTTTGCCCAGAATTCTATATAAGAACGTCCTAAAAACAAAGAAAAACACAAAAAATAGAAGAAAACTTGCGAATATTTTTGTAGATAATTACCTAGAGAAACACCTAAGGAATTGCGTATCCAAAAGCAAATATCAGACATGTATCAGGGCTGAGCAAGAGGATCGACGGTTTAGAGGAATAACACAACCAACGCCCAAATCAATCGGAACGACCCAGGTTAGTTCTAGTATGTGGCTTTGTGCTCGGCCCCGCATTTCATCGATAATTCAAAAATGACTATGGTTTTATTGGGACTAGGGATAAAAGGTGTTTAACATTCATACTCTGCATATGCATTCTTCCAATTTTTTCTAAATAATTACGGAATTCTTATGCTGTTCTAGCTTTCAATAAAAAAAGGTGATAGTGTGAAGGATTTGGCTTAAGCGCGAGACTCAAAGCCGGGAAAATGGGTGGTAATAAAACCTCGAATGAGTTTAAATCAGGAATAGACCCTAAAAGTTAGATTAAGTGTCCTAAAGAACCTTCTCGAGCTCGGTAGTCCGGCAAGGATTCTTTCAATCCCTCAAACAGTTACCGGCAACCAAAAGTATAGTCATGTGTAATCAAGGATTACTCAGTCTGGAAAAGGCCTTACAATACTATTAGAGATTTCCCATCAAATTTAAATGATAAGCAATAAGTTCACAAATCAAGGAAAGCATGTGGAAGCATTGAATAATTATGCAAAGATTAACCACAAAAAGCATGCAACAACAAGTGTTTTTTGTTTGACTCAATGATAATATATGCATGCAACCACACATTCGCTCCTCAGATGACCTTAATCCTCCAAACAGTTGGTTGCAAGAAATGAAAAAAATATGGGGAAAAACATAAGGATTCCAAGCTAAAACCCAAGAAGCAGGCGAAAGATACCGAGAATCAGGCGAACGGGCATGAATTGTTGATAGTGTGGTAATTGGTAAGCCGGTACAGAGAATTCAATGAATCTGGCTTGGATGTTACAAAAACGGTTCCAAGCGGTTTTTTGCCAAGAATTCTATATAAGAACGTCCTAAAAACAAAGAAAAACACAAAAAATAGAAGAAAACTTGCGAATATTTTTGTAGATAATTACCTAGAGAAACACCTAAGGAATTGCGTATCCAAAAGCAAATATCAGACATGTATCAGGGCTGAGCAAGAGGATCGACGGTTTAGAGGAATAACACAACCAACGCCCAAATCAATCGGAACGACCCAGGTTAGTTCTAGTATGTGGCTTTGTGCTCGGCCCCGCATTTCATCGATAATTCAAAAATGACTATGGTTTTATTGGGACTAGGGATAAAAGGTGTTTAACATTCATACTCTGCATATGCATTCTTCCAATTTTTTCTAAATAATTACGGAATTCTTATGCTGTTCTAGCTTTCAATAAAAAAAGGTGATAGTGTGAAGGATTTGGCTTAAGCGCGAGACTCAAAGCCGGGAAAATGGGTGGTAATAAAACCTCGAATGAGTTTAAATCAGGAATAGACCCTAAAAGTTAGATTAAGTGTCCTAAAGAACCTTCTTGGGCTCGGTAGTCCGGCAAGGATTCTTTCAATCCCTCAAACAGTTACCGGCAACCAAAAGTATAGTCATGTGTAATCAAGGATTACTCAGTCTGGAAAAGGCCTTACAATACTATTAGAGATTTCCCATCAAATTTAAATGATAAGCAATAAGTTCACAAATCAAGGAAAGCATGTGGAAGCATTGAATAATTATGCAAAGATTAACCACAAAAAGCATGCAACAACAAGTGTTTTTTGTTTGACTCAATGATAATATATGCATGCAACCACACATTCGCTCCTCAGATGACCTTAATCCTCCAAACAGTTGGTTGCAAGAAATGAAAAAAATATGGGGAAAAACATAAGGATTCCAAGCTAAAACCCAAGAAGCAGGCGAAAGATACCGAGAATCAGGCGAACGGGCATGAATTGTTGATAGTGTGGTAATTGGTAAGCCGGTACAGAGAATTCAATGAATCTGGCTTGGATGTTACAAAAACGGTTCCAAGCGGTTTTTTGCCAAGAATTCTATATAAGAACGTCCTAAAAACAAAGAAAAACACAAAAAATAGAAGAAAACTTGCGAATATTTTTGTAGATAATTTCCTAGAGAAACACCTAAGGAATTGCGTGTCCAAAAGCAAATATCAGACATGAATCAGAGCTGAGCAAGAGGATCGACGGTTTAGAAGAATAACACAATCAACGCCCAAATCAATCGGAACGACCCAGGTTAGTTCTAGTATGTGGCTTTGTGCTCGGCCCCGTATTTCATCGATAATTCAAAAATGACTATGGTTTTATTGGGACTAGGGATAAAAAAGAGTTTAACATTCATACTCTGCATATGCATTCTTCCACTTTTTTCTAAATAATTACGGAATTCTTATGCGGTTCTAGCTTTCAATAAAAAAAGGTGATAGGGAGAAGGATTTGGCTTAAGCGCAAGACTCAAAGCCGGAAAGATGGGTGGTAATGAAACCTCTATTTAGTTTTTAATCAGGAATAGACCCTAAAAGTTAGATTAAGTGTCCTAAAGAACCTTCTCGGGCTCGGTAGTCTGGCAAGGATTCTTTCAATCCCTCAAACAGTTACCGGCAACCAAAATTATAGTCATGAGTAATCAAGGATTACTCAGTCTGGAAAAGGTCTTACAATACTATTAGAGATTTCCCATCAAATTTAAATGATAAGCAATAAGTTCACAAATCAAGCAAAGCATGTGGAAGCATTGAATAATTATGCAAAGATTAACCACAAAAAGCATGCAACAACAAGTATTTTTTGTTTGACTCAATGATAATATATGCATGCAACCACGCATTCTCTCCTCAGATGACCTTCATCCTCCAAACAGTTGGTTGCAAGAGATGAAAAAAATATGGGGAAAGACATAAGGATTCCATGCTAAAACCCAAGGAGCAGGCGAAAGATACCGAAAATCAGGCGAACGGGCATGAATTGTTGATAGTGTGGTAATTGGTAAGCCGGTACAGAGAATTCAATGAATCTGGCTTGGCTGTTACAAAAACGGTTCCAAGCGGTTTTTTGCCGAGAATTCTATATAAGAACGTCCTAAAAACAAAGAAAAACACAAAAAATAGAAGAAAACTTGCGAATATTTTTGTAGATAAATTTCTAGAGAAACGCCTAAGGAATTGCGTGTCCAAAAGTACATATCAGACATGAATCAGGGCTGAGCAAGAGGATCGTTGGTTTACAGGAATAACACAACCAACGCCCAAATCAATCGGAACGACCCAGGTTAGTTCTAGTATGTGGATTTGTGCTCGGCCCCGTGTTTTATCGATAATTCAAAAATAACTATGGTTTTATTGGGACTAGGGATAAAAAGGAGTTTAACATTCATACTCTGCATATGCATTCTTGCAATTTTTTCTAAATAATTACGGAATTCTTATGCGGTTCTAGCTTTCAATAAAAAAAGGTGATAGTGAGAAGGATTTGGCTTAAGCGCAAGACTCAAAGCCGGGAAGATGGGTGGTGATGAAACTGGGTAGATAGGATCATATGACTTGTAATAGCTTATCTGCAAACTCATAAGTTGTATCGAATGCTCTATTTTATGTAAAAATATACGGTTTATTTGTTTACCCTAATTCTATTATATTGACTCTAAGTATATGAAGCATTGAATTAACCTCGGATGAGTTTAAACAAGGAATAGACCCTAAAAATTAGATTAAGTGTCCTAAAGAAATTTCTCGGGCTCGGTAGTCCGGCCAGAATTCTTTCAATCCCTCAAACAGTTACCGGCAACCAAAAGTATAGTCATGAGTAATCAAGGATTACTCAGTCTGGAAAAGGTCTTACAATACTTATTAGAGATTTCCCATCAAATTTAAATGATAAGCAATAAGTTCACAAATCAAGGAGAGCATGTGGAAGCATTGAATAATTATGCAAAGATTAACCACAAAAAGCATGCAACAACAAGTATTTTTTGTTTGACTCAATGATAATATATGCATGCAACCATGCCTTTTCTCCTCAGATGACCTTCATCCTCCAAACTCTGGGTTGCAAGAGATGAAAAAAATATGGGGAAAAACATAAGGATTCCATGCTAAAACCCAAGGAGCAGGCGAAAGATACCGAGAATCAGGCCAACGAGCATGAATTGTTGATAGTGTGGTCATTGGTAAGCCGGTACAGAGAATTCTATGAATCTGGCTTGGCTGTTACAAAAACGGTTCCAAGCGGTTTTTTGCCCAGAATTCTATATAAGAACGTCCTAAAAACAAAGAAAAACACAAAAAATAGAAGAAAACTTGCGAATATTTTTGTAGATAATTTCCTAGAGAAACACCTAAGGAATTGCGTGTCCAAAAGAAAATATCAGACATGAATCAGGGCTGAGAAAGAGGATTGACGGCTTAGAGGAATAACACAACCAATGCCCAAATCAATCGGAACGACCCAGGTTAGTTCTAGTATGTGGCTTTGTGCTCGGCCCCGTATTTACCGATAATTCAAAAATGACTATGGTTTTATTGGGACTAGGGATAAAAGGTGTTTAACATTCATACTCTGCATATGCATTCTTCCAATTTTTTCTAAATAATTACGGAATTCTTATGTTGTTCTAGCTTTCAATAAAAAAAGGTGATAGTGTGAAGGATTTGGCTTAAGCGCGAGACTCAAAGCCGAGAAGATGGGTGGTAATAAAACCTTGAATGAGTTTAAATCAGGAATAGACCCTAAAAGTTAGATTAAGTGTCCTAAAGAACATTCTCGGGCTCGGTAGTCCGGCAAGGATTCTTTCAATCCCTCAAACAGTTACCGGCAACCAAAAGTATAGTCATGAATAATCAAGGATTACTTAGTCTGGAAAAGGTCTTACAATACTATTAGAGATTTCCCATCAAATTTAAATGATAAGCAATAAGTTCACAAATCAAGGAAAGCATGTGGAAGCATTGAATAATTATGCAAAGATTAACCACAAAAAGCATGCAACAACAAGTATTTTTTGTTTGACTCAATGATAATATATGCATGCAACCACACATTCTCTCCTCAGATGACCTTAATCCTCCAAACAGTTGGTTGCAAGAGATGAAAAAAATATGGGGAAAAACATAAGGATTCCATGCTAAAACCCAAGGAGCAGGCGAAAGATATCGAGAATCAGGCGAACGGGCATGAATTGTTGATAGTGTGGTCATTGGTAAGCCGGTACAGAGAATTCAATGAATCTGGCTTGGCTGTTACAAAAACGGTTCCAAGCGGTGTTTTGCCTAGAATTCTATATAAGAACGTCCTAAAAACAAAGAAAAACACAAAAAATAGAAGAAAACTTGCGAATATTTTTGTAGATAATTACCTAGAGAAACACCTAAGGAATTGCGTATCCAAAAGCAAATATCAGACATGAATCAGGGCTGAGCAAGAGGATCGAGGTTTAGAGGAATAACACAACCAACGCCCAAATCAATCGGAACGACCCAGGTTAGTTCTAGTATGTGGCTTTGTGCTCGGCCCCGCATTTCATCGATAATTCGAAAATGACTATGGTTTTATTGGGACTAGGGATAAAAGGTGTTTAACATTCATACTCTGCATATGCATTCTTCCAATTTTTTCTAAATAATTACGGAATTCTTATGCTGTTCTAGCTTTCAATAAAAAAAGGTGATTGTGTGAAGGATTTGGCTTAAGCGCGAGACTCAAAGCCGGGAAAATGGGTGGTAATAAAACCTCGAATGAGTTTAAATCAGGAATAGACCCTAAAAGTTAGATTAAGTGTCCTAAAGAACCTTCTCGGGCTCGGTAGTCCGGCAAGGATTCTTTCAATCCCTTAAACAGTTACCGGCAACCAAAAGTATAGTCATGTGTAATCAAGGATTACTCAGTCTGGAAAAGGTCTTACAATACTATTAGAGATTTCCCATCAAATTTAAATGATAAGCAATAAGTTGACAAATCAAGGAAAGCATGTGGAAGCATTGAATAATTATGCAAAGATTAACCACAAAAAGCATGCAACAACAAGTATTTTTTGTATGACTCAATGATAATATATGCATGCAACCACGCATTCTCTCCTCAGATGATCTTCATCGTCCAAACAGTTGGTTGCAAGAGATGAAAAAAATGTGGGGAAAAACATAAGGATTCCATGCTAAAACCCAAGGAGCAGGCGAACGGGCATGAATTGTTGATAGTGTGGTAATTGGTAAGCCGGTACAGAGAATTAAATGAATCTGGCTTGGCTGTTACAAAAACGGTTCCAAGCGGTTTTTTGCCCAGAATTCTATATAAGAACGTCCTAAAAACAAAGAAAAACACAAAAAATAGAAGAAAACTTGCGAATATTTTTGTAGATAATTACCTAGAGAAACACCTAAGGAATTGCGTATCCAAAAGCAAATATCAGACATGAATCAGGGCTGAGCAAGAGGATCGACGGTTTAGAGGAATAACGCAACCAACGCCCAAATCAATCGGAACGACCCAGGTTAGTTCTAGTATGTGGCTTTGTGCTCGGCCCCGCATTTCATCGATAATTCAAAAATGACTATAGTTTTATTGGGACTAGGGATAAAAGGTGTTTAACATTCATACTCTGCATATGCATTCTTCCAATTTTTTCTAAATAATTACGGAATTCTTATGCTGTTCTAGCTTTCAATAAAAAAAGGTGATAGTGTGAAGGATTTGGCTTAAGCGCGAGACTCAAAGCCGGGAAAATGGGTGGTAATAAAACCTCGAATGAGTTTAAATCAGGAATAGACCCTAAAAGTTAGATTAAGTGTCTTAAAGAACCTTCTCGGGCTCGGTAGTCCGGCAAGGATTCTTTCAATCCCTCAAACAGTTACGGGCAACCAAAAGTATAGTCATGTGTAATCAAGGATTACTCAGTCTGGAAAAGGTCTTACAATACTATTAGAGATTTCCCATCAAATTTAAATGATAAGCAATAAGTTCACAAATCAAGGAAAGCATGTGGAAGCATTGAATAATTATGCAAAGATTAACCACAAAAAGCATGCAACAACAAGTATTTTTTGTTTGACTCAATGATAATATATGCATGCAACCACGTATTCTCTCCTCGGATGATCTTCATCGTCCAAACAGTTGGTTGCAAGAGATGAAAAAAATGTGGGGAAAAACATAAGGATTCCATGCTAAAACCCAAGGAGCAGGCGAACGGGCATGAATTGTTGATAGTGTGGTAATTGGTTAGCCGGTACAGAGAATTAAATGAATCTGGCTTGGCTGTTACAAAAACGGTTCCAAGCGGTTTTTTGCCCAGAATTCTATATAAGAACGTCCTAAAAACAAAGAAAAACACAAAAAATAGAACAAAACTTGCGAATATTTTTGTAGATAATTTCCTAGAGAAACGCCTAAGGAATTGCGTGTCCAAAAGCAAATATCAGACATGAATCAGGGCTGAGCAAGAGGATCGACGGTTTAGAGGAATAACACAACCAACGCCCAAATCAAATGGAACGACCCAGATTAGTTCTAGTATGTGGCTTTGTGCTCGGCCCCGTATTTACCGATAATTCAAAAATGACTATGGTTTTATTGGGACTAGGGATAAAAGGAGTTTAACATTCATCCTCTGCATATACATTCTTCCAATTTTTTCTAAATAATTACCGAATTCTTATGCTGTTCTAGCTTTCAATAAAAAAAGGTGATAGTGTGAAGGATTTGGCTTAAGCGCGAGACTCAAAGCCGGGAAAATGGGTGGTAATAAAACCTCGAATGAGTTTAAATCAGGAATAGACCCTAAAAGTTAGATTAAGTGTCCTAAAGAACCTTCTCGGGCTCGGTAGTCCGGCAAGGATTCTTTCAATCCCTCAAACAGTTACCGGCAACCAAAAGTATAGTCATGTGTAATCAAGGATTACTCAGTCTGGAAAAGGTCTTACAATACTATTAGAGATTTCCCATCAAATTTAAATGATAAGCAATAAGTTCACAAATCAAGGAAAGCATGTGGAAGCATTGAATAATTATGCAAAGATTAACCACAAAAAGCATGCAACAACAAGTATTTTTTGTTTGACTCAATGATAATATATGCATGCAACCACGCATTCTCTCCTCAGATGATCTTCATCGTCCAAACAGTTGGTTGCAAGAGATGAAAAAAATGTGGGGAAAAACATAAGGATTCCATGCTAAAACCCAAGGAGCAGGCGAACGGGCATGAATTGTTGATAGTGTGGTAATTGGTAAGCCGGTACAGAGAATTCAATGAATCTGGCTTGGATGTTACAAAAACGGTTCCAAGCGGTTTTTTGCCAAGAATTCTATATAAGAACGTCCTAAAAACAAAGAAAAACACAAAAAATAGAAGAAAACTTGCGAATATTTTTGTAGATAATTTCCTAGAGAAACGCCTAAGGAATTGCGTGTCCAAAAGCAAATATCAGACATGAATCAGGGCTGAGCAAGAGGATCGACGGTTTAGAGGAATAACACAACCAACGCCCAAATCAAATGGAACGACCCAGATTAGTTCTAGTATGTGGCTTTGTGCTCGGCCCCGTATTTACCGATAATTCAAAAATGACTATGGTTTTATTGGGACTAGGGATAAAAGGAGTTTAACATTCATCCTCTGCATATACATTCTTCCAATTTTTTCTAAATAATTACGGAATTCTTTTGCGGTTCTAGATTTCAATAAAAAAAGGTGATAGTGAGAAGGATTTGGCTTAAGCGCGAGACTCAAAGCCGGGAAGATGAGTGGTAATAAAACCTCGAATGAGTTTAAATCAGGAATAGACCCTAAAAGTTAGATTAAGTGTCCTAAAGAACCTTCTCGGGCTCGGTAGTCTGGCAAGGATTCTTTCAATCCCTCAAACAGTTACCGGCAACCAAAATTATAGTCATGAGTAATCAAGGATTACTCAGTCTGGAAAAGGTCTTACAATACTATTAGAGATTTCCCATCAAATTTAAATGATAAGCAATAAGTTCACAAATCAAGCAAAGCATGTGGAAGCATTGAATAATTATGCAAAGATTAACCACAAAAAGCATGCAACAACAAGTATTTTTTGTTTAACTCAATGATAATATATGCATGCAACCACACATTCTCTCCTCAGATGACCTTCATCCTCCAAACAGTTGGTTGCAAGAGATGAAAAAAATATGGGGAAAAACATAAGGATTCCATGCTAAAACCCAAGAAGCAGGCGAAAGATACCGAGAATCAGGCGAACGGGCATGAATTGTTGATAGTGTGATCATTGGTAAGCCGGTACAGAGAATTCAATGAATCTGGCTTGGCTGTTACAAAAACGGTTCCAAGCGGTTTTTTGCCGAGAATTCTATATAAGAACGTCCTAAAAACAAAGAAAAACACAAAAAAATAGAAGAAAACTTGCGAATATTTTTGTAGATAATTTCCTAGAGAAACATCTAAGGAATTTTGTGTCCAAAAGCAAATATCAGACATGAATCAGGGCTGAGCAAGAGGATCGACGGTTTAGAGGAATAACACAACCAACGCCCAAATCAATCGGAACGACCCAGGTTAGTTCTAGTATGTGGCTTTGTGCTCGGCCCCGTATTTACCGATAATTCAAAAATGACTATGGTTTTATTGGGACTAGGGATAAAAGGAGTTTAACCTTCATACTCTGCATATGCATTCTTCCAATTTTTTCTGAATAATTACGGAATTTTTATGCGGTTCTAGATTTCAATAAAAAAAGGTGATAGTGGGAAGGATTTGGCTTAACCGCGAGACTCAAAGCCGGGAAGATGGGTGGTAATAAAACCTCGATTGAGTTTAAATCAGGAATAGACCCTAAAAGTTAGATTAAGTGTCCTAAAGAACCTTCTCGGGCTCGGTAGTCTGGCAAGGATTCTTTTAATCCCTCAAACAGTTACCGGCAACCAAAATTATAGTCATGAGTAATCAAGGATTACTCAGTCTGGAAAAGGTCTTACAATACTATTAGAGATTTCCCATCAAATTTAAATGATAAGCAATAAGTTTACAAATCAAGCAAAGCATGTGGAAGCATTGAATAATTATGCAAAGATTAACCACAAAAAGCATGCAACAACAAGTATTTTTTGTTTAACTCAATGATAATATATGCATGCAACCACGCATTCTCTCCTCAGATGACCTTCATCGTCCAAACAGTTGGTTGCAAGAGATGAAAAAAATATGGGGAAAAACATAAGGATTCCATGCTAAAACCCAAGGAGCAGGCGAAAGATACCGAAAATCAGGTGAACAGGCATGAATTGTTCATAGTGTGGTAATTGGTAAGCCGGTACAGAGAATTCAATGAATCTGGCTTGACGGTTACAAAAACGGTTCCAAGCGGTTTTTTGCCCAGAATTCTATATAAGAACGTCCTAAAAACAAAGAAAAACACAAAAAATAGAAGAAAACTTGCGAATATTTTTGTAGATAATTTCCTAGAGAAACGCCTAAGGAATTGCGTGTCCAAAAGCAAATATCAGACATGAATCAGGGCTGAGCAAGACGATCGACGATTTAGAGGAATAACACAACCAACGCCCAAATCAATCGGAACGACCCAGGTTAGTTCTAGTATGTGGCTTTGTGTTCGGCCCCGTATTTTACCGATAATTCAAAAATGACTATGGTTTTATTGGGACTAGGGATAAAAGGTGTTTAACATTCATACTCTGCATATGCATTCTTCCAATTTTTTCTAAATAATTACGGAATTCTTATGTTGTTCTAGCTTTCAATAAAAAAAGGTGATAGTGTGAAGGATTTGGCTTAAGCGCGAGACTCAAAGCCGGGAAGATGGGTGGTAATAAAACCTTGAATGAGTTTAAATCAGGAATAGACCCTAAAAGTTAGATTAAGTGTCCTAAAGAACCTTCTCGGGGTCGGTAGTCTGGCAAGGATTCTTTTAATCCCTCAAACAGTTACCGGCAACCAAAATTATAGTCATGAGTAATCAAGGATTACTCAGTCTGGAAAAAGGTCTTACAATACTATTAGAGATTTCCCATCAAATTTAAATTATAAGCAATAAGTTTACAAATCAAGCAAAGCATGTGGAAGCATTGAATAATTATGCAAAGATTAACCACAAAAAGCATGCAACAACAAGTATTTTTTGTTTAACTCAATGATAATATATGCATGCAACCACGCATTCTCTCCTCGGATGATCTTCATCGTCCAAACAGTTGGTTGAAAGAGATGAAAAAAATGTGGGGAAAAACATAAGGATTCCATGCTAAAACCCAAGGAGCAGGCGTACGGGCATGAATTGTTGATAGTGTGGTAATTGGTAAGCCGGTACAGAGAATTAAATGAATCTGGCTTGGCTGTTACAAAAACGGTTCCAAGCGGTTTTTTGCCCAGAATTCTATATAAGAACGTCCTAAAAACAAAGAAAAACACAAAAAATAGAACAAAACTTGCGAATATTTTTGTAGATAATTTCCTAGAGAAACGCCTAAGGAATTGCGTGTCCAAAAGCAAATATCAGACATGAATCAGGGCTGAGCAAGAGGATCGACGGTTTAGAGGAATAACACAACCAACGCCCAAATCAAATGGAACGACCCAGATTAGTTCTAGTATGTGGCTTTGTGCTCGGCCCCGTATTTACCGATAATTCAAAAATGACTATGGTTTTATTGGGACTAGGGATAAAAGGAGTTTAACATTCATCCTCTGCATATACATTCTTCCAATTTTTTCTAAATAATTACGGAATTCTTATGCTGTTCTAGCTTTCAATAAAAAAAGGTGATAGTGTGAAGGATTTGGCTTAAGCGCGAGACTCAAAGCCGGGAAAATGGGTGGTAATAAAACCTCGAATGAGTTTAAATCAGGAATAGACCCTAAAAGTTAGATTAAGTGTCCTAAAGAACCTTCTCGGGCTCGGTAGTCCGGCAAGGATTCTTTCAATCCCTCAAACAGTTACCGGCAACCAAAAGTATAGTCATGAGTAATCAAGGATTACTTAGTCTGGAAAAGGTCTTACAATACTATTAGAGATTTCCCATCAAATTTAAATGATAAGAAATAAGTTCACAAATCAAGCAAAGCATGTGGAAGCATTGAATAATTATGCAAAGATTAACCACAAAAAGCATGACAAGTATTTTTTGTTTGACTCAATGATAATATATGCATGCAACCACGTATTCTCTCCTCAGATGACCTTAATCCTCCAAACAGTTGGTTGCAAGAGATGAAAAAAATATGGTGAAAAACATAAGGATTCCATGCTAAAACCCAAGGAGCAGGCGAAAGATACCGAAAATCAGGTGAACAGGCATGAATTGTTCATAGTGTGGTAATTGGTAAGCCGGTACAGAGAATTCAATGAATCTAGCTTGACGGTTACAAAAACGGTTCCAAGCGGTTTTTTGCCCAGAATTCTATATAAGAACGTCCTAAAAACAAAGAAAAACACAAAAAATAGAAGAAAACTTGCGAATAGTTTTGAAGATAATTTCCTAGAGAAACGCCTAAAGAATTGCATGTCCAAAAGCAAATATCAGACATGAATCAGGGCTGAGCAAGAGGATCGACGGTTTAGAGGAATAACACAACCAACGCCCAAATCAATCGGAACGACCCAGGTTAGTTCTAGTATGTGGCTTTGTGCTCGGCCCCGTATTTACCGATAATTCAAAAATGACTATGGTTTTATTGGGACTAGGGATAAAAGGTGTTTAACATTCATACTCTGCATATGCATTCTTCCAATTTTTTCTAAATAATTACGGAATTCTTATGTTGTTCTAGCTTTCAATAAAAAAAGGTGATAGTGTGAAGGATTTGGCTTAAGCGCGAGACTCAAATCCGGAAAGATGGGTGGTAATGAAACCTCTATTGAGTTTAAATCAGGAATAGACCCTAAAAGTTAGATTAAGTGTCCTAAAGAACCTTCTCGGGCTCGGTAGTCTGGCAAGGATTCTTTTAATCCCTCAAACAGTTACCGGCAACCAAAATTATAGTCATGAGTAATCAAGGATTACTCAGTCTGGAAAAGGTCTTACAATACTATTAGAGATTTCCCATCAAATTTAAATGATAAGCAATAAGTTTACAAATCAAGCAAAGCATGTGGAAGCATTGAATAATTATGCAAAGATTAACCACAAAAAGCATGGAACAACAAGTATTTTTTGTTTAACTCAATGATATTATATGCATGCAACCACGCATTCTCTCCTCAGATGACCTTCATCGTCCAAACAGTTGGTTGCAAGAGATGAAAAAAATATGGGGAAAAACATAAGGATTCCATGCTAAAACCCAAGGAGCAGGCGAAAGATACCGAAAATCAGGTGAACAGGCATGAATTGTTCATAGTGTGGTAATTGGTAAGCCGGTACAGAGAATTCAATGAATCTGGCTTGACGGTTACAAAAACGGTTCCAAGCAGTTTTTTGCCCAGAATTCTATATAAGAACGTCCTAAAAACAAAGAAAAACACAAAAAATAGAAGAAAACTTGCGAATATTTTTGTAGATAATTTCCTAGAGAAACGCCTAAGGAATTGCGTGTCCAAAAGCAAATATCAGACATGAATCAGGGCTGAGCAAGACGATCGACGATTTAGAGGAATAACACAACCAACGCCCAAATCAATCGGAACGACCCAGGTTAGTTCTAGTATGTGGCTTTGTGTTCGGCCCCGTATTTTACCGATAATTCAAAAATGACTATGGTTTTATTGGGACTAGGGATAAAAGGTGTTTAACATTCATACTCTGCATATGCATTCTTCCAATTTTTTCTAAATAATTACGGAATTCTTATGTTGTTCTAGCTTTCAATAAAAAAAGGTGATAGTGTGAAGGATTTGGCTTAAGCGCGAGACTCAAAGCCGGGAAGATGGGTGGTAATAAAACCTTGAATGAGTTTAAATCAGGAATAGACCCTAAAAGTTAGATTAAGTGTCCTGAAGAACCTTCGCGGGCTCGGTAGTCTGGCAAGGATTCTTTTAATCCCTCAAACAGTTACCGGCAACCAAAATTATAGTCATGAGTAATCAAGGATTACTCAGTCTGGAAAAGGTCTTACAATACTATTAGAGATTTCCCATCAAATTTAAATGATAAGCAATAAGTTTACAAATCAAGCAAAGCATGTGGAAGCATTGAATAATTATGCAAAGATTAACCACAAAAAGCATGCAACAACAAGTATTTTTTGTTTAACTCAATGATAATATATGCATGCAACCACGCATTCTCTCCTCGGATGATCTTCATCGTCCAAACAGTTGGTTGCAAGAGATGAAAAAAATGTGGGGAAAAACATAAGGATTCCATGCTAAAACCCAAGGAGCATGCAACAACAAGTATTTTTTGTTTAACTCAATGATAATATATGCATGCAACCACGCATTCTCTCCTCAGATGACTTTCATCGTCCAAACAGTTGGTTGCAAGAGATGAAAAAAATATGGGGAAAAACATAAGGATTCCATGCTAAAACCCAAGGAGCAGGCGAAAGATACCGAAAATCAGGCGAACAGGCATGAATTGTTCATAGTGTGGTAATTGGTAAGCCGGTACAGAGAATTCAATGAATCTGGCTTGACTGTTACAAAAACGGTTCCAAGCGGTTTTTTGCCCAGAATTCTATATAAGAACGTCCTAAAAACAAAGAAAAACACAAAAAATAGAAGAAATCTTGCGAATATTTTTGTAGATAATTTCCTAGAGAAACGCCTAAGGAATTGCGTGTCCAAAAGCAAATATCAGACATGAATCAGGGCTGAGCAAGAGGATCGACGATTTAGAGGAATAACACAACCAACGCCCAAATCAATCGGAACGACCCAGGTTAGTTCTAGTATGTGGCTTTGTGCTCGGCCCCGTATTTTACCGATAATTCAAAAATGACAATGGTTTTATTGGGACTAGGGATAAAAGGTGTTTAACATTCATACTCTGCATATGCATTCTTCCAATTTTTTCTAAATAATTACGGAATTCTTATGTTGTTCTAGCTTTCAATAAAAAAAGGTGATAGTGTGAAGGATTTGGCTTAAGCGCGAGAATCAAAGCCGGGAAGATGGGTGGTAATAAAACCTTGAATGAGTTTAAATCAGGAATAGACCCTAAAAGTTAGAATAAGTGTCCTAAAGAACCTTCTCGGGCTCGGTAGTCTGGCAAGGATTCTTTCAATCCCTCAAACAGTTACCGGCAACCAAAATTATAGTCATGAGTAATCAAGGATTACTCAGTCTGGAAAAGGTCTTACAATACTATTAGAGATTTCCCATCAAATTTAAATGATAAGCAATAAGTTCACAAATCAAGCAAAGCATGTGGAAGCATTGAATAATTATGCAAAGATTAACCACAAAAAGCATGCAACAACAAGTATTTTTTGTTTGACTCAATGATAATATATGCATGCAACCACGCATTCTCTCCTCAGATGACCTTCATCCTCCAAACAGTTGGTTGCAAGAGATGAAAAAAATATGGGGAAAGACATAAGGATTCCATGCTAAAACCCAAGGAGCAGGCGAAAGATACCGAAAATCAGGCGAACGGGCATGAATTGTTGATAGTGTAGTAATTGGTAAGCCAGTACAGAGAATTCAATGAATCTGGCTTGGCTGTTACAAAAACAGTTCCAAGCGGTTTTTTGCCCAGAATTCTATATAAGAACGTCCTCAAAAAAAAGAAAAACACAAAAAATAGAAGAAAACTTGCGAATATTTTTGTAGATAATTTCCTAGAGAAATGCCTAAGGAATTGTGTGTCCAAAAGTAAATATCACACATGAATCAGGGCTGAGCAAGAGGATCGTTGGTTTACAGGAATAACACAACCAACGCCCAAATCAATCGGAACGACCCAGGTTAGTTCTAGTATGTGGATTTGTGCTCGGCCCCGTGTTTTACCGATAATTCAAAAATGACTATGGTTTTATTGGGACTAGGGATAAAAAGGAGTTTAACATTCATACTCTGCATATGCATTCTTGCAATTTTTTCTAAATAATTACGGAATTCTTATGCGGTTCTAGCTTTCAATAAAAAAAGGTGATAGTGAGAAGGATTTGGCTTAAGCGCAAGACTCAAAGCCGGGAAGATGGGTGGTGATGAAACTGGGCAGATAGGATCATATGACTTGTAATAACTTATCTGCAAACTCATAAGTTGTATCGAATGCTCTATTTTATGTAAAAATATACGGTTTATTTGTTTACCCTAATTCTATTATATTGACTCTAAGTATATGAAGCATTGAATTAACCTCGGATGAGTTTAAACAAGGAATAGACCCTAAAAATTAGATTAAGTGTCCTAAAGAACCTTCTCGGGCTCGGTAGTCCGGCAAGGATTCTTTCAATCCCTCAAACAGTTACCGGCAACCAAAAGTATAGTCATGAGTAATCAAGGATTACTTAGTCTGGAAAAGATCTTACAATACTATTAGAGATTTCCCATCAAATTTAAATGATAAGCAATAAGTTCACAAATCAAGCAAAGCATGTGGAAGCATTGAATAATTATGCAAAGATTAACCACAAAAAGCATGACAAGTATTTTTTGTTTGACTCAATGATAATATATGCATGCAACCACACATTCTCTCCTCATATGACCTTAATCCTCCAAACAGTTGGTTGCAAGAGATGAAAAAAATATGGGGAAAAACATAAGGATTCCATGCTAAAACCCAAGGAGCAGACGAAAGATACCGAGAATCAGGCGAACGGGCATGAATTATTGATAGTGTGGTAATTGGTAAGCCGGTACAGAGAATTCAATGAATCTGGCTTGGATGTTACAAAAACGGTTCCAAGCGGTTTTTTGCCGAGAATTCTATATAAGAACGTCCTAAAAACAAAGAAAAACACAAAAAATAGAAGAAAACTTGCGAATATTTTTATAGATAATTTCCTAGAGAAATGCCTAAGGAATTGTGTGTCCAAAAGTAAATATCACACATGAATCAGGGCTGAGCAAGAGGATCGTTGGTTTACAGGAATAACACAACCAACGCCCAAATCAATCGGAACGACCCAGGTTAGTTCTAGTATGTGGCTTTGTGTTCGGCCCCGTATTTTACCGATAATTCAAAAATGACTATGGTTTTATTGGGACTAGGGATAAAAGGTGTTTAACATTCATACTCTGCATATGCATTCTTCCAATTTTTTCTAAATAATTACGGAATTCTTATGTTGTTCTAGCTTTCAATAAAAAAAGGTGATAGTGTGAAGGATTTGGCTTAAGCGCGAGACTCAAAGCCGGGAAGATGGGTGGTAATAAAACCTTGAATGAGTTTAAATCAGGAATAGACCCTAAAAGTTAGATTAAGTGTCCTAAAGAACCTTCTCGGGGTCGGTAGTCTGGCAAGGATTCTTTTAATCCCTCAAACAGTTACCGGCAACCAAAATTATAGTCATGAGTAATCAAGGATTACTCAGTCTGGAAAAAGGTCTTACAATACTATTAGAGATTTCCCATCAAATTTAAATGATAAGCAATAAGTTTACAAATCAAGCAAAGCATGTGGAAGCATTGAATAATTATGCAAAGATTAACCACAAAAAGCATGCAACAACAAGTATTTTTTGTTTAACTCAATGATAATATATGCATGCAACCACGCATTCTCTCCTCGGATGATCTTCATCGTCCAAACAGTTGGTTGAAAGAGATGAAAAAAATGTGGGGAAAAACATAAGGATTCCATGCTAAAACCCAAGGAGCAGGCGTACGGGCATGAATTGTTGATAGTGTGGTAATTGGTAAGCCGGTACAGAGAATTAAATGATTCTGGCTTGGCTGTTACAAAAACGGTTCCAAGCGGTTTTTTGCCCAGAATTCTATATAAGAACGTCCTAAAAACAAAGAAAAACACAAAAAATAGAACAAAACTTGCGAATATTTTTGTAGATAATTTCCTAGAGAAACGCCTAAGGAATTGCGTGTCCAAAAGCAAATATCAGACATGAATCAGGGCTGAGCAAGAGGATCGACGGTTTAGAGGAATAACACAACCAACGCCCAAATCAAATGGAACGACCCAGATTAGTTCTAGTATGTGGCTTTGTGCTCGGCCCCGTATTTACCGATAATTCAAAAATGACTATGGTTTTATTGGGACTAGGGATAAAAGGAGTTTAACATTCATCCTCTGCATATACATTCTTCCAATTTTTTCTAAATAATTACGGAATTCTTATGCTGTTCTAGCTTTCAATAAAAAAAGGTGATAGTGTGAAGGATTTGGCTTAAGCGCGAGACTCAAAGCCGGGAAAATGGGTGGTAATAAAACCTCGAATGAGTTTAAATCAGGAATAGACCCTAAAAGTTAGATTAAGTGTCCTAAAGAACCTTCTCGGGCTCGGTAGTCCGGCAAGGATTCTTTCAATCCCTCAAACAGTTACCGGCAACCAAAAGTATAGTCATGAGTAATCAAGGATTACTTAGTCTGGAAAAGGTCTTACAATACTATTAGAGATTTCCCATCAAATTTAAATGATAAGAAATAAGTTCACAAATCAAGCAAAGCATGTGGAAGCATTGAATAATTATGCAAAGATTAACCACAAAAAGCATGACAAGTATTTTTTGTTTGACTCAATGATAATATATGCATGCAACCACGTATTCTCTCCTCAGATGACCTTAATCCTCCAAACAGTTGGTTGCAAGAGATGAAAAAAATATGGTGAAAAACATAAGGATTCCATGCTAAAACCCAAGGAGCAGGCGAAAGATACCGAAAATCAGGTGAACAGGCATGAATTGTTCATAGTGTGGTAATTGGTAAGCCGGTACAGAGAATTCAATGAATCTGGCTTGACGGTTACAAAAACGGTTCCAAGCGGTTTTTTGCCCAGAATTCTATATAAGAACGTCCTAAAAACAAAGAAAAACACAAAAAATAGAAGAAAACTTGCGAATATTTTTGTAGATAATTTCCTAGAGAAACGCCTAAGGAATTGCGTGTCCAAAAGCAAATATCAGACATGAATCAGGGCTGAGCAAGACGATCGACGATTTAGAGGAATAACACAACCAACGCCCAAATCAATCGGAACGACCCAGGTTAGTTCTAGTATGTGGCTTTGTGTTCGGCCCCGTATTTTACCGATAATTCAAAAATGACTATGGTTTTATTGGGACTAGGGATAAAAGGTGTTTAACATTCATACTCTGCATATGCATTCTTCCAATTTTTTCTAAATAATTACGGAATTCTTATGTTGTTCTAGCTTTCAATAAAAAAAGGTGATAGTGTGAAGGATTTGGCTTAAGCGCGAGACTCAAAGCCGGGAAGATGGGTGGTAATAAAACCTTGAATGAGTTTAAATCAGGAATAGACCCTAAAAGTTAGATTAAGTGTCCTAAAGAACCTTCTTGGGCTCGGTAGTCCGGCAAGGATTCTTTCAATCCCTCAAACAGTTACCGGCAACCAAAAGTATAGTCATGAGTAATCAAGGATTACTTAGTCTGGAAAAGGTCTTACAATACTATTAGAGATTTCCCATCAAATTTAAATGATAAGCAATAAGTTCACAAATCAAGCAAAGCATGTGGAAGCATTGAATAATTATGCAAAGATTAACCACAAAAAGCATGACAAGTATTTTTTGTTTGACTCAATGATAATATATGCATGCAACCACGTATTCTCTCCTCAGATGACCTTAATCCTCCAAACAGTTGGTTGCAAGAGATGAAAAAAATATGGGGAAAAACATAAGGATTCCATGCTAAAACCCAAGGAGCAGGCGAAAGATACCGAGAATCAGGCGAACGGGATGAATTTTTGATAGTGTGGTAATTGGTAAGCCGGTACAGAGAATTCAATGAATCTGGCTTGGATGTTACAAAAACGGTTCCAAGCGGTTTCTTGCCGAGAATTCTATATAAGAACGTCCTAAAAACAAAGAAAAACACAAAAAATAGAAGAAAACTTGCGAATAGTTTTGAAGATAATTTCCTAGAGAAACGCCTAAAGAATTGCATGTCCAAAAGCAAATATCAGACATGAATCAGGGCTGAGCAAGAGGATCGACGGTTTAGAGGAATAACACAACGAACGCCCAAATCAATCGGAACGACCCAGGTTAGTTCTAGTATGTGGCTTTGTGCTCGGCCCCGTATTTACCGATAATTCAAAAATGACTATGGTTTTATTGGGACTAGGGATAAAAGGTGTTTAACATTCATACTCTGCATATGCATTCTTCCAATTTTTTCTAAATAATTACGGAATTCTTATGTTGTTCTAGCTTTCAATAAAAAAAGGTGATAGTGTGAAGGATTTGGCTTAAGCGCGAGACTCAAATCCGGAAAGATGGGTGGTAATGAAACCTCTATTGAGTTTAAATCAGGAATAGACCCTAAAAGTTAGATTAAGTGTCCTAAAGAACCTTCTCGGGCTCGGTAGTCTGGCAAGGATTCTTTTAATCCCTCAAACAGTTACCGGCAACCAAAATTATAGTCATGAGTAATCAAGGATTACTCAGTCTGGAAAAGATCTTACAATACTATTAGAGATTTCCCATCAAATTTAAATGATAAGCAATAAGTTTACAAATCAAGCAAAGCATGTGGAAGCATTGAATAATTATGCAAAGATTAACCACAAAAAGCATGGAACAACAAGTATTTTTTGTTTAACTCAATGATATTATATGCATGCAACCACGCATTCTCTCCTCAGATGACCTTCATCGTCCAAACAGTTGGTTGCAAGAGATGAAAAAAATATGGGGAAAAACATAAGGATTCCATGCTAAAACCCAAGGAGCAGGCGAAAGATACCGAAAATCAGGTGAACAGGCATGAATTGTTCATAGTGTGGTAATTGGTAAGCCGGTACAGAGAATTCAATGAATCTGGCTTGACGGTTACAAAAACGGTTCCAAGCAGTTTTTTGCCCAGAATTCTATATAAGAACGTCCTAAAAACAAAGAAAAACACAAAAAATAGAAGAAAACTTGCGAATATTTTTGTAGATAATTTCCTAGAGAAACGCCTAAGGAATTGCGTGTCCAAAAGCAAATATCAGACATGAATCAGGGCTGAGCAAGACGATCGACGATTTAGAGGAATAACACAACCAACGCCCAAATCAATCGGAACGACCCAGGTTAGTTCTAGTATGTGGCTTTGTGTTCGGCCCCGTATTTTACCGATAATTCAAAAATGACTATGGTTTTATTGGGACTAGGGATAAAAGGTGTTTAACATTCATACTCTGCATATGCATTCTTCCAATTTTTTCTAAATAATTACGGAATTCTTATGTTGTTCTAGCTTTCAATAAAAAAAGGTGATAGTGTGAAGGATTTGGCTTAAGCGCGAGACTCAAAGCCGGGAAGATGGGTGGTAATAAAACCTTGAATGAGTTTAAATCAGGAATAGACCCTAAAAGTTAGATTAAGTGTCCTGAAGAACCTTCGCGGGCTCGGTAGTCTGGCAAGGATTCTTTTAATCCCTCAAACAGTTACCGGCAACCAAAATTATAGTCATGAGTAATCAAGGATTACTCAGTCTGGAAAAGGTCTTACAATACTATTAGAGATTTCCCATCAAATTTAAATGATAAGCAATAAGTTTACAAATCAAGCAAAGCATGTGGAAGCATTGAATAATTATGCAAAGATTAACCACAAAAAGCATGCAACAACAAGTATTTTTTGTTTAACTCAATGATAATATATGCATGCAACCACGCATTCTCTCCTCGGATGATCTTCATCGTCCAAACAGTTGGTTGCAAGAGATGAAAAAAATGTGGGGAAAAACATAAGGATTCCATGCTAAAACCCAAGGAGCATGCAACAACAAGTATTTTTTGTTTAACTCAATGATAATATATGCATGCAACCACGCATTCTCTCCTCAGATGACTTTCATCGTCCAAACAGTTGGTTGCAAGAGATGAAAAAAATATGGGGAAAAACATAAGGATTCCATGCTAAAACCCAAGGAGCAGGCGAAAGATACCGAAAATCAGGCGAACAGGCATGAATTGTTCATAGTGTGGTAATTGGTAAGCCGGTACAGAGAATTCAATGAATCTGGCTTGACTGTTACAAAAACGGTTCCAAGCGGTTTTTTGCCCAGAATTCTATATAAGAACGTCCTAAAAACAAAGAAAAACACAAAAAATAGAAGAAATCTTGCGAATATTTTTGTAGATAATTTCCTAGAGAAACGCCTAAGGAATTGCGTGTCCAAAAGCAAATATCAGACATGAATCAGGGCTGAGCAAGAGGATCGACGATTTAGAGGAATAACACAACCAACGCCCAAATCAATCGGAACGACCCAGGTTAGTTCTAGTATGTGGCTTTGTGCTCGGCCCCGTATTTTACCGATAATTCAAAAATGACAATGGTTTTATTGGGACTAGGGATAAAAGGTGTTTAACATTCATACTCTGCATATGCATTCTTCCAATTTTTTCTAAATAATTACGGAATTCTTATGTTGTTCTAGCTTTCAATAAAAAAAGGTGATAGTGTGAAGGATTTGGCTTAAGCGCGAGAATCAAAGCCGGGAAGATGGGTGGTAATAAAACCTTGAATGAGTTTAAATCAGGAATAGACCCTAAAAGTTAGAATAAGTGTCCTAAAGAACCTTCTCGGGCTCGGTAGTCTGGCAAGGATTCTTTCAATCCCTCAAACAGTTACCGGCAACCAAAATTATAGTCATGAGTAATCAAGGATTACTCAGTCTGGAAAAGGTCTTACAATACTATTAGAGATTTCCCATCAAATTTAAATGATAAGCAATAAGTTCACAAATCAAGCAAAGCATGTGGAAGCATTGAATAATTATGCAAAGATTAACCACAAAAAGCATGCAACAACAAGTATTTTTTGTTTGACTCAATGATAATATATGCATGCAACCACGCATTCTCTCCTCAGATGACCTTCATCCTCCAAACAGTTGGTTGCAAGAGATGAAAAAAATATGGGGAAAGACATAAGGATTCCATGCTAAAACCCAAGGAGCAGGCGAAAGATACCGAAAATCAGGCGAACGGGCATGAATTGTTGATAGTGTAGTAATTGGTAAGCCAGTACAGAGAATTCAATGAATCTGGCTTGGCTGTTACAAAAACAGTTCCAAGCGGTTTTTTGCCCAGAATTCTATATAAGAACGTCCTCAAAAAAAAGAAAAACACAAAAAATAGAAGAAAACTTGCGAATATTTTTGTAGATAATTTCCTAGAGAAATGCCTAAGGAATTGTGTGTCCAAAAGTAAATATCACACATGAATCAGGGCTGAGCAAGAGGATCGTTGGTTTACAGGAATAACACAACCAACGCCCAAATCAATCGGAACGACCCAGGTTAGTTCTAGTATGTGGATTTGTGCTCGGCCCCGTGTTTTACCGATAATTCAAAAATGACTATGGTTTTATTGGGACTAGGGATAAAAAGGAGTTTAACATTCATACTCTGCATATGCATTCTTGCAATTTTTTCTAAATAATTACGGAATTCTTATGCGGTTCTAGCTTTCAATAAAAAAAGGTGATAGTGAGAAGGATTTGGCTTAAGCGCAAGACTCAAAGCCGGGAAGATGGGTGGTGATGAAACTGGGCAGATAGGATCATATGACTTGTAATAACTTATCTGCAAACTCATAAGTTGTATCGAATGCTCTATTTTATGTAAAAATATACGGTTTATTTGTTTACCCTAATTCTATTATATTGACTCTAAGTATATGAAGCATTGAATTAACCTCGGATGAGTTTAAACAAGGAATAGACCCTAAAAATTAGATTAAGTGTCCTAAAGAACCTTCTCGGGCTCGGTAGTCCGGCAAGGATTCTTTCAATCCCTCAAACAGTTACCGGCAACCAAAAGTATAGTCATGAGTAATCAAGGATTACTTAGTCTGGAAAAGATCTTACAATACTATTAGAGATTTCCCATCAAATTTAAATGATAAGCAATAAGTTCACAAATCAAGCAAAGCATGTGGAAGCATTGAATAATTATGCAAAGATTAACCACAAAAAGCATGACAAGTATTTTTTGTTTGACTCAATGATAATATATGCATGCAACCACACATTCTCTCCTCATATGACCTTAATCCTCCAAACAGTTGGTTGCAAGAGATGAAAAAAATATGGGGAAAAACATAAGGATTCCATGCTAAAACCCAAGGAGCAGACGAAAGATACCGAGAATCAGGCGAACGGGCATGAATTATTGATAGTGTGGTAATTGGTAAGCCGGTACAGAGAATTCAATGAATCTGGCTTGGATGTTACAAAAACGGTTCCAAGCGGTTTTTTGCCGAGAATTCTATATAAGAACGTCCTAAAAACAAAGAAAAACACAAAAAATAGAAGAAAACTTGCGAATATTTTTATAGATAATTTCCTAGAGAAATGCCTAAGGAATTGTGTGTCCAAAAGTAAATATCACACATGAATCAGGGCTGAGCAAGAGGATCGTTGGTTTACAGGAATAACACAACCAACGCCCAAATCAATCGGAACGACCCAGGTTAGTTCTAGTATGTGGCTTTGTGTTCGGCCCCGTATTTTACCGATAATTCAAAAATGACTATGGTTTTATTGGGACTAGGGATAAAAGGTGTTTAACATTCATACTCTGCATATGCATTCTTCCAATTTTTTCTAAATAATTACGGAATTCTTATGTTGTTCTAGCTTTCAATAAAAAAAGGTGATAGTGTGAAGGATTTGGCTTAAGCGCGAGACTCAAAGCCGGGAAGATGGGTGGTAATAAAACCTTGAATGAGTTTAAATCAGGAATAGACCCTAAAAGTTAGATTAAGTGTCCTAAAGAACCTTCTCGGGGTCGGTAGTCTGGCAAGGATTCTTTTAATCCCTCAAACAGTTACCGGCAACCAAAATTATAGTCATGAGTAATCAAGGATTACTCAGTCTGGAAAAAGGTCTTACAATACTATTAGAGATTTCCCATCAAATTTAAATGATAAGCAATAAGTTTACAAATCAAGCAAAGCATGTGGAAGCATTGAATAATTATGCAAAGATTAACCACAAAAAGCATGCAACAACAAGTATTTTTTGTTTAACTCAATGATAATATATGCATGCAACCACGCATTCTCTCCTCGGATGATCTTCATCGTCCAAACAGTTGGTTGAAAGAGATGAAAAAAATGTGGGGAAAAACATAAGGATTCCATGCTAAAACCCAAGGAGCAGGCGTACGGGCATGAATTGTTGATAGTGTGGTAATTGGTAAGCCGGTACAGAGAATTAAATGAATCTGGCTTGGCTGTTACAAAAACGGTTCCAAGCGGTTTTTTGCCCAGAATTCTATATAAGAACGTCCTAAAAACAAAGAAAAACACAAAAAATAGAACAAAACTTGCGAATATTTTTGTAGATAATTTCCTAGAGAAACGCCTAAGGAATTGCGTGTCCAAAAGCAAATATCAGACATGAATCAGGGCTGAGCAAGAGGATCGACGGTTTAGAGGAATAACACAACCAACGCCCAAATCAAATGGAACGACCCAGATTAGTTCTAGTATGTGGCTTTGTGCTCGGCCCCGTATTTACCGATAATTCAAAAATGACTATGGTTTTATTGGGACTAGGGATAAAAGGAGTTTAACATTCATCCTCTGCATATACATTCTTCCAATTTTTTCTAAATAATTACGGAATTCTTATGCTGTTCTAGCTTTCAATAAAAAAAGGTGATAGTGTGAAGGATTTGGCTTAAGCGCGAGACTCAAAGCCGGGAAAATGGGTGGTAATAAAACCTCGAATGAGTTTAAATCAGGAATAGACCCTAAAAGTTAGATTAAGTGTCCTAAAGAACCTTCTCGGGCTCGGTAGTCCGGCAAGGATTCTTTCAATCCCTCAAACAGTTACCGGCAACCAAAAGTATAGTCATGAGTAATCAAGGATTACTTAGTCTGGAAAAGGTCTTACAATACTATTAGAGATTTCCCATCAAATTTAAATGATAAGAAATAAGTTCACAAATCAAGCAAAGCATGTGGAAGCATTGAATAATTATGCAAAGATTAACCACAAAAAGCATGACAAGTATTTTTTGTTTGACTCAATGATAATATATGCATGCAACCACGTATTCTCTCCTCAGATGACCTTAATCCTCCAAACAGTTGGTTGCAAGAGATGAAAAAAATATGGTGAAAAACATAAGGATTCCATGCTAAAACCCAAGGAGCAGGCGAAAGATACCGAAAATCAGGTGAACAGGCATGAATTGTTCATAGTGTGGTAATTGGTAAGCCGGTACAGAGAATTCAATGAATCTGGCTTGACGGTTACAAAAACGGTTCCAAGCGGTTTTTTGCCCAGAATTCTATATAAGAACGTCCTAAAAACAAAGAAAAACACAAAAAATAGAAGAAAACTTGCGAATATTTTTGTAGATAATTTCCTAGAGAAACGCCTAAGGAATTGCGTGTCCAAAAGCAAATATCAGACATGAATCAGGGCTGAGCAAGACGATCGACGATTTAGAGGAATAACACAACCAACGCCCAAATCAATCGGAACGACCCAGGTTAGTTCTAGTATGGGGCTTTGTGTTCGGCCCCGTATTTTACCGATAATTCAAAAATGACTATGGTTTTATTGGGACTAGGGATAAAAGGTGTTTAACATTCATACTCTGCATATGCATTCTTCCAATTTTTTCTAAATAATTACGGAATTCTTATGTTGTTCTAGCTTTCAATAAAAAAAGGTGATAGTGTGAAGGATTTGGCTTAAGCGCGAGACTCAAAGCCGGGAAGATGGGTGGTAATAAAACCTTGAATGAGTTTAAATCAGGAATAGACCCTAAAAGTTAGATTAAGTGTCCTAAAGAACCTTCTTGGGCTCGGTAGTCCGGCAAGGATTCTTTCAATCCCTCAAACAGTTACCGGCAACCAAAAGTATAGTCATGAGTAATCAAGGATTACTTAGTCTGGAAAAGGTCTTACAATACTATTAGAGATTTCCCATCAAATTTAAATGATAAGCAATAAGTTCACAAATCAAGCAAAGCATGTGGAAGCATTGAATAATTATGCAAAGATTAACCACAAAAAGCATGACAAGTATTTTTTGTTTGACTCAATGATAATATATGCATGCAACCACGTATTCTCTCCTCAGATGACCTTAATCCTCCAAACAGTTGGTTGCAAGAGATGAAAAAAATATGGGGAAAAACATAAGGATTCCATGCTAAAACCCAAGGAGCAGGCGAAAGATACCGAGAATCAGGCGAACGGGATGAATTTTTGATAGTGTGGTAATTGGTAAGCCGGTACAGAGAATTCAATGAATCTGGCTTGGATGTTACAAAAACGGTTCCAAGCGGTTTCTTGCCGAGAATTCTATATAAGAACGTCCTAAAAACAAAGAAAAACACAAAAAATAGAAGAAAACTTGCGAATAGTTTTGAAGATAATTTCCTAGAGAAACGCCTAAAGAATTGCATGTCCAAAAGCAAATATCAGACATGAATCAGGGCTGAGCAAGAGGATCGACGGTTTAGAGGAATAACACAACCAACGCCCAAATCAATCGGAACGACCCAGGTTAGTTCTAGTATGTGGCTTTGTGCTCGGCCCCGTATTTACCGATAATTCAAAAATGACTATGGTTTTATTGGGACTAGGGATAAAAGGTGTTTAACATTCATACTCTGCATATGCATTCTTCCAATTTTTTCTAAATAATTACGGAATTCTTATGTTGTTCTAGCTTTCAATAAAAAAAGGTGATAGTGTGAAGGATTTGGCTTAAGCGCGAGACTCAAATCCGGAAAGATGGGTGGTAATGAAACCTCTATTGAGTTTAAATCAGGAATAGACCCTAAAAGTTAGATTAAGTGTCCTAAAGAACCTTCTCGGGCTCGGTAGTCTGGCAAGGATTCTTTTAATCCCTCAAACAGTTACCGGCAACCAAAATTATAGTCATGAGTAATCAAGGATTACTCAGTCTGGAAAAGGTCTTACAATACTATTAGAGATTTCCCATCAAATTTAAATGATAAGCAATAAGTTTACAAATCAAGCAAAGCATGTGGAAGCATTGAATAATTATGCAAAGATTAACCACAAAAAGCATGGAACAACAAGTATTTTTTGTTTAACTCAATGATATTATATGCATGCAACCACGCATTCTCTCCTCAGATGACCTTCATCGTCCAAACAGTTGGTTGCAAGAGATGAAAAAAATATGGGGAAAAACATAAGGATTCCATGCTAAAACCCAAGGAGCAGGCGAAAGATACCGAAAATCAGGTGAACAGGCATGAATTGTTCATAGTGTGGTAATTGGTAAGCCGGTACAGAGAATTCAATGAATCTGGCTTGACGGTTACAAAAACGGTTCCAAGCAGTTTTTTGCCCAGAATTCTATATAAGAACGTCCTAAAAACAAAGAAAAACACAAAAAATAGAAGAAAACTTGCGAATATTTTTGTAGATAATTTCCTAGAGAAACGCCTAAGGAATTGCGTGTCCAAAAGCAAATATCAGACATGAATCAGGGCTGAGCAAGACGATCGACGATTTAGAGGAATAACACAACCAACGCCCAAATCAATCGGAACGACCCAGGTTAGTTCTAGTATGTGGCTTTGTGTTCGGCCCCGTATTTTACCGATAATTCAAAAATGACTATGGTTTTATTGGGACTAGGGATAAAAGGTGTTTAACATTCATACTCTGCATATGCATTCTTCCAATTTTTTCTAAATAATTACGGAATTCTTATGTTGTTCTAGCTTTCAATAAAAAAAGGTGATAGTGTGAAGGATTTGGCTTAAGCGCGAGACTCAAAGCCGGGAAGATAGGTGGTAATAAAACCTTGAATGAGTTTAAATCAGGAATAGACCCTAAAAGTTAGATTAAGTGTCCTGAAGAACCTTCGCGGGCTCGGTAGTCTGGCAAGGATTCTTTTAATCCCTCAAACAGTTACCGGCAACCAAAATTATAGTCATGAGTAATCAAGGATTACTCAGTCTGGAAAAGGTCTTACAATACTATTAGAGATTTCCCATCAAATTTAAATGATAAGCAATAAGTTTACAAATCAAGCAAAGCATGTGGAAGCATTGAATAATTATGCAAAGATTAACCACAAAAAGCATGCAACAACAAGTATTTTTTGTTTAACTCAATGATAATATATGCATGCAACCACGCATTCTCTCCTCGGATGATCTTCATCGTCCAAACAGTTGGTTGCAAGAGATGAAAAAAATGTGGGGAAAAACATAAGGATTCCATGCTAAAACCCAAGGAGCATGCAACAACAAGTATTTTTTGTTTAACTCAATGATAATATATGCATGCAACCACGCATTCTCTCCTCAGATGACTTTCATCGTCCAAACAGTTGGTTGCAAGAGATGAAAAAAATATGGGGAAAAACATAAGGATTCCATGCTAAAACCCAAGGAGCAGGCGAAAGATACCGAAAATCAGGCGAACAGGCATGAATTGTTCATAGTGTGGTAATTGGTAAGCCGGTACAGAGAATTCAATGAATCTGGCTTGACTGTTACAAAAACGGTTCCAAGCGGTTTTTTGCCCAGAATTCTATATAAGAACGTCCTAAAAACAAAGAAAAACACAAAAAATAGAAGAAATCTTGCGAATATTTTTGTAGATAATTTCCTAGAGAAACGCCTAAGGAATTGCGTGTCCAAAAGCAAATATCAGACATGAATCAGGGCTGAGCAAGAGGATCGACGATTTAGAGGAATAACACAACCAACGCCCAAATCAATCGGAACGACCCAGGTTAGTTCTAGTATGTGGCTTTGTGCTCGGCCCCGTATTTTACCGATAATTCAAAAATGACAATGGTTTTATTGGGACTAGGGATAAAAGGTGTTTAACATTCATACTCTGCATATGCATTCTTCCAATTTTTTCTAAATAATTACGGAATTCTTATGTTGTTCTAGCTTTCAATAAAAAAAGGTGATAGTGTGAAGGATTTGGCTTAAGCGCGAGAATCAAAGCCGGGAAGATGGGTGGTAATAAAACCTTGAATGAGTTTAAATCAGGAATAGACCCTAAAAGTTAGAATAAGTGTCCTAAAGAACCTTCTCGGGCTCGGTAGTCTGGCAAGGATTCTTTCAATCCCTCAAACAGTTACCGGCAACCAAAATTATAGTCATGAGTAATCAAGGATTACTCAGTCTGGAAAAGGTCTTACAATACTATTAGAGATTTCCCATCAAATTTAAATGATAAGCAATAAGTTCACAAATCAAGCAAAGCATGTGGAAGCATTGAATAATTATGCAAAGATTAACCACAAAAAGCATGCAACAACAAGTATTTTTTGTTTGACTCAATGATAATATATGCATGCAACCACGCATTCTCTCCTCAGATGACCTTCATCCTCCAAACAGTTGGTTGCAAGAGATGAAAAAAATATGGGGAAAGACATAAGGATTCCATGCTAAAACCCAAGGAGCAGGCGAAAGATACCGAAAATCAGGCGAACGGGCATGAATTGTTGATAGTGTAGTAATTGGTAAGCCAGTACAGAGAATTCAATGAATCTGGCTTGGCTGTTACAAAAACAGTTCCAAGCGGTTTTTTGCCCAGAATTCTATATAAGAACGTCCTCAAAAAAAAGAAAAACACAAAAAATAGAAGAAAACTTGCGAATATTTTTGTAGATAATTTCCTAGAGAAATGCCTAAGGAATTGTGTGTCCAAAAGTAAATATCACACATGAATCAGGGCTGAGCAAGAGGATCGTTGGTTTACAGGAATAACACAACCAACGCCCAAATCAATCGGAACGACCCAGGTTAGTTCTAGTATGTGGATTTGTGCTCGGCCCCGTGTTTTACCGATAATTCAAAAATGACTATGGTTTTATTGGGACTAGGGATAAAAAGGAGTTTAACATTCATACTCTGCATATGCATTCTTGCAATTTTTTCTAAATAATTACGGAATTCTTATGCGGTTCTAGCTTTCAATAAAAAAAGGTGATAGTGAGAAGGATTTGGCTTAAGCGCAAGACTCAAAGCCGGGAAGATGGGTGGTGATGAAACTGGGCAGATAGGATCATATGACTTGTAATAACTTATCTGCAAACTCATAAGTTGTATCGAATGCTCTATTTTATGTAAAAATATACGGTTTATTTGTTTACCCTAATTCTATTATATTGACTCTAAGTATATGAAGCATTGAATTAACCTCGGATGAGTTTAAACAAGGAATAGACCCTAAAAATTAGATTAAGTGTCCTAAAGAACCTTCTCGGGCTCGGTAGTCCGGCAAGGATTCTTTCAATCCCTCAAACAGTTACCGGCAACCAAAAGTATAGTCATGAGTAATCAAGGATTACTTAGTCTGGAAAAGATCTTACAATACTATTAGAGATTTCCCATCAAATTTAAATGATAAGCAATAAGTTCACAAATCAAGCAAAGCATGTGGAAGCATTGAATAATTATGCAAAGATTAACCACAAAAAGCATGACAAGTATTTTTTGTTTGACTCAATGATAATATATGCATGCAACCACACATTCTCTCCTCATATGACCTTAATCCTCCAAACAGTTGGTTGCAAGAGATGAAAAAAATATGGGGAAAAACATAAGGATTCCATGCTAAAACCCAAGGAGCAGACGAAAGATACCGAGAATCAGGCGAACGGGCATGAATTATTGATAGTGTGGTAATTGGTAAGCCGGTACAGAGAATTCAATGAATCTGGCTTGGATGTTACAAAAACGGTTCCAAGCGGTTTTTTGCCGAGAATTCTATATAAGAACGTCCTAAAAACAAAGAAAAACACAAAAAATAGAAGAAAACTTGCGAATATTTTTATAGATAATTTCCTAGAGAAACGTCTAAGGAATTGCGTGTCCAAAAGCAAATATCAGACATGAATCAGGGCTGAGCAAGAGGATCGACGGTTTAGAAGAATAACACAATCAACGCCCAAATCAATAGGAACGACCCTGGTTAGTTCTAGTATGTGGCTTTGTGCTCGGCCCCGTATTTACCGATAATTCAAAAATGACTATGGTTTTATTGGGACTAGGGATAAAAAAGAGTTTAACATTCATACTCTGCATATGCATTCTTCCAATTTTTTCTGAATAATTACGGAATTTTTATGCGGTTCTAGATTTCAATAAAAAAAGGTGATAGTGGGAAGGATTTGGCTTAACCGCGAGACTCAAAGCCGGGAAGATGGGTGGTAATAAAACCTCGATTGAGTTTAAATCAGGAATAGACCCTAAAAGTTAGATTAAGTGTCCTAAAGAACCTTCTCGGGATCGGTAGTCTGGCAAGGATTCTTTCAATCCCTCAAACAGTTACCGGCAACCAAAAGTATAGTCATGAGTAATCAAGGATTACTCAGTCTGGAAAAGGTCTTACAATACTTATTAGAGATTTCCCATCAAATTTAAATGATAAGCAATAAGTTCACAAATCAAGGAGAGCATGTGGAAGCATTGAATAATTATGCAAAGATTAACCACAAAAAGCATGCAACAACAAGTATTTTTTGTTTGACTCAATGATAATATATGCATGCAACCACGCATTCTCTCCTCAGATGACCTTAATCCTCCAAACAGTTGATTGCAAGAGATGAAAAAAATATGGGGAAAAACATAAGGATTCCATGCTAAAACCCAAGGAGCAGGCGAAAGATACCGAGAATCAGGCGAACGGGCATGAATTGTTGATAGTGTGGTAATTGGTAAGCCGGTACAGAGAATTCAATGAATCTGGCTTGGATGTTACAAAAACGGTTCCAAGCGGTTTCTTGCCGAGAATTCTATATAAGAACGTCCTAAAAACAAAGAAAAACACAAAAAATAGAAGAAAACTTGCGAATAATTTTGAAGATAATTTCTTAGAGAAACGCCTAAAGAATTGCGTGTCCAAAAGCAAATATCAGACATGAATCAGGGCTCAGCAAGAGGATCAACGGTTTAGAGGAATAACACAACCAACGCCCAAATCAATCGGAACGACCCAGGTTAGTTCTAGTATGTGGCTTTGTGCTCGGCCCCGTATTTACCGATAATTCAAAAATGACTATGGTTTTATTGGGACTAGGGATAAAAGGAGTTTAACATTCATACTCTGCATATGCATTCTTCCAATTTTTTCTAAATAATTACGGAATTTTTATGCGGTTCTAGATTTCAATAAAAAAAGGTGATAGTGAGAAGGATTTGGCTTAAGCGCGAGACTCAAAGCCGGGAAGATGGGTGGTAATGAAACCTCGATTGACTTTAAATCAGGAATAGACCCTAAAAGTTAGATTAAGTGTCCTAAAGAACCTTCTCGGGCTCGGTAGTACGACAAGGATTCTTTCAATCCCTCAAACAGTTACCGGCAACCAAAAGTATAGTCATGAGTAATCAATGATTACTCAGTCTGGAAAAGGTCTTACAATACTATTAGAGATTTCCCATCAAATTTAAATGATAAGCAATAAGTTCACAAATCAAGCAAAGCATGTGGAAGCATTGAATAATTATGCAAAGATTAACCACAAAAAGCATGCAACAACAAGTATTTTTTGTTTGACTCAATGATAATATATGCATGCAACCACACATTCTCTCCTCATATGACCTTAATCCTCCAAACAGTTGGTTGCAAGAGATGAAAAAAATATGGGGAAAAACATAAGGATTCCATGCTAAAACCCAAGGAGCAGACGAAAGATACCGAGAATCAGGCGAACGGGCATGAATTATTGATAGTGTGGTAATTGGTAAGCCGGTACAGAGAATTCAATGAATCTGGCTTGGATGTTACAAAAACGGTTCCAAGCGGTTTTTTGCCGAGAATTCTATATAAGAACGTCCTAAAAACAAAGAAAAACACAAAAAATAGAAGAAAACTTGCGAATATTTTTATAGATAATTTCCTAGAGAAACGTCTAAGGAATTGCGTGTCCAAAAGCAAATATCAGACATGAATCAGGGCTGAGCAAGAGGATCGACGGTTTAGAAGAATAACACAATCAACGCCCAAATCAATAGGAACGACCCTGGTTAGTTCTAGTATGTGGCTTTGTGCTCGGCCCCGTATTTACCGATAATTCAAAAATGACTATGGTTTTATTGGGACTAGGGATAAAAAAGAGTTTAACATTCATACTCTGCATATGCATTCTTCCAATTTTTTCTGAATAATTACGGAATTTTTATGCGGTTCTAGATTTCAATAAAAAAAGGTGATAGTGGGAAGGATTTGGCTTAACCGCGAGACTCAAAGCCGGGAAGATGGGTGGTAATAAAACCTCGATTGAGTTTAAATCAGGAATAGACCCTAAAAGTTAGATTAAGTGTCCTAAAGAACCTTCTCGGGATCGGTAGTCTGGCAAGGATTCTTTCAATCCCTCAAACAGTTACCGGCAACCAAAAGTATAGTCATGAGTAATCAAGGATTACTCAGTCTGGAAAAGGTCTTACAATACTTATTAGAGATTTCCCATCAAATTTAAATGATAAGCAATAAGTTCACAAATCAAGGAGAGCATGTGGAAGCATTGAATAATTATGCAAAGATTAACCACAAAAAGCATGCAACAACAAGTATTTTTTGTTTGACTCAATGATAATATATGCATGCAACCACGCATTCTCTCCTCAGATGACCTTAATCCTCCAAACAGTTGATTGCAAGAGATGAAAAAAATATGGGGAAAAACATAAGGATTCCATGCTAAAACCCAAGGAGCAGGCGAAAGATACCGAGAATCAGGCGAACGGGCATGAATTGTTGATAGTGTGGTAATTGGTAAGCCGGTACAGAGAATTCAATGAATCTGGCTTGGATGTTACAAAAACGGTTCCAAGCGGTTTCTTGCCGAGAATTCTATATAAGAACGTCCTAAAAACAAAGAAAAACACAAAAAATAGAAGAAAACTTGCGAATAATTTTGAAGATAATTTCTTAGAGAAACGCCTAAAGAATTGCGTGTCCAAAAGCAAATATCAGACATGAATCAGGGCTCAGCAAGAGGATCAACGGTTTAGAGGAATAACACAACCAACGCCCAAATCAATCGGAACGACCCAGGTTAGTTCTAGTATGTGGCTTTGTGCTCGGCCCCGTATTTACCGATAATTCAAAAATGACTATGGTTTTATTGGGACTAGGGATAAAAGGAGTTTAACATTCATACTCTGCATATGCATTCTTCCAATTTTTTCTAAATAATTACGGAATTTTTATGCGGTTCTAGATTTCAATAAAAAAAGGTGATAGTGAGAAGGATTTGGCTTAAGCGCGAGACTCAAAGCCGGGAAGATGGGTGGTAATGAAACCTCGATTGACTTTAAATCAGGAATAGACCCTAAAAGTTAGATTAAGTGTCCTAAAGAACCTTCTCGGGCTCGGTAGTACGACAAGGATTCTTTCAATCCCTCAAACAGTTACCGGCAACCAAAAGTATAGTCATGAGTAATCAATGATTACTCAGTCTGGAAAAGGTCTTACAATACTATTAGAGATTTCCCATCAAATTTAAATGATAAGCAATAAGTTCACAAATCAAGCAAAGCATGTGGAAGCATTGAATAATTATGCAAAGATTAACCACAAAAAGCATGCAACAACAAGTATTTTTTGTTTGACTCAATGATAATATATGCATGCAACCACACATTCTCTCCTCATATGACCTTAATCCTCCAAACAGTTGGTTGCAAGAGATGAAAAAAATATGGGGAAAAACATAAGGATTCCATGCTAAAACCCAAGGAGCAGACGAAAGATACCGAGAATCAGGCGAACGGGCATGAATTATTGATAGTGTGGTAATTGGTAAGCCGGTACAGAGAATTCAATGAATCTGGCTTGGATGTTACAAAAACGGTTCCAAGCGGTTTTTTGCCGAGAATTCTATATAAGAACGTCCTAAAAACAAAGAAAAACACAAAAAATAGAAGAAAACTTGCGAATATTTTTATAGATAATTTCCTAGAGAAACGTCTAAGGAATTGCGTGTCCAAAAGCAAATATCAGACATGAATCAGGGCTGAGCAAGAGGATCGACGGTTTAGAAGAATAACACAATCAACGCCCAAATCAATAGGAACGACCCTGGTTAGTTCTAGTATGTGGCTTTGTGCTCGGCCCCGTATTTACCGATAATTCAAAAATGACTATGGTTTTATTGGGACTAGGGATAAAAAAGAGTTTAACATTCATACTCTGCATATGCATTCTTCCAATTTTTTCTGAATAATTACGGAATTTTTATGCGGTTCTAGATTTCAATAAAAAAAGGTGATAGTGGGAAGGATTTGGCTTAACCGCGAGACTCAAAGCCGGGAAGATGGGTGGTAATAAAACCTCGATTGAGTTTAAATCAGGAATAGACCCTAAAAGTTAGATTAAGTGTCCTAAAGAACCTTCTCGGGATCGGTAGTCTGGCAAGGATTCTTTCAATCCCTCAAACAGTTACCGGCAACCAAAAGTATAGTCATGAGTAATCAAGGATTACTCAGTCTGGAAAAGGTCTTACAATACTTATTAGAGATTTCCCATCAAATTTAAATGATAAGCAATAAGTTCACAAATCAAGGAGAGCATGTGGAAGCATTGAATAATTATGCAAAGATTAACCACAAAAAGCATGCAACAACAAGTATTTTTTGTTTGACTCAATGATAATATATGCATGCAACCACGCATTCTCTCCTCAGATGACCTTAATCCTCCAAACAGTTGATTGCAAGAGATGAAAAAAATATGGGGAAAAACATAAGGATTCCATGCTAAAACCCAAGGAGCAGGCGAAAGATACCGAGAATCAGGCGAACGGGCATGAATTGTTGATAGTGTGGTAATTGGTAAGCCGGTACAGAGAATTCAATGAATCTGGCTTGGATGTTACAAAAACGGTTCCAAGCGGTTTCTTGCCGAGAATTCTATATAAGAACGTCCTAAAAACAAAGAAAAACACAAAAAATAGAAGAAAACTTGCGTATAATTTTGAAGATAATTTCTTAGAGAAACGCCTAAAGAATTGCGTGTCCAAAAGCAAATATCAGACATGAATCAGGGCTCAGCAAGAGGATCAACGGTTTAGAGGAATAACACAACCAACGCCCAAATCAATCGGAACGACCCAGGTTAGTTCTAGTATGTGGCTTTGTGCTCGGCCCCGTATTTACCGATAATTCAAAAATGACTATGGTTTTATTGGGACTAGGGATAAAAGGAGTTTAACATTCATACTCTGCATATGCATTCTTCCAATTTTTTCTAAATAATTACGGAATTTTTATGCGGTTCTAGATTTCAATAAAAAAAGGTGATAGTGAGAAGGATTTGGCTTAAGCGCGAGACTCAAAGCCGGGAAGATGGGTGGTAATGAAACCTCGATTGACTTTAAATCAGGAATCGACCCTAAAAGTTAGATTAAGTGTCCTAAAGAACCTTCTCGGGCTCGGTAGTACGACAAGGATTCTTTCAATCCCTCAAACAGTTACCGGCAACCAAAAGTATAGTCATGAGTAATCAATGATTACTCAGTCTGGAAAAGGTCTTACAATACTATTAGAGATTTCCCATCAAATTTAAATGATAAGCAATAAGTTTACAAATCAAGCAAAGCATGTGGAAGCATTGAATAATTATGCAAAGATTAACCACAAAAAGCATGCAACAACAAGTATTTTTTGTTTAACTCAATGATAATATATGCATGCAACCACACATTCTCTCCTCAGATGACCTTCATCGTCCAAACAGTTTGTTGCAAGAGATGAAAAAAATATGGGGAAAAACATAAGGATTCCATGCTAAAACCCAAGGAGCAGGAGAAAGATACCGAAAATCAGGCGAACAGGCATGAATTGTTCATAGTGTGGTAATTGGTAAGCCGGTACAGAGAATTCAATGAATCTGGCTTGACTGTTACAAAAACGGTTCCAAGCGGTTTTTTGCCCAGAATTCTATATAAGAACGTCCTAAAAACAAAGAAAAACACAAAAAATAGAAGAAAACTTGCGAATATTTTTGTATATAATTTCCTAGAGAAACGCCTAAGGAATTGCGTGTCCAAAAGCAAATATCAGACATGAATCAAGGCTGAGCAAGAGGATCGACGATTTAGAGGAATAACACAACCAACGCCCAAATCAATCGGAACGACCCAGGTTAGTTCTAGTATGTGGCTTTGTGCTCGGCCCCGTATTTTACCGATAATTCAAAAATGACTATGGTTTTATTGGGACTAGGGATAAAAGGTGTTTAACATTCATACTCTGCATATGCATTCTTCCAATTTTTTCTAAATAATTACGGAATTCTTATGTTGTTCTAGCTTTCAATAAAAAAAGGTGATAGTGTGAAGGATTTGGCTTAAGCACGAGACTCAAAGCCGGGAAGATGGGTGGTAGTAAAACCTTGAATGAGTTTAAATAAGGAATAGACCCTAAAAGTTAGATTAAGTGTCCTAAAGAACCTTCTCGGGCTCGGTAGTCCGGCAAGGATTCTTTCAATCCCTCAAACAGTTACCGGCAACCAAAATTATAGTCATGAGTAATCAAGGATTACTCAGTCTGGAAAAGGTCTTACAATACTATTAGAGATTTCCCATCAAATTTAAATGATAAGCAATAAGTTCACAAATCAAGGAGAGCATGTGGAAGCATTGAATAATTATGCAAAGATTAACCACAAAAAGCATGCAACAACAAGTATTTTTTGTTTGACTCAATGATAATATATGCATGCAACCACGCATTCTCTCCTCAGATGACCTTCATCCTCCAAACAGTTGGTTGCAAGAGATGAAAAAAATATGGGGAAAGACATAAGGATTCCATGCTAAAACCCAAGGAGCAGGCGAAAGATACCGAAAATCAGGCGAACGGGCATGAATTGTTGATAGTGTGGTAATTGGTAAACCAGTACAGAGAATTCAATGAATCTGGCTTGGGTGTTACAAAAATGGTTCCAAGCGGTTTTTTGCCCAGAATTCTATATAAGAACGTCCTCAAAACAAAGAAAAACACAAAAAATAGAAGAAAACTTGCGAATATTTTTGTAGATAATTTCCTAGAGAAATGCCTAAGGAATTGTGTGTCCAAAAGTAAATATCACACATGAATCAGGGCTGAGCAAGAGGATCGTTGGTTTACAGGAATAACACAACCAACGCCCAAATCAATCGGAACGACCCAGGTTAGTTCTAGTATGTGGATTTGTGCTCGGCCCCGTGTTTTACCGATAATTCAAAAATGACTATGGTTTTATTGGGACTAGGGATAAAAAGGAGTTTAACATTCATACTCTGCATATGCATTCTTGCAATTTTTTCTAAATAATTACGGAATTCTTATGCGGTTCTAGCTTTCAATAAAAAAAGGTGATAGTGAGAAGGATTTGGCTTAAGCGCAAGACTCAAAGCCGGGAAGATGGGTGGTGATGAAACTGGGCAGATAGGATCATATGACTTGTAATAACTTATCTGCAAACTCATAAGTTGTATCGAATGCTCTATTTTATGTAAAAATATACGGTTTATTTGTTTACCCTAATTCTATTATATTGACTCTAAGTATATGAAGCATTGAATTAACCTCGGATGAGTTTAAACAAGGAATAGACCCAAAAAACTAGATTAAGTGTCCTAAAGAAATTTCTCGGGCTCGGTAGTCCGGCAAGAATTCTTTCAATCCCTCAAACAGTTACCAGCAACCAAAAGTATAGTCATGAGTAATCAAGGATTACTCAGTCTGGAAAAGGTCTTACAATACTTATTAGAGATTTCCCATCAAATTTAAATGATAAGCAATAAGTTCACAAATCAAGGAGAGCATGTGGAAGCATTGAATAATTATGCAAAGATTAACCACAAAAAGCATGCAACAACAAGTATTTTTTGTTTGACTCAATGATAATATATGCATGCAACCACGCATTCTCTCCTCAGATGACCTTCATCGTCCAAACAGTTGGTTGCAAGAGATGAAAAAAATATGGGGAAAAACATAAGGATTCCATGCTAAAACCCAAGGAGCAGGCGAAAGATACCGAGAATCAGGCGAACGGGCATGAATTGTTGATAGTGTGGTAATTGGTAAGCCGGTACAGAGAATTAATTGAATCTGGCTTGGCTGTTACAAAAACGGTTCCAAGCGGTTTTTTGCCAAGAATTCTATATAAGAACGTCCTAAAAACAAAGAAAAACACAAAAAATAGAAGAAAACTTGCAAATATTTTTATAGATAATTTCCTAGAGAAACGTCTAAGGAATTGCGTGTCCAAATGCAAATATCAGACATGAATCAGGGCTGAGCAAGAGGATCGACGGTTTAGAGGAATAACACAATCAACGCCCAAATCAATCGGAACGACCCAGGTTAGTTCTAGTATGTGGCTTTGTGCTCGGCCCCGTATTTACCGATAATTCAAAAATGACTATGGTTTTATTGGGACTAGGGATAAAAAGGAGTTTAACATTCATACTCTGCATATGCATTCTTCCACTTTTTTCTAAACAATTACGGAATTCTTATGCGGTTTTAGCTTTCAATAAAAAAAGGTGATAGGGAGAAGGATTTGGCTTAAGCGCAAGACTCAAAGCCGGTACGATGGGTGGTAATGAAACCTCTATTGAGTTTAAATCAGGAATAGACCCTAAAAGTTAGATTAAGTGTCCTAAAGAACCTTCTCGGGCTCGGTAGTCTGGCAAGGATTATTTCAATCCCTCAAACAGTTACCGGCAACCAAAATTATAGTCATGAGTAATCAAGGATTACTCAGTTCGGAAAAGGTCTTACAATACTATTAGAGATTTCCCATCAAATTTAAATGATAAGCAATAAGTTCACAAATCAAGCAAAGCATGTGGAAGCATTGAATAATTATGCAAAGATTAACCAAAAAAAGCATGCAACAACAAGTATTTTTTGTTTGACTCAATGATAATATATGCATGCAACCACGCATTCTCTCCTCAGATGACCTTCAACCTCCAAACAGTTGGTTGCAAGAGATGAAAAAAATATGGGGAAAAACATAAGGATTCCATGCTAAAACCCAAGGAGCAGGAGAAAAGGTACCGAGAATCAGGCGAACGGGCATGAATTGTTGATAGTGTGGTAATTGGTAAGCCGGTACAGAGAATTCAATGAATCTGGCTTGGCTGTTACAAAAACGGTTCCAAGCGGTTTTTTGCCCAAAATTCTATATAAGAACGTCCTAAAAACAAAGAAAAATACAAAAAATAGAAGAAAACTTGCGAATATTTTTGTAGATAATTTCCTAGAGAAACACCTAAGGAATTGCGTGTCCAAAAGAAAATATCAGACATGAATCAGGGCTGAGAAAGAGGATTGATGGTTTAGAGGAATAACACAACCAACGCCCAAATCAATCGGAACGCCCAGGTTAGTTCTAGTATGTGGCTTTGTGCTCGGCCCCGTATTTACCGATAATTCAAAAATGACTATGGTTTTATTGGGACTAGGGATAAAAGGAGTTTAACATTCATACTCTGCATATGCATTCTTCAAATTTTTTCAAAATAATTACGGAATTCATATGCAGTTCTAGCTTTCAATAAAAAAAGGTGAGAGTGAGAAGGATTTGGCTTAAGCGCGAGACTCAAAGCCGGGAAGATGGGTGGTAATGAAACCTCGATTGAGTTTAAATCAGGAATAGACCCTAAAAATTAGATTAAGTGTCCTAAAGAACCTTCTCGGGCTCGGTAGTCTGGCAAGGATTATTTTAATCCCTCAAACAGTTACCGGCAACCAAAATTATAGTCATGAGTAATCAAGGATTACTCAGTCTGGAAAAGGTCTTACAATACTATTAGAGATTTCCCATCAAATTTAAATGATAAGCAATAAGTTCACAAATCAAGCAAAGCATGTGGAAGCATTGAATAATTATGCAAAGATTAACCACAAAAAGCATGCAGCAACAAGTATTTTTTGTTTGACTCAATGATAATATATGCATGCAACCACACATTCTCTCCTCAGATGACCTTCATCGTCCAAACAGTTGGTTGCAAGAGATGAAAAAAATATGGGGAAAAACATAAGGATTCCATGCTAAAACCCAAGGAGCAGGCGAAAGATACCGAGAATCAGGCGAACGGGCATGAATTGTTGATAGTGTGGTAATTGGTAAGCCGGTACAGAGAATTAATTGAATCTGGCTTGGCTGTTACAAAAACGGTTCCAAGCGGTTTTTTGCCGAGAATTCTATATAAGAACGTCCTAAAAACAAAGAAAAACACAAAAAATAGAAGAAAACTTGCGAATATTTTTATAGATAATTTCCTAGAGAAACGTCTAAGGAATTGCGTGTCCAAAAGAAAATATCAGACATGAATCAGGGCTGAGCAAGAGGATCGACGGTTTAGAGGAATAACACAATCAACGCCCAAATCAATCGGAACGACCCAAGTTAGTTCTAGTATGTGGCTTTGTGCTCGGCCCCGTATTTACCGATAATTCAAAAATGACTATGGTTTTATTGGGACTAGGGATAAAAAGGAGTTTAACATTCATACTCTGCATATGCATTCTTCAACTTTTGTCTAAATAATTATGGAATTCTTATGCGGTTCTAGCTTTCAATAAAAAAAGGTGATAGGGAGAAGGATTTGGCTTCAACGCAAGACTCAAAGCCGGAAAGATGGGTGGTAATGAAACCTCTATTGAGTTTAAATCAAGAATAGACCCTAAAAGTTAGATTAAGTGTCCTAAAGAACCTTCTCGAGCTCGGTAGTCCGGCAAGGATTCTTTCAATCCCTCAAACAGTTACCGGCAACCAAAATTATAGTCATGAGTAATCAAGGATTACTCAGTCTGGAAAAGGTCTTACAATACTATTAGAGATTTCCCATCAAATTTAAATGATAAGCAATAAGTTCACAAATCAAGCAAAGCATGTGGAAGCATTGAATAATTATGCAAAGATTAACCACAAAAAGCATGCAACAACAAGTATTTTTTGTTTGACTCAATGATAATATATGCATGCAACCACGCATTCTCTCCTCAGATGACCTTCATCGTCCAAACAGTTGGTTGCAAGAGATGAAAAAAATATGGGGAAAAACATAAGGATTCCATGCTAAAACCCAAGGAGCAGGCGTAAGATACCGAGAATCAGGCGAACGGGCATGAATTGTTGATAGTGTGGTAATTGGTAAGCCGGTACAGAGAATTCAATGAATCTGGCTTGGCTGTTACAAAAACGGTTCCAAGCAGTTTTTTGCCCAAAATTCTATATAAGAACGTCCTAAAAACAAAGAAAAATACAAAAAATAGAAGAAAACTTGCGAATATTTTTGTAGATAATTTCCTAGAGAAACGCCTAAGGAATTGCGTGTCCAAAAGCAAATATCAGACATGAATCAGGGCTGAGCAAGAGGATCGACGGTTTAGAGGAACAACACAACCAACGCCCAAATCAATCGGAACAACCCAGGTTAGTTCTAGTATGTGGCTTTGTTCTCGGCCCCGTATTTTACCGATAATTCAAAAATGACTATGGTTTTATTGGGACTAGGGATAAAAGGTGTTTAACATTCATACTCTACATATGCATTCTTCCAATATTTTCTAAATAATTACGGAATTCTTATGCTGTTCTAGCTTTCAATAAAAAAAGGTGATAGTGTGAAGGATTTGGCTTAAGCGCGAGACTCAAAGCCGGGAAGATGGGTGGTAATAAAACCTCGAATGAGTTTAAATCAGGAATAGACCCTAAAAGTAAGATTAAGTGTCCTAAAGAACCTTCTTGGGCTCAGTAGTCCGGCAAGGATTCTTTTAATCCCTTAAATAGTTACCGGCAACCAAAAGTATAGTCATGAGTAATCAAGGATTACTCAGTCTGGAAAAGGTCTTACAATACTATTAGAGATTTCCCATCAAATTTAAATGATAAGCAATATGTTCACAAATCAAGCAAAGCATGTGGAAGCATTGAATAATTATGCAAAGATTAACCACAAAAAGCATGCAACAACAAGTATTTTTTGTTTAACTCAATGATAATATATGCATGCAACCACGCATTCTCTCCTTAGATGACCTTCATCCTCCAAACAGTTGGTTGCAAGAGATGAAAAAAATATGGGGAAAGACATAAGGATTCCATGCTAAAACCCAAGGAGCAGGCGAAATATACTGAAAATCAGGCGAACGGGCATGAATTGTTGATAGTGTGGTAATTGGTAAGCCGGTACAGAGAATTCAATGAATCTGGCTTGGATGTTACAAAAACGGTTCCAAGCGGTTTTTTGCCGAGAATTCTATATAAGAACGTCCTAAAAACAAAGAAAAACACAAAAAATAGAAGAATACTTGCGAATATTTTTGTAGATAATTTCCTAGAGAAACGCCTAAGGAATTGCGTGTCCAAAAGCAAATATCAGACATGAATCAGGGCTGAGCAAGAGGATCGACGGTTTAGAAGAATAACACAATCAACGCCCAAATCAATCGGAACGACCCAGGTTAGTTCTAGTATGTGGCTTTGTGCTCGGCCCCGTATTTACCGATAATTCAAAAATGACTATGGTTTTATTGGGACTAGGGATAAAAGGAGTTTAACATTCATACTCTGCATATGCATTCTTTTAATTTTTTCAAAATAATTACGGAATTCTTATGCGGTTCTAGCTTTCAATAATAAAAGGTGAGAGTGAGAAGGATTTGGCTTAAGCGCGAGACTCAAAGCCGGGAAGATGGCTGGTAATGAAACCTCGATTGAGTTTAAATCAGGAATAGACCCTAAAAGTTACATTAAGTGTCCTAAAGAACCTTCTCGGGCTCGGTAGTCCGGCAAGGATTCTTTCAATCCCTCAAACAGTTACCGGCAACCAAAAGTATAGTCACGAGTAATCAATGATTACTCAGTCCGGAAAAGGTCTTACAATACTATTAGAGATTTCCCATCAAATTTAAATGATAAGCAATAAGTTCACAAATCAAGCAAAGCATGTGGAAGCATTGAATAATTATGCAAAGATTAACCACAAAAAGCATGCAACAACAAGTATTTTTTGTTTGACTCAATGATAATATATGCATGCAACCACGCATTCTCTCCTCAGATGACCTTCATCGTCCAAACAGTTGGTTGCAAGAGATGAAAAAAATATGGGGAAAAACATAAGGATTCCATGCTAAAACCCAAGGAGCTGGCGAAAGGTACCGAGAATCAGGCGAACGGGCATGAATTGTTGATAGTGTGGTAATTGGTAAGCCGGTACAGAGAATTCAATGAATCTGGCTTGGCTGTTACAAAAACGGTTCCAAGCGGTTTTTTGCCCAAAATTCTATATAAGAACGTCCTAAAAACAAAAAAAATACAAAAAATAGAAGAAAACTTGCGAATATTTTTGTAGATAATTTCCTAGAGAAACACCTAAGGAATTGCGTGTCCAAAAGAAAATATCAGACATGAATCAGGGCTGAGAAAGAGGATTGATGGTTTAGAGGAATAACACAACCAACGCCCAAATCAATCGGAACGCCCAGGTTAGTTCTAGTATGTGGCTTTGTGCTCGGCCCCGTATTTACCGATAATTCAAAAATGACTATGGTTTTATTGGGACTAGGGATAAAAGGAGTTTAACATTCATACTCTGCATACGCATTCTTCAAATTTTTTCAAAATAATTACGGAATTCATATGCGGTTCTAGCTTTCAATAAAAAAAGGTGAGAGTGAGAAGGATTTGGCTTAAGCGCGAGACTCAAAGCCGGGAAGATGGGTGGTAATAAAACCTCGAATGAGTTTAAATCAGGAATAGACCCTAAAAGTTAGATTAAGTGTCCTAAAGAACCTTCTTGGGCTCAATAGTCCGGCAAGGATTCTTTAAATCCCTCAAATAGTTACCGGCAACCAAAAGTATAGTCATGAGTAATCAAGGATTACTCAGTCTGGAAAAGGTCTTACAATACTATTAGAGATTTCCCATCAAATTTAAATGATAAGCAATATGTTCACAAATCAAGCAAAGCATGTGGAAGCATTGAATAATTATGCAAAGATTAACCACAAAAAGCATGCAACAACAAGTATTTTTTGTTTAACTCAATGATAATATATGCATGCAACCACGCATTCTCTCCTTAGATGACCTTCATCCTCCAAACAGTTGGTTGCAAGAGATGAAAAAAATATGGGGAAAGACATAAGGATTCCATGCTAAAACCCAAGGAGCAGGCGAAATATACTGAAAATCAGGCGAACGGGCATGAATTGTTGATAGTGTGGTAATTGGTAAGCCGGTACAGAGAATTCAATGAATCTGGCTTGGATGTTACAAAAACGGTTCCAAGCGGTTTTTTGCCGAGAATTCTATATAAGAACGTCCTAAAAACAAAGAAAAACACAAAAAATAGAAGAATACTTGCGAATATTTTTGTAGATAATTTCCTAGAGAAACGCCTAAGGAATTGCGTGTCCAAAAGCAAATATCAGACATGAATCAGGGCTGAGCAAGAGGATCGACGGTTTAGAAGAATAACACAATCAACGCCAAAATCAATCGGAACGACCCAGGTTAGTTCTAGTATGTGGCTTTGTGCTCGGCCCCATATTTACCGATAATTCAAAAATGACTATGGTTTTATTGGGACTAGGGATAAAAGGAGTTTAACATTCATACTCTGCATATGCATTCTTTTAATTTTTTCAAAATAATTACGGAATTCTTATGCGGTTCTAGCTTTCAATAATAAAAGGTGAGAGTGAGAAGGATTTGGCTTAAGAGCGAGACTCAAAGCCGGGAAGATGGCTGGTAATGAAACCTCGATTGAGTTTAAATCAGGAATAGACCCTAAAAGTTACATTAAGTGTCCTAAAGAACCTTCTCGGGCTCGGTAGTCCGGCAAGGATTCTTTTAATCCCTCAAACAGTTACCGGCAACCAAAAGTATAGTCACGAGTAATCAATGATTACTCAGTCCGGAAAAGGTCTTACAATACTATTAGAGATTTCCCATCAAATTTAAATGATAAGCAATAAGTTCACAAATCAAGCAAAGCATGTGGAAACATTGAATAATTATGCAAAGATTAACCACAAAAAGCATGCAACAACAAGTATTTTTTGTTTGACTCAATGATAATATATGCATGCAACCACGCATTCTCTCCTCAGATGACCTTCATCGTCCAAACAGTTGGTTGCAAGAGATGAAAAAAATATGGGGAAAGACATAAGGATTCCATGCTAAAACCCAAGGAGCAGGCGAAAGATACCGAAAATAAGGCGAACGGGCATGAATTGTTGATAGTGTGGTAATTGGTAAGCCGGTACAGAGAATTCAATGAATCTGGCTTGGATGTTACAAAAACGGTTCCAAGCGGTTTTTTGGCGAGAATTCTATATAAGAACATCCTAAAAACAAAGAAAAACACAAAAAATAGAAGAATACTTGCGAATATTTTTGTAGATAATTTCCTAGAGAAACGCCTAAGGAATTGCGTGTCCAAAAGCAAATATCAGACATGAATCAGGGCTGAGCAAGAGGATTGACGGTTTAGAGGAATAACACAACCAACGCCCAAATCAATCGGAACGACCCAGGTTAGTTCTAGTATGTGGCTTTGTTCTCGGCCCCGTATTTTACCGATAATTCAAAAATGACTATGGTTTTATTGGGACTAGGGATAAAAGGTGTTTAACATTCATACTCTGCATATGCATTCTTCCAATATTTTCTAAATAATTACGGAATTCTTATGCTGTTATAGCTTTCAATAAAAAAAGGTGATAGTGTGAAGGATTTGGCTTAAGCGCGAGACTCAAAGCCGGGAAGATGGGTGGTAATAAAACCTCGAATGAGTTTAAATCAGGAATAGACCCTAAAAGTTAGATTAAGTGTCCTAAAGAACCTTCTTGGGCTCAGTAGTCCGGCAAGGATTCTTTTAATCCCTCAAACAGTTACCGGCAACCAAAAGTATAGTCATGAGTAATCAAGGATTACTCAGTCTGGAAAAGGTCTTACAATACTATTAGAGATTTCCCATCAAATTTAAATGATAAGCAATAAGTTCACAAATCAAGCAAAGCATGTGGAAGCATTGAATAATTATGCAAAGATTAACCACAAAAAGCATGCAACATCAAGTATTTTTTGTTTAACTCAATGATAATATATGCATGCAACCACGCATTCTCTCCTTAGATGACCTTCATCCTCTAAACAGTTGGTTGCAAGAGATGAAAAAAATATGGGGAAAGACATAAGGATTCCATGCTAAAACCCAAGGAGCAGGCGAAAGATACCGAAAATCAGGCGAACGGGCATGAATTGTTGATAGTGTGGTAATTGGTAAGCCGGTACAGAGAATTCAATGAATCTGGCTTGGATGTTACAAAAACGGTTCCAAGCGGTTTTTTGGCGAGAATTCTATATAAGAACGTCCTAAAAACAAAGAAAAACACAAAAAATAGAAGAATACTTGCGAATATTTTTGTAGATAATTTCCTAGAGAAACGCCTATGGAATTGCGTGTCCAAAAGCAAATATCAGACATGAATCAGGGCTGAGCAAGAGGATCGACGGTTTAGAAGAATAACACAATCAACGCCCAAATCAATCGGAACGACCCAGGTTAGTTCTAGTATGTGGCTTTGTGCTCGGCCCCGTATTTACCGATAATTCAAAAATGACTATGGTTTTATTGGGACTAGGGATAAAAAAGAGTTTAACATTCATACTCTGCATATGCATTCTTCAAATTTTTTCATAATAATTACGGAATTCTTATGCGGTTCTATATTTCAATAAAAAAAGGTGAGAGTGAGAAGGATTTGGCTTAAGCGCGAGACTCAAAGCCGGGAAGATGGGTGGTAATGAAACCTCGATTGAGTTTAAATCAGGAATAGACCCTAAAAGTTAGATTAAGTGTCCTAAAGAACCTTCTCGGGCTCGGTAGTCCGGCAAGGATTCTTTCAATCCCTCAAACAGTTACCGGCAACCAAAAGTATAGTCATGAGTAATCAATGATTACTCAGTCCGGAAAAGGTCTTACAATACTATTAGAGATTTCCCATCAAATTTAAATGATAAGCAATAAGTTCACAAATCAAGCAAAGCATGTGGAAACATTGAATAATTATGCAAAGATTAACCACAAAAAGCATGCAACAACAAGTATTTTTTGTTTGACTCAATGATAATATATGCATGCAACCACGCATTCTCTCCTCAGATGACCTTCATCGTCCAAACAGTTGGTTGCAAGAGATGAAAAAAATATGGGGAAAAACATAAGGATTCCATGCTAAAACCCAAGGAGCAGGCGTAAGATACCGAGAATCAGGCGAACGGGCATGAATTGTTGATAGTGTGGTAATTGGTAAGCCGGTACAGAGAATTCAATGAATCTGGCTTGGCTGTTACAAAAACGGTTCCAAGCGGTTTTTTGCCCAAAATTCTATATAAGAACGTCCTAAAAACAAAGAAAAATACAAAAAATAGAAGAAAACTTGCGAATATTTTTGTAGATAATTTCCTAGAGAAACGCCTAAGGAATTGCGTGTCCAAAAGCAAATATCAGACATGAATCAGGGCTGAGCAAGAGGATTGACGGTTTAGAGGAATAACACAACCAACGCCCAAATCAATCGGAACGACCCAGGTTAGTTCTAGTATGTGGCTTTGTTCTCGGCCCCGTATTTTACCGATAATTCAAAAATGACTATGGTTTTATTGGGACTAGGGATAAAAGGTGTTTAACATTCATACTCTGCATATGCATTCTTCCAATATTTTCTAAATAATTACGGAATTCTTATGCTGTTATAGCTTTCAATAAAAAAAGGTGATAGTGTGAAGGATTTGGCTTAAGCGCGAGACTCAAAGCCGGGAAGATGGGTGGTAATAAAACCTCGAATGAGTTTAAATCAGGAATAGACCCTAAAAGTTAGATTAAGTGTCCTAAAGAACCTTCTTGGGCTCAGTAGTCCGGCAAGGATTCTTTTAATCCCTCAAACAGTTACCGGCAACCAAAAGTATAGTCATGAGTAATCAAGGATTACTCAGTCTGGAAAAGGTCTTACAATACTATTAGAGATTTCCCATCAAATTTAAATGATAAGCAATAAGTTCACAAATCAAGCAAAGCATGTGGAAGCATTGAATAATTATGCAAAGATTAACCACAAAAAGCATGCAACATCAAGTATTTTTTGTTTAACTCAATGATAATATATGCATGCAACCACGCATTCTCTCCTTAGATGACCTTCATCCTCTAAACAGTTGGTTGCAAGAGATGAAAAAAATATGGGGAAAGACATAAGGATTCCATGCTAAAACCCAAGGAGCAGGCGAAAGATACCGAAAATCAGGCGAACGGGCATGAATTGTTGATAGTGTGGTAATTGGTAAGCCGGTACAGAGAATTCAATGAATCTGGCTTGGATGTTACAAAAACGGTTCCAAGCGGTTTTTTGGCGAGAATTCTATATAAGAACGTCCTAAAAACAAAGAAAAACACAAAAAATAGAAGAATACTTGCGAATATTTTTGTAGATAATTTCCTAGAGAAACGCCTATGGAATTGCGTGTCCAAAAGCAAATATCAGACATGAATCAGGGCTGAGCAAGAGGATCGACGGTTTAGAAGAATAACACAATCAACGCCCAAATCAATCGGAACGACCCAGGTTAGTTCTAGTATGTGGCTTTGTGCTCGGCCCCGTATTTACCGATAATTCAAAAATGACTATGGTTTTATTGGGACTAGGGATAAAAGGAGTTTAACATTCATACTCTGCATATGCATTCTTCAAATTTTTTCAAAATAATTACGAAATTCTTATGCGGTTCTAGCTTTCAATAAAAAAAGGTGAGAGTGAGAAGGATTTGGCTTAAGCGCGAGACTCAAAGCCAGGAAGATGGGTGGTAATGAAACCTCGATTGAGTTTAAATCAGGAATAGACCCTAAAAATTAGATTAAGTGTCCTAAAGAACCTTCTCGGGCTCGGTAGTCTGGCAAGGATTATTTTAATCCCTCAAACAGTTACCGGCAACCAAAATTATAGTCATGAGTAATCAAGGATTACTCAGTCTGGAAAAGGTCTTACAATACTATTAGAGATTTCCCATCAAATTTAAATGATAAGCAATAAGTTCACAAATCAAGCAAAGCATGTGGAAGCATTGAATAATTATGCAAAGATTAACCACAAAAAGCATGCAACAACAAGTATTTTTTGTTTGACTCAATGATAATATATGCATGCAACCACGCATTCTCTCCTCAGATGACCTTCATCCTCCAAACAGTTGGTTGCAAGAGATGAAAAAAATATGGGGAAAGACATAATGATTCCATGCTAAAACCCAAGGAGCAGGCGAAAGATACCGAAAATCAGGCGAACGGGCATGAATTGTTGATAGTGTGGTAATTGGTAAGCCGGTACAGAGAATTCAATGAATCTGGCTTGGATGTTACAAAAACGGTTCCAAGCGGTTTTTTGGCGAGAATTCTATATAAGAACGTCCTAAAAACAAAGAAAAACACAAAAAATAGAAGAATACTTGCGAATATTTTTGTAGATAATTTCCTAGAGAAACGCCTAAGGAATTGCGTGTCCAAAAGCAAATATCAGACATGAATCAGGGTTGAGCAAGAGGATCGACGGTTTAGAAGAATAACACAACCAATGCCCAAATCAATCGGAACGACCCAGGTTAGTTCTAGTATGTGGCTTTGTGCTCGACCCCGTATTTACCGATAATTCAAAAATGACTATGGTTTTATTGGGACTAGGGATAAAAAAGAGTTTAACATTCATACTCTGCATATGCATTCTTCAAATTTTTTCATAATAATTACGGAATTCTTATGCGGTTCTAGATTTCAATAAAAAAAGGTGAGAGTGAGAAGGATTTGGCTTAAGCGCGAGACTCAAAGCCGGGAAGATGGGTGGTAATGAAACCTCGATTGAGTTTAAATCAGGAATAGACCCTAAAAATTAGATTAAGTGTCCTAAAGAACCTTCTCGGGCTCGGTAGTCTGGCAAGGATTATTTTAATCCCTCAAACAGTTACCGGCAACCAAAATTATAGTCATTAGTAATCAAGGATTACTCAGTCTGGAAAAGGTCTTACAATACTATTAGAGATTTCCCATCAAATTTAAATGATAAGCAATAAGTTCACAAATCAAGCAAAGCATGTGGAAGCATTGAATAATTATGCAAAGATTAACCACAAAAAGCATGCAACAACAAGTATTTTTTGTTTGACTCAATGATAATATATGCATGCAACCACACATTCTCTCCTCAGATGACCTTCATCGTCCAAACAGTTGGTTGCAAGAGATGAAAAAAATATGGGGAAAAACATAAGGATTCCATGCTAAAACCCAAGGAGCAGGCGAAAGATACCGAGAATCAGGCGAACGGGCATGAATTGTTGATAGTGTGGTAATTGGTAAGCCGGTACAGAGAATTAATTGAATCTGGCTTGGCTGTTACAAAAACGGTTCCAAGCGGTTTTTTGCCGAGAATTCTATATAAGAACGTCCTAAAAACAAAGAAAAACACAAAAAATAGAAGAAAACTTGCGAATATTTTTATAGATAATTTCCTAGAGAAACGTCTAAGGAATTGCGTGTCCAAAAGAAAATATCAGACATGAATCAGGGCTGAGCAAGAGGATCGACGGTTTAGAGGAATAACACAATCAACGCCCAAATCAATCGGAACGACCCAAGTTAGTTCTAGTATGTGGCTTTGTGCTCGGCCCCGTATTTACCGATAATTCAAAAATGACTATGGTTTTATTGGGACTAGGGATAAAAAGGAGTTTAACATTCATACTCTGCATATGCATTCTTCCACTTTTGTCTAAATAATTATGGAATTCTTATGCGGTTCTAGCTTTTAATAAAAAAAGGTGATAGGGAGAAGGATTTGGCTTCAACGCAAGACTCAAAGCCGGAAAGATGGGTGGTAATGAAACCTCTATTGAGTTTAAATCAAGAATAGACCCTAAAAGTTAGATTAAGTGTCCTAAAGAACCTTCTCGAGCTCGGTAGTCCGGCAAGGATTCTTTCAATCCCTCAAACAGTTACCGGCAACCAAAATTATAGTCCTGAGTAATCAAGGATTACTCAGTCTGGAAAAGGTCTTACAATACTATTAGAGATTTCCCATCAAATTTAAATGATAAGCAATAAGTTCACAAATCAAGCAAAGCATGTGGAAGCATTGAATAATTATGCAAAGATTAACCACAAAAAGCATGCAACAACAAGTATTTTTTGTTTGACTCAATGATAATATATGCATGCAACCACGCATTCTCTCCTCAGATGACCTTCATCGTCCAAACAGTTGGTTGCAAGAGATGAAAAAAATATGGGGAAAAACATAAGGATTTCGTGCTAAAACCCAAGGAGCAGGCGTAAGATACCGAGAATCAGGCGAACGGGCATGAATTGTTGATAGTGTGGTAATTGGTAAGCCGGTACAGAGAATTCAATGAATCTGGCTTGGCTGTTACAAAAACGGTTCCAAGCGGTTTTTTGGCGAGAATTCTATATAAGAACGTCCTAAAAACAAAGAAAAACACAAAAAATAGAAGAAAACTTGCGAATATTTTTATAGATAATTTCCTAGAGAAACGTCTAAGGAATTGCGTGTCCAAAAGAAAATATCAGACATGAATCAGGGCTGAGCAAGAGGATCGACGGTTTAGAGGAACAACACAACCAACGCCCAAATCAATCGGAACAACCCAGGTTAGTTCTAGTATGTGGCTTTGTTCTCGGCCCCGTATTTTACCGATAATTCAAAAATGACTATGGTTTTATTGGGACTAGGGATAAAAGGTGTTTAACATTCATACTCTACATATGCATTCTTCCAATATTTTCTAAATAATTACGGAATTCTTATGCTGTTCTAGCTTTCAATAAAAAAAGGTGATAGTGTGAAGGATTTGGCTTAAGCGCGAGACTCAAAGCCGGGAAGATGGGTGGTAATAAAACCTCGAATGAGTTTAAATCAGGAATAGACCCTAAAAGTTAGATTAAGTGTCCTAAAGAACCTTCTTGGGCTCAGTAGTCCGGCAAGGATTCTTTTAATCCCTCAAATAGTTACCGGCAACCAAAAGTATAGTCATGAGTAATCAAGGATTACTCAGTCTGGAAAAGGTCTAACAATACTATTAGAGATTTCCCATCAAATTTAAATGATAAGCAATAAGTTCACAAATCAAGCAAAGCATGTGGAAGCATTGAATAATTATGCAAAGATTAACCACAAAAAGCATGCAACAACAAGTATTTTTTGTTTAACTCAATGATAATATATGCATGCAACCACGCATTCTCTCCTTAGATGACCTTCATCCTCCAAACAGTTGGTTGCAAGAGATGAAAAAAATATGGGGAAAGACATAAGGATTCCATGCTAAAACCCAAGGAGCAGGCGAAATATACTGAAAATCAGGCGAACGGGCATGAATTGTTGATAGTGTGGTAATTGGTAAGCCGGTACAGAGAATTCAATGAATCTGGCTTGGATGTTACAAAAACGGTTCCAAGCGGTTTTTTGCCGAGAATTCTATATAAGAACGTCCTAAAAACAAAGAAAAACACAAAAAATAGAAGAATACTTGCGAATATTTTTGTAGATAATTTCCTAGAGAAACGCCTAAGGAATTGCGTGTCCAAAAGCAAATATCAGACATGAATCAGGGCTGAGCAAGAGGATCGACGGTTTAGAAGAATAACACAATCAACGCCCAAATCAATCGGAACGACCCAGGTTAGTTCTAGTATGTGGCTTTGTGCTCGGCCCCGTTTTTACCGATAATTCAAAAATGACTATGGTTTTATTGGGACTAGGGATAATAGGAGTTTAACATTCATACTCTGCATATGCATTCTTCAAATTTTTTCAAAATAATTACGAAATTCTTATGCGGTTCTAGCTTTCAATAAAAAAAGGTGAGAGTGAGAAGGATTTGGCTTAAGCGCGAGACTCAAAGTCGGGAAGATGGGTGGTAATGAAACCTCGATTGAGTTTAAATCAGGAATAGACCCTAAAAACTAGATTAAGTGTCCTAAAGAACCTTCTCGGGCTCGGTAGTCTGGCAAGGATTATTTTAATCCCTCAAACAGTTACCAGCAACCAAAATTATAGTCATGAGTAATCAAGGATTACTCAGTCTGGAAAAGGTCTTACAATACTATTAGTGATTTCCCATCAAATTTAAATGATAAGCAATAAGTTCACAAATCAAGCAAAGCATGTGGAAGCATTGAATAATTATGCAAAGATTAACCACAAAAAGCATGCAACAACAAGTATTTTTTGTTTGACTCAATGATAATATATGCATGCAACCACGCATTCTCTCCTCAGATGACCTTCATCCTCCAAACAGTTGGTTGCAAGAGATGAAAAAAATATGGGGAAAGACATAAGGATTCCATGCTAAAACCCAAGGAGCAGGCGAAAGATACCGAAAATAAGGCGAACGGGCATGAATTGTTGATAGTGTGGTAATTGGTAATCCGGTACAGAGAATTCAATGAATCTGGCTTGGATGTTACAAAAACGGTTCCAAGCGGTTTTTTGGTGAGAATTCTATATAAGAACGTCCTAAAAACAAAGAAAAACACAAAAAATAGAAGAATACTTGCGAATATTTTTGTAGATAATTTCCTAGAGAAACGCCTATGGAATTGCGTGTCCAAAAGCAAATATCAGACATGAATCAGGGCTGAGCAAGAGGATCGACGGTTTAGAAGAATAACACAATCAACGCCCAAATCAATCGGAACGACCCAGGTTAGTTCTAGTATGTGGCTTTGTGCTCGGCCCCGTATTTACCGATAATTCAAAAATGACTATGGTTTTATTGGGACTAGGGATAAAAGGAGTTTAACATTCATACTCTGCATATGCATTCTTCAAATTTTTTCAAAATAATTACGAAATTCTTATGCGGTTCTATATTTCAATAAAAAAAGGTGATAGTGGGAAGGATTTGGCTTAAGCGCGAGACTCAAAGCCGGGAAGATGGGTGGTAATGAAACCTCGATTTAGTTTAAATCAGGAATAGATCCTAAAAGTTAGATTAAGTGTCTTAAAGAACCTTCTCGGGCTCGGTAGTCCGGCAAGGATTCTTTCAATCCCTCAAACAGTTACCGGCAACCAAAAGTATAGTCATGAGTAATCAAGGATTACTCAGTCTGGAAAAGGTCTTACAATACTATTAGAGATTTCCCATCAAATTTAAATGATAAGCAATAAGTTCACAAATCAAGCAAAGCATGTGGAAGCATTGAATAATTATGCAAAGATTAACCACAAAAAGCATGCAACAACAAGTATTTTTTGTTTAACTCAATGATAATATATGCATGCAACCACGCATTCTCTCCTCAGATGACCTTCATCCTCCAAACAGTTCGTTGCAAGAGATGAAAAAATATATGGGGAAAAACATAAGGATTCCATGCTAAAACCCATGGAGCAGGCGAAAGATACCGAGAATCAGGCGAACGGGCATGAATTGTTGATAGTGTGGTAATTGGTAAGCCGGTACAGAGAATTCAATGAATCTGGCTTGGATGTTACAAAAACGGTTCCAAGCGGTTTTTTGCCGAGAATTCTATATAAGAACGTCCTAAAAACATAGAAAAACACAAAAAATAGAAGAAAACTTACAAATATTTTTGAAGATAATTTCCTAGAGAAACACGCCTAAGGAATTGCGTCCCAAAAGCAAATATCAGACATGAATCAGGGCTGAGCAAGAGGATCGACGGTTTAGAGGAATAACACAACCAACGCCCAAATCAATCGGAACGACCCAGGTTAGTTCTAGTATGTGGCTTTGTGCTCGGCCCCGTATTTACCGATAATTCAAAAATGACTATGGTTTTATTGGGACTAGGGATAAAAGGAGTTTAACATTCATACTCTGCATATGCATTCTTCCAATTTTTTCTGAATAATTACGGAATTTTTATGCGGTTCTAGATTTCAATAAAAAAAGGTGATAGTGGGAAGGATTTGGCTTAAGCGCGAGACTCAAAGCCGGGAAGATGGGTGGTAATGAAACCTCGATTGAGTTTAAATCAGGAATAGACCCTAAAAGTTAGATTAAGTGTCCTAAAGAACCTTCTCGGGCTCGGTAGTCCGGCAAGGATTCTTTCAATCCCTCAAACAGTTACTGGCAACCAAAAGTATAGTCATGAGTAATCAAGGATTACTCAGTCTGGAAAAGGTCTTACAATACTATTAGAGATTTCCCATCAAATTTAAATGATAAGCAATAAGTTCACAAATCAAGCAAAGCATGTGGAAGCATTGAATAATTATGCAAAGATTAACCACAAAAAGCATGCAACAACAAGTATTTTTTGTTTAACTCAATGATAATATATGCATGCAACCACGCATTCTCTCCTCAGATGACCTTCATCCTCCAAACAGTTGGTTGCAAGAAATGAAAAAAATATGGGGAAAAACATAAGGATTCCATGCTAAAACCCAAGGAGCAGGCGAAAGATACCGAGAATCAGCCGAACGGGCATGAATTGTTGATAGTGTGGTAATTGGTAAGCCGGTACAGAGAATTCAATGAATCTGGCTTGGCTGTTACAAAACCGGTTCCAAACGGGTTTTTTGCCGAGAATTCTATATAAGAACGTCCTAAAAACAAAGAAAAATACAAAAAATAGAAGAAAACTTGCGAATATTTTTGTAGATAATTTCCTAGAGAAACGCCTAAAGAATTGCGTGTACAAAAGCAAATATCAGACATGAATCAGGGCTGAGCAAGAGGATCAACGGTTTAAAGGATTAACACAACCAACGCCCAAATCAATCAGAACGACCCAGGTTAGTTCTAGTATGTGGCTTTGTGCTCGGCCCCGTAATTTACCGATAATTCAAAAATGACTATGGTTTTATTGGGACTAGGGATAAAAGGTGTTTAACATTCATACTCTGCATATGCATTCTTCCAATTTTTTCTAAATAATTACAGAATTCTTATGTTGTTCTAGCTTTCAATAAAAAAATGTGATAGTGTGAAGGATTTGGCTTAAGCGCGAGATTCAAAGCCGGGATGATGGGTGGTAATAAAACCTTGAATGAGTTTAATTCAGGAATAGACCCTAAAAGTTAGATTAAGTGTCCTAAAGAACCTTCTCGGGCTCGGTAGTCCGGCAAGGATTCTTTCAATCCCTCAAACAGTTACCGGCAACCAAAAGTATAGTCATGAGTAATCAAGGATTACTCTGTCTGGAAAAGGTCTTACAATACTATTAGAGATTTCCCATCAAATTTAAATGATAAGCAATAAGTTCACAAATCAAGCAAAGCATGTGGAAGCATTGAATAATTATGCAAAGATTAACCACAAAAAGCATGCAACAACAAGTATTTTTTGTTTAACTCAATGATAATATATGCATCCAACCACGCATTCTCTCCTCAGATGACCTTCATCCTCCAAACAGTTGGTTGCAAGAGATGAAAAAAATATGGGGAAAAACATAAGGATTCCATGCTAAAACCCAAGGAGCAGGAGAAAGATACCGAGAATCAGGCGAACGGGCATGAATTGTTGATAGTGTGGTAATTGGTAAGCCGGTACAGAGAATTCAATGAATCTGGCTTGGCTGTTACAAAACCGGTTCCAAACGGGTTTTTTGCCGAGAATTCTATATAAGAACGTCCTAAAAACAAAGAAAAACACAAAAAATAGAAGAAAACTTGCGAATATTTTTGTAGATAATTTCCTAGAGAAACGCCTAAAGAATTGCGTGTCCAAAAGCAAATATCAGACATGAATCAGGGCTGAGCAAGAGGATCGACGGTTTAGAGGAATAACACAACCAACGCCCAAATCAATCAGAACGACCCAGGTTAGTTCTAGTATGTGGCTTTGTGCTCGGCCCCGTATTTTACCGATAATTCAAAAATGACTATGGTTTTATTGGGACTAGGGATAAAAGGTGTTTAACATTCATACTCTGCATATGCATTCTTCCAATTTTTTCTAAATAATTACAGAATTCTTATGTTGTTCTAGCTTTCAATAAAAAAATGTGATAGTGTGAAGGATTTGGCTTAAGCGCGAGACTCAAAGCCGGGATGATGGGTGGTAATAAAACCTTGAATGAGTTTAAATCAGGAATAGACCCTAAAAGTTAGATTAAGTGTCCTAAAGAACCTTCTCGGGCTCGGTAGTCCGGCAAGGATTCTTTCAATCCCTCAAACAGTTACCGGCAACCAAAAGTATAGTCATGAGTAATCAAGGATTACTTAGTCTGGAAAAGGTCTTACAATACTATTAGAGATTTCCCATCAAATTTAAATGATAAGCAATAAGTTCACAAATCAAGCAAAGCATGTGGAAGCATTGAATAATTATGCAAAGATTAACCACAAAAAGCATGCAACAACAAGTATTTTTTGTTTAACTCAATGATAATATATGCATGCAACCACGCATTCTCTCCTCAGATGACCTTCATCCTCCAAACAGTTGGTTGCAAGAGATGAAAAAAATATGGGAAAACACATAAGGATTCCAATCTAAAACCCAAGGAGCAGGCGAAAGATAACGAGAATAAGGCGAACGTGCATGAATTGTTGATAGTGTGGTAATTGGTAAGCAGGTACAAAGAATTCAATGAATCTGGCTTGGATGTTACAAAAACGGTTCCAAGCGGTTTTTTGCCGAGAATTGTATATAAGAACATCCTAAAAACAAAGAAAAACACAAAAAATAGAAGAAAACTTGCGAATATTTTTGAAGATAATTTCCTAGAGAAACACGCCTAAGGAACTGCGTCCCAAAAGCAAATATCAGACATGAATCAGGGCTGAGCAAGAGGATCGACGGTTTAGAGGAATAACACAACCAACACCCAAATCAATCGGAACGACCCAGGTTAGTTCTAGTATGTGGCTTTGTGCTCGGCCCCGTATTTATCGATAATTCAAAAATGACTATGGTTTTATTGGGACTAGGGATAAAAGGAGTTTAACATTCATACTCTGTATATGCATTCTTCCAATTTTTTCTGAATAATTACGGAATTTTTATGCGGTTCTAGATTTCAATAAAAAAAGGTGATAGTGGGAAGGATTTGGCTTAAGCGCGAGACTCAAAGCCGGGAAGATGGGTGGTAATGAAACCTCGATTGAGTTTAAATCAGGAATAGACCCTAAAAGTTAGATTAAGTGTCTTAAAGAACCTTCTCGGGCTCGGTAGTCCGGCAAGGATTCTTTCAATCCCTCAAACAAATACTGGCAACCAAAAGTATAGTCATGAGTAATCAAGGATTACTCAGTCTGGAAAAGGTCTTACAATACTATTAGAGATTTCCCATCAAATTTAAATGATAAGCAATAACTTCACAAATCAAGCAAAGCATGTGGAAGCATTGAATAATTATGAAAGATTAACCACAAAAAGCATGCAACAACAAGTATTTTTTGTTTAACTCAATGATAATATATGCATGCAACCACGCATTCTCTCCTCAGATGACCTTCATCCTCCAAACAGTTGGTTGCAAGAGATGAAAAAAATATGGGGAAAAACATAAGGATTCCATGCTAAAACCCAAGGAGCAGGCGAAAGATACCGAGAATCAGGCGAACGGGCATGAATTGTTGATAGTGTGGTAATTGGTAAGCCGGAACCGAGAATTCAATGAATCTGGCTTGGCTGTTACAAAACCGGTTCCAAACGGGTTTTTTGCCGAGAATTCTATATAAGAACGTCCTAAAAACAAAGAAAAACACAAAAAATAGAAGAAAACTTGCGAATATTTTTGTAGATAATTTCGTAGAGAAACGCCTAAAGAATTGCTTGTCCAAAAGCAAATATCAGACATGAATCAGGGCTGAGCAAGAGGATCGACGGTTTAGAGGAATAACACAACCAACGCCCAAATCAATCGGAACGACCCAGGTTAGTTCTAGTATGTGGCTTTGTGCTCGTCCCCGTATTTACCGATAATTCAAAAATGACTATGGTTTTATTGGGACTAGGGATAAAAGGAGTTTAACGTTCATACTCTGCATATGCATTCTTTCAATTTTTTCTGAATAATTACGGAATTTTTATGCGGTTCTAGATTTCAATAAAAAAAGGTGATAGTGGGAAGGATTTGGCTTAAGCGCGAGACTCAAAGCCGGGAAGATGGGTGGTAATGAAACCTCGATTTAGTTTAAATCAGGAATAGACCCTCAAAGTTAGATTAAGTGTCCTAAAGAACCTTCTCGGGCTCGGTAGTCCGGCAAGGATTCTTTCAATCCCTCAAACAGTTACCGGCAACCAAAAGTATAGTCATGAGTAATCAAGGATTACTCAGTCTGGAAAAGGTCTTACAATACTATTAGAGATTTCCCATCAAATTTAAATGATAAGCAATAAGTTCACAAATCAAGCAAAGCATGTGGAAGCATTGAATAATTATGCAAAGATTAACCACAAAAAGCATGCAACAACAAGTATTTTTTGTTTAACTCAATGATAATATATGCATGCAACCACGCATTCTCTCCTCAGATGACCTTCATCCTCCAAACAGTTGGTTGCAAGAGATGAAAAAATATATGGGGAAAAACATAAGGATTCCATGCTAAAACCCAAGGAGCAGGCGAAAGATACCGAGAATCAGGCGAACGGGCATGAATTGTTGATAGTGTGGTAATTGGTAAGCCGGTACAGAGAATTCAATGAATCTGGCTTGGATGTTACAAAAACGGTTCCAAGCAGTTTTTTGCCGAGAATTCTATATAAGAACGTCCTAAAAACAAAGAAAAACACAAAAAATAGAAGAAAACTTACAAATATTTTTGAAGATAATTTCCTAGAGAAACACGCCTAAGGAATTGCGTCCCAAAAGCAAATATCAGACATGAATCAGGGCTGAGCAAGAGGATCGACGGTTTAGAGGAATAACACAACCAACGCCCAAATCAATCGGAACGACCCAGGTCAGTTCTAGTATGTGGCTTTGTGCTCGGCCCCGTATTTACCGATAATTCAAAAATGACTATGGTTTTATTGGGACTAGGGATAAAAGGAGTTTAACATTCATACTCTGCATATGCATTCTTCCAATTTTTTCTGAATAATTACGGAATTTTTATGCGGTTCTAGATTTCAATAAAAAAAGGTGATAGTGGGAAGGATTTGGCTTAAGCGCGAGACTCAAAGCCGGGAAGATGGGTGGTAATGAAACCTCGATTGAGTTTAAATCAGGAATAGACCCTCAAAGTTAGATTAAGTGTCCTAAAGAACCTTCTCGGGCTCGGTAGTCCGGCAAGGATTCTTTCAATCCCTCAAACAGTTACCGGCAACCAAAAGTATAGTCATGAGTAATCAAGGATTACTCAGTCTGGAAAAGGTCTTACAATACTATTAGAGATTTCCCATCAAATTTAAATGATAAGCAATAAGTTCACAAATCAAGCAAAGCATGTGGAAGCATTGAATAATTATGCAAAGATTAACCACAAAAAGCATGCAACAACAAGTATTTTTTGTTTAACTCAATGATAATATATGCATGCAACCACGCATTCTCTCCTCAGATGACCTTCATCCTCCAAACAGTTGGTTGCAAGAAATGAAAAAAATATGGGGAAAAACATAAGGATTCCATGCTAAAACCCAAGGAGCAGGCGAAAGATACCGAGAATCAGCCGAACGGGCATGAATTGTTGATAGTGTGGTAATTGGTAAGCCGGTACAGAGAATTCAATGAATCTGGCTTGGCTGTTACAAAACCGGTTCCAAGCGGGTTTTTTTGCCGAGAATTCTATATAAGAACGTTCTAAAAACAAAGAAAAACACAAAAAATAGAAGAAAACTTGCGAATATTTTTATAGATAATTTCCTAGAGAAACGCCTAAAGAATTGCGTGTCCAAAAGCAAATATCAGACATGAATCAGGGCTGAGCAAGAGGATCGACGGTTTAGAGGAATAACACAACCAACGCCCAAATCAATCGGAACGACCCAGGTTAGTTCTAGTATGTGGCTTTGTGCTCGGCCTCGTATTTTACCGATAATTCAAAAATAACTTTGGTTTTATAGGGACTAGGGATAAAAAGGAGTTTAACATTCATACTCTGGATATGCATTCTTCAACTTTTTTCTAAATAATTACGGAATTCTTATGCGGTTCTAGCTTTCAATAAAAAAATGTGATAGTGTGAAGGATTTGGCTTAAGCGCGAGATTCAAAGCCGGGAAGATGGGTGGTAATGAAACCTCGATTGAGTTTAAATCCGGAATGGACCCTAAAAGTTAGATTAAGTGTCCTAAAGAACCTTCTCGGGCTCGGTAGTCCGGCAAGGATTCTTTCAATCCCTCAAACAGTTACCGGCAACCAAAAGTATAGTCATGAGTAATCAAGGATTACTTAGTCTGGAAAAGGTCTTACAATACTATTAGAGATTTCCCATCAAATTTAAATGATAAGCAATAAGTTCACAAATCAAGCAAAGCATGTGGAAGCATTGAATAATTATGCAAAGATTAACCACAAAAAGCATGCAACAACAAGTATTTTTTGTTTAACTCAATGATAATATATGCATGCAACCACGCATTCTCTCCTCAGATGACCTTCATCCTCCAAACAGTTGGTTGCAAGAGATGAAAAAAATATGGGGAAAAACATAAGGATTCCATGCTAAAACTCACGGAGCAGGCGAAAGATACCGAGAATCAGGCGAACGGGCATGAATTGTTGATAGTGTGGTAATTGGTAAGCCGGTACTGAGAATTCAATGAATCTGGCTTGGCTGTTACAATACCGGTTCCAAGCGGGTTTTTTGCCGAGAATTCTATATAAGAACGTTCTAAAAACAAAGAAAAACACAAAAAATAGAAGAAAACTTGCGAATATTTTTGTAGATAATTTCCTAGAGAAACGCCTAAGGAATTGCGTGTCCAAAAGCAAATATCAGACATGAATCAGGGCTGAGCAAGAGGATCGACGGTTTATAGGAATAACACAACCAATGCCCAAATCAATCGGAACGACCCAGGTTAGTTCTAGTATGTGGCTTTGTGCTCGGCCCCGTATTTTACCGATAATTCAAAAATAACTATGGTTTTATAGGGACTAGGGATAAAAAGGAATTTAACATTCATACTCTGCATATGCATTCTTGCAATTTTTTATAAATAATTACGGAATTCTTATGCGGTTCTTGCTTTCAATAAAAAAAGGTGATAGTGAGAAGGATTTGGCTTAAGTGCAAGACTCAAAGCCGGGAAGATGGGTGGTAATGAAACCTCGATTGAGTTTAAATCCGGAATAGACCCTAAAAGTTAGATTAAGTGTCCTAAAGAACCTTCTCGGGCTCGGTAGTCCGGCAAGGATTCTTTCAATCCCTCAAACAGTTACCGGCAACCAAAAGTATAGTCATGAGTAATCAAGGATTACTCAGTCTGGAAAAGGTCTTACAATACTATTAGAGATTTCCCATCAAATTTAAATGATAAGCAATAAGTTCACAAATCAAGCAAAGCATGTGGAAGCATTGAATAATTATGCAAAGATTAACCACAAAAAGCATGCAACAACAAGTAATTTTTGTTTGACTCAATGATAATATATGCATGCAACCACACATTCTCTCCTCAGATGACCTTAATCCTCCAAACAGTTGGTTGCAAGAGATGAAAAAAATATGGGGAAAAAAATAAGGATTCCATGCTAAAACCCAAGGAGCAGGCGAAAGATAACGAGAATCAGGCGAACGGGCATGAATTGTTGATAGTGTGGTAATTGGTTAGCCGGTACAGAGAATTCAATGAATCTGGCTTGGATGTTACAAAAACGGTTCCAAGCGGTTTTTTGCCGAGAATTCTATATAAGAACGTGCTAAAAACAAAGAAAAACACAAAAAATAGAAGAAAACTTGCGAATATTTTTGAAGATAATTTCCTAGAGAAACACGCCTAAGGAATTGCGTCCCAAAACAAATATCAGACATGAATCAGGGCTGAGCAAGAGGATCGACGGTTTAGAGGAATAACACAACCAACGCCCAAATCAATCGGAACGACCCAGGTTAGTTCTGGTATGTGGCTTTGTGCTCGGCCCCGAATTTACCGATAATTCAAAAATGACTATGGTTTTATTGGGACTAGGGATAAAAGAAGTTTAACATTCATACTCTGCATATGCATTCTTCCAATTTTTTCTGAATAATTACGGAATTTTTATGCGGTTCTAGATTTCAATAAAAAAAGGTGATAGTGGGAAGGATTTGGCTTAAGCGCGAGACTCAAAGCCGGGAAGATGGGTGGTAATGAAACCTCGATTGAGTTTAAATCAGGAATAGACCCTAAAAGTTAGATTAAGTGTCCTAAAGAACCTTCTCGGGCTCGGTAGTCCGGCAAGGATTCTTTCAATCCCTCAAACAGTTATCGGCAACCAAAAGTATAGTCATGAGTAATCAAGGATTACTCAGTCTGGAAAAGGTCTTACAATACTATTAGAGATTTCCCATCAAATTTAAATGATAAGCAATAAGTTCACAAATCAAGCAAAGCATGTGGAAGCATTGAATAATTATGCAAAGATTAACCACAAAAAGCAAGCAACAACAAGTATTTTTTGTTTGACTCAATGATAATATATGCATGCAACCACACATTCTCTCCTCAAATGACCTTAATCCTCCAAACAGTTGGTTGCAAGAGATGAAAAAAATATGGGAAAACACATAAGGATTCCATGCTAAAACCCAAGGAGCAGGCGAAAGATACCGAGAATCAGGCGAACGGGCATGAATTGTTGATAGTGTGGTAATTGGTAAGCCGGTACAGAGAATTCAATGAATCTGGCTTGGATGTTACAAAAACGGTTCCAAGCGGTTTTTTGCCGAGAATTCTATATAAGAACGTCCTAAAAACAAAGAAAAACACAAAAAATAGAAGAAAACTTACAAATATTTTTGAAGATAATTTCCTAGAGAAACACGCCTAAGGAATTGCGTCCCAAAAGCAAATATCAGACATGAATCAGGGCTGAGCAAGAGGATCGACGGTTTAGAGGAATAACACAACCAACGCCCAAATCAATCGGAACGACCCAGGTTAGTTCTAGTATGTGGCTTTGTGCTCGGCCCCGTATTTACCGATAATTAAAAAATGACTATGGTTTTATTGGGACTAGGGATAAAAAGAGTTTAACATTCATACTCTGCATATGCATTCTTCCAATTTTTCCTGACTAATTACGGAATTTTTATGCGGTTCTAGATTTCAATAAAAAAAGGTGATAGTGGGAAGGATTTGGCTTAAGCGCGAGACTCAAAGTCGGATGATGGGTGGTAATAAAACCTTGAATGAGTTTAAATCAGGAATAGACCCTAAAAGTTAGATTAAGTGTCCTAAAGAACCTTCTCGGGCTCGGTAGTCCAGCAAGGATTCTTTCAATCCCTCAAACAGTTACCGGCAACCAAAAGTATAGTCATGAGTAATCAAGGATTACTCAGTCTGGAAAAGGTCTTACAATACTATTAGAGATTTCCCATCAAATTTAAATGATAAGCAATAAGTTCACAAATCAAGCAAAGCATGTGGAAGCATTGAATAATTATGCAAAGATTAACCACAAAAAGCATGCAACAACAAGTAATTTTTGTTTGACTCAATGATAATATATGCATGCAACCACACATTCTCTCCTCAGATGACCTTAATCCTCCAAACAGTTGGTTGCAAGAGATGAAAAAAATATGGGAAAAAACATAAGGATTCCATGCTAAAACCCAACGAGCAGGCGAAAGATACCGAGAATCAGGCGAACGGGCATGAATTGTTGATAGTGTGGTAATTGGTAAGCCGGTACAGAGAATTCAATGAATCTGGCTTGGATGTTACAAAAACGGTTCCAAGCGGTTTTTTGCCGAGAATTCTATATAAGAACGTCCTAAAAACAAAGAAAAACACAAAAAATAGAAGAAAACTTGCAAATATTTTTGAAGATAATTTCCTAGAGAAACACGCCTAAGGAATTGCGTCCCAAAACAAATATCAGACATGAATCAGGGCTGAGCAAGAGGATCGACGGTTTAGAGGAATAACACAACCAACGCCCAAATCAATCGGAACGACCCAGGTTAGTTCTAGTATGTGGCTTTGTGCTCGGCCCCGTATTTACCGATAATTCAAAAATGACGATGGTTTTATTGGGACTAGGGATAAAAGGAGTTTAACATTCATACTCTGCATATGCATTCTTCCAATTTTTTCTGAATAATTACAGAATTTTTATGCGGTTCTAGATTTCAATAAAAAAAGGTGATAGTGGGAAGGATTTGGCTTAAGCACGAGACTCAAAGCCGGGAAGATGGGTGGTAATGAAACCTCGATTGAGTTTAAATCAGGAATAGACCCTAAAAGTTAGATTAAGTGTCCAAAAGAACCTTCTCGGGGTCGGTAGTCCGGCAAGGATTCTTTCAATCCCTCAAACAGTTACCGGCAACCAAAAGTATAGTCATGAGTAATCAAGGATTACTCTGTCTGGAAAAGGTCTTACAATACTATTAGAGATTTCCAATCAAATTTAAATGATAAGCAATAAGTTCACAAATCAAGCAAAGCATGTGGAAGCATTGAATAATTATGCAAAGATTAACCACAAAAAGCATGCAACAACAAGTATTTTCTGTTTAACTCAATGATAATATATGCATGCAACCACGCATTCTCTCCTCAGATGACCTTCATCCTCCAAACAGTTGGTTGCAAGAGATGAAAAAAATATGGGGAAAAACATAAGGATTCCATGCTAAAACCCAAGGTGCAGGCGAAAGATACCGAGAATCAGCCGAACGGGCATGAATTGTTGATAGTGTGGTAATTGGTAAGCCGGTACAGAGAATTCAATGAATCTGGCTTGGCTGTTACAATACCGGTTCCAAGCGGGTTTTTTGCCGAGAATTCTATATAAGAACGTCCTAAAAACAAAGAAAAACACAAAAAATAGAAGAAAACTTGCGAATATTTTTGTAGATAATTTCCAAGAGAAACGCCTAAAGAATTGCGTGTCCAAAAGCAAATATCAGACATGAATCAGGGCTGAGCAAGAGGATCGACGGTTTAGAGGAATAACACAACCAATGCCCAAATCAATCGGAACGACCCAGGTTAGTTCTAGTATGTGGCTTTGTGCTCGGCCCCGTATTTTACCGATAATTCAAAAATAACTATGGTTTTATAGGGACTAGGGATAAAAAGGAGTTTAACATCCATACTCTGCATATGCATTCTTGCAATTTTTTCTAAATAATTACGGAATTCTTATGCGGTTCTAGCTTTCAATAAAAAAAGGTGATAGTGAGAAGGATTTGGCTTAAGTGCAAGACTCAAAGCCGGGAAGATGGGTGGTAATGAAACCTCGATTGAGTTTAAATCCGGAATAGACCCTAAAAGTTAGATTAAGTGTCCTAAAGAACCTTCTCGGGCTCGGTAGTCCGGCAAGGATTCTTTCAATCCCTCAAACAGTTACCGGCAACCAAAAGTATAGTCATGAGTAATCAAGGATTACTCTGTCTGGAAAAGGTCTTACAATACTATTAGAGATTTCCCATCAAATTTAAATGATAAGCAATAAGTTCACAAATCAAGCAAAGCATGTGGAAGCATTGAATAATTATGCAAAGATTAACCACAAAAAGCATGCAACAACAAGTAAGTTTTGTTTGACTCAATGATAATATATGCATGCAACCACACATTCTCTCCTCAGATGACCTTAATCCTCCAAACAGTTGGTTGCAAGAGATGAAAAAAATATGGGGAAAAAAATAAGGATTCCATGCTAAAACCCAAGGAGCAGGCGAAAGATACCGAGAATCAGGCGAACGGGCATGAATTGTTGATAGTGTGGTAATTGGTAAGCCGGTACAGAGAATTCAATGAATCTGGCTTGGATGTTACAAAAACGGTTCCAAGCGGTTTTTTGCCGAGAATTCTATATAAGAACGTGCTAAAAACAAAGAAAAACACAAAAAATAGAAGAAAACTTGCAAATATTTTTGAAGATAATTTCCTAGAGAAACACGCCTAAGGAATTGCGTCCCAAAAGCAAATATCAGACATGAATCAGGGCTGAGCAAGAGGATCGACGGTTTGAGGAATAACACAACCAACGCCCAAATCAATCGGAACGACCCAGGTTAGTTCTAGTATGTGGCTTTGTGCTCGGCCCCGAATTTACCGATAATTCAAAAATGACTATGGTTTTATTGGGACTAGGGATAAAAGGAGTTTAACATTCATACTCTGCATATGCATTCTTCCAATTTTTTCTGAATAATTACGGAATTTTTATGCGGTTCTAGATTTCAATAAAAAAAGGTGATAGTGGGAAGGATTTGGCTTAAGCGCGAGACTCAAAGCCGGGAAGATGGGTGGTAATGAAACCTCGATTGAGTTTAAATCAGGAATAAACCCTAAAAGTTAGATTAAGTGTCCTAAAGAACCTTCTCGGGCTCGGTAGTCCGGCAAGGATTCTTTCAATCCCTCAAACAGTTACCGGCAACCAAAAGTATAGTCATGAGTAATCAAGGATTACTCAGTCTGGAAAAGGTCTTACAATACTATTAGAGATTTCCCATCAAATTTAAATGATAAGCAATAAGTTCACAAATCAAGCAAAGCATGTGGAAGCATTGAATAATTATGCAAAGATTAACCACAAAAAGCATGCAACAACAAGTATTTTTTGTTTAACTTAATGATAATATATGCCTGCAACCACGCATTCTCTCCTCAGATGACCTTCATCCTCCAAACAGTTGGTTGCAAGAGATGAAAAAAATATGGGGAAAAACATAAGGATTCCATGCTAAAACCCAAGGAGCAGGCGAAAAGATACCGAGAATCAGCCGAACGGGCATGAATTGTTGATAGTGTGGTAATTGGTAAGCCGGTACAGAGAATTCAATGAATCTTGCTTGGCTGTTACAAAAACGGTTCAAAGCGGTTTTTTGCCGAGAATTCTATATAAGAACGTCCTAAAAACAAAGAAAAACACAAAAAATAGAAGAAAACTTGCGAATATTTTTGTAGATAATTTCCTAGAGAAACGCCTAAGGAATTGCGTGTCCAAAAGCAAATATCAGACATGAATTAGGGCTGAGCAAGAGGATCGACGGTTTAGAGGAATAACACAACCAACGCCCAAATCAATCGGAACGACCTAGGTTAGTTCTAGTATGTGGCTTTGTGCTCGGCCCCGTATTTTACCGATAATTTAAAAATAACTATGGTTTTATAGGGACTAGGGATAAAAAGGAGTTTAACATTCATACTCTGCATATGCATTCTTGCAATTTTTTATAAATAATTACGGATATCTTTTGCGGTTCTAGCTTTCAATAAAAAAAGGTGATAGTGAGAAGGATTTGGCTTAAGTGCAAGACTCAAAGCCGGGAAGATGGGTGGTAATGAAACCTCGATTGAGTTTAAATCCGGAATAGACCCTAAAAGTTAGATTAAATGTCCTAAAGAACCTTCTCGGGCTCGGTAGTCCGGCAAGGATTCTTTCAATCCCTCAAACAGTTACCGGCAACCAAAAGTATAGTCATGAGTAATCAAGGATTACTCAGTCTGGAAAAGGTCTTACAATACTATTAGAGATTTCCCATCAAATTTAAATGATAAGCAATAAGTTCACAAATCAAGCAAAGCATGTGGAAGCATTGAATAATTATGCAAAGATTAACCACAAAAAGCAAGCAACAACAAGTATTTTTTGTTTGACTCAATGATAATATATGCATGCAACCACACATTCTCTCCTCAAATGACCTTAATCCTCCAAACAGTTGGATGCAAGAGATGAAAAAAATATGAGAAAACACATAAGGATTCCATACTAAAACCCAAGGAGCAGGCGAAAGATACCGAGAATCAGGCGAACGGGCATGAATTGTTGATAGTGTGGTAATTGGTAAGCCGGTACAGAGAATTCAATGAATCTGGCTTGGATGTTACAAAAACGGTTCCAAGCGGTTTTTTGCCGAGAATTCTATATAAGAACGTGCTAAAAACAAAGAAAAACCCAAAAAATAGAAGAAAACTTGCAAATATTTTTGAAGATAATTTCCTAGAGAAACACGCCTAAGGAATTGCGTCCCAAAAACAAATATCAGACATGAATCAGGGCTGAGCAAGTGGATCGACGGTTTAGAATAATAACACAACCAACGCCCAAATCAATCGGAACGACCCAGGTTAGTTCTAGTATGTGGCTTTGTGCTCGGCCCCGTATTTACCGATAATTGAAAAATGACTATGGTTTTATTGGGACTAGGGATAAAAGGAGTTTAACATTCATACTCTGCATATGCATTCTTCCAATTTTTCCTGACTAATTACAGAATTTTTATGCGGTTCTAGATTTCAATAAAAAAAGGTGACAGTGGGAAGGATTTGGCTTAAGCGCGAGACTCAAAGCCGGGATGATGGGTGGTAATAAAACCTTGAATGAGTTTAAATCAGGAATAGACCCTAAAAGTTAGATTAAGTGTCCTAAAGAACCTTCTCGGGCTCGGTAGTCCGGCAAGGATTCTTTCAATCCCTCAAACAGTTACCGGCAACCAAAAGTATAGTCATGAGTAATCAAGGAGTACTCAGTCTGGAAAAGGTCTTACAATACTATTAGAGATTTCCCATCAAATTTAAATGATAAGCAATAAGTTCACAAATCAAGCAAAGCATGTGGAAGCATTGAATAATTATGCAAAGATTAACCACAAAAAGCATGCAACAACAAGTATTTTTTGTTTGACTCAATGATAATATATGCATGCAACCACACATTCTCTCCTCAAATGACCTTAATCCTCCAAACAGTTGGTTGCAAGAGATGAAAAAAATATGGGAAAACACATAAGGATTCCATGCTAAAACCCAAGGAGCAGGCGAAAGATACCGAGAATCAGGCGAACGGGCATGAATTGTTGATAGTGTGGTAATTGGTAAGCCGGTACAGAGAATTCAATGAATCTGGCTTGGATGTTACAAAAACGGTTCCAAGCGGTTTTTTGCCGAGAATTCTATATAAGAACGTGCTAAAAACAAAGAAAAACACAAAAAATAGAAGAAAACTTGCAAATATTTTTGAAGATAATTTCCTAGAGAAACACGCCTAAGGAATTGCGTCCCAAAAGCAAATATCAGACATGAATCAGGGCTGAGCAAGAGGATCGACGGTTTAGAGGAATAACACAACCAACGCCCAAATCAATCGGAACGACCCAGGTTAGTTCTAGTATGTGGCTTTGTGCTCGGCCCCGTATTTACCGATAATTCAAAAATGACGATGGTTTTATTGGGATTAGGGATAAAAGGAGTTTAACATTCATACTCTGCATATGCATTCTTCCAATTTTTTCTGAATAATTACAGAATTTTTATGCGGTTCTAGATTTCAATAAAAAAAGGTGATAGTGGGAAGGATTTGGCTTAAGCACGAGACTCAAAGCCGGGAAGATGGGTGGTAATGAAACCTCGATTGAGTTTAAATCAGGAATAGACCCTAAAAGTTAGATTAAGTGTCCAAAAGAACCTTCTCGGGGTCGGTAGTCCGGCAAGGATTCTTTCAATCCCTCAAACAGTTACCGGCAACCAAAAGTATAGTCATGAGTAATCAAGGATTACTCTGTCTGGAAAAGGTCTTACAATACTATTAGAGATTTCCAATCATATTTAAATGATAAGCAATAAGTTCACAAATCAAGCAAAGCATGTGGAAGCATTGAATAATTATGCAAAGATTAACCACAAAAAGCATGCAACAACAAGTATTTTTTGTTTAACTCAATGATAATATATGCATGCAACCACGCATTCTCTCCTCAGATGACCTTCATCCTCCAAACAGTTGGTTGCAAGAGATGAAAAAAATATGGGGAAAAACATAAGGATTCCATGCTAAAACCCAAGGTGCAGGCGAAAGATACCGAGAATCAGCCGAACGGGCATGAATTGTTGATAGTGTGGTAATTGGTAAGCCGGTACAGAGAATTCAATGAATCTGGCTTGGCTGTTACAATACCGGTTCCAAGCGGGTTTTTTGCCGAGAATTCTATATAAGAACGTCCTAAAAACAAAGAAAAACACAAAAAATAGAAGAAAACTTGCGAATATTTTTGTAGATAATTTCCTAGAGAAACGCCTAAAGAATTGCGTGTCCAAAAGCAAATATCAGACATGAATCAGGGCTGAGCAAGAGGATCGACGGTTTAGAGGAATAACACAACCAATGCCCAAATCAATCGGAACGACCCAGGTTAGTTCTAGTATGTGGCTTTGTGCTCGGCCCCGTATTTTACCGATAATTCAAAAATAACTATGGTTTTATAGGGACTAGGGATAAAAAGGAGTTTAACATCCATACTCTGCATATGCATTCTTGCAATTTTTTCTAAATAATTACGGAATTCTTATGCGGTTCTAGCTTTCAATAAAAAAAGGTGATAGTGAGAAGGATTTGGCTTAAGTGCAAGACTCAAAGCCGGGAAGATGGGTGGTAATGAAACCTCGATTGAGTTTAAATCCGGAATAGACCCTAAAAGTTAGATTAAGTGTCCTAAAGAACCTTCTCGGGCTCGGTAGTCCGGCAAGGATTCTTTCAATCCCTCAAACAGTTACCGGCAACCAAAAGTATAGTCATGAGTAATCAAGGATTACTCAGTCTGGAAAAGGTCTTACAATACTATTAGAGATTTCCCATCAAATTTAAATGATAAGCAATAAGTTCACAAATCAAGCAAAGCATGTGGAAGCATTGCATAATTATGCAAAGATTAACCACAAAAAGCATGCAACAACAAGTAATTTTTGTTTGACTCAATGATAATATATGCATGCAACCACACATTCTCTCCTCAGATGACCTTAATCCTCCAAACAGTTGGTTGCAAGAGATGAAAAAAATATGGGGAAAAACATAAGGATTCCATGCTAAAACCCAACGAGCAGGCGAAAGATACCGAGAATCAGGCGAACGGGCATGAATTGTTGATAGTGTGGTAATTGGTAAGCCGGTACAGAGAATTCAATGAATCTGGCTTGGATGTTACAAAAACGGTTCCAAGCGGTTTTTTGCCGAGAATTCTATATAAGAACGTCCTAAAAACAAAGAAAAACACAAAAAATAGAAGAAAACTTGCAAATATTTTTGTAGATAATTTCCTAGAGAAACACTCCTAAGGAATTGCGTCCCAAAACAAATATCAGACATGAATCAGGGCTGAGCAAGAGGATCGACGGTTTAGAGGAATAACACAACCAACGCCCAAATCAATCGGAACGACCCAGGTTAGTTCTAGTATGTGGCTTTGTGCTCGGCCCCGAATTTACCGATAATTCAAAAATGACTATGGTTTTATTGGGACTAGGGAAAAAAGGAGTTTAACATTCATACTCTGCATATGCATTCTTCCAATTTTTTCTGAATAATTACGGAATTTTTATGCGGTTCTAGATTTCAATAAAAAAGGTGATAGTGGGAAGGATTTGGCTTAAGCGCGAGACTCAAAGCCGGGAAGATGGGTGGTAATGAAACCTCGATTGAGTTTAAATCAGGAATAGACCCTAAAAGTTAGATTAAGTGTCCTAAAGAACCTTCTCGGGCTCGGTAGTCCGGCAAGGATTCTTTCAATCCCTCAAACAGTTACCGGCAACCAAAAGTATAGTCATGAGTAATCAAGGATTACTCAGTCTGGAAAAGGTCTTACAATACTATTAGAGATTTCCCATCAAATTTAAATGATAAGCAATAAGTTCACAAATCAAGCAAAGCATGTGGAAGCATTGCATAATTATGCAAAGATTAACCACAAAAAGCATGCAACAACAAGTATTTTTTGTTTAACTCAATGATAATATATGCATGCAACCACGCATTCTCTCCTCGGATGACCTTCATCCTCCAAACAGTTGGTTGCAAGAGATGAAAAAAATATGGGGAAAAACATAAGGATTCCATGCTAAAACCCAAGGAGCAGGCGAAAGATACCGAGAATCAGGCGAACGGGCATGAATTGTTGATAGTGTGGTAATTGGTAAGCCGGTACAGAGAATTCAATGAATCTGGGTTGGCTGTTACAATACCGGTTCCAAGCGGGTTTTTTGCCGAGAATTCTATATAAGAACGTCCTAAAAACAAAGAAAAACACAAAAAATAGAAGAAAACTTGCGAATATTTTTGTAGATAATTTCCTAGAGAAACGCCTAAGGAATTGCGTGTCCAAAAGCAAATATCAGACATGAATCAGGGCTGAGCAAGAGGATCGACGGTTTAGAGGAATAACACAACCAACGCCCAAATCAATCGGAACGACCCAGGTTAGTTCTAGTATGTGGCTTTGTGCTCGGCCCCGTATTTTACCGATAATTCAAAAATAACTATGGTTTTATATGGACTAGGGATAAAAAGGAGTTTAACATTCATACTCTGCATAAGCATTCTTGCAATTTTTTCTACATAATTACGGAATTCTTATGCGGTTCTAGCTTTCAATAAAAAAAGGTGATAGTGAGAAGGATTTGGCTTAAGTGCAAGACTCAAAGCCGGGAAGATGGGTGGTAATGAAACCTCGATTGAGTTTAAATCCGGAATAGACCCTAAAAGTTAGATTAAGTGTCCTAAAGAACCTTCTCGGGCTCGGTAGTCCGGCAAGGATTCTTTCAATCCCTCAAACAGTTACCAGCAACCAAAAGTATAGTCATGAGTAATCAAGGATTACTCTGTCTGGAAAAGGTCTTACAATACTATTAGAGATTTCCCATCAAATTTAAATGATAAGCAATAAGTTCACAAATCAAGCAAAGCATGTGGAAGCATTGAATAATTATGCAAAGATTAACCACATAAAGCATGCAACAACAAGTAATTTTTTTTTGACTCAATGATAATATATGCATGCAACCACACATTCTCTCCTCAGATGACCTTAATCCTCCAAACAGTTGGTTGCAAGAGATGATAAAATATGGGGAAAAAAATAAGGATTCCATGCTAAAACCCAAGGAGCAGGCGAAAGATACCGAGAATCAGGCGAACGGGCATGAATTGTTGATAGTGTGGTAATTGGTAAGCCGGTACAGAGAATTCAATGAATCTGGCTTGGATGTTACAAAAACGGTTCCAAGCGGTTTTTTGCCGAGAATTCTATATAAGAACGTGCTAAAAACAAAGAAAAACACAACAAATAGAAGAAAACTAGCAAATATTTTTGAAGATAATTTCCTAGAGAAACACGCCTAAGGAATTGCGTCCCAAAAGCAAATATCAGACATGAATCAGGGCTGAGCAAGAGGATCGACGGTTTAGAGGAATAACACAACCAACGCCCAAATCAATTGGAACGACCCAGGTTAGTTCTAGTATGTGGCTTTGTGCTCGGCCCCGAATTTACCGATAATTCAAAAATGACTATGGTTTTATTGGGACTAGGGATAAAAGGAGTTTAACATTCATACTCTGCATATGCATTCTTCCAATTTTTTCTGAATAATTACAGAATTTTTATGCGGTTCTAGATTTCAATAAAAAAAGGTGATAGTGGGAAGGATTTGGCTTAAGCGCGAGACTCAAAGCCGTGAAGATGGGTGGTAATGAAACCTCGATTGAGTTTAAATCAGGAATAGACCCTAAAAGTTAGATTAAGTGTCCTAAAGAACCTTCTCGGGCTCGGTAGTCCGGCAAGGATTCTTTCAATCCCTCAAACAGTTACCGGCAACCAAAAGTATAGTCATGAGTAATCAAGGATTACTCAGTCTGGAAAAGGTCTTACAATACTATTAGAGATTTTCCATCAAATTTAAATGATAAGCAATAAGTTCACAAATCAAGCAAAGCATGTGGAAGCATTGAATAATTATGCAAAGATTAACCACAAAAAGCATGCAGCAACAAGTATTTTTTGTTTAACTCAATGATAATATATGCATGCAACCACGCATTCTCTCCTGAGATGACCTTCATCCTCCAAACAGTTGGTTGCAAGAGATGAAAAAAATATGGGGAAAAACATAAGGATTCCATGCTAAAACCCAAGAAGCAGGCGAAAGATACCGAGAATCAGGCGAACGGGCATGAATTGTTGATAGTGTGGTAATTGGTAAGCCGGTACAGAGAATTCAATGAATCTTGCTTGGCTGTTACAAAAACGGTTCCAAGCGGTTTTTTGCCCAGAATTCTATATAAGAACGTCCTAAAAACAAAGAAAAACACAAAAAATAGAAGAAAACTTGCGAATATTTTTGTAGATAATTTCCTAGAGAAACGCCTAAGGAATTGCGTGTCCAAAAGCAAATATCAGACATGAATCAGGGCTGAGCAAGAGGATCGATGGTTTAGAGGAATAACACAACCAACGCCCAAATCAATCAGAATGACCTAGGTTAGTTCTAGTATGTGGCTTTGTGCTCGGCCCCGTATTTTACCGATAATTCAAAAATGACTATGGTTTTATTGGGACTAGGGATAAAAGGTGTTTAACATTCATACTCTGCATATGCATTCTTCCAATTTTTTCTAAATAATTACAGAATTCTTATGTTGTTCTAGCTTTCAATAAAAAAATGTGATAGTGTGAAGGATTTGGCTTAAGCGCGAGACTCAAAGCCTGGATGATGGGTGGTAATAAAACCTTGAATGAGTTTAAATCAGGAATAGACCCTAAAAGTTAGATTAAGTGTCCTTAAGAACCTTCTCGGGCTCGGTAGTCCGGCAAGGATTCTTTCAATCCCTCAAACAGTAACCGGCAACCAAAAGTATAGTCATGAGTAATCAAGGATTACTCTGTCTGGAAAAGGTCTTACAATACTATTAGGGATTTCCCATCAAATTTAAATGATAAGCAATAAGTTCACAAATCAAGCAAAGCATGTGGAAGCATTGAATAATTATGCAAAGATTAACCACAAAAAGCAAGCAACAACAAGTATTTTTTGTTTGACTCAATGATAATATATGCATGCAACCACACATTCTCTCCTCAAATGACCTTAATCCTCCAAACAGTTGGTTGCAAGAGATGAAAAAAATATGGGAAAACACATAAGGATTCCATGCTAAAACCCAAGGAGCAGGCGAAAGATACCGAGAATCAGGCGAACAGGCATGAATTGTTGATAGTGTGGTAATTGGTAAGCCGGTACAGAGAATTCAATGAATCTGGCTTGGATGTTACAAAAACGGTTCCAAGCGGTTTTTTGCCGAGAATTCTATATAAGAACGTCCTAAAAACAAAGAAAAACACAAAAAATAGAAGAAAACTTGCAAATATTTTTGAAGATAATTTCCTAGAGAAACACGCCTAAGGAATTGCGTCCCAAAAGCAAATATCATACATGAATCAGGGCTGAGCAAGAGGATCGACGGTTTAGAGGAATAACACAACCAACGCCCAAATCAATCGGAACGACCCAGGTTAGTTCTAGTATGTGGCTTTGTGCTCGGCCCCGTATTTACCGATAATTCAAAAATGACTATGGTTTTATTGGGACTAGGGATAAAAGGAGTTTAACATTCATACTCTGCATATGCATTCTTCCAATTTTTTCTGAATAATTACGGAATTTTTATGCGGTTCTAGATTTCAATAAAAAAAGGTGATAGTGGGAAGGATTTGGCTTAAGCGCGAGACTCAAAGCCGGGAAGATGGGTGGTAATGAAACCTCGATTGAGTTTAAATCAGGAATAGACCCTAAAAGTTAGATTAAGTGTCCTAAAGAACCTTCTCGGGATCGGTAGTCCGGCAAGGATTCTTTCAATCCCTCAAACAGTTACCGGCAACCAAAAGTATAGTCATGAGTAATCAAGGATTACTCAGTCTGGAAAAGGTCTTACAATACTATTAGAGATTTCCCATCAAATTTAAATGATAAGCAATAAGTTCACAAATCAAGCAAAGCATGTGGAAGCATTGAATAATTATGCAAAGATTAACCACAAAAAGCATGCAACAACAAGTATTTTTTGTTTAACTCAATGATAATATATGCATGCAACCACGCATTCTCTCCTCAGATGACCTTCATCCTCCAAACAGTTGGTTGCAAGAGATGAAAAAAATATGGGGAAAAACATAAGGATTCCATGCTAAAACCCAAGGAGCAGGCGAAAGATACCGAGAATCAGGCGAACGGGCATGAATTGTTGATAGTGTGGTAATTGGTAAGCCGGTACAGAGAATTCAATGAATCTGGCGTGGATGTTACAAAAACGGTTCCAAGCGGGTTTTTTGCCGAGAATTCTATATAAGAACGTCCTAAAAACAAAGAAAAACACAAAAAATAGAAGAAAACTTGCGAATATTTTTGTAGATAATTTCCTAGAGAAACGCCTAAGGAATTGCGTGTCCAAAAGCAAATATCAGACATGACTCAAAGCTGAGCAAGAGGATCGATGGTTTAGAGGAATAACACAACCAACGCCCAAATCAATCAGAACGATCCAGGTTAGTTCTAGTATGTGGCTTTGTGCTCGGCCCCGTATTTTACCGATAATTCAAAAATGACTATGGTTTTATTAGGACTAGGGATAAAAGGTGTTTAACATTCATACTCTGCATATGCATTCTTCCAATTTTTTCTAAATAATTACAGAATTCTTATGTTGTCCTAGCTTTCAATAAAAAAAGGTGATAGTGGGAAGGATTTGGCTTAAGCGCGAGACTCAAAGCCGGGAAGATGGGTGGTAATGAAACCTCGATTGAGTTTAAATCAGGAATAGACCCTAAAAGTTAGATTAAGTGTCCTAAAGAACCTTCTCGGGCTCGGTAGTCCGGCAAGGATTCTTTCAATCCCTCAAACAGTTACCGGCAACCAAAAGTATAGTCATGAGTAATCAAGGATTACTCAGTCTGGAAAAGGTCTTACAATACTATTAGAGATTTCCCATCAAATTTAAATGATAAGCAATAAGTTCACAAATCAAGCAAAGCATGTGGAAGCATTGAATAATTATGCAAAGATTAACCACAAAAAGCAAGCAACAACAAGTATTTTTTGTTTGACTCAATGATAATATATGCATGCAACCACACATTCTCTCCTCAAATGACCTTAATCCTCCAAACAGTTGGTTGCAAGAGATGAAAAAAATATGGGAAAACACATAAGGATTCCATGCTAAAACCCAAGGAGCAGGCGAAAGATACCGAGAATCAGGCGAACGGGCATGAATTGTTGATAGTGTGGTAATTGGTAAGCCGGTACAGAGAATTCAATGAATCTGGCTTGGATGTTACAAAAACGGTTCCAAGCGGTTTTTTGCCGAGAATTCTATATAAGAACGTCCTAAAAACAAAGAAAAACACAAAAAATAGAAGAAAAACTTGCAAATATTTTTGAAGATAATTTCCTAGAGAAACACGCCTAAGGAATTGCGTCCCAAAAGCAAATATCAGACATGAATCAGGGCTGAGCAAGAGGATCGACGGCTTAGAGGAATAACACAACCAACGCCCAAATCAATCGGAACGACCCAGGTTAGTTCTAGTATGTGGCTTTGTGCTCGGCCCCGTATTTACCGATAATTCAAAAATGACTATGGTTTTATTGGGACTAGGGATAAAAGGAGTTTAACATTCATACTCTGCATATGAATTCTTCCAATTTTTTCTAAATAATTACGGAATTTTTATGCGGTTCTAGATTTCAATAAAAAAAGGTGATAGTGGGAAGGATTTGGCTTAAGCGCGAGACTCAAAGCCGGGAAGATGGGTGGTAATGAAACCTCAATTGAGTTTAAATCAGGAATAGACCCTAAAAGTTAGATTAAGTGTCCTAAAGAACCTTCTCGGGCTCGATAGTCTGGCAAGGATTCTTTCAATCCCTCAAACAGTTACCGGCAACCAAAAGTATAGTCATGAGTAATCAAGGATTACTCAGTCTGGAAAAGGTCTTACAATACTATTAGGGATTTCCCATCAAATTTAAATGATAAGCAATAAGTTCACAAATCAAGCAAAGCATGTGGAAGCATTGAATAATTATGCAAAGATTAACCACAAAAAGCAAGCAACAACAAGTATTTTTTGTTTGACTCAATGATAATATATGCATGCAACCACACATTCTCTCCTCAAATGACCTTAATCCTCCAAACAGTTGGTTGCAAGAGATGAAAAAAATATGGGAAAACACATAAGGATTCCATGCTAAAACCCAAGGAGCAGGCGAAAGATACCGAGAATCAGGCGAACGGGCATGAATTGTTGATAGTGTGGTAATTGGTAAGCCGGTACAGAGAATTCAATGAATCTGGCTTGGATGTTACAAAAACGGTTCCAAGCGGTTTTTTGCCGAGAATTCTATATAAGAACGTCCTAAAAACAAAGAAAAACACAAAAAATAGAAGAAAACTTGCAAATATTTTTGAAGATAATTTCCTAGAGAAACACGCCTAAGGAATTGCGTCCCAAAAGCAAATATCAGACATGAATCAGGGCTGAGCAAGAGGATCGACGGCTTAGAGGAATAACACAACCAACGCCCAAATCAATCGGAACGACCCAGGTTAGTTCTAGTATGTGGCTTTGTGCTCGGCCCTGTATTTACCGATAATTCAAAAATGACTATGGTTTTATTGGGACTAGGGATAAAAGGAGTTTAACATTCATACTCTGCATATGAATTCTTCCAATTTTTTCTAAATAATTACAGAATTTTTATGCGGTTCTAGATTTCAATAAAAAAAGGTGATAGTGGGAAGGATTTGGCTTAAGCGCGAGACTCAAAGCCGGGAAGATGGGTGGTAATGAAACCTCAATTGAGTTTAAATCAGGAATAGACCCTAAAAGTTAGATTAAGTGTCCTAAAGAACCTTCTCGGGCTCGATAGTCTGGCAAGGATTCTTTCAATCCCTCAAACAGTTACCGGCAACCAAAAGTATAGTCATGAGTAATCAAGGATTACTCAGTCTGGAAAAGGTCTTACAATACTATTAGGGATTTCCCATCAAATTTAAATGATAAGCAATAAGTTCACAAATCAAGCAAAGCATGTGGAAGCATTGAATAATTATGCAAAGATTAACCACAAAAAGCAAGCAACAACAAGTATTTTTTGTTTGACTCAATGATAATATATGCATGCAACCACACATTCTCTCCTCAAATGACCTTAATCCTCCAAACAGTTGGTTGCAAGAGATGAAAAAAATATGGGAAAACACATAAGGATTCCATGCTAAAACCCAAGGAGCAGGCGAAAGATACCGAGAATCAGGCGAACGGGCATGAATTGTTGATAGTGTGGTAATTGGTAAGCCGGTACAGAGAATTCAATGAATCTGGCTTGGATGTTACAAAAACGGTTCCAAGCGGTTTTTTGCCGAGAATTCTATATAAGAACGTCCTAAAAACAAAGAAAAACACAAAAAATAGAAGAAAACTTGCAAATATTTTTGAAGATAATTTCCTAGAGAAACACGCCTAAGGAATTGCGTCCCAAAAGCAAATATCATACATGAATCAGGGCTGAGCAAGAGGATCGACGGTTTAGAGGAATAACACAACCAACGCCCAAATCAATCGGAACGACCCAGGTTAGTTCTAGTATGTGGCTTTGTGCTCGGCCCCGTCTTTACCGATAATTCAAAAATGACTATGGTTTTATTGGGACTAGGGATAAAAGGAGTTTAACATTCATACTCTGCATATGCATTCTTCCAATTTTTTCTAAATAATTACGGAATTTTTATGCGGTTCTCGATTTCAATAAAAAAAGGTGATAGTGGGAAGGATTTGGCTTAAGCGCGAGACTCAAAGCCGGGAAGATGGGTGGTAATGAAACCTCAATTGAGTTTAAATCAGGAATAGACCCTAAAAGTTAGATTAAGTGTCCTAAAGAACCTTCTCGGGCTCGATAGTCCGGCAAGGATTCTTTCAATCCCTCAAACAGTTACCGGCAACCAAAAGTATAGTCATGAGTAATCAAGGATTACTCAGTCTGGAAAAGGTCTTACAATACTATTAGGGATTTCCCATCAAATTTAAATGATAAGCAATAAGTTCACAAATCAAGCAAAGCATGTGGAAGCATTGAATAATTATGCAAAGATTAACCACAAAAAGCATGCAACAACAAGTATTTTTTGTTTGACTCAATGATAATATATGCATGCAACCACGCATTCTCTCCTCAGATGACCTTCATCCTCCAAACAGTTGGTTGCAAGAGATGAAAAAAATATGGGAAAACACATAAGGATTCCATGCTAAAACCCAAGGAGCAGGCGAAAGATACCGAGAATCAGGCGAACGGGCATGAATTGTTGATAGTGTGGTAATTGGTAAGCCGGTACAGAGAATTCAATGAATCTGGCTTGGATGTTACAAAAACGGTTCCAAGCGGTTTTTTGCCGAGAATTCTATATAAGAACGTCCTAAAAACAAAGAAAAACACAAAAAATAGAAGAAAACTTGCAAATATTTTTGAAGATAATTTCCTAGAGAAACACGCCTAAGGAATTGCGTCCCAAAAGCAAATATCAGACATGAATCAGGGCTGAGCAAGAGGATCGATGGTTTAGAGGAATAACACAACCAACGCCCAAATCAATCGGAACGACCCAGGTTAGTTCTAGTATGTGGCTTTGTGCTCGGCCCCGTATTTACCGATAATTCAAAAATGACTATGGTTTTATTGGGACTAGGGATAAAAGGAGTTTAACATTCATACTCTGCATATGCATTCTTCCAATTTTTTCTAAATAATTACGGAATTTTTATGCGGTTCTCGATTTCAATAAAAAAAGGTGATAGTGGGAAGGATTTGGCTTAAGCGCGAGACTCAAAGCCGGGAAGATGGGTGGTAATGAAACCTCAATTGAGTTTAAATCAGGAATAGACCCTAAAAGTTAGATTAAGTGTCCTAAAGAACCTTCTCGGGCTCGATAGTCCGGCAAGGATTCTTTCAATCCCTCAAACAGTTACCGGCAACCAAAAGTATAGTCATGAGTAATCAAGGATTACTCAGTCTGGAAAAGGTCTTACAATACTATTAGGGATTTCCCATCAAATTTAAATGATAAGCAATAAGTTCACAAATCAAGCAAAGCATGTGGAAGCATTGAATAATTATGCAAAGATTAACCACAAAAAGCAAGCAACAACAAGTATTTTTTGTTTGACTCAATGATAATATATGCATGCAACCACGCATTCTCTCCTCAGATGACCTTCATCCTCCAAACAGTTGGTTGCAAGAGATGAAAAAAATATGGGAAAAGACATAAGGATTCCATGCTAAAACCCAAGGAGCAGGCGAAAGATACCGAAAATCAGGCGAACGGGCATGAATTGTTGATAGTGTGGTAATTGGTAAGCCGGTACAGAGAATTCAATGAATCTGGCTTGGATGTTACAAAAACGGTTCCAAGCGGTTTTTTGCCGAGAATTCTATATAAGAACGTCCTAAAAACAAAGAAAAACACAAAAAATAGAAGAATACTTGCTAATATTTTTGTAGATAAATTCCTAGAGAAACGCCTAAGGAATTGCGTGTCCAAAAGCAAATATCAGACATGAATCAGGGCTGAGCAAGAGGATCGATGGTTTAGAGGAATAACACAACCAACGCCCAAATCAATCAGAACGACCCAGGTTAGTTCTTGTATGTGGCTTTGTGCTCGGCCCCGTATTTTACCGATAATTCAAAAATGACTATGGTTTTATTGGGACTAGGGATAAAAGGTGTTTAACATTTATACTCTGCATATGCATTCTTCTAATTTTTTCTAAATAATTACAGAATTCTTATGTTGTTCTAGCTTTCAATAAAAAAATGTGATAGTGTGAAGGATTTGGCTTAAGCGCGAGACTCAAAGCCTGGATGATGGGTGGTAATAAAACCTTGAATGAGTTTAAATTAGGAATAGACCCTAAAAGTTAGATTAAGTGTCCTAAAGAACCTTCTCGGGCTCGGTAGTCCGGCAAGGATTCTTTCAATCCCTCAAACAGTTACCGGCAACCAAAAGTATAGTCATGAGTAATCAAGGATTACTCAGTCTGGAAAAGGTCTTACAATACTATTAGAGATTTCCCATCAAATTTAAATGATAAGCAATAAGTTCACAAATCAAGCAAAGCATGTGGAAGCATTGAATAATTATGCAAAGATTAACCACAAAAAGCAAGCAACAACAAGTATTTTTTGTTTGACTCAATGATAATATATGCATGCAACCACACATTCTCTCCTCAAATGACCTTAATCCTCCAAACAGTTGGTTGCAAGAGATGAAAAAAATATGGGAAAACACATAAGGATTCCATGCTAAAACCCAAGGAGCAGGCGAAAGATACCGAGAATCAGGCGAACGGGCATGAATTGTTGATAGTGTGGTAATTGGTAAGCCGGTACAGAGAATTCAATGAATCTGGCTTGGATGTTACAAAAATGGTTCCAAGCGGTTTTTTGCCGAGAATTCTATATAAGAACGTCCTAAAAACAAAGAAAAACACAAAAAATAGAAGAAAACTTGCAAATATTTTTGAAGATAATTTCCTAGAGAAACACGCCTAAGGAATTGCGTCCCAAAAGCAAATATCAGACATGAATCAGGGCTGAGCAAGAGGATCGACGGTTTAGAGGAATAACACAACCGAAGCCCAAATCAATCGGAACGACCCAGGTTAGTTCTAGTATGTGGCTTTGTGCTCGGCCCCGTATTTACCGATAATTCAAAAATGACTATGGTTTTATTGGGACTAGGGATAAAAGGAGTTTAACATTCATACTCTGCATATGCATTCTTCCAATTTTTTCTGAATAATTACGGAATTTTTATGCGGTTCTAGATTTCAATAAAAAAAGGTGATAGTGGGAAGGATTTGGCTTAAGCGCGAGACTCAAAGCCGGGAAGATGGGTGGTAATGAAACCTCGATTGAGTTTAAATCAGGAATAGACCCTAAAAGTTAGATTAAGTGTCCTAAAGAACCTTCTCGGGCTCGGTAGTCCGGCAAGGATTCTTTCAATCCCTCAAACAATTACCGGCAACCAAAAGTATAGTCATGAGTAATCAAGGATTACTCAGTCTGGAAAAGGTCTTACAATTCTATTAGAGATTTCCCATCAAATTTAAATGATAAGCAATAAGTTCACAAATCAAGCAAAGCATGTGGAAGCATTGAATAATTATGCAAAGATTAACCACAAAAAGCATGCAACAACAAGTATTTTTTGTTTAACTCAATGATAATATATGCATGCAACCACGCATTCTGTCCTCAGATGACCTTCATCCTCCAAACAGTTGGTTGCAAGAGATGAAAAAAATATGGGGAAAAACATAAGGATTCCATGCTAAAACCCAAGGAGCAGGCGAAAGATACCGAGAATCAGGCGAACGGGCATGAATTGTTGATAGTGTGGTAATTGGTAAGCCGGTACAGAGAATTCAATGAATCTGGCTTGGATGTTACAAAAACGGTTCCAAGCGGTTTTTTGCCGAGAATTCTATATAAGAACGTCCTAAAAACAAAGAAAAACACAAAAAATAGAAGAAAACTTGCAAATATTTTTGAAGATAATTTCCTAGAGAAACACGCCTAAGGAATTGCGTCCCAAAAGCAAATATCAGACATGAATCAGGGCTGAGCAAGAGGATCGATGGTTTAGAGGAATAACACAACCAACGCCCAAATCAATCGGAACGACCCAGGTTAGTTCTAGTATGTGGCTTTGTGCTCGGCCCCGTATTTACCGATAATTCAAAAATGACTATGGTTTTATTGGGACTAGGGATAAAAGGAGTTTAACATTCATACTCTGCATATGCATTCTTCCAATTTTTTCTAAATAATTACGGAATTTTTATGCGGTTCTCGATTTCAATAAAAAAAGGTGATAGTGGGAAGGATTTGGCTTAAGCGCGAGACTCAAAGCCGGGAAGATGGGTGGTAATGAAACCTCAATTGAGTTTAAATCAGGAATAGACCCTAAAAGTTAGATTAAGTGTCCTAAAGAACCTTCTCGGGCTCGATAGTCCGGCAAGGATTCTTTCAATCCCTCAAACAGTTACCGGCAACCAAAAGTATAGTCATGAGTAATCAAGGATTACTCAGTCTGGAAAAGGTCTTACAATACTATTAGGGATTTCCCATCAAATTTAAATGATAAGCAATAAGTTCACAAATCAAGCAAAGCATGTGGAAGCATTGAATAATTATGCAAAGATTAACCACAAAAAGCATGCAACAACAAGTATTTTTTGTTTGACTCAATGATAATATATGCATGCAACCACGCATTCTCTCCTCAGATGACCTTCATCCTCCAAACAGTTGGTTGCAAGAGATGAAAAAAATATGGGAAAAGACATAAGGATTCCATGCTAAAACCCAAGGAGCAGGCGAAAGATACCGAAAATCAGGCGAACGGGCATGAATTGTTGATAGTGTGGTAATTGGTAAGCCGGTACAGAGAATTCAATGAATCTGGCTTGGATGTTACAAAAACGGTTCCAAGCGGGTTTTTGCCGAGAATTCTATATAAGAACGTCCTAAAAACAAAGAAAAACACAAAAAATAGAAGAATACTTGCTAATATTTTTGTAGATAAATTCCTAGAGAAACGCCTAAGGAATTGCGTGTCCAAAAGCAAATATCAGACATGAATCAGGGCTGAGCAAGAGGATCGATGGTTTAGAGGAATAACACAACCAACGCCCAAATCAATCAGAACGACCCAGGTTAGTTCTTGTATGTGGCTTTGTGCTCGGCCCCGTATTTTACCGATAATTCAAAAATGACTATGGTTTTATTGGGACTAGGGATAAAAGGTGTTTAACATTTATACTCTGCATATGCATTCTTCTAATTTTTTCTAAATAATTACAGAATTCTTATGTTGTTCTAGCTTTCAATAAAAAAATGTGATAGTGTGAAGGATTTGGCTTAAGCGCGAGACTCAAAGCCTGGATGATGGGTGGTAATAAAACCTTGAATGAGTTTAAATTAGGAATAGACCCTAAAAGTTAGATTAAGTGTCCTAAAGAACCTTCTCGGGCTCGGTAGTCCGGCAAGGATTCTTTCAATCCCTCAAACAGTTACCGGCAACCAAAAGTATAGTCATGAGTAATCAAGGATTACTCAGTCTGGAAAAGGTCTTACAATACTATTAGAGATTTCCCATCAAATTTAAATGATAAGCAATAAGTTCACAAATCAAGCAAAGCATGTGGAAGCATTGAATAATTATGCAAAGATTAACCACAAAAAGCATGCAACAACAAGTATTTTTTGTTTGACTCAATGATAATATATGCATGCAACCACACATTCTCTCCTCAAATGACCTTAATCCTCCAAACAGTTGGTTGCAAGAGATGAAAAAAATATGGGAAAACACATAAGGATTCCATGCTAAAACCCAAGGAGCAGGCGAAAGATACCGAGAATCAGGCGAACGGGCATGAATTGTTGATAGTGTGGTAATTGGTAAGCCGGTACAGAGAATTCAATGAATCTGGCTTGGATGTTACAAAAATGGTTCCAAGCGGTTTTTTGCCGAGAATTCTATATAAGAACGTCCTAAAAACAAAGAAAAACACAAAAAATAGAAGAAAACTTGCAAATATTTTTGAAGATAATTTCCTAGAGAAACACGCCTAAGGAATTGCGTCCCAAAAGCAAATATCAGACATGAATCAGGGCTGAGCAAGAGGATCGACGGTTTAGAGGAATAACACAACCGAAGCCCAAATCAATCGGAACGACCCAGGTTAGTTCTAGTATGTGGCTTTGTGCTCGGCCCCGTATTTACCGATAATTCAAAAATGACTATGGTTTTATTGGGACTAGGGATAAAAGGAGTTCAACATTCATACTCTGCATATGCATTCTTCCAATTTTTTCTGAATAATTACGGAATTTTTATGCGGTTCTAGATTTCAATAAAAAAAGGTGATAGTGGGAAGGATTTGGCTTAAGCGCGAGACTCAAAGCCGGGAAGATGGGTGGTAATGAAACCTCGATTGAGTTTAAATCAGGAATAGACCCTAAAAGTTAGATTAAGTGTCCTAAAGAACCTTCTCGGGCTCGGTAGTCCGGCAAGGATTCTTTCAATCCCTCAAACAATTACCGGCAACCAAAAGTATAGTCATGAGTAATCAAGGATTACTCAGTCTGGAAAAGGTCTTACAATTCTATTAGAGATTTCCCATCAAATTTAAATGATAAGCAATAAGTTCACAAATCAAGCAAAGCATGTGGAAGCATTGAATAATTATGCAAAGATTAACCACAAAAAGCATGCAACAACAAGTATTTTTTGTTTAACTCAATGATAATATATGCATGCAACCACGCATTCTGTCCTCAGATGACCTTCATCCTCCAAACAGTTGGTTGCAAGAGATGAAAAAAATATGGGGAAAAACATAAGGATTCCATGCTAAAACCCAAGGAGCAGGCGAAAGATACCGAGAATCAGGCGAACGGGCATGAATTGTTGATAGTGTGGTAATTGGTAAGCCGGTACAGAGAATTCAATGAATCTGGCTTGGATGTTACAAAAACGGTTCCAAGCGGTTTTTTTGCCGAGAATTCTATATAAGAACGTCCTAAAAACAAAGAAAAACACAAAAAATAGAAGAAAACTTGCAAATATTTTTGAAGATAATTTCCTAGAGAAAGACGCCTAAGGAATTGCGTGCCAAAAGCAAATATCAGACATGAATCAGGGCTGAGCAAGAGGATCGACGGTTTAGAGGAATAACACAACCAAAGCCCAAATCAATCGGAACGACCCAGGTTAGTTCTAGTATGTGGCTTTGTGCTCGGCCCCGTATTTACCGATAATTCAAAAATGACTATGGTTTTATTGGGACTAGGGATAAAAGGAGTTTAACATTCATACTCTGCATATGCATTCTTCCAATTTTTTCTGAATAATTACGGAATTTTTATGCGGTTCTAGATTTCAATAAAAAAAGGTGATAGTGGGAAGGATTTGGCTTAAGCGCGAGACTCAAAGCCGGGAAGATGGGTGGTAATGAAACCTCGATTGAGTTTAAATCAGGAATAGACCCTAAAAGTTAGATTAAGTGTCCTAAAGAACCTTCTCGGGCTCGGTAGTCCGGCAAGGATTCTTTCAATCCCTCAAACAGTTACCGGCAACCAAAAGTATAGTCATGAGTAATCAAGGATTACTCAGTCTGGAAAAGGTCTTACAATACTATTAGAGATTTCCCATCAAATTTAAATGATAAGCAATAAGTTCACAAATCAAGCAAAGCATGTGGAAGCATTGAATAATTATGCAAAGATTAACCACAAAAAGCATGCAACAACAAGTATTTTTTGTTTAACTCAATGATAATATATGCATGCAACCACGCATTCTGTCCTCAGATGACCTTCATCCTCCAAACAGTTGGTTGCAAGAGATGAAAAAAATATGGGGAAAAACATAAGGATTCCATGCTAAAACCCAAGGAGCAGGCGAAAGATACCGAGAATCAGGCGAACGGGCATGAATTGTTGATAGTGTGGTAATTGGTAAGCCGGTACAGAGAATTCAATGAATCTGGGGTGGCTGTTACAATACCGGTTCCAAGCGGGTTTTTTGCCGAGAATTCTATATAAGAACGTCCTAAAAACAAAGAAAAACACAAAAAATAGAAGAAAACTTGCGAATATTTTTGAAGATAATTTCCTAGAGAAACACGCCTAAGGAATTGCGTCCCAAAAGCAAATATCAGACATAAATCAGGGCTGAGCAAGAGGATCGACGGTTTAGAGGAATAACACAACCAACGCCCAAATCAATCGGAACGACCCAGGTTAGTTCTAGTATGTGGCTTTGTGCTCGGCCCCGAATTTACCGATAATTCAAAAATGACTATGGTTTTATTGGGACTAGGGATAAAAGGAGTTTAACATTCATACTCTGCATATGCATTCTTGCAATTTTTTCTGAATAATTACGGAATTTTTATGCGGTTCTAGATTTCAATAAAAAAAGGTGATAGTGGGAAGGATTTGGCTTAAGCGCGAGACTCAAAGCCGGGAAGATGGGTGGTAATGAAACCTCGATTGAGTTTAAATCAGGAATAGACCCTAAAAGTTAGATTAAGTGTCCTAAAGAACCTTCTCGGGCTCGGTAGTCCGGCAAGGATTCTTTCAATCCCTCAAATAGTTACCGGCAACCAAAAGTATAGTCATGAGTAATCAAGGATTACTCAGTCTGGAAAAGGTCTTACTATACTATTAGAGATTTCCCATCAAATTTAAATGATAAGCAATAAGTTCACAAATCAAGCAAAGCATGTGGAAGCATTGAATAATTATGCAAAGATTAACCACAAAAAGCATGCAACAACAAGTATTTTTTGTTTAACTCAATGATAATATATGCATGCAACCACGCATTCTCTCCTCAGATGACCTTCATCCTCCAAACAGTTGGTTGCAAGAGATGAAAAAAATATGGGGAAAAACATAAGGATTCCATGCTAAAACCCAAGGAGCAGGCGAAAGATACCGAGAATCAGGCGAACGGGCATGAATTGTTGATAGTGTGGTAATTGGTAAGCCGGTACAGAGAATTCAATGAATCTGGCTTGGATGTTACAAAAACGGTTCCAAGCGGTTTTTTGCCGAGAATTCTATATAAGAACGTCCTAAAAACAAAGAAAAACACAAAAAATAGAAGAAAACTTGCATATATTTTTGAAGATAATTTCCTAGACAAACACGCCTAAGGAATTGCGTCCCAAAAGCAAATATCAGACATGAATCAGGGCTGAGCAAGAGGATCGACGGTTTAGAGGAATAACACAACCAACGCCCAAATCAATCGGAACGATCCAGGTTAGTTCTAGTATGTGGCATTGTGCTCGGCCCCGTATTTACCGATAATTCAAAAATGACTATGGTTTTATTGGGACTAGGGATAAAAGGAGTTTAACATTCATACTCTGCATATGCATTCTTCCAATTTTTTCTGAATAATTACGGAATTTTTATGCGGTTCTAGATTTCAATAAAAAAAGATGATAGTGGGAAGGATTTGGCTTAAGCGCGAGACTCAAAGCCGGGAAGATGGGTGGTAATGAAACCTCGATTGAGTTTAAATCAGGAATAGACCCTAAAAGTTAGATTAAGTGTCCTAAAGAACCTTCTCGGGCTCGGTAGTCCGGCAAGGATTCTTTCAATCCCTCAAACAGTTACCGGCAACCAAAAGTATAGTCATGAGTAATCAAGGATTACTCAGTCTGGAAAAGGTCTTACAATACTATTAGAGATTTCCCATCAAATTTAAATGATAAGCAATAAGTTCACAAATCAAGCAAAGCATGTGGAAGCATTGAATAATTATGCAAAGATTAACCACAAAAAGCATGCAACAACAAGTATTTTTTGTTTGACTCAATGATAATATATGCATGCAACCACGCATTCTGTCCTCAGATGACCTTCATCCTCCAAACAGTTGGTTGCAAGAGATGAAAAAAATATGGGGAAAAACATAAGGATTCCATGCTAAAACCCAAGGAGCAGGCGAAAGATACCGAGAATCAGGCGAACGGGCATGAATTGTTGATAGTGTGGTAATTGGTAAGCCGGTACAGAGAATTCAATGAATCTGGGGTGGCTGTTACAATACCGGTTCCAAGCGGGTTTTTTGCCGAGAATTCTATATAAGAACGTCCTAAAAACAAAGAAAAACACAAAAAATAGAAGAAAACTTGCGAATATTTTTGAAGATAATTTCCTAGAGAAACACGCCTAAGGAATTGCGTCCCAAAAGCAAATATCAGACATAAATCAGGGCTGAGCAAGAGGATCGACGGTTTAGAGGAATAACACAACCAACGCCCAAATCAATCGGAACGACCCAGGTTAGTTCTAGTATGTGGCTTTGTGCTCGGCCCCGAATTTACCGATAATTCAAAAATGACTATGGTTTTATTGGGACTAGGGATAAAAGGAGTTTAACATTCATACTCTGCATATGCATTCTTGCAATTTTTTCTGAATAATTACGGAATTTTTATGCGGTTCTAGATTTCAATAAAAAAAGGTGATAGTGGGAAGGATTTGGCTTAAGCGCGAGACTCAAAGCCGGGAAGATGGGTGGTAATGAAACCTCGATTGAGTTTAAATCAGGAATAGACCCTAAAAGTTAGATTAAGTGTCCTAAAGAACCTTCTCGGGCTCGGTAGTCCGGCAAGGATTCTTTCAATCCCTCAAATAGTTACCGGCAACCAAAAGTATAGTCATGAGTAATCAAGGATTACTCAGTCTGGAAAAGGTCTTACTATACTATTAGAGATTTCCCATCAAATTTAAATGATAAGCAATAAGTTCACAAATCAAGCAAAGCATGTGGAAGCATTGAATAATTATGCAAAGATTAACCACAAAAAGCATGCAACAACAAGTATTTTTTGTTTAACTCAATGATAATATATGCATGCAACCACGCATTCTCTCCTCAGATGACCTTCATCCTCCAAACAGTTGGTTGCAAGAGATGAAAAAAATATGGGGAAAAACATAAGGATTCCATGCTAAAACCCAAGGAGCAGGCGAAAGATACCGAGAATCAGGCGAACGGGCATGAATTGTTGATAGTGTGGTAATTGGTAAGCCGGTACAGAGAATTCAATGAATCTGGCTTGGATGTTACAAAAACGGTTCCAAGCGGTTTTTTGCCGAGAATTCTATATAAGAACGTCCTAAAAACAAAGAAAAACACAAAAAATAGAAGAAAACTTGCATATATTTTTGAAGATAATTTCCTAGACAAACACGCCTAAGGAATTGCGTCCCAAAAGCAAATATCAGACATGAATCAGGGCTGAGCAAGAGGATCGACGGTTTAGAGGAATAACACAACCAACGCCCAAATCAATCGGAACGATCCAGGTTAGTTCTAGTATGTGGCATTGTGCTCGGCCCCGTATTTACCGATAATTCAAAAATGACTATGGTTTTATTGGGACTAGGGATAAAAGGAGTTTAACATTCATACTCTGCATATGCATTCTTCCAATTTTTTCTGAATAATTACGGAATTTTTATGCGGTTCTAGATTTCAATAAAAAAAGATGATAGTGGGAAGGATTTGGCTTAAGCGCGAGACTCAAAGCCGGGAAGATGGGTGGTAATGAAACCTCGATTGAGTTTAAATCAGGAATAGACCCTAAAAGTTAGATTAAGTGTCCTAAAGAACCTTCTCGGGCTCGGTAGTCCGGCAAGGATTCTTTCAATCCCTCAAACAGTTACCGGCAACCAAAAGTATAGTCATGAGTAATCAAGGATTACTCAGTCTGGAAAAGGTCTTACAATACTATTAGAGATTTCCCATCAAATTTAAATGATAAGCAATAAGTTCACAAATCAAGCAAAGCATGTGGAAGCATTGAATAATTATGCAAAGATTAACCACAAAAAGCATGCAACAACAAGTATTTTTTGTTTAACTCAATGATAATATATGCATGCAACCACGCAGTCTCTCCTCAGATGACCTTCATCCTCCAAACAGTTGGTTGCAAGAGATGAAAAAAATATGGGGAAAAACATAAGGATTCCATGCTAAAACCCAAGGAGCAGGCGAAAGATACCGAGAATCAGGCGAACGGGCATGAATTGTTGATAGTGTGGTAATTGGTAAGCCGGTACAGAGAATTCAATGAATCTGGCTTGGCTGTTACAAAACCGGTTCCGAGCGGGTTTTTTGCCGAGAATTCTATATAAGAACGTCCTAAAAACAAAGAAAAACACAAAAAATAAAAGAAAACTTGTGAATATTTTTGTAGATAATTTCCTAGAGAAGCGCCTAAGGAATTGCGTGTCCAAAAGCAAATATCAGACATGAATCAAGGCTGAGCAAGAGGATCGACGGTTTAGAGGAATAACACAACCAACGCCCAAATCAATCGGAACGACCCAGGTTAGTTCTAGTATGTGGCTTTGTGCTCGGCCCCGTATTTTACCGATAATTCAAAAATAACTATGGTTTTATAGGGACTAGGGATAAAAAGGAGTTTAACATTCATACTCTGCATATGCATTCTTCCAATTTTTTCTTAATAATTAGAGAATTTTTATGCGGTTCTAGATTTCAATAAAAAAAGGTGATAGTGGGAAGGATTTGGCTTAAGCGCGAGACTCAAAGCCGGGAAGATGGGTGGTAATGAAACCTCGATTGAGTTTAAATCAGGAATAGACCCTAAAAGTTAGATTAAGTGTCCTAAAGAACCTTCTCGGGCTCGGTAGTCCGGCAAGGATTCTTTCAATCCCTCAAACAGTTACCGGCAACCAAAAGTATAGTCATGAGTAATCAAGGATTACTCAGTCTGGAAAAGGTCTTACAATACTATTAGAGATTTCCCATCAAATTTAAATGATAAGCAATAAGTTCACAAATCAAGCAAAGCATGTGGAAGCATTGAATAATTATGCAAAGATTAACCACAAAAAGCATGCAACAACAAGTATTTTTTGTTTAACTCAATGATAATATATGCATGCAACCACGCAGTCTCTCCTCAGATGACCTTCATCCTCCAAACAGTTGGTTGCAAGAGATGAAAAAAATATGGGGAAAAACATAAGGATTCCATGCTAAAACCCAAGGAGCAGGCGAAAGATACCGAGAATCAGGCGAACGGGCATGAATTGTTGATAGTGTGGTAATTGGTAAGCCGGTACAGAGAATTCAATGAATCTGGCTTGGCTGTTACAAAACCGGTTCCGAGCGGGTTTTTTGCCGAGAATTCTATATAAGAACGTCCTAAAAACAAAGAAAAACACAAAAAATAAAAGAAAACTTGTTAATATTTTTGTAGATAATTTCCTAGAGAAGCGCCTAAGGAATTGCGTGTCCAAAAGCAAATATCAGACATGAATCAAGGCTGAGCAAGAGGATCGACGGTTTAGAGGAATAACACAACCAACGCCCAAATCAATCGGAACGACCCAGGTTAGTTCTAGTATGTGGCTTTGTGCTCGGCCCCGTATTTTACCGATAATTCAAAAATAACTATGGTTTTATAGGGACTAGGGATAAAAAGGAGTTTAACATTCATACTCTGCATATGCATTCTTCCAATTTTTTCTTAATAATTAGAGAATTTTTATGCGGTTCTAGATTTCAATAAAAAAAGGTGATAGTGGGAAGGATTTGGCTTAAGCGCGAGACTCAAAGCCGGGAAGATGGGTGGTAATGAAACCTCGATTGAGTTTAAATCAGGAATAGACCCTAAAAGTTAGATTAAGTGTCCTAAAGAACCTTCTCGGGCTCGGTAGTCCGGCAAGGATTCTTTCAATCCCTCAAACAGTTACCCGCAACCAAAAGTATAGTCATGAGTAATCAAGGATTACTCAGTCTGGAAAAGGTCTTACAATACTATTAGAGATTTCCCATCAAATTTAAATGATAAGCAATAAGTTCACAAATCAAGCAAAGCATGTGGAAGCATTGAATAATTATGCAAAGATTAACCATAAAAAGCATGCAACAACAAGTATTTTTTGTTTAACTCAATGATAATATATGCATGCAACCACGCATTCTGTCCTCAGATGACCTTCATCCTCCAAACAGTTGGTTACAAGAGATGAAAAAAATATGGGGAAAAACATAAGGATTCCATGCTAAAACCCAAGGAGCAGGCGAAAGATACCGAGAATCAGGCGAACGGGCATGAATTGTTGATAGTGTGGTAATTGGTAAGCCGGTACAGAGAATTCAATGAATCTGGGGTGGCTGTTACAATACCGGTTCCAAGCGGGTTTTTTGCCGAGAATTCTATATAAGAACGTCCTAAAAACAAAGAAAAACACAAAAAATAGAAGAAAACTTGCGAATATTTTTGAAGATAATTTCCTAGAGAAACACGCCTAAGGAATTGCGTCCCAAAAGCAAATATCAGACATAAATAAGGGCTGAGCAAGAGGATTGACGGTTTAGAGGAATAACACAACCAACGCCCAAATCAATCGGAACGACCCAGGTTAGTTCTAGTATGTGGCTTTGTGCTCGGCCCCGAATTTACCGATAATTCAAAAATGACTATGGTTTTATTGGGACTAGGGATAAAAGGAGTTTAACATTCATACTCTGCATATGCATTCTTGCAATTTTTTCTGAATAATTACGGAATTTTTATGCGGTTCTAGATTTCAATAAAAAAAGGTGATAGTGGGAAGGATTTGGCTTAAGCGCGAGACTCAAAGCCGGGAAGATGGGTGGTAATGAAACCTCGATTGAGTTTAAATCAGGAATAGACCCTAAAAGTTAGATTAAGTGTCCTAAAGAACCTTCTCGGGCTCGGTAGTCCGGCAAGGATTCTTTCAATCCCTCAAATAGTTACCGGCAACCAAAAGTATAGTCATGAGTAATCAAGGATTACTCAGTCTGGAAAAGGTCTTACAATACTATTAGAGATTTCCCATCAAATTTAAATGATAAGCAATAAGTTCACAAATCAAGCAAAGCATGTGGAAGCATTGAATAATTATGCAAAGATTAACCACAAAAAGCATGCAACAACAAGTATTTTTTGTTTAACTCAATGATAATATATGCATGCAACCACGCATTCTCTCCTCAGATGACCTTCATCCTCCAAACAGTTGGTTGCAAGAGATGAAAAAAATATGGGGAAAAACATAAGGATTCCATGCTAAAACCCAAGGAGCAGGCGAAAGATACCGAGAATCAGGCGAACGGGCATGAATTGTTGATAGTGTGGTAATTGGTAAGCCGGTACAGAGAATTCAATGAATCTGGCTTGGCTGTTACAAAACCGGTTCCGAGCGGGTTTTTTGCCGAGAATTCTATATAAGAACGTCCTAAAAACAAAGAAAAACACAAAAAATAAAAGAAAACTTGTGAATATTTTTGTAGATAATTTCCTAGAGAAGCGCCTAAGGAATTGCGTGTCCAAAAGCAAATATCAGACATGAATCAAGGCTGAGCAAGAGGATCGACGGTTTAGAGGAATAACATAACCAACGCCCAAATCAATCGGAACGACCCAGGTTAGTTCTAGTATGTGGCTTTGTGCTCGGCCCCGTATTTTACCGATAATTCAAAAATAACTATGGTTTTATAGGGACTAGGGATAAAAAGGAGTTTAACATTCATACTCTGCATATGCATTCTTCCAATTTTTTCTTAATAATTAGAGAATTTTTATGCGGTTCTAGATTTCAATAAAAAAAGGTGATAGTGGGAAGGATTTGGCTTAAGCGCGAGACTCAAAGCCGGGAAGATGGGTGGTAATGAAACCTCGATTGAGTTTAAATCAGGAATAGACCCTAAAAGTTAGATTAAGTGTCCTAAAGAACCTTCTCGGGCTCGGTAGTCCGGCAAGGATTCTTTCAATCCCTCAAACAGTTACCGGCAACCAAAAGTATAGTCATGAGTAATCAAGGATTACTCAGTCTGGAAAAGGTCTTACAATACTATTAGAGATTTCCCATCAAATTTCAATGATAAGCAAAAAGTTCACAAATCAAGCAAAGCATGTGGAAGCATTGAATAATTATGCAAAGATTAACCACAAAAAGCATGCAACAACAAGTATTTTTTGTTTAACTCAATGATAATATATGCATGCAACCACGCATTCTCTCCTCAGATGACCTTCATCCTCCAAACAGTTGGTTGCAAGAGATGAAAAAAATATGGGGAAAAACATAAGGATTCCATGCTAAAACCCAAGGAGCAGGCGAAAGATACCGAGAATCAGGCGAACGGGCATGAATTGTTGATAGTGTGGTAATTGGTAAGCCGGTACAGAGAATTCAATGAATCTGGCTTGGCTGTTACAAAACCGTTTCCAAGCGGGTTTTTTGCCGAGAATTCTATATAAGAACGTCCTAAAAACAAAGAAAAACACAAAAAATATAAGAAAACTTGTGAATATTTTTGTAGATAATTTCCTAGAGAAGCGCCTAAGGAATTGCGTGTCCAAAAGCAAATATCAGACATGAATCAGGGCTGAGCAAGAGGATCGACGGTTTAGAGGAATAACACAACCAACGCCCAAATCAATCGGAACGACCCAGGTTAGTTTTAGTATGTGGCTTTGTGCTCGGCCCCGTATTTTACCGATAATTCAAAAATAACTATGGTTTTATAGGGACTAGGGATAAAAAGGAGTTTAACATTCATACTCTGCATATGCATTCTTGCAATTTTTTCTTAATAATTACGGAATTTTTATGCGGTTCTAGATTTCAATAAAAAAAGGTGATAGTGGGAAGGATTTGGCTTAAGCGCGAGACTCAAAGCCGGGAAGATGGGTGGTAATGAAACCTCGATTGAGTTTAAATCAGGAATAGATCCTAAAAGTTAGATTAAGTGTCCTAAAGAACCTTCTCGGGCTCGGTAGTCCGACAAGGATTCTTTCAATCCCTCAAATAGTTACCGGCAACCAAAAGTATAGTCATGAGTAATCAAGGATTACTCAGTCTGGAAAAGGTCTTACAATACTATTAGAGATTTCCCATCAAATTTAAATGATAAGCAATAAGTTCACAAATCAAGCAAAGCATGTGGAAGCATTGAATAATTATGCAAAGATTAACCACAAAAAGCATGCAACAACAAGTATTTTTTGTTTAACTCAATGATAATATATGCATGCAACCACGCATTCTGTCCTCAGATGACCTTCATCCTCCAAACAGTTGGTTGCAAGAGATGAAAAAAATATGGGGAAAAACATAAGGATTCCATGCTAAAACCCAAGGAGCAGGCGAAAGATACCGAGAATCAGGCGAACGGGCATGAATTGTTGATAGTGTGGTAATTGGTAAGCCGGTACAGAGAATTCAATGAATCTGGCTTGGATGTTACAAAAACGGTTCCAAGCGGTTTTTTGCCGAGAATTCTATATAAGAACGTCCTAAAAACAAAGAAAAACACAAAAAATAGAAGAAAACTTGCAAATATTTTTGAAGATAATTTCCTAGACAAACACGCCTAAGGAATTGCGTCCCAAAAGCAAATATCAGACATGAATCAGGGCTGAGCAAGAGGATCGACGGTTTAGAGGAATAACACAACCAACGCCCAAATCAATCGGAACGATCCAGGTTAGTTCTAGTATGTGGCTTTGTGCTCGGCCCCGTATTTACCGATAATTCAAAAATGACTATGGTTTTATTGGGACTAGGGATAAAAGGAGTTTAACATTCATACTCTGCATATGCATTCTTCCAATTTTTTCTGAATAATTACGGAATTTTTATGCGGTTCTAGATTTCAATAAAAAAAGGTGATAGTGGGAAGGATTTGGCTTAAGCGCGAGACTCAAAGCCGGGAAGATGGGTGGTAATGAAACCTCGATTGAGTTTAAATCAGGAATAGACCCTAAAAGTTAGATTAAGTGTCCTAAAGAACCTTCTCAGGCTCGGTAGTCCGGCAAGGATTCTTTCAATCCCTCAAACAGTTACCGGCAACCAAAAGTATAGTCATGAGTAATCAAGGATTACTCAGTCTGGAAAAGGTCTTACAATACTATTAGAGATTTCCCATCAAATTTAAATGATAAGCAATAAGTTCACAAATCAAGCAAAGCATGTGGAAGCATTGAATAATTATGCAAAGATTAACCACAAAAAGCATGCAACAACAAGTATTTTTTGTTTAACTCAATGATAATATATGCATGCAACCACGCAGTCTCTCCTCAGATGACCTTCATCCTCCAAACAGTTGGTTGCAAGAGATGAAAAAAATATGGGGAAAAACATAAGGATTCCATGCTAAAACCCAAGGAGCAGGCGAAAGATACCGAGAATCAGGCGAACGGGCATGAATTGTTGATAGTGTGGTAATTGGTAAGCCGGTACAGAGAATTCAATGAATCTGGCTTGGCTGTTACAAAACCGGTTCCGAGCGGGTTTTTTGCCGAGAATTCTATATAAGAACGTCCTAAAAACAAAGAAAAACACAAAAAATAAAAGAAAACTTGTGAATATTTTGGTAGATAATTTCCTAGAGAAGCGCCTAAGGAATTGCGTGTCCAAAAGCAAATATCAGACATGAATCAGGGCTGAGCAAGAGGATCGACGGTTTAGAGGAATAACACAACCAACGCCCAAATCAATTGGAACGACCCAGGTTAGTTTTAGTATGTGGCTTTGTGCTCGGCCCCGTATTTTACCGATAATTCAAAAATAACTATGGTTTTATAGGGACTAGGGATAAAAAGGAGTTTAACATTCATACTCTGCATATGCATTCTTGCAATTTTTTCTTAATAATTACGGAATTTTTATGCGGTTCTAGATTTCAATAAAAAAAAGGTGATAGTGGGAAGGATTTGGCTTAAGCGCGAGACTCAAAGCCGGGAAGATGGGTGGTAATGAAACCTCGATTGAGTTTAAATCAGGAATAGATCCCAAAAGTTAGATTAAGTGTCCTAAAGAACCTTCTCGGGCTCGGTAGTCCGACAAGGATTCTTTCAATCCCTCAAACAGTTACCGGCAACCAAAAGTATAGTCATGAGTAATCAAGGATTACTCAGTCTGGAAAAGGTCTTACAATACTATTAGAGATTTCCCATCAAATTTAAATGATAAGCAATAAGTTCACAAATCAAGCGAAGCATGTGGAAGCATTGAATAATTATGCAAAGATTAACCACAAAAAGCATGCAACAACAAGTATTTTTTGTTTAACTCAATGATAATATATGCATGCAACCACGCATTCTCTCCTCAGATGACCTTCATCCTCCAAACAGTTGGTTGCAAGAGATGAAAAAAATATGGGGAAAAACATAAGGATTCCATGCTAAAACCCAAGGAGCAGGCGAAAGATACCGAGAATCAGGCGAATAGGCATGAATTGTTGATAGTGTGGTAATTGGTAAGCCGGTACAGAGAATTCAATGAATCTGGCTTGGCTGTTACAAAACCGGTTCCAAGCGGTTTTTTGCCGAGAATTCTATATAAGAACGTCCTAAAAACAAAGAAAAACACAAAAAATAGAAGAAAACTTGCAAATATTTTTGAAGATAATTTCCTAGACAAACACGCCTAAGGAATTGCGTCCCAAAAGCAAATATCAGACATGAATCAGGGCTGAGCAAGAGGATCGACGGTTTAGAGGAATAACACAACCAACGCCCAAATCAATCGGAACGATCCAGGTTAGTTCTAGTATGTGGCTTTGTGCTCGGCCCCGTATTTACCGATAATTCAAAAATGACTATGGTTTTATTGGGACTAGGGATAAATGGAGTTTAACATTCATACTCTGCATATGCATTCTTGCAATTTTTTCTAAATAATTACGGAATTTTTATGCGGTTCTAGATTTCAATTAAAAAAGGTGATAGTGGGAAGGATTTGGCTTAAGCGCGAGACTCAAAGCCGGGAAGATGGGTGGTAATGAAACCTCGATTGAGTTTAAATCAGGAATAGACCCTAAAAGTTAGATTAAGTGTCCTAAAGAACCTTCTCGGGCTCGGTAGTCCGGCAAGGATTCTTTCAATCCCTCAAACAGTTACCGGCAACCAAAAGTATAGTCATGAGTAATCAAGGATTACTCAGTCTGGAAAAGGTCTTACAATACTATTAGAGATTTCCCATCAAATTTAAATGATAAGCAATAAGTTCACAAATCAAGCAAAGCATGTGGAAGCATTGAATAATTATGCAAAGATTAACCACAAAAAGCATGCAACAACAAGTATTTTTTGTTTAACTCAATGATAATATATGCATGCAACCACGCAGTCTCTCCTCAGATGACCTTCATCCTCCAAACAGTTGGTTGCAAGAGATGAAAAAAATATGGGGAAAAACATAAGGATTCCATGCTAAAACCCAAGGAGCAGGCGAAAGATACCGAGAATCAGGCGAACGGGCATGAATTGTTGATAGTGTGGTAATTGGTAAGCCGGTACAGAGAATTCAATGAATCTGGCTTGGCTGTTACAAAACCGGTTCCGAGCGGGTTTTTTGCCGAGAATTCTATATAAGAACGTCCTAAAAACAAAGAAAAACACAAAAAATAAAAGAAAACTTGTGAATATTTTTGTAGATAATTTCCTAGAGAAGCGCCTAAGGAATTGCGTGTCCAAAAGCAAATATCAGACATGAATCAAGGCTGAGCAAGAGGATCGACGGTTTAGAGGAATAACACAACCAACGCCCAAATCAATCGGAACGACCCTGGTTAGTTCTAGTATGTGGCTTTGTGCTCGGCCCCGTATTTTACCGATAATTCAAAAATAACTATGGTTTTAAAGGGACTAGGGATAAAAAGGAGTTTAACATTCATACTCTGCATATGCATTCTTCCAATTTTTTCTTAATCATTAGAGAATTTTTATGCGGTTCTAGATTTCAATAAAAAAAGGTGATAGTGGGAAGGATTTGGCTTAAGCGCGAGACTCAAAGCCGGGAAGATGGGTGGTAATGAAACCTCGATTGAGTTTAAATCAGGAATAGACCCTAAAAGTTAGATTAAGTGTCCTAAAGAACCTTCTCGGGCTCGGTAGTCCGACAAGGATTCTTTCAATCCCTCAAACAGTTACCGGCAACCAAAAGTATAGTCATGAGTAATCAAGGATTACTCAGTCTGGAAAAGGTCTTACAATACTATTAGAGATTTCCCATCAAATTTAAATGATAAGCAATAAGTTCACAAATCAAGCAAAGCATGTGGAAGCATTGAATAATTATGCAAAGATTAACCACAAAAAGCAAGCAACAACAAGTATTTTTTGTTTAACTCAATGATAATATATGCATGCAACCACGCATTCTCTCCTCAGATGACCTTCATCCTCCAAACAGTTGGTTGCAAGAGATGAAAAAAATATGGGGAAAAACATAAGGATTCCATGCTAAAACCCAAGGAGCAGGCGAAAGATACCGAGAATCAGGCGAACGGGCATGAATTGTTGATAGTGTGGTAATTGGTAAGCCGGTACAGAGAATTCAATGAATCTGGCTTGGCTGTTACAAAACCGGTTCCAAGCGGGTTTTTTGCCGAGAATTCTATATAAAAACGTCCTAAAAACAAAGAAAAACACAAAAAATATAAGAAAACTTGTGAATATTTTTGTAGATAATTTCCTAGAGAAGCGCCTAAGGAATTGCGTGTCCAAAAGCAAATATCAGACATGAATCAGGGCTGAGCAAGAGGATCGACGGTTTAGAGGAATAACACAACCATCGCCCAAATAAATCGGAACGACCCAGGTTAGTTTTAGTATGTGGCTTTGTGCTCGGCCCCGTATTTTACCGATAATTCAAAAATAACTATGGTTTTATAGGGACTAGGGATAAAAAGGAGTTTAACATTCATACTCTGCATATGCATTCTTGCAATTGTTTCTTAATAATTACGGAATTTTTATGCGGTTCTAGATTTCAATAAAAAAAGGTGATAGTGGGAAGGATTTGGCTTAAGCGCGAGACTCAAAGCCGGGAAGATGGGTGGTAATGAAACCTCGATTGAGTTTAAATCAGGAATAGATCCTAAAAGTTAGATTAAGTGTCCTAAAGAACCTTCTCGGGCTCGGTAGTCCGACAAGGATTCTTTCAATCCCTCAAACAGTTACCGGCAACCAAAAGTATAGTCATGAGTAATCAAGGATTACTCAGTCTGGAAAAGGTCTTACAATACTATTAGAGATTTCCCATCAAATTTAAATGATAAGCAATAAGTTCACAAATCAAGCAAAGCATGTGGAAGCATTGAATAATTATGCAAAGATTAACCACAAAAAGCATGCAACAACAAGTATTTTTTGTTTAACTCAATGATAATATATGCATGCAACCACGCATTCTCTCCTCAGATGACCTTCATCCTCCAAACAGTTGGTTGCAAGAGATGAAAAAAATATGGGGAAAAACATAAGGATTCCATGCTAAAACCCAAGTAGCAGGCGAAAGATACCGAGAATCAGGCGAATAGGCATGAATTGTTGATAGTGTGGTAATTGGTAAGCCGGTACAGAGAATTCAATGAATCTGGCTTGGCTGTTACAAAACCGGTTCCAAGCGGTTTTTTGCCGAGAATTCTATATAAGAACGTCCTAAAAACAAAGAAAAACACAAAAAATAGAAGAAAACTTGCGAATATTTTTGAAGATAATTTCCTAGAGAAACACGCCTAAGGAATTGCGTCCCAAAAGCAAATATCAGACATGAATCAGAGCTGAGCAAGAGGATCGACGGTTTAGAGGAATAACACAACCAACGCCCAAATCAATCGGAACGACCCAGGTTAGTTCTAGTATGTGGCTTTGTGCTCGGCCTCGTATTTACGGATAATTCAAAAATGACTATGGTTTTATTGGGACTAGGGATAAAAGGAGTTTAACATTCATACTCTGCATATGCATTCTTGCAATTTTTTCTTAATAATTACGGAATTTTTATGCGGTTCTAGATTTCAATAAAAAAAGGTGATAGTGGGAAGGATTTGGCTTAAGCGTGAGACTCAAAGCCGGGAAGATGGGTGGTAATGAAACCTCGATTGAGTTTAAATCAGGAATAGTTCCTAAAAGTTAGATTAAGTGTCCTAAAGAACCTTCTCGGGCTCGGTAGTCCAACAAGGATTCTTTCAATCCCTCAAACAGTTACCGGCAACCAAAAGTATAGTCATGAGTAATCAAGGATTACTTAGTCTGGAAAAGGTCTTACAATACTATTAGAGATTTCCCATCAAATTTAAATGATAAGCAATAAGTTCACAAATCAAGCAAAGCATGTGGAAGCATTGAATAATTATGCAAAGATTAACCACAAAAAGCATGCAACAACAAGTATTTTTTGTTTAACTCAATGATAATATATGCATGCAACCACGCATTCTCTCCTCAGATGACCTTCATCCTCCAAACAGTTGGTTGCAAGAGATGAAAAAAATATGGGGAAAAACATAAGGATTCCATGCTAAAACCCAAGGAGCAGGCGAAAGATACCGAGAATCAGGCGAACGGGCATGAATTGTTGATAGTGTGGTAATTGGTAAGCCGGTACAGAGAATTCAATGAATCTGGCTTGGCTGTTACAAAAACGGTTCCAAGCGGGTTTTTTGCCGAGAATTCTATATAAGAACGTCCTAAAAACAAAGAAAAATACAAAAAATAGAAGAAAACTTGTGAATATTTTTGAAGATAATTTCCTAGAGAAACGCCTAAGGAATTGCGTGTCCAAAAGCAAATATCAGACATGAATCAGGGCTCAGCAAGAGGATCGACGGTTTAGAGGAATAACACAACCAACGCCCAAATCAATCGGAACGACCCAGGTTAGTTCTAGTATGTGGCTTTGTGCTCGGCCCCGTATTTACCGATAATTCAAAAATGACTATGGTTTTATTGGGACTAGGGATAAAAGGAGTTTAACATTCATACTCTGCATATGCATTCTTGCAATTTTTTCTAAATAATTACGGAATTTTTATGCGGTTCTAGATTTCAATTAAAAAAGGTGATAGTGGGAAGGATTTGGCTTAAGCGCGAGACTCAAAGCCGGGAAGATGGGTGGTAATGAAACCTCGATTGAGTTTAAATCAGGAATAGACCCTAAAAGTTAGATTAAGTGTCCTAAAGAACCTTCTCGGGCTCGGTAGTCCGGCAGGGATTCTTTCAATCCCTCAAACAGTTACCGGCAACCAAAAGTATAGTCATGAGTAATCAAGGATTACTCAGTCTGGAAAAGGTCTTACAATACTATTAGAGATTTCCCATCAAATTTAAATGATAAGCAATAAGTTCACAAATCAAGCAAAGCATGTGGAAGCATTGAATAATTATGCAAAGATTAACCCCAAAAAGCATGCAACAACAAGTATTTTTTGTTTGACTCAATGACAATATATGCGTGCAACCACGCATTCTCTCCTCAGATGACCTTCAACGTCCAAACTGTTGGTTGCAAGAGATGAAAAAAATATGGGGAAAAACATAAGGATTCCATGCTAAAACCCAAGGAGCAGGCGAAAGATACCGAGAATCAGCCGAACGGGCATGAATTGTTGATAGTGTGGTAATTGGTAAGCCGGTACAGAGAATTCAATGAATCTTGCTTGGCTGTTACAAAAACGGTTCCAAGCAGGTTTTTTGCCGAGAATTCTATATAAGAACGTCCTAAAAACAAAGAAAAACACAAAAAAGAGAAGAAAACTTGCGAATATTTTTGTAGATAATTTCCTAGAGAAACGCCTAAGGAATTGCGTGTCCAAAAGCAAATATCAGACATGAATCAGGGCTGAGCAAGAGGATCGACGGTTTAGAGGAATAACACAACCAACGCCCAAATCAATAGGAACGACCCAGGTTAGTTCTAGTATGTGGCTTTGTGCTCGGCCCCGTATTTTACCGATAATTCAAAAATAACTATGGTTTTATAGGGACTAGGGATAAAAAGGAGTTTAACATTCATACTCTGCATATGCATTCTTGCAATTTTTTCTAAATAATTACGGAATTTTTATGCGGTTCTAGATTTCAATTAAAAAAGGTGATAGTGGGAAGGATTTGGCTTAAGCGCGAGACTCAAAGCCGGGAAGATGGGTAGTAATGAAACCTCGATTGAGTTTAAATAAGGAATAGACCCTAAAAGTTAGATTAAGTGTCCTAAAGAACCTTCTCGGGCTCGGTAGTCCGGCAGGGATTCTTTCAATCCCTCAAACAGTTACTGGCAACCAAAAGTATAGTCATGAGTAATCAAGGATTACTCAGTCTGGAAAAGGTCTTACAATACTATTAGAGATTTCCCATCAAATTTAAATGATAAGCAATAAGTTCACAAATCAAGCAAAGCATGTGGAAGCATTGAATAATTATGCAAAGATTAACCCCAAAAAGCATGCAACAACAAGTATTTTTTGTTTGACTCAATGACAATATATGCGTGCAACCACGCATTCTCTCCTCAGATGACCTTCAACGTCCAAACTGTTGGTTGCAAGAGATGAAAAAAATATGGGGAAAACATAAGGATTCCATGCTAAAACCCAAGGAGCAGGCGAAAGATACCGAGAATCAGCCGAACGGGCATGAATTGTTGATAGTGTGGTAATTGGTAAGCCGGTACAGAGAATTCAATGAATCTTGCTTGGCTGTTACAAAAACGGTTCCAAGCAGGTTTTTTGCCGAGAATTCTATATAAGAACGTCCTAAAAACAAAGAAAAACACAAAAAATAGAAGAAAACTTGCGAATATTTTTGTAGATAATTTCCTAGAGAAACGCCTAAGGAATTGCGTGTCCAAAAGCAAATATCAGACATGAATCAGGGCTGAGCAAGAGGATCGACGGTTTAGAGGAATAACACAACCAACGCCCAAATCAATAGGAACGACCCAGGTTAGTTCTAGTATGTGGCTTTGTGCTCGGCCCCGTATTTTACCGATAATTCAAAAATAACTATGGTTTTATAGGGACTAGGGATAAAAAGGAGTTTAACATTCATACTCTGCATATGCATTCTTGCAATTTTTTCTAAATAATTACGGAATTTTTATGCGGTTCTAGATTTCAATTAAAAAAGGTGATAGTGGGAAGGATTTGGCTTAAGCGCGAGACTCAAAGCCGGGAAGATGGGTGGTAATGAAACCTCGATTGAGTTTAAATAAGGAATAGACCCTAAAAGTTAGATTAAGTGTCCTAAAGAACCTTCTCGGGCTCGGTAGTCCGGCAGGGATTCTTTCAATCCCTCAAACAGTTACCGGCAACCAAAAGTATAGTCATGAGTAATCAAGGATTACTCAGTCTGGAAAAGGTCTTACAATACTATTAGAGATTTCCCATCAAATTTAAATGATAAGCAATAAGTTCACAAATCAAGCAAAGCATGTGGAAGCATTGAATAATTATGCAAAGATTAACCCCAAAAAGCATGCAACAACAAGTATTTTTTGTTTGACTCAATGACAATATATGCGTGCAACCACGCATTCTCTCCTCAGATGACCTTCAACGTCCAAACTGTTAGTTGCAAGAGATGAAAAAAATATGGGGAAAACATAAGGATTCCATGCTAAAACCCAAGGAGCAGGCGAAAGATACCGAGAATCAGCCGAACGGGCATGAATTGTTGATAGTGTGGTAATTGGTAAGCCGGTACAGGGAATTCAATGAATCTTGCTTGGCTGTTACAAAAACGGTTCCAAGCAGGTTTTTTGCCGAGAATTCTATATAAGAACGTCCTAAAAACAAAGAAAAACACAAAAAATAGAAGAAAACTTGCGAATATTTTTGAAGATAATTTCCTAGAGAAACACGCCTAAGGAATTGCGTCCCAAAAGCAAATATCAGACATGAATCAGAGCTGAGCAAGAGGATCGACGGTTTAGAGGAATAACACAACCAACGCCCAAATCAATCGGAACGACCCAGGTTAGTTCTAGTATGTGGCTTTGTGCTCGGCCTCGTATTTACGGATAATTCAAAAATGACTATGGTTTTATTGGGACTAGGGATAAAAGGAGTTTAACATTCATACTCTGCATATGCATTCTTGCAATTTTTTCTTAATAATTACGGAATTTTTATGCGGTTCTAGATTTCAATAAAAAAAGGTGATAGTGGGAAGGATTTGGCTTAAGCGTGAGACTCAAAGCCGGGAAGATGGGTGGTAATGAAACCTCGATTGAGTTTAAATCAGGAATAGTTCCTAAAAGTTAGATTAAGTGTCCTAAAGAACCTTCTCGGGCTCGGTAGTCCAACAAGGATTCTTTCAATCCCTCAAACAGTTACCGGCAACCAAAAGTATAGTCATGAGTAATCAAGGATTACTTAGTCTGGAAAAGGTCTTACAATACTATTAGAGATTTCCCATCAAATTTAAATGATAAGCAATAAGTTCACAAATCAAGCAAAGCATGTGGAAGCATTGAATAATTATGCAAAGATTAACCACAAAAAGCATGCAACAACAAGTATTTTTTGTTTAACTCAATGATAATATATGCATGCAACCACGCATTCTCTCCTCAGATGACCTTCATCCTCCAAACAGTTGGTTGCAAGAGATGAAAAAAATATGGGGAAAAACATAAGGATTCCATGCTAAAACCCAAGGAGCAGGCGAAAGATACCGAGAATCAGGCGAACGGGCATGAATTGTTGATAGTGTGGTAATTGGTAAGCCGGTACAGAGAATTCAATGAATCTGGCTTGGCTGTTACAAAAACGGTTCCAAGCGGGTTTTTTGCCGAGAATTCTATATAAGAACGTCCTAAAAACAAAGAAAAATACAAAAAATAGAAGAAAACTTGTGAATATTTTTGAAGATAATTTCCTAGAGAAACGCCTAAGGAATTGCGTGTCCAAAAGCAAATATCAGACATGAATCAGGGCTCAGCAAGAGGATCGACGGTTTAGAGGAATAACACAACCAACGCCCAAATCAATCGGAACGACCCAGGTTAGTTCTAGTATGTGGCTTTGTGCTCGGCCCCGTATTTACCGATAATTCAAAAATGACTATGGTTTTATTGGGACTAGGGATAAAAGGAGTTTAACATTCATACTCTGCATATGCATTCTTGCAATTTTTTCTAAATAATTACGGAATTTTTATGCGGTTCTAGATTTCAATTAAAAAAGGTGATAGTGGGAAGGATTTGGCTTAAGCGCGAGACTCAAAGCCGGGAAGATGGGTGGTAATGAAACCTCGATTGAGTTTAAATCAGGAATAGACCCTAAAAGTTAGATTAAGTGTCCTAAAGAACCTTCTCGGGCTCGGTAGTCCGGCAGGGATTCTTTCAATCCCTCAAACAGTTACCGGCAACCAAAAGTATAGTCATGAGTAATCAAGGATTACTCAGTCTGGAAAAGGTCTTACAATACTATTAGAGATTTCCCATCAAATTTAAATGATAAGCAATAAGTTCACAAATCAAGCAAAGCATGTGGAAGCATTGAATAATTATGCAAAGATTAACCCCAAAAAGCATGCAACAACAAGTATTTTTTGTTTGACTCAATGACAATATATGCGTGCAACCACGCATTCTCTCCTCAGATGACCTTCAACGTCCAAACTGTTGGTTGCAAGAGATGAAAAAAATATGGGGAAAAACATAAGGATTCCATGCTAAAACCCAAGGAGCAGGCGAAAGATACCGAGAATCAGCCGAACGGGCATGAATTGTTGATAGTGTGGTAATTGGTAAGCCGGTACAGAGAATTCAATGAATCTTGCTTGGCTGTTACAAAAACGGTTCCAAGCAGGTTTTTTGCCGAGAATTCTATATAAGAACGTCCTAAAAACAAAGAAAAACACAAAAAAGAGAAGAAAACTTGCGAATATTTTTGTAGATAATTTCCTAGAGAAACGCCTAAGGAATTGCGTGTCCAAAAGCAAATATCAGACATGAATCAGGGCTGAGCAAGAGGATCGACGGTTTAGAGGAATAACACAACCAACGCCCAAATCAATAGGAACGACCCAGGTTAGTTCTAGTATGTGGCTTTGTGCTCGGCCCCGTATTTTACCGATAATTCAAAAATAACTATGGTTTTATAGGGACTAGGGATAAAAAGGAGTTTAACATTCATACTCTGCATATGCATTCTTGCAATTTTTTCTAAATAATTACGGAATTTTTATGCGGTTCTAGATTTCAATTAAAAAAGGTGATAGTGGGAAGGATTTGGCTTAAGCGCGAGACTCAAAGCCGGGAAGATGGGTAGTAATGAAACCTCGATTGAGTTTAAATAAGGAATAGACCCTAAAAGTTAGATTAAGTGTCCTAAAGAACCTTCTCGGGCTCGGTAGTCCGGCAGGGATTCTTTCAATCCCTCAAACAGTTACTGGCAACCAAAAGTATAGTCATGAGTAATCAAGGATTACTCAGTCTGGAAAAGGTCTTACAATACTATTAGAGATTTCCCATCAAATTTAAATGATAAGCAATAAGTTCACAAATCAAGCAAAGCATGTGGAAGCATTGAATAATTATGCAAAGATTAACCCCAAAAAGCATGCAACAACAAGTATTTTTTGTTTGACTCAATGACAATATATGCGTGCAACCACGCATTCTCTCCTCAGATGACCTTCAACGTCCAAACTGTTGGTTGCAAGAGATGAAAAAAATATGGGGAAAACATAAGGATTCCATGCTAAAACCCAAGGAGCAGGCGAAAGATACCGAGAATCAGCCGAACGGGCATGAATTGTTGATAGTGTGGTAATTGGTAAGCCGGTACAGAGAATTCAATGAATCTTGCTTGGCTGTTACAAAAACGGTTCCAAGCAGGTTTTTTGCCGAGAATTCTATATAAGAACGTCCTAAAAACAAAGAAAAACACAAAAAATAGAAGAAAACTTGCGAATATTTTTGTAGATAATTTCCTAGAGAAACGCCTAAGGAATTGCGTGTCCAAAAGCAAATATCAGACATGAATCAGGGCTGAGCAAGAGGATCGACGGTTTAGAGGAATAACACAACCAACGCCCAAATCAATAGGAACGACCCAGGTTAGTTCTAGTATGTGGCTTTGTGCTCGGCCCCGTATTTTACCGATAATTCAAAAATAACTATGGTTTTATAGGGACTAGGGATAAAAAGGAGTTTAACATTCATACTCTGCATATGCATTCTTGCAATTTTTTCTAAATAATTACGGAATTTTTATGCGGTTCTAGATTTCAATTAAAAAAGGTGATAGTGGGAAGGATTTGGCTTAAGCGCGAGACTCAAAGCCGGGAAGATGGGTGGTAATGAAACCTCGATTGAGTTTAAATAAGGAATAGACCCTAAAAGTTAGATTAAGTGTCCTAAAGAACCTTCTCGGGCTCGGTAGTCCGGCAGGGATTCTTTCAATCCCTCAAACAGTTACCGGCAACCAAAAGTATAGTCATGAGTAATCAAGGATTACTCAGTCTGGAAAAGGTCTTACAATACTATTAGAGATTTCCCATCAAATTTAAATGATAAGCAATAAGTTCACAAATCAAGCAAAGCATGTGGAAGCATTGAATAATTATGCAAAGATTAACCCCAAAAAGCATGCAACAACAAGTATTTTTTGTTTGACTCAATGACAATATATGCGTGCAACCACGCATTCTCTCCTCAGATGACCTTCAACGTCCAAACTGTTAGTTGCAAGAGATGAAAAAAATATGGGGAAAACATAAGGATTCCATGCTAAAACCCAAGGAGCAGGCGAAAGATACCGAGAATCAGCCGAACGGGCATGAATTGTTGATAGTGTGGTAATTGGTAAGCCGGTACAGGGAATTCAATGAATCTTGCTTGGCTGTTACAAAAACGGTTCCAAGCAGGTTTTTTGCCGAGAATTCTATATAAGAACGTCCTAAAAACAAAGAAAAACACAAAAAATAGAAGAAAACTTGCGAATATTTTTGAAGATAATTTCCTAGAGAAACACGCCTAAGGAATTGCGTCCCAAAAGCAAATATCAGACATGAATCAGAGCTGAGCAAGAGGATCGACGGTTTAGAGGAATAACACAACCAACGCCCAAATCAATCGGAACGACCCAGGTTAGTTCTAGTATGTGGCTTTGTGCTCGGCCTCGTATTTACGGATAATTCAAAAATGACTATGGTTTTATTGGGACTAGGGATAAAAGGAGTTTAACATTCATACTCTGCATATGCATTCTTGCAATTTTTTCTTAATAATTACGGAATTTTTATGCGGTTCTAGATTTCAATAAAAAAAGGTGATAGTGGGAAGGATTTGGCTTAAGCGTGAGACTCAAAGCCGGGAAGATGGGTGGTAATGAAACCTCGATTGAGTTTAAATCAGGAATAGTTCCTAAAAGTTAGATTAAGTGTCCTAAAGAACCTTCTCGGGCTCGGTAGTCCAACAAGGATTCTTTCAATCCCTCAAACAGTTACCGGCAACCAAAAGTATAGTCATGAGTAATCAAGGATTACTTAGTCTGGAAAAGGTCTTACAATACTATTAGAGATTTCCCATCAAATTTAAATGATAAGCAATAAGTTCACAAATCAAGCAAAGCATGTGGAAGCATTGAATAATTATGCAAAGATTAACCACAAAAAGCATGCAACAACAAGTATTTTTTGTTTAACTCAATGATAATATATGCATGCAACCACGCATTCTCTCCTCAGATGACCTTCATCCTCCAAACAGTTGGTTGCAAGAGATGAAAAAAATATGGGGAAAAACATAAGGATTCCATGCTAAAACCCAAGGAGCAGGCGAAAGATACCGAGAATCAGGCGAACGGGCATGAATTGTTGATAGTGTGGTAATTGGTAAGCCGGTACAGAGAATTCAATGAATCTGGCTTGGCTGTTACAAAAACGGTTCCAAGCGGGTTTTTTGCCGAGAATTCTATATAAGAACGTCCTAAAAACAAAGAAAAATACAAAAAATAGAAGAAAACTTGCGAATATTTTTGAAGATAATTTCCTAGAGAAACGCCTAAGGAATTGCGTGTCCAAAAGCAAATATCAGACATGAATCAGGGCTCAGCAAGAGGATCGACGGTTTAGAGGAATAACACAACCAACGCCCAAATCAATCGGAACGACCCAGGTTAGTTCTAGTATGTGGCTTTGTGCTCGGCCCCGTATTTACCGATAATTCAAAAATGACTATGGTTTTATTGGGACTAGGGATAAAAGGAGTTTAACATTCATACTCTGCATATGCATTCTTGCAATTTTTTCTAAATAATTACGGAATTTTTATGCGGTTCTAGATTTCAATTAAAAAAGGTGATAGTGGGAAGGATTTGGCTTAAGCGCGAGACTCAAAGCCGGGAAGATGGGTGGTAATGAAACCTCGATTGAGTTTAAATCAGGAATAGACCCTAAAAGTTAGATTAAGTGTCCTAAAGAACCTTCTCGGGCTCGGTAGTCCGGCAGGGATTCTTTCAATCCCTCAAACAGTTACCGGCAACCAAAAGTATAGTCATGAGTAATCAAGGATTACTCAGTCTGGAAAAGGTCTTACAATACTATTAGAGATTTCCCATCAAATTTAAATGATAAGCAATAAGTTCACAAATCAAGCAAAGCATGTGGAAGCATTGAATAATTATGCAAAGATTAACCCCAAAAAGCATGCAACAACAAGTATTTTTTGTTTGACTCAATGACAATATATGCGTGCAACCACGCATTCTCTCCTCAGATGACCTTCAACGTCCAAACTGTTGGTTGCAAGAGATGAAAAAAATATGGGGAAAAACATAAGGATTCCATGCTAAAACCCAAGGAGCAGGCGAAAGATACCGAGAATCAGCCGAACGGGCATGAATTGTTGATAGTGTGGTAATTGGTAAGCCGGTACAGAGAATTCAATGAATCTTGCTTGGCTGTTACAAAAACGGTTCCAAGCAGGTTTTTTGCCGAGAATTCTATATAAGAACGTCCTAAAAACAAAGAAAAACACAAAAAAGAGAAGAAAACTTGCGAATATTTTTGTAGATAATTTCCTAGAGAAACGCCTAAGGAATTGCGTGTCCAAAAGCAAATATCAGACATGAATCAGGGCTGAGCAAGAGGATCGACGGTTTAGAGGAATAACACAACCAACGCCCAAATCAATAGGAACGACCCAGGTTAGTTCTAGTATGTGGCTTTGTGCTCGGCCCCGTATTTTACCGATAATTAAAAAATAACTATGGTTTTATAGGGACTAGGGATAAAAAGGAGTTTAACATTCATACTCTGCATATGCATTCTTGCAATTTTTTCTAAATAATTACGGAATTTTTATGCGGTTCTAGATTTCAATTAAAAAAGGTGATAGTGGGAAGGATTTGGCTTAAGCGCGAGACTCAAAGCCGGGAAGATGGGTAGTAATGAAACCTCGATTGAGTTTAAATAAGGAATAGACCCTAAAAGTTAGATTAAGTGTCCTAAAGAACCTTCTCGGGCTCGGTAGTCCGGCAGGGATTCTTTCAATCCCTCAAACAGTTACTGGCAACCAAAAGTATAGTCATGAGTAATCAAGGATTACTCAGTCTGGAAAAGGTCTTACAATACTATTAGAGATTTCCCATCAAATTTAAATGATAAGCAATAAGTTCACAAATCAAGCAAAGCATGTGGAAGCATTGAATAATTATGCAAAGATTAACCCCAAAAAGCATGCAACAACAAGTATTTTTTGTTTGACTCAATGACAATATATGCGTGCAACCACGCATTCTCTCCTCAGATGACCTTCAACGTCCAAACTGTTGGTTGCAAGAGATGAAAAAAATATGGGGAAAACATAAGGATTCCATGCTAAAACCCAAGGAGCAGGCGAAAGATACCGAGAATCAGCCGAACGGGCATGAATTGTTGATAGTGTGGTAATTGGTAAGCCGGTACAGAGAATTCAATGAATCTTGCTTGGCTGTTACAAAAACGGTTCCAAGCAGGTTTTTTGCCGAGAATTCTATATAAGAACGTCCTAAAAACAAAGAAAAACACAAAAAATAGAAGAAAACTTGCGAATATTTTTGTAGATAATTTCCTAGAGAAACGCCTAAGGAATTGCGTGTCCAAAAGCAAATATCAGACATGAATCAGGGCTGAGCAAGAGGATCGACGGTTTAGAGGAATAACACAACCAACGCCCAAATCAATAGGAACGACCCAGGTTAGTTCTAGTATGTGGCTTTGTGCTCGGCCCCGTATTTTACCGATAATTCAAAAATAACTATGGTTTTATAGGGACTAGGGATAAAAAGGAGTTTAACATTCATACTCTGCATATGCATTCTTGCAATTTTTTCTAAATAATTACGGAATTTTTATGCGGTTCTAGATTTCAATTAAAAAAGGTGATAGTGGGAAGGATTTGGCTTAAGCGCGAGACTCAAAGCCGGGAAGATGGGTGGTAATGAAACCTCGATTGAGTTTAAATAAGGAATAGACCCTAAAAGTTAGATTAAGTGTCCTAAAGAACCTTCTCGGGCTCGGTAGTCCGGCAGGGATTCTTTCAATCCCTCAAACAGTTACCGGCAACCAAAAGTATAGTCATGAGTAATCAAGGATTACTCAGTCTGGAAAAGGTCTTACAATACTATTAGAGATTTCCCATCAAATTTAAATGATAAGCAATAAGTTCACAAATCAAGCAAAGCATGTGGAAGCATTGAATAATTATGCAAAGATTAACCCCAAAAAGCATGCAACAACAAGTATTTTTTGTTTGACTCAATGACAATATATGCGTGCAACCACGCATTCTCTCCTCAGATGACCTTCAACGTCCAAACTGTTAGTTGCAAGAGATGAAAAAAATATGGGGAAAACATAAGGATTCCATGCTAAAACCCAAGGAGCAGGCGAAAGATACCGAGAATCAGCCGAACGGGCATGAATTGTTGATAGTGTGGTAATTGGTAAGCCGGTACAGGGAATTCAATGAATCTTGCTTGGCTGTTACAAAAACGGTTCCAAGCAGGTTTTTTGCCGAGAATTCTATATAAGAACGTCCTAAAAACAAAGAAAAACACAAAAAATAGAAGAAAACTTGCGAATATTTTTGTAGATAATTTCCTAGAGAAACGCCTAAGGAATTGCGTGTCCAAAAGCAAATATCAGACATGAATCAGGGCTGAGCAAGAGGATCGACGGTTTAGAGGAATAACACAACCAACGCCCAAATCAATAGGAACGACCCAGGTTAGTTCTAGTATGTGGCTTTGTGCTCGGCCCCGTATTTTACCGATAATTCAAAAATAACTATGGTTTTATAGGGACTAGGGATAAAAAGGAGTTTAACATTCATACTCTGCATATTCATTCTTGCAATTTTTTCTAAATAATTACGGAATTTTTATGCGGTTCTAGATTTCAATTAAAAAAGGTGATAGTGGGAAGGATTTGGCTTAAGCGCGAGACTCAAAGCCGGGAAGATGGGTGGTAATGAAACCTCGATTGAGTTTAAATAAGGAATAGACCCTAAAAGTTAGATTAAGTGTCCTAAAGAACCTTCTCGGGCTCGGTAGTCCGGCAGGGATTCTTTCAATCCCTTAAACAGTTACCGGCAACCAAAAGTATAGTCATGAGTAATCAAGGATTACTCAGTCTGGAAAAGGTCTTACAATACTATTAGAGATTTCCCATCAAATTTAAATGATAAGCAATAAGTTCACAAATCAAGCAAAGCATGTGGAAGCATTGAATAATTATGCAAAGATTAACCCCAAAAAGCATGCAACAACAAGTATTTTTTGTTTGACTCAATGACAATATATGCATGCAACCACGCATTCTCTCCTCAGATGACCTTCAACGTCCAAACTGTTGGTTGCAAGAGATGAAAAAAATATGGGGAAAAACATAAGGATTCCATGCTAAAACCCAAGGAGCAGGCCAAAAATACCGAGAATCAGCCGAACGGGCATGAATTGTTGATAGTGTGGTAATTGGTAAGCCGGTACAGAGAATTCAATGAATCTTGCTTGGCTGTTACAAAAACGGTTCCAAGCGGTTTTTTGCCCAGAATTCTATATAAGAACGTCCTAAAAACAAAAAAAAACACAAAAAATAGAAGAAAACTTGCGTATATTTTTGTAGATAATTTCCTAGAGAAACGCCTAAGGAATTGCGTGTCCAAAAGCAAATATCAGACATGAATCAGGGCTGAGCAAGAGGATCGACGGTTTAGAGGAATAACACAACCAACGCCCAAATCAATCGGAACGACCCAGGTTAGTTCTAGTATGTGGCTTTGTGCTCGGCCCCGTATTTTACCGATAATTCAAAAATAACTATGGTTTTATAGGGACTAGGGATAAAAAGGAGTTTAACATTCATACTCTGCATATGCATTCTTCCAATTTTTTCTTAATAATTAGAGAATTTTTATGCGGTTCTAGATTTCAATAAAAAAAGGTGATAGTGGGAAGGATTTGGCTTAAGCGCGAGACTCAAAGCCGGGAAGATGGGTGGTAATGAAACCTCGATTGAGTTTAAATCAGGAATAGACCCTAAAAGTTAGATTAAGTGTCCTAAAGAACCTTCTCGGGCTCGGTAGTCCGACAAGGATTCTTTCAATCCCTCAAACAGTTACCGGCAACCAAAAGTATAGTCATGAGTAATCAAGGATTACTCAGTCTGGAAAAGGTCTTACAATACTATTAGAGATTTCCCATCAAATTTAAATGATAAGCAATAAGTTCACAAATCAAGCAAAGCATGTGGAAGCATTGAATAATTATGCAAAGATTAACCACAAAAAGCAAGCAACAACAAGTATTTTTTGTTTAACTCAATGATAATATATGCATTCAACCACGCATTCTCTCCTCAGATGACCTTCATCCTCCAAACAGTTGGTTGCAAGAGATGAAAAAAATATGGGGAAAAACATAAGGATTCCATGCTAAAACCCAAGGAGCAGGCGAAAGATACCGAGAATCAGGCGAACGGGCATGAATTGTTGATAGTGTGGTAATTGGTAAGCCGGTACAGAGAATTCAATGAATCTGGCTTGGCTGTTACAAAAACGGTTCCAAGCAGGTTTTTTGCCGAGAATTCTATATAAGAACGTCCTAAAAACAAAGAAAAACACAAAAAATAGAAGAAAACTTGCGAATATTTTTGTAGATAATTTCCTAGAGAAACGCCTAAGGAATTGCGTGTCCAAAAGCAAATATCAGACATGAATCAGGGCTGAGCAAGAGGATCGACGGTTTAGAGGAATAACACAACCAACGCCCAAATCAATAGGAACGACCCAGGTTAGTTCTAGTATGTGGCTTTGTGCTCGGCCCCGTATTTTACCGATAATTCAAAAATAACTATGGTTTTATAGGGACTAGGGATAAAAAGGAGTTTAACATTCATACTCTGCATATGCATTCTTGCAATTTTTTCTAAATAATTACGGAATTTTTATGCGGTTCTAGATTTCAATTAAAAAAGGTGATAGTGGGAAGGATTTGGCTTAAGCGCGAGACTCAAAGCCGGGAAGATGGGTGGTAATGAAACCTCGATTGAGTTTAAATAAGGAATAGACCCTAAAAGTTAGATTAAGTGTCCTAAAGAACCTTCTCGGGCTCGGTAGTCCGGCAGGGATTCTTTCAATCCCTCAAACAGTTACCGGCAACCAAAAGTATAGTCATGAGTAATCAAGGATTACTCAGTCTGGAAAAGGTCTTACAATACTATTAGAGATTTCCCATCAAATTTAAATGATAAGCAATAAGTTCACAAATCAAGCAAAGCATGTGGAAGCATTGAATAATTATGCAAAGATTAACCCCAAAAAGCATGCAACAACAAGTATTTTTTGTTTGACTCAATGACAATATATGCGTGCAACCACGCATTCTCTCCTCAGATGACCTTCAACGTCCAAACTGTTAGTTGCAAGAGATGAAAAAAATATGGGGAAAACATAAGGATTCCATGCTAAAACCCAAGGAGCAGGCGAAAGATACCGAGAATCAGCCGAACGGGCATGAATTGTTGATAGTGTGGTAATTGGTAAGCCGGTACAGGGAATTCAATGAATCTTGCTTGGCTGTTACAAAAACGGTTCCAAGCAGGTTTTTTGCCGAGAATTCTATATAAGAACGTCCTAAAAACAAAGAAAAACACAAAAAATAGAAGAAAACTTGCGAATATTTTTGTAGATAATTTCCTAGAGAAACGCCTAAGGAATTGCGTGTCCAAAAGCAAATATCAGACATGAATCAGGGCTGAGCAAGAGGATCGACGGTTTAGAGGAATAACACAACCAACGCCCAAATCAATAGGAACGACCCAGGTTAGTTCTAGTATGTGGCTTTGTGCTCGGCCCCGTATTTTACCGATAATTCAAAAATAACTATGGTTTTATAGGGACTAGGGATAAAAAGGAGTTTAACATTCATACTCTGCATATTCATTCTTGCAATTTTTTCTAAATAATTACGGAATTTTTATGCGGTTCTAGATTTCAATTAAAAAAGGTGATAGTGGGAAGGATTTGGCTTAAGCGCGAGACTCAAAGCCGGGAAGATGGGTGGTAATGAAACCTCGATTGAGTTTAAATAAGGAATAGACCCTAAAAGTTAGATTAAGTGTCCTAAAGAACCTTCTCGGGCTCGGTAGTCCGGCAGGGATTCTTTCAATCCCTTAAACAGTTACCGGCAACCAAAAGTATAGTCATGAGTAATCAAGGATTACTCAGTCTGGAAAAGGTCTTACAATACTATTAGAGATTTCCCATCAAATTTAAATGATAAGCAATAAGTTCACAAATCAAGCAAAGCATGTGGAAGCATTGAATAATTATGCAAAGATTAACCCCAAAAAGCATGCAACAACAAGTATTTTTTGTTTAACTCAATGATAATATATGCATGCAACCACGCATTCTCTCCTCAGATGACCTTCATCCTCCAAACTGTTGGTTGCAAGAGATGAAAAAAATATGGGGAAAAACATAAGGATTCCATGCTAAAACCCAAGTAGCAGGCGAAAGATACCGAGAATCAGGCGAATAGGCATGAATTGTTGATAGTGTGGTAATTGGTAAGCCGGTACAGAGAATTCAATGAATCTGGCTTGGCTGTTACAAAACCGGTTCCAAGCGGTTTTTTGCCGAGAATTCTATATAAGAACGTCCTAAAAACAAAGAAAAACACAAAAAATAGAAGAAAACTTGCGTATATTTTTGTAGATAATTTCCTAGAGAAACACGCCTAAGGAATTGCGTCCCAAAAGCAAATATCAGACATGAATCAGAGCTGAGCAAGAGGATCGACGGTTTAGAGGAATAACACAACCAACGCCCAAATCAATCGGAACGACCCAGGTTAGTTCTAGTATGTGGCTTTGTGCTCGGCCTCGTATTTACGGATAATTCAAAAATGACTATGGTTTTATTGGGACTAGGGATAAAAGGAGTTTAACATTCATACTCTGCATATGCATTCTTGCAATTTTTTCTTAATAATTACGGAATTTTTATGTTGTTCTAGATTTCAATAAAAAAAGGTGATAGTGGGAAGGATTTGGCTTAAGCGTGAGACTCAAAGCCGAGAAGATGGGTGGTAATAAAACCTTGAATGAGTTTAAATCAGGAATAGACCCTAAAAGTTAGATTAAGTGTCCTAAAGAACCTTCTCGGGCTCGGTAGTCCAACAAGGATTCTTTCAATCCCTCAAACAGTTACCGGCAACCAAAAGTATAGTCATGAGTAATCAAGGATTACTTAGTCTGGAAAAGGTCTTACAATACTATTAGAGATTTCCCATCAAATTTAAATGATAAGCAATAAGTTCACAAATCAAGCAAAGCATGTGGAAGCATTGAATAATTATGCAAAGATTAACCACAAAAAGCAAGCAACAACAAGTATTTTTTGTTTAACTCAATGATAATATATGCATGCAACCACGCATTCTCTCCTCAGATGACCTTCATCCTCCAAACAGTTGGTTGCAAGAGATGAAAAAAATATGGGGAAAAACATAAGGATTCCATGCTAAAACCCAAGGAGCAGGCGAAAGATACCGAGAATCAGGCGAACGGGCATGAATTGTTGATAGTGTGGTAATTGGTAAGCCGGTACAGAGAATTCAATGAATCTGGCTTGGCTGTTACAAAACCGGTTCCAAGCGGGTTTTTTGCCGAGAATTCTATATAAGAACGTCCTAAAAACAAAGAAAAATACAAAAAATAGAAGAAAACTTGCGAATATTTTTGAAGATAATTTCCTAGAGAAACGCCTAAGGAATTGCGTGTCCAAAAGCAAATATCAGACATGAATCAGGGCTCAGCAAGAGGATCGACGGTTTAGAGGAATAACACAACCAACGCCCAAATCAATCGGAACGACCCAGGTTAGTTCTAGTATGTGGCTTTGTGCTCGGCCCCGTATTTACCGATAATTCAAAAATGACTATGGTTTTATTGGGACTAGGGATAAAAGGAGTTTAACATTCATACTCTGCATATGCATTCTTGCAATTTTTTCTAAATAATTACGGAATTTTTATGCGGTTCTAGATTTCAATTAAAAAAGGTGATAGTGGGAAGGATTTGGCTTAAGCGCGAGACTCAAAGCCGGGAAGATGGGTGGTAATGAAACCTCGATTGAGTTTAAATCAGGAATAAACCCTAAAAGTTAGATTAAGTGTCCTAAAGAACCTTCTCGGGCTCGGTAGTCCGGCAGGGATTCTTTCAATCCCTCAAACAGTTACCGGCAACCAAAAGTATAGTCATGAGTAATCAAGGATTACTCAGTCTGGAAAAGGTCTTACAATACTATTAGAGATTTCCCATCAAATTTAAATGATAAGCAATAAGTTCACAAATCAAGCAAAGCATGTGGAAGCATTGAATAATTATGCAAAGATTAACCCCAAAAAGCATGCAACAACAAGTATTTTTTGTTTGACTCAATGACAATATATGCGTGCAACCACGCATTCTCTCCTCAGATGACCTTCAACGTCCAAACTGTTGGTTGCAAGAGATGAAAAAAATATGGGGAAAAACATAAGGATTCCATGCTAAAACCCAAGGAGCAGGCGAAAGATACCGAGAATCAGCCGAACGGGCATGAATTGTTGATAGTGTGGTAATTGGTAAGCCGGTACAGAGAATTCAATGAATCTTGCTTGGCTGTTACAAAAACGGTTCCAAGCAGGTTTTTTGCCGAGAATTCTATATAAGAACGTCCTAAAAACAAAGAAAAACACAAAAAAGAGAAGAAAACTTGCGAATATTTTTGTAGATAATTTCCTAGAGAAACGCCTAAGGAATTGCGTGTCCAAAAGCAAATATCAGACATGAATCAGGGCTGAGCAAGAGGATCGACGGTTTAGAGGAATAACACAACCAACGCCCAAATCAATAGGAACGACCCAGGTTAGTTCTAGTATGTGGCTTTGTGCTCGGCCCCGTATTTTACCGATAATTCAAAAATAACTATGGTATTATAGGGACTAGGGATAAAAAGGAGTTTAACATTCATACTCTGCATATGCATTCTTGCAATTTTTTCTAAATAATTACGGAATTTTTATGCGGTTCTAGATTTCAATTAAAAAAGGTGATAGTGGGAAGGATTTGGCTTAAGCGCGAGACTCAAAGCCGGGAAGATGGGTAGTAATGAAACCTCGATTGAGTTTAAATAAGGAATAGACCCTAAAAGTTAGATTAAGTGTCCTAAAGAACCTTCTCGGGCTCGGTAGTCCGGCAGGGATTCTTTCAATCCCTCAAACAGTTACTGGCAACCAAAAGTATAGTCATGAGTAATCAAGGATTACTCAGTCTGGAAAAGGTCTTACAATACTATTAGAGATTTCCCATCAAATTTAAATGATAAGCAATAAGTTCACAAATCAAGCAAAGCATGTGGAAGCATTGAATAATTATGCAAAGATTAACCCCAAAAAGCATGCAACAACAAGTATTTTTTGTTTGACTCAATGACAATATATGCGTGCAACCACGCATTCTCTCCTCAGATGACCTTCAACGTCCAAACTGTTGGTTGCAAGAGATGAAAAAAATATGGGGAAAACATAAGGATTCCATGCTAAAACCCAAGGAGCAGGCGAAAGATACCGAGAATCAGCCGAACGGGCATGAATTGTTGATAGTGTGGTAATTGGTAAGCCGGTACAGAGACTTCAATGAATCTTGCTTGGCTGTTACAAAAACGGTTCCAAGCAGGTTTTTTGCCGAGAATTCTATATAAGAACGTCCTAAAAACAAAGAAAAACACAAAAAATAGAAGAAAACTTGCGAATATTTTTGTAGATAATTTCCTAGAGAAACGCCTAAGGAATTGCGTGTCCAAAAGCAAATATCAGACATGAATCAGGGCTGAGCAAGAGGATCGACGGTTTAGAGGAATAACACAACCAACGCCCAAATCAATAGGAACGACCCAGGTTAGTTCTAGTATGTGGCTTTGTGCTCGGCCCCGTATTTTACCGATAATTCAAAAATAACTATGGTTTTATAGGGACTAGGGATAAAAAGGAGTTTAACATTCATACTCTGCATATTCATTCTTGCAATTTTTTCTAAATAATTACGGAATTTTTATGCGGTTCTAGATTTCAATTAAAAAAGGTGATAGTGGGAAGGATTTGGCTTAAGCGCGAGACTCAAAGCCGGGAAGATGGGTGGTAATGAAACCTCGATTGAGTTTAAATAAGGAATAGACCCTAAAAGTTAGATTAAGTGTCCTAAAGAACCTTCTCGGGCTCGGTAGTCCGGCAGGGATTCTTTCAATCCCTTAAACAGTTACCGGCAACCAAAAGTATAGTCATGAGTAATCAAGGATTACTCAGTCTGGAAAAGGTCTTACAATACTATTAGAGATTTCCCATCAAATTTAAATGATAAGCAATAAGTTCACAAATCAAGCAAAGCATGTGGAAGCATTGAATAATTATGCAAAGATTAACCCCAAAAAGCATGCAACAACAAGTATTTTTTGTTTGACTCAATGACAATATATGCATGCAACCACGCATTCTCTCCTCAGATGACCTTCAACGTCCAAACTGTTGGTTGCAAGAGATGAAAAAAATATGGGGAAAAACATAAGGATTCCATGCTAAAACCCAAGGAGCAGGCCAAAAATACCGAGAATCAGCCGAACGGGCATGAATTGTTGATAGTGTGGTAATTGGTAAGCCGGTACAGAGAATTCAATGAATCTTGCTTGGCTGTTACAAAAACGGTTCCAAGCGGTTTTTTGCCCAGAATTCTATATAAGAACGTCCTAAAAACAAAAAAAAACACAAAAAATAGAAGAAAACTTGCGTATATTTTTGTAGATAATTTCCTAGAGAAACGCCTAAGGAATTGCGTGTCCAAAAGCAAATATCAGACATGAATCAGGGCTGAGCAAGAGGATCGACGGTTTAGAGGAATAACACAACCAACGCCCAAATCAATCGGAACGACCCAGGTTAGTTCTAGTATGTGGCTTTGTGCTCGGCCCCGTATTTTACCGATAATTCAAAAATAACTATGGTTTTATAGGGACTAGGGATAAAAAGGAGTTTAACATTCATACTCTGCATATGCATTCTTCCAATTTTTTCTTAATAATTAGAGAATTTTTATGCGGTTCTAGATTTCAATAAAAAAAGGTGATAGTGGGAAGGATTTGGCTTAAGCGCGAGACTCAAAGCCGGGAAGATGGGTGGTAATGAAACCTCGATTGAGTTTAAATAAGGAATAGACCCTAAAAGTTAGATTAAGTGTCCTAAAGAACCTTCTCGGGCTCGGTAGTCCGGCAGGGATTCTTTCAATCCCTTAAACAGTTACCGGCAACCAAAAGTATAGTCATGAGTAATCAAGGATTACTCAGTCTGGAAAAGGTCTTACAATACTATTAGAGATTTCCCATCAAATTTAAATGATAAGCAATAAGTTCACAAATCAAGCAAAGCATGTGGAAGCATTGAATAATTATGCAAAGATTAACCCCAAAAAGCATGCAACAACAAGTATTTTTTGTTTGACTCAATGACAATATATGCATGCAACCACGCATTCTCTCCTCAGATGACCTTCAACGTCCAAACTGTTGGTTGCAAGAGATGAAAAAAATATGGGGAAAAACATAAGGATTCCATGCTAAAACCCAAGGAGCAGGCCAAAAATACCGAGAATCAGCCGAACGGGCATGAATTGTTGATAGTGTGGTAATTGGTAAGCCGGTACAGAGAATTCAATGAATCTTGCTTGGCTGTTACAAAAACGGTTCCAAGCGGTTTTTTGCCCAGAATTCTATATAAGAACGTCCTAAAAACAAAAAAAAACACAAAAAATAGAAGAAAACTTGCGTATATTTTTGTAGATAATTTCCTAGAGAAACGCCTAAGGAATTGTGTGTCCAAAAGCAAATATCAGACATGAATCAGGGCTGAGCAAGAGGATCGATGGTTTAGAGGAATAACACAACCAACGCCCAAATCAATCAGAACGGTCCAGGTTAGTTCTAGTATGTGGCTTTGTGCTCGGCCCAGTATTTTACCGATTATTCAAAAATGACTATGGTTTTATTGGGACTAGGGATAAAAGGTGTTTAACATTCATACTCTGCATATGCATTCTTCCAATTTTTTCTAAATAATTACAGAATTCTTATGTTGTTCTAGCTTTCAATAAAAAAATGTGATAGTGTGAAGGATTTGGCTTAAGCGCGAGACTCAAAGCCGGGATGATGGGTGGTAATAAAACCTTGAATGAGTTTAAATCAGGAATAGACCCTAAAAGTTAGATTAAGTGTCCTAAAGAACCTTCTCGGGCTCGGTAGTCCGACAAGGATTCTTTCAATCCCTCAAACAGTTACCGGCAACCAAAAGTATAGTCATGAGTAATCAAGGATTACTCAGTCTGGAAAAGGTCTTACAATACTATTAGAGATTTCCCATCAAATTTAAATGATAAGCAATAAGTTCACAAATCAAGCAAAGCATGTGGAAGCATTGAATAATTATGCAAAGATTAACCACAAAAAGCAAGCAACAACAAGTATTTTTTGTTTGACTCAATGATAATATATGCATGCAACCACACATTCTCTCCTCAGATGACCTTAATCCTCCAAACAGTTGGTTGCAAGAGATGAAAAAAATATGGGAAAACACATAAGGATTCCATGCTAAAACCCAAGGAGCAGGCGAAAGATACCGAGAATCAGGCGAACGGGCATGAATTGTTGATAGTGTGGTAATTGGTAAGCCGGTACAGAGAATTCAATGAATCTGGCTTGGATGTTACAAAAACGGTTCCAAGCGGTTTTTTGCCGAGAATTCTATATAAGAACGTCCTAAAAACAAAGAAAAACACAAAAAATAGAAAAAAACTTGCGAATATTTTTGTAGATAATTTACTAGAGAAACGCCTAAGGAATTGCGTGTCCAAAAGCAAATATCAGACATGAATCAGGGCTGAGCAAGAGGATCGATGGTTTAGAGGAATAACGCAACCAACGCCCAAATCAATCGGAATGACCCAGGTTAGTTCTAGTATGTGGCTTTGTGCTAGGCCCCGTATTTTACCGACAATTCAAAAATGACTATGGTTTTATTGGGACTAGGGATAAAAAGGAGTTTAACATTCATACTCTGCATATGCATTCTTGCAATTTTTTCTTAATAATTACGGAATTTTTATGCGGTTCTAGATTTCAATAAAAAAAGGTGATAGTGGGAAGGATTTGGCTTAAGCGCGAGACTCAAAGCCGGGAAGATGGGTGGTAATGAAACCTCGATTGAGTTTAAATCAGGAATAGATCCTAAAAGTTAGATTAAGTGTCCTAAAGAACCTTCTCGGGCTCGGTAGTCCGACAAGGATTCTTTCAATCCCTCAAACAGTTACCGGCAACCAAAAGTATAGTCATGAGTAATCAAGGATTACTCAGTCTGGAAAAGGTCTTACAATACTATTAGAGATTTCCCATCAAATTTAAATGATAAGCAATAAGTTCACAAATCAAGCAAAGCATGTGGAAGCATTGAATAATTATGCAAAGATTAACCACAAAAAGCATGCAACAACAAGTATTTTTTGTTTAACTCAATGATAATATATGCATGCAACCACGCATTCTCTCCTCAGATGACCTTCATCCTCCAAACAGTTGGTTGCAAGAGATGAAAAAAATATGGGGAAAAACATAAGGATTCCATGCTAAAACCCAAGGAGCAGGCGAAAGATACCGAGAATCAGGCGAATAGGCATGAATTGTTGATAGTGTGGTAATTGGTAAGCCGGTACAGAGAATTCAATGAATCTGGCTTGGCTGTTACAAAACCGGTTCCAAGCGGTTTTTTGCCGAGAATTCTATATAAGAACGTCCTAAAAACAAAGAAAAACACAAAAAATAGAAGAAAACTTGCGAATATTTTTGAAGATAATTTCCTAGAGAAACACGCCTAAGGAATTGCGTCCCAAAAGCAAATATCAGACATGAATCAGAGCTGAGCAAGAGGATCGACGGTTTAGAGGAATAACACAACCAACGCCCAAATCAATCGGAACGACCCAGGTTAGTTCTAGTATGTGGCTTTGTGCTCGGCCTCGTATTTACGGATAATTCAAAAATGACTATGGTTTTATTGGGACTAGGGATAAAAGGAGTTTAACATTCATACTCTGCATATGCATTCTTGCAATTTTTTCTTAATAATTACGGAATTTTTATGCGGTTCTAGATTTCAATAAAAAAAGGTGATAGTGGGAAGGATTTGGCTTAAGCGCGAGACTCAAAGCCGGGAAGATGGGTGGTAATGAAACCTCGATTGAATTTAAATCAGGAATAGTTCCGAAAAGTTAGATTAAGTGTCCTAAAGAACCTTCTCGGGCTCGGTAGTCCGACAAGGATTCTTTCAATCCCTCAAACAGTTACCGGCAACCAAAAGTATAGTCATGAGTAATCAAGGATTACTTAGTCTGGAAAAGGTCTTACAATACTATTAGAGATTTCCCATCAAATTTAAATGATAAGCAATAAGTTCACAAATCAAGCAAAGCATGTGGAAGCATTGAATAATTATGCAAAGATTAACCACAAAAAGCATGCAACAACAAGTATTTTTTGTTTAACTCAATGATAATATATGCATGCAACCACGCATTCTCTCCTCAGATGACCTTCATCCTCCAAACAGTTGGTTGCAAGAGATGAAAAAAATATGGGGAAAAACATAAGGATTCCATGCTAAAACCCAAGGAGCAGGCGAAAGATACCGAGAATCAGGCGAACGGGCATGAATTGTTGATAGTGTGGTAATTGGTAAGCCGGTACAGAGAATTCAATGAATCTGGCTTGGCTGTTACAAAACCGGTTCCAAGCGGGTTTTTTGCCGAAAATTCTATATAAGAACGTCCTAAAAACAAAGAAAAATACAAAAAATAGAAGAAAACTTGCGAATATTTTTGAAGATAATTTCCTAGAGAAACGCCTAAGGAATTGCGTGTCCAAAAGCAAATATCAGACATGAATCAGGGCTCAGCAAGAGGATCGACGGTTTAGAGGAATAACACAACCAACGCCCAAATCAATCGGAACGACCCAGGTTAGTTCTAGTATGTGGCTTTGTGCTCGGCCCCGTATTTACCGATAATTCAAAAATGACTATGGTTTTATTGGGACTAGGGATAAAAGGAGTTTAACATTCATACTCTGCATATGCATTCTTGCAATTTTTTCTAAATAATTACGGAATTTTTATGCGGTTCTAGATTTCAATTAAAAAAGGTGATAGTGGGAAGGATTTGGCTTAAGCGCGAGACTCAAAGCCGGGAAGATGGGTGGTAATGAAACCTCGATTGAGTTTAAATCAGGAATAGACCCTAAAAGTTAGATTAAGTGTCCTAAAGAACCTTCTCGGGCTCGGTAGTCCGGCAGGGATTCTTTCAATCCCTCAAACAGTTACCGGCAACCAAAAGTATAGTCATGAGTAATCAAGGATTACTCAGTCTGGAAAAGGTCGTACAATACTATTAGAGATTTCCCATCAAATTTAAATGATAAGCAATAAGTTCACAAATCAAGCAAAGCATGTGGAAGCATTGAATAATTATGCAAAGATTAACCCCAAAAAGCATGCAACAACAAGTATTTTTTGTTTGACTCAATGACAATATATGCGTGCAACCACGCATTCTCTCCTCAGATGACCTTCAACGTCCAAACTGTTGGTTGCAAGAGATGAAAAAAATATGGGGAAAACATAAGGATTCCATGCTAAAACCCAAGGAGCAGGCGAAAGATACCGAGAATCAGCCGAACGGGCATGAATTGTTGATAGTGTGGTAATTGGTAAGCCGGTACAGAGAATTCAATGAATCTTGCTTGGCTGTTACAAAAACCGTTCCAAGCAGGTTTTTTGCCGAGAATTCTATATAAGAACGTCCTAAAAACAAAGAAAAACACAAAAAATAGAAGAAAACTTGCGAATATTTTTGTAGATAATTTCCTAGAGAAACGCCTAAGGAATTGCGTGTCCAAAAGCAAATATCAGACATGAATCAGGGCTGAGCAAGAGGATCGACGGTTTAGAGGAATAACACAACCAACGCCCAAATCAATAGGAACGACCCAGGTTAGTTCTAGTATGTGGCTTTGTGCTCGGCCCCGTATTTTACCGATAATTCAAAAATAACTATGGTTTTATTGGGACTAGGGATAAAAGGAGTTTAACATTCATACTCTGCATATGCATTCTTGCAATTTTTTCTAAATAATTACGGAATTTTTATGCGGTTCTAGATTTCAATTAAAAAAGGTGATAGTGGGAAGGATTTGGCTTAAGCGCGAGACTCAAAGCCGGGAAGATGGGTGGTAATGAAACCTCGATTGAGTTTAAATCAGGAATAGACCCTAAAAGTTAGATTAAGTGTCCTAAAGAACCTTCTCGGGCTCGGTAGTCCGGCAGGGATTCTTTCAATCCCTCAAACAGTTACCGGCAACCAAAAGTATAGTCATGAGTAATCAAGGATTACTCAGTCTGGAAAAGGTCGTACAATACTATTAGAGATTTCCCATCAAATTTAAATGATAAACAATAAGTTCACAAATCAAGCAAAGCATGTGGAAGCATTGAATAATTATGCAAAGATTAACCCCAAAAAGCATGCAACAACAAGTATTTTTTGTTTGACTCAATGACAATATATGCGTGCAACCACGCATTCTCTCCTCAGATGACCTTCAACGTCCAAACTGTTGGTTGCAAGAGATGAAAAAAATATGGGGAAAACATAAGGATTCCATGCTAAAACCCAAGGAGCAGGCGAAAGATACCGAGAATCAGCCGAACGGGCATGAATTGTTGATAGTGTGGTAATTGGTAAGCCGGTACAGAGAATTCAATGAATCTTGCTTGGCTGTTACAAAAACGGTTCCAAGCAGGTTTTTTGCCGAGAATTCTATATAAGAACGTCCTAAAAACAAAGAAAAACACAAAAAATAGAAGAAAACTTGCGAATATTTTTGTAGATAATTTCCTAGAGAAACGCCTAAGGAATTGCGTGTCCAAAAGCAAATATCAGACATGAATCAGGGCTGAGCAAGAGGATCGACGGTTTAGAGGAATAACACAACCAACGCCCAAATCAATAGGAACGACCCAGGTTAGTTCTAGTATGTGGCTTTGTGCTCGGCCCCGTATTTTACCGATAATTCAAAAATAACTATGGTTTTATAGGGACTAGGGATAAAAAGGAGTTTAACATTCATACTCTGCATATGCATTCTTGCAATTTTTTCTAAATAATTACGGAATTTTTATGCGGTTCTAGATTTCAATTAAAAAAGGTGATAGTGGGAAGGATTTGGCTTAAGCGCGAGACTCAAAGCCGGGAAGATGGGTGGTAATGAAACCTCGATTGAGGTTAAATAAGGAATAGACCCTAAAAGTTAGATTAAGTGTCCTAAAGAACCTTCTCGGGCTCGGTAGTCCGGCAGGGATTCTTTCAATCCCTTAAACAGTTACCGGCAACCAAAAGTATAGTCATGAGTAATCAAGGATTACTCAGTCTGGAAAAGGTCTTACAATACTATTAGAGATTTCCCATCAAATTTAAATGATAAGCAATAAGTTCACAAATCAAGCAAAGCATGTGGAAGCATTGAATAATTATGCAAAGATTAACCCCAAAAAGCATGCAACAACAAGTATTTTTTGTTTGACTCAATGACAATATATGCATGCAACCACGCATTCTCTCCTCAGATGACCTTCAACGTCCAAACTGTTGGTTGCAAGAGATGAAAAAAATATGGGGAAAAACATAAGGATTCCATGCTAAAACCCAAGGAGCAGGCGAAAAAAACCGAGAATCAGCCGAACGGGAATGAATTGTTGATAGTGTGGTAATTGGTAAGCCGGTACAGAGAATTCAATGAATCTTGCTTGGCTGTTACAAAAACGGTTCCAAGCGGTTTTTTGCCCAGAATTCTATATAAGAACGTCCTAAAAACAAAGAAAAACACAAAAAATAGAAGAAAACTTGCGTATATTTTTGTAGATAATTTCCTAGAGAAACGCCTAAGGAATTGTGTGTCCAAAAGCAAATATCAGACATGAATCAGGGCTGAGCAAGAGGATCGATGGTTTAGAGGAATAACACAACCAACGCCCAAATCAATCAGAATGACCCAGGTTAGTTCTAGTATGTGGCTTTGTGCTCGGCCCAGTATTTTACCGATTATTCAAAAATGACTATGGTTTTATTGGGACTAGGGATAAAAGGTGTTTAACATTCATACTCTGCATATGCATTCTTCCAATTTTTTCTAAATAATTACAGAATTCTTATGTTGTTCTAGCTTTCAATAAAAAAATGTGATAGTGTGAAGGATTTGGCTTAAGCGCGAGACTCAAAGCCGGGATGATGGGTGGTAATAAAACCTTGAATGAGTTTAAATCAGGAATAGACCCTAAAAGTTAGATTAAGTGTCCTAAAGAACCTTCTCGGGCTCGGTAGTCCGACAAGGATTCTTTCAATCCCTCAAACAGTTACCGGCAACCAAAAGTATAGTCATGAGTAATCAAGGATTACTCAGTCTGGAAAAGGTCTTACAATACTATTAGAGATTTCCCATCAAATTTAAATGATAAGCAATAAGTTCACAAATCAAGCAAAGCATGTGGAAGCATTGAATAATTATGCAAAGATTAACCACAAAAAGCAAGCAACAACAAGTATTTTTTGTTTGACTCAATGATAATATATGCATGCAACCACACATTCTCTCCTCAGATGACCTTAATCCTCCAAACAGTTGGTTGCAAGAGATGAAAAAAATATGGGAAAACACATAAGGATTCCATGCTAAAACCCAAGGAGCAGGCGAAAGATACCGAGAATCAGGCGAACGGGCATGAATTGTTGATAGTGTGGTAATTGGTAAGCCGGTACGGAGAATTCAATGAATCTGGCTTGGCTGTTACAAAAACGGTTCCAAGCGGTTTTTTGCCGGGAATTCTATATAAGAACGTCCTAAAAACAAAGAAAAACACAAAAAATAGAAAAAAACTTGCGAATATTTTTGTAGATAATTTACTAGAGAAACGCCTAAGGAATTGCGTGTCCAAAAGCAAATATCAGACATGAATCAGGGCTGAGCAAGAGGATCGATGGTTTAGAGGAATAACACAACCAACGCCCAAATCAATCGGAATGACCCAGGTTAGTTCTAGTATGTGGCTTTGTGCTAGGCCCCGTATTTTACCGACAATTCAAAAATGACTATGGTTTTATAGGGACTAGGGATAAAAAGGAGTTTAACATTCATACTCTGCATATGCATTCTTGCAATTTTTTCTAAATAATTACGGAATTTTTATGCGGTTCTAGATTTCAATTAAAAAAGGTGATAGTGGGAAGGATTTGGCTTAAGCGCGAGACTCAAAGCCGGGAAGATGGGTGGTAATGAAACCTCGATTGAGGTTAAATAAGGAATAGACCCTAAAAGTTAGATTAAGTGTCCTAAAGAACCTTCTCGGGCTCGGTAGTCCGGCAGGGATTCTTTCAATCCCTTAAACAGTTACCGGCAACCAAAAGTATAGTCATGAGTAATCAAGGATTACTCAGTCTGGAAAAGGTCTTACAATACTATTAGAGATTTCCCATCAAATTTAAATGATAAGCAATAAGTTCACAAATCAAGCAAAGCATGTGGAAGCATTGAATAATTATGCAAAGATTAACCCCAAAAAGCATGCAACAACAAGTATTTTTTGTTTGACTCAATGACAATATATGCATGCAACCACGCATTCTCTCCTCAGATGACCTTCAACGTCCAAACTGTTGGTTGCAAGAGATGAAAAAAATATGGGGAAAAACATAAGGATTCCATGCTAAAACCCAAGGAGCAGGCGAAAAAAACCGAGAATCAGCCGAACGGGAATGAATTGTTGATAGTGTGGTAATTGGTAAGCCGGTACAGAGAATTCAATGAATCTTGCTTGGCTGTTACAAAAACGGTTCCAAGCGGTTTTTTGCCCAGAATTCTATATAAGAACGTCCTAAAAACAAAGAAAAACACAAAAAATAGAAGAAAACTTGCGTATATTTTTGTAGATAATTTCCTAGAGAAACGCCTAAGGAATTGTGTGTCCAAAAGCAAATATCAGACATGAATCAGGGCTGAGCAAGAGGATCGATGGTTTAGAGGAATAACACAACCAACGCCCAAATCAATCAGAATGACCCAGGTTAGTTCTAGTATGTGGCTTTGTGCTCGGCCCAGTATTTTACCGATTATTCAAAAATGACTATGGTTTTATTGGGACTAGGGATAAAAGGTGTTTAACATTCATACTCTGCATATGCATTCTTCCAATTTTTTCTAAATAATTACAGAATTCTTATGTTGTTCTAGCTTTCAATAAAAAAATGTGATAGTGTGAAGGATTTGGCTTAAGCGCGAGACTCAAAGCCGGGATGATGGGTGGTAATAAAACCTTGAATGAGTTTAAATCAGGAATAGACCCTAAAAGTTAGATTAAGTGTCCTAAAGAACCTTCTCGGGCTCGGTAGTCCGACAAGGATTCTTTCAATCCCTCAAACAGTTACCGGCAACCAAAAGTATAGTCATGAGTAATCAAGGATTACTCAGTCTGGAAAAGGTCTTACAATACTATTAGAGATTTCCCATCAAATTTAAATGATAAGCAATAAGTTCACAAATCAAGCAAAGCATGTGGAAGCATTGAATAATTATGCAAAGATTAACCACAAAAAGCAAGCAACAACAAGTATTTTTTGTTTGACTCAATGATAATATATGCATGCAACCACACATTCTCTCCTCAGATGACCTTAATCCTCCAAACAGTTGGTTGCAAGAGATGAAAAAAATATGGGAAAACACATAAGGATTCCATGCTAAAACCCAAGGAGCAGGCGAAAGATACCGAGAATCAGGCGAACGGGCATGAATTGTTGATAGTGTGGTAATTGGTAAGCCGGTACGGAGAATTCAATGAATCTGGCTTGGCTGTTACAAAAACGGTTCCAAGCGGTTTTTTGCCGAGAATTCTATATAAGAACGTCCTAAAAACAAAGAAAAACACAAAAAATAGAAAAAAACTTGCGAATATTTTTGTAGATAATTTACTAGAGAAACGCCTAAGGAATTGCGTGTCCAAAAGCAAATATCAGACATGAATCAGGGCTGAGCAAGAGGATCGATGGTTTAGAGGAATAACACAACCAACGCCCAAATCAATCGGAATGACCCAGGTTAGTTCTAGTATGTGGCTTTGTGCTAGGCCCCGTATTTTACCGACAATTCAAAAATGACTATGGTTTTATTGGGACTAGGGATAAAAAGGAGTTTAACATTCATACTCTGCATATGCATTCTTCCAATTTTTTCTAAATAATTACGGAATTCTTATGCGGTTCAAGCTTTCAATAAAAAAAGGTGATAGTGTGAAGGATTTGGCCTAAGCGCAAGACTCAAAGCCGGGATGATGGGTGGTAATAAAACCTTGATTGAGTTTAAATCAGGAATAGACCCTAAAAACTAGATTAAGTGTCCTAAAGAACCTTCTCGAGCTCGGTAGTCCGGCAAGGATTCTTTCAATCACTCAAACAGTTACCGGCAACCAAAAGTATAGTCATGAGTAATCAAGGCTTACTCAGTCTGGAAAAGGTCGTACAATACTATTAGAGATTTCCCATCAAATTTAAATGATAAGCAATAAGTTCACAAATCAAGCAAAGCATGTGGAAGCTTTGAATAATTATGCAAAGATTAACCACAAAAAGCATCCAACAACAAGTATTTTTTGTTTGACTCAATGATAATATATGCATGCAACCACGCATTCTCTCCTCAGATGACCTTCATCGTTCAAACAGTTGGTTGCAAGAGATGAAAAAAATATGGGGATTAACATAATGATTCCATGCTAAAACCCGAGGAGCAGGCGAAAGATATCGAGAATCAGGCGAACGGGCACGAATTGGTGATAGTGTGGTAATTGGTAAGCCGGTACAGAGAATTCAATGAATCTGGCTTGGCTGTTACAAAAACGGTTCCAAGCGGTTTTTTGCCCAGAATTCTATATAAAAACAAAGAAAACACAGAAAATAGAAGAAAACTTGCGAATATTTTTTGTAGATAATTTCCGAGAGAAACGTCTAAGGAATTGCGTGTCCAAAAGCGAATATCAGACCGGAATAAGTGCTAAGCAAGAGGATCGGCGGTTTAGAGGAAGAACACAACCAACGCCCAAATCAATCGGAACCATCCAGGTTAGTTCTAGTTTGTGGCTTGGTGCTTGGACCCGTATTTCATCGATAATTCAAAAATGACTTTGGTTTTATTGTGACTAGGGATAAAAGGTGTTTAACATTCATACTCTGCATATACATTCTTCTGATTTTTCTAAATAATTACGGAATTCTTATGTTGTTCTAGCTTTCAATAAAAAAAGGTGATAGTGTGAAGGATTTGGCTTAGGCGCGAGACTCAAAGCTGGGAAGATGGGTGGTGATGAAACTGGGTAGATAGGATAAATGACTTGTAATAGCTTATATGCAAACTCATAAGTTGTATCGAATGCTCTGTTTTATGATAAAATATACGGTTTATTTGTTTACTATAATTCTATTATATTGACTCTAAGTATATGAAGCATTGAATTAACCTCGAATGAGTTTAAATCAGGAATAGACCCTAAAAACTAGATTAAGTGTCCTAAAGAACCTTCTCGAGCTCGGTAGTCCGGCAAGGATTCTTTCAATCACTCAAACAGTTACCGGCAACCAAAAGTATAGTCATGAGTAATCAAGGCTTACTCAGTCTGGAAAAGGTCGTACAATACTATTAGAGATTTCCCATCAAATTTAAATGATAAGCAATAAGTTCACAAATCAAGCAAAGCATGTGGAAGCATTGAATAATTATGCAAAGATTAACCACAAAAAGCATGCAACAACAAGTATTTTTTGTTTGACTCAATGATAATATGCATGCAACCACGCATTCTCTCCTCAGATGACCTTCATCCTCCAAACAGTTGGTTGCAAGAGATAAAAAAAATAAGGGGAAAAACATAAGGATTCCATGCTAAAACCCAAGGACCAGGCGAAAGATACCGAGAATGAGGCGAACGGGCATGAATTGTTGATAGTGTGGTAATTGGTAAGCCGGTACAGAGAATTCAATGAATCTGGCTTGGCTGTTACAAAAACGGTTCCAAGCGGTTTTTTGCCGAGAATTCTATATAAGAACGTCCTAAAAACAAAGAAAAACACAAAAAATAGAAGAAAACTTGCGAATATTTTTGTAGATAATTTCCTAGAGAAACGCCTAAGGAATTGCGTGTCCAAAAACAAATATCAGACATGAATCAGGGATGAGTAAGAGGATCGACGGTTTAGAGGAATAACACAACCAATGCCCAAATCAATCAGAACGACCCAGGTTAGTTCTAGTATGTGGCTTTGTGCTCGGCCCCGTATTCTACCGATAATTAAAAAATGACTATGGTTTTATTGGGACTAGGGATAAAAAGGAGTTTAACATTCATACTCTGCATATGCATTCTTCCAATTTTTTCTAAATAATTACGGAATTCTTATGCGGTTCTAGCTTTCAATAAAAAAAGGTGATAGGGAGAAGGCTTTGGCTTAAGCGCAAGACTCAAAGCCAGGAAGATGGGTGGTAATGAAACCTCTATTGAGTTTAAATCAGGAATAGACCCTAAAAGTTAGATTAAGTGTCCTAAAGAACCTTCTCGGGCTCGGTAGTCCGTCAAGGATTCTTTCAATCCCTCAAACAGTTACCGGCAACAAAAAGTATAGTCATGAGTAATCAAGGATTACTCAGTCTGGCAAAGGTCTTACAATACTATTAGAGATTTCCCATCAAATTTAAATGATAAGCAATAAGTTCAAAAATCAAGCAAAGCATGTGGAAGCATTGAATAATTATGCAAAGATTAACCACAAAAAGCATCCAACAACAAGTATTTTTTGTTTGACTCAATGATAATATATGCATGCAACCACGCATTCTCTCCTTAGATGACCTTCATCGTTCAAACAGTTGGTTGCAAGAGATGAAAAAAATATGGGGAAAAACATAAGGATTCCATGCTAAAACCCAATGAGCAGGCGAAAGATACCGAGAATCAGGCGAACGGGCATGAATTGTTGATAGTGTGCTAATTGGTAAGCCGGTACAGAGAATTCAATGAATCTGGCTTGGCTATTACAAAAACGGTTCCAAGCGGTTTTTTGCTCAGAATTCTCTATAAGAACGTCCTAAAAACAAAGAAAAACACAGAAAAAAGAAGAAAACTTGCGAATATTTTTGTAGATAATTTCCTAGAGAAACGCCTAATGAATTGCGTGTCCAAAAGCAAATATCAGACATGAATCAGGGCTGAGCAAGAGGATCGACGGTTTAGAGGAATAACACAACCAACGCCCAAATCAATCGGAACGACCCAGGTTAGTTCTAGTATGTGGCTTTGTGCTAGGCCCCGTATTTACCGATAATTCAAAAATGACTATTGTTTTATTGGGACTAGGGATAAAAGGTGTTTAACATTCATACTAATCATATGCATTCTTCCAATTTTTTCTAAATAAATACGGAATTCTTATGATGTTCTAGCTTTCAATAAAAAAAGGTGATAGTGAGAAGGATTTGGCGTAAGCGCGAGACTCAAAGCCGGGAAGATGGGTGGTGATGAAACTGGGTAAATAGCATCATATGACTTGTAATAGCTTATTTGCAAACTCATAAGTTGTAAAGACCCTAAAAACTAGATTAAGTGTCACAAAGAACCTTCTCGGGCTCAGTAGTCCGGCATGGATTCTCTCAATCCCTCAAAAAGTTACCGGCAACCAAAAGTATAGTCATGAGTAATCAAGGATTACTCAGTCTGGACAACGTCTTACAATACTTATTAGAGATTTCCCATCAAATTTAAATGATAAGCAATAAGTTCAAAAATTAAGAAAAGCATGCAGAAGCATTGAATAATTATGCAAAGATTAACCACAAAAAGCATGCAACAACAAGTATTTTTTGTTTGACTCAATGATAATATATGCCTGCAACCACGCGTTTTCTCCTCAGATGACCTTCATCCTCCAAACAGTTGGTTGCAAGAGATGAAAAAAATATTGGGATAAATATAAGGATTCCATGCTAAAACCCGAGGAGCAGGCGAAAGATACCGAGAATAAGGCGAACGGGCACGAATTGGTGATAGTGTGGTAATTGGTAAGCCGGTACAGAGAATTCAATGAATCTCGCTTGGCTGTTACAAAAACGGTTCGAAGCGGTTTTTTGCCCAGAATTCTATATAAGAACATCCTAAAAACAAAGAAAAACACAAAAAATAGAAGAAAACTTGCGAATATTTTTGTAGATAATTTCCTAGAGAAACGCCTAAGGAATTGCGTGTCCAAAAACAAATATCAGACATGAATCAGGGATGAGCAAGAGGATCGACGGTTTAGAGGAATAACACAACCAATGCCCAAATCAATCAGAACGACCCAGGTTAGTTCTAGTATGTGGCTTTGTGCTCGGCCCCGTATTTTACCGATAATTAAAAAATGACTATGGTTTTATTGGGACTAGGGATAAAAAGGAGTTTAACATTCATACTCTGCATATTCATTCTTCCAATTTTTTCTAAATAATTACGGAATTCTTATGCGGTTCTAGCTTTCAATAAAAAAAGGTGATAGGGAGAAGGCTTTGGCTTAAGCGCAAGACTCAAAGCCAGGAAGATGGGTGGTAATGAAACCTCCATTGAGTTTAAATCAGGAATAGACCCTAAAAGTTAGATTAAGTGTCCTAAAGAACCTTCTCAGGCTCGGTAGTCCATCAAGGATTCTTTCAATCCCTCAAACAGTTACCGGCAACAAAAAGTATAGTCATGAGTAATCAAGGATTACTCAGTCTGGAAAAGGTCTTACAATACTATAAGAGATTTCCCATCAAATTTAAATGATAAGCAATAAGTTCACAAATCAAGCAAAGCATGTGGAAGCATTGAATAATTATGCAAAGATTAACCACAAAAAGCATCCAACAACAAGTATTTTTTGTTTGACTCAATGATAATATATGCATGCAACCACGCATTCTCTCCTCAGATGACCTTCATCGTTCAAACAGTTGGTTGCAAGAGATGAAAAAAATATGGGGAAAAACATAAGGATTCCATGCTAAAACCCAATGAGCAGGCGAAAGATACCGAGAATCAGGCGAACGGACATGAATTGTTGATAGTGTGGTAATTGGTAAGCCGGTACAGAGAATTCAATGAATCTGGCTTAGCTGTTACAAAAACGGTTCCAAGCGGTTTTTTGCCCAGAATTCTATATAAGAACGTCCTAAAAACAAAGAAAAACACAGAAAAAAGAAGAAAACTTGCGAATATTTTTGTAGATAATTTCCTAGAGAAACGCCTAATGAATTGCGTGTCCAAAAGCAAATATCAGACATGAATCAGGGCTGAGCAAGGGGATCGACGGTTTAGAGGAATAACACAACCAACGCCCAAATCAATCGGAACGACCCAGGTTAGTTCTAGTATGTGGCTTTGTGCTAGGCCCCGTATTTACCGATAATTCAAAAATGACTATTGTTTTATTGGGACTAGGGATAAAAGGTGTTTAACATTCATACTCATCATATGCATTCTTCCAATTTTTTCTAAATAATTACGGAATTCTTATGATGTTCTAGCTTTCAATAAAAAAAGGTGATAGTGAGAAGGATTTGGCGTAAGCGCGAGACTCAAAGCCGGGAAGATGGGTGGTGATGAAACTGGGTAAATAGCATCATATGACTTGTAATAGCTTATTTGCAAACTCATAAGTTGTAAAGACCCTAAAAACTAGATTAAGTGTCACAAAGAACCTTCTCGGGCTCAGTAGTCCGGCATGGATTCTCTCAATCCCTCAAAAAGTTACCGGCAACCAAAAGTATAGTCATGAGTAATCAAGGATTACTCAGTCTGGACAAGGTCTTACAATACTTATTAGAGATTTCCCATCAAATTTAAATGATAAGCAATAAGTTCAAAAATCAAGCAAAGCATGCAGAAGCATTGAATAATTATGCAAAGATTAACCACAAAAAGCATGCAACAACAAGTATTTTTTGTTTGACTCAATGATAATATATGCCTGCAACCACGCGTTTTCTCCTCAGATGACCTTCATCCTCCAAACAGTTGGTTGCAAGAGATGAAAAAAATATGGGGATAAATATAAGGATTCCATGCTAAAACCCGAGGAGCAGGCGAAAGATACCGAGAATAAGGCGAACGGGCACGAATTGGTGATAGTGTGGTAATTGGTAAGCCGGTACAGAGAATTCAAATAATCTCGCTTGACTGTTACAAAAACGGTTCCAAGCGGTTTTTTGCCCAGAATTCTATATAAGAACATCCTAAAAACAAAGAAAAACACAGAAAAAAGAAGAAAAGTTGCGAATATTTTTGTAGATAATTTCCGAAAGAAACGCCTATGGAATTGCGTGTCCAAAAGCGAATATCAGACAAGAATAAGTGGTGAGCAAGTGTATCGGCAGTTTAGAGGAAGAACACAACCAATGCCCAAATCAATCAGAACGATCCAGGTTAGTTCTACTCTGTGGCTTTGTCCTTTGACCCGTATTTCATCAATAATTCAAAAATGACTTTGATTTTATTGGGACTAGGGATAAAAGGTGTTTAACATTCATACTCTGCAAATGCATTCTTCCGATTTTTTCTAAATAACTAGAGAATTCTTATGCTGTTCTAGCTTTCAATAAAAAAACGTGATATTGAGAAGGATTTGGCTTAAGCGCGAGACTCAAAGCCGGAAAGATGGGTGGTGATGAAACTGGGTAGATAGGATCATATGACTTGTAATAGCTTATCTACAAACTCATAAGTTGTATCGAATGCTCTATTTTATGATAAAATATACGGTTTATTTGTTTACCCTAATTCTATTATATTGACTCTAAGTATATGAACCATTGAATTAACCTCGAATGAGTTTAAATCAGGAATAGACCCTAAAAACTAGATTAAGTGTCCTAAAGAACCTTCTCGGGCTCTGTAGTCCGGCATGGATTCTTTCAATCCCTCAAACAGTTACCGGCAACCAAAAGTATAGTCATGAGTAATCAAGGATTACTCAATCTGGACAAGGTCTTACAATACTTATTAGAGATTTCCCATCAAGTTTAAATGATAAGCAATTAGTTCACAAATCAAGCAAAGCATGTGGAAGCATTGAATAATTATGCAAAGATTAACCACAAAAAGCATGCAACAACAAGTATTTTTTGTTTGACTCAATGATAATATATGCATGCAACCACACATTCTCTCCTCAGATGACCTTCATCCTCCAAACAGTTAGTTACAAGAGATGAAAAAAATATGGGGAAAAACATAAGGATTCCATGCTAAAACCCAAGGACCAGGCGAAAGATACCGAAAATCAGGCGAACGGGCATGAATTGTTGATAGTGTGGTAATTGGTAAGCCGGTACAGAGAATTCAATGAATCTGGCTTGGCTGTTATAAAACCGGTTCCAAGCGGTTTTTTGCCGAGAATTCTATATAAGAACGTCCTAAAAACAAAGAAAAACACAAAAAATAGAAGAAAACTTGCGAATATTTTTGAAATAATTTCCTAGAGAAACACGCCTAAGGAATTGCGTCCCAAAAGCAAATATCAGACATGAATCAGGGCTGAGCAAGAGGATCGACGGTTTAGAGGAATAACACAACCAACGCCCAAATCAATCGGAACGACCCAGGTTAGTTCTAGTATGTGGCTTTGTGCTCGGCCTCGTATTTACGGATAATTCAAAAATGACTATGGTTTTATTGGGACTAGGGATAAAAGGAGTTTAACATTCATACTCTGCATATGCATTCTTGCAATTTTTTCTTAATAATTACGGAATTTTTATGCGGTTCTAGATTTCAATAAAAAAAGGTGATAGTGGGAAGGATTTGGCTTAAGCGCGAGACTCAAAGCCGGGAAGATGGGTGGTAATGAAACCTCGATTGAGTTTAAATCAGGAATAGTTCCTAAAAGTTAGATTAAGTGTCCTAAAGAACCTTCTCGGGCTCGGTAGTCCGACAAGGATTCTTTCAATCCCTCAAACAGTAACCGGCAACCAAAAGTATAGTCATGAGTAATCAAGGATTACTTAGTCTGGAAAAGGTCTTACAATACTATTAGAGATTTCCCATCAAATTTAAATGATAAGCAATAAGTTCACAAATCAAGCAAAGCATGTGGAAGCATTGAATAATTATGCAAAGATTAACCACAAAAAGCATGCAACAACAAGTATTTTTTGTTTAACTCAATGATAATATATGCATGCAACCACGCATTCTCTCCTCAGATGACCTTCATCCTCCAAACAGTTGGTTGCAAGAGATGAAAAAAATATGGGGAAAAACATAAGGATTCCATGCTAAAACCCAAGAAGCAGGCGAAAGATACTGAGAATCAGGCGAACGGGCATGAATTGTTGATAGTGTGGTAATTGGTAAGCCGGTACAGAGAATTCAATGAATCTGGCTTGGCTGTTACAAAACCGGTTCCAAGCGGGTTTTTTGCCGAGAATTCTATATAAGAACGTCCTAAAAACAAAGAAAAATACAAAAAATAGAAGAAAACTTGCGAATATTTTTGAAGATAATTTCCTAGAGAAACGCCTAAGGAATTGCGTGTCCAAAAGCAAATATCAGACATGAATCAGGGCTGAGCAAGAGGATCGACGGTTTAGAGGAATAACACAACCAACGCCCAAATCAATAGGAACGACCCAGGTTAGTTCTAGTATGTGGCTTTGTGCTCGGCCCCGTATTTTACCGATAATTCAAAAATAACTATGGTTTTATAGGGACTAGGGATAAAAAGGAGTTTAACATTCATACTCTGCATATGCATTCTTGCAATTTCTTCTAAATAATTACAGAATTTTTATGCGGTTCTAGATTTCAATTAAAAAAGGTGATAGTAGGGAAGGATTTGGCTTAAGCGCGAGACTCAAAGCCGGGAAGATGGGTGGTAATGAAACCTCGATTGAGTTTAAATCAGGAATAGACCCTAAAAGTTAGATTAAGTGTCCTAAAGAACCTTCTCGGTCTCGGTAGTCCGGCAGGGATTCTTTCAATCCCTCAAACAGTTACCGGCAACCAAAAGTATAGTCATGAGTAATCAAGGATTACTCAGTCTGGAAAAGGTCTTACAATACTATTAGAGATTTCCCATCAAATTTAAATGATAAGCAATAAGTTCACAAATCAAGCAAAGCATGTGGAAGCATTGAATAATTATGCAAAGATTAACCCCAAAAAGCATGCAACAACAAGTATTTTTTGTTTGACTCAATGACAATATATGCGTGCAACCACGCATTCTCTCCTCAGATGACCTTCAACGTCCAAACTGTTGGTTGCAAGAGATGAAAAAAATATGGGGAAAAACATAAGGATTCCATGCTAAAACCCAAGGAGCAGGCGAAAGATACCGAGAATCAGCCGAACGGGCATGAATTGTTGATAGTGTGGTAATTGGTAAGCCGGTACAGAGAATTCAATGAATCTTGCTTGGCTGTTACAAAAACGGTTCCAAGCAGGTTTTTTGCCGAGAATTCTATATAAGAACGTCCTAAAAACAAAGAAAAACACAAAAAATAGAAGAAAACTTGCGAATATTTTTGTAGATAATTTCCTAGAGAAACGCCTAAGGAATTGCATGTCCAAAAGCAAATATCAGACATGAATCAGGGCTGAGCAAGAGGATCGACGGTTTAGAGGAATAACACAACCAACGCCCAAATCAATAGGAACGACCCAGGTTAGTTCTAGTATGTGGCTTTGTGCTCGGCCCCGTATTTTACCGATAATTCAAAAATAACTATGGTTTTATAGGGACTAGGGATAAAAAGGAGTTTAACATTCATACTCTGCATATGCATTCTTGCAATTTTTTCTAAATAATTACGGAATTTTTATGCGGTTCTAGATTTCAATTAAAAAAGGTGATAGTGGGAAGGATTTGGCTTAAGCGCGAGACTCAAAGCCGGGAAGATGGGTGGTAATGAAACCTCGATTGAGTTTAAATAAGGAATAGACCCTAAAAGTTAGATTAAGTGTCCTAAAGAACCTTCTCGGGCTCGGTAGTCCGGCAGGGATTCTTTCAATCCCTTAAACAGTTACCGGCAACCAAAAGTATAGTCATGAGTAATCAAGGATTACTCAGTCTGGAAAAGATCTTACAATACTATTAGAGATTTCCCATCAAATTTAAATGATAAGCAATAAGTTCACAAATCAAGCAAAGCATGTGGAAGCATTGAATAATTATGCAAAGATTAACCCCAAAAAGCATGCAACAACAAGTATTTTTTGTTTGACTCAATGACAATATATGCATGCAACCACGCATTCTCTCCTCAGATGACCTTCAACGTCCAAACTGTTGGTTGCAAGAGATGAAAAAAATATGGGGAAAAACATAAGGATTCCATGCTAAAACCCAAGGAGCAGGCGAAAAATACCGAGAATCAGCCGAACGGGCATGAATTGTTGATAGTGTGGTAATTGGTAAGCCGGTACAGAGAATTCAATGAATCTTGCTTGGCTGTTACAAAAACGGTTCCAAGCGGTTTTTTGCCCAGAATTCTATATAAGAACTTCCTAAAAACAAAGAAAAACACAAAAAATAGAAGAAAACTTGCGTATATTTTTGTAGATAATTTCCTAGAGAAACGCCTAAGGAATTGTGTGTCCAAAAGCAAATATCAGACATGAATCAGGGCTGAGCAAGAGGATCGATGGTTTAGAGGAATAACACAACCAACGCCCAAATCAATCAGAACGACCCAGGTTAGTTCTAGTATGTGGCTTTGTGCTCGGCCCAGTATTTTACCGATTATTCAAAAATGACTATGGTTTTATTGGGACTAGGGATAAAAGGTGTTTAACATTCATACTCTGCATATGCATTCTTCCAATTTTTTCTAAATAATTACAGAATTCTTATGTTGTTCTAGCTTTCAATAAAAAAATGTGATAGTGTGAAGGATTTGGCTTAAGCGCGAGACTCAAAGCCGGGATGATGGGTGGTAATAAAACCTTGAATGAGTTTAAATCAGGAATAGACCCTAAAAGTTAGATTAAGTGTCCTAAAGAACCTTCTCGGGCTCGGTAGTCCGACAAGGATTCTTTCAATCCCTCAAACAGTTACCGGCAACCAAAAGTATAGTCATGAGTAATCAAGGATTACTCAGTCTGGAAAAGGTCTTACAATACTATTAGAGATTTCCCATCAAATTTAAATGGTAAGCAATAAGTTCACAAATCAAGCAAAGCATGTGGAAGCATTGAATAATTATGCAAAGATTAACCACAAAAAGCAAGCAACAACAAGTATTTTTTGTTTGACTCAATGATAATATATGCATGCAACCACACATTCTCTCCTCAGATGACCTTAATCCTCCAAACAGTTGGATGCAAGAGATGAAAAAAATATGGGAAAACACATAAGGATTCCATGCTAAAACCCAAGGAGCAGGCGAAAGATACCGAGAATCAGGCGAACGGGCATGAATTGTTGATAGTGTGGTAATTGGTAAGCCGGTACAGAGAATTCAATGAATCTGGCTTGGCTGTTACAAAAACGGTTCCAAGCGGTTTTTTGCCCAGAATTCTCTATAAGAACGTCCTAAAAACAAAGAAAAACACAAAAAATAGAAGAAAACTTGCGTATATTTTTGTAGATAATTTCCTAGAGAAACGCCTAAGGAATTGTGTGTCCAAAAGCAAATATCAGACATGAATCAGGGCTGAGCAAGAGGATCGATGGTTTAGAGGAATAACACAACCAACGCCCAAATCAATCAGAACGACCCAGGTTAGTTCTAGTATGTGGCTTTGTGCTCGGCCCAGTATTTTACCGATTATTCAAAAATGACTATGGTTTTATTGGGACTAGGGATAAAAGGTGTTTAACATTCATACTCTGCATATGCATTCTTCCAATTTTTTCTATATAATTACAGAATTCTTATGTTGTTCTAGCTTTCAATAAAAAAATGTGATAGTGTGAAGGATTTGGCTTAAGCGCGAGACTCAAAGCCGGGATGATGGGTGGTAATAAAACCTTGAATGAGTTTAAATCAGGAATAGACCCTAAAAGTTAGATTAAGTGTCCTAAAGAACCTTCTCGGGCTCGGTAGTCCGACAAGGATTCTTTCAATCCCTCAAACAGTTACCGGCAACCAAAAGTATAGTCATGAGTAATCAAGGATTACTCAGTCTGGAAAAGGTCTTACAATACTATTAGAGATTTCCCATCAAATTTAAATGATAAGCAATAAGTTCACAAATCAAGCAAAGCATGTGGAAGCATTGAATAATTATGCAAAGATTAACCACAAAAAGCAAGCAACAACAAGTATTTTTTGTTTGACTCAATGATAATATATGCATGCAACCACACATTCTCTCCTCAGATGACCTTAATCCTCCAAACAGTTGGTTGCAAGAGATGAAAAAAATATGGGAAAACACATAAGGATTCCATGCTAAAACCCAAGGAGCAGGCGAAAGATATCGAGAATCAGGCGAACGGGCATGAATTGTTGATAGTGTGGTAATTGGTAAGCCGGTACAGAGAATTCAATGAATCTGGCTTGGCTGTTACAAAAACGGTTCCAAACGGTTTTTTGCCGAGAATTCTATATAAGAACGTCCTAAAAACAAAGAAAAACACAAAAAATAGAAAAAAACTTGCGAATATTTTTGTAGATAATTTACTAGAGAAACGCCTAAGGAATTGCGTGTCCAAAAGCAAATATCAGACATGAATCAGGGCTGAGCAAGAGGATCGATGGTTTAGAGGAATAACACAACCAATGCCCAAATCAATCGGAATGACCCAGGTTAGTTCTAGTATGTGGCTTTGTGCTAGGCCCCGTATTTTACCGACAATTCAAAAATGCTCTGTTTTATGATAAAATATACGGTTTATTTGTTTACTATAATTCTATTATATTGACTCTAAGTATATGAAGCATTGAATTAACCTCGAATGAGTTTAAATCAGGAATAGACCCTAAAAACTAGATTAAGTGTCCTAAAGAACCTTCTCGAGCTCGGTAGTCCGGCAAGGATTCTTTCAATCACTCAAACAGTTACCGGCAACCAAAAGTATAGTCATGAGTAATCAAGGCTTACTCAGTCTGGAAAAGGTCGTACAATACTATTAGAGATTTCCCATCAAATTTAAATGATAAGCAATAAGTTCACAAATCAAGCAAAGCATGTGGAAGCATTGAATAATTATGCAAAGATTAACCACAAAAAGCATGCAACAACAAGTATTTTTTGTTTGACTCAATGATAATATGCATGCAACCACGCATTCTCTCCTCAGATGACCTTCATCCTCCAAACAGTTGGTTGCAAGAGATAAAAAAAATATGGGGAAAAACATAAGGATTCCATGCTAAAACCCAAGGAGCAGGCGAAAGATACCGAGAATGAGGCGAACGGGCATGAATTGTTGATAGTGTGGTAATTGGTAAGCCGGTACAGAGAATTCAATGAATCTGGCTTGGCTGTTACAAAAACGGTTCCAAGCGATTTTTTGCCGAGAATTCTATATAAGAACGTCCTAAAAACAAAGAAAAACACAAAAAATAGAAGAAAACTTGCGAATATTTTTGTAGATAATTTCCTAGAGAAACGCCTAAGGAATTGCGTGTCCAAAAACTAATATCAGGCATGAATCAGGGATGAGTAAGAGGATCGACGGTTTAGAGGAATAACACAACCAATGCCCAAATCAATCAGAACGACCCAGGTTAGTTCTAGTATGTGGCTTTGTGCTCGGCCCCGTATTTTACCGAAAATTAAAAAATGACTATGGTTTTATTGGGACTAGGGATAAAAAGGAGTTTAACATTCATACTCTGCATATGCATTCTTCCAATTTTTTCTAAATAATTACGGAATTCTTATGCGGTTCTAGCTTTCAATAAAAAAAGGTGATAGGGAGAAGGCTTTGGCTTAAGCGCAAGACTCAAAGCCAGGAAGATGGGTGGTAATGAAACCTCTATTGAGTTTAAATCAGGAATAGACCCTAAAAGTTAGATTAAGTGTCCTAAAGAACCTTCTCGGGCTCGGTAGTCCGTCAAGGATTCTTTCAATCCCTCAAACAGTTACCGGCAACAAAAAGTATAGTCATGAGTAATCAAGGATTACTCAGTCTGGAAAAGGTCTTACAATACTATTAGAGATTTCCCATCAAATTTAAATGATAAGCAATAAGTTCACAAATCAAGCAAAGCATGTGGAAGCATTGAATAATTATGCAAAGATTAACCACAAAAAGCATCCAACAACAAGTATTTTTTGTTTGACTCAATGATAATATATGCATGCAACCACGCATTCTCTCCTTAGATGACCTTGATCGTTCAAACAGTTGGTTGCAAGAGATGAAAAAAATATGGGGAAAAACATAAGGATTTCATGCTAAAACCCAATGAGCAGGCGAAAGATACCGAGAATCAGGCGAACGAGCATGAATTGTTGATAGTGTGCTAATTGGTAAGCCGGTACAGAGAATTCAATGAATCTGGCTTGGCTATTAAAAAAACGGTTCCAAGCGGTTTTTTGCCCAGAATTCTCTATAAGAACGTCCTAAAAACAAAGAAAAACACAGAAAAAAGAAGAAAACTTGCGAATATTTTTGTAGATAATTTCCTAGAGAAACCCCTAATGAATTGCGTGTCCAAAAGCAAATATCAGACATGAATCAGGGCTGAGCAAGAGGATCGACGGTTTAGAGGAATAACACAACCAACGCCCAAATCAATCGGAACGACCCAGGTTAGTTCTAGTATGTGGCTTTGTGCTAGGCCCCGTATTTACCGATAATTCAAAAATGACTATTGTTTTATTGGGACTAGGGATAAAAGGTGTTTAACATTCATACTCATCATATGCATTCTTCCAATTTTTTCTAAATAATTACGGAATTCTTATGATGTTCTAGCTTTCAATAAAAAAAGGTGATAGTGAGAAGGATTTGGCGTAAGCGCGAGACTCAAAGCCGGGAAGATGGGTGGTGATGAAACTGGGTAAATAGCATCATATGACTTGTAATAGCTTATTTGCAAACTCATAAGTTGTAAAGACCCTAAAAACTAGATTAAGTGTCACAAAGAACCTTCTCGGGCTCAGTAGTCCGGCATGGATTCTCTCAATCCCTCAAAAAATTACCTGCAACCAAAAGTATAGTCATGAGTAATCAAGGATTACTCAGTCTGGACAAGGTCTTACAATACTTATTAGAGATTTCCCATCAAATTTAAATGATAAGCAATAAGTTCAAAAATCAAGAAAAGCATGCAGAAGCATTGAATAATTATGCAAAGATTAACCACAAAAAGCATGCAACAACAAGTATTTTTTGTTTGACTCAATGATAATATATGCCTGCAACCACGCGTTTTCTCCTCAGATGACCTTCATCCTCCAAACAGTTGGTTGCAAGAGATGAAAAAAATATTGGGATAAATATAAGGATTCCATGCTAAAACCCGAGGAGCAGGCAAAAGATACCGAGAATAAGGCGAACGGGCACGAATTGGTGATAGTGTGGTAATTGGTAAGCCGGTACAGAGAATTCAATGAATCTCGCTTGGCTGTTACAAAAACGGTTCCAAGCGGTTTTTTGCCCAGAATTCTATATAAGAACATCCTAAAAACAAAGAAAAACACAAAAAATAGAAGAAAACTTGCGAATATTTTTGTAGATAATTTCCTAGAGAAACGCCTAAGGAATTGCGTGTCCAAAAACAAATATCAGACATGAATCAGGGATGAGCAAGAGGATCGACGGTTTAGAGGAATAACACAACCAATGCCCAAATCAATCAGAACGACCCAGGTTAGTTCTAGTATGTGGCTTTGTGCTCGGCCCCGTATTTTACCGATAATTAAAAAATGACTATGGTTTTATTGGGACTAGGGATAAAAAGGAGTTTAACATTCATACTCTGCATATGCATTCTTCCAATTTTTTCTAAATAATTACGGAATTCTTATGCGGTTCTAGCTTTCAATAAAAAAAGGTGATAGGGAGAAGGCTTTGGCTTAAGCGCAAGACTCAAAGCCAGGAAGATGGGTGGTAATGAAACCTCCATTGAGTTTAAATCAAAAATAGACCCTAAAAGTTAGATTAAGTGTCCTAAAGAACCTTCTCGGGCTTGGTAGTCCGTCAAGGATTCTTTCAATCCCTCAAATAGTTACCGGCAACAAAAAGTATAGTCATGAGTAATCAAGGATTACTCAGTCTGGAAAAGGTCTTACAATACTATTAGAGATTTCCCATCAAATTTAAATGATAAGCAATAAGTTCACAAATCAAGCAAAGCATGTGGAAGCATTGAATAATTATGCAAAGATTAACCACAAAAAGCATCCAACAACAAGTATTTTTTGTTTGACTCAATGATAATATATGCATGCAACCACGCATTCTCTCCTCAGATGACCTTCATCGTTCAAACAGTTGGTTGCAAGAGATGAAAAAAATATGGGGAAAAACATAAGGATTCCATGCTAAAACCCAATGAGCAGGCGAAAGATACCGAGAATCAGGCGAACGGACATGAATTGTTGATAGTGTGGTAATTGGTAAGCCGGTACAGAGAATTCAATGAATCTGGCTTAGCTGTTACAAAAACGGTTCCAAGCGGTTTTTTGCCCAGAATTCTATATAAGAACGTCCTAAAAACAAAGAAAAACACAGAAAAAAGAAGAAAACTTGCGAATATTTTTGTAGATAATTTCCTAGAGAAACGCCTAATGAATTGCGTGTCCAAAAGCAAATATCAGACATGAATCAGGGTTGAGCAAGGGGATCGACGGTTTAGAGGAATAACACAACCAACGCCCAAATCAATCGGAACGACCCAGGTTAGTTCTAGTATGTGGCTTTGTGCTAGGCCCCGTATTTACCGATAATTCAAAAATGACTATTGTTTTATTGGGACTAGGGATAAAAGGTGTTTAACATTCATACTCATCATATGCATTCTTCCAATTTTTTCTAAATAATTACGGAATTCTTATGATGTTCTAGCTTTCAATAAAAAAAGGTGATAGTGAGAAGGATTTGGCGTAAGCGCGAGACTCAAAGCCGGGAAGATGGGTGGTGATGAAACTGGGTAAATAGCATCATATGACTTGTAATAGCTTATTTGCAAACTCATAAGTTGTAAAGACCCTAAAAACTAGATTAAGTGTCACAAAGAACCTTCTCGGGCTCAGTAGTCCGGCATGGATTCTCTCAATCCCTCAAAAAGTTACCGGCAACCAAAAGTATAGTCATGAGTAATCAAGGATTACTCAGTCTGGACAAGGTCTTACAATACTTATTAGAGATTTCCCATCAAATTTAAATGATAAGCAATAAGTTCAAAAATCAAGCAAAGCATGCAGAAGCATTGAATAATTATGCAAAGATTAACCACAAAAAGCATGCAACAACAAGTATTTTTTGTTTGACTCAATGATAATATATGCCTGCAACCACGCGTTTTCTCCTCAGATGACCTTCATCCTCCAAACAGTTGGTTGCAAGAGATGAAAAAAATATGGGGATAAATATAAGGATTCCATGCTAAAACCCGAGGAGCAGGCGAAAGATACCGAGAATAAGGCGAACGGGCACGAATTGGTGATAGTGTGGTAATTGGTAAGCCGGTACAGAGAATTCAAATAATCTCGCTTGACTGTTACAAAAACGGTTCCAAGCGGTTTTTTGCCCAGAATTCTATATAAGAACATCCTAAAAACAAAGAAAAACACAGAAAAAAGAAGAAAAGTTGCGAATATTTTTGTAGATAATTTCCGAGAGAAACGCCTATGGAATTGCGTGTCCAAAAGCGAATATCAGACAAGAATAAGTGGTGAGCAAGTGTATCGGCAGTTTAGAGGAAGAACACAACCAATGCCCAAATCAATCAGAACGATCCAGGTTAGTTCTAGTCTGTGGCTTTGTCCTCTGACCCGTATTTCATCAATAATTCAAAAATGACTTTGGTTTTATTGGGACTAGGGATAAAAGGTGTTTAACATTCATACTCTGCAAATGCATTCTTCCGATTTTTTCTAAATAACTAGAGAATTCTTATGCTGTTCTAGCTTTCAATAAAAAAACGTGATATTGAGAAGGATTTGGCTTAAGCGCGAGACTCAAAGCCGGAAAGATGGGTGGTGATGAAACTGGGTAGATAGGATCATATGACTTGTAATAGCTTATCTACAAACTCATAAGTTGTATCGAATGCTCTATTTTATGATAAAATATACGGTTTATTTGTTTACCCTAATTCTATTATATTGACTCTAAGTATATGAACCATTGAATTAACCTCGAATGAGTTTAAATCAGGAATAGACCCTAAAAACTAGATTAAGTATCCTAAAGAACCTTCTCGGGCTCGGTAGTCCGGCATGGATTCTTTCAATCCCTCAAACAGTTACCGGCAACCAAAAGTATAGTCATAAGTAATCAAGGATTACTCAATCTGGACAAGGTCTTACAATACTTATTAGAGATTTCCCATCAAGTTTAAATGATAAGCAATTAGTTCACAAATCAAGCAAAGCATGTGGAAGCATTGAATAATTATGCAAAGATTAACCACAAAAAGCATGCAACAACAAGTATTTTTTGTTTGACTCAATGATAATATATGCATGCAACCACACATTCTCTCCTCAGATGACCTTCATCCTCCAAACAGTTAGTTACAAGAGATGAAAAAAATATGGGGAAAAACATAAGGATTCCATGCTAAAACCCAAGGACCAGGCGAAAGATACCGAGAATCAGGCGAACGGGCATGAATTGTTGATAGTGTGGTAATTGGTAAGCCGGTACAGAGAATTCAATGAATCTGGCTTGGCTGTTACAAAAACGGTTACAAGCGGTTTTTTGCCCAGAATTCTATATAAGAACGTCCTAAAAACAAAGAAAAACACAAAAAACAGAAGAAAACTTGCGAATATTTTTGTAGATAATTTCCTAGAGAAACGCCTAAGGAATTGCGTGTCCAAAAGCAAATATCAGACATGAATCAAGGCTGAGCAAGAGGATCGACGGTTTAGAGGAATAATACAACCAACGCCCAAATCAATCGGAACGACCCAGGTTAGTTCTAGTCTGTGGCTTTGTCCTCTGACCCGTATTTCATCAATAATTCAAAAATGACTTTGGTTTTATTGGGACTAGGGATAAAAGGTGTTTAACATTCATACTCTGCAAATGCATTCTTCCGATTTTTTCTAAATAACTAGAGAATTCTTATGCTGTTCTAGCTTTCAATAAAAAAACATGATAGTGAGAAGGATTTGGCTTAAGCGCAAGACTCAAAGCCGGGAAGATGGGTGGTGATGAAACTGGGTAGATAGGATCATATGACTTGTAATAGCTTATCTGCAAACTCATATGTTGTATCGAATTCTCTATTTTATGATAAAATATACGGTTTATTTGTTTACCCTAATTCTATTATATTGACTCTAAGTATATGAAGCATTGAATTAACCTCGAATGAGTTTAAATCAGGAATAGACCCTAAAAACTAGATTAAGTGTCCTAAAGAACCATCTCGGGCTCGGTAGTCCGGCATGGATTCTTTCAATCCCTCAAACAGTTACCGGTAACCAAAAGTATAGTCATGAGTAATCAAGGATTACTTAGTCTGGACAAGGTCTTACAATACTTATTAGAGATTTCCCATCAAGTTTAAATGATAAGCAATTAGTTCACAAATCAAGCAAAGCATCTGGAAGCATTGAATAATTATGCAAAGATTAACCACAAAAAGCATGCAACAACAAGTATTTTTTGTTTGACTCAATGATAATATATGCATGCAACCACGCATTCTCTCCTCAGATAACCTTCATGTTCCAAACAGTTGGTTACAAGAGATGAAAAAAATATGGGGAAAAACATAAGGATTCCATGCTAAAACCCAAGGACCAGGCGAAAGATACCGAGAATCAGGCGAACGGGCATGAATTGTTGATAGTGTGCTAATTGGTAAGCCGGTACAGAGAATTCAATGAATCTGGCTTGGCTATTACAAAAACGGTTCCAAGCGGTTTTTTGCCCAGAATTCTATATAAGAACGTCCTAAAAACAAAGAAAAACACAAAAAATAGAAGAAAACTTGGGAATATTTTTGTAGATAATTTCCTAGAGAAATGCCTATGGAATTGCGTGTCCAAAAGCAAATATCAGACATGAATCAGGGCTGAGCAAGAGGATCGACGGTTTAGAGGAATAACACAACCAACGCCCAAATCAATCGGAACGACCCAGGTTAGTTCTAGTATGTGGCTTTGTGCTCGGCCCCGTATTTTACCGATAATTCAAAAATGACTATGGTTTTATTGGGATTAGGGATAAAAATTGTTTAACATTCATACTCTGCATATGCATTCTTCCAATTTTTTCTAAATAATTACGGAATTCTTATGCTGTTCTAGCTTTCAAGAAAATAGGTGATAGTGAGAAGGATTTGGCTTAAGCGCGAGCCTCAAAGCCGGGAAGATGGGTGGTAATGAAAGCTCGAATGAGTTTAAATCAGGAATAGACCCTAAAAGTTAGATTAAGTATCCTAAAGAACCTTCTCGGGCTCGGTAGTCCGGCAAGGATTCTTTCAATCCCTCAAACAGTTACCGGCAACCAAAAGTATAGTCATGAGTAATCAAGGATTACTAAGTCGGGAAAAGGTCTTACAATACTATTAGAGATTTCCCATCAAATTTAAATGATAAGCAATAAGTTCACAAATCAAGCAAAGCATGTGGAAGCATTGAATAATTCTGGAAAGATTAACCACAAAAAGCATGCAACAACAAGTATTTTTTGTTTGACTTAATGATAATATATGCATGCAACCACGTATTCTCTCCTCAGATGACCTTCATCCTCGAAACAGTTGGTTGCAAGAGATGAAAAAAATATTTGGAAAAAGATAAGGATTCCATGCTAAAACCCAAGGACCAGGCGAAAGATACCGAGAATCAGGCGAACGGGCATGAATTGTTGATAGTGTGGTAATTGGTAAGCCGGTACAGAGAATTCAATGAATCTGGCTTGGCTGTTACAAAAACGGTTCCAAGCGGTTGTTTGCCCAGAATTCTATATAAGAATGTCCTAAAAACAAAGAAAAACACAAAAAATAGAAGAAAACTTGCGAATATTTTTGTAGATAATTTCCTAGAGAAACGCCTAAGGAATTGCGTGTCCAAAAGCGAATATCAGACAAGAATAAGTGGTGAGCAAGTGTATCGGCAGTTTAGAGGAAGAACACAACCAATGCCCAAATCAATCAGAACGATCCAGGTTAGTTCTAGTTTGTGGCTTTGTCCTCTGACCCGTATTTCATCAATAATTCAAAAATGACTTTGGTTTTATTGGGACTAGGGATAAAAGGTGTTTAACATTCATACTCTGCAAATGCATTCTTACGATTTTTTCTAAATAACTAGAGAATTCTTATGCAGTTCTAGCTTTCAATAAAAAAACGTGATAGTGAGAAGGATTTGGCTTAAGCGCGAGACTCAAAGCCGGGAAGATGGGCGGTAATGAAAGCTCGAATGTGTTTAAATCAGGAATAGACCCTAAAAGTTAGATTAAGTATCCTAAAGAACCTTCTCGGGCTCGGTAGTCCGGCAAGGATTCTTTCAATCCCTCAAACAGTTACCGGCAACCAAAAGTATAGTATGAGTAATCAAGGATTACTCAGTCTGGAAAAGGTCTTCCATACTATTAGAGATTTCCCATCAAATTTAAATGATAAGCAATAAGTTCACAAAACAAGCAAAGCATGTGGAAGCATTGAATAATTATGCAAAGATTAACCACAAAAACCATGCAACAACAAGTATTTTTTATTTGACTCAATGATAATATATGCATGCAACCACGCATTCTCTCCTCAGATGACCTTCATCCTCCAAACAGTTGGTTGCAAGAGATGAAAAAAATATGGGGAAAAACATAAGGATTCCATGCTAAAACCCAAGGACCAGGCGAAAGATACCGAGAATCAGGCGAACGGGCATGAATTGTTGATAGTGTGGTAATTGGTAAGCCGGTACAGAGAATTCAATGAATCTGGCTTGGCTGTTACAAAAACGGTTCCAAGCGGTTTTTGCCCAGAATTCTATATAAGAACGTCCTAAAAACAAAGAAAAACACAAAAAATATAAGAAAACTTGCGAATATTTTTGTATATAATTTCCTAGAGAAACGCCTAAGGAATTGCGTGTCCAAAAGCGAATATCAGACAAGAATAAGTGGTGAGCAAGTGTATCGGCAGTTTAGAGGAAGAACACAACCAATGCCCAAATCAATCAGAACGATCCATGTTAGTTCTAGTCTGTGGCTTTGTCCTCTAACCCGTATTTCATCAATAATTCAAAAATGACTTTGGTTTTATTGGGACTAGGGATAAAAGGTGTTTAACATTCATACTCTGCAAATGCATTCTTCCGATTTTTTCTAAATAACTAGAGAATTCTTATGTTGTTCTAGCTTTCAATAAAAAAACGTGATAGTGAGAAGGATTTGGCTTAAGCGCGAGACTCAAAGCCGGGAAGATGGGTGGTGATGAAACTGGGTAGATAGGATCATATGACTTGTAATAGCTTATCTGCAAACTCATATGTTGTATCGAATTCTCTATTTTATGATAAAATATACGGTTTATTTGTTTACCCTAATTCTATTATATTGACTCTAAGTATATGAAGCATTGAATTAACCTCGAATGAGTTTAAATCAGGAATAGACCCTAAAAACTAGATTAAGTGTCCTAAAGAACCATCTCGGGCTCGGTAGTCCGGCATGGATTCTTTCAATCCCTCAAACAGTTACCGGCAACCAAAAGTATAGTCATGAGTAATCAAGGATTACTCAGTCTGGACAAGGTCTTACAATACTTATTAGAGATTTCCCATCAAGTTTAAATGATAAGCAATTAGTTCACAAATCAAGCAAAGCATCTGGAAGCATTGAATAATTATGCAAAGATTAACCACAAAAAGCATGCAACAACAAGTATTTTTTGTTTGACTCAATGATAATATATGCATGCAACCACGCATTCTCTCCTCAGATGACCTTCATCCTCCAAACAGTTGGTTGCAAGAGATGAAAAAAATATGGGGAAAAACATAAGGATTCCATGCTAAAACCCAAGGACCAGGCGAAAGATACCGAGAATCAGGCGAACGGGCATGAATTGTTGATAGTGTGGTAATTGGTAAGCCGGTACAGAGAATTCAATGAATCTGGCTTGGCTGTTACAAAAACGGTTACAAGCGGTTTTTTGCCCAGAATTCTATATAAGAACGTCCTAAAAACAAAGAAAAACACAAAAAACAGAAGAAAACTTGCGAATATTTTTGTAGATAATTTCCTAGAGAAACGCCTAAGGAATTGCGTGTCCAAAAGCAAATATCAGACATGAATCAAGGCTGAGCAAGAGGATCGACGGTTTAGAGGAATAATACAACCAACGCCCAAATCAATCGGAACGACCCAGGTTAGTTCTAGTCTGTGGCTTTGTCCTCTGACCCGTATTTCATCAATAATTCAAAAATGACTTTGGTTTTATTGGGACTAGGGATAAAAGGTGTTTAACATTCATACTCTGCAAATGCATTCTTCCGATTTTTTCTAAATAACTAGAGAATTCTTATGCTGTTCTAGCTTTCAATAAAAAAACGTGATAGTGAGAAGGATTTGGCTTAAGCGCGAGACTCAAAGCCGGGAAGATGGGTGGTGATGAAACTGGGTAGATAGGATCATATGACTTGTAATAGCTTATCTGCAAACTCATATGTTGTATCGAATTCTCTATTTTATGATAAAATATACGGTTTATTTGTTTACCCTAATTCTATTATATTGACTCTAAGTATATGAAGCATTGAATTAACCTCGAATGAGTTTAAATCAGGAATAGACCCTAAAAACTAGATTAAGTGTCCTAAAGAACCATCTCGGGCTCGGTAGTCCGGCATGGATTCTTTCAATCCCTCAAACAGTTACCGGTAACCAAAAGTATAGTCATGAGTAATCAAGGATTACTTAGTCTGGACAAGGTCTTACAATACTTATTAGAGATTTCCCATCAAGTTTAAATGATAAGCAATTAGTTCACAAATCAAGCAAAGCATCTGGAAGCATTGAATAATTATGCAAAGATTAACCACAAAAAGCATGCAACAACAAGTATTTTTTGTTTGACTCAATGATAATATATGCATGCAACCACGCATTCTCTCCTCAGATAACCTTCATGTTCCAAACAGTTGGTTACAAGAGATGAAAAAAATATGGGGAAAAACATAAGGATTCCATGCTAAAACCCAAGGACCAGGCGAAAGATACCGAGAATCAGGCGAACGGGCATGAATTGTTGATAGTGTGCTAATTGGTAAGCCGGTACAGAGAATTCAATGAATCTGGCTTGGCTATTACAAAAACGGTTCCAAGCGGTTTTTTGCCCAGAATTCTATATAAGAACGTCCTAAAAACAAAGAAAAACACAAAAAATAGAAGAAAACTTGCGAATATTTTTGTAGATAATTTCCTAGAGAAATGCCTATGGAATTGCGTGTCCAAAAGCAAATATCAGACATGAATCAGGGCTGAGCAAGAGGATCGACGGTTTAGAGGAATAACACAACCAACGCCCAAATCAATCGGAACGACCCAGGTTAGTTCTAGTATGTGGCTTTGTGCTCGGCCCCGTATTTTACCGATAATTCAAAAATGACTATGGTTTTATTGGGATTAGGGATAAAAATTGTTTAACATTCATACTCTGCATATGCATTCTTCAAATTTTTTCTAAATAATTACGGAATTCTTATGCTGTTCTAGCTTTCAAGAAAATAGGTGATAGTGAGAAGGATTTGGCTTAAGCGCGAGCCTCAAAGCCGGGAAGATGGGTGGTAATGAAAGCTCGAATGAGTTTAAATCAGGAATAGACCCTAAAAGTTAGATTAAGTATCCTAAAGAACCTTCTCGGGCTCGGTAGTCCGGCAAGGATTCTTTCAATCCCTCAAACAGTTACCGGCAACCAAAAGTATAGTCATGAGTAATCAAGGATTACTAAGTCTGGAAAAGGTCTTACAATACTATTAGAGATTTCCCATCAAATTTAAATGATAAGCAATAAGTTCACAAATCAAGCAAAGCATGTGGAAGCATTGAATAATTCTGGATTTTACCGATAATTCAAAAATGACTATGGTTTTATTGGGATTAGGGATAAAAATTGTTTAACATTCATACTCTGCATATGCATTCTTCCAATTTTTTCTAAATAATTACGGAATTCTTATGCTGTTCTAGCTTTCAAGAAAATAGGTGATAGTGAGAAGGATTTGGCTTAAGCGCGAGCCTCAAAGCCGGGAAGATGGGTGGTAATGAAAGCTCGAATGAGTTTAAATCAGGAATAGACCCTAAAAGTTAGATTAAGTATCCTAAAGAACCTTCTCGGGCTCGGTAGTCCGGCAAGGATTCTTTCAATCCCTCAAACAGTTACCGGCAACCAAAAGTATAGTCATGAGTAATCAAGGATTACTAAGTCTGGAAAAGGTCTTACAATACTATTAGAGATTTCCCATCAAATTTAAATGATAAGCAATAAGTTCACAAATCAAGCAAAGCATGTGGAAGCATTGAATAATTCTGGAAAGATTAACCACAAAAAGCATGCAACAACAAGTATTTTTTGTTTGACTTAATGATAATATATGCATGCAACCACGTATTCTCTCCTCAGATGACCTTCATCCTCGAAACAGTTGGTTGCAAGAGATGAAAAAAATATTTGGAAAAAGATAAGGATTCCATGCTAAAACCCAAGGACCAGGCGAAAGATACCGAGAATCAGGCGAACGGGCATGAATTGTTGATAGTGTGGTAATTGGTAAGCCGGTACAGAGAATTCAATGAATCTGGCTTGGCTGTTACAAAAACGGTTCCAAGCGGTTGTTTGCCCAGAATTCTATATAAGAATGTCCTAAAAACAAAGAAAAACACAAAAAATAGAAGAAAACTTGCGAATATTTTTGTAGATAATTTCCTAGAGAAACGCCTAAGGAATTGCGTGTCCAAAAGCGAATATCAGACAAGAATAAGTGGTGAGCAAGTGTATCGGCAGTTTAGAGGAAGAACACAACCAATGCCCAAATCAATCAGAACGATCCAGGTTAGTTCTAGTTTGTGGCTTTGTCCTCTGACCCGTATTTCATCAATAATTCAAAAATGACTTTGGTTTTATTGGGACTAGGGATAAAAGGTGTTTAACATTCATACTCTGCAAATGCATTCTTACGATTTTTTCTAAATAACTAGAGAATTCTTATGCAGTTCTAGCTTTCAATAAAAAAACGTGATAGTGAGAAGGATTTGGCTTAAGCGCGAGACTCAAAGCCGGGAAGATGGGCGGTAATGAAAGCTCGAATGTGTTTAAATCAGGAATAGACCCTAAAAGTTAGATTAAGTATCCTAAAGAACCTTCTCGGGCTCGGTAGTCCGGCAAGGATTCTTTCAATCCCTCAAACAGTTACCGGCAACCAAAAGTATAGTATGAGTAATCAAGGATTACTCAGTCTGGAAAAGGTCTTCCATACTATTAGAGATTTCCCATCAAATTTAAATGATAAGCAATAAGTTCACAAAACAAGCAAAGCATGTGGAAGCATTGAATAATTATGCAAAGATTAACCACAAAAACCATGCAACAACAAGTATTTTTTATTTGACTCAATGATAATATATGCATGCAACCACGCATTCTCTCCTCAGATGACCTTCATCCTCCAAACAGTTGGTTGCAAGAGATGAAAAAAATATGGGGAAAAACATAAGGATTCCATGCTAAAACCCAAGGACCAGGCGAAAGATACCGAGAATCAGGCGAACGGGCATGAATTGTTGATAGTGTGGTAATTGGTAAGCCGGTACAGAGAATTCAATGAATCTGGCTTGGCTGTTACAAAAACGGTTCCAAGCGGTTTTTGCCCAGAATTCTATATAAGAACGTCCTAAAAACAAAGAAAAACACAAAAAATATAAGAAAACTTGCGAATATTTTTGTATATAATTTCCTAGAGAAACGCCTAAGGAATTGCGTGTCCAAAAGCGAATATCAGACAAGAATAAGTGGTGAGCAAGTGTATCGGCAGTTTAGAGGAAGAACACAACCAATGCCCAAATCAATCAGAACGATCCAGGTTAGTTCTAGTCTGTGGCTCTGTCCTCTGACCCGTATTTCATCAATAATTCAAAAATGACTTTGGTTTTATTGGGACTAGGGATAAAAGGTGTTTAACATTCATACTCTGCAAATGCATTCTTCCGATTTTTTCTAAATAACTAGAGAATTCTTATGTTGTTCTAGCTTTCAATAAAAAAACGTGATAGTGAGAAGGATTTGGCTTAAGCGCGAGACTCAAAGCCGGGAAGATGGGTGGTGATGAAACTGGGTAGATAGGATCATATGACTTGTAATAGCTTATCTGCAAACTCATATGTTGTATCGAATTCTCTATTTTATGATAAAATATACGGTTTATTTGTTTACCCTAATTCTATTATATTGACTCTAAGTATATGAAGCATTGAATTAACCTCGAATGAGTTTAAATCAGGAATAGACCCTAAAAACTAGATTAAGTGTCCTAAAGAACCATCTCGGGCTCGGTAGTCCGGCATGGATTCTTTCAATCCCTCAAACAGTTACCGGCAACCAAAAGTATAGTCATGAGTAATCAAGGATTACTCAGTCTGGACAAGGTCTTACAATACTTATTAGAGATTTCCCATCAAGTTTAAATGATAAGCAATTAGTTCACAAATCAAGCAAAGCATCTGGAAGCATTGAATAATTATGCAAAGATTAACCACAAAAAGCATGCAACAACAAGTATTTTTTGTTTGACTCAATGATAATATATGCATGCAACCACGCATTCTCTCCTCAGATAAACTTCATGTTCCAAACAGTTGGTTACAAGAGATGAAAAAAATATGGGGAAAAACATAAGGATTCCATGCTAAAACCCAAGGACCAGGCGAAAGATACCGAGAATCAGGCGAACGGGCATGAATTGTTGATAGTGTGGTAATTGGTAAGCCGGTACAGAGAATTCAATGAATCTGGCTTGGCTATTACAAAAACGGTTCCAAGCGGTTTTTTGCCTAGAATTCTATATAAGAACGTCCTAAAAACAAAGAAAAACACAAAAAATAGAAGAAAACTTGCGAATATTTTTGTAGATAATTTCCTAGAGAAACGTCTATGGAATTGCGTGTCCAAAAGCGAATATCAGACATGAATCAGGGCTGAGCAAGAGGATCGACGGTTTAGAGGAATAACACAACCAACGCCCAAATCAATCGGAACGACCCAGGTTAGTTCTAGTATGTGGCTTTGTGCTCGGCCCCGTATTTTACCGATAATTCAAAAATGACTATGGTTTTATTGGGACTACGGATAAAAGGTGTTTAACATTCATACTCTGCATATGCATTCTGCCAATTTTTTCTAAATAATTTCGGAATTCTTATGCTGTTCTAGCTTTCAAGAAAATAGGTGATAGTGAGAAGGATTTGGCTTAAGCGCGAGCCTCAAAGCCGGGAAGATGGGTGGTAATGAAACCTCGAATGTGTTTAAATCAGGAATAGACCCTAAAAGTTAGATTAAGTATCCTAAAGAACCTTCTCGGGCTCGGTAGTCCGGCAAGGCTTCTTTCAATCCCTCAAATAGTTACCGGCAACCAAAAGTATAGTATGAGTAATCAAGGATTACTCAGTCTGGAAAAGGTCTTCCATACTATTAGAGATTTCCCATCAAATTTAAATGATAAGCAATAAGTTCACAAAACAAGCAAAGCATGTGGAAGCATTGAATAATTATGCAAAGATTAACCACAAAAACCATGCAACAACAAGTATTTTTTATTTGACTCAATGATAATATATGCATGCAACCACGCATTCTCTCCTCATATGACCTTCATCCTCCAAACAGTTGGTTGCAAGAGATGAAAAAAATATGGGGAAAAACATAAGGATTCCATGCTAAAACCCAAGGACCAGGCGAAAGATACCGAGAATCAGGCGAACGGGCATGGATTGTTGATAGTGTGGTAATTGGTAAGCCGGTACAGAGAATTCAATGAATCTGGCTTGGCTGTTACAAAAACGGTTCCAAGCGGTTTTTGCCCAGAATTCTATATAAGAACGTCCTAAAAACAAAGAAAAACACAAAAAATATAAGAAAACTTGCGAATATTTTTGTAGATAATTTCCTAGAGAAACGCCTAAGGAATTGCGTGTCCAAAAGCGAATATCAGACAAGAATAAGTGGTGAGCAAGTGTATCGGCAGTTTAGAGGAAGAACACAACCAATGCCCAAATCAATCAGAACGATCCAGGTTAGTTCTAGTCTGTGGCTTTGTCCTCTGACCCGTATTTCATCAATAATTCAAAAATGACTTTGGTTTTATTGGGACTAGGGATAAAAGGTGTTTAACATTCATACTCTGCAAATGCATTCTTCCGATTTTTTCTAAATAACTAGAGAATTCTTATGCAGTTCTAGCTTTCAATAAAAAAACGTGATAGTGAGAAGGATTTGGCTTAAGCGCGAGTCTCAGAGCCGGGAAGATGGGCGGTAATGAAAGCTCGAATGTGTTTAAATCAGGAATAGACCCTAAAAGTTAGATTAAGTATCCTAAAGAACCTTCTCGGGCTCGGTAGTCCGGCAAGGATTCTTTCAATCCCTCAAACAGTTACCGGCAACAAAAAGTATAGTATGAGTAATCAAGGATTACTCAGTCTGGAAAAGGTCTTCCAATACTATTAGAGATTTCCCATCAAATTTAAATGATAAGCAATAAGTTCACAAAACAAGCAAAGTATGTGGAAGCATTGAATAATTATGCAAAGATTAACCACAAAAACCATGCAACAACAAGTATTTTTTGTTTGACTCAATGATAATATATGCATGCAACCACGCATTCTCTCCTCAGATGACCTTCATCCTCCAAACAGTTGGTTGCAAGAGATGAAAAAAATATGGGGAAAAACATAAGGATTCCATACAAAAACCCAAGGACCTGGCGAAAGATACCGAGAATCAGGCGAAAGGGCATGAATTGTTGATAGTGTGGTAATTGGTAAGCCGGTACAGAGAATTCAATGAATCTGTCTTGGCTGTTACAAAAACGGTTCCAAGCGGTTTTTGCCCAGAATTCTATATAAGAACGTCCTAAAAACAAAGAAAAACACAAAAAATATAAGAAAACTTGCGAATATTTTTGTATATAATTTCCTAGAGAAACGCCTAAGGAATTGCGTGTCCAAAAGCGAATATCAGACAAGAATAAGTGGTGAGCAAGTGTATCGGCAGTTTAGAGGAAGAACACAACCAATGCCCAAATCAATCAGAACGATCCAGGTTAGTTCTAGTCTGTGGCTTTGTCCTCTGACCCGTATTTCATCAATAATTCAAAAATGACTTTGGTTTTATTGGGACTAGGGATAAAAGGTGTTTAACATTCATACTCTGCAAATGCATTCTTCCGATTTTTTCTAAATAACTAGAGAATTCTTATGCTGTTCTAGCTTTCAATAAAAAAACGTGATAGTGAGAAGGATTTGGCTTAAGCGCGAGTCTCAGAGCCGGGAAGATGGGCGGTAATGAAAGCTCGAATGTGTTTAAATCAGGAATAGACCCTAAAAGTTAGATTAAGTATCCTAAAGAACCTTCTCGGGCTCGGTAGTCCGGCAAGGATTCTTTCAATCCCTCAAACAGTTACCGGCAACAAAAAGTATAGTATGAGTAATCAAGGATTACTCAGTCTGGAAAAGGTCTTCCAATACTATTAGAGATTTCCCATCAAATTTAAATGATAAGCAATAAGTTCACAAAACAAGCAAAGCATGTGGAAGCATTGAATAATTATGCAAAGATTAACCACAAAAACCATGCAACAACAAGTATTTTTTGTTTGACTCAATGATAATATATGCATGCAACCACGCATTCTCTCCTCAGATGACCTTCATCCTCCAAACAGTTGGTTGCAAGAGATGAAAAAAATATGGGGAAAAACATAAGGATTCCATGCTAAAACCCAAGGACCTGGCGAAAGATACCGAGAATCAGGCGAACGGGCAAGAATTGTTGATAGTGTGCTAATTGGTAAGCCGGTACAGAGAATTCAATGAATCTGGCTTGGCTGTTACAAAAACGGTTCCAAGCGGTTTTTTGCCCAGAATTCTATATAAGAACGTCCTAAAAACAAAGAAAAACACAAAAAATATAAGAAAACTTGCGAATACTTTTGTAGATAATTTCCTAGAGAAACGCCTAAGGAATTGCGTGTCCAAAAGCGAATATCAGACAAGAATAAGTGGTGAGCAAGTGTATCGGCAATTTAGAGGAAGAACACAACCAATGCCCAAATCAATCAGAACGATCCAGGTTAGTTCTAGTCTGTGGCTTTGTTCTCTGACCTGTATTTCATCAATAATTCAAAAATGACTTTGGTTTTATTGGGACTAGGGATAAAAGGTGTTTAACATTCGTACTCTGCAAATGCATTCTTCCGATTTTTTCTAAATAACTAGAGAATTCTTATGCTGTTCTAGCTTTCAATAAAAAAACGTGATAGTGAGAAGGATTTGGCTTAAGCGCGAGACTCAAAGCCGGGAAGATGGGTGGTGATGAAACTGGGTAGATAGGATCATATGACTTGTAATAGCTTATCTGCAAACTCATAAGTTGTATCGAATGCTCTATTTTATGATAAAATATACGGTTTATTTGTTTACCCTAATTCTATTATATTGACTCTAAGTATATGAAGCATTGAATTAACCTCGAATGAGTTTAAATAAGGAATAGACCCTAAAAACTAGATTAAATGTCCTAAAGAACCTTCTCGGGCTCGGTAGTCCGGCATAGATTCTTTCAATTCCTCAAACAGTTACCGGCCACCCAAAGTATAGTCATGAGTAATCAAGGATTACTTAGTCTGGACAAGGTCTTACAATACTTATTAGAGATTTCCCATCAAGTTTAAATGATAAGCAATTAGTTCACAAATCAAGCAAAGCATCTGGAAGCATTGAATAATTATGCAAAGATTAACCACAAAAAGCATGCAACAACAAGTATTTTTTGTTTGACTCAATGATAATATATGCATTCAACCACGCATTCTCTCCTCAGATGACCTTCATCCTCCAAACAGTTGGTTACAAGAGATGAAAAAAATATGGGGAAAAACATAAGGATTCCATGCTAAAACCCAAGGAGAAGGCAAAAGATACCGAGAATCAGGCGAACGGGCATGAATTGTTGATAGTGTGGTAATTGGTAAGCCGGTACAGAGAATTCAATGAATCTGGCTTGGCTGTTACAAAAACGGTTCCAAGCGGTTTTTTGCCCAGAATTCTATATAAGAACGTCCTAAAAACAAAGAAAAACACAAAAAATAGAAGAAAACTTGCGAATATTTTTGTAAATAATTTCCTAGAGAAACGCCTATGGAATTGCGTGTCGAAAAGCAAATATCTGACATGAATCAGGGATGAGCAAGAGGATCGACGGTTTAGAAGAATAACACAACCAACGCCCAAATCAATCGGAACGACCCAGGTTAGTTCTAGTATGTGGCTTTGTGCTCGGCCCCGTATTTTACCGATAATTCAAAAATGACTATGGTTTTATTGGGACTAGGGATAAAAAGTGTTTAACATTAATACTCTGCATATGCATTCTTCCAATATTTTCTAAATAATTACGGAATTCTTATGCTGTTCTAGCTTTCAAGAAAATAGGTGATAGTGAGAAGGATTTGGCTTAAGCGCGAGACTCAAAGCGGGGAAGATGGGTGGTAATGAAAGCTCGAATGAGTTTAAATCAGGAATAGACCCTAAAAGTTAGATTAAGTGTCCTAAAGAACCTTCTCGGGCTCGGTAGTCCGGCAAGGATTCTTTCAATCCTTCAAACAGTTATCGACAACCAAAAGTATAGTCATGAGTAATCAAGGATTACTCAGTCTAAAAAAGGTCTTACAATACTATTAGAGATTTCCCATCAAATTTAAATGATAAGCAATAAGTTCACAAATCAAGCAAAGGATGTGGAAGCAGTGAATAATTATGCAAAGATTAACCACAAAAAGCATGCAACAACAAGTATTTTTTGTTTGACTCAATGATAATATATGCATGCAACCACGCATTCTCTCCTCAGATGACCTTCATCCTCCAAACAGTTGGTTGCAAGAGATGAAAAAAATATGGGGAAAAACATAAGGATTCCATGCCAAAACCCAAGGAGAAGGCGAAAGATACCGAGAACCAGGCGAACGGGCATGAATTGTTGATAGTGTGGTAATTGGTAAGCCGGTACAGAGAATTCAATGAATCTGGCTTGGCTGGTACAAAAACGGTTCCAAGCGGTTTTTCGCCCAGAATTCTATATAAGAACGTCCTAAAAACAAAGAAAAACACAAAAAATAGAAGAAAACTTGCGAATATTTTTGTAAATAATTTCCTAGAGAAACGCCTATGGAATTGCGTGTCAAAAAGCAAATATCAGACATGAATCAGGGCTGAGCAAGAGGATCGACGGTTTAGAGGAATAACACAACCAACGCCCAAATCAATCGGAACGACCTAGGTTAGTTCGAGTATGTGGCTTTGTGCTCGGCCCCGTATTTTACCAATAATTCAAAAATGACTATGGTTTTATTGGGACTAGGGATAAAAAGTGTTTAACATTCATACTCTGCATATGCATTTTTCCAATTTTTTCTAAATAATTACGGAATTCTTATGCTGTTCTAGCTTTCAAGAAAATAGGTGATAGTGAGAAGGATTTGGCTTAAGCGCGAGACTCAAAGCCGGGAAGATGGGTGGTAATGAAAGCTTGAATGAGTTTAAATCAGGAATAGACCCTAAAAGTTAGATTAAGTGTCCTAAAGAACCTTCTCGGGCTCGGTAGTCCGGCAAGGATTCTTTCAATCCCTCAAACAGTTACCGGCAACCAAAAGTATAGTCATGAGTAATCAAGGATTACTCAGTCTGGAAAAGGTCTTACAATACTATTAGAGATTTCCCATCAAATTTAAATGATAAGCAATAAGTTCACAAATCAAGCAAAGCATGTGGAAGCATTGAATAATTATGCAAAGATTAACCACAAAAAGCATGCAACAACAAGTATTTTTTGTTTGACTCAATGATAATATATGCATGCAACCACGCATTCTCTCCTCAGATGACCTTCCTCCTCCAAACAGTTGGTTGCAAGAGATGAAAAAAATATGGGGAAAAACATAAGGATTCCATGCTAAAACCCAAGGAGCAGGCGAAAGATACCGAAAATCAGGCGAACGGGCATGAATTGTTGATAGTGTGGTAATTGGTAAGCCGGTACAGAGAATTCAATGAATCTGGCTTGGCTGTTACAAAAACGGTTCCAAGCGGTTTTTGCCGAGAATTCTATATAAGAACGTCCTAAATAGAAGAAAACTAGCGAATATTTTTGTAGATAATTTACTAGAGAAACGCCTAAGGAATTGCGTGTCCAAAAGCAAATATCAGACATGAATCAGGGCTGAGCAAGAGGATCGACGGTTTAGAGGAATAACACAACCAAAGCCCAAATCAATCGGAACGACCCAGGTTAGTTCCAGTCTGTGGCTTTGTCCTCTGACCTGTATTTCATCAATAATTCAAAAATGACTTTGGTTTTATTGGGACTAGTGATAAAAGGTGTTTAGCATTCATACTCTGCAAATGCATTCTTCCGATTTTTTCTAAATTACTAGAGAATTCTTATGCTGTTCTAGCTTTCAATAAAAAAACGTGATAGTGAGAAGCATTTGGCTTAAGCGCGAGACTCAAAGCCGGGAAGATGGGTGGTGATGAAACTGGGTAGATAGGATCATATGACTTGTAATAGCTTATCTGGAAACTCATATGTTGTATCGAATGCTCTATTTTATGATAAAATATACGGTTTATTTGTTTACCCTAATTCTATTATATTGACTCTAAGTATATGAAGCATTGAATTAACCTCGAATGAGTTTAAATCAGGAATAGACCCTAAAAACTAGATTAAGTGTCCTAAAGGACCATCTCGGGCTCGGTAGTCCGGCATGGATTCTTTCAATCCCTCAAACAGTTACCGGCAACCAAAAGTATAGTCATGAGTAATCAAGGATTACTCAGTCTGGACAAGGTCTTACAATACTTATTAGAGATTTCCCATTAAGTTTAAATGATAAGCAATTAGTTCACAAATCAAGCAAAGCATCTGGAAGCATTGAATAATTATGCAAAGATTAACCACAAAAAGCATGCAACAACAAGTATTTTTTGTTTGACTCAATGATAATATATGCATGCAACCACGCATTCTCTCCTCAGATAACCGTCATGTTCCAAACAATTGGTTACAAGAGATGAAAAAAATATGGGGAAAAACATAAGGATTCCATGCTAAAACCCAAGGAGCAGGCGAAAGATACCGAGAATCAGGCGAACGGGCATGAATTGTTGATAGTGTGGTAATTGGTAAGCCGGTACAGAGAATTCAATGAATCTGGCTTGGCTATTACAAAAACGGTTCCAAGCGGTTTTTTGCCTAGAATTCTATATAAGAACGTCCTAAAAACAAAGAAAAACACAAAAAATAGAAGAAAACTTGCGAATATTTTTGTAGATAATTTCCTAGAGAAACGTCTATGGAATTGCGTGTCCAAAAGCGAATATCAGACAAGAATTCCAAAATGACTATGGTTTTATTGGGATTAGGCATACAAAGTGTTTAACATTCATACTCTGCATATGCATTCTTCCAATTTTTTCTAAATAATTACGGAATTCTTATGCTATTCTAGCTTTCTAGAAAATAGGTGATAGTGAGAAGGATTTGGCTTAAGCGCGAGACTCAAAGCCGGGAAGATGGATGGTAATGAAAGCTCGAATGAGTTTAAATCAGGAATAGACCCTAAAAGTTAGATTAAGTGTCCTAAAGAACCTTCTCGGGCTCGGTAGTTCGGCAAGGATTCTTTCAATCCCTCAAACAGTTACCGGCCACCAAAAGTATAGTCATGAGTAATCAAGGATTACTCAGTCTGGAAAAGGTCTTACAATACTATTAGAGATTTCCCATCAAATTTAAATGATAAGCAATAAGTTCACAAATCAAGCAAAGCATGTGGAAGCATTGAATAATTATGGAAAGATTAACCACAAAAAGCATGCAACAACAAGTATTTTTTGTTTGACTCAATGATAATATATGCATGCAACCACGTATTCTCTCCTCAGATGACCTTCATCCTCCAAACAGTTGGTTGCAAGAGATGAAAAAAATATTTGGAAAAAGATAAGGATTCCATGCTAAAACCCAAGGAGCAGGCGAAAGATACCGAGAATCAGGCGAACGGGCATGAATTGTTGATAGTGTGGTAATTGGTAAGCCGGTACAGAGAATTCAATGAAACTGGCTTGGCTGTTACAAAAACGGTTCCAAGCGGTTTTTTGCCCAGAATTATATATAAGAACGTCCTAAAAACAAAGAAAAACACAAAAAATATAAGAAAACTTGCGAATATTTTTGTAGATAATTTCCTAGAGAAACGCCTAAGGAATTGCGTGTCCAAAAGCAAATATCAGACATGAATCAGGGCTGAGCAAGAGGATCGACGGTTTAGAGGAATAACACAACCAACGCCCAAATCAATCGGAACTACCCAGGTTAGTTCTAGTATCTGGCTTTGTGCTCGAACCCGTATTTACCGATAATTGAAAAATTACTATGGTTTTATTGGGACTAGGGATAAAAGGTGTTTAACATTCATACTCTGCATATGCATTTTTCCAATTTTTTCTAAATAATTACGGAATTCTTATGCTGTTCTAGCTTTCAATAAAAAAAGGTGATAGTGAGAAGGATTTGGCTTAAGAGCGAGACTCAAAGCCGGGAAGATGGGTGGTGATGAAACTGGGTAGATAGGATCATATGACTTGTAATAGCTTATCTGCAAACTCATACGGGGAAAAACATAAGGATTCCATGCTAAAACCCAAGGAGCAGGCGAGAGATACCGAGAATCAGGCGAACGGGCATGAATTGTTGATAGTGTGGTAATTGGTAAGCCGGTATAAAGAATTCAATGAATCTGGCTTGGCTGTTACAAAAACAGTTCCAAGCGGTTTTTTGCCGAGAATTCTATATAAGAACATCCTAAAAACAAATAAAAACAGAAAAAATAGGAGAAAACTTGCGAATATTTTTGTAGATAATTTCCTAGAGAAACGCCTAAGGTATTGCGTGTCCAAAAGCAAATATCAGACATGAATCAGGGCTGAGCAAGAGGATCGACGGTTTAGAGGAATAACACAACCAACGCCGAAATCAATCGGAACGACCCAGGTTAGTTCTAGTATGTGGCTTTGTGCTCGGCCCCGTATTTTACCGATAATTCAAAAATGACTATGGTTTTATTGGGACTACGGATAAAAGGTGTTTAACATTCATACTCTGCCTATGCATTCTGCTAATTTTTTCTAAATAATTTCGGAATTCTTATGCTGTTCTAGCTTTCAATAAAAAAAGGTGATAGTGAGAAGAATTTGGCTTAAGTGCGAGACTAAAAGCCGGGAAGATGGGTGGTAATGAAACCTCGAATGAGTTTAAATCAAGAATAGACCCTAAAAGTTAGATTAAGTGTCCTAAAGAACCTTCTCGGGCTCGGTAGTCCGGCAAGGATTCTTTCAATCCTTCAAACAGTTATCGACAACCAAAAGTATAGTCATGAGTAATCAAGGATTACTCAGTCTAAAAAAGGTCTTACAATACTATTAGAGATTTCCCATCAAATTTAAATGATAAGCAATAAGTTCACAAATCAAGCAAAGGATGTGGAAGCAGTGAATAATTATGCAAAGATTAACCACAAAAAGCATGCAACAACAAGTATTTTTTGTTTGACTCAATGATAATATATGCATGCAACCACGCATTCTCTCCTCAGATGACCTTCATCCTCCAAACAGTTGGTTGCAAGAGATGAAAAAAATATGGGGAAAAACATAAGGATTCCATGCCAAAACCCAAGGAGAAGGCGAAAGATACCGAGAACCAGGCGAACGGGCATGAATTGTTGATAGTGTGGTAATTGGTAAGCCGGTACAGAGAATTCAATGAATCTGGCTTGGCTGGTACAAAAACGGTTCCAAGCGGTTTTTTGCCCAGAATTCTATATAAGAACGTCCTAAAAACAAAGAAAAACACAAAAAATAGAAGAAAACTTGCGAATATTTTTGTAAATAATTTCCTAGAGAAACGCCTATGGAATTGCGTGTCGAAAAGCAAATATCAGACATGAATCAGGGCTGAGCAAGAGGATCGACGGTTTAGAGGAATAACACAACCAACGCCCAAATCAATCGGAACGACCTAGGTTAGTTCGAGTATGTGGCTTTGTGCTCGGCCCCGTATTTTACCAATAATTCAAAAATGACTATGGTTTTATTGGGACTAGGGATAAAAAGTGTTTAACATTCATACTCTGCATATGCATTTTTCCAATTTTTTCTAAATAATTACGGAATTCTTATGCTGTTCTAGCTTTCAAGAAAATAGGTGATAGTGAGAAGGATTTGGCTTAAGCGCGAGACTCAAAGCCGGGAAGATGGGTGGTAATGAAAGCTTGAATGAGTTTAAATAAGGAATAGACCCTAAAAGTTAGATTAAGTGTCCTAAAGAACCTTCTCGGGCTCGGTAGTCCGGCAAGGATTCTTTCAATCCCTCAAACAGTTACCGGCAACAAAAAGTATAGTCATGAGTAATCAAGGATTACTCAGTCTGGAAAAGGTCTTACAATACTATTAGAGATTTCCCATCAAATTTAAATGATAAGCAATAAGTTCACAAATCAAGCAAAGCATGTGGAAGCATTGAATAATTATGCAAAGATTAACCACAAAAAGCATGCAACAACAAGTATTTTTTGTTTGACTCAATGATAATATATGCATTCAACCACGCATTCTCTCCTCAGATGACCTTCATCCTCCAAACAGTTGGTTACAAGAGATGAAAAAAATATGGGGAAAAACATAAGGATTCCATGCTAAAACCCAAGGAGAAGGCAAAAGATACCGAGAATCAGGCGAACGGGCATGAATTGTTGATAGTGTGGTAATTGGTAAGCCGGTACAGAGAATTCAATGAATCTGGCTTGGCTGTTACAAAAACGGTTCCAAGCGGTTTTTTGCCCAGAATTCTATATAAGAACGTCCTAAAAACAAAGAAAAACACAAAAAATAGAAGAAAACTTGCGAATATTTTTGTAAATAATTTCCTAGAGAAACGCCTATGGAATTGCATGTCGAAAAGCAAATATCTGACATGAATCAGGGATGAGCAAGAGGATCGACGGTTTAGAAGAATAACACAACCAACGCCCAAATCAATCGGAACGACCCAGGTTAGTTCTAGTATGTGGCTTTGTGCTCGGCCCCGTATTTTACCGATAATTCAAAAATGACTATGGTTTTATTGGGACTAGGGATAAAAAGTGTTTAACATTAATACTCTGCATATGCATTCTTCCAATATTTTCTAAATAATTACGGAATTCTTATGCTGTTCTAGCTTTCAAGAAAATAGGTGATAGTGAGAAGGATTTGGCTTAAGCGCGAGACTCAAAGCGGGGAAGATGGGTGGTAATGAAAGCTCGAATGAGTTTAAATCAGGAATAGACCCTAAAAGTTAGATTAAGTGTCCTAAAGAACCTTCTCGGGCTCGGTAGTCCGGCAAGGATTCTTTCAATCCTTCAAACAGTTAACGACAACCAAAAGTATAGTCATGAGTAATCAAGGATTACTCAGTCTAAAAAAGGTCTTACAATACTATTAGAGATTTCCCATCAAATTTAAATGATAAGCAATAAGTTCACAAATCAAGCAAAGGATGTGGAAGCAGTGAATAATTATGCAAAGATTAACCACAAAAAGCATGCAACAACAAGTATTTTTTGTTTGACTCAATGATAATATATGCATGCAACCACGCATTCTCTCCTCAGATGACCTTCATCCTCCAAACAGTTGGTTGCAAGAGATGAAAAAAATATGGGGAAAAACATAAGGATTCCATGCCAAAACCCAAGGAGAAGGCGAAAGATACCGAGAACCAGGCGAACGGGCATGAATTGTTGATAGTGTGGTAATTGGTAAGCCGGTACAGAGAATTCAATGAATCTGGCTTGGCTGGTACAAAAACGGTTCCAAGCGGTTTTTCGCCCAGAATTCTATATAAGAACGTCCTAAAAACAAAGAAAAACACAAAAAATAGAAGAAAACTTGCGAATATTTTTGTAAATAATTTCCTAGAGAAACGCCTATGGAATTGCGTGTCAAAAAGCAAATATCAGACATGAATCAGGGCTGAGCAAGAGGATCGACGGTTTAGAGGAATAACACAACCAACGCCCAAATCAATCGGAACGACCTAGGTTAGTTCGAGTATGTGGCTTTGTGCTCGGCCCCGTATTTTACCAATAATTCAAAAATGACTATGGTTTTATTGGGACTAGGGATAAAAAGTGTTTAACATTCATACTCTGCATATGCATTTTTCCAATTTTTTCTAAATAATTACGGAATTCTTATGCTGTTCTAGCTTTCAAGAAAATAGGTGATAGTGAGAAGGATTTGGCTTAAGCGCGAGACTCAAAGCCGGGAAGATGGGTGGTAATGAAAGCTTGAATGAGTTTAAATCAGGAATAGACCCTAAAAGTTAGATTAAGTGTCCTAAAGAACCTTCTCGGGCTCGGTAGTCCGGCAAGGATTCTTTCAATCCCTCAAACAGTTACCGGCAACCAAAAGTATAGTCATGAGTAATCAAGGATTACTCAGTCTGGAAAAGGTCTTACAATACTATTAGAGATTTCCCATCAAATTTAAATGATAAGCAATAAGTTCACAAATCAAGCAAAGCATGTGGAAGCATTGAATAATTATGCAAAGATTAACCACAAAAAGCATGCAACAACAAGTATTTTTTGTTTGACTCAATGATAATATATGCATGCAACCACGCATTCTCTCCTCAGATGACCTTCCTCCTCCAAACAGTTGGTTGCAAGAGATGAAAAAAATATGGGGAAAAACATAAGGATTCCATGCTAAAACCCAAGGAGCAGGCGAAAGATACCGAAAATCAGGCGAACGGGCATGAATTGTTGATAGTGTGGTAATTGGTAAGCCGGTACAGAGAATTCAATGAATCTGGCTTGGCTGTTACAAAAACAGTTCCAAGCGGTTTTTGCCGAGAATTCTATATAAGAACGTCCTAAATAGAAGAAAACTAGCGAATATTTTTGTAGATAATTTACTAGAGAAACGCCTAAGGAATTGCGTGTCCAAAAGCAAATATCAGACATGAATCAGGGCTGAGCAAGTGGATCGACGGTTTAGAGGAATAACACAACCAAAGCCCAAATCAATCGGAACGACCCAGGTTAGTTCCAGTCTGTGGCTTTGTCCTCTGACCCGTATTTCATCAATAATTCAAAAATGACTTTGGTTTTATTGGGACTAGGGATAAAAGGTGTTTAACATTCATACTCTGCAAATGCATTCTTCCGATTTTTTCTAAATTACTAGAGAATTCTTATGCTGTTCTAGCTTTCAATAAAAAAACGTGATAGTGAGAAGCATTTGGCTTAAGCGCGAGACTCAAAGCCGGGAAGATGGGTGGTGATGAAACTGGGTAGATAGGATCATATGACTTGTAATAGCTTATCTGGAAACTCATATGTTGTATCGAATGCTCTATTTTATGATAAAATATACGGTTTATTTGTTTACCCTAATTCTATTATATTGACTCTAAGTATATGAAGCATTGAATTAACCTCGAATGAGTTTAAATCAGGAATAGACCCTAAAAACTAGATTAAGTGTCCTAAAGGACCATCTCGGGCTCGGTAGTCCGGCATGGATTCTTTCAATCCCTCAAACAGTTACCGGCAACCAAAAGTATAGTCATGAGTAATCAAGGATTACTCAGTCTGGACAAGGTCTTACAATACTTATTAGAGATTTCCCATTAAGTTTAAATGATAAGCAATTAGTTCACAAATCAAGCAAAGCATCTGGAAGCATTGAATAATTATGCAAAGATTAACCACAAAAAGCATGCAACAACAAGTATTTTTTGTTTGACTCAATGATAATATATGCATGCAACCCCGCATTCTCTCCTCAGATAACCGTCATGTTCCAAACAATTGGTTACAAGAGATGAAAAAAATATGGGGAAAAACATAAGGATTCCATGCTAAAACCCAAGGAGCAGGCGAAAGATACCGAGAATCAGGCGAACGGGCATGAATTGTTGATAGTGTGGTAATTGGTAAGCCGGTACAGAGAATTCAATGAATCTGGCTTGGCTATTACAAAAACGGTTCCAAGCGGTTTTTTGCCTAGAATTCTATATAAGAACGTCCTAAAAACAAAGAAAAACACAAAAAATAGAAGAAAACTTGCGAATATTTTTGTAAATAATTTCCTAGAGAAACGCCTATGGAATTGCATGTCGAAAAGCAAATATCTGACATGAATCAGGGATGAGCAAGAGGATCGACGGTTTAGAAGAATAACACAACCAACGCCCAAATCAATCGGAACGACCCAGGTTAGTTCTAGTATGTGGCTTTGTGCTCGGCCCCGTATTTTACCGATAATTCAAAAATGACTATGGTTTTATTGGGACTAGGGATAAAAAGTGTTTAACATTAATACTCTGCATATGCATTCTTCCAATATTTTCTAAATAATTACGGAATTCTTATGCTGTTCTAGCTTTCAATAAAAAAAGGTGATAGTGAGAAGAATTTGGCTTAAGTGCGAGACTAAAAGCCGGGAAGATGGGTGGTAATGAAACCTCGAATGAGTTTAAATCAAGAATAGACCCTAAAAGTTAGATTAAGTGTCCTAAAGAACCTTCTCGGGCTCGGTAGTCCGGCAAGGATTCTTTCAATCCTTCAAACAGTTATCGACAACCAAAAGTATAGTCATGAGTAATCAAGGATTACTCAGTCTAAAAAAGGTCTTACAATACTATTAGAGATTTCCCATCAAATTTAAATGATAAGCAATAAGTTCACAAATCAAGCAAAGGATGTGGAAGCAGTGAATAATTATGCAAAGATTAACCACAAAAAGCATGCAACAACAAGTATTTTTTGTTTGACTCAATGATAATATATGCATGCAACCACGCATTCTCTCCTCAGATGACCTTCATCCTCCAAACAGTTGGTTGCAAGAGATGAAAAAAATATGGGGAAAAACATAAGGATTCCATGCCAAAACCCAAGGAGAAGGCGAAAGATACCGAGAAGCAGGCGAACGGGCATGAATTGTTGATAGTGTGGTAATTGGTAAGCCGGTACAGAGAATTCAATGAATCTGGCTTGGCTGGTACAAAAACGGTTCCAAGCGGTTTTTTGCCCAGAATTCTATATAAGAACGTCCTAAAAACAAAGAAAAACACAAAAAATAGAAGAAAACTTGCGAATATTTTTGTAAATAATTTCCTAGAGAAACGCCTATGGAATTGCGTGTCGAAAAGCAAATATCAGACATGAATCAGGGCTGAGCAAGAGGATCGACGGTTTAGAGGAATAACACAACCAACGCCCAAATCAATCGGAACGACCTAGGTTAGTTCGAGTATGTGGCTTTGTGCTCGGCCCCGTATTTTACCAATAATTCAAAAATGACTATGGTTTTATTGGGACTAGGGATAAAAAGTGTTTAACATTCATACTCTGCATATGCATTTTTCCAATTTTTTCTAAATAATTACGGAATTCTTATGCTGTTCTAGCTTTCAAGAAAATAGGTGATAGTGAGAAGGATTTGGCTTAAGCGCGAGACTCAAAGCCGGGAAGATGGGTGGTAATGAAAGCTTGAATGAGTTTAAATCAGGAATAGACCCTAAAAGTTAGATTAAGTGTCCTAAAGAACCTTCTCGGGCTCGGTAGTCCGGCAAGGATTCTTTCAATCCCTCAAACAGTTACCGGCAACCAAAAGTATAGTCATGAGTAATCAAGGATTACTCAGTCTGGAAAAGGTCTTACAATACTATTAGAGATTTCCCATCAAATTTAAATGATAAGCAATAAGTTCACAAATCAAGCAAAGCATGTGGAAGCATTGAATAATTATGCAAAGATTAACCACAAAAAGCATGCAACAACAAGTATTTTTTGTTTGACTCAATGATAATATATGCATGCAACCACGCATTCTCTCCTCAGATGACCTTCCTCCTCCAAACAGTTGGTTGCAAGAGATGAAAAAAATATGGGGAAAAACATAAGGATTCCATGCTAAAACCCAAGGAGCAGGCGAAAGATACCGAAAATCAGGCGAACGGGCATGAATTGTTGATAGTGTGGTAATTGGTAAGCCGGTACAGAGAATTCAATGAATCTGGCTTGGCTGTTACAAAAACGGTTCCAAGCGGTTTTTGCCGAGAATTCTATATAAGAACGTCCTAAATAGAAGAAAACTAGCGAATATTTTTGTAGATAATTTACTAGAGAAACGCCTAAGGAATTGCGTGTCCAAAAGCAAATATCAGACATGAATCAGGGCTGAGCAAGTGGATCGACGGTTTAGAGGAATAACACAACCAAAGCCCAAATCAATCGGAACGACCCAGGTTAGTTCCAGTCTGTGGCTTTGTCCTCTGACCCGTATTTCATCAATAATTCAAAAATGACTTTGGTTTTATTGGGACTAGGGATAAAAGGTGTTTAACATTCATACTCTGCAAATGCATTCTTCCGATTTTTTCTAAATTACTAGAGAATTCTTATGCTGTTCTAGCTTTCAATAAAAAAACGTGATAGTGAGAAGCATTTGGCTTAAGCGCGAGACTCAAAGCCGGGAAGATGGGTGGTGATGAAACTGGGTAGATAGGATCATATGACTTGTAATAGCTTATCTGGAAACTCATATGTTGTATCGAATGCTCTATTTTATGATAAAATATACGGTTTATTTGTTTACCCTAATTCTATTATATTGACTCTAAGTATATGAAGCATTGAATTAACCTCGAATGAGTTTAAATCAGGAATAGACCCTAAAAACTAGATTAAGTGTCCTAAAGGACCATCTCGGGCTCGGTAGTCTGGCATGGATTCTTTCAATCCCTCAAACAGTTACCGGCAACCAAAAGTATAGTCATGAGTAATCAAGGATTACTCAGTCTGGACAAGGTCTTACAATACTTATTAGAGATTTCCCATTAAGTTTAAATGATAAGCAATTAGTTCACAAATCAAGCAAAGCATCTGGAAGCATTGAATAATTATGCAAAGATTAACCACAAAAAGCATGCAACAACAAGTATTTTTTGTTTGACTCAATGATAATATATGCATGCAACCACGCATTCTCTCCTCAGATAACCGTCATGTTCCAAACAATTGGTTACAAGAGATGAAAAAAATATGGGGAAAAACATAAGGATTCCATGCTAAAACCCAAGGAGCAGGCGAAAGATACCGAGAATCAGGCGAACGGGCATGAATTGTTGATAGTGTGGTAATTGGTAAGCCGGTACAGAGAATTCAATGAATCTGGCTTGGCTATTACAAAAACGGTTCCAAGCGGTTTTTTGCCTAGAATTCTATATAAGAACGTCCTAAAAACAAAGAAAAACACAAAAAATAGAAGAAAACTTGCGAATATTTTTGTAGATAATTTCCTAGAGAAACGTCTATGGAATTGCGTGTCCAAAAGCGAATATCAGACAAGAATTCCAAAATGACTATGGTTTTATTGGGATTAGGGATACAAAGTGTTTAACATTCATACTCTGCATATGCATTCTTCCAATTTTTTCTAAATAATTATGGAATTCTTATGCTATTCTAGCTTTCTAGAAAATAGGTGATAGTGAGAAGGATTTGGCTTAAGCGCGAGACTCAAAGCCGGGAAGATGGATGGTAATGAAAGCTCGAATGAGTTTAAATCAGGAATAGACCCTAAAAGTTAGATTAAGTGTCCTAAAGAACCTTCTCGGGCTCGGTAGTTCGGCAAGGATTCTTTCAATCCCTCAAACAGTTACCGGCCACCAAAAGTATAGTCATGAGTAATCAAGGATTACTCAGTCTGGAAAAGGTCTTACAATACTATTAGAGATTTCCCATCAAATTTAAATGATAAGCAATAAGTTCACAAATCAAGCAAAGCATGTGGAAGCATTGAATAATTATGGAAAGATTAACCACAAAAAGCATGCAACAACAAGTATTTTTTGTTTGACTCAATGATAATATATGCATGCAACCACATATTCTCTCCTCAGATGACCTTCATCCTCCAAACAGTTGGTTGCAAGAGATGAAAAAAATATTTGGAAAAAGATAAGGATTCCATGCTAAAACCCAAGGAGCAGGCGAAAGATACCGAGAATCAGGCGAACGGGCATGAATTGTTGATAGTGTGGTAATTGGTAAGCCGGTACAGAGAATTCAATGAATCTGGCTTGGCTGTTACAAAAACGGTTCCAAGCGGTTTTTTGCCCAGAATTATATATAAGAACGTCCTAAAAACAAAGAAAAACACAAAAAATATAAGAAAACTTGCGAATATTTTTGTAGATAATTTCCTAGAGAAACGCCTAAGGAATTGCGTGTCCAAAAGCAAATATCAGACATGAATCAGGGCTGAGCAAGAGGATCGACGGTTTAGAGGAATAACACAACCAACGCCCAAATCAATCGGAACTACCCAGGTTAGTTCTAGTATCTGGCTTTGTGCTCGAACCCGTATTTACCGATAATTGAAAAATTACTATGGTTTTATTGGGACTAGGAATAAAAGGTGTTTAACATTCATACTCTGCATATGCATTTTTCCAATTTTTTCTAAATAATTACGGAATTCTTATGCTGTTCTAGCTTTCAATAAAAAAAGGTGATAGTGAGAAGGATTTGGCTTAAGAGCGAGACTCAAAGCCGGGAAGATGGGTGGTGATGAAACTGGGTAGATAGGATCATATGACTTGTAATAGATTATCTGCAAACTCATACGGGGAAAAACATAAGGATTCCATGCTAAAACCCAAGGAGCAGGCGAGAGATACCGAGAATCAGGCGAACGGGCATGAATTGTTGATAGTGTGGTAATTGGTAAGCCGGTATAAAGAATTCAATGAATCTGGCTTGGCTGTTACAAAAACAGTTCCAAGCGGTTTTTTGCCGAGAATTCTATATAAGAACATCCTAAAAACAAATAAAAACAGAAAAAATAGGAGAAAACTTGCGAATATTTTTGTAGATAATTTCCTAGAGAAACGCCTAAGGAATTGCGTGTCCAAAAGCAAATATCAGACATGAATCAGGGCTGAGCAAGAGGATCGACGGTTTAGAGGAATAACACAACCAACGCCGAAATCAATCGGAACGACCCAGGTTAGTTCTAGTATGTGGCTTTGTGCTCGGCCCCGTATTTTACCGATAATTCAAAAATGACTATGGTTTTATTGGGACTACGGATAAAAGGTGTTTAACATTCATACTCTGCATATGCATTCTGCCAATTTTTTCTAAATAATTTCGGAATTCTTATGCTGTTCTAGCTTTCAATAAAAAAAGGTGATAGTGAGAAGAATTTGGCTTAAGTGCGAGACTAAAAGCCGGGAAGATGGGTGGTAATGAAACCTCGAATGAGTTTAAATCAAGAATAGACCCTAAAAGTTAGATTAAGTGTCCTAAAGAACCTTCTCGGGCTCGGTAGTCCGGCAAGGATTCTTTCAATCCCTCAAACAGTTACCGGAAACCAAAAGTATAGTCATGAGTAATCAACGATTACTCAGTCTGGAAAAGGTCTTACAATACTATTAGAGATTTCCCATCAAATTTAAATGATAAGCAATAGGTTCACAAATCAAGCAAAGCATGTGGAAGCATTGAATAATTATGCAAAGATTAACCACAAAAAGCATGCAACAAGAAGTATTTTTTGTTTGACTCAATGATAATATATGCATGCAACCACGCATTCTCTCCTCAGATGACCTTCGTCCTCCAAACAGTTGGTTGCAAGAGATGAAAAAAATATGGGGATAAACATAAGGATTCCATGCTAAAACCCAAGGAGCAGGCGAAAGATACCGAGAATCAGGCGAACGGGCATGAATTGTTGATATGGTGGTAATTGGTAAGCCGGTACAGAGAATTCAATGAATCTGGCTTGGCTGTTCCAAAAACGGTTCCAAGCTTTTTTCTGCCGAGACTTCTATATAAGAACGTCGTAAAAACAAAGAAAAACACAAAAAATAGAAGAAAACTTGTGATTATTTTTGTAAATAATTTCCTATAGAAACGCCTAAGGAATTGCGTGTCCAAAAGCGAATATACGACAGGAATAAGTGCTGAGCAAGAGGATCGGCGGTTTAGAGGAAGAACACAACCAACGCCCAAATCAATCGGAACGATCCAGGTTAGTTCTAGTCTGTGGCTTTGTGCTCGGACGCGTATTTCATCGATAATTCAAAAATAACTATGGTTTTATTGGGACTAGGGATAAAAGGTGTTTAACATTCATACTCTGGATATGCATTCTTCCAATTTTTTCTAAATAATTACGGAATTCTTATGCTGTTCTAGCTTTCAATAAAAAAAGGTGATAGTGAGAAGGATTTGCCTTAGGCGCGAGACTCAAAGCCGGGAAGATGTGTGGTAATGAAACTGGGTAAATAGGATCATATGACTTGTAATAGCTTATATGCAAACTCATAAGTTGTATAGACCCTAAAAACTAGATTAACTGTCACAAAGAACCTTCTCGGGCTCAGTAGTCCGGCATGGATTCTCTAAATCCCTCAAAACGTTACCTGCAACCAAAAGTATAGTCATGAGTAATCAGGGATTACTCAGTCTGGACAAGGTCTTACAGTACTTATTAGAGATTTCCCATCAAATATAAATGATAAGCAATAAGTTCAAAAATCAAGCAAAGCATGCGAAAGCATTGAATAATTATGCAAAGATTAACCACAAAAACCATGCAACAACAAGTATTTTTTGTTTGACTCAATGATAATATATGCATGCAACCACGCATTCTCTCCTCAGATGACCTTCATCCTCCAAACAGTTGGTTGCAAGAGATGAAAAAAATATGGGGAAAAACATAAGGATTCCATGCTAAAACCCGAGGAGCAGGCGAAAGATACCGAGAATCAGGCGAACAGGCACGAATTGGTGATAGTGTGGTAATAGGTAAGCCGGTACAGAGAATTCAATGAATTTGGCTTGGCTGTTACAAAAATGGTTCCAAGAGGTTTTTTGCCGAGAATTATATATAAGAACGTCCTAAAAACAAAGAAAAACGCAGAAAATAGAAGAAAACTTGCGAATATTTTTGTAGATAATTTCCGAGAGAAACGCCTAAGGAATTGCGTGTCCAAAAGTGAATATCAGACAGAAATAAGTGCTGAGCAAGAGGATCGGCAGTTTAGAGAAAGAACACAACCAACGCCCAAATCAATTGGAACTATCCAGGTTAGTTCTAGTCTGTGGCTTTGTCCTCGGACCCGTATTTCATCGATAATTCAAAAATGACTTTGGTTTTATTGGGACTAGGGATAAAAGGTGTTTAACATTCATACTCTGCAAATGCACTCTTCCAATTTTTTCTAAATAACTACAGAATTCTTATGTTGTTCTAGCTTTCAATAAAAAAACGTGATAGTGAGAAGGAATTGGCTTAGGCGCAAGACTCAAAGCCGGGAAGATGGGTGGTGATGAAACTGGTTAGATAGGATCATATGACTTGTAATAGCTTATATGCAAACTCATAAGTTGTATAGACCCTAAAAACTAGATTATGTGTCACAAAGAACCTTCACGGGCTCAGTAGTCCGGCATGGATTCTCTCAATCCCTCAAAAAGTTACCGGCAACCAAAAGTATAGTCATGAGTAATGAAGGATTACTCAGTCTGGACAAGGTCCAAGTAAAGCATGCAAAAGCATTGAATAATTATGCATTGAATTAACCTCGAATGAGTTTAAATCAGGAATAGACCCTAAAAACTAGATTAAGTGTCCGAAAGAACCTTCTCGGGCTCGGTAGTCCAGCATGGATTCTTTCAATCCCTCAAACAATTACCGGCAACCAAAAGTATAGTCATGAGTAATCAAGGATTACTCAGTCTGGACAAGGTCTTACAATACTTATTAGAGATTTCCCATCAAGTTTAAATGATAAGCAATTAGTTCACAAATCAAGCAAAGCATCTGGAAGCATTGAATAATTATGGAAAGATTAACCATGAAAAGCATGCAACAATAAGTATTTTTTGTTTGACTCAATGATAATATATGCATGCAACCACGCATTCTCTCCTCAGATGACATTCATCCTCCAAACAGTTGGTTGCAAGAGATGAAAAAAATATGGGGATAAACATAAGGATTCCATGCTAAAACCCGAGGAGCAGGCGACAGATACCGAGAATCAGGCAAACGGGCACGAATTGCTGATAGTGTGGTAATTGGTAAGCCAGTAAAGAGAATTCAATGAATCTGGCTTGGCTGTTACAAAAAAGGTTGCAAGCGTTTGCCGAGAATTCTATATAAGAACGTCCTAAATACAAAGAAAAACACAGAAAATAGAAGAAAACTTGCAAATAATGTTTTAGATAATTTCCGAGAGAAACGCCTAAGGAATTGCGTCGCCAAAAGCGAATATTAGACAGGAATCAGTGCTGAGCAAGTGGATCGGTGGTTTCAGGAAGAACACAAGCAACGTCCAAATCAATCGGAACGATCCAGGTTAGTTCTACTCTGTTGCTTTGTACTCTGCATATGCATTCTTCTGATTTTTTCTAAATAATTACAGAATTCTTATGCTATTCTGGCTTTCAATAAAAAACCGTGATAGTGAGAAGGATTTGGCTTAGGAGCGAGACTCAAAGCTGGGAAGATGGGTGGTGATGAAACTGGGTAGATATGATCATATGACTTGTAATAGCTTATATGCAAACTCATAAGTTGTATTGAATGCTCTGTTTTATGAAAAAATATACGGTTTATTAGTTTACCCTAATTCTATTATATTGACTATAAGTATTTGAAGCATGGAATCAACCTCGAATGAGTTTAAATAAGGAATACACCCTAAAAATTAGATTAAGTGTCATAAAGAACCTTCTCGCGCTCGGTAGTCCGGCATGGGTTCTTTCAATCCCTCAAACAGTTACCGCCAACCAAAAGATTAGTAATGAGTAATCAAGGATTACTCAGTCTGGACAAGGTCTTACAATACTTATTAGAGATTTCCCATCAAATTTAAATGATAAGTAATAAGTTCACAAATCAAGCAAAGCATGCGGAAGCATTGAATAATTATGCAAAGATTAACCATGAGAAGTATGCTACAACAAGTATTTTTTGTTTGACTCAATGATAATATATGCATGCAACCACGCATTCTCTCCTCAGATGCCCTTCATCCTCCAAACACTTGGTTGCAAGAGATGAAAAAATATGGGGAAAAACATAAGGATTCCATGCTTAAACCCGAGGAGCAGGTGACAGATAACGAGAATCAGGCGAACGAGCACGAATTGGTGATAGTGTGGTAATTGGTAAGCCGGGATAGAGAATTCAATGAATCTGGCTTGGCTGTTACAAAAAAGGTTCCAAGCGGTTTTTGCCGAGAATTCTATATAAGAACGTCCTAAATAGAAGAAAACTAGCGAATATTTTTGTAGATAATTTCCGAGTGAAACGCCTAAGGAATTGCGTGTCCAAAAGCGAATATCAAACAGGAATCAGTGCTGAGCAAGAGGATCGGCGGTTTAGAGGAAGAACAAAACCAACGCCCAAATCAATCGGAACGATCCAGGTTAGTTCTAGTTTGTGGCTTGGTGCTCGGACCCGTATTTCATCGATAATTCAAAAATGACTTTGGTTTTATTGGGACTAGGGATAAAAGGTGTTTAACATACATACTCTGCATATGTATTCTTCCGATTTTTTCTAAATAATTACAGAATTCTTATGATGTTCTAGCTTTCAATAAAAAAACGTGATAGTGAGAAGGATTTGGTTTAGGCGCGAGACTCAAAGCCGGGAAGATGAGTGGTGATGAAACTGGGTAGATAGGATCATATGACTTGTAATAGCTTATATGCAAACTCATAAATTGTATCGAATGCTCTGTTTTATGATAAAATATACGGTTTATTTGTTTACCCTAATTCTATTATACTGACTCTAAGTATATCAAGCATTGAATTAACCACGAATGAGTTTAAATCAGGAATAGACCCTAAAAACTAGATTAAGTGTCCTAAAGAACCTTCACGGGCTCGATAGTCCAGCATGGATTCTTTCAATACCTCAAACAGTTACCGGTAACCAAAAGTATAGTCATGAGTAATCAAGGATTACTCAGTCTAGACAAGGTCTTACAATACTTATTAGAGATTTCCCATCAAGTTTAAATGATAAGAAATTAGTTCACAAATCAAGCAAAGCAACTGGAAGCATTGAATAATTATGCAAAGATTAACCACAGAAAGCATTCAACAACCAGTATTTTTTGTTTGACTCAATGATAATATATGCATGCAACCACGCATTCTCTCCTTAGATGACCTTCATCCTCCAAACAGTTGGTTACAAAAGATGAAAAAAATATGGGGAAAAACATAAGGATTCCATTCTAAAACCCGAGGAGGAGGCGAAAGGAACCGAGAATCAGGCGAACTGGCATGTATTGTTGATAGTGTGTTAACTGGTAAGCCGGTACAGAGAATTCAATGAATCTGGCTTGGCTGTTACAAAAACGGTTCCAAGCGGTTTTTAACCGAGAATTCTATATAAGAACGTCCTAAAAACAAAGAAAAACACAAAAAATAGAAGAAAACTTGTGATTATTTTTGTAAATAATTTCCTAGAGAAACACCTAAGGAATTGCGTGTCCAAAAGCGAATATACGACAGGAATCAGTGCTGAGCAAGAGGATCGGCGGTTTAGAGGAAGAACACAACCAACGCCCAAATCAATCGGAACGATCCAGGTTAGTTCTAGTCTGTGGCTTTGTGCTTGGACGCGTATTTCATCGATAATTCAAAAATAACTATGGTTTTATTGGGACTAGGGATAAAAGGTGTTTAACATTCATACTCTGCATATGCATTCTTCCAATTTTTTCTAAATAATTACAGAATTCTTATGCTGTTCTAGCTTTCAATAAAAAAAGGTGATAGTGAGAAGGATTTGCCTTAGGCGCGAGACTCAAAGCCGGGAAGATGGGTGGTAATGAAACTGGGTAAATAGGATCATATGACTTGTAATAGCTTATATGCAAACTCATAAGTTCTATAGACCCTAAAAACTAGATTAAGTGTGACAAAGAACCTTCTCGGGCTCAGTAGTCCGGCATGGATTCTCTCAATCCGTCAAAACGTTACCTGCAACCAAAAGTATAGTCATGAGTAATCAGGGATTACTCTGTGTGGACAAGGTCTTACAATACTTATTAGAGATTTCCCATCAAATAGAAATGATAAGCAATAAGTTCAAAAATCAAGCAAAGCATGCGAAAGCATTGAATAATTATGCAAAGATTAACCACAAAAAGCATGCAACAACAAGTATTTTTTGTTTGACTCAATGATAATATATGCATGCAACCACGCATTCTCTCCTCAGATGACCTTCATCCTCCAAACAGTTGGTTGCAAGAGATGAAAAAAATATGGGGATTAACATAATGATTCCATGCTAAAACCCGAGGAGCAGGCGAAAGATACCGAGAATCAGGCGAACGGGCACGAATTGGTGATAGTGTGGTAATTGGTAAGCCGGTATAGAGAATTCAATGAATCTGGCTTGGCTGTTACAAAAACTGTTCCAAGCGGTTTTTTGCCCAGAATTCTATATAAAACGTCCTAAAAACAAAGAAAACACAGAAAATAGAAGAAAACTTGCGAATATTTTTTGTAGATAATTTCCGAGAGAAACACCTAAGGAATTGCGTGTCCAAAAGCGAATATCAGACTGGAATAAGTGCTGAGCAAGAGGATCGGCGGTTTAGATGAAGAACACCACCAACGCCCAAATCAATCGGAACGATCCAGGTTAGTTCTAGTTTGTGGCTTGGTGCTTGGACCCGTATTTCATCGATAATTCAAAAATGACTTTGGTTTTATTGAGACTAGGGATAAAAGGTGTTTAACATTCATACTCTGCAAATGCATTCTTCCGATTTTTTCTAAATAACTACAGAATTCTTATGCTGTTCTAGCTTTTAATAAAAAAACGTGATAGTGAGAAGGATTTGGCTTAGGCGCGAGACTCAAAGCCGGGAAGATTGGTGTTGATGAAACTGGGTAGATAGGCTCATATGACTTGTAATAGCTTCTCGGCAAACTCATAAGTTGTATCGGATGCTCTGTTTTATGATAAAATATACGGTTTATTTGTTTACCCTAATTCTATTATATTGACTCTAAGTATATGTAGCATTGAGATAACCTCGAATGAGATTAAATCAGGAATAGACCCTAAAAACTAGATTAAGTGTCCTAAAGAACCTTCTCGGGTTCGGTAGTCCGGCATGGATTCTTTCAATCTCTCAAACAGTTACCGGCAACCAAAAGTATATTCATGAGTAATCAAGGATTACTCAGTCTAGACAAGGTCTAACAATACTTATTAGAGATTTCCCATCAATTTTAAATGATAAGCAATAAGTTCACAAATCAAGCAAAGCATGCGGAAGCATTGAATAATTATGCAAAGATTAACCACAAAAAGCATGCAACAACAAGTATTTTTTGTTTGACTCAATGATAATATATGCATGCAACCACGCATTCTCTCCTCAGATGACCTTCATCCTCCAAACTGTTGGTTGCAAGAGTTGAAAAAAATATGGGGAAAAACATAAGGATTCCATGCTAAAACCCAAGGAGGAGGCGAAAGGAACCGTGAATCAGGCGAACGGGCATGAATTGTTGATAGTGTGGTAATTGGTAAGCCGGTACAGAAAATTCAATGAATCTGGCTTGGGTGTTACAAAAACGGTTCCAAGTGGTTTTTGACCGAGAATTTTATATAAAAACGTCCTAAAAACAAAGAAAAACACAAAAAATAGAAGAAAACTTGTGATTATTTTTGTAAATAATTTCCTAGAGAAACGCCTAAGGAACTGTGTCCAAAAGCGAATATCAGACAGGAATCAGTGCTGAGCAAGAGGATCGGCGGTTTAAAGGAAGAACACAACCAACGCCCAAATCAATCGGAACGATCCAGGTTAGTTCTAGTCTGTGGCTTTGTGCTCGGACGCGTATTTCATCGATAATTCAAAAATGACTTTGGTTTTATTGGGACTAGGGATAAAAGATGTTTAACATTCATACTCTGCAAATGCATTCTTCCGATTTTTTCTAAATAAGTACAGAATTCTTATGCTGTTCTAGCTTTCAATAAAAAAACGTGATAGTGAGAAGGATTTAGCTTAGGCGCGAGACTCAAAGCCGGGAAGATTGGTGTTGATGAAAATGGGTAGATAGGCTCATATGACTTGTAATAGCTTCTCTGCAAACTCATAAGTTGTATCGAATGCTCTGTTTTATGATAAAATATACGGTTTATTTGTTTACCCTAATTCTATTATATTGACTCTAAGTATATGTAGCATTGAGATAACCTCGAATGAGTTTAAATCAGGAATAGACCCTAAAAACTATATTAAGTGTCCTAAAGAACCTTCTCGGGTTCGTTAGTCCGGCATGGATTCTTTCAATCCCTCAAAGAGTTACCGGCAACCAAAAGTATATTCATGAGTAATCAAGGATTACTCAGTCTGGACAAGGTCTAACAATACTTATTAGAGATTTCCCATCAATTTTAAATGATAAGCAATAAGTTCACAAATCAAGCAAAGCATGCGGAAGCATTGAATGATTATGCAAAGATTAACCACAAAAAGCATGCAACAACAAGTATTTTTTGTTTGACTCAATGATAATATATGCATGCAACCACGCATTCTCTCCTCAGATGACCTTCATCCTCCAAACAGTTGGTTGCAAGAGATGAAAAAAATATGGGGAAAAACATAAGGATTCCATGCTAAAACACAAGGAGGAGGCGAAAGTACCGAGAATCAGGCGAACGGGCACGAATTGGTGATAGTGTGATAATTGGTAAGACGGTACTGAAAATTCAATGAATCTGGCTTGGCTGTTACAAAAACGGTTCCAAGTGGTTTTTGACCAAGAATTTTATATAAAAACGTTCTAAAAACAAAGAAAAACACAAAAAATAGAAGAAAACTTGTGATTATTTTTGTAAATAATTTCCTAGAGAAAAGGCTAAGGAACTGTGTCCAAAAGCGAATATCAGACAGGAATCAGTGCTGAGCAAGAGGATCGGCGGTTTAGAGGAAGAACACAACCAACGCCCAAATCAATCGGAACGATCCAGGTTAGTTCTAGTCTGTGGCTTTGTGCTTGGACGCGTATTTCATCGATAATTCAAAAATGACTATGGTTTTATTGGGACTAGGGATAAAAGGTGTTTAACATTCATACTCTGCATATGCATTCTTCCGATTTTTTCTAAATAATTACAGAATTCTTATGCTGTTCTAGCTTTCAATAAAAAAAGGTGATAGTGAGAAGGATTTTGTTTAGGCGCGAGACTCAAAGCCGGGAAGATGAGTGGTAATGAAACTGGGTAATTAAGATCATATGACTTGTAATAGCTTATATGCAAATTCATAAGTTGTATAGACCCTAAAAACTAGATTAAGTGTCACAAAGTACCTTCTCGGGCTCAGTAGTCCGGCATGGATTCTCTCAATCCCTTAAAAAGTTACCGGCAACCAAAAGTATAGTCATGAGTAATCAAGGATTACTCAATCTAGACAAGGTCTTACAATACTTATTAGAGATTTCCCATCAAATATAAATGATAAGCAATAAGTTCAAAAATCAAGCAAAGCATGCGAAAGTATATGCATGCAACCACGCATTCTCTCCTCAGATGACCTTCATCCTCCAAACAGTTGGTTGCAAGAGATGAAAAAAATATGGGGATTAACATAATGATTCCATGCTAAAACCCGAGGAGCAGGCGAAAGATATCGAGAATCAGGCGAACGGGCATGAATTGGTGATAGTGTAGTAATTGGTAAGCCGGTACAGAGAATTCAATGAATCTGGCTTGGCTGTTACAAAAACGGTTCCAAGCGGTTTTTTGCCCAGAATTCTATATAAAACGTCCTAAAAACAAAGATAACACAGAAAATAGAAGAAAACTTGCGAATATTTTTTGTAGATAATTTCCGAGAGAAACGCCTAAGGAATTGTGTGTCCAAAAGCGAATATCAGACCGGAATAAGTGCTGAGCAAGAGGATCGGCGGTTTAGAGGAAGTACACAACCAACGCCCAAATCAATCGGAACGATCCAGGTCTGTTCTAGTTTGTCGCTTGGTGCTCGGACCTGTATTTCATCGATAATTCAAAAATGACTTTGGTTTTATTGGGACTAGGGATAAAAGGTGTTTAACATTCATACTCTGCAAATGCATTCTTTCGATTTTTTCTAAATAACTACAGAATTCTTATGCTGTTCTAGCTTTCAATAAAAAAACGTGATAGTGCGAAGGATTTGGCTTAGGCGCAAGACTCAAAGCCGGGAAGATTGGTGTTGATGAAACTGGGTAGATAGGCTCATATGACTTGTAATAGCTTCTCTGCAAACTCATAAGTTGTATCGAATGCTCTGCTTTATGATAAAATATACGGTTTATTTGTTTACCCTAATTCTATTATATTGACTCTATGTATATGTAGCATTGAGATAACCACGAATGAGTGTAAATCAGGAATAGACCCTAAAAACTAGATTAAGTGTCCTAAAGAACCTTCTCGGGTTCAGTAGTCCGGCATGGATTCTTTCAATCCCTCAAACAGTTACCGGCAACCAAAAGTATAGTCATGAGTAATCAAGGATTACTCAGTCTGGACAAGGTCTAACAATACTTATTAGAGATTTCCCATCAATTTTAAATGATAAGCAATAAGTTCACAAATCAAGCAAAGCATGCGAAAGCATTGAATAATTATGCAAAGAGTAACCACAAAAAGCATGCAACAACAAGTATTTTTTGTTTGACTCAATGATAACATATGCATGCAACCACGTATTCTCTCCTCAGATGACCTTCATCCTCCAAACAGTTGGTTGCAAGAGATGAAAAAAATATGGGGAAAAACATAAGGATTCCATGCTAAAACCCAAGGAGGAGGCGAAAGGAACCGAGAATCAAGCGAACGCGCATGAATTGTTGATAGTGTGGTAATTGGTAATCCGGTACAGAGAATTCAATGAATCTGGTTTGGCTGTTACAAAAACGGTTCCAAGCGGTTTTTGACCGAGAATTCTATATAAAAACGTCCTAAAAACAAAGAAACACACAAAAAATAGAAGAAAACTTGTGATTATTTTTGTAAATAATTTCCTAGAGAAACGCCTAAGGAATTGTGTGTCCAAAAGCGAATATCAGACAGGAATCAGTGCTGAGCAAGAGGATCGGCGGTTTAGAGGAAGAACACAACCAACGCCCAAATCAATCGGAACGATCCAGGTTAGTTCTAGTCTGTGGCTTTGTGCTCGGACGCGTATTTCATCGATAATTCAAAAATGACTATGGTTTTATTGGGACTAGGGATAAAAGGTGTTTAACATTCATACCCTGCATATGCATTCTTCCAATTTTTTCAAAATAATTACGGAATTCTTATGCTGTTCTAGCTATCAATAAAAAAAGGTGATAGTGAGAATGATTTGCCTTAGGCGCGAGACTCAAAGCCGGGAAGATGGGTGGTAATGAAACTGGGTAAATAGGATCATATGACTTGTAATAGCTTATATGCAAACTCATAAGTTGTATAGACCCTAAAAACTAGATTAAGTGTCACAAAGAACCTTCTCGGGCTCAGAAGTCCGGAATGGATTCTCTCAATCCCCCAAAAAGTTACCGGCAACCAAAAGTATAGTCATGAGTAATCAAGGATTACTCAGTCTGGACAAGGTCTTACAATACTTATTAGAGATTTCCCATCAAATTTAAATGATAAGCAATAAGTTCAAAAATCAAGCAAAGCATGCGAAAGCATTGAATAATTATGCAAAGATTAACCACAAAAAGCATACAACAACAAGTATTTTTTGTTTGACTTAATGATAATATATGCATGCAACCACGCATTCTCTCCTCAGATGACCTTCATCCTCCAAACAGTTGGTTGCAAGAGATGAAAAAAATATGGGGAAAAACATAAGGATTCCATGCTAAAACCCAAGGAGGAGGCGAAAGGAACCGAGAATCAGGCGAACGGGCATGAATTGTTGATAGTGTGGTAATTGGTAATCCGGTACAGAGAATTCAATGAATCTGGCTTGGCTGTTACAAAAACGGTTCCAAGCGGTTTTTGACCGAGAATTCTATATAAGAACGTCCTAAAAAAAAAGAAACACACAAAAAATAGAAGAAAACTTGTGATTATTTTTGTAAATAATTTACTAGATAAACGCCTAAGGACCTGTTTGTCCAAAAGCGAATATCAGACAGGAATCAGTGCTGAGCAAGAGGATCGGCGGTTTAGAGGAAGAACACAACCAACGCCCAAATCAATCGGAACTATCCAGGTTAGTTCTAGTTTGTGGATTTGTGCTCGGACGCGTATTTCATCGATAATTCAAAAATGACTATGGTTTTATTGGGACTAGGGATAAAAGGTGTTTAACATTCATACTCTGCATATGCATTATTCCGATTTTTTCTAAATAATTACAGAATTCTTATGCTGTTCTAGCTTTCAATAAAAAAAGGTGATAGTGAGAAGGATTTTGTTTAGGCGCGAGAATCAAAGCCTCGAAGATGAGTGGTAATTAAACTGGGTAAATAAGATAATATCACTTGTAATAGCTTATATGCAAATTCATAAGTTGTATAGACCCTAAAAACTAGATTAAGTGTCACAAAGAACCTTCTCGGGCTCAGTAGTCCGGCATGGATTCTCTCAATCCCTCAAAAAGTTACCGGCAACCAAAAGTATAGTCATGAGTAATCAAGGATTACTCAGTCTGGACAAGGTCTTACAATACTTATCAGACATTTCCCATCAAATTTAAATGATAAGCAATAAGTTCAAAAATCAAGCAAAGCATGCGAAAGCATTGAATAATTATGCAAAGATTAACCACAAAAAGCATGCAACAACAAGTATTTTTTGTTTGACTCAATGATAATATATGCATGCAACCACGTATTCTCTCCTCAGATGACCTTCATCCTCCAAACAGTTGGTTGCACGAGATGAAAAAAATATGGGGAAAAACATAAGGATTCCATGCTAAAACCCAAGGAGGAGGCGAAAGGAACCGAGAATCAGGCGAACGCGCATGAATTGTTGATAGTGTGGTAATTGGTAATCCGGTACAGAGAATTCAATGAATCTGGCTTGGCTGTTACAAAAACGGTTCCAAGCGGTTTTTGACCGAGAATTCTCTATAAGAACGTCCTAAAAACAAAGAAACACACAAACAATAGAAGAAAACTTGTGATTATTTTTGTAAATAATTTCCTAGAGAATCGCCTAAGGAATTGCATGTCCAAAAGCGAATATACGACAGGAATCAGTGCTGAGCAAAAGGATCGGCGGTTTAGAGGAAGAACACAACCAACGCCCAAATCAATCGGAACGATCCAGGTTAGTTCTAGTCTGTGGCTTTGTGCTCGGACGCGTATTTCATCGATAATTCAAAAATGACTATGGTTTTATTGGGACTAGGGATAAAAGGTGTTTAACATTCATACCCTGCATATGCATTCTTCCAGTTTTTTCAAAATAATTAAGGAATTCTTATGCTGTTCTAGCTTTCAATAAAAAAAGGTGATAGTGAGAATGATTTGCCTTAGGCGCGAGACTCAAAGCCGGGAAGATGGGTGGTAATGAAACTGGGTAAATAGGATCATATGACTTGTAATAGCTTATATGCAAACTCATAAGTTGTATAGACCCTAAAAACTAGATTAAGTGTCACAAAGAACCTTCTCGGGCTCAGTAGTCCGGCATGGATTCTCTCAATCTCTCAAAAAGTTACCGGCAACCAAAAGTATAGTCATGAGTAATCAAGGATTACTCAGTCTGGACAAGGTCTTACAATACTTATTAGAGATTTCCCATCAAATTTAAATGATAAGCAATAAGTTCAAAAATCAAGCAAAGCATGCGAAAGCATTGAATAATTATGCAAAGATTAACCACAAAAAGCATGCAACAACAAGTATTTTTTGTTTGACTCAATGATAACATATGCATGCAACCACGTATTCTCTCCTCAGATGACCTTCATCCTCCAAACAGTTGGTTGCAAGAGATGAAAAAAATATGGGGAAAAACATAAGGATTCCATGCTAAAACCCAAAGAGGAGGCGAAAGGAACCGAGAATCAGGCGAACGGGCATGAATTGTTGATAGTGTGGTAATTGGTAATCCGGTACAGAGAATTCAATGAATCTGGCTTGGCTGTTACAAAAACGGTTCCAAGCGGTTTTTGACCGAGAATTCTATATAAGAACGTCCTAAAAAAAAAGAAACACACCAAAAATAGAAGAAAACTTGTGATTATTTTTGTAAATAATTTCCTAGATAAACGCCTAAGGACCTGTTTGTCCAAAAGCGAATATCAGACAGGAATCAGTGCTGAGCAAGAGGATCGGCGGTTTAGAGGAAGAACACAACCAACGCCCAAATCAATCGGAACTATCCAGGTTAGTTCTAGTTTGTGGCTTTGTGCTCGGACGCGTATTTCATCGATAATTCAAAAATGACTGGTTTTATTGGGACTAGGGATAAAAGGTGTTTAACATTCATACTCTGCATATGCATTCTTCCGATTTTTTCTAAATAATTACAGAATTCTTATGCTGTTCTAGCTTTCAATAAAAAAAGGTGATAGTGAGAAGGATTTTGTTTAGGCGCGAGAATCAAAGCCTCGAAGATGAGTGGTAATGAAACTGGGTAAATAAGATCATATGACTTGTAATAGCTTATATGCAAATTCATAAGTTGTATAGACCCTAAAAACTAGATTAAGTGTCACAAAGAACCTTCTCGGGCTCAGTAGTCCGGCATGGATTCTCTCAATCCCTCAAAAAGTTACCGGCAACAAAAAGGATAGTCATGAGTAATCAAGGATTACTTAGTCTGGACAAGGTCTTACAATACTTATCAGACATTTCCAATCAAATTTAAATGATAAGCAATAAGTTCAAAAATCAAGCAAAGCATGCGAAAGCATTGAATAATTATGCAAAGATTAACCACAAAAAGCATGCAACAACAAGTATTTTTTGTTTGACTCAATGATAATATATGCATGCAACCACGTATTCTCTCCTCAGATGACCATCATCCTCCAAACAGTTGGTTGCAAGAGATGAAAAAAATATGGGGAAAAACATAAGGATTCCATGCTAAAACCCAAGGAGGAGGTGAAAGGAACCGAGAATCAGGCGAACGCGCATGAATTGTTGATAGTGTGGTAATTGGTAATCCGGTACAGAGAATTCAATGAATCTGGCTTGGCTGTTACAAAAACGGTTCCAAGCGGTTTTTGACCGAGAATTCTCTATAAGAACGTCCTAAAAACAAAGAAACACACAAAAAATAGAAGAAAACTTGTGATTATTTTTGTAAATAATTTCCTAGAGAATCGCCTAAGGAATTGCATGTCCAAAAGCGAATATACGACAGGAATCAGTGCTGAGCAAAAGGATCGGCGGTTTAGAGGAACAACACAACCAACGCCCAAATCAATCGGAACGATCCAGGTTAGTTCTAGTCTGTGGCTTTGTGCTCGGACGCGTATTTCATCGATAATTCAAAAATGACTATGGTTTTATTGGGACTAGGGATAAAAGGTGTTTAACACTCATACCCTGCATATGCATTCTTCCAATTTTTTCAAAATAATTACGGAATTCTTATGCTGTTCTAGCTTTCAATAAAAAAAGGTGATAGTGAGAATGATTTGCCTTAGGCGCGAGACTCAAAGCCGGGAAGATGGGTGGTAATGAAACTGGGTAAATAGGATCATATGACTTGTAATAGCTTATATGCAAACTCATAAGTTGTATAGACCCTAAAAACTAGATTAAGTGTCACAAAGAACCTTCTCGGGCTCAGTAGTCCGGCATGGATTCTCTCAATCCCTCAAAAAGTTACCGGCAACCAAAAGTATAGTCATGAGTAATCAAGGATTACTCAGTCTGGACAAGGTCTTACAATACTTATTAGAGATTTCCCATCAAATTTAAATGATAAGCAATAAGTTCAAAAATCAAGCAAAGCATGCGAAAGCATTGAATAATTATGCAAAGATTAACCACAAAAAGCATGCAACAACAAGTATTTTTTGTTTGACTCAATGATAACATATGCATGCAACCACGTATTCTCTCCTCAGATGACCTTCATCCTCCAAACAGTTGGTTGCAAGAGATAAAAAAAATATGGGGAAAAACATAAGGATTCCATGCTAAAACCCAAAGAGGAGGCGAAAGGAACCGAGAATCAGGCGAACGGGCATGAATTGTTGATAGTGTGGTAATTGGTAATCCGGTACAGAGAATTCAATGAATCTGGCTTGGCTGTTACAAAAACGGTTCCAAGCGGTTTTTGACCGAGAATTCTATATAAGAACGTCCTAAAAAAAAAGAAACACACCAAAAATAGAAGAAAACTTGTGATTATTTTTGTAAATAATTTCCTAGATAAACGCCTAAGGACCTGTTTGTCCAAAAGCGAATATCAGACAGGAATCAGTGCTGAGCAAGAGGATCGGCGGTTTAGAGGAAGAACACAACCAACGCCCAAATCAATCGGAACTATCCAGGTTAGTTCTAGTTTGTGGCTTTGTGCTCGGACGCGTATTTCATCGATAATTCAAAAATGACTATGGTTTATTGGGACTAGGGATAAAAGGTGTTTAACATTCATACTCTGCATATGCATTCTTCCGATTTTTTCTAAATAATTACAGAATTCTTATGCTGTTCTAGCTTTCAATAAAAAAAGGTGATAGTGAGAAGGATTTTGTTTAGGCGCGAGAATCAAAGCCTCGAAGATGAGTGGTAATGAAACTGGGTAAATAAGATCATATGACTTGTAATAGCTTATATGCAAATTCATAAGTTGTATAGACCCTAAAAACTAGATTAAGTGTCACAAAGAACCTTCTCGGGCTCAGTAGTCCGGCATGGATTCTCTCAATCCCTCAAAAAGTTACCGGCAACAAAAAGGATAGTCATGAGTAATCAAGGATTACTTAGTCTGGACAAGGTCTTACAATACTTATCAGACATTTCCAATCAAATTTAAATGATAAGCAATAAGTTCAAAAATCAAGCAAAGCATGCGAAAGCATTGAATAATTATGCAAAGATTAACCACAAAAAGCATGCAACAACAAGTATTTTTTGTTTGACTCAATGATAATATATGCATGCAACCACGTATTCTCTCCTCAGATGACCATCATCCTCCAAACAGTTGGTTGCAAGAGATGAAAAAAATATGGGGAAAAACATAAGGATTCCATGCTAAAACCCAAGGAGGAGGTGAAAGGAACCGAGAATCAGGCGAACGCGCATGAATTGTTGATAGTGTGGTAATTGGTAATCCGGTACAGAGAATTCAATGAATCTGGCTTGGCTGTTACAAAAACGGTTCCAAGCGGTTTTTGACCGAGAATTCTCTATAAGAACGTCCTAAAAACAAAGAAACACACAAAAAATAGAAGAAAACTTGTGATTATTTTTGTAAATAATTTCCTAGAGAATCGCCTAAGGAATTGCATGTCCAAAAGCGAATATACGACAGGAATCAGTGCTGAGCAAAAGGATCGGCGGTTTAGAGGAACAACACAACCAACGCCCAAATCAATCGGAACGATCCAGGTTAGTTCTAGTCTGTGGCTTTGTGCTCGGACGCGTATTTCATCGATAATTCAAAAATGACTATGGTTTTATTGGGACTAGGGATAAAAGGTGTTTAACACTCATACCCTGCATATGCATTCTTCCAATTTTTTCAAAATAATTACGGAATTCTTATGCTGTTCTAGCTTTCAATAAAAAAAGGTGATAGTGAGAATGATTTGCCTTAGGCGCGAGACTCAAAGCCGGGAAGATGGGTGGTAATGAAACTGGGTAAATAGGATCATATGACTTGTAATAGCTTATATGCAAACTCATAAGTTGTATAGACCCTAAAAACTAGATTAAGTGTCACAAAGAACCTTCTCGGGCTCAGTAGTCCGGCATGGATTCTCTCAATCCCTCAAAAAGTTACCGGCAACCAAAAGTATAGTCATGAGTAATCAAGGATTACTCAGTCTGGACAAGGTCTTACAATACTTATTAGAGATTTCCCATCAAATTTAAATGATAAGCAATAAGTTCAAAAATCAAGCAAAGCATGCGAAAGCATTGAATAATTATGCAAAGATTAACCACAAAAAGCATGCAACAACAAGTATTTTTTGTTTGACTCAATGATAACATATGCATGCAACCACGTATTCTCTCCTCAGATGACCTTCATCCTCCAAACAGTTGGTTGCAAGAGATAAAAAAAATATGGGGAAAAACATAAGGATTCCATGCTAAAACCCAAAGAGGAGGCGAAAGGAACCGAGAATCAGGCGAACGGGCATGAATTGTTGATAGTGTGGTAATTGGTAATCCGGTACAGAGAATTCAATGAATCTGGCTTGGCTGTTACAAAAACGGTTCCAAGCGGTTTTTGACCGAGAATTCTATATAAGAACGTCCTAAAAAAAAAGAAACACACCAAAAATAGAAGAAAACTTGTGATTATTTTTGTAAATAATTTCCTAGATAAACGCCTAAGGACCTGTTTGTCCAAAAGCGAATATCAGACAGGAATCAGTGCTGAGCAAGAGGATCGGCGGTTTAGAGGAAGAACACAACCAACGCCCAAATCAATCGGAACTATCCAGGTTAGTTCTAGTTTGTGGCTTTGTGCTCGGACGCGTATTTCATCGATAATTCAAAAATGACTATGGTTTATTGGGACTAGGGATAAAAGGTGTTTAACATTCATACTCTGCATATGTATTCTTCCAATTTTTTCTAAGTAATTACAGAATTCTTATGCTGTTCTAGCTTTCAATAAAAAAAGGTGATAGTGAGAAAGATTTGCCTTAGGCGCGAGACTCAAAGCCGGGAAGATGGGTGGTAATGAAACTGGGTAAATAGGATCATATGACTTGTAATAGCTTATATGCAAACTCATAAGTTGTATAGACCCTAAAAACTAGATTAAGTGTCACAAAGAACCTTCTCGGGCTCAGTAGTCCGGCATGGATTCTCTCAATCCCTCAAAAAGTTACCGGCAACCAAAAGTATAGTCATGAGTAATCAAGGATTACTCAGTCTGGACAAGGTCTTACAATACTTATCAGACATTTCCCATCAAATTTAAATGATAAGCAATAAGTTCAAAAATCAAGCAAAGCATGCGAAAGCATTGAATAATTATGCAAAGATTAACCACAAAAAGCATGCAACAAGAAGTATTTTTTGTTTGACTCAATGATAATATATGCATGCAACCACGTATTCTCTCCTCAGATGACCTTAATCCTCCAAACAGTTGGTTGCAAGAGATGAAAAAAATATGGGGAAAAACATAAGGATTCCATGCTAAAACCCAAAGAGGAGGCGAAAGGAACCGAGAATCAGGCGAACGGGCATTAATTGTTGATAGTGTGGTAATTGGTAATCCGGTACAGAGAATTCAATGAATCTGGCTTGGCTGTTACAAAAACGGTTCCAAGCGGTTTTTGACCGAGAATTCTATATAAGAACGTCCTAAAAAAAAAGAAACACACCAAAAATAGAAGAAAACTTGTGATTATTTTTGTAAATAATTTCCTAGATAAACGCCTAAGGACCTGTTTGTCCAAAAGCGAATATCAGACAGGAATCAGTGCTGAGCAAGAGGATCGGCGGTTTAGAGGAAGAACACAACCAACGCCCAAATCAATCGGAACTATCCAGGTTAGTTCTAGTTTGTGGCTTTGTGCTCGGACGCGTATTTCATCGATAATTCAAAAATGACTGGTTTTATTGGGACTAGGGATAAAAGGTGTTTAACATTCATACTCTGCATATGCATTCTTCCGATTTTTTCTAAATAATTACAGAATTCTTATGCTGTTCTAGCTTTCAATAAAAAAAGGTGATAGTGAGAAGGATTTTGTTTAGGCGCGAGAATCAAAGCCTCGAAGATGAGTGGTAATGAAACTGGGTAAATAAGATCATATGACTTGTAATAGCTTATATGCAAATTCATAAGTTGTATAGACCCTAAAAACTAGATTAAGTGTCACAAAGAACCTTCTCGGGCTCAGTAGTCCGGCATGGATTCTCTCAATCCCTCAAAAAGTTACCGGCAACAAAAAGGATAGTCATGAGTAATCAAGGATTACTTAGTCTGGACAAGGTCTTACAATACTTATCAGACATTTCCAATCAAATTTAAATGATAAGCAATAAGTTCAAAAATCAAGCAAACATTCGAAAGCATTGAATAATTATGCAAAGATTAACCACAAAAAGCATGCAACAACAAGTATTTTTTGTTTGACTCAATGATAATATATGCATGCAACCAAGTATTCTCTCCTCAGATGACCATCATCCTCCAAACAGTTGGTTGCAAGAGATGAAAAAAATATGGGGAAAAACATAAGGATTCCATGCTAAAACCCAAGGAGGAGGTGAAAGGAACCGAGAATCAGGCGAACGCGCATGAATTGTTGATAGTGTGGTAATTGGTAATCCGGTACAGAGAATTCAATGAATCTGGCTTGGCTGTTACAAAAACGGTTCCAAGCGGTTTTTGACCGAGAATTCTCTATAAGAACGTCCTAAAAACAAAGAAACACACAAAAAATAGAAGAAAACTTGTGATTATTTTTGTAAATAATTTCCTAGAGAATCGCCTAAGGAATTGCATGTCCAAAAGCGAATATACGACAGGAATCAGTGCTGAGCAAAAGGATCGGCGGTTTAGAGGAACAACACAACCAACGCCCAAATCAATCGGAACGATCCAGGTTAGTTCTAGTCTGTGGCTTTGTGCTCGGACGCGTATTTCATCGATAATTCAAAAATGACTATGGTTTTATTGGGACTAGGGATAAAAGGTGTTTAACACTCATACCCTGCATATGCATTCTTCCAATTTTTTCAAAATAATTACGGAATTCTTATGCTGTTCTAGCTTTCAATAAAAAAAGGTGATAGTGAGAATGATTTGCCTTAGGCGCGAGACTCAAAGCCGGGAAGATGGGTGGTAATGAAACTGGGTAAATAGAATCATATGACTTGTAATAGCTTATATGCAAACTCATAAGTTGTATAGACCCTAAAAACTAGATTAAGTGTCACAAAGAACCTTCTCGGGCTCAGTAGTCCGGCATGGATTCTCTCAATCCCTCAAAAAGTTACCGGCAACCAAAAGTATAGTCATGAGTAATCAAGGATTACTCAGTCTGGACAAGGTCTTACAATACTTATTAGAGATTTCCCATCAAATTTAAATGATAAGCAATAAGTTCAAAAATCAAGCAAAGCATGCGAAAGCATTGAATAATTATGCAAAGATTAACCACAAAAAGCATGCAACAACAAGTATTTTTTGTTTGACTCAATGATAACATATGCATGCAACCACGTATTCTCTCCTCAGATGACCTTCATCCTCCAAACAGTTGGTTGCAAGAGATAAAAAAAATATGGGGAAAAACATAAGGATTCCATGCTAAAACCCAAAGAGGAGGCGAAAGGAACCGAGAATCAGGCGAACGGGCATGAATTGTTGATAGTGTGGTAATTGGTAATCCGGTACAGAGAATTCAATGAATCTGGCTTGGCTGTTACAAAAACGGTTCCAAGCGGTTTTTGACCGAGAATTCTATATAAGAACGTCCTAAAAAAAAAGAAACACACCAAAAATAGAAGAAAACTTGTGATTATTTTTGTAAATAATTTCCTAGATAAACGCCTAAGGACCTGTTTGTCCAAAAGCGAATATCAGACAGGAATCAGTGCTGAGCAAAAGGATCGGCGGTTTAGAGGAAGAACACAACCAACGCCCAAATCAATCGGAACTATCCAGGTTAGTTCTAGTTTGTGGCTTTGTGCTCGGACGCGTATTTCATCGATAATTCAAAAATGACTATGGTTTATTGGGACTAGGGATAAAAGGTGTTTAACATTCATACTCTGCATATGTATTCTTCCAATTTTTTCTAAGTAATTACAGAATTCTTATGCTGTTCTAGCTTTCAATAAAAAAAGGTGATAGTGAGAAAGATTTGCCTTAGGCGCGAGACTCAAAGCCGGGAAGATGGGTGGTAATGAAACTGGGTAAATAGGATCATATGACTTGTAATAGCTTATATGCAAACTCATAAGTTGTATAGACCCTAAAAACTAGATTAAGTGTCACAAAGAACCTTCTCGGGCTCAGTAGTCTGGCATGGATTCTCTCAATCCCTCAAAAAGTTACCGGCAACCAAAAGTATAGTCATGAGTAATCAAGGATTACTCAGTCTGGACAAGGTCTTACAATACTTATCAGACATTTCCCATCAAATTTAAATGATAAGCAATAAGTTCAAAAATCAAGCAAAGCATGCGAAAGCATTGAATAATTATGCAAAGATTAACCACAAAAAGCATGCAACAAGAAGTATTTTTTGTTTGACTCAATGATAATATATGCATGCAACCACGTATTCTCTCCTCAGATGACCTTCATCCTCCAAACAGTTGGTTGCACGAGATGAAAAAAATATGGGGAAAAACATAAGGATTCCATGCTAAAACCCAAGGAGGAGGCGAAAGGAACCGAGAATCAGGCGAACGCGCATGAATTGTTGATAGTGTGGTAATTGGTAATCCGGTACAGAGAATTCAATGAATCTGGCTTGGCTGTTACAAAAACGGTTCCAAGCGGTTTTTGACCAAGAATTCTCTATAAGAACGTCCTAAAAACAAAGAAACACACAAAAAATAGAAGAAAACTTGTGATTATATTTGTAAATAATTTCCTAGAGAATCGCCTAAGGAATTGCATGTCCAAAAGCGAATATACGACAGGAATCAGTGCTGAGCAAAAGGATCGGCGGTTTAGAGGAACAACACAACCAACGCCCAAATCAATCGGAACGATCCAGGTTAGTTCTAGTCTGTGGCTTTGTGCTCGGACGCGTATTTCATCGATAATTCAAAAATGACTATGGTTTTATTGGGACTAGGGATAAAAGGTGTTTAACACTCATACCCTGCATATGCATTCTTCCAATTTTTTCAAAATAATTACGGAATTCTTATGCTGTTCTAGCTTTCAATAAAAAAAGGTGATAGTGAGAATGATTTGCCTTAGGCGCGAGACTCAAAGCCGGGAAGATGGGTGGTAATGAAACTGGGTAAATAGGATCATATGACTTGTAATAGCTTATATGCAAACTCATAAGTTGTATAGACCCTAAAAACTAGATTAAGTGTCACAAAGAACCTTCTCGGGCTCAGTAGTCCGGCATGGATTCTCTCAATCCCTCAAAAAGTTACCGGCAACCAAAAGTATAGTCATGAGTAATCAAGGATTACTCAGTCTGGACAAGGTCTAACAATACTTATTAGAGATTTCCCATCAAATTTAAATGATAAGCAATAAGTTCAAAAATCAAGCAAAGCATGCGAAAGCATTGAATAATTATGCAAAGATTAACCACAAAAAGCATGCAACAACAAGTATTTTTTGTTTGACTCAATGATAACATATGCATGCAACCACGTATTCTCTCCTCAGATGACCTTCATCCTCCAAACAGTTGGTTGCAAGAGATAAAAAAAATATGGGGAAAAACATAAGGATTCCATGCTAAAACCCAAAGAGGAGGCGAAAGGAACCGAGAATCAGGCGAACGGGCATGAATTGTTGATAGTGTGGTAATTGGTAATCCGGTACAGAGAATTCAATGAATCTGGCTTGGCTGTTACAAAAACGGTTCCAAGCGGTTTTTGACCGAGAATTCTATATAAGAACGTCCTAAAAAAAAAGAAACACACCAAAAATAGAAGAAAACTTGTGATTATTTTTGTAAATAATTTCCTAGATAAACGCCTAAGGACCTGTTTGTCCAAAAGCGAATATCAGACAGGAATCAGTGCTGAGCAAGAGGATCGGCGGTTTAGAGGAAGAACACAACCAACGCCCAAATCAATCGGAACTATCCAGGTTAGTTCTAGTTTGTGGCTTTGTGCTCGGACGCGTATTTCATCGATAATTCAAAAATGACTAGTTTTATTGGGACTAGGGATAAAAGGTGTTTAACATTCTTACTCTGCATATGCATTCTTCCGATTTTTTCTAAATAATTACAGAATTCTTATGCTGTTCTAGCTTTCAATAAAAAAAGGTGATAGTGAGAAGGATTTTGTTTAGGCGCGAGAATCAAAGCCTCGAAGATGAGTGGTAATGAAACTGGGTAAATAAGATCATATGACTTGTAATAGCTTATATGCAAATTCATAAGTTGTATAGACCCTAAAAACTAGATTAAGTGTCACAAAGAACCTTCTCGGGCTCAGTAGTCCGGCATGGATTCTCTCAATCCCTCAAAAAGTTACCGGCAACCAAAAGTATAGTCATGAGTAATCAAGGATTACTCAGTCTGGACAAGGTCTTACAATACTTATCAGACATTTCCCATCAAATTTAAATGATAAGCAATAAGTTCAAAAATCAAGCAAAGCATGCGAAAGCATTGAATAATTATGCAAAGATTAACCACAAAAAGCATGCAACAAGAAGTATTTTTTGTTTGACTCAATGATAATATATGCATGCAACCACGTATTCTCTCCTCAGATGACCTTCATCCTCCAAACAGTTGGTTGCACGAGATGAAAAAAATATGGGGAAAAACATAAGGATTCCATGCTAAAACCCAAGGAGGAGGCGAAAGGAACCGAGAATCAGGCGAACGCGCATGAATTGTTGATAGTGTGGTAATTGGTAATCCGGTACAGAGAATTCAATGAATCTGGCTTGGCTGTTACAAAAACGGTTCCAAGCGGTTTTTGACCGAGAATTCTCTATAAGAACGTCCTAAAAACAAAGAAACACACAAAAAATAGAAGAAAACTTGTGATTATTTTTGTAAATAATTTCCTAGAGAATCGCCTAAGGAATTGCATGTCCAAAAGCGAATATACGACAGGAATCAGTGCTGAGCAAAAGGATCGGCGGTTTAGAGTAAGAACACAACCAACGCCCAAATCAATCGGAACAATCCAGGTTAGTTCTAGTCTGTGGCTTTGTACTCGGACACGTATTTCATCGATAATTCAAAAATGACTATGGTTTTATTGGGACTAGGGATAAAAGGTGTTTAACATTCATACCCTGCATATGCATTCTTCCAGTTTTTTCAAAATAATTACGGAATTCTTATGCTGGTCTAGCTTTCAATAAAAAAAGGTGATAGTGAGAATGATTTGCCTTAGGCGCGAGACTCAAAGCCGGGAAGATGGGTGGTAATGAAACTGGGTAAATAGGATCATATGACTTGTAATAGCTTATATGCAAACTCATAAGTTGTATAGACCCTAAAAACTAGATTAAGTGTCACAAAGAACCTTCTCGGGCTCAGTAGTCCGGCATGGATTCTCTCAATCCCTCAAAAAGTTACCGGCAACCAAAAGTATAGTCATGAGTAATCAAGGATTACTCAGTCTGGACAAGGTCTTACAATACTTATTAGAGATTTCCCATCAAATTTAAATGATAAGCAATAAGTTCAAAAATCAAGCAAAGCATGCGAAAGCATTGAATAATTATGCAAAGCTTAACCACAAAAAGCATGCAACAACAAGTATTTTTTGTTTGACTCAATGATAACATATGCATGCAACCACGTATTCTCTCCTCAGATGACCTTCATCCTCCAAACAGTTGGTTGCAAGAGATGAAAAAAATATGGGGAAAAACATAAGGATTCCATGCTAAAACCCAAAGAGGAGGCGAAAGGAACCGAGAATCAGGCGAACGGGCATGAATTGTTGATAGTGTGGTAATTGGTAATCCGGTACAGAGAATTCAATGAATCTGGCTTGGCTGTTACAAAAACGGTTCCAAGCGGTTTTTGACCGAGAATTCTATATAAGAACGTCCTAAAAAAAAGAAACACACCAAAAATAGAAGAAAACTTGTGATTATTTTTGTAAATAATTTCCTAGATAAACGCCTAAGGACCTGTTTGTCCAAAAGCGAATATCAGACAGGAATCAGTGCTGAGCAAGAGGATCGGCGGTTTAGAGGAAGAACACAACCAACGCCCAAATCAATCGGAACTATCCAGGTTAGTTCTAGTTTGTGGCTTTGTGCTCGGACGCGTATTTCATCGATAATTCAAAAATGACTGGTTTTATTGGGACTAGGGATAAAAGGTGTTTAACATTCATACTCTGCATATGCATTCTTCCGATTTTTTCTAAATAATTACAGAATTCTTATGCTGTTCTAGCTTTCAATAAAAAAAGGTGATAGTGAGAAGGATTTTGTTTAGGCGCGAGAATCAAAGCCTCGAAGATGAGTGGTAATGAAACTGGGTAAATAAGATCATATCACTTGTAATAGCTTATATGCAAATTCATAAGTTGTATAGACCCTAAAAACTAGATTAAGTGTCACAAAGAACCTTCTCGGGCTCAGTAGTCCGGCATGGATTCTCTCAATCCCTCAAAAAGTTACCGGCAACCAAAAGTATAGTCATGAGTAATCAAGGATTACTCAGTCTGGACAAGGTCTTACAATACTTATCAGACATTGCCCATCAAATTTAAATGATAAGCAATAAGTTCAAAAATCAAGCAAAGCATGCGAAAGCATTGAATAATTATGCAAAGATTAATCACAAAAAGCATGCAACAACAAGTATTTTTTGTTTGACTCAATGATAATATATGCATGCAACCACGTATTCTCTCCTCACATGACCTTCATCCTCCAAACAGTTGGTTGCAAGAGATGAAAAAAATATGGGGAAAAACATAAGGATTCCATGCTAAAACCCAAGGAGGAGGCGAAAGGAACCGAGAATCAGGCGAACGCGCATGAATTGTTGATAGTGTGGTAATTGGTAATCCGGTACAGAGAATTCAATGAATCTGGCTTGGCTGTTACAAAAACGGTTCCAAGCGGTTTTTGACCGAGAATTCTCTATAAGAACGTCCTAAAAACAAAGAAACACACAAAAAATAAAAGAAAACTTGTGATTATTTTTGTAAATAATTTCCTAGAGAAACGCCTAAGGAATTGCATGTCCAAAAGCGAATATACGATAGGAATCAGTGCTGAGCAAAAGGATCGGCGGTTTAGAGGAAGAACACAACCAACGCCCAAATCAATCGGAACGATCCAGGTTAGTTCTAGTCTGTGGCTTTGTGCTCGGACGCGTATTTCATCGATAATTCAAAAATGACTATGGTTTTATTGGGACTAGGGATAAAAGGTGTTTAACATTCATACCCTGCATATGCATTCTTCCAATTTTTTCAAAATAATTACGGAATTCTTATGCTGTTCTAGCTTTCAATAAAAAAAGGTGATAGTGAGAATGATTTGCCTTAGGCGCGAGACTCAAAGCCGGGAAGATGGGTGGTAATGAAACTGGGTAAATAGGATCATATGACTTGTAATAGCTTATATGCAAACTCATAAGTTGTATAGACCCTAAAAACTAGATTAAGTGTCACAAAGAACCTTCTCGGGCTCAGTAGTCCGGCATGGATTCTCTCAATCCCTCAAAAAGTTACCGGTAACCAAAAGTATAGTCATGAGTAATCAAGGATTACTCAGTCTGGACAAGGTCTTACAATACTTATTAGACATTGCCCATCAAATTTAAATGATAAGCAATAAGTTCAAAAATCAAGCAAAGCATGCGAAAGCATTGAATAATTATGCAAAGATTAACCACAAAAAGCATGCAACAACAAGTATTTTTTGTTTGACTCAATGATAATATATGCATGCAACCACGTATTCTCTCCTAACATGACCTTCATCCTCCAAACAGTTGGTTGCAAGAGATGAAAAAAATATGGGGAAAAACATAAGGATTCCATGCTAAAACCCAAGGAGGAGGCGAAAGGAACCGAGAATCAGGCGAACGCGCATGAATTGTTGATAGTGTGGTAATTGGTAATCCGGTACAGAGAATTCAATGAATCTGGCTTGGCTGTTACAAAAACGGTTCCAAGCGGTTTTTGACCAAGAATTCTCTATAAGAACGTCCTAAAAACAAAGAAACACACAAAAGATAGAAGAAAACTTGTGATTATTTTTGTAAATAATTTCCTAGAGAAACGCCTAAGGAATTGCATGTCCAAAAGCGAATATACGATAGGAATCAGTGCTGAGCAAAAGGATCGGCGGTTTAGAGGAAGAACACAACCAACGCCCAAATCAATCGGAACGATCCAGGTTAGTTCTAGTCTGTGGCTCTGTGCTCGGACGCGTATTTCATCGATAATTCAAAAATGACTATGGTTTTATTGGGACTAGGGATAAAAGGTGTTAAACATTCATACTCTGCATATGCATTCTTCCAATTTTTTCAAAATAATTACGGAATTCTTATGCTGTTCTAGCTTTCAATAAAAAAAGGTGATAGTGAGAATGATTTGCCTTAGGCGCGAGACTCAAAGCCGGGAAGATGGGTGGTAATGAAACTGGGTAAATAGGATCATATGACTTGTAATAGCTTATATGCAAACTCATAAGTTGTATAGACCCTAAAAACTAGATTAAGTGTCACAAAGAACCTTCTCGGGCTCAGTAGTCCGGCATGGATTCTCTCAATCCCTCAAAAAGTTACCGGCAACCAAAAGTATAGTCATGAGTAATCAAGGATTACTCAGTCTGGATAAGGTCTTACAATATTTATTAGAGATTTCCCATCAAATTTAAATGATAAGCAATAAGTTCAAAAATCAAGCAAAGAATGCGAAAGCATTGAATAATTATGCAAAGATTAACCACAAAAAGCATGCAACAACAAGTATTTTTTGTTTGACTCAATGATAACATATGCATGCTACCACGTATTCTCTCCTCAGATGACCTTCATCCTCCAAACAGTTGGTTGCAAGAGAAAGAAAAAAATATGGGGAAAAACATAAGGATTCCATGCTAAAACCCAAGGAGGAGGCGAAAGGAACCGAGAATCAGGCGAACGGGCATGAATTGTTGATAGTGTGGTAATTGGTAATCCGGTACAGAGAATTCAATGAATCTGGCTTGGCTGTTACAAAAACGGTTCCAAGCGGTTTTTGACCGAGAATTCTATATAAGAACGTCCTAAAAAAAAAGAAACACACCAAAAATAGAAGAAAACTTGTGATTATTTTTGTAAATAATTTCCTAGATAAACGCCTAAGGACCTGTTTGTCCAAAAGCGAATATCAGACAGGAATCAGTGCTGAGCAAGTGGATCGGCGGTTTAGAGGAAGAACACAACCAACGCCCAAATCAATCGGAACTATCCAGGTTAGTTCTAGTTTGTGGCTTTGCGCTCGGACCCGTATTTCATCGATAATTCAAAAATGACTGGTTTTATTGGGACTAGGGATAAAAGGTGTTTAACATTCATACTCTGCATATGCATTCTTCCTATTTTTTCTAAATAATTACAGAATGCTTATGTTGTTCTAGCTTTCAATAAAAAAAGGTGATAGTGAGAAGGATTTTGTTTAGGCGCGAGAATCAAAGCCTCGAAGATGAGTGGTAATGAAACTGGGTAAATAAGATCATATGACTTGTAATAGCTTATATGCAAATTCATAAGTTGTATAGACCCTAAAAACTAGATTAAGTGTCACAAAGAACCTTCTCGGGCTCAGTAGTCCGGCATGGATTCTCTCAATCCCTCAAAAAGTTACCGGCAACCAAAAGTATAGTCATGAGTAATCAAGGATTACTCAGTCTGGACAAGGTCTTACAATACTTATCAGACATTTCCCATCAAATTTAAATGATAAGCAATAAGTTCAAAAATCAAGCAAAGCATGCGAAAGCATTGAATAATTATGCAAAGATTAACCACAAAAAGCATGCAACAACAAGTATATTTTGTTTGACTCAATGATAATATATGCATGCAACCACGTATTCTCTCCTCAGATGACCTTCATCCTCCAAACTGTTGGTTGCAAGAGATGAAAAAAATATGGAGAAAAACATAAGGATTCCATGCTAAAACCCAAGGACGAGGCAAAAGGAACCGAGAATCAGCCGAACGCGCATGAATTGTTGATAGTGTGGTAATTGGTTATCCGGTACAGAGAATTCAATGAATCTGGCTTGGCTGTTACAAAAACGGTTCCAAGCGGTTTGTGACCGAGAATTCTATATAAGAACGTACTAAAAACAAAGAAACACACAAAAAATAGAAGAAAACTTGTGGTAATTTTTGTAAATAATTTCCTAGAGAAACGCCTAAGGAATTGCGTGTCCAAAAGCGAATATACGACAGGAATCAGTGCTGAGCAAGAGGATCGGCGGTTTAGAGGAAGAACACAACCAACGCCCAAATCAATCGGAACGATCCAGGTTAGTTCTAGTCTGTGTCTTTTTGCTCGGACGCGTATTTCATCGATAATTCAAAAATGACTATGGTTTTATTGGGACTAGGGATAAAAGGTGTTTAACATTCATACTCTGCATATGCATTCTTCCGATTTTTTCTAAATAATTACAGAATTCTTATGCTGTTCTAGCTTTCAATAAAAAAAGGTGATAGTGAGAAGGATTTTGTTTAGGCGCGAGACTCAAAGCCGGGAAGATGAGTGGTAATGAAACTGGGTAAATAAGATCATATGACTTGTAATAGCTTATATGCAAATTCATAAGTTGTATAGACCCTAAAAACTAGATTAAGTGTCACAAAGAACCTTCTCGGGCTCAGTAGTCCGGCATGGATTCTCTCAATCCCTCAAAAAGTTACCGGCAACCAAAAGTATTGTCATGAGTAATCAAGGATTACTCAGTCTGGACAAGGTCTTACAATACTTATCAGACATTTCCCATCAAATTTAAATGATAAGCAATAAGTTCAAAAATCAAGCAAAGCATGCGAAAGCATTGAATAATTATGCAAAGATTAACCACAAAAAGCATGCAACAACAAGTATTTTTTGTTTGACTCAATGATAATATATGCATGCAACCACGTATTCTCTCCTCAGATGACCTTCATCCTCCAAACAGTTGGTTGCAAGAGATGAAAAAAATATGGGGAAAAACATAAGGATTCCATGCTAACACCCAAGGAGGAGGCGAAAGGAACCGAGAATCAGGCGAACGCGCATTAATTGTTGATAGTGTGGTAATTGGTAATCCGGTACAGAGAATTCAATGAATCTGGCTTGGCTGTTACAAAAACGGTTCCAAGCGGTTTTTGACCGAGAATTCTCTATAAGAACGTCCAAAAAACAAAGAAACACACAAAAAATAGAAGAAAACTTGTGATTATTTTTGTAAATAATTTCCTAGAGAAACGCCTAAGGAATTGCATGTCCAAAAGCGAATATACGACAGGAATCAGTGCTGAGCAAAAGGATCGGCGGTTTAGAGGAAGAACACAACCAACGCCCAAATCAATCGGAACGATCCAGGTTAGTTCTAGTCTGTGGCTTTGTGCTCGGACGCGTATTTCATCGATAATTCAAAAATGACTATGGTTTATTGGGACTAGGGATAAAAGGTGTTTAACATTCATACTCTGCATATGTATTCTTCCAATTTTTTCTAAGTAATTACAGAATTCTTATGCTGTTCTAGCTTTCAGTAAAAAAAGGTGATAGTGAGAAAGATTTGCCTTAGGCGCGAGACTCAAAGCCGGGAAGATGGGTGGTAATGAAACTGGGTAAATAGGATCATATGACTTGTAATAGCTTATATGCAAACTCATAAGTTGTATAGACCCTAAAAACTAGATTAAGTGTCACAAAGAACCTTCTCGGGCTCAGTAGTCCGGCATGGATTCTCTCAATCCCTCAAAAAGTTACCGGCAACCAAAGGTATAGTCATGAGTAATCAAGGATTACTCAGTCTGGACAAGGTCTTACAATACTTATCAGACATTTCCCATCAAATTTAAATGATAAGCAATAAGTTCAAAAATCAAGCAAAGCATGCGAAAGCATTGAATAATTATGCAAAGATTAACCACAAAAAGCATGCAACAACAAGTATTTTTTGTTTGACTCAATGATAATATATGCTTGCAACCACGTATTCTCTCCTCAGATGACCTTCATCCTCCAAACAGTTGGTTGCAAGAGATGAAAAAAATATGGGGAAAAACATAAGGATTCCATGCTAACACCCAAGGAGGAGGCGAAAGGAACCGAGAATCAGGTGAACGCGCATTAATTGTTGATAGTGTGGTAATTGGTAATCCGGTACAGAGAATTCAATGAATCTGGCTTGGCTGTTACAAAAACGGTTCCAAGCGGTTTTTGACCGAGAATTCTCTATAAGAACGTCCTAAAAACAAAGAAACACACAAAAAATAGAAGAAAACTTGTGATTATTTTTGTAAATAATTTCCTAGAGAAACGCCTAAGGAATTGCATGTCCAAAAGCGAATATACGACAGGAATCAGTGCTGAGCAAAAGGATCGGCGGTTTAGAGGAAGAACACAACCAACACCCAAATCAATCGGAACGATCCAGGTTAGTTCTAGTCTGTGGCTTTGTGCTCGGACGCGTATTTCATCGATAATTCAAAAATGACTATGGTTTTATTGGGACTAGGGATAAAAAGTGTTTAACATTCATACTCTGCATATGCATTCTTCCAATTTTTCCTAAGTAATTACAGAATTCTTATGCTGTTCTAGCTTTCAATAAAAAAAGGTGATAGTGAGAAAGATTTGCCTTAGGCGCGAGACTCAAAGCCGGGAAGATGGGTGGTAATGAAACTGGGTAAATAGGATCATATGACTTGTAATAGCTTATATGCAAACTCATAAGTTGTATAGACCCTAAAAACTAGATTAAGTGTCACAAAGAACCTTCTCGGGCTCAGTAGTCCGGCATGGATTCTCTCAATCCCCCAAAAAGTTACCGGCAACCAAAAGTATAGTCATGAGTAATCAAGGATTACTCAGTCTGGACAAGGTCTTACAATACTTATTAGAGATTTCCCATCAAATTTAAATGATAAGCAATAAGTTCAAAAATCAAACAAAGCATGCGAAAGCATTGAATAATTATGCAAAGATTAACCACAAAAAGCATACAACAACAAGTATTTTTTGTTTGACTTAATGATAATATATGCATGCAACCACGCATTCTCTCCTCAGATGACCTTCATCCTCCAAACAGTTGGTTGCGAGAGATGAAAAAAATATGGGGAAAAACATAAGGATTCCATGCTAAAACCCAAGGAGGAGGCGAAAGGAACCGAGAATCAGGCGAACGCGCATGAATTGTTGATAGTGTGGTAATTTTTAATCCGGTACAGAGAATTCAATGAATCTGGCTTGGCTGTTACGAAAAGGGTTCCAAGCGGTTTTTGACCGAGAATTCTATATAAGAACGTTCTAAAAACAAAGAAACACAAAAAAAATAGAAGAAAACTTGTGATTATTTTTGTAAATAATTTCCTAGAGAAACGCCTAAGGAACTGTGTGTCCAAAAGCGAATATCAGACAGGAATCAGTGCTGAGCAAGAGGATCGGCGGTTTAGAGGAAGAACACAACCAATGCCCAAATCAATCTGAAGGATCCAGGTTAGTTCTCGTCTGTGGCTTTGTGCTCGGACGCATATTTCATCGATAATTCAAAAATGACTATGGTTTTATTGGGACTAGGGATAAAAGGTGTTTAACATTCATACTCTGCATATGCATTCTTCCGATTTTTTCTAAATAATTATAGAATTCTTATGCTGTTCTAGCTTTCAATAAAAAAAGGTGATAGTGAGAAGGATTTTGTTTAGGCGCGAGACTCAAAGCCGGGAAGATGAGTGGTAATGAAACTGGGTAAATAAGATCATATGACTTGTAATAGCTTATATGCAAATTCATAAGTTGTATAGACCCTAAAAACTAGATTAAGTGTCACAAAGAACCTTCTCCGGCTCAGTAGTCCGGCATGGATTCTCTCAATCCCTCAAAAAGTTACCGGCAACCAAAAGTATAGTCATGAGTAATCAAGGATTACTCAGTCTGGACAAGGTCTTACAATACTTATCAGACATTTCCCATCAAATTTAAATGATAAGCAATAAGTTCAAAAATCAAGCAAAGCATGCGAAACCATTGAATAATTATGCAAAGATTAACCACAAAAAGCATGCAACAACAAGTATTTTTTGTTTGACTCAATGATAATATATGCATGCAACCATGTATTCTCTCCTCAGATGACCTTCATCCTCCAAACAGTTGGTTGCAAGAGATGAAAAAAATATGGGGAAAAACATAAGGATTCCATGCTAAAACCCAAGGAGGAGGCGAAAGATATTGAGAATCAGGCGAACGCGCATGAATTGTTGATAGTGTGGTAATTGGTAATCCGGTACAGAGAATTCAATGAATCTGGCTTGGCTGTTACAAAAACGGTTCCAAGCGGTTTTTGACCGAGAATTCTCTATAAGAACGTCCTAAAAACAAAGAAATACACAAAAAATAGAAGAAAACTTGTGATTATTTTTGTAAATAATTTCCTAGAGAAACGCCTAAGGAATTGCATGTCCAAAAGCGAATATACGACAGGAATCAGTGCTGAGCAAAAGGATCGGCGGTTTAGACGAAGAACACAACCAACGCCCAAATCAATCGGAACTATCCAGGTTAGTTCTAGTTTGTGGCTTTGCGCTCGGACCCGTATTTCATCGATAATTCAAAAATGACTATGGTTTTATTGGGACTAGGGATAAAAGGTGTTTAACATTCATACTCTGCATATGCATTCTTCCAATTTTTTCTAAATAATTACAGAATTCTTATGCTGTTCTAGCTTTCAATAAAAAAAGGTGATAGTGAGAAGGATTTGCCTTAGGCGCGAGACTCAAAGCCGGGAAGATGGGTGGTAATGAAACTGGGTAAATAGGATCATATGACTTGTAATAGCTTATATGCAAACTCATAAGTTGTATAGACCCTAAAAACTAGATTAAGTGTCACAAAGAACCTTCTCGGGCTCAGTAGTCCGGCATGGATTCTCTCAATCCCTCATACAGTTACCGGCAACCAAAACTATAGTCATGAGTAATCAAGGATTACTCAGTCTGGACAAGGTCTTACAATACTTATTAGAGATTTTCCATCAAGTTTAAATAATATGCAATTAGTTCACAAATCAAGCAAAGCATCTGGAAGCATTGAATAATTACGCAAAGATTAACCACGAAAAGCATGCAACAACAAGTATTTTTTGTTTGACTCAATGATAATATATGCATGCAACCACGCATTCTCTCCTCAGATGACCTTCATCCTCCAAACAGTTGGTTGCAAGAGATGAAAAATATGGGGAAAAACATGAGGATTCCATGCTAAAACCCGAGGAGGAGGCGAAAGATACCGAGAATCAGGCGAACGGGCATGAATTGTTGATAGTGTGGTAATAGGTAAGCCGGTACAGAGAATTCAATGAATCTGGCTTGGCTGTTACAAAAACGGTTCCAAGCGGTTTTTGACCGAGAATTCTCTATAAGAACGTCCTAAAAACAAAGAAACACACAAAAAATAGAAGAAAACTTGTGATTATTTTTGTAAATAATTTCCTAGAGAAACGCCTAAGGAACTGTGTGTCCAAAAGCGAATATCAGACAGGAATCAGTGCTGAGCAAGAGGATCGGCGGTTTAGAGGAAGAACACAACCAACGCCCAAAACAATCGGAAGGATCCAGGTTAGGTCTAGTCTGTGGCTTGGTGCTCGGACGCGTATTTCATCGATAATTCAAAAAATACTATGGTTTTATTGGGACTAGGGATAAAAGGTGTTTAACATTCATACTCTGCATATGCATTCTTCCGATTTTTTCTAAATAATTACGGAATTCTTATGCTGTTCTAGCTTTCAATAAAAAAAGGTGATAGTGAGAAGGATTTTGTTTAGGCGCGAGACTCAAAGCCGGGAAGATGAGTGGTAATTAAACTGGGTAAATAAGATCATATGACTTCTAATAGCTTATTTACAAACTCATAAGTTGTATAGACCCTAAAAACTAGATTAAGTGTCACAAAGAACCTTCTCGGGATAAGTAGTCCGGCATGGATTCTCTTAATCCCTCAAAAAGTTACCGGCAACCAAAAGTATAGTCATGAGTAATCAAGGATTACTTAGTCTGGATAAGGTCTTACAATACTTATTAGAGATTTCCCATCAAATTTAAATGATAAGCAATAAGTTCAAAAATCAAGCAAAGCATGCGAAAGCATTGAATAATTATGCAAAGATTAACCACAAAAAGCATGCAACAACAAGTATTTTTTGTTTGACTCAATGATAATATATGCATGCAACCACGCATTCTCTCCTCAGATGACCTTCATCCTCCAAACAGTTGGTTGCAAGAGATGAAAAAATATGGGGATAAACATAAGGATTCCAAGCTTAAACCCGAGGAGCAGGCGAAAGATACCGAGAATCAGGCGAACGGGCACGAATTGGTGATAGTGTGGTAATAGGTAAGCCGGTACAGAGAATTCAATGAATCTGGCTTGGCTGTTACAAAAACGGTTCCAAGCGGTTTTTGGCCGAGAATTCTATATAAGAACATCCTAAAAACAAAGAAAAACACAAAAAATAGAAGAAAACTTGTGATTATTTTTGTAAATAATTTCCTAGAGAAACGCCTAAGGAATTGCGTGTCCAAAAGCGAATATCAGACAGGAAAATGTGTGCTGAGCAAGAGGATCGGCGGTTTAGAGGAAGAACACAACCAACACCCAAATCAATCGGAACGATCCAGGTTAGTTCTAGTCTGTGGCTTTGTGCTCGGACGCGTATTTCAACGATAATTCAAAAATGACTTTGGTTTTATTGGGACCAGGGATAAAAGGAGTTTAACATTCATAATTTGCAAATGCACTCTTCCGATTTTTTCTAAATAACTACAGAATTCTTATGCTGTTCTAGCTTTCAATAAAAAAAACGTGATAGTGAAAAGGATTTGGCTTAGGCGCGAGACTCAAAACCGGGAAGATGGGTGGTGATGAAACTGGTTAGATAGGATCGTATGACTTGTAATAGCTTATAGGCAAACTCATAAATTGTATCGAATGCTCTGTCTTATGATAAAATATACGGTTTATTTGTTTACTCTAATTCTATTATATTGGCTCTAAGTATATGAAGCATTTAATTAACCTCGAATGAGTTTAAATCAGGAATAGACCCTAAAAACTAGATTAAGTGTCCTAAAGAACCTTCTCGGGCTCGGTAGTCCGGCATGGATTCTTTCAAACCCTCATACAGTTACAGGCAACCAAAACTATAGTCATAAGTAATCAAGGATTACTCAGTCTGGACAAGGTCTTACAATACTTATTAGAGATTTCCCATCAAGTTTAAATGATATGCAATTAGTTCACAAATCAAGCAAAGCATGTGGAAGCATTGAATAATTATGCAAAGATTAACCACGAAAAGCATGCAACAACAAGAATTTTTTGTTTGACTCAATGATAATATATGCATGCAACCACGCATTCTCTCCTCAGATGACCTTCATCCTCCAAACAGTTGGTTGCAAGAGATGAAAAAAATATGGGGATAAACATAAGGATTCCATGCTAAAACCCGAGGAGCAGGCGAAAGATACCGAGAATCAGGCGAACGGGCACGAATTGGTGATAGTGTGGTAATTGGTAAGCCGGTACAGAGAATTCAATGAATCTGGCTTGGCTGTTACAAAAACGGTTCCAAGCGGTTTTTGGCCGAGAATTCTATATAAGAACATCCTAAAAACAAAGAAAAACACAAAAAATAGCAGAAAACTTGTGATTATTTTTGTAAATAATTTCCTAGAGAAACGCCTAAGGAATTGCGTGTCCAAAAGCGAATATCAGACAGGAAAATGTGTGCTGAGCAAGAGGATCGGCGGTTTAGAGGAAGAACACAACCAACACCCAAATCAATCGGAACGATCCAGGTTAGTTCTAGTCTGTGGCTTTGTGCTCGGACCCGTATTTCATCGATAATTCAAAAATGACTTTGGTTTTATTGGGACCAGGGATAAAAGGTGTTTAACATTCATACTATGCAAATGCACTCTTCCGATTTTTTCTAAATAACTACAGAATTCTTATGCTGTTCTAGCTTTCAATAAAAAAAACGTGATAGTGAAAAGGATTTGGCTTAGGCGCGAGACTCAAAACCGGGAAGATGGGTGGTGATGAAACTGGTTAGATAGTATCGTATGACTTGTAATAGCTTATAGGCAAACTCATAAATTGTATCGAATGCTCTGTCTTATGATAAAATATACGGTTTATTTGTTTACTCTAATTCTATTATATTGGCTCTAAGTATATGAAGCATTTAATTAACCTCGAATGAGTTTAAATCAGGAATAGACCCTAAAAACTAGATTAAGTGTCCTAAAGAACCTTCTCGGGCTCGGTAGTCCGGCATGGATTCTTTCAAACCCTCATACAGTTACAGGCAACCAAAACTATAGTCATAAGTAATCAAGGATTACTCAGTCTGGACAAGGTCTTACAATACTTATTAGAGATTTCCCATCAAGTTTAAATGATATGCAATTAGTTCACAAATCAAGCAAAGCATGTGGAAGCATTGAATAATTATGCAAAGATTAACCACGAAAAGCATGCAACAACAAGAATTTTTTGTTTGACTCAATGATAATATATGCATGCAACCACGCATTCTCTCCTCAGATGACCTTCATCCTCCAAACAGTTGGTTGCAAGAGATGAAAAAAATATGGGGATAAACATAAGGATTCCATGCTAAAACCCGAGGAGCAGGCGAAAGATACCGAGAATCAGGCGAACGGGCACGAATTGGTGATAGTGTGGTAATTGGTAAGCCGGTACAGAGAATTCAATGAATCTGGCTTGGCTGTTACAAAAACGGTTCCAAGTGGTTTTTGGCCGAGAATTCTATATAAGAACATCCTAAAAACAAAGAAAAACACAAAAAATAGAAGAAAAGTTGTGATTATTTTTGTAAATAATTTCCTAGAGAAACGCCTAAGGAATTGCGTGTCCAAAAGCGAATATCAGACAGGAAAATGTGTGCTGAGCAAGAGGATCGGCGGTTTAGAGGAAGAACACAACCAACACCCAAATCAAACGGAACGATCCAGGTTAGTTCTAGTCTGTGGCTTTGTGCTCGGACCCGTATTTCATCGATAATTCAAAAATGACTTTGGTTTTATTGGGACCAGGGATAAAAGGTGTTTAACATTCATACTATGCAAATGCACTCTTCCGATTTTTTCTAAATAACTACAGAATTCTTATGCTGTTCTAGCTTTCAATAAAAAAACGTGATAGTGAGAAGGATTTGGCTTAGGCGCGAGACTCAAAACCGGGAAGATGGGTGGTGATGAAACTGGTTAGATAGGATCATATGACTTGTAATAGCTTATAGGCAAACTCATAAGTTGTATCGAATGCTCTGTCTTATGATAAAATATACGGTTTATTTGTTTACTCTAATTCTATTATATTGGCTCTAAGTATATGAAGCATTTAATTAACCTCGAATGAGTTTAAATCAGGAATAGACCCTAAAAACTAGATTAAGTGTCCTAAAGAACCTTCTCGGGTTCGGTAGTCCGGCATGGATTCTTTCAATCCCTCAAAGAGTTACCGGCAACCAAAAGTATATTCATGAGTAATCAAGGATTACTCAGTCTGGACAAGGTCTAACAATACTTATTAGAGATTTCCCATCAATTTTAAATGATAAGCAATAAGTTCACAAATCAAGCAAAGCATGCGGAAGCATTGAATGATTATGCAAAGATTAACCACGAAAAGCATGCAACAACAAGTATTTTTTGTTTGACTCAATGATAATATATGCATGCAACCACGCATTCTCTCCTCAGATGACCTTCATCCTCCAGAAAGTTGGTTGCAAGAGATGAATAAAATATGGGGAAAAACATAAGGATTCCATGCTAAAACACGAGGAGGAGGTGAAAGATACCGAGAATCAGGCGAATGGGCATCAATTGTTGATAGTGTGGTAATTGGTAAGCCAATACAGAGAATTCAAATAATCTGGCTTGGGTGTTACAAAAACGGTTCCAAGCGGTTTTTGGCCGAGAATTCTATATAAGAACGTCCTAAAAACAAAGAAAAACACAAAAAATAGAAGAAAACTTGTGATTATTTTTGTAAATAATTTCCTAGCGAAACGCCTAAGGAATTCCGTGTCCAAAAGCGAATATCAGACAGGAATCAGTGCTGAGCAAGAGGATCGGCGGTTTAGAGGAAGAACACAACCAACGCCTATATCAATCTGAACGATCGAGGTTAGTTCTAGTCTGTGGCTTTGTGCTCGGACGTGTATTTCATCGATAATTCAAAAATGACTATGGTTTTATTGGGACTAGGGATAAAAGGAGTTTGACATTCATACTCTGCATTTGCATTGTTCCAATTTTTTCTAAATAATTACGGAATTCTTATGCTGTTCTAGCTTTCAATAAAAAAAGGTGATAGTGAGAAGGATTTGGTTTAGGCATGAGACTCAAAGCCGGGAAGATGGGTGGTAATGAAACTGGGTAAATAGGATCATATGACTTGTAATAGCTTATATGCAAACTCATAAGTTGTATAGACCCTAAAAACTAGATTAAGTGTCACAAAGAACCTTCTCGGGCTCAGTAGTCCGGCATGGATTCTCTCAATCCCTCATACAGTTACCGGCAACCAAAAGTATAGTCATGAGTAATCAAGGATTACTCAGTCTGGACAAGGTCTTACAATACTTATTAGAGAGTCCCATCAAATATAAATGATAAGCAATAAGTTCAAAACTCAAGCAAAGCATGCGAAAGCATTGAATAATTATGCAAAGATTAACCACAAAAAGCATGCAACAACAAGTATTTTTTGTTTGACTCAATGATAATATATGCATGCAACCACGCATTCTCTCCTCAGATGACCTTCATCCTCCAAACAGTTGGTTGCAAGAGATGAAAAAAATATGGGGAAAAACATAAGGATTCCATGCTAAAACCCGAGAACGAGGCGAAAGGAACCGAGAATCAGGCGAACGGGCATGAATTGTTGATAGTGTGGTAATTGGAAAGCCGGAACAGAGAATTCAAATAATCTGGCTTGGCTGTTACAAAAACGGTTCCAAGCGGTTTTTGGCCGAGAATTCTATATAAGAACATCCTAAAAACAAAGAAAAACACAAAAAATAGAAGATAACTTGTGATTATTTTTGTAAATAATTTCCTAGAGAAACGCCTAAGGAATTGCGTGTCCAAAAGCGAATATCATACAGGAAAATGTGTGCTGAGCAAGAGGATCGGCGGTTTAGAGGAAGAACACAACCAACACCCAAATCAATCGGAACGATCCAGGTTAGTTCTATTCTGTGGCTTTGTGCTCGGACGCGTATTTCATCGATAATTCAAAATGACTATGGTTTTATTGGGACTAGGGATAAAAGGAGTTTAACATTCATACTCTGCATATGCATTCTTCCAATTTGTTCTAAATAATTACGGAATTCTCATGCTGTTCTAGCTTTCAATAAAAAAAGGTGATAGTGAGAAGGATTTGGTTTAGGCGTGAGACTCAAAGCCGGGAAGATGGGTGGTAATGAAACTGGGTAAATAAGATCATATGACTTGTAATAGCTTATATGCAAACTCATAAGTTGTATCGACCCTAAAAACTAGATTAAGTGTCACAAAGAACCTTCTCGGGCTCAGTAGTCCGGCATGGATTCTCTCAATCCCTCATACAGTTACCGGCAACCAAAACTATAGTCATGAGTAATCAACGATTACTCAGTCTGGACAAGGTCTTACAATACTTATTAGAGATTTCCCATCAAGTTTAAATGATATGCAATTAGTTCACAAATCAAGCAAAGCATGTGGAAGCATTGAATAATTATGCAAAGATTAACCACGAAAAGCATGCAACAACAAGTTTTTTTTTTTTGACTCAATGATAATATATGCATGCAACCACGCATTCTCTCCTCAGAGGACCTTCATCCTCCAAACAGTTGGTTGCAAGAGATGAAAAAAATATGGAGAAAAACATAAGGATTCCATGCTAAAACCCGAGGAGGAGGCGAAAGGAACCGAGAATCAGGCGAACGGGCATGAATTGTTGATAGTGTGGTAATTGGAAAGCCGGTACAGAGAATTCAAATAATCTGGCTTGGGTGTTACAAAAACGGTTCCAAGCGGTTTTTGGCCGAGAATTCTATATAAGAACGTCCTAAAAACAAAGAAAAATACAAAAAATAGAAGAAAACTTGTGATTATTTTTGTAAATAATTTCCTAGAGAAACGCCTAAGGAATTGCGTGTCCAAAAGCGAATATCAGACAGGAATCAGTGCTGAGCAAGAGGATCAGCGGTTTAGAGGAAGAACACAACCAACGCCCATATCAATCGGAACGATCCAGGTTAGTTCTAGTCTATGGCTTTGTGCTCGGACGTGTATTTCATCGATAATTCAAAAATGACTATGGTTTTATTGGGACTAGGGATAAAAGGAGTTTAACAATCATACTCTGCATATGCATTCTTCCAATTTTTTCTAAATAATTACGGAATTCTTATGCTGTTCTAGCTTTCAATAAAAAAAGGTGATAGTGAGAAGGATTTGGTTTAGGCGTGAGACTCAAAGCCGGGAAGATGGGTGGTAATGAAACTGGGTAAATAGGATCATATGACTTGTAATAGCTTATATGCAAACTCATAAGTTGTATAGACCCTAAAAACTAGATTAAGTGTCACAAAGAACCTTCTCGGGCTCAGTAGTCCGGCATGGATTCTCTCAATCCCTGATACAGTTACCGGCAACCAAAACTATAGTCATGAGTAATCAAGGATTACTCAGTCTAGACAAGGTCTTACAATACTTATTAGAGATTTCCCATCAAGTTTAAATGATATGCAATTAGTTCACAAATCAAGCAAAGCATCTGGAAGCATTGAATAATTACGCAAAGATTAACCACGAAAAGCATGCAACAACAAGTATTTTTTGTTTGACTCAATGATAATATATGCATGCAACCACGCATTCTCTCCTCAGATGACCTTCATCCTCCAAACAGTTGGTTGCAAGAGATGAAAAATATGGGGAAAAACATAAGGATTCCATGCTAAAACCCGAGGAGGAGGCGAAAGATACCGAGAATCAGGCGAACGGGCATGAATTGTTGATAGTGTGGTAATAGGTAAGCCGGTACAGAGAATTCAAATAATCTGGCTTGGCTGTTACAAGAACGGTTCCAAGCGGTTTTTGGCCAAGAATTCTATATAAGAACGTCCTAAAAACAAAGAAAAACACAAAAAATAAAAGAAAACTTGTGATTATTTTTGTAAATAATTTCCTAGAGAAACGCCTAAGGAATTGCGTGTCCAAAAGCGAATATCAGACAGGAAAATGTGTGCTGAGCAAGAGGATCGGCGGTTTAGAGGAAGAACACAACCAACACCCAAATCAATCGGAACGATCCAGGTTAGTTCTAGTCTATGGCTTTGTGCTCGGACGCGTATTTCATCGATAATTCAAAAATGACTTTGGTTTTATTGGGACCAGGGATAAAAGGTGTTTAACATTCATACTATGCAAATGCACTCTTCCGATTTTTTCTAAATAACTACAGAATTCTTATGCTGTTCTAGCTTTCAATAAAAAAACGTGATAGTGAGAAGGATTTGGCTTAGGCGCGAGACTCAAAACCGGGAAGATGGGTGGTCATGAAACTGGTTAGATAGGATCATATGACTTGTAATAGCTTATAGGCAAACTCATAAGTTGTATCGAATGCTCTGTCTTATGATAAAATATACGGTTTATTTGTTTACTCTAATTCTATTATATTGGCTCTAAGTATATGAAGCATTTAATTAACCTCGAATGAGTTTAAATCAGGAATAGACCCTAAAAACTAGATTAAGTGTCCTAAAGAACCTTCTCGGGTTCGGTAGTCCGGCATGGATTCTTTCAATCCCTTAAAGAGTTACCGGCAACCAAAAGTATATTCATGAGTAATCAAGGATTCCTCAGTCTGGACAAGGTCTAACAATACTTATTAGAGATTTCCCATCAATTTTAAATGATAAGCAATAAGTTCACAAATCAAGCAAAGCATGCGGAAGCATTGAATGATTATGCAAAGATTAACCACGAAAAGCATGCAACAACAAGTATTTTTTGTTTGACTCAATAATAATATATGCATGCAACCACGCATTCTCTCCTCAGATGACCTTCATCCTCCAAACAGTTGGTTGCAAGAGATGAATAAAATATGGGGAAAAACATAAGGATTCCATGCTAAAACACGAGGAGGAGGTGAAAGATACCGAGAATCAGGCGAACGGGCATCAATTGTTGATAGTGTGGTAATTGGTAAGCCGGTACAGAGAATTCAAATAATCTGGCTTGGGTGTTACAAAAACAGTTCCAAGCGGTTTTTGGCCGAGAATTCTATATAAGAACGTCCTAAAAACAAAGAAAAATACAAAAAATAGAAGAAAACTTGTGATTATTTTTGTAAATAATTTCCTAGAGAAACGCCTAAGGAATTGCGTATCCAAAAGCGAATATCAGACAGGAATCAGTGCTGAGCAAGAGGATCGGCGGTTTAGAGGAAGAACACAACCAACGCCTATATCAATCGGAACGATCCAGGTTAGTTCTAGTCTGTGGCTTTATGCTCGGACGTGTATTTCATCGATAATTCAAAAAGGACTATGGTTTTATTGGGACTAGGGATAAAAGGAGTTTAACATTCATACTCTGCATTTGCATTGTTCCAATTTTTTCTAAATAATTACGGAATTCTTATGCTGTTCTAGCTTTCAATAAAAAAAGGTGATAGTGAGAAGGATTTGGTTTAGGCGTGAGACTCAAAGCCGGGAAGATGGGTGGTAATGAAACTGGGTAAATAGGATCATATGACTTGTAATAGCTTATATGCAAACTCATAAGTTGTATAGACCCTAAAAACTAGATTAAGTGTCACAAAGAACCTTCTTGGGCTCAGTAGTCCGGCATGGATTCTCTCAATCCCTCATACAGTTACCGGCAACCAAAACTATAGTCATGAGTAATCAAGGATTACTCAGTCTAGACAAGGTCTTACAATACTTATTAGAGATTTCCCATCAAGTTTAAATGATATGCAATTAGTTCACAAATCAAGCAAAGCATCTGGAAGCATTGAATAATTACGCAAAGATTAACCACGAAAAGCATGCAACAACAAGTATTTTTTGTTTGACTCAATGATAATATATGCATGCAACCACGCATTCTCTCCTCAGATGACCTTCATCCTCCAAACAGTTGGTTGCAAGAGATGAAAAATATGGGGAAAAACATAAGGATTCCATGCTAAAACCCGAGGAGGAGGCGAAAGATACCGAGAATCAGGCGAACGGGCATGAATTGTTGATAGTGTGGTAATAGGTAAGCCGGTACAGAGAATTCAAATAATCTGGCTTGGCTGTTACAAAAACGGTTCCAAGCGGTTTTTGGCCGAGAATTCTATATAAGAACGTCCTAAAAACAAAGAAAAACACAAAAAATAAAAGAAAACTTGTGATTATTTTTGTAAATAATTTCCTAGAGAAACGCCTAAGGAATTGCGTGTCCAAAAGCGAATATCAGACAGGAAAATGTGTGCTGAGCAAGAGGATCGGCGGTTTAGAGGAAGAACACAACCAACACCCAAATCAATCGGAACGATCCAGGTTAGTTCTAGTCTATGGCTTTGTGCTCGGACGCGTATTTCATCGATAATTCAAAAATGACTTTGGTTTTATTGGGACCAGGGATAAAAGGTGTTTAACATTCATACTATGCAAATGCACTCTTCCGATTTTTTCTAAATAACTACAGAATTCTTATGCTGTTCTAGCTTTCAATAAAAAAACGTGATAGTGAGAAGGATTTGGCTTAGGCGCGAGACTCAAAACCGGGAAGATGGGTGGTCATGAAACTGGTTAGATAGGATCATATGACTTGTAATAGCTTATAGGCAAACTCATAAGTTGTATCGACCCTAAAAACTAGATTAAGTGTCACAAAGAACCTTCTCGGGCTCAGTAGTCCGGCATGGATTATCTCAATCCCTCATACAGTTACCGGCAACCAAAACTATAGTCATGAGTAATCAAGGATTACTCAGTCTGGACAAGGTCTTACAATACTTATTAGAGATTTCCCATCAAATATAAATGATAAGCAATAAGTTCAAAACTCAAGCAAAGCATGCGAAAGCATTGAATAATTATGCAAAGATTAACCACGAAAAGCATGCAACAACAAGTATTTTTTGTTTGACTCAATGATAATATATGCATGCAACCACGCATTCTCTCCTCAGATGACCTTCATCCTCCAAAAAGTTGGTTGCAAGAGATGAAAAAAATATGGGGAAAAACATAAGGATTCCATGCTAAAACCCAAGGAGGAGGCGAAAGGAACCGAGAATCAGGCGAACGCGAATGAATTGTTGATAGTGTGGTAATTGGTAAGCCGGTACAGAGAATTCAATGAATCTGGCTTGGCTATTACAAAAACGGTTCCAAGCGGTTTTTGGCCGAGAATTCTATATAAGAACGTCCTAAAAAGAAAGAAAAACACAAAAAATAGAAGAAAACTTGTGATTATTTTTGTAAATAATTTCCTAGAGAAACGCCTAAGGAATTGCGTGTCCAAAAGCGAATATCAGACAGGAATCAGTGCTGAGCAAGAGGATCGGCGGTTTAGAGGAAGAACACAACCAACGCCCAAATCAATCGGAACGATCCAGGTTAGTTCTAGTCTGTGGCTTTGTGCTCGGACGCGTATTTCATCGATAATTCAAAAATGACTATGGTTTTATTGGGACTAGGGATAAAAGGAGTTTAACATTCATACTCTGCATATGCATTCTTCCAATTTGTTCTAAATAATTACGGAATTCTTATGTTGTTCTAGCTTTCAATAAAAAAAGGTGATAGTGAGAAGGATTTGGTTTAGGCGTGAGACTCAAAGCCGAGAAGATGGGTGGTAATGAAACTTGGTAAATAAGATCATATGACTTGTAATAGCTTATATGCAAACTTATAAGTTGTATCGACCCTAAAAACTAGATTAAGTGTCACAAAGAACCTTCTCGGGCTCAGTAGTCCGGCATGGATTCTCTCAATCCCTCATACAGTTACCGACAACCAAAACTATAGTCATGAGTAATCAAGGATTACTCAGTCTGGACAAGGTCTTACAATACTTATTAGAGATTTCCCATCAAGTTTAAATGATATGCAATTAGTTCACAAATCAAGCAAAGCATGTGGAAGCATTGAATAATTATGCAAAGATTAACCACGAAAAGCATGCAACAACAAGTTTTTTTTTTTGACTCAATGATAATATATGCATGCAACCACGCATTCTCTCCTCAGAGGACCTTCATCCTCCAAACAGTTGGTTGCAAGAGATGAAAAAATATGGGGAAAAACATAAGGATTCCATGCTAAAACCCGAGGAGGAGGCGAAAGGAACCGAGAATCAGGCGAACGGGCATGAATTGTTGATAATGTGGTAATTGGAAAGCCGGTACAGAGAATTCAAATAATCTGGCTTGGGTGTTACAAAAACGGTTCCAAGCGGTTTTTGGCCGAGAATTCTATATAAGAACGTCCTAAAAACAAAGAAAAACACAAAAAATAGAAGAAAACTTGTGATTATTTTTGTAAATAATTTCCTAGAGAAACGCCTAAGGAATTGCGTGTCCAAAAGCGAATATCAGACAGGAATCAGTGCTGAGCAAGAGGATCGGCGGTTTAGAGGAAGAACACAACCAACGCCCATATCAATCGGAACGATCCAGGTTAGTTCTAGTCTGTGGCTTTGTGCTCGGACGTGTATTTCATCGATAATTCAAAAATGACTATGGTTTTATTGGGACTAGGGATAAAAGGAGTTTAACAATCATACTCTGCATATGCATTCTTCCAATTTTTTCTAAATAATTACGGAATTCTTATGCTGTTCTAGCTTTCAATAAAAAAAGGTGATAGTGAGAAGGATTTGGTTTAGGCGTGAGACTCAAAGCCGGGAAGATGGGTGGTAATGAAACTGGGTAAATAGGATCATATGACTTGTAATAGCTTATATGCAAACTCATAAGTAGTATAGACCCTAAAAACTAGATTAAGTGTCACAAAGAACCTTCTCGGGCTCAGTAGTCCGGCATGGATTATCTCAATCCCTCATACAGTTACCGGCAACCAAAACTATAGTCATGAGTAATCAAGGATTACTCAGTCTGGACAAGGTCTTACAATACTTATTAGAGATTTCCCATCAAATATAAATGATAAGCAATAAGTTCAAAACTCAAGCAAAGCATGCGAAAGCATTGAATAATTATGCAAAGATTAACCACGAAAAGAATGCAACAACAAGTATTTTTTGTTTGACTCAATGATAATATATGCATGCAACCACGCATTCTCTCCTCAGATGACCTTCATCCTCCAAACAGTTAGTTGCAAGAGATGAAAAAAATATGGGGAAAAACATAAGGATTCCATGCTAAAACCCAAGGAGGAGGCGAAAGGAACCGAGAATCAGGCGAACGCGAATGAATTGTTGATAGTGTGGTAATTGGTAAGCCGGTACAGAGAATTCAATGAATCTGTCTTGGCTATTACAAAAACGGTTCCAAGCGGTTTTTGGCCGAGAATTCTATATAAGAACGTCCTAAAAACAAAGAAAAACACAAAAAATAGAAGAAAACTTGTGATTATTTTTGTAAATAATTTCCTAGCGAAACGCCTAAGGAATTGCGTGTCCAAAAGCGAATATCAGACAGGAATCAGTGCTGAGCAAGAGGATCGGCGGTTTAGAGGAAGAACACAACCAACGCCCATATCAATCGGAACGATCCAGGTTAGTTCTAGTCTGTGGCTTTGTGCTCGGACGTGTATTTCATCGATAATTCAAAAATGACTATGGTTTTATTGGGACTAGGGATAAAAGGAGTTTAACAATCATACTCTGCATATGCATTCTTCCAATTTTTTCTAAATAATTACGGAATTCTTATGCTGTTCTAGCTTTCAATAAAAAAAGGTGATAGTGAGAAGGATTTGGTTTAGGCGTGAGACTCAAAGCCGGGAAGATGGGTGGTAATGAAACTGGGTAAATAGGATCATATGACTTGTAATAGCTTATATGCAAACTCATAAGTAGTATAGACCCTAAAAACTAGATTAAGTGTCACAAAGAACCTTCTCGGGCTCAGTAGTCCGGCATGGATTATCTCAATCCCTCATACAGTTACCGGCAACCAAAACTATAGTCATGAGTAATCAAGGATTACTCAGTCTGGACAAGGTCTTACAATACTTATTAGAGATTTCCCATCAAATATAAATGATAAGCAATAAGTTCAAAACTCAAGCAAAGCATGCGAAAGCATTGAATAATTATGCAAAGATTAACCACGAAAAGCATGCAACAACAAGTATTTTTTGTTTGACTCAATGATAATATATGCATGCAACCACGCATTCTCTCCTCAGATGACCTTCATCCTCCAAACAGTTAGTTGCAAGAGATGAAAAAAATATGGGGAAAAACATAAGGATTCCATGCTAAAACCCAAGGAGGAGGCGAAAGGAACCGAGAATCAGGCGAACGCGAATGAATTGTTGATAGTGTGGTAATTGGTAAGCCGGTACAGAGAATTCAATGAATCTGGCTTGGCTATTACAAAAACGGTTCCAAGCGGTTTTTGGCCGAGAATTCTATATAAGAACGTCCTAAAAACAAAGAAAAACACAAAAAATAGAAGAAAACTTGTGATTATTTTTGTAAATAATTTCCTAGAGAAACGCCTAAGGAATTGCGTGTCCAAAAGCGAATATCAGACAGGAATCAGTGCTGAGCAAGAGGATCGGCGGTTTAGAGGAAGAACACAACCAACGCCCAAATCAATCGGAACGATCCAGGTTAGTTCTAGTCTGTGGCTTTGTGCTCGGACGCGTATTTCATCGATAATTCAAAAATGACTATGGTTTTATTGGGACTAGGGATAACAGGAGTTTAACATTCATACTCTGCATATGCATTCTTCCAATTTGTCTAAATAATTACGGAATTCTTATGTTGTTCTAGCTTTCAATAAAAAAAGGCGATAGTGAGAAGGATTTGTTTTAGGCGTGAGACTCAAAGCCGAGAAGATGGGTGGTAATGAAACTGGGTAAATAAGATCATATGACTTGTAATAGCTTATATGCAAACTCATAAGTTGTATCGACCCTAAAAACTAGATTAAGTGTCACAAAGAACCTTCTCGGGCTCATTAGTCCGGCATGGATTCTCTCAATCCCTCATACAGTTACCGACAACCAAAACTATAGTCATGAGTAATCAAGGATTACTCAGTCTGGACAAGGTCTTACAATACTTATTAGAGATTTCCCATCAAGTTTAAATGATATGCAATTAGTTCACAAATCAAGCAAAGCATGTGGAAGCATTGAATAATTATGCAAAGATTAACCACGAAAAGCATGCAACAACAAGTTTTTTTTTTTGACTCAATGATAATATATGCATGCAACCACGCATTCTCTCCTCAGAGGACCTTCATCCTCCAAACAGTTGGTTGCAAGAGATGAAAAAATATGGGGAAAAACATAAGGATTCCATGCTAAAACCCGAGGAGGAGGCGAAAGGAACCGAGAATCAGGCGAACGGGCATGAATTGTTGATAATGTGGTAATTGGAAAGCCGGTACAGAGAATTCAAATAATCTGGCTTGGGTGTTACAAAAACGGTTCCAAGCGGTTTTTGGCCGAGAATTCTATATAAGAACGTCCTAAAAACAAAGAAAAACACAAAAAATAGAAGAAAACTTGTGATTATTTTTGTAAATAATTTCCTAGAGAAACGCCTAAGGAATTGCGTGTCCAAAAGCGAATATCAGACAGGAATCAGTGCTGAGCAAGAGGATCGGCGGTTTAGAGGAAGAACACAACCAACGCCCATATCAATCGGAACGATCCAGGTTAGTTCTAGTCTGTGGCTTTGTTCTCGGACGTGTATTTCATCGATAATTCAAAAATGACTATGGTTTTATTGGGACTAGGGATAAAAGGAGTTTAACAATCATACTCTGCATATGCATTCTTCCAATTTTTTCTAAATAATTACGGAATTCTTATGCTGTTCTAGCTTTCAATAAAAAAAGGTGATAGTGAGAAGGATTTGGTTTAGGCGTGAGACTCAAAGCCGGGAAGATGGGTGGTAATGAAACTGGGTAAATAGGATCATATGACTTGTAATAGCTTATATGCAAACTCATAAGTTGTATAGACCCTAAAAACTAGATTAAGTGTCACAAAGAACCTTCTCGGGCTCAGTAGTCCGGCATGGATTATCTCAATCCCTCATACAGTTACCGGCAACCAAAACTATAGTCATGAGTAATCAAGGATTACTCAGTCTGGACAAGGTCTTACAATACTTATTAGAGATTTCCCATCAAATATAAATGATAAGCAATAAGTTCAAAACTCAAGCAAAGCATGCGAAAGCATTGAATAATTATGCAAAGATTAACCACGAAAAGCATGCAACAACAAGTATTTTTTGTTTGACTCAATGATAATATATGCATGCAACCACGCATTCTCTCCTCAGATGACCTTCATCCTCCAAACAGTTGGTTGCAAGAGATGAAAAAAATATGGGGAAAAACATAAGGATTCCATGCTAAAACCCAAGGAAGAGGCGAAAGGAACCGAGAATCAGGCGAACGCGAATGAATTGTTGATAGTGTGGTAATTGGTAAGCCGGTACAGAGAATTCAATGAATCTGGCTTGGCTATTACAAAAACGGTTCCAAGCGGTTTTTGGCCGAGAATTCTATATAAGAACGTCCTAAAAAGAAAGAAAAACACAAAAAATATAAGAAAACTTGTGATTATTTTTGTAAATAATTTCCTAGAGAAACGCCTAAGGAATTGCGTGTCCAAAAGCGAATATCAGACAGGAATCAGTGCTGAGCAAGAGGATCGGCGCTTTAGAGGAAGAACACAACCAACGCCCAAATCAATCGGAACGATCCAGGTTAGTTCTAGTCTGTGGCTTTGTGCTCGGACGCGTATTTCATCGATAATTCAAAAATGACTATGGTTTTATTGGGACTAGGGATAACAGGAGTTTAACATTCAAACTCTGCATATGCATTCTTCCAATTTGTTCTAAATAATTACGGAATTCTTATGTTGTTCTAGCTTTCAATAAAAAAAGGTGATAGTGAGAAGGATTTGGTTTAGGCGTGAGACTCAAAGCCGAGAAGATGGGTGGTAATGAAACTGGGTAAATAAGATCATATGACTTGTAATAGCTTATATGCAAACTCATAAGTTGTATCGACACTAAAAACTAGATTAAGTGTCACAAAGAACCTTCTCGGGCTCAGTAGTCCGGCATGGATTCTCTCAATCCCTCATACAGTTACCGACAACCAAAACTATAGTCATGAGTAATCAAGGATTACTCAGCCTGGACAAGGTCTTACAATACTTATTAGAGATTTCCCATCAAGTTTAAATGATATGCAATTAGTTCACAAATCAAGCAAAGCATGTGGAAGCATTGAATAATTATGCAAAGATTAACCACGAAAAGCATGCAACAACAAGTTTTTTTTTTTGACTCAATGATAATATATGCATGCAACCACGCATTCTCTCCTCAGAGGACCTTCATCCTCCAAACAGTTGGTTGCAAGAGATGAAAAAATATGGGGAAAAACATAAGGATTCCATGCTAAAACCCGAGGAGGAGGCGAAAGGAACCGAGAATCAGGCGAACGGGCATGAATTGTTGATAATGTGGTAATTGGAAAGCCGGTACAGAGAATTCAAATAATCTGGCTTGGGTGTTACAAAAACGGTTCCAAGCGGTTTTTGGCCGAGAATTCTATATAAGAACGTCCTAAAAACAAAGAAAAACACAAAAAATAGAAGAAAACTTGTGATTCTTTTTGTAAATAATTTCCTAGAGAAACGCCTAAGGAATTGCGTGTCCAAAAGCGAATATCAGACAGGAATCAGTGCTGAGCAAGAGGATCGACGGTTTAGAGGAAGAACACAACCAACGCCCATATCAATCGGAACGATCCAGGTTAGTTCTAGTCTGTGGCTTTGTTCTCGGACGTGTATTTCATCGATAATTCAAAAATGACTATGGTTTTATTGGGACTAGGGATAAAAGGAGTTTAACAATCATACTCTGCATATGCATTCTTCCAATTTTTTCTAAATAATTACGGAATTCTTATGCTGTTCTAGCTTTCAATAAAAAAAGGTGATAGTGAGAAGGATTTGGTTTAGGCGTGAGACTCAAAGCCGGGAAGATGGGTGGTAATGAAACTGGGTAAATAGGATCATATGACTTGTAATAGCTTATATGCAAACTCATAAGTAGTATAGACCCTAAAAACTAGATTAAGTGTCACAAAGAACCTTCTCGGGCTCAGTAGTCCGGCATGGATTATCTCAATCCCTCATACAGTTACCGGCAACCAAAACTATAGTCATGAGTAATCAAGGATTACTCAGTCTGGACAAGGTCTTACAATACTTATTAGAGATTTCCCATCAAATATAAATGATAAGCAATAAGTTCAAAACTCAAGCAAAGCATGCGAAAGCATTGAATAATTATGCAAAGATTAACCACGAAAAGCATGCAACAACAAGTATTTTTTGTTTGACTCAATGATAATATATGCATGCAACCACGCATTCTCTCCTCAGATGACCTTCATCCTCCAAACAGTTAGTTGCAAGAGATGAAAAAAATATGGGGAAAAACATAAGGATTCCATGCTAAAACCCAAGGAGGAGGCGAAAGGAACCGAGAATCAGGCGAACGCGAATGAATTGTTGATAGTGTGGTAATTGGTAAGCCGGTACAGAGAATTCAATGAATCTGGCTTGGCTATTACAAAAACGGTTCCAAGCGGTTTTTGGCCGAGAATTCTATATAAGAACGTCCTAAAAACAAAGAAAAACACAAAAAATAGAAGAAAACTTGTGATTATTTTTGTAAATAATTTCCTAGAGAAACGCCTAAGGAATTGCGTGTCCAAAAGCGAATATCAGACAGGAATCAGTGCTGAGCAAGAGGATCGGCGGTTTAGAGGAAGAACACAACCAACGCCCAAATCAATCGGAACGATCCAGGTTAGTTCTAGTCTGTGGCTTTGTGCTCGGACGCGTATTTCATCGATAATTCAAAAATGACTATGGTTTTATTGGGACTAGGGATAACAGGAGTTTAACATTCATACTCTGCATATGCATTCTTCCAATTTGTCTAAATAATTACGGAATTCTTATGTTGTTCTAGCTTTCAATAAAAAAAGGCGATAGTGAGAAGGATTTGTTTTAGGCGTGAGACTCAAAGCCGAGAAGATGGGTGGTAATGAAACTGGGTAAATAAGATCATATGACTTGTAATAGCTTATATGCAAACTCATAAGTTGTATCGACCCTAAAAACTAGATTAAGTGTCACAAAGAACCTTCTCGGGCTCATTAGTCCGGCATGGATTCTCTCAATCCCTCATACAGTTACCGACAACCAAAACTATAGTCATGAGTAATCAAGGATTACTCAGTCTGGACAAGGTCTTACAATACTTATTAGAGATTTCCCATCAAGTTTAAATGATATGCAATTAGTTCACAAATCAAGCAAAGCATGTGGAAGCATTGAATAATTATGCAAAGATTAACCACGAAAAGCATGCAACAACAAGTTTTTTTTTTTGACTCAATGATAATATATGCATGCAACCACGCATTCTCTCCTCAGAGGACCTTCATCCTCCAAACAGTTGGTTGCAAGAGATGAAAAAATATGGGGAAAAACATAAGGATTCCATGCTAAAACCCGAGGAGGAGGCGAAAGGAACCGAGAATCAGGCGAACGGGCATGAATTGTTGATAATGTGGTAATTGGAAAGCCGGTACAGAGAATTCAAATAATCTGGCTTGGGTGTTACAAAAACGGTTCCAAGCGGTTTTTGGCCGAGAATTCTATATAAGAACGTCCTAAAAACAAAGAAAAACACAAAAAATAGAAGAAAACTTGTGATTATTTTTGTAAATAATTTCCTAGAGAAACGCCTAAGGAATTGCGTGTCCAAAAGCGAATATCAGACAGGAATCAGTGCTGAGCAAGAGGATCGGCGGTTTAGAGGAAGAACACAACCAACGCCCATATCAATCGGAACGATCCAGGTTAGTTCTAGTCTGTGGCTTTGTGCTCGGACGTGTATTTCATCGATAATTCAAAAATGACTATGGTTTTATTGGGACTAGGGATAAAAGGAGTTTAACAATCATACTCTGCATATGCATTCTTCCAATTTTTTCTAAATAATTACGGAATTCTTATGCTGTTCTAGCTTTCAATAAAAAAAGGTGATAGTGAGAAGGATTTGGTTTAGGCGTGAGACTCAAAGCCGGGAAGATGGGTGGTAATGAAACTGGGTAAATAGGATCATATGACTTGTAATAGCTTATATGCAAACTCATAAGTAGTATAGACCCTAAAAACTAGATTAAGTGTCACAAAGAACCTTCTCGGGCTCAGTAGTCCGGCATGGATTATCTCAATCCCTCATACAGTTACCGGCAACCAAAACTATAGTCATGAGTAATCAAGGATTACTCAGTCTGGACAAGGTCTTACAATACTTATTAGAGATTTCCCATCAAATATAAATGATAAGCAATAAGTTCAAAACTCAAGCAAAGCATGCGAAAGCATTGAATAATTATGCAAAGATTAACCACGAAAAGAATGCAACAACAAGTATTTTTTGTTTGACTCAATGATAATATATGCATGCAACCACGCATTCTCTCCTCAGATGACCTTCATCCTCCAAACAGTTAGTTGCAAGAGATGAAAAAAATATGGGGAAAAACATAAGGATTCCATGCTAAAACCCAAGGAGGAGGCGAAAGGAACCGAGAATCAGGCGAACGCGAATGAATTGTTGATAGTGTGGTAATTGGTAAGCCGGTACAGAGAATTCAATGAATCTGTCTTGGCTATTACAAAAACGGTTCCAAGCGGTTTTTGGCCGAGAATTCTATATAAGAACGTCCTAAAAACAAAGAAAAACACAAAAAATAGAAGAAAACTTGTGATTCTTTTTGTAAATAATTTCCTAGAGAAACGCCTAAGGAATTGCGTGTCCAAAAGCGAATATCAGACAGGAATCAGTGCTGAGCAAGAGGATCGACGGTTTAGAGGAAGAACACAACCAACGCCCATATCAATCGGAACGATCCAGGTTAGTTCTAGTCTGTGGCTTTGTTCTCGGACGTGTATTTCATCGATAATTCAAAAATGACTATGGTTTTATTGGGACTAGGGATAAAAGGAGTTTAACAATCATACTCTGCATATGCATTCTTCCAATTTTTTCTAAATAATTACGGAATTCTTATGCTGTTCTAGCTTTCAATAAAAAAAGGTGATAGTGAGAAGGATTTGGTTTAGGCGTGAGACTCAAAGCCGGGAAGATGGGTGGTAATGAAACTGGGTAAATAGGATCATATGACTTGTAATAGCTTATATGCAAACTCATAAGTAGTATAGACCCTAAAAACTAGATTAAGTGTCACAAAGAACCTTCTCGGGCTCAGTAGTCCGGCATGGATTATCTCAATCCCTCATACAGTTACCGGCAACCAAAACTATAGTCATGAGTAATCAAGGATTACTCAGTCTGGACAAGGTCTTACAATACTTATTAGAGATTTCCCATCAAATATAAATGATAAGCAATAAGTTCAAAACTCAAGCAAAGCATGCAAAAGCATTGAATAATTATGCAAAGATTAACCACGAAAAGCATGCAACAACAAGTATTTTTTGTTTGACTCAATGATAATATATGCATGCAACCACGCATTCTCTCCTCAGATGACCTTCATCCTCCAAACAGTTGGTTGCAAGAGATGAAAAAAATATGGGGAAAAACATAAGGATTCCATGCTTAGACCCGAGGAGGAGGCGAAAGGAACCGAGAATCAGGCGAACGCGAATGAATTGTTGATAGTGTGGTAATTGGTAAGCCGGTACAGAGAATTCAATGAATCTGGCTTGGCTATTAAAACAACGGTTCCAAGCGGTTTTTGGCCGAGAATTCTATATAAGAACGTCCTAAAAACAAAGAAAAACACAAAAAATATAAAAAAACTTGTGATTATTTTTGTAAATAATTTCCTAGAGAAACGCCTAAGGAATTGCGTGTCCAAAAGCGAATATCAGACAGGAATCAGTGCTGAGCAAGAGGATCGGCGGTTTAGAGGAAGAACACAACCAACGCCCAAATCAATCGGAACGATCCAGGTTAGTTCTAGTCTGTGGCTTTGTGCTCGGACGCGTATTTCATCGATAATTCAAAAATGACTATGGTTTTATTGGGACTAGGGATAACAGGAGTTTAACATTCAAACTCTGCATATGCATTCTTCCAATTTGTTCTAAATAATTACGGAATTCTTATGTTGTTCTAGCTTTCAATAAAAAAAGGTGATAGTGAGAAGGATTTGGTTTAGGCGTGAGACTCAAAGCCGAGAAGATGGGTGGTAATGAAACTGGGTAAATAAGATCATATGACTTGTAATAGCTTATATGCAAACTCATAAGTTGTATCGACACTAAAAACTAGATTAAGTGTCACAAAGAACCTTCTCGGGCTCAGTAGTCCGGCATGGATTCTCTCAATCCCTCATACAGTTACCGACAACCAAAACTATAGTCATGAGTAATCAAGGATTACTCAGCCTGGACAAGGTCTTACAATACTTATTAGAGATTTCCCATCAAGTTTAAATGATATGCAATTAGTTCACAAATCAAGCAAAGCATGTGGAAGCATTGAATAATTATGCAAAGATTAACCACGAAAAGCATGCAACAACAAGTTTTTTTTTTTGACTCAATGATAATATATGCATGCAACCACGCATTCTCTCCTCAGAGGACCTTCATCCTCCAAACAGTTGGTTGCAAGAGATGAAAAAATATGGGGAAAAACATAAGGATTCCATGCTAAAACCCGAGGAGGAGGCGAAAGGAACCGAGAATCAGGCGAACGGGCATGAATTGTTGATAATGTGGTAATTGGAAAGCCGGTACAGAGAATTCAAATAATCTGGCTTGGGTGTTACAAAAACGGTTCCAAGCGGTTTTTGGCCGAGAATTCTATATAAGAACGTCCTAAAAACAAAGAAAAACACAAAAAATAGAAGAAAACTTGTGATTATTTTTGTAAATAATTTCCTAGAGAAACGCCTAAGGAATTGCGTGTCCAAAAGCGAATATCAGACAGGAATCAGTGCTGAGCAAGAGGATCGGCGGTTTAGAGGAAGAACACAACCAACGCCCATATCAATCGGAACGATCCAGGTTAGTTCTAGTCTGTGGCTTTGTGCTCGGACGTGTATTTCATCGATAATTCAAAAATGACTACGGTTTTATTGGGACTAGGGATAAAGGGAGTTTAACAATCATACTCTGCATATGCATTCTTCCAATTTTTTCTAAATAATTACGGAATTCTTATGCTGTTCTAGCTTTCAATAAAAAAAGGTGATAGTGAGAAGGATTTGGTTTAGGCGTGAGACTCAAAGCCGGGAAGATGGGTGGTAATGAAACTGGGTAAATAGGATCATATGACTTGTAATAGCTTATATGCAAACTCATAAGTTGTATAGACCCTAAAAACTAGATTAAGTGTCACAAAGAACCTTCTCGGACTCAGTAGTCTGGCATGGATTATCTCAATCCCTCATACAGTTACCGGCAACCAAAACTATAGTCATGAGTAATCAAGGATTACTCAGTCTGGACAAGGTCTTACAATACTTATTAGAGATTTCCCATCAAATATAAATGATAAGCAATAAGTTCAAAACTCAAGCAAAGCATGCGAAAGCATTGAATAATTATGCAAAGATTAACCACGAAAAGCATGCAACAACAAGTATGTTTTGTTTGACTCAATGATAATATATGCATGCAACCACGCATTCTCTCCTCAGATGACCTTCATCCTCCAAACAGTTGGTTGCAAGGGATGAAAAAAATATGGGGAAAAACATAAGGATTCCATGCTAAAACCCAAGGAAGAGGCGAAAGGAACCGAGAATCAGGCGAACGCGAATGAATTGTTGATAGTGTGGTAATTGGTAAGCCGGTACAGAGAATTCAATGAATCTGGCTTGGCTATTACAAAAACGGTTCCAAGCGGTTTTTGGCCGAGAATTCTATATAAGAACGTCCTAAAAAGAAAGAAAAACACAAAAAATATAAGAAAACTTGTGATTATTTTTGTAAATAATTTCCTAGAGAAACGCCTAAGGAATTGCGTGTCCAAAAGCGAATATCAGACAGGAATCAGTGCTGAGCAAGAGGATCGGCGGTTTAGAGGAAGAACACAACCAACGCCCAAATCAATCGGAACGATCCAGGTTAGTTCTAGTCTGTGGCTTTGTGCTCGGACGCGTATTTCATCGATAATTCAAAAATGACTATGGTTTTATTGGGACTAGGGATAACAGGAGTTTAACATTCATACTCTGCATATGCATTCTTCCAATTTGTCTAAATAATTACGGAATTCTTATGTTGTTCTAGCTTTCAATAAAAAAAGGCGATAGTGAGAAGGATTTGTTTTAGGCGTGAGACTCAAAGCCGAGAAGATGGGTGGTAATGAAACTGGGTAAATAAGATCATATGACTTGTAATAGCTTATATGCAAACTCATAAGTTGTATCGACCCTAAAAACTAGATTAAGTGTCACAAAGAACCTTCTCGGGCTCATTAGTCCGGCATGGATTCTCTCAATCCCTCATACAGTTACCGACAACCAAAACTATAGTCATGAGTAATCAAGGATTACTCAGTCTGGACAAGGTCTTACAATACTTATTAGAGATTTCCCATCAAGTTTAAATGATATGCAATTAGTTCACAAATCAAGCAAAGCATGTGGAAGCATTGAATAATTATGCAAAGATTAACCACGAAAAGCATGCAACAACAAGTTTTTTTTTTTGACTCAATGATAATATATGCATGCAACCACGCATTCTCTCCTCAGAGGACCTTCATCCTCCAAACAGTTGGTTGCAAGAGATGAAAAAATATGGGGAAAAACATAAGGATTCCATGCTAAAACCCGAGGAGGAGGCGAAAGGAACCGAGAATCAGGCGAACGGGCATGAATTGTTGATAATGTGGTAATTGGAAAGCCGGTACAGAGAATTCAAATAATCTGGCTTGGGTGTTACAAAAACGGTTCCAAGCGGTTTTTGGCCGAGAATTCTATATAAGAACGTCCTAAAAACAAAGAAAAACACAAAAAATAGAAGAAAACTTGTGATTATTTTTGTAAATAATTTCCTAGAGAAACGCCTAAGGAATTGCGTGTCCAAAAGCGAATATCAGACAGGAATCAGTGCTGAGCAAGAGGATCGGCGGTTTAGAGGAAGAACACAACCAACGCCCATATCAATCGGAACGATCCAGGTTAGTTCTAGTCTGTGGCTTTGTTCTCGGACGTGTATTTCATCGATAATTCAAAAATGACTATGGTTTTATTGGGACTAGGGATAAAAGGAGTTTAACAATCATACTCTGCATATGCATTCTTCCAATTTTTTCTAAATAATTACGGAATTCTTATGCTGTTCTAGCTTTCAATAAAAAAAGGTGATAGTGAGAAGGATTTGGTTTAGGCGTGAGACTCAAAGCCGGGAAGATGGGTGGTAATGAAACTGGGTAAATAGGATCATATGACTTGTAATAGCTTATATGCAAACTCATAAGTTGTATAGACCCTAAAAACTAGATTAAGTGTCACAAAGAACCTTCTCGGGCTCAGTAGTCCGGCATGGATTATCTCAATCCCTCATACAGTTACCGGCAACCAAAACTATAGTCATGAGTAATCAAGGATTACTCAGTCTGGACAAGGTCTTACAATACTTATTAGAGATTTCCCATCAAATATAAATGATAAGCAATAAGTTCAAAACTCAAGCAAAGCATGCGAAAGCATTGAATAATTATGCAAAGATTAACCACGAAAAGCATGCAACAACAAGTATGTTTTGTTTGACTCAATGATAATATATGCATGCAACCACGCATTCTCTCCTCAGATGACCTTCATCCTCCAAACAGTTGGTTGCAAGAGATGAAAAAAATATGGGGAAAAACATAAGGATTCCATGCTAAAACCCAAGGAAGAGGCGAAAGGAACCGAGAATCAGGCGAACGCGAATGAATTGTTGATAGTGTGGTAATTGGTAAGCCGGTACAGAGAATTCAATGAATCTGGCTTGGCTATTACAAAAACGGTTCCAAGCGGTTTTTGGCCGAGAATTCTATATAAGAACGTCCTAAAAAGAAAGAAAAACACAAAAAATATAAGAAAACTTGTGATTATTTTTGTAAATAATTTCCTAGAGAAACGCCTAAGGAATTGCGTGTCCAAAAGCGAATATCAGACAGGAATCAGTGCTGAGCAAGAGGATCGGCGGTTTAGAGGAAGAACACAACCAACGCCCAAATCAATCGGAACGATCCAGGTTAGTTCTAGTCTGTGGCTTTGTGCTCGGACGCGTATTTCATCGATAATTCAAAAATGACTATGGTTTTATTGGGACTAGGGATAACAGGAGTTTAACATTCAAACTCTGCATATGCATTCTTCCAATTTGTTCTAAATAATTACGGAATTCTTATGTTGTTCTAGCTTTCAATAAAAAAAGGTGATAGTGAGAAGGATTTGGTTTAGGCGTGAGACTCAAAGCCGAGAAGATGGGTGGTAATGAAACTGGGTAAATAAGATCATATGACTTGTAATAGCTTATATGCAAACTCATAAGTTGTATCGACACTAAAAACTAGATTAAGTGTCACAAAGAACCTTCTCGGGCTCAGTAGTCCGGCATGGATTCTCTCAATCCCTCATACAGTTACCGACAACCAAAACTATAGTCATGAGTAATCAAGGATTACTCAGCCTGGACAAGGTCTTACAATACTTATTAGAGATTTCCCATCAAGTTTAAATGATATGCAATTAGTTCACAAATCAAGCAAAGCATGTGGAAGCATTGAATAATTATGCAAAGATTAACCACGAAAAGCATGCAACAACAAGTTTTTTTTTTTGACTCAATGATAATATATGCATGCAACCACGCATTCTCTCCTCAGAGGACCTTCATCCTCCAAACAGTTGGTTGCAAGAGATGAAAAAATATGGGGAAAAACATAAGGATTCCATGCTAAAACCCGAGGAGGAGGCGAAAGGAACCGAGAATCAGGCGAACGGGCATGAATTGTTGATAATGTGGTAATTGGAAAGCCGGTACAGAGAATTCAAATAATCTGGCTTGGGTGTTACAAAAACGGTTCCAAGCGGTTTTTGGCCGAGAATTCTATATAAGAACGTCCTAAAAACAAAGAAAAACACAAAAAATAGAAGAAAACTTGTGATTATTTTTGTAAATAATTTCCTAGAGAAACGCCTAAGGAATTGCGTGTCCAAAAGCGAATATCAGACAGGAATCAGTGCTGAGCAAGAGGATCGGCGGTTTAGAGGAAGAACACAACCAACGCCCATATCAATCGGAACGATCCAGGTTAGTTCTAGTCTGTGGCTTTGTGCTCGGACGTGTATTTCATCGATAATTCAAAAATGACTATGGTTTTATTGGGACTAGGGATAAAAGGAGTTTAACAATCATACTCTGCATATGCATTCTTCCAATTTTTTCTAAATAATTACGGAATTCTTATGCTGTTCTAGCTTTCAATAAAAAAAGGTGATAGTGAGAAGGATTTGGTTTAGGCGTGAGACTCAAAGCCGGGAAGATGGGTGGTAATGAAACTGGGTAAATAGGATCATATGACTTGTAATAGCTTATATGCAAACTCATAAGTTGTATAGACCCTAAAAACTAGATTAAGTGTCACAAAGTACCTTCTCGGGCTTAGTAGTCCGGCATGGATTATCTCAATCCCACATACAGTTACCGGCAACCAAAACTATAGTCATGAGTAATCAAGGATTACTCAGTCTAGACAAGGTCTTACAATACTTATTAGAGATTTCCCATCAAGTTTAAATGATATGCAATTAGTTCACAAATCAAGCAAAGCATGTGGAAGCATTGAATAATTATGCAAAGATTAACCACGAAAAGCATGCAACAACAAGTATTTTTTGTTTGACTCAATGATAATATATGCATGCAACCACGCATTCTCTCCTCAGATGACCTTCATCCTCCAAACAGTTGGTTGCAAGAGATGAAAAAAATATGGGGAAAAACATAAGGATTCCATGCTTAGACCCGAGGAGGAGGCGAAAGGAACCGAGAATCAGGCGAACGCGAATGAATTGTTGATAGTGTGGTAATTGGTAAGCCGGTACAGAGAATTCAATGAATCTGGCTTGGCTATTAAAAAAACGGTTCCAAGCGGTTTTTGGCCGAGAATTCTATATAAGAACGTCCTAAAAACAAAGAAAAACACAAAAAATAGAAGAAAACTTGTGATTATTTTTGTAAATAATTTCCTAGAGAAACGCCTAAGGAATTGCGTGTCCAAAAGCGAATATCAGACAGGAATCAGTGCTGAGCAAGAGGATCGGCGGTTTAGAGGAAGAACACAACCAACGCCCAAATCAATCGGAACGATCCAGGTTAGTTCTAGTCTGTGGCTTTGTGCTCGGACGCGTATTTCATCGATAATTCAAAAATGACTATGGTTTTATTGGGACTAGGGATAACAGGAGTTTAACATTCATACTCTGCATATGCATTCTTCCAATTTGTTCTAAATAATTATGGAATTCTTATGTTGTTCTAGCTTTCAATAAAAAAAGGTGATAGTGAGAAGGATTTGGTTTAGGCGTGAGACTCAAAGCCGAGAAGATGGGTGGTAATGAAACTGGGTAAATAAGATCATATGACTTGTAATAGCTTATATGCAAACTCATAAGTTGTATCGACCCTAAAAACTAGATTAAGTGTCACAAAGAACCTTCTCGGGCTCAGTAGTCCGGCATGGATTCTCTCAATCCCTCATACAGTTACCGACAACCAAAACTATAGTCATGAGTAATCAAGGATTACTCAGTCTGGACAAGGTCTTACAATACTTATTAGAGATTTCCCATCAAGTTTAAATGATATGCAATTAGTTCACAAATCAAGCAAAGCATGTGGAAGCATTGAATAATTATGCAAAGATTAACCACGAAAAGCATGCAACAACAAGTTTTTTTTTTTGACTCAATGATAATATATGCATGCAACCACGCATTCTCTCCTCAGAGGACCTTCATCCTCCAAACAGTTGGTTGCAAGAGATGAAAAAATATGGGGAAAAACATAAGGATTCCATGCTAAAACCCGAGGAGGAGGCGAAAGGAACCGAGAATCAGGCGAACGGGCATGAATTGTTGATAATGTGGTAATTGGAAAGCCGGTACAGAGAATTCAAATAATCTGGCTTGGGTGTTACAAAAACGGTTCCAAGCGGTTTTTGGCCGAGAATTCTATATAAGAACGTCCTAAAAACAAAGAAAAACACAAAAAATAGAAGAAAACTTGTGATTCTTTTTGTAAATAATTTCCTAGAGAAACGCCTAAGGAATTGCGTGTCCAAAAGCGAATATCAGACAGGAATCAGTGCTGAGCAAGAGGATCGGCGGTTTAGAGGAAGAACACAACCAACGCCCATATCAATCGGAACGATCCAGGTTAGTTCTAGTCTGTGGCTTTGTGCTCGGACGTGTATTTCATCGATAATTCAAAAATGACTATGGTTTTATTGGGACTAGGGATAAAAGGAGTTTAACAATCATACTCTGCATATGCATTCTTCCAATTTTTTCTAAATAATTACGGAATTCTTATGCTGTTCTAGCTTTCAATAAAAAAAGGTGATAGTGAGAAGGATTTGGTTTAGGCGTGAGACTCAAAGCCGGGAAGATGGGTGGTAATGAAACTGGGTAAATAGGATCATATGACTTGTAATAGCTTATATGCAAACTCATAAGTTGTATAGACCCTAAAAACTAGATTAAGTGTCACAAAGTACCTTCTCGGGCTCAGTAGTCCGGCATGGATTATCTCAATCCCACATACAGTTACCGGCAACCAAAACTATAGTCATAAGTAATCAAGGATTACTCAGTCTAGACAAGGTCTTACAATACTTATTAGAGATTTCCCATCAAGTTTAAATGATATGCAATTAGTTCACAAATCAAGCAAAGCATGTGGAAGCATTGAATAATTATGCAAAGATTAACCACGAAAAGCATGCAACAATAAGTTTTTTTTTTTTGACTCAATGATAATATATGCATGCAACCACGCATTCTCTCCTCAGAGGACCTTCATCCTCCAAACAGTTGGTTGCAAGAGATGAAAAAATATGGGGAAAAACATAAGGATTCCATGCTAAAACCCGAGGAGGAGGCGAAAGATACTGAGAATCAGGCGAACGGGCATGAATTGTTGATAGTGTGGTAATTGCAAAGCCGGTACAGAGAATTCAAATAATCTGGCTTGGGTGTTACAAAAACGGTTCCAAGCGGTTTTTGGCCGAGAATTCTATATAAGAACGTCCTAAAAACAAAGAAAAACACAAAAAATAGAAGAAAACTTGTGATTATTTTTGTAAATAATTTCCTAGAGAAACGCCTAAGGAATTGCGTGTCCAAAAGCGAATATCAGACAGGAATCAGTGCTGAGCAAGAGGATCGGCGGTTTAGAGGAAGAACACAACCAACGCCCATATCAATCGGAACGATCCAGGTTAGTTCTAGTCTGTGGCTTTGTGCTCGGACGTGTATTTCATCGATAATTCAAAAATGACTATGGTTTTATTGGGACTAGGGATAAAAGGAGTTTAACAATCATACTCTGCATATGCATTCTTCCAATTTTTTCTAAATAATTACGGAATTCTTATGCTGTTCTAGCTTTCAATAAAAAAAGGTGATAGTGAGAAGGATTTGGTTTAGGCGTGAGACTCAAAGCCGGGAAGATGGGTGGTAATGAAACTGGGTAAATAGGATCATATGACTTGTAATAGCTTATATGCAAACTCATAAGTTGTATAGACCCTAAAAACTAGATTAAGTGTCACAAAGTACCTTCTCGGGCTCAGTAGTCCGGCATGGATTATCTCAATCCCACATACAGTTACCGGCAACCAAAACTATAGTCATGAGTAATCAAGGATTACTCAGTCTAGACAAGGTCTTACAATACTTATTAGAGATTTCCCATCAAGTTTAAATGATATGCAATTAGTTCACAAATCAAGCAAAGCATGTGGAAGCATTGAATAATTATGCAAAGATTAACCACGAAAAGCATGCAACAATAAGTTTTTTTTTTTTGACTCAATGATAATATATGCATGCAACCACGCATTCTCTCCTCAGAGGACCTTCATCCTCCAAACAGTTGGTTGCAAGAGATGAAAAAATATGGGAAAAAACATAAGGATTCCATGCTAAAACCCGAGGAGGAGGCGAAAGGAACCGAGAATCAGGCGAACGGGCATGAATTGTTGATAATGTGGTAATTGGAAAGCCGGTACAGAGAATTCAAATAATCTGGCTTGGGTGTTACAAAAACGGTTCCAAGCGGTTTTTGGCCGAGAATTCTATATAAGAACGTCCTAAAAACAAAGAAAAACACAAAAAATAGAAGAAAACTTGTGATTCTTTTTGTAAATAATTTCCTAGAGAAACGCCTAAGGAATTGCGTGTCCAAAAGCGAATATCAGACAGGAATCAGTGCTGAGCAAGAGGATCGGCGGTTTAGAGGAAGAACACAACCAACGCCCATATCAATCGGAACGATCCAGGTTAGTTCTAGTCTGTGGCTTTGTGCTCGGACGTGTATTTCATCGATAATTCAAAAATGACTATGGTTTTATTGGGACTAGGGATAAAAGGAGTTTAACAATCATACTCTGCATATGCATTCTTCCAATTTTTTCTAAATAATTACGGAATTCTTATGCTGTTCTAGCTTTCAATAAAAAAAGGTGATAGTGAGAAGGATTTGGTTTAGGCGTGAGACTCAAAGCCGGGAAGATGGGTGGAAATGAAACTGGGTAAATAGGATCATATGACTTGTAATAGCTTATATGCAAACTCATAAGTTGTATAGACCCTAAAAACTAGATTAAGTGTCACAAAGTACCTTCTCGGGCTCAGTAGTCCGGCATGGATTATCTCAATCCCACATACAGTTACCGGCAACCAAAACTATAGTCATGAGTAATCAAGGATTACTCAGTCTAGACAAGGTCTTACAATACTTATTAGAGATTTCCCATCAAGTTTAAATGATATGCAATTAGTTCACAAATCAAGCAAAGCATGTGGAAGCATTGAATAATTATGCAAAGATTAACCACGAAAAGCATGCAACAATAAGTTTTTTTTTTTTGACTCAATGATAATATATGCATGCAACCACGCATTCTCTCCTCAGAGGACCTTCATCCTCCAAACAGTTGGTTGCAAGAGATGAAAAAATATGGGGAAAAACATAAGGATTCCATGCTAAAACCCGAGGAGGAGGCGAAAGATACTGAGAATCAGGCGAACGGGCATGAATTGTTGATAGTGTGGTAATTGGAAAGCCGGTACAGAGAATTCAAATAATCTGGCTTGGGTGTTACAAAAACGGTTCCAAGCGGTTTTTGGCCGAGAATTCTATATAAGAACGTCCTAAAAACAAAGAAAAACACAAAAAATAGAAGAAAACTTGTGATTATTTTTGTAAATAATTTCCTAGAGAAACGCCTAAGGAATTGCGTGTCCAAAAGCGAATATCAGACAGGAATCAGTGCTGAGCAAGAGGATCGGCGGTTTAGAGGAAGAACACAACCAACGCCCATATCAATCGGAACGATCCAGGTTAGTTCTAGTCTGTTGCTTTGTGCTCGGACGTGTATTTCATCGATAATTCAAAAATGACTATGGTTTTATTGGGACTAGGGATAAAAGGAGTTTAACAATCATACTCTGCATATGCATTCTTCCAATTTTTTCTAAATAATTACGGAATTCTTATGCTGTTCTAGCTTTCAATAAAAAAAGGTGATAGTGAGAAGGATTTGGTTTAGGCGTGAGACTCAAAGCCGGGAAGATGGGTGGTAATGAAACTGGGTAAATAGGATCATATGACTTGTAATAGCTTATATGCAAACTCATAAGTTGTATAGACCCTAAAAACTAGATTAAGTGTCACAAAGAACCTTCTCGGGCTCAATAGTCCGGCATGGATTATCTCAATCCCTCATACAGTTACCGGCAACCAAAACTATAGTCATGAGTAATCAAGGATTACTCAGTCTAGACAAGGTCTTACAATACTTATTAGAGATTTCCCATCAAGTTTAAATGATATGCAATTAGTTCACAAATCAAGCAAAGCATCTGGAAGCATTGAATAATTACGCAAAGATTAACCACGAAAAGCATGCAACAACAAGTATTTTTTGTTTGACTCAATGATAATATATGCATGCAACCACGCATTCTCTCTTCAGATGACCTTCATCCTCCAAACAGTTGGTTGCAAGAGATGAAAAATATGGGGAAAAACATAAGGATTCCATGCTAAAACCCGAGGAGAAGGTGAAAGATACCGAGAATCAGGCGAACGGGCACGAATTGATGATAGTGTGGTAATTGGTAAGCCGGTACAGAGAATTCAATGAATCTGGCTTGGCTGTTACAAAAACGGTTCCAAGCTGTTTTTGGCCGAGAATTCTATATAAGAACGTCCAAAAAACAAAGAAAAACACAAAAAATAGAAGAAAACTTGTGATTATTTTTGTAAATAATTTCCTAGAGAAACGCCTAAGGAATTGCGTGTCCAAAAGCGAATATCAGACAGGAATCAGTGCTGAGCAAGAGGATCGGTGGTTTAGAGGAAGAACACAACCAATGCCCAAATCAATCGGAACGATCCAGGTTATTTCTAGTCTGTGGCTTTGCGCTCGGACGCGTATTTCATCGATAATTCAAAAATGACTATGGTTTTATTGGGACTAGGGATAACAGGAGTTTAACATTCATACTCTGCATATGCATTCTTCCAATTTTTTCTAAATAATTACGGAATTCTTATGCTGTTCTAGCTTTCAATAAAAAAAGGTGATAGTGAGAAGGATTTGGTTTAGGCGTTAGACTCAAAGCCGGGAAAATGGGTGGTAATGAAACTGGGTAAATAAGATCATATGACTTGTAATAGCTTATACGCAAACTCATAAGTTGTATAGACCCTAAAAACTAGATTAAGTGTCACAAAGAACCTTCTCGGGCTCAGTAGTCCGGCATGGATTCTCTCAATCCTAAATACAGTTACAGGCAACCAAAACTAAAGTCATGAGTAATCAAGGATTACTCAGTCTAGACAAAGTCTTACAATACTTATTAGAGATTTCCCTTCAAGTTGAAATGATATGCAATTAGTTCACAAATCAAGCAAAGCATGTGGAAGCATTGAATAATTATGCAAAGATTAACCACGAAAAGCATGCAACAACAAATTTTTTTTTTTTGACTCAATGATAATATATGCATGCAACCACACATTCTCTCCTCAGATGACCTTCATCCTCCAAACAGTTGGTTGCAAGAGATGAAAAAAATATGGGGAAAAACATAAGGATTCCATGCTAAAACCCGAGGAGGAGGCAAAAGGAACCGAGAATCAGGCGAACGGGGATGAATTGTTGAAAGTGTCGTAATTGGAAAGCCGGTACAGAGAATTCAAATAATCTGGCTTGGGTGTTACAGAAACGGTTCCAAGCGGTTTTTGGCCAAGAATTCTATATAAGAACGTCCTAAAAACAAAGAAAAACACAAAAAATAGAAGAAAACTTGTGATTATTTTTGTAAATAATTTCCTAGAGAAACGCCTAAGGAATTGCGTGTCCAAAAGCGAATATCAGACAGGAATCAGTGCTGAGCAAGAGGATCGGCGGTTTAGTGGAAGAACACAACCAACGCCCAAATATATCGGAACGATCCAGGTTAGTTCTAGTCTGTGGCTTTGTGCTCGGACATGTATTTCATCGATAATTCAAAAATGACTATGGTTTTATTGGGACTAGGGATAAAAGGAGTTTAACATTCATACTCTGCATATGCATTCTTCCAATTTTTTCTAAATAATTACGGAATTCTTATGCTGTTCTAGCTTTCAATAAAAAAAGGTGATAGTGAGAAGGATTTGGTTTAGGCGTGAGACTCAAAGCCGGGAAGATGGGTGGTAATGAAATTGGGTAAATAGGATCATATGACTGGTAATAGCTTATATGCAAACTCATAAGTTGTATAGACCCTAAAAACTAGATTAAGTGTCACAAAGAATCTTCTCCGGCTCAGTAGTCCGGCATGGATTCTCTCAATCCCTCATACAGTTACCGGCAACCAAAACTATAGTCATGAGTAATCAAGGATTACTCAGTCTGGACAAGGTCTTACAATACTTATTAGAGATTTCCCACCAAGTTTAAATGATATGCAATTAGTTCACAAATCAAGCAAAGCATGTGGAAGCATTGAATAATTATGCAAAGATTAACCACGAAAAGCATGCAACAACAAGTTTTTTTTTTTTGACTCAATGATAATATATGCATGCAACCACGCATTCTCTCCTCAGAGGACCTTCATCCTCCAAACAGTTGGTTGCAAGAGATGAAAAAAATATGGGGAAAAACATAAGGATTCCATGCTAAAACCCGAGGAGGAGGCGAAAGGAACCGAGAATCAGGCGAACGGGCATGAATTGTTGATAGCGTGGTAATTGGAAAGCCGGTACAGAGAATTCAAATAATCTGGCTTGGGTGTTACAAAAACGGTTCCAAGCGGTTTTTGGCCGAGAATTCTATATAAGAACGTCCTAAAAAGAAAGAACAACACAAAAAATAGAAGAAAACTTGTGATTATTTTTGTAAATAATTTCCTAGAGAAACGCCTAAGGAATTGCGTGTCCAAAAGCGAATATCAGACAGGAATCAGTGCTGAGCAAGAGGATCGGCGGTTTAGAGGAAGAACACATCCAACGCCCAAATCAATCGGAACGATCTAGGTTAGTTCTAGTCTGTGGCTTTGTGCTCGGACGTGTATTTCATCGATAATTCAAAAATGACTATGGTTTTATTGGGACTAGGGATAACAGGAGTTTAACATTCATACTCTGCATATGCATTCTTCCAATTTTTTCTAAATAATTACGGAATTCTTATGCTGTTCTAGCTTTCAATAAAAAAAGGTGATAGTGAGAAGGATTTGGTTTAGGCGTGAGACTCAAAGCCGGGAAGATGGGTGGTAATGAAACTGGGTAAATAGGCTCATATGACTTGTAATAGCTTATATGCAAACTCATAAGTTGTATAGACCCTAAAAACTAGATTAAGTGTCACAAAGAACCTTCTCGGGCTCAGTAGTCCGGCATGGATTCTCTCAATCCCTCATACAGTTACCGGCAACCAAAACTATAGTCATGAGTAATCAAGGATTACTCAGTCTGGACAAGGTCTTACAATACTTATTAGAGATTTCCCATCAAGTTTAAATGATATGCAATTAGTTCACAAATCAAGCAAAGCATGTGGAAGCATTGAATAATTATGCAAAGATTAACCACGAAAAGCATGCAACAACAAGTTTTTTTTTTTTGACTCAATGATAATATATGCATGCAACCACGCATTCTCTCCTCAGAGGACCTTCATCCTCCAAACAGTTGGTTGCAAGAGATGAAAAAAATATGGGGAAAAACATAAGGATTCCATGCTAAAACCCGAGGAGGAGGCGAAAGGAACCGAGAATCAGGCGAACGGGCATGAATTGTTGATAGTGTGGTAATTGGAAAGCCGGTACAGAGAATTCAAATAATCTGGCTTGGCTGTTACAAAAACGGTTCCAAGCGGTTTTTGGCCGAGAATTCTATATAAGAACGTCCTAAAAACAAAGAAAAACACAAAAAATAGAAGAAAACTTGTGATTATTTTTGTAAATAATTTCCTAGAGAAACGCCTAAGGAATTGCGTGTCCAAAAGCGAATATCAGATAGGAATCAGTGCTGAGCAAGAGGATCGGCGGTTTAGAGGAAGAACACAACCAACGCCCAAATCAATCGGAACGATCCAGGTTAATTCTAGTCTGTGGCTTTGTGCTCGGACGTGTATTTCATCGATAATTCAAAAATGACTATGGTTTTATTGGGACTAGGGATAAAAGGAGTTTAACATTCATACTCTGCATATGCATTCTTCCAATTTTTTCTAAATAATTACGGAATTCTTATGCTGTTCTAGCTTTCAATAAAAAAAGGTGATAGTGAGAAGGATTTGGTTTAGGCGTGAGACTCAAAGCCGGGAAGATGGGTGGTAATGAAACTGGGTAAATAAGATCATATGACTTGTAATAGCTTATATGCTAACTCATAAGTTGTATCGACCCTAAAAACTAGATTAAGTGTCACAAAGAACCTTCTCAAGCTCAGTAGTCCGGCATGGATTCTCTCAATCCCTCATACAGTTACCGGCAACCAAAACTATAGTCATGAGTAATCAAGGATTACTCAGTCTGGACAAGGTCTTACAATACTTATTAGAGATTTCCCATCAAGTTTAAATGATATGCAATTAGTTCACAAATCAAGCAAAGCATGTGGAAGCATTGAATAATTATGCAAAGATTAACCACGAAAAGCATGCAACAACAAGTTTTTTTTTTTTGACTCAATGATAATATACGCATGGAACCACGCATTCTCTCCTCAGAGGACCTTCATCCTCCAAACAGTTGGTTGCAAGAGATGAAAAAAATATGGGGAAAAACATAAGGATTCCATGCTAAAACCCGAGGAGGAGGCGAAAGGAACCGAGAATCAGGCGAACGGGCACGAATTGGTGATAGTGTGGTAATTGGAAAGCCGGTACAGAGAATTCAAATAATCTGGCTTGGGTGTTACAAAAACGGTTCCAAGCGGTTTTTGGCCGAGAATTCTATATAAGAACGTCCTAAAAAGAAAGAAAAACACAAAAAATAGAAGAAAACTTGTGATTATTTTTGTAAATAATTTCCTAGAGAAACGCCTAAGGAATTGCGTGTCCAAAAGCGAATATCAGACAAGAATCAGTGCTGAGCAAGAGGATCGGCGGTTTAGAGGACGAACACAACCAATGCCCAAATCAATCAGAACGATCCAGGTTAATTCTAGTCTGTGGCTTTGTGCTCAGACGTGTATTTCATCGATAATTCAAAAATGACTATGGTTTTATTGGGACTATGGATAAAAGTAGTTTAACATTCATACTCTGCATATGCATTCTTCCAATTTTTTCTAAATAATTACGTAATTCTTATGCTGTTCTAGCTTTCAATAAAAAAAGGTGATAGTGAGAAGGATTTGGTTTAGGCGTGAGACTCAAAGCCGGGAAGTTGGGTGGTAATGAAACTGGGTAAATAGGATCATATGACTTGTAATAGCTTATATGCAAACTCATAAGTTGTATAGACCCTAAAAACTAGATTAAGTGTCACAAAGAACCTTCTCGGGCTCAGTAGTCCGGCATGGATTCTCTCAATCCCTCATACAAATACCGGCAACCAAAACTATAGTCATGAGTAATCAAGGATTACTCAGTCTGGACAAGGTCTTACAATACTTATTAGAGATTTCCCATCAAGTTTAAATGATATGCAATTAGTTCACAAATCAAGCAAAGCATGTGGAAGCATTGAATAATTATGCAAAGATTAACCACGAAAAGCATGCAACAACAAGTTTTTTTTTTTGACTCAATGATAATATATGCATGCAACCACGCATTCTCTCCTCAGAGGACCTTTATCCTCCAAATAGTTGGTTGCAAGAGATGAAAAAAATATGGGGAAAAACATAAGGATTCCATGCTAAAACCCGAGGAGGAGGCGAAAGGAACCGAGAATCAGGCGAACGGGCACGAATTGGTGATAGTGTGGTAATTGGAAAGCCGGTACAGAGAATTCAAATAATCTGGCTTGGGTGTTACAAAAACGGTTCCAAGCGGTTTTTGGCCGAGAATTCTATATAAGAACGTCCTAAAAAGAAAGAAAAACACAAAAAATAGAAGAAAACTTGTGATTATTTTTGTAAATAATTTCCTAGAGAAACGCCTAAGGAATTGCGTGTCCAAAAACGAATATCAGACAGGAATCAGTGCTGAGCAAGAGGATCGGCGGTTTAGAGGAAGAACACAACCAACGCCCATATCTATCGGAACGATCCAGGTTAGTTCTAGTCTGTGGCTTTGTGCTCGGACATGTATTTCATCGATAATTCAAAAATGACTATGGTTTTATTGGGACTAGGGATAAAAGGAGTTTAACATTCATACTCTGCATATGCATTCTTCCAATTTTTTCTAAATAATTACGGAATTCTTATGCTGTTCTAGCTTTCAATAAAAAAACTTGATAGTGAGAAGGATTTGGTTTAGGCGTGACAATCAAAGCAGGGAAGATGGGTGGTAATGAAACTGGGTAAATAGGATCATATCACTTGTAATTGCTTATATGCAAACTCATAAGTTGTATAGACCCTAAAAACTAGATTAAGTGTCACAAAGAACCTTCTCGGGCTCAGTAGTCCGGCATGGATTCTCTCAATCCCTCATATAGTTACCGGCAACCAAAACTATAGTCATGAGTAATAAAGGATTACTCAGTCTGGACAAGGTCTTACAATACTTATTAGAGATTTCCCATCAAGTTTAAATGATATGCAATTAGTTCACAAATCAAGCAAAGCATCTGGAAGCATTGAATAACTATGCAAAGATTAACCACGAAAAGCATGCAACAACAAGTTTTTTTTTTTTGACTCAATGATAATATATGCATGCAACCACACATTCTCTCCTCAGATGACCTTCATCCTCCAAACAGTTGGTTGCAAGAGATGAAAAAAATATGGGGATTAACATAAGGATTCCATGCTAAAACCCGAGGAGCATGCGAAAGATACCGAGAATCAGGCGAACGAGCACGAATTGGTGATAGTGTGGTAATTGGAAAGCCGGTACAGAGAATTCAATGAATCTGGCTTGGCTATTACAAAAACGGTTCCAAGCGGTTTTTGGCCGAGAATTCTATATAAGAACGTCCTAAAAACAAAGAAAAACACAAAAAATAGAAGAAAACTTGTGATTATTTTTGTAAATAATTTCCTAGAGAAACGCCTAAGGAATTGCGTTTCCAAAAGCGAATATCAGACAGGAATCAGTGCTGAGCAAGAGGATCGGCGGTTTAGAGGAAGAACACATCCAACGCCCAAATCAATCGGAACGATCTAGGTTAGTTCTAGTCTGTGGCTTTGTGCTCGGACGTGTATTTCATCGATAATTCAAAAATGACTATCGTTTTATTGGGACTAGGGATAAAAGGAGTTTAACATTCATACTCTGCATATGCATTCTTCCAATTTTTTCTAAATAATTACGGAATTCTTATGCTGTTCTAGCTTTCAATAAAAAAAGGTGATAGTGAGAAGGATTTGGTTTAGGCGTGAGACTCAAAGCCGGGAAGATGGGTGGTAATGAAACTGGGTAAATAGGCTCATATGACTTGTAATAGCTTATATGCAAACTCATAAGTTGTATAGACCCTAAAAACTAGATTAAGTGTCACAAAGAACCTTCTCGGGCTCAGTAGTCCGGCATGGATTCTCTCAATCCCTCATACAGTTACCGGCAACCAAAACTATAGTCATGAGTAATCAAGGATTACTCAGTCTGGACAAGGTCTTACAATACTTATTAGAGATTTCCCATCAAGTTTAAATGATATGCAATTAGTTCACAAATCAAGCAAAGCATGTGGAAGCATTGAATAATTATGCAAAGATTAACCACGAAAAGCATGCAACAACAAGTTTTTTTTTTTTGACTCAATGATAATATATGCATGCAACCACGCATTCTCTCCTCAGAGGACCTTCATCCTCCAAACAGTTGGTTGCAAGAGATGAAAAAAATATGGGGAAAAACATAAGGATTCCATGCTAAAACCCGAGGAGGAGGCGAAAGGAACCGAGAATCAGGCGAACGGGCATGAATTGTTGATAGTGTGGTAATTGGAAAGCCGGTACAGAGAATTCAAATAATCTGGCTTGGGTGTTACAAAAACGGTTCCAAGCGGTTTTTGGCCGAGAATTCTATATAAGAACGTCCTAAAAAGAAAGAACAACACAAAAAATAGAAGAAAACTTGTGATTATTTTTGTAAATAATTTCCTAGAGAAACGCCTAAGGAATTGCGTTTCCAAAAGCGAATATCAGACAGGAATCAGTGCTGAGCAAGAGGATCGGCGGTTTAGAGGAAGAACACAACCAACGCCCATATCAATCGGAACGATCCAGGTTAGTTCTAGTCTATGGCTTTGTGCTCAGATGCGTATTTCATCGATAATTCAAAAATGACTATGGTTTTATTGGGACTAGGGATAACAGGAGTTTAACATTCATACTCTGCATATGCATTCTTCCAATTTTTTCTAAATAATTACGGAATTCTTATGCTGTTCTAGCTTTCAATAAAAAAAGGTGATAGTGAGAAGGATTTGGTTTAGGCGTGAGACTCAAAGACGGGATGATGGGTGGTAATGAAACTGGGTAAATAAGATCATATGACTTGTAATAGCTTATATGCAAACTCATAAGTTGTATAGACCCTAAAAACTAGATTAAGTGTCACAAAGAACCTTCTCGGGCTCAGTAGTCAGGCATGGATTCTCTCAATCCCTCATACAGTTACCGGCAACCAAAACTATAGTCATGAGTAATCAAGGATTACTCAGTCTGGACAAGGTCTTACAATACTTATTAGAGATTTCCAATCAAGTTTAAATGATATGCAATTAGTTCACAAATCAAGCAAAGCATCTGGAAGCATTGAATAATTATGCAAAGATTAACCACGAAAAGCATGCAACAACAAGTATTTTTTGTTTGACTCAATGATAATATATGCATGCAACCACGCATTCTCTCCTCAGATGACCTTCATCCTCCAAACAGTTGGTTGCAAGAGATGAATAAAATATGGGGAAAAACATAAGGATTCCATGCTAAAACCCGAGGAGGAGGCGAAAGATACCGAGAATCAGGCGAACGGTCATCAATTGTTGATAGTGTGGTAATTGGTAAGCCGGTACAGAGAATTCAATGAATCTGGCTTGGCTGTTACAAAAACGGTTCCAAGCGGTTTTTGGCCGAGAATTCTATATAAGAACGTCCTAAAAACAAAGAAAAACACAAAAAATAGAAGAAAACTTGTGATTATTTTTGTAAATAATTTCCGAGAGAAACACCTAAGGAATTGCGTGTCCAAAAGCGAATATCAGACATGAATAAGTGCTGAGCAAGAGGATCGGCGGTTTAGAGGAAGAACACAACCAACGCCCAAATCAATCGGAACGATCCAGGTTAGTTCTAGTCTGTGGCTTTGTGCTCGGACCCGTATTTCATCGATAATTCAAAAATGACTATGGTTTTATTGGGACTAGGGATAACAGGAATTTAACATTCATACTCTGCATATGCATTCGTCCAATTTTTTCTAAATAATTACGGAATTCTTTTGCTGTTCTAGCTTTCAATAAAAAAAGGTGATAGTGAGAAGGATTTGGTTTTGGCGTGAGACTCGAAGCCGGGAAGATGGGTGGTAATGAAACTGGGTAAATAAGATTATATGACTTGTAATAGCTTATATGCAAACTCATAAGTTGTATAGACCCTAAAAACTAGATTAAGTGTCACAAAGAACCTTCTCGGGCTCAGTAGTCCGGCATGGATTCTCTCAATCCCTCATACAGTTACCGGCAACCAAAACTAAAGTCATGAGTAATCAAGGATTACTCAGTCTGGACAAAGTCTTACAATACTATTAGAGATTTCCCATCAAGTTTAAATGATATGCAATTAGTTCACAAATCAAGCAAAGCATGTGGAAGCATTGAATAATTATGCAAAGATTAACCACGAAAAGCATGCAACAACAAGTTTTTTTTTTTGACTCAATGATAATATATGCATGCAACCACGCATTCTCTCCTGAGAGGACCTTTATCCTATAAATAGTTGGTTGCAAGAGATGAAAAAAATATGGGGAAAAACATAAGGATTCCATGCTAAGACCCGAGGAGGAGGCGAAAGGAACCGAGAATCAGGCGAACGGGCACGAATTGGTGATAGTGTGGTAATTGGAAAGCCGGTACAGAGAATTCAAATAATCTGGCTTGGGTGTTACAAAAACGGTTCCAAGCGGTTTTTGGCCGAGAATTCTATATAAGAACGTCCTAAAAAGAAAGAAAAACTAAAAAAATAGAAGAAAACTTGTGATTATTTTTGTAAATAATTTCCTAGAGAAACGCCTAAGGAATTGCGTGTCCAAAAACGAATATCAGACAGGAATCAGTGCTGAGCAAGAGGATCGGCGGTTTAGAGGAAGAACACAACCAACGCCCATATCTATCAGAACGATCCAGGTTAGTTCTAGTCTGTGGCTTTGTGCTCGGACGTGTATTTCATCGATAATTCAAAAATGACTATGGTTTTATTGGGACTAGGGATAAAAGGAGTTTAACATTCATACTCTGCATATGCATTCTTCCAATTTTTTCTAAATAATTACGGAATTCTTATGCTGTTCTAGCTTTCAATAAAAAAACTTGATAGTGAGAAGGATTTGGTTTAGGCGTGACAATCAAAGCAGGGAAGATGGGTGGTAATGAAACTGGGTAAATAGGATCATATCACTTGTAATTGCTTATATGCAAACTCATAAGTTGTATAGACCCTAAAAACTAGATTAAGTGTCACAAAGAACCTTCTCGGGCTCAGTAGTCCGGCATGGATTCTCTCAATCCCTCATATAGTTACCGGCAACCAAAACTATAGTCATGAGTAATAAAGGATTACTCAGTCTGGACAAGGTCTTACAATACTTATTAGAGATTTCCCATCAAGTTTAAATGATATGCAATTAGTTCACAAATCAAGCAAAGCATCTGGAAGCATTGAATAACTATGCAAAGATTAACCACGAAAAGCATGCAACAACAAGTTTTTTTTTTTTGACTCAATGATAATATATGCATGCAACCACACATTCTCTCCTCAGATGACCTTCATCCTCCAAACAGTTGGTTGCAAGAGATGAAAAAAATATGGGGATTAACATAAGGATTCCATGCTAAAACCCGAGGAGCATGCGAAAGATACCGAGAATCAGGCGAACGAGCACGAATTGGTGATAGTGTGGTAATTGGTAAGCCGGTACAGAGAATTCAATGAATCTGGCTTGGCTATTACAAAAACGGTTCCAAGCGGTTTTTGGCCTAGAATTCTATATAAGAACGTCCTAAAAACAAAGAAAAACACAAAAAATAGAAGAAAACTTGTGATTATTTTTGTAAATAATTTCCTAGAGAAACGCCTAAGGAATTGCGTGTCCAAAAGCGAATATCAGACAGGAATCAGTGCTGAGCAAGAGGATCGGCGGTTTAGAGGAAGAACACATCCAACGCCCAAATCAATCGGAACGATCTAGGTTAGTTCTAGTCTGTGGCTTTGTGCTCGGACGTGTATTTCATCGATAATTCAAAAATGACTATGGTTTTATTGGGACTAGGGATAAAAGGAGTTTAACATTCATACTCTGCATATGCATTCTTCCAATTTTTTCTAAATAATTACGGAATTCTTATGCTGTTCTAGCTTTCAATAAAAAAAGGTGATAGTGAGAAGGATTTGGTTTAGGCGTGAGACTCAAAGCCGGGAAGATGGGTGGTAATGAAACTGGGTAAATAGGCTCATATGACTTGTAATAGCTTATATGCAAACTCATAAGTTGTATAGACCCTAAAAACTAGATTAAGTGTCACAAAGAACCTTCTCGGGCTCAGTAGTCCGGCATGGATTCTCTCAATCCCTCATACAGTTACCGGCAACCAAAACTATAGTCATGAGTAATCAAGGATTACTCAGTCTGGACAAGGTCTTACAATACTTATTAGAGATTTCCCATCAAGTTTAAATGATATGCAATTAGTTCACAAATCAAGCAAAGCATGTGGAAGCATTGAATAATTATGCAAAGATTAACCACGAAAAGCATGCAACAACAAGTTTTTTTTTTTTGACTCAATGATAATATATGCATGCAACCACGCATTCTCTCCTCAGAGGACCTTCATCCTCCAAACAGTTGGTTGCAAGAGATGAAAAAAATATGGGGAAAAACATAAGGATTCCATGCTAAAACCCGAGGAGGAGGCGAAAGGAACCGAGAATCAGGCGAACGGGCATGAATTGTTGATAGTGTGGTAATTGGAAAGCCGGTACAGAGAATTCAAATAATCTGGCTTGGGTGTTACAAAAACGGTTCCAAGCGGTTTTTGGCCGAGAATTCTATATAAGAACGTCCTAAAAAGAAAGAACAACACAAAAAATAGAAGAAAACTTGTGATTATTTTTGTAAATAATTTCCTAGAGAAACGCCTAAGGAATTGCGTTTCCAAAAGCGAATATCAGACAGGAATCAGTGCTGAGCAAGAGGATCGGCGGTTTAGAGGAAGAACACAACCAACGCCCATATCAATCGGAACGATCCAGGTTAGTTCTAGTCTATGGCTTTGTGCTCAGATGCGTATTTCATCGATAATTCAAAAATGACTATGGTTTTATTGGGACTAGGGATAACAGGAGTTTAACATTCATACTCTGCATATGCATTCTTCCAATTTTTTCTAAATAATTACGGAATTCTTATGCTGTTCTAGCTTTCAATAAAAAAAGGTGATAGTGAGAAGGATTTGGTTTAGGCGTGAGACTCAAAGACGGGAAGATGGGTGGTAATGAAACTGGGTAAATAAGATCATATGACTTGTAATAGCTTATATGCAAACTCATAAGTTGTATAGACCCTAAAAACTAGATTAAGTGTCACAAAGAACCTTCTCGGGCTCAGTAGTCAGGCATGGATTCTCTCAATCCCTCATACAGTTACCGGCAACCAAAACTATAGTCAGAAGTAATCAAGGATTACTCAGTCTGGACAAGGTCTTACAATACTTATTAGAGATTTCCAATCAAGTTTAAATGATATGCAATTAGTTCACAAATCAAGCAAAGCATCTGGAAGCATTGAATAATTATGCAAAGATTAACCACGAAAAGCATGCAACAACAAGTATTTTTTGTTTGACTCAATGATAATATATGCATGCAACCACGCATTCTCTCCTCAGATGACCTTCATCCTCCAAACAGTTGGTTGCAAGAGATGAATAAAATATGGGGAAAAACATAAGGATTCCCTGCTAAAACCCGAGGAGGAGGCGAAAGATACCGAGAATCAGGCGAACGGTCATCAATTGTTGATAGTGTGGTAATTGGTAAGCCGGTACAGAGAATTCAATGAATCTGGCTTGGCTGTTACAAAAACGGTTCCAAGCGGTTTTTGGCCGAGAATTCTATATAAGAACGTCCTAAAAACAAAGAAAAACTAAAAAAATAGAAGAAAACTTGTGATTATTTTTGTAAATAATTTCCGAGAGAAACGCCTAAGGAAATGCGTGTCCAAAAGCGAATATCAGACATGAATAAGTGCTGAGCAAGAGGATCGGCAGTTTAGAGGAAGAACACAACCAACGCCCAAATCAATCGGAATGATCCAGGTTAGTTCTAGTCTGTGGCTTTGTGCTCGGACCTGTATTTCATCGATAATTCAAAAATGACTATGGTTTTATTGGGACTAGGGATAACAGGAGTTTAACATTCATACTCTGCATATGCATTCTTCCAATTTTTTCTAAATAATTACGGAATTCTTATGCTGTTCTAGCTTTCAATAAAAAAAGGTGATAGTGAGAAGGATTTGGTTTAGGCGTGAGACTCAAAGACGGGAAGATGGGTGGTAATGAAACTGGGTAAATAAGATCATATGACTTGTAATAGCTTATATGCAAACTCATAAGTTGTATAGACCCTAAAAACTAGATTAAGTGTCACAAAGAACCTTCTCGGGCTCAGTAGTCCGGCATGGATTCTCTCAATCCCTCATACAGTTACCGGCAACCAAAACTATAGTCAGAAGTAATAAAGGATTACTCAGTCTGGACAAGGTCTTACAATACTTATTAGAGATTTCCCATCAAGTTTAAATGATATGCAATTAGTTCACAAATCAAGCAAAGCATCTGGAAGCATTGAATAACTATGCAAAGATTAACCACGAAAAGCATGCAACAACAAGTTTTTTTTTTTTGACTCAATGATAATATATGCATGCAACCACGCATTCTCTCCTCAGATGACCTTCATCCTCCAAACAGTTGGTTGCAAGAGATGAATAAAATATGGGGAAAAACATAAGGATTCCCTGCTAAAACCCGAGGAGGAGGCGAAACATACCGAGAATCAGGCGAACGGTCATCAATTGTTGATAGTGTGGTAATTGGTAAGCCGGTACAGAGAATTCAATGAATCTGGCTTGGCTGTTACAAAAACGGTTCCAAGCGGTTTTTGGCCGAGAATTCTATATAAGAACGTCCTAAAAACAAAGAAAAACTAAAAAAATAGAAGAAAACTTGTGATTATTTTTGTAAATAATTTCCGAGAGAAACGCCTAAGGAAATGCGTGTCCAAAAGCGAATATCAGACATGAATAAGTGCTGAGCAAGAGGATCGGCGGTTTAGAGGAAGAACACAACCAACGCCCAAATCAATCGGAATGATCCAGGTTAGTTCTAGTCTGTGGCTTTGTGCTCGGACCTGTATTTCATCGATAATTCAAAAATGACTATGGTTTTATTGGGACTAGGGATAACAGGAATTTAACATTCATACTCTGCATATGCATTCGTCCAATTTTTTCTAAATAATTACGGAATTCTTTTGCTGTTCTAGCTTTCAATAAAAAAAGGTGATAGTGAGAAGGATTTGGTTTAGGCGTGAGACTCGAAGCCGGGAAGATGGGTGGTAATGAAACTGGGTAAATAAGATCATATGACTTGTAATAGCTTATATGCAAACTCATAAGTTGTATAGACCCTAAAAACTAGATTAAGTGTCACAAAGAACCTTCTCGGGCTCAGTAGTCCGGCATGGATTCTCTCAATCCCTCATACAGTTACCGGCAACCAAAACTAAAGTCATGAGTAATCAAGGATTACTCAGTCTGGACAAAGTCTTACAATACTTATTAGAGATTTCCCATCAAGTTTAAATGATATGCAATTAGTTCACAAATCAAGCAAAGCATGTGGAAGCATTGAATAATTATGCAAAGATTAACCACGAAAAGCATGCAACAACAAGTTTTTTTTTTTGACTCAATGATAATATATGCATGCAACCACACATTCTCTCCTGAGATGACCTTCATCCTCCAAACAGTTGGTTGCAAGAGATGAAAAAAATATGGGGAAAAACATAAGGATTCCATGCTAAAACCCAAGAACGAGGCGAAAGGAACCGAGAATCAGGCGAACGGGCATGAATTGTTGATAGTGTGGTAATTGGAAAGCCGGTACAGAGAATTCAAATAATCTGGCTTGGCTGTTACAAAAACGGTTCGAAGCGGTTTTTGGCCGAGAATTCTATATAAGAACGTCCTAAAAACAAAGAAAATCACAAAAAATAGAAGAAAACTTGTGATTATTTTTGTAAATAATTTCCTAGAGAAACGCCTAAGGAATTACGTGTCCAAAAGCGAATATCAGACAGGAATCAGTGCTGAGCAAGAGGATCGGCGGTTTAGAGGAAGAACACAACCAACGCCCAAATCAGTCGGAACGATCCAGGTTAGTTCTAGTCTGTGGCTTTGTGCTCGGACGCGTATTTCATCGATAATTCAAAAATGACTATGGTTTTATTGGGACAAGGGATAACAGGAGTTTAACATTCATACTCTGCATATGCATTCTTCCAATTTTTTAAGAATAATTACGGAATTCTTATGCTGTTCCAGCTTCCAATAAAAAAAGGTGATAGTGAGAAGGATTTGGTTTAGGCATGAGACTCAAAGCCAGGAAGATGGGTGGTAATGAAACTGGGTAAATAAGATCATATGACTTGTAATAGCTTATATGCAAACTCATAAGTTGTATAGACCCTAAAAACTAGATTAAGTGTACTAAAGAACCTTCTCGGGCTCGGTAGTCCGGCATGGATTCTTTCAATCCCTCATACAGTTACCGACAACCAAAACTATAGTCATGAGTAATCAAGGATTACTCAGTCGGGACAAGGTCTTACAATACTTATTAGAGATTTCCCATCAAGTTTAAATGATATGCAATTAGTTCACAAATCAAGCAAAGGATGTGGAAGCATTGAATAATTATGCAAAGATTAACCACGAAAAGCATGCAACAACAAGTATTTTTTGTTTGACTCAATGATAATATATGCATGCAACCACGCATTCTCTCCTCAGATGACCTTCATCCTCCAAACAGTTGGTTGCAAGAGATGAATAAAATATGGGGAAAAACATAGGGATTCCATGCTAAAACCCGAGGAGGAGGCGAAAGATACCGAGAATCAGGCGAACGGTCATCAATTGTTGATAGTGTGGTAATTGGTAAGCCGGTACAGAGAATTACATGAATCTGGCTTGGCTGTTACAAAAACGGTTCCAAGCCATTTTTGGCCGAGAATTCTATATAAGAACGTCCTAAAAACAAAGAAAAACACAAAAAATAGAAGAAAACTTGTGATTATTTTTGTAAATTATTTCCGAGAGAAACGCCTAAGGAATTGCGTGTCCAAAAGCAAATATCAGACATGAATAAATGCTGAGCAAGAGGATCGTCGGTTTAGAGGAAGAACACAACCAATGCCCAAATCAATCGGAACGATCCAGGTTAGTTCTAGTCTGTGGCTTTGTGCTCGGACCCGTATTTCATCGATAATTCAAAAATGACTATGGTTTTATTGGGACTAGGGATAACAGGAGTTTAACATTCATACTCTGCATATGCATTCTTCCAATTTTTTCTAAATAATTACGGAATTCTTTTGCTGTTCTAGCTTTCAATAAAAAAAGGTGATAGTGAGAAGGATTTGGTTTAGGCGTGAGACTCGAACCCGGGAAGATGGGTGGTAATGAAACTGGGTAAATAAGATCATATGACTTGTAATAGCTTATATGCAAACTCATAAGTTGTATAGACCCTAAAAACTAGATTAAGTGTCCCAAAGAACCTTCTCGGGCTCAGTAGTCCGGCATGGATTCTCTCAATCCGTCATACAGTTACCGGCAACCAAAACTAAAGTCATGAGTAATCAAGGATTACTCAGTCTGGACAAAGTCTTACAATACTTATTAGAGATTTCCCATCAAGTTTAAATGATATGCAATTAGTTCACAAATCAAGCAAAGCATGTGGAAGCATTGAATAATTATGCAAAGATTAACCACGAAAAGCATGCAACAACAAGTTTTTTTTTTTTGACTCAATGATAATATATGCATGCAACCACACATTCTCTCCTGAGATGACCTTCATCCTCCAAACAGTTGGTTGCAAGAGATGAAAAAAATATGGGGAAAAACATAAGGATTCCATGCTAAAACCCGAGGACGAGGCGAAAGGAACCGAGAATCAGGCGAACGGGCATGAATTGTTGATAGTGTGGTAATTGGAAAGCCGGTACAGAGAATTCAAATAATCTGGCTTGGCTGTTACAAAAACGGTTCGAAGCGGTTTTTGGCCGAGAATTCTATATAAGAACGTCCTAAAAACAAAGAAAATCACAAAAAATAGAAGAAAACTTGTGATTATTTTTGTAAATAATTTCCTAGAGAAACGCCTAAGGAATTGCGTGTCCAAAAGCGAATATCAGACAGGAATCAGTGCTGAGCAAGAGGATCGACGGTTTAGAGGAAGAACACAACCAACGCCCAAATCAATCGGAACGATCCAGGTTAGTTCTAGTCTGTGGCTTTGTGCTCGGACGAGTATTTCATCGATATTTCAAAAATGACTATGGTTTTATTGGGACAAGGGATAACAGGAGTTTAACATTCATACTCTGCATATGCATTCTTCCAATTTTTTCAAAATAATTACGGAATTCTTATGCTGTTCCAGCTTCCAATAAAAAAAGGTGATAGTGAGAAGGATTTGGTTTAGGCATGAGACTCAAAGCCAGGAAGATGGGTGGTAATGAAACTGGGTAAATAAGATCATATGACTTGTAATAGCTTATATGCAAACTCATAAGTTGTATAGACCCTAAAAACTAGATTAAGTGTACTAAAGAACCTTCTCGGGCTCGGTAGTCCGGCATGGATTCTTTCAATCCCTCATACAGTTACCGACAACCAAAACTATAGTCATGAGTAATCAAGGATTACTCAGTCGGGACAAGGTCTTACAATACTTATTAGAGATTTCCCATCAAGTTTAAATGATATGCAATTAGTTCACAAATCAAGCAAAGGATGTGGAAGCATTGAATAATTATGCAAAGATTAACCACGAAAAGCATGCAACAACAAGTATTTTTTGTTTGACTCAATGATAATATATGCATGCAACCACGCATTCTCTCCTCAGATGACCTTCATCCTCCAAACAGTTGGTTGCAAGAGATGAATAAAATATGGGGAAAAACATAGGGATTCCATGCTAAAACCCGAGGAGGAGGCGAAAGATACCGAGAATCAGGCGAACGGTCATCAATTGTTGATAGTGTTGTAATTGGTAAGCCGGTACAGAGAATTCAATGAATCTGGCTTGGCTGTTACAAAAACGGTTCCAAGCCGTTTTTGGCCGAGAATTCTATATAAGAACGTCCTAAAAACAAAGAAAAACACAAAAAATAGAAGAAAACTTGTGATTATTTTTGTAAATTATTTCCGAGAGAAACGCCTAAGGAATTGCGTGTCCAAAAGCAAATATCAGACATGAATAAATGCTGAGCAAGAGGATCGGCGGTTTAGAGGAAGAACACAACCAATGCCCAAATCAATCGGAACGATCCAGGTTAGTTCTAGTCTGTGGCTTTGTGCTCGGACCCGTATTTCATCGATAATTCAAAAATGACTATGGTTTTATTGGGACTAGGGATAACAGGAGTTTAACATTCATACTCTGCATATGCATTCTTCCAATTTTTTCTAAATAATTACGGAATTCTTTTGCTGTTCTAGCTTTCAATAAAAAAAGGTGATAGTGAGAAGGATTTGGTTTAGGCGTGAGACTCGAACCCGGGAAGATGGGTGGTAATGAAACTGGGTAAATAAGATCATATGACTTGTAATAGCTTATATGCAAACTCATAAGTTGTATAGACCCTAAAAACTAGATTAAGTGTCCCAAAGAACCTTCTCGGGCTCAGTAGTCCGGCATGGATTCTCTCAATCCCTCATACAGTTACCGGCAACCAAAACTAAAGTCATGAGTAATCAAGGATTACTCAGTCTGGACAAAGTCTTACAATACTTATTAGAGATTTCCCATCAAGTTTAAATGATATGCAATTAGTTCACAAATCAAGCAAAGCATGTGGAAGCATTGAATAATTATGCAAAGATTAACCACGAAAAGCATGCAACAACAAGTTTTTTTTTTTTGACTCAATGATAATATATGCATGCAACCACACATTCTCTCCTCAGATGACCTTCATCCTCCAAACAGTTGGTTGCAAGAGATGAAAAAAATATGGGGAAAAACATAAGGATTCCATGCTAAAACCCGAGGACGAGGCGAAAGGAACCGAGAATCAGGCGAACGGGCATGAATTGTTGATAGTGTGGTAATTGGAAAGCCGGTACAGAGAATTCAAATAATCTGGCTTGGCTGTTACAAAAACGGTTCGAAGCGGTTTTTGGCTGAGAATTCTATATAAGAACGTCCTAAAAACAAAGAAAATCACAAAAAATAGAAGAAAACTTGTGATTATTTTTGTAAATAATTTCCTAGAGAAACGCCTAAGGAATTGCGTGTCCAAAAGCGAATATCAGACAGGAATCAGTGCTGAGCAAGAGGATCGACGGTTTAGAGGAAGAACACAACCAACGCCCAAATCAATCGGAACGATCCAGGTTAGTTCTAGTCTGTGGCTTTGTGCTCGGACGAGTATTTCATCGATATTTCAAAAATGACTATGGTTTTATTGGGACAAGGGATAACAGGAGTTTAACATTCATACTCTGCATATGCATTCTTCCAATTTTTTCAAAATAATTACGGAATTCTTATGCTGTTCCAGCTTCCAATAAAAAAAGGTGATAGTGAGAAGGATTTGGTTTAGGCATGAGACTCAAAGCCAGGAAGATGGGTGGTAATGAAACTGGGTAAATAAGATCATATGACTTGTAATAGCTTATATGCAAACTCATAAGTTGTATAGACCCTAAAAACTAGATTAAGTGTCCTAAAGAACCTTCTCGGGCTCGGTAGTCCGGCATGGATTCTTTCAATCCCTCATACAGTTACCGACAACCAAAACTATAGTCATGAGTAATCAAGGATTAATCAGTCTGGACAAGGTCTTACAATACTTATTAGAGATTTCCCATCAAGTTTAAATGATATGCAATTAGTTCACAAATCAAGCAAAGGATGTGGAAGCATTGAATAATTATGCAAAGATTAACCACGAAAAGCATGCAACAACAAGTATTTTTTGTTTGACTCAATGATAATATATGCATGCAACCATGCATTCTCTCCTCAGATGACCTTCATCCTCCAAACAGTTGGTTGCAAGAGATGAATAAAATATGGGGAAAAACATAAGGATTCCATGCTAAAACCCGAGGAGGAGGCGAAAGATACCGAGAATCAGACGAACGGTCATCAATTGTTGATAGTGTGGTAATTGGTAAGCCGGTACAGAGAATTCAATGAATCTGGCTTGGCTGTTACAAAAACGGTTCCAAGCCGTTTTTGGCCGAGAATTCTATATAAGAACGTCCTAAAAACAAAGAAAAACACAAAAAATAGAAAAAAACTTGTGATTATTTTTGTAAATAATTTCCGAGAGAAACGCCTAAGGAATTGCGTGTCCAAAAGCGAATATCAGACATGAATAAGTGCTGAGCAAGAGGATCGGCGGTTTAGAGGAAGAACACAACCAACGCCCAAATCAATCGGAACGATCCAGGTTAGTTCTAGTCTGTGGCTTTGTGCTCGGACCCGTATTTCATCGATAATTCAAAAATGACTTTGGTTTAATTGGTACTAGGGATAAAAGGTGTTTAACATTCATACTATGCAAATGCACTCTTCCAATTTTTTCTAAATAACTACAGAATTCTTATGCTGTTCTAGCTTTCAATAAAAAAACGTGATAGTGAGAAGGATTTGGCTTAGGCGCGAGACTCAAAGCCGGGAAGATGGGTGGTAATGAAACTGGGTAAATAGGATCATATGACTTGTAATAGCTTATATGCAAACTCATAAGTTGTATAGACCCTAAAAACTAAATTAATTGTCACAAAGAACCTTCTCGGGCTCAGTAGTCCGGCATGGATTCTCTCAATCCCTCATACAGTTACCGGCAACCAAAACTATAGTCATGAGTAATCAAGGATTACTCAGTCTGGACAAGGTCTTACAATACTTATTAGAGATTTCCCATCAAGTTTAAATGATATGCAATTAGTTCACAAATCAAGCAAAGCATCTGGAAGCATTGAATAATTATGCAAAGATTAACCACGAAAAGCATGCAACAACAAGTATTTTTTGTTTAACTCAATGATAATATATCCATCCAACCACGCATTCTCTCCTTAGATGACCTTCATCCTCCAAACAGTTGGTCGCAAGAGATGAAAAAAATATGGGGAAAAACAAAAGGATTCCATGCTTTAACCCGAGGAGGAGGCGAAAGATACCGAGAATCAGGCGAATGGGCATGAATTGTTGATAGTGTGGTAATTGGTAAGCCGGTACAGAGAATAAAATGAATTTGGCTTGGCTGTTACAAAAACGGTTCCAAGCGGTTTTTGGCCGAGAATTCTATATAAGAACGTCCTAAAAATAAAGAAAAACACAAAAAATAGAAGAAAACTTGTGATTATTTTTTTAAATAATTTCCTAGAGAAACGCCTAAGGAATTGCGTGTCCAAAAGCGAATATCAGACAGGAATCAGTTCTGAGCAAGAGGATCGGCGGTTTAGAGGAAGAACACAACCAACACCCAAATCAATAGGAACGATCCAGGTTAGTTCTAGTCTGTGGCTTTGTGCTCGGACCCGTATTTCATCGATAATTCAAAAATGACTATTGTTTTATTGGGACTTGGGATAAAAGGTGTTTAACATTCATACTCTGCATATGCATTCTTCCAATTTTTTCTAAATAATTAAGGAATTCTTATGCTGTTCTAGCTTTCAATAAAAAAAGGTGATAGTGAGAAGGATTTGGTTTAGGCGTGAGACTCAAAGCCGAGAAGATGGGTGGTAATGAAACTGGGTAAATAGGATCATATGACTTGTAGTAGCTTATATGCAAACTCATAAGTTGTATAGACCCTAAAAACTAGATTAAGTGTCACAAAGAACCCTCTCAGGCTCAGTAGTCCGGCATGGATTCTCTCAATCCCTCATACAGTTACCGGCCACAAATATTATAGTCATGTGTAATCAAGGATTACTCAGTCTAGACAGGGTCTTACAATACTTATTAGAGATTTCCCATCAAGTTTAAATGATATGCAATTAGTTCACAAATCAAGCAAAGCATCTGGAAGCATTGAATAATTATGCAAAGATTAACCACGAAAAGCATGCAACAACAAGTATTTTTTGTTTGACTCAATGATAATATATGCATGCAACAACGCATTCTCTCCTCAGATGACCTTCATCCTCCAAACAGTTGGTTGCAAGAGATGAATAAAATATGGGGAAAAACATAAGGATTCCATGCTAAAACCCGAGGAGGAGGCGAAAGATACCGAGAATCAGGCGAACGGGCATGAATTGTTGATAGTGTGGTAATAGGTAAGCCGGTACAGAGAATTCAATGAATCTGGCTTGGCTGTTACAAAAACGGTTCCAAGCGGTTTTTCGCTGAGAATTCTATATAAGAACGTCCTAAAAACAAAGAAAAACACAAAAAATAGAAAAAAACTTGTGATTATTTTTGTAAATAATTTCCTATAGAAACGCCTAAGGAATTGCGTGTCCAAAAGCGAATATCAGACAGGAATCAGTGCTGAGCAAGAGGATCGGCGGTTTAGAGGAAGAACACAACCAACGCCCAAATCAATCGGAACGATCCAGGTTAGTTCTAGTCTGTGGCTTTGTGCTCGGACGCGTATTTCATCGATAATTCAAAAATGACTTTGGTTTTATTGGGACTAGGGATAAAAGGTGTTTAACATTCATACTATGCAAATGCACTCTTCCGATTTTTTCTAAATAACTACAGAATTCTTATGCTGTTCTAGCTTTCAATAAAAAAACGTGATAGTGAGAAGCATTTGGCTTAGGCGCGAGACTCAAAGCCAGGAAGATGGGTGGTGATGAAACTGGTTAGATAGGATCATATGACTTGTAATAGCTTATAGGCAAACTCATAAGTTGTATCGAATGCTCTGTCTTATGATAAAATATACGGTTTATTTGTTTACTCTAATTCTCTTATATTGACTCTAAGTATATGAAGCATTTAATTAACCTCGAATGAGTTTAAATCAGGAATAGACCCTAAAAACTAGATTAAGTGTCCTAAAGAACCTTCTCGGGCTCGGTAGTCCGGCATGGATTCTTTCAACCCCTTATACAGTTACCGGCAACCAAAACTATAGTCATGAGTAATCAAGGATTACTCAGTCTGGACAAGGTCTTACAATACTTATTAGAGATTTCCCATCAAGTTTAAATGATATGCAATTAGTTCACAAATCAAGCAAAGCATCTGGAAGCATTGAATAATTATGCAAAGATTAACCACGAAAAGCATGCAACAACAAGTTTTTTTTGTTTCACTCAATGATAATATATGCATGCAACCACACATTCTCTCCTCAGATGACCTTCATCCTCCAAACAGTTGGTTGCAAGAGATGAATAAAATATGGGGAAAAACATAAGGATTCCATGCTAAAACCCGAGGACGAGGCGAAAGATACCGAGAATCAGGCGAACGGGCATGAATTGTTGATAGTGTGGTAATAGGTAAGCCGGTACAGAGAATTCAAATAATCTGGCTTGGCTGTTACAAAAACGGTTCCAAGCGGTTTTTCGCTGAGAATTCTATATAAGAACGTCCTAAAAACAAAGAAAAACACAAAAAATAGAAAAAAACTTGTGATTATTTTTGTAAATAATTTCCTATAGAAACGCCTAAGGAATTGCGTGTCCAAAAGCGAATATCAGACAGGAATCAGTTCTGAGCAAGAGGATCGGCGGTTTAGAGGAAGAACACAACCAACGCCCAAATCAATCGGAACGATCCAGGTTAGTTCTAGTCTGTGGCTTTGTGCTCGGACCCGTATTTCATCGATAATTCAAAAATGACTATTGTTTTATTGGGACTTGGGATAAAAGGAGTTTAACATTCATACTCTGCATATGCATTCTTCCGATTTTTTCTAAATAACTACAGAATTCTTATGCTGTTCTAGCTTTCAATAAAAAAACGTGATAGTGAGAAGCATTTGGCTTAGGTGCAAGACTCAAAGCCAGGAAGATGGGTGGTGATGAAACTGGTTAGATAGGATCATATGACTTGTAATAGCTTATAGGCAAACTCATAAGTTGTATCGAATGCTCTGTCTTATGATAAAATATACGGTTTATTTGTTTACTCTAATTCTATTATATTGACTCTAAGTATATGAAGCATTTAATTAACCTCGAATGAGTTTAAATCAGGAATAGACCCTAAAAACTAGATTAAGTGTCCTAAAGAACCTTCTCGGGCTCGGTAGTCCGGCATGGATTCTTTCAACCCCTTATACAGTTACCGGCAACCAAAACTATAGTCATGAGTAATCAAGGATTACTCAGTGTGGACAAGGTCTTACAATACTTATTAGAGATTTCCCATCAAGTTTAAATGATATGCAATTAGTTCACAAATCAAGCAAAGCATCTGGAAGCATTGAATAATTATGCAAAGATTAACCACGAAAAGCATGCAACAACAAGTATTTTTTGTTTGATTCAATGATAATATATGCATGCAACCACGCATTCTCTCCTGAGATGACCTTCATCCTCCAAACAGTTGGTCGCAAGAGATGAAAAAAATATGGGGAAAAACATAAGGATTCCATGCTAAAACCCGAGGAGGAGGCGAAAGATACCGAGAATCAGGCGAACGGTCATCAATTGTTGATAGTGTGGTAATTGGTAAGCCGGTACAGAGAATTCAATGAATCTGGCTTGGCTGTTACAAAAACGGTTCCAAGCGGTTTTTGGCCGAGAATTCTATATAAGAACGTCCTAAAAACAAAGAAAAACACAAAAAAAAGAAGAAAACTTGTGATTATTTTTGTAAATAATTACCTAGAGAAACGCCTAAGGAATTGCGTGTCCAAAAGCGAATATCAGACAGGAATCAGCGCTGAGCAAGAGGATCGGCAGTTTAGAGGAAGAACACAACCAACGCCCAAATCAATCGGAACGATCCAGGTTAGTTCTAGTCTGTGGCGTTGTGCTCGAACGCGTATTTCATCGATAATTCAAAAATGACTTTGGTTTTATTGGGACTAGGGATAAAAGGTGTTTAACATTCATACTATGCAAATGCACTCTTCCGATTTTTTCTAAATAACTACAGAATTCTTATGCTGTTCTAGCTTTCAATAAAAAAACGTGATAGTGATAAGCATTTGGCTTAGGCGCGAGACTCAAAGCCAGGAAGATGGGTGGTGATGAAACTGGGTAAATAGGATCATATGACTTGTAATAGCTTATAGGCAAATTCATAAGTTGTATCGAATGCTCTGTGTTATGATAAAATATACGGTTTATTTGTTTACTCTAATTCTATTATATTGACTCTAAGTATATGAAGCATTTAATTAACCTCGAATGAGTTTAAATCCGGAATAGACCCTAAAAACTAGATTAAGTGTCCTAAAGAACCTTCTCGGGCTCGGTAGTCCGGCATGGATTCTTTCAACCCCTTATACAGTTACCGGCAACCAAAACTATAGTCATGAGTAATCAAGGATTACTCAGTGTGGACAAGGTCTTACAATACTTATTAGAGATTTCCCATCAAGTTTAAATGATATGCAATTAGTTCACAAATCAAGCAAAGCATCTGGAAGCATTGAATAATTATGCAAAGATTAACCACGAAAAGCATGCAACAACAAGTATTTTTTGTTTGACTCAATGATAATATATGCATGCAACCACGCATTCTCTCCTGAGATGACCTTCATCCTCCAAACAGTTGGTCGCAAGAGATGAAAAAAATATGGGGAAAAACATAAGGATTCCATGCTAAAACCGGAAGAGGTGGCGAAAGATACCAAGAATCAGGCGAATGGGCATCAATTGTTGATAAAGTGGTAATTGGTAAGCCGGTACAGAGAATTCAATGAATCTGGCTTGGCTGTTACAAAAATGGTTCCAAGCGGTTTTTGGCCGAGAATTCTATATAAGAACGTCCTAAAAACAAAGAAAAACACAAAAAAAAGAAGAAAACTTGTGATTATTTTTGTAAATAATTTCCTAGAGAAACGCCTAAGGAATTGCGTGTCCAAAAGCGAATATTAGATAGGAATCAGCGCTGAGCAAAAGGATCGGCAGTTTAGAGGAAGAACACAACCAACGCCCAAATCAATCGGAACGATCCAGGTTAGTTCTAGTCTGTGGCTTTGTGCTCGAATGCGTATTTCATCGATAATTCAAAAATGACTATGGTTTTATTGGGACTAGGGATAAAAGGTGTTTAACATTCATACTCTGCATATGCATTCTTCCAATTTTTTCTAAATAATTACGGAATTCTTATGCTGTTCTAGTTTTCAATAAAAAAAGGTGATAGTGAGAAGGATTTGGTTTAGGCGTGAGACTCAAAGCCGGGAAGATGGGTGGTAATGAAACTGGGTAAATAGGATCATATGAATTGTAATAGCTTATATGCAAACTCATAAGTTGTATAGACCCTAAAAACTAGATTAAGTGTCACAAAGAACCTTCTCGGGCTCAGTAGTCCGGCATGGATTCTCTCAATCCCTCATACAGTTACCGGCAACCAAAACTATAGTCATTAGTAATCAAGGATTACTCAGTCTGGACAAGGTCTTACAATACTTATTAGAGATTTCCCTTCAAGTTTAAATGATATGCAATTAGTTCACAAATCAAGCAAAGCATCTGGAAGCATTGAATAATTATGCAAAGATTAACCACGAAAAGCATGAAACAACAAGTATTTTCTATTTGACTCAATGATAATATATGCATGCAACCACGCATTCTCTCCTCAGATGACCTTCATCCTCCAAACAGTTGGTCGCAAGAGATGAAAAAAATATGGGGAAAAACATAAGGATTCCATGCTAAAACCCGAGGAGGAGGCGAAAGATACCGAGAATCAGGCGAACGGGCATGAATTGTTGATAGTGTGGTAATAGGTAAACCGGTACAGAGAATTCAATGAATCTTGCTTGGCTGTTACAAAAACGGTTCCAAGCGGTTTTTGGCCGAGAATTCTATATAAGAACGTCTTAAAAACAAAGAAAAACACAAAAAATAAAAGAAAACTTGTGATTATTTTTGTAAATTATTTCCGAGAGAAACGCCTAAGGAATTGCGTGTCCAAAAGCGAATATCAGACATGAATAAGTGCTGAGCAAGAGGATCGGCGGTTTAGAGGAAGAACACAACCAACGCCCAAATCAATCGGAACGATCCAGGTTAGTTCTAGTCTGTGGCTTTGTACTCGGACGCGTATTTCATCGATAATTCAAAAATGACTATGGTTTTATTGGGACTAGGGATAAAAGGTGTTTAACATTCATACTCTGCATATGCATTCTTCCAATACTGATTAGAGATTTCCCATCAAGTTTAAATGATATGCAATTAGTTCACAAACCAAGCAAAGCATCTGGAAGCATTGAATAATTATGCAAAGATTAACCACGAAAAGCATGCAACAACAAGTATTTTTTGTTTGACTCAATGATAATATATGCATGCAACCACACATTCTCTCCTCAGATGACCTTCATCCTCCAAACAGTTGGTCACAAGAGATGAAAAAATATATGGGGAAAAACATAAGGATTCCATGCTAAAACCCGAAGAGGAGGCGAAAGATACCGAGAATCAGGCGAACGGGCATCAATTGTTGATAAAGTGGTAATTGGTAAGCCGGTACAGAGAATTCAATGAATCTGGCTTGGCTGTTACAAAAACGGTTCCAAGCGGTTTTTGGCCGAGAATTCTATATAAGAACGTCCTAAAAACAAAGAAAAACACAAAAAAAAGAAGAAAACTTGTGATTATTTTTGTAAATAATTTCCTAGAGAAACGCCTAAGGAATTGCGTGTCCAAAAGCGAATATCAGACAGGAATCAGCGCTGAGCAAGAGGATCGGCGGTTTAGAGGAAAAACACAACCAACGCCCAAATCAATCGGAACGATCCAGGTTAGTTCTAGTCTATGGCTTTGTGCTCGGACGCGTATTTCATCGATAATTAAAAAATGACTATGGTTTTATTGGGACTAGGGATAAAAGGAGTTTAACATTCATACTCTGCATATGCATTCTTCCAATTTTTTCTAAATAATTACGGAATTCTTATGCTGTTCTAGCTTTCAATAAAAAAAGGTGATAGTGAGAAGGATTTGGTTTAGGCGTGAGACTCAAAGCCGGGAAGATGGGTGGTAATGAAACTGGGTAAATAGGATCATATAACTTGTAATAGCTTATATGCAAACTCATAAGTTGTATAGACCCTAAAAACTAGATTAAGTGTCACAAAGAACCTTCTCGGGCTCAGTAGTCCGGCATGGATTCTCTCAATCCCTTATACAATTACTGGCAACCAAAACTATAGTCATGAGTAATCAAGGTTTACTCTGTCTGGAAAAGGTCTTACAATACTTATTAGAGATTTCCCATCAAGTTTAAATGATATGCAATTAGTTCACAAATCAAGCAAAGCATCTGGAAGCATTGAATAATTATGCAAAGATTAACCACGAAAAGCAAGCAACAACAAGTATTTTTTGTTTGACTCAATGATAATATATGCATGCAACCACGCATTCTCTCCTCAGATGACCTTCATCCTCCAAACAGTTGGTTGCAAGAGATGAAAAAAATATGGGGAAAAACATAAGGATTCCATGCTAAAACCCGAGGAGGAGGCGAAAGATACCAAGAATCAGGCGAACGGGCATGAATTGTTGATAGTGTGATAATTGGTAAGCCGGTACAGAGAATTCAATGAATCTTGCTTGGCTGTTACAAAATTGGTTCCATGCAGTTTTTGGCCGAGAATTCTATATAAGAACGTCCTAAAAACAAAGAAAAACACAAAAAATAGAAGAAAACTTGTGATTATTTTTGTAAATAATTTCCTAGAGAAACGCCTAAGGAATTGCGTGTCCAAAAGCGAATATCAGACAGGAATCAGCGCTGAGCAAGAGGATCGGCGGTTTAGAGGAAAAACACAACCAACGCCCAAATCAATCGGAACGATCCAGGTTAGTTCTAGTCTGTGCCTTTGTGCTCGAACGCGTATTTCATCGATAATTCAAAAATGACTATGGTTTTATTGGGACTAGGGATAAAAGGTGTTTAACATTCATACTCTGCATATGCATTCTTCCAATTTTTTCTAAATATTTACGGAATTCTTATGCTGTTCTAGCTTTCAATAAAAAAAGGTGATAGTGAGAAGGATTTGGTTTAGGCGTGAGACTCAAAGCCGGGAAGATGGGTGGTAATGAAACTGGGTAAATAGGCTCATATGACTTGTAATAGCTTATATGCAAACTCATAAGTTGTATAGACCCTAAAAACTAGATTAAGTGTCACAAAGAACCTTCTCGGGCTCAGTAGTCCGGCATGGATTCTCTCAATCCCTCATACAGTTATCGGCAACCAAAACTATAGTCATGAGTAATCAAGGATTACTCAGTCTGGACAAGTTCTTACAATACTTATTAGAGATTTCCCATCAAGCTTAAATGATATGCAATTAGTTCACAAATCAAGCAAAGCATCTGGAAGCATTGAATAATTATGCAAAGATTAACCACGAAAAGCATGTAACAACAAGTATTTTCTGTTTGACTCAATGATAATATATGCATGCAACCACACATTCTCTCCTCAGATGACCTTCATCCTCCAAACAGTTGGTCGCAAGAGATGAAAAAATATATGGGGAAAAACATCAGGATTCCATGCTAAAACCCGAAGAGGAGGCGAAAGATACCGAGAATCAGGCGAACGGGCATCAATTGTTGATAAAGTGGTAATTGGTAAGCCGGTACAGAGAATTCAATGAATCTGGCTTGGCTGTTACAAAAATGGTTCCAAGCGGTTTTTGGCCGAGAATTCTATATAAGAACGTCCTAAAAACAAAGAAAAACACAAAAAAAAGAAGAAAACTTGTGATTATTTTTGTAAATTATTTCCGAGAGAAACGCCTAAGGAATTGCGTGTCCAAAAGCGAATATCAGACAGGAATCAGCGCTGAGCAAGAGGATCGGCGGTTAAGAGGAAAAACACAACCAACGCCCAAATCAATCGGAACGATCCAGGTTAGTTCTAGTCTGTGGCTTTGTGCTCGAACGCGTATTTCATCGATAATTAAAAAATGACTATGGTTTTATTGGGACTAGGGATAAAAGGTGTTTAACATTCATACTCTGCATATGCATTCTTCCAATTTTTTCTAAATATTTACGGAATTCTTATGCTGTTCTAGCTTTCAATAAAAAAAGGTGATAGTGAGAAGGATTTGGTTTAGGCGTGAGACTCAATGCCGGGAAGATGGGTGGTAATGAAACTGGGTAAATAGGATCATATAACTTGTAATAGCTTATATGCAAACTAATAAGTTGTATAGACCCTAAAAACTAGATTAAGTGTCACAAAGAACCTTCTCGGGCTCGGTAGTGCGGCATGGATTCTTTCAATCCCTCATACAGTTACCAGCAACCAAAACTATAGTCATGAGTAATCAAGGATTACTCAGTCTGGACAAGGTCTTACAATACTGATTAGAGATTTCCCACCAAGTTTAAATGATATGCAATTAGTTCACAAATCAAGCAAAGCATCTGGAAGCATTGAATAATTATGCAAAGATTAACCACGAAAAGCATGCAACAACAAGTATTTTTTGTTTGACTCAATAAATAATATATGCATGCAACCACACATTCTCTCCTCAGATGACCTTCATCCTCCAAACAGTTGGTCGCAAGAGATGAAAAAATATATGGGGAAAAACATAAGGATTCCATGCTAAAACCCGAAGAGGAGGCGAAAGATACCGAGAATCAGGCGAACGGGCATCAATTGTTGATAAAGTGGTAATTGGTAAGCCGGTACAGAGAATTCAATGAATCTGGCTTGGCTGTTACAAAAACGGTTCCAAGCGGTTTTTGGCCGAGAATTCTATATACGAACGTCCCAAAAACAAAGAAAAACACAAAAAAAAGAAGAAAACTTGTGATTATTTTTGTAAATAATTTCCTAGAGAAACGCCTAAGGAATTGCGTGTCCAAAAGCGAATATCAGACAGGAATCAGCGCTGAGCAAGAGGATCGGCGGTTTAGAGGAAAAACACAACCAACGCCCAAATCAATCGGAACGATCCAGGTTAGTTCTAGTCTATGGCTTTGTGCTCGGACGCGTATTTCATCGATAATTAAAAAATGACTATGGTTTTATTTTGACTAGGGATAAAAGGAGTTTAACATTCATACTCTGCATATGCATTCTTCCAATTTTTTCTAAATAATTACGGAATTCTTATGCTGTTCTAGCTTTCAATAAAAAAAGGTGATAGTGAGAAGGATTTGGTTTACGCGTGAGACTCAAAGCCGGGAAGATGGGTGGTAATGAAACTGGGTAAATAGGATCATATGACTTGTAATAGCTTATATGCAAACTCATAAGTTGTATAGACCCTAAAAACTAGATTAAGTGTCACAAAGAACCTTCTCGGGCTCAGTAGTCCGGCATGGATTCTCTCAATCCCTCATACAGTTACCGGCAACCAAAACTATAGTCATGAGTAATCAAGGATTACTCAGTCTGGACAAGTTCTTACAATACTTATTAGAGATTTCCCATCAAGCTTAAATGATATGCAATTAGTTCACAAATCAAGCAAAGCATCTGGAAGCATTGAATAATTATGCAAAGATTAACCACGAAAAGCATGCAACAACAAGTATTTTCTGTTTGACTCAATGATAATATATGCATGCAACCACACATTCTCTCCTCAGATGACCTTCATCCTTCAAACAGTTGGTCGCAAGAGATGAAAAAAATATGGGGAAAAACATAAGGATTCCGTGCTAAAACCCGAGGAGGAGGCGAAAGATACCGAGAATCAGGCGAACGGGAATGAATTGTTGATAGTGTGGTAATAGGTAAGCCGGTACAGAGAATTCAATGAATCTGGCTTGGCTGTTACAAAAACGGTTCCAAGCGGTTTTTGGCCGAGAATTCAATATAAGAACGTCTTAAAAACAAAGAAAAACACAAAAAATAAAAGAAAACTTGTGATTATTTTTGTACATAATTTCCTAGAGAAAGGCCTAAGGAATTGCGTGTCCAAAAGCGAATATCAAACAGGAATCAGTGCTGAGCAAGAGGATCGGCGGTTTAGAGGAAGTACACAACCAACGCCCGAATCAATCGGAACGATCCAGGTTAGTTCTAGTCTATGGCTTTGTGCTCGGACGCGTATTTCATCGATAATTAAAAAATGACTATGGTTTTATTGGGACTAGGGATAAAAGGAGTTTAACATTCATACTCTGCATATGCATTCTTCCAATTTTTTCTAAATAATTACGGAATTCTTATGCTGTTCTAGCTTTCAATAAAAAAAGGTGATAGTGAGAAGGATTTGGTTTAGGCGTGAGACTCAAAGCCGGGAAGATGGGTGGTAATGAAACTGGGTAAATAGGATCATATAACTTGTAATAGCTTATATGCAAACTCATAAGTTGTATAGACCCTAAAAACTAGATTAAGTGTCACAAAGAACCTTCTCGGGCTCAGTAGTCCGGCATGGATTCTCTCAATCCCTCATACAGTTACTGGCAACCAAAACTATAGTCATGAGTAATCAAGGATTACTCTGTCAGGAAAAGGTCTTACAATACTTGTTAGAGATTTCCCATCAAGTTTAAATGATATGCAATTAGTTCACAAATCAAGCAAAGCATCTGGAAGCATTGAATAATTATGCAAAGATTAACCACGAAAAGCATGCAACAACAAGTATTTTTTGTTCGACTCAATGATAATATATGCATGCAACCACGCATTCTCTCCTCAGATGACCTTCATCCTCCAAACAGTTGGTTGCAAGAGATGAAAAAAATATGGGGAAAAACATAAGGATTCCATGCTAAAACCCGAGGAGGAGGCGAAAGATACCGAGAATCAGGCGAACGGGCATGAATTGTTGATAGTGTGATAATTGGTAAGCCGGTACAGAGAATTCAATGAATCTTGCTTGGCTGTTACAAAATTGGTTCCATGCAGTTTTTGGCCGAGAATTCTATATAAGAACGTCCTAAAAACAAAGAAAAAAACAAAAAATAGAAGAAAACTTGTGATTATTTTTGTAAATAATTTCCTAGAGAAAGGCCTAAGGAATTGCGTGTCCAAAAGCGAATATCAGACAGGAATCAGTGCTGAGCAAGAGGATCGGCGGTTTAGAGGAAGAACACAACCAACGCCCGAATCAATCGGAACGATCCAGGTTAGTTCTAGTCTATGGCTTTGTGCTCGGACGCATATTTCATCGATAATTAAAAAACGACTATGGTTTTATTGGGACTAGGGATAAAAGGAGTTTAACATTCATACTCTGCATATGCATTCTTCCAATTTTTTCTAAATAATTACGGAATTCTTATGCTGTTCTAGCTTTTAATAAAAAAAGGTGATAGTGAGAAGGTATTGGTTTAGGCGCGAGACTCAAAGCCGGGAAGATGGGTGGTAATGAAACTGGGTAAATAGGATCATATGACTTCTAATAGCTTATATGCAAACTCATAAGTTGTATAGACCCTAAAAACTAGATTAAGTGTCACAAAGAACCTTCTCGGGCTCAGTATTCCGGCATGGATTCTCTCAATCCCTCATACAGTTACCGGCAACCAAAATTATAGTCATGAGTAATCAAGGATTACTCAGTCTGGACAAGGTCTTACAATACTTATTAGAGATTTCCCATCAAGTTTAAATGATATGCAATTAGTTCACAAATCAAGCAAAGCATCTGGAAGCATTGAATAATTATGCAAAGATTAACCACGAAAAGCATGCAACAACAAGTATTTTTTGTTCGACTCAATGATAATATATGCATGCAACCACGCATTCTCTCCTCAGATGACCTTCATCCTCCAAACAGTTGGTTGCAAGAGATGAAAAAAATATGGGGAAAAACATAAGGATTCCATGCTAAAACCCGAGGAGGAGGCGAAAGATACCGAGAATCAGGCGAACGGGCATGAATTGTTGATTGTGTGATAATTGGTAAGCCGGTACAGAGAATTCAATGAATCTTGCTTGGCTGTTACAAAATTGGTTCCATGCAGTTTTTGGCCGAGAATTCTATATAAGAACGTCCTAAAAACAAAGAAAAACACAAAAAATAGAAGAAAACTTGTGATTATTTTTGTAAATAATTTCCTAGAGAAAGGCCTAAGGAATTGCGTGTCCAAAAGCGAATATCAGACAGGAATCAGTGCTGAGCAAGAGGATCGGCGGTTTAGAGGAAGAACACAACCAACGCCCGAATCAATCGGAATGATCCAGGTTAGTTCTAGTCTATGGCTTTGTGCTCGGACGCATATTTCATCGATAATTAAAAAATGACTATGGTTTTATTGGGACTAGGGATAAAAGGAGTTTAACATTCATACTCTGCATATGCATTCTTCCAATTTTTTCTAAATAATTACGGAATTCTTATGCTGTTCTAGCTTTTAATAAAAAAAGGTGATAGTGAGAAGGTATTGGTTTAGGCGCGAGACTCAAAGCCGGGAAGATGGGTGGTAATGAAACTGGGTAAATAGGATCATATGACTTCTAATAGCTTATATGCAAACTCATAAGTTGTATAGACCCTAAAAACTAGATTAAGTGTCACAAAGAACCTTCTCGGGCTCAGTATTCCGGCATGGATTCTCTCAATCCCTCATACAGTTACCGGCAACCAAAACTATAGTCATGAGTAATCAAGGATTACTCAGTCTGGACAAGGTCTTACAATACTTATTAGAGATTTCCCATCAAGTTTAAATGATATGCAATTAGTTCACAAATCAAGCAAAGCATCTGGAAGCATTGAATAATTATGCAAAGATTAACCACGAAAAGCATGCAACAACAAGTATTTTTTGTTTGACTCAATGATAATATATGCATGCAACCACACATTCTCTCCTCAGATGACCTTCATCCTCCAAACAGTTGGTTGCAAGAGATAAAAAAAATATGGGAAAAACATAAGGATTCCATGCTAAAACCCGAGGAGGAGGAGAAAGATACCGAGAATCAGGCGAACGGGCGTGAATTGTTGATAGTGTGGTAATAGGTAAGCCGGGTACAGAGAATTCAATGAATCTGCCTTGGCTATTACAAAAATGGTTCCAAGCGGTTTTTGGCCGAGAATTCTATATAAGAACGTCCTAAAAACAAAGAAAAACACAAAAAATAGAAGAAAACTTGTGATTATTTTTGTAAATAATTTCCAAGAGAAACGCCTAAGGAATTGCATGTCCAAAAGCGAATATCAGACAGGAATCAGTGCTGAGCAAGAGGATCGCCGGTTTAGAGGAAGAACATAACCAACGCCCAAATCAATCGGAACGATCCAGGTTAGTTCTAGTCTATGGCTTTGTGCTCGGACGCATATTTCATCGATAATTAAAAAATGACTATGGTTTTATTGGGACTAGGGATAAAAGGAGTTTAACATTCATACTCTGCATATGCATTCTTCCAATTTTTTCTAAATAATTATAGAACTCTTATGCTGTTCTAGTTTTCAATAAAAAAAGGTGATAGTGAGAAGGATTTGGCTTAGGCGCGAGACTCAAAGCCGGGAAGATGGGTGGTAATGAAACTGGGTAAATAGGATCATATGACTTGTACTAGCTTATATGCAAACTCATAAGTTGTATAGACCCTAAAAACTAGATTAAGTGTCACAACGAACCTTCTCGGGCTCAGTAGTCTGGCATGGATTCTCTCAATCCCTCAAAAAGTTACCGGCAACCAAAACTATAGTCATGAGTAATCAAGGATTACTCAGTCTGGGAAAGGTCTTACAATACTTATTAGAGATTTCCCATCAAATTTAAATGATAAGCAATAAGTTCACAAATCAAGCAAAGCATGTGGAAGCATTGAATAATTATGCAAAGATTAACCACAAAAAGCATCCAACAACAAGTATTTTTTGTTTAACTCAATGATAATATATGCATGCAACCACGCATTCTCTCCTCAGATGACCCTTATCCTCCAAACAGTTGGTTGCAAGAGATGAAAAAAATATGGGGAAAAACATAAGGATTCCATGCTAAAACCCGAGGAGGAAGCGAAAGATATCGAGAATCAGGCGAACGGGAATGAATTGTTGATAGTGTGGTAATAGGTAAGCCGGTACAGAGAATTCAATGAATCTGGCTTGGCTGTTACAAAAACGGTTCCAAGCGGTTTTTGGCCGAGAATTCTATATAAGAAGGTCCTAAAAACAAAGAAAAACACACAAAATAGAAGAAAACTTGTGATTATTTTTGTAAATAATTTCCTAGAGAAAGGCCTAAGGAATTGCGTGTCCAAAAGCGAATATCAGACAGGAATCAGTGCTGAGCAAGAGGATCGGCGGTTTAGAGGAAGAACACAACCAATGCCCAAATCAATCGAACGATCAAAGTTAGTTCTAGTCTATGGCTTTGTGCTCGGACGCGTATTACATCGATAATTCAAAAATGACTATGGTTTTATTGGGACTAGGGATAAAAGGAGTTTAACATTCATACTCTGCATATGCATTCTTCCAATTTTTTCTAAATAATTACGGAATTCTTATGCTGTTCTAGCTTTCAATAAAAAAAGGTGATAGTGAGAAGGTATTGGTTTAGGCGCGAGACTCAAAGTCAGGAAGATGGGTGGTAATGAAACTGGGTAAATAGGATCATATGACTTGTAATAGCTTATATGCAAACTCATAAGTTGTATAGACCCTAAAAACTAGATTAAGTGTCACAAAGAACCTTCTCGGGCTCAGTAGTCCGGCATGGATTCTCTCAATCCCTCATACAGTTACCGGCAACCAAAACTATAGTGATGAGTAATCAAGGATTACTCAGTCTGGACAAGGTCTTACAATACTTATTAGAGATTTCCAATCAAGTTTAAATGATATGCAATTAGTTCTAAAATCAAGCAAAGCATCTGGAAGCATTGAATAATTATGCAAAGATTAACCGCGAAAAAGCATGCAACAACAAGTATTTTTTGTTTGACTCAATGATAATATATGCATGCAACCACGCATTCTCTCCTCAGATGACCTTCATCCTCCAAACAGTTGGTTGCAAGAGATGAAAAAAATATGGGGAAAAACATAAGGATTCCATGCTAAAACCCGAGGAGGAGGCGAAAGATACCGGGAATCAGGCGAACGGGCATGAATTGTTGATAGTGTGGTAATTGGTAAGCCGGTACAGAGAATTCAATGAATCTGGCTTGGCTGTTACAAAAACGTTTCCGAGCGGTATTTGGCCGAGAATTTTATATAAGAACGTCCTAAAAACAAAGAAAAACACAAAAAATAGAAGAAAACTTGTGATTATTTTTGTAAATAATTTCCTAGAGAAAGGCCTAAGGAATTGCGTGTCCAAAAGCGAATATCAGACAGGAATCAGTTCTGAGCAAGAGGATCGGCGGTTTAGAGGAAGAACACAACCAACGCCCAAATCAATCGGAACGATCCAGGTTAGTTCTAGTCTATGGCTTTGTGCTCGGACGCGTATTTCATCGATAATTCAAAAATGACTATGGTTTTATTGGGACTAGGGATAAAAGGAGTTTAACATTCATACTCTGCATTTGCATTCTTCCAATGTTTTCTAAATAATTACGGAATTCTTATGCTGTTCTAGCTTTCAATAAAAAAGGTGATAGTGAGAAGGTATTGGTTAGGCGCGAGACTCAAAGCCGGGAAGATGGGTGGTAATGAAACTGGGTAAATAGGATCATATGACTTGTAATAGTTTATATGCAAACTCATAAGTTGTATAGACCCTAAAAACTAGATTAAGTGTCACAAAGAACCTTCTCGGGCTCAGTAGTCCGGCATGGATTCTCTCAATCCCTCATACAGTTACCGGCAACCAAAACTATAGTCATGAGTAATCAAGGATTACTCAGTCTAGACAAGGTCTTACAATACTTATTAGAGATTTCCAATCAAGTTTAAATGATATGCAATTAGTTCAAAAATCAAGCAAAGCATCTGGAAGCATTGAATAATTATGCAAAGATTAACCGCGAAAAGCATGCAACAACAAGTATTTTTTGTTTGACTCAATGATAATATATGTATGCAACCACGCATTCTCTCCTCAGATGACCTTCATCCTCCAAACAGTTGGTTGCAAGAGATGAAAAAAATATGGGGAAAAACATAAGGATTCCATGCTAAAACCCGAGGAGGAGGAGAAAGATACCGAGAATCAGGTGAACGGGCATGAATTGTTGATAGTGTGGTAATAGGTAAGCCGGTACAGAGAATTCAATGAATCTGGCTTGGCTGTTACAAAAACGGTTCCAAGCGGTTTTTGGGCGAGAATTCTATATAAGAACGTCCTAAAAACAAATAAAACACAAAAAATAGAAGAAAACTTGTGATTATTTTTGTAAATAATTTCCTGGAGAAAGGCCTAAGGAATTGCGTGTCCAAAAGCGAATATCAGACAGGAATCAGTGCTGAGCAAGAGGATCGGCGGTTTAGAGGAAGAACACAACCAACGCCCAAATCAATCGGAACGATCCAGGTTAGTTCTAGTCTATGGCTTTGTGCTCGGACGCGTATTACATCGATAATTAAAAAATGACTATGGTTTTACTGGGACTAGGGATAAAAGGAGTTTAACATTCATACTCTGCATAGGCATTCTTCCAATTTTTTCTAAATAATTACGGAATTCTTATGCTGTTCTAGCTTTCAATAAAAAAGGTGATAGTGAGAAGGTATTGGTTTAGGCGCGAGACTCAAAGCCGGGAAGATGGGTGGTAATGAAACTGGGTAAATAGGATCATATGACTTGTAATAGCTTATATGCAAACTCATAAGTTGTAAAGGCCCTAAAAACTAGATTAAGTGTCACAAAGAACCTTCTCGGGATCAATAGTCCAGCATGGATTCTCTCAATCCCTCATACAGTTACCGGCAACCAAAACTATAGTCATGAGTAATCAAGGATTACTCAGTCTGGACAAGGTCTTACAATACTTATTAGAGATTTCCAATCAAGTTTAAATGATATGCAATTAGTTCTAAAATCAAGCAAAGCATCTGGAAGCATTGAATAATTATGCAAAGATTAACCGCGAAAAGCATGCAACAACAAGTATTTTTTGTTTGACTCAATGATAATATATGTATGCAACAACGCATTCTCTCCTCAGATGACCTTCATCCTCCAAACAGTTGGTTGCAAGAGATGAAAAAAATATGGGGAAAACATAAGGATTCCATGCTAAAACCCGAGGAGGAGGCGAAAGATACCGAGAATCAGGCGAACGGGCATGAATTGTTGATAGTGTGGTAATAGTTAAGCCGGTACAGAGAATTCAATGAATCTGGCTTGGCTGTTACAAAAACGGTTCCAAGCGGTTTTTGGGCGAGAATTCTATATAAGAACGTCCTAAAAACAAAGAAAAACACAAAAAATAGAAGAAAACTTGTGATTATTTTTGTAAATAATTTCCTAGAGAAAGGCCTAAGGAATTGCGTGTCCAAAAGCGAATATCAGACAGGAATCAGTGCTGAGCAAGAGGATCGGCGGTTTAGAGGAAGAACACAACCAACGCCCAAATCAATCGGAATGATCCAGGTTAGTTCTAGTCTATGGCTTTGTGCTCGGACGCGTATTTCATCGATAATTCAAAAATGACTATGGTTTTATTGGGACTAGGGATAAAAGGAGTTTAACATTCATACTCTGCATTTGCATTCTTCCAATGTTTTCTAAATAATTACGGAATTCTTATGCTGTTCTAGCTTTCAATAAAAAAAGGTGATAGTGAGAAGGTATTGGTTTAGGCGCGAGACTCAAAGCCGGGAAGATGGGTGGTAATGAAACTGGGTAAATAGGATCATATGACTTGTAATAGCTTATATGCAAACTCATAAGTTGTATAGACCCTAAAAACTAGATTAAGTGTCACAAAGAACCTTCTCGGGCTCAGTAGTCCGGCATGGATTCTCTCAATCCCTCATACAGTTACCAGCAACCAAAACTATAGTCATGAGTAATCAAGGATTACTCAGTCTGGACAAGGTCTTACAATACTTATTAGAGATTTCCAATCAAGTTTAAATGATATGCAATTAGTTCTAAAATCAAGCAAAGCATCTGGAAGCATTGAATAATTATGCAAAGATTAACCGCGAAAAGCATGCAACTACAAGTATTTTTTGTTTGACTCAATGATAATATATGCATGCAACCACGCATTCTCTCCTCAGATGACCTTCATCCTCCAAACAGTTGGTTGCAAGAGATGAAAAAAATATGGGGAAAAACATAAGGATTCCATGCTTAAACCCGAGGAGGAGGCGAAAGATACCGAGAATCAGGCCAACGGGCGTGAATTGTTGATAGTGTGGTAATAGGTATGCCGGTACAGAGAATTCAATGAATCTGGCTTGGTTGTTACAAAAACGGTTCCAAGCGGTATTTGGCCGAGAATTCTGTATAAGAAGCTCCTAAAAACAAAGAAAAACACACAAAATAGAAGAAAACTTGTGATTATTTTTGTAAATAATTTCCTAGAGAAACGCCTAAGGAATTGCGTGTCCAAAAGCGAATATCAGACAGGAATCAGTGCTGAGCAAGAGGATCGGCGGTTTAGAGGAAGAACACAACCAACGCCCAAATCAATCGGAACGATCCAGGTTAGTTCTAGTCTATGGCTTTGTGCTCGGACGCGTATTACATCGATAATTAAAAAATGACTATGGTTTTATTGGGACTAGGGATAAAAGGAGTTTAACATTCATACTCTGCATAGGCATTCTTCCAATTTTTTCTAAATAATTACGGAATTCTTATGCTGTTCTAGCTTTCAATAAAAAAGGTGATAGTGAGAAGGTATTGGTTTAGGCGCGAGACTCAAAGCCGGGAAGATGGGTGGTAATGAAACTGGGTAAATAGGATCATATGACTTGTAATAGCTTATATGCAAACTCATAAGTTGTAAAGGCCCTAAAAACTAGATTAAGTGTCACAAAGAACCTTCTCGGGATCAATAGTCCAGCATGGATTCTCTCAATCCCTCATACAGTTACCGGCAACCAAAACTATAGTCATGAGTAATCAAGGATTACTCAGTCTGGACAAGGTCTTACAATACTTATTAGAGATTTCCAATCAAGTTTAAATGATATGCAATTAGTTCAAAAATCAAGCAAAGCATCTGGAAGCATTGAATAATTATGCAAAGATTAACCGCGAAAAGCATGCAACAACAAGTATTTTTTGTTTGACTCAATGATAATATATGTATGCAACAACGCATTCTCTCCTCAGATGACCTTCATCCTCCAAACAGTTGGTTGCAAGAGATGAAAAAAATATGGGGAAAACATAAGGATTCCATGCTAAAACCCGAGGAGGAGGCGAAAGATACCGAGAATCAGGCGAACGGGCATGAATTGTTGATAGTGTGGTAATAGTTAAGCCGGTACAGAGAATTCAATGAATCTGGCTTGGCTGTTACAAAAACGGTTCCAAGCGGTTTTTGGGCGAGAATTCTATATAAGAACGTCCTAAAAACAAAGAAAAACACAAAAAATAGAAGAAAACTTGTGATTATTTTTGTAAATAATTTCCTAGAGAAAGGCCTAAGGAATTGCGTGTCCAAAAGCGAATATCAGACAGGAATCAGTGCTGAGCAAGAGGATCGGTGGTTTAGAGGAAGAACACAACCAACGCCCAAATCAATCGGAATGATCCAGGTTAGTTCTAGTCTATGGCTTTGTGCTCGGACGCGTATTTCATCGATAATTCAAAAATGACTATGGTTTTATTGGGACTAGGGATAAAAGGAGTTTAACATTCATACTCTGCATTTGCATTCTTCCAATGTTTTCTAAATAATTACGGAATTCTTATGCTGTTCTAGCTTTCAATAAAAAAAGGTGATAGTGAGAAGGTATTGGTTTAGGCGCGAGACTCAAAGCCGGGAAGATGGGTGGTAATGAAACTGGGTAAATAGGATCATATGACTTGTAATAGCTTATATGCAAACTCATAAGTTGTATAGACCCTAAAAACTAGATTAAGTGTCACAAAGAACCTTCTCGGGCTCAGTAGTCCGGCATGGATTCTCTCAATCCCTCATACAGTTACCAGCAACCAAAACTATAGTCATGAGTAATCAAGGATTACTCAGTCTGGACAAGGTCTTACAATACTTATTAGAGATTTCCAATCAAGTTTAAATGATATGCAATTAGTTCTAAAATCAAGCAAAGCATCTGGAAGCATTGAATAATTATGCAAAGATTAACCGCGAAAAGCATGCAACTACAAGTATTTTTTGTTTGACTCAATGATAATATATGCATGCAACCACGCATTCTCTCCTCAGATGACCTTCATCCTCCAAACAGTTGGTTGCAAGAGATGAAAAAAATATGGGGAAAAACATAAGGATTCCATGCTTAAACCCGAGGAGGAGGCGAAAGATACCGAGAATCAGGCCAACGGGCGTGAATTGTTGATAGTGTGGTAATAGGTATGCCGGTACAGAGAATTCAATGAATCTGGCTTGGTTGTTACAAAAACGGTTCCAAGCGGTATTTGGCCGAGAATTCTGTATAAGAAGCTCCTAAAAACAAAGAAAAACACACAAAATAGAAGAAAACTTGTGATTATTTTTGTAAATAATTTCCTAGAGAAACGCCTAAGGAATTGCGTGTCCAAAAGCGAATATCAGACAGGAATCAGTGCTGAGCAAGAGGATCGGCGGTTTAGAGGAAGAACACATCCAACGCCCAAATCAATCGGAACGATCTAGGTTAGTTCTAGTCTATGGCTTTGTGCTCGGACGCGTATTTCATCGATAATTCAAAAATGACTATGGTTTTATTGGGACTAGGGATAAAAGGAGTTTAACATTCATACTCTGCATTTGCATTCTTCCAATGTTTTCTAAATAATTACGGAATTCTTATGCTGTTCTAGCTTTCAATAAAAAAAGGTGATAGTGAGAAGGTATTGGTTTAGGCGCGAGACTCAAAGCCGGGAAGATGGGTGGTAATGAAACTGGGTAAATAGGATCATATGACTTGTAATAGCTTATATGCAAACTCATAAGTTGTATAGACCCTAAAAACTAGATTAAGTGTCACAAAGAACCTTCTCGGGCTCAGTAGTCCGGCATGGATTCTCTCAATCCCTCATACAGTTACCGGCAACCAAAACTATAGTGATGAGTAATCAAGGATTACTCAGTCTGGACAAGGTCTTACAATACTTATTAGAGATTTCCAATCAAGTTTAAATGATATGCAATTAGTTCTAAAATCAAGCAAAGCATCTGGAAGCATTGAATAATTATGCAAAGATTAACCGCGAAAAGCATGCAACAACAAGTATTTTTTGTTTGACTCAATGATAATATATGCATGCAACCACGCATTCTCTCCTCAGATGACCTTCATCCTCCAAACAGTTGGTTGCAAGAGATGAAAAAAATATGGGGAAAAACATAAGGATTCCATGCTAAAACCCGAGGAGGAGGCGAAAGATACCGGGAATCAGGCGAACGGGCATGAATTGTTGATAGTGTGGTAATTGGTAAGCCGGTACAGAGAATTCAATGAATCTGGCTTGGCTGTTACAAAAACGTTTCCGAGCGGTATTTGGCCGAGAATTTTATATAAGAACGTCCTAAAAACAAAGAAAAACACAAAAAATAGAAGAAAACTTGTGATTATTTTTGTAAATAATTTCCTAGAGAAAGGCCTAAGGAATTGCGTGTCCAAAAGCGAATATCAGACAGGAATCAGTTCTGAGCAAGAGGATCGGCGGTTTAGAGGAAGAACACAACCAACGCCCAAATCAATCGGAACGATCCAGGTTAGTTCTAGTCTATGGCTTTGTGCTCGGACGCGTATTTCATCGATAATTCAAAAATGACTATGGTTTTATTGGGACTAGGGATAAAAGGAGTTTAACATTCATACTCTGCATTTGCATTCTTCCAATGTTTTCTAAATAATTACGGAATTCTTATGCTGTTCTAGCTTTCAATAAAAAAGGTGATAGTGAGAAGGTATTGGTTTAGGCGCGAGACTCAAAGCCGGGAAGATGGGTGGTAATGAAACTGGGTAAATAGGATCATATGACTTGTAATAGTTTATATGCAAACTCATAAGTTGTATAGACCCTAAAAACTAGATTAAGTGTCACAAAGAACCTTCTCGGGCTCAGTAGTCCGGCATGGATTCTCTCAATCCCTCATACAGTTACCGGCAACCAAAACTATAGTCATGAGTAATCAAGGATTACTCAGTCTAGACAAGGTCTTACAATACTTATTAGAGATTTCCAATCAAGTTTAAATGATATGCAATTAGTTCAAAAATCAAGCAAAGCATCTGGAAGCATTGAATAATTATGCAAAGATTAACCGCGAAAAGCATGCAACAACAAGTATTTTTTGTTTGACTCAATGATAATATATGTATGCAACCACGCATTCTCTCCTCAGATGACCTTCATCCTCCAAACAGTTGGTTGCAAGAGATGAAAAAAATATGGGGAAAAACATAAGGATTCCATGCTAAAACCCGAGGAGGAGGAGAAAGATACCGAGAATCAGGTGAACGGGCATGAATTGTTGATAGTGTGGTAATAGGTAAGCCGGTACAGAGAATTCAATGAATCTGGCTTGGCTGTTACAAAAACGGTTCCAAGCGGTTTTTGGGCGAGAATTCTATATAAGAACGTCCTAAAAACAAATAAAACACAAAAAATAGAAGAAAACTTGTGATTATTTTTGTAAATAATTTCCTGGAGAAAGGCCTAAGGAATTGCGTGTCCAAAAGCGAATATCAGACAGGAATCAGTGCTGAGCAAGAGGATCGGCGGTTTAGAGGAAGAACACAACCAACGCCCAAATCAATCGGAACGATCCAGGTTAGTTCTAGTCTATGGCTTTGTGCTCGGACGCGTATTACATCGATAATTAAAAAATGACTATGGTTTTACTGGGACTAGGGATAAAAGGAGTTTAACATTCATACTCTGCATAGGCATTCTTCCAATTTTTTCTAAATAATTACGGAATTCTTATGCTGTTCTAGCTTTCAATAAAAAAGGTGATAGTGAGAAGGTATTGGTTTAGGCGCGAGACTCAAAGCCGGGAAGATGGGTGGTAATGAAACTGGGTAAATAGGATCATATGACTTGTAATAGCTTATATGCAAACTCATAAGTTGTAAAGGCCCTAAAAACTAGATTAAGTGTCACAAAGAACCTTCTCGGGATCAATAGTCCAGCATGGATTCTCTCAATCCCTCATACAGTTACCGGCAACCAAAACTATAGTCATGAGTAATCAAGGATTACTCAGTCTGGACAAGGTCTTACAATACTTATTAGAGATTTCCAATCAAGTTTAAATGATATGCAATTAGTTCAAAAATCAAGCAAAGCATCTGGAAGCATTGAATAATTATGCAAAGATTAACCGCGAAAAGCATGCAACAACAAGTATTTTTTGTTTGACTCAATGATAATATATGTATGCAACAACGCATTCTCTCCTCAGATGACCTTCATCCTCCAAACAGTTGGTTGCAAGAGATGAAAAAAATATGGGGAAAACATAAGGATTCCATGCTAAAACCCGAGGAGGAGGCGAAAGATACCGAGAATCAGGCGAACGGGCATGAATTGTTGATAGTGTGGTAATAGTTAAGCCGGTACAGAGAATTCAATGAATCTGGCTTGGCTGTTACAAAAACGGTTCCAAGCGGTTTTTGGGCGAGAATTCTATATAAGAACGTCCTAAAAACAAAGAAAAACACAAAAAATAGAAGAAAACTTGTGATTATTTTTGTAAATAATTTCCTAGAGAAAGGCCTAAGGAATTGCGTGTCCAAAAGCGAATATCAGACAGGAATCAGTGCTGAGCAAGAGGATCGGCGGTTTAGAGGAAGAACACAACCAACGCCCAAATCAATCGGAATGATCCAGGTTAGTTCTAGTCTATGGCTTTGTGCTCGGACGCGTATTTCATCGATAATTCAAAAATGACTATGGTTTTATTGGGACTAGGGATAAAAGGAGTTTAACATTCATACTCTGCATTTGCATTCTTCCAATGTTTTCTAAATAATTACGGAATTCTTATGCTGTTCTAGCTTTCAATAAAAAAAGGTGATAGTGAGAAGGTATTGGTTTAGGCGCGAGACTCAAAGCCGGGAAGATGGGTGGTAATGAAACTGGGTAAATAGGATCATATGACTTGTAATAGCTTATATGCAAACTCATAAGTTGTATAGACCCTAAAAACTAGATTAAGTGTCACAAAGAACCTTCTCGGGCTCAGTAGTCCGGCATGGATTCTCTCAATCCCTCATACAGTTACCAGCAACCAAAACTATAGTCATGAGTAATCAAGGATTACTCAGTCTGGACAAGGTCTTACAATACTTATTAGAGATTTCCAATCAAGTTTAAATGATATGCAATTAGTTCTAAAATCAAGCAAAGCATCTGGAAGCATTGAATAATTATGCAAAGATTAACCGCGAAAAGCATGCAACTACAAGTATTTTTTGTTTGACTCAATGATAATATATGCATGCAACCACGCATTCTCTCCTCAGATGACCTTCATCCTCCAAACAGTTGGTTGCAAGAGATGAAAAAAATATGGGGAAAAACATAAGGATTCCATGCTTAAACCCGAGGAGGAGGCGAAAGATACCGAGAATCAGGCCAACGGGCGTGAATTGTTGATAGTGTGGTAATAGGTATGCCGGTACAGAGAATTCAATGAATCTGGCTTGGTTGTTACAAAAACGGTTCCAAGCGGTATTTGGCCGAGAATTCTGTATAAGAAGCTCCTAAAAACAAAGAAAAACACACAAAATAGAAGAAAACTTGTGATTATTTTTGTAAATAATTTCCTAGAGAAACGCCTAAGGAATTGCGTGTCCAAAAGCGAATATCAGACAGGAATCAGTGCTGAGCAAGAGGATCGGCGGTTTAGAGGAAGAACACAACCAACGCCCAAATCAATCGGAACGATCCAGGTTAGTTCTAGTCTATGGCTTTGTGCTCGGACGCGTATTACATCGATAATTAAAAAATGACTATGGTTTTATTGGGACTAGGGATAAAAGGAGTTTAACATTCATACTCTGCATAGGCATTCTTCCAATTTTTTCTAAATAATTACGGAATTCTTATGCTGTTCTAGCTTTCAATAAAAAAGGTGATAGTGAGAAGGTATTGGTTTAGGCGCGAGACTCAAAGCCGGGAAGATGGGTGGTAATGAAACTGGGTAAATAGGATCATATGACTTGTAATAGCTTATATGCAAACTCATAAGTTGTAAAGGCCCTAAAAACTAGATTAAGTGTCACAAAGAACCTTCTCGGGATCAATAGTCCAGCATGGATTCTCTCAATCCCTCATACAGTTACCGGCAACCAAAACTATAGTCATGAGTAATCAAGGATTACTCAGTCTGGACAAGGTCTTACAATACTTATTAGAGATTTCCAATCAAGTTTAAATGATATGCAATTAGTTCAAAAATCAAGCAAAGCATCTGGAAGCATTGAATAATTATGCAAAGATTAACCGCGAAAAGCATGCAACAACAAGTATTTTTTGTTTGACTCAATGATAATATATGTATGCAACAACGCATTCTCTCCTCAGATGACCTTCATCCTCCAAACAGTTGGTTGCAAGAGATGAAAAAAATATGGGGAAAACATAAGGATTCCATGCTAAAACCCGAGGAGGAGGCGAAAGATACCGAGAATCAGGCGAACGGGCATGAATTGTTGATAGTGTGGTAATAGTTAAGCCGGTACAGAGAATTCAATGAATCTGGCTTGGCTGTTACAAAAACGGTTCCAAGCGGTTTTTGGGCGAGAATTCTATATAAGAACGTCCTAAAAACAAAGAAAAACACAAAAAATAGAAGAAAACTTGTGATTATTTTTGTAAATAATTTCCTAGAGAAAGGCCTAAGGAATTGCGTGTCCAAAAGCGAATATCAGACAGGAATCAGTGCTGAGCAAGAGGATCGGTGGTTTAGAGGAAGAACACAACCAACGCCCAAATCAATCGGAATGATCCAGGTTAGTTCTAGTCTATGGCTTTGTGCTCGGACGCGTATTTCATCGATAATTCAAAAATGACTATGGTTTTATTGGGACTAGGGATAAAAGGAGTTTAACATTCATACTCTGCATTTGCATTCTTCCAATGTTTTCTAAATAATTACGGAATTCTTATGCTGTTCTAGCTTTCAATAAAAAAAGGTGATAGTGAGAAGGTATTGGTTTAGGCGCGAGACTCAAAGCCGGGAAGATGGGTGGTAATGAAACTGGGTAAATAGGATCATATGACTTGTAATAGCTTATATGCAAACTCATAAGTTGTATAGACCCTAAAAACTAGATTAAGTGTCACAAAGAACCTTCTCGGGCTCAGTAGTCCGGCATGGATTCTCTCAATCCCTCATACAGTTACCAGCAACCAAAACTATAGTCATGAGTAATCAAGGATTACTCAGTCTGGACAAGGTCTTACAATACTTATTAGAGATTTCCAATCAAGTTTAAATGATATGCAATTAGTTCTAAAATCAAGCAAAGCATCTGGAAGCATTGAATAATTATGCAAAGATTAACCGCGAAAAGCATGCAACTACAAGTATTTTTTGTTTGACTCAATGATAATATATGCATGCAACCACGCATTCTCTCCTCAGATGACCTTCATCCTCCAAACAGTTGGTTGCAAGAGATGAAAAAAATATGGGGAAAAACATAAGGATTCCATGCTTAAACCCGAGGAGGAGGCGAAAGATACCGAGAATCAGGCCAACGGGCGTGAATTGTTGATAGTGTGGTAATAGGTATGCCGGTACAGAGAATTCAATGAATCTGGCTTGGTTGTTACAAAAACGGTTCCAAGCGGTATTTGGCCGAGAATTCTGTATAAGAAGGTCCTAAAAACAAAGAAAAACACACAAAATAGAAGAAAACTTGTGATTATTTTTGTAAATAATTTCCTAGAGAAACGCCTAAGGAATTGCGTGTCCAAAAGCGAATATCAGACAGGAATCAGTGCTGAGCAAGAGGATCGGCGGTTTAGAGGAAGAACACAACCAACGCCCAAATCAATCGGAACGATCCAGGTTAGTTCTAGTCTGTGGCTTTGTGCTCGGACGCGTATTTCATCGATAATTCAAAAATGACTATGTTTTTTTTGGGACTAGGGATAAAAACATAGAATTAAGCCGGTACAGAGAATTCAATGAATCTGGCTTGGCTGTTACAAAAACGGTTCCAAGCGGTTTTTGGGCGAGAATTCTATATAAGAACGTCCTAAAAACAAAGAAAAACACAAAAAATAGAAGAAAACTTGTGATTATTTTTGTAAATAATTTCCTAGAGAAAGGCCTAAGGAATTGCGTGTCCAAAAGCGAATATCAGACAGGAATCAGTGCTGAGCAAGAGGATCGGCGGTTTAGAGGAAGAACACAACCAACGCCCAAATCAATCGGAATGATCCAGGGTAGTTCTAGTCTATGGCTTTGTGCTCGGACGCGTATTTCATCGATAATTCAAAAATGACTATGGTTTTATTGGGACTAGGGATAAAAGGAGTTTAACATTCATACTCTGCATTTGCATTCTTCCAATGTTTTCTAAATAATTACGGAATTCTTATGCTGTTCTAGCTTTCAATAAAAAAAGGTGATAGTGAGAAGGTATTGGTTTAGGCGCGAGACTCAAAGCCGGGAAGATGGGTGGTAATGAAACTGGGTAAATAGGATCATATGACTTGTAATAGCTTATATGCAAACTCATAAGTTGTATAGACCCTAAAAACTAGATTAAGTGTCACAAAGAACCTTCTCGGGCTCAGTAGTCCGGCATGGATTCTCTCAATCCCTCATACAGTTACCAGCAACCAAAACTATAGTCATGAGTAATCAAGGATTACTCAGTCTAGACAAGGTCTTACAATACTTATTAGAGATTTCCAATCAAGTTTAAATGATATGCAATTAGTTCTAAAATCAAGCAAAGCATCTGGAAGCATTGAATAATTATGCAAAGATTAACCGCGAAAAGCATGCAACTACAAGTATTTTTTGTTTGACTCAATGATAATATATGCATGCAACCACGCATTCTCTCCTCAGATGACCTTCATCCTCCAAACAGTTGGTTGCAAGAGATGAAAAAAATATGGGGAAAAACATAAGGATTCCATGCTTAAACCCGAGGAGGAGGCGAAAGATACCGAGAATCAGGCCAACGGGCGTGAATTGTTGATAGTGTGGTAATAGGTATGCCGGTACAGAGAATTCAATGAATCTGGCTTGGTTGTTACAAAAACGGTTCCAAGCGGTATTTGGCCGAGAATTCTGTATAAGAAGGTCCTAAAAACAAAGAAAAACACACAAAATAGAAGAAAACTTGTGATTATTTTTGTAAATAATTTCCTAGAGAAACGCCTAAGGAATTGCGTGTCCAAAAGCGAATATCAGACAGGAATCAGTGCTGAGCAAGAGGATCGGCGGTTTAGAGGAAGAACACAACCAACGCCCAAATCAATCGGAACGATCCAGGTTAGTTCTAGTCTGTGGCTTTGTGCTCGGACGCGTATTTCATCGATAATTCAAAAATGACTATGTTTTTTTTGGGACTAGGGATAAAAGGAGGTTAAAATTCATACTCTGCATATGCATTCTTCCAATTTTTTCTAAATAATTATAGAATTCTTATGTTGTTCTAGTTTTCAATAAAAAAAGGTGATAGTGAGAAGGATTTGGCTTAGGCGCGAGACTCAAAGCCGGGAAGATGGGTGGTAATGAAACTGGGTAAATAGGATCATATGACTTGTAATAGCTTATATGCAAACTCATAAGTTGTATAGACCCTAAAAACTAGATTAAGTGTCACAACGAACCATCTCGGGCTCAGTAGTCCGGCATGGATTCTCTCAATCCCTCAAAAAGTTACCGGCAACCAAAACTATAGTCATGAGTAATCAAGGATTACTCTGTCTGGACAAGGTCTTACAATACTTATTAGAGATTTCCCATCCAATTTAAATGATAAGCAATAAGTTCAAAAATCAATCAAAGCATCTGGAAGCATTGAATAATTATGCAAAGATTAACCACAAAAAGCAAGCAACAACAAGTATTTTTTGTTTGACTCAATGATAATATATGCATGCAACCACGCATTCTCTCCTCAGATGACCTTCATCCTCCAAACAGTTGGTTGCAAGAGATGAAAAAAATATGGGGAAAAACATAAGGATTCCATGCTAAAACCCGAGGAGGAGGCGAAAGATACCGTGAATCAGGCCAACGGGCGTGAATTGTTGATAGTGTGGTAATAGGTAAGCCGGTACAGAGAATTCAATGAATCTGGCTTGGTTGTTACAAAAACGGTTCCAAGCGGTTTTTGGCCGAGAATTCTATATAAGAAGGTCCTAAAAACAAAGAAAAACACACAAAATAGAAGAAAACTTGTGATTATTTTTGTAAATAATTTCCTAGAGAAACGCCTAAGGAATTGCGTGTCCAAAAGCGAATATCAGACAGGAATCAGTGCTGAGCAAGAGGATCGGCGGTTTAGAGGAAGAACACAACCAACGCCCAAATCAATCGGAACGATCCAGGTTAGTTCTAGTCTATGGCTTTGTGCTCGGACGCGTATTTCATCGATAAGTCAAAAATGACTATGGTTTTATTGGGACTAGGGATAAAAGGAGTTTAACATTCATACTCTGCATTTGCATTCTTCCAATGTTTTCTAAATAATTACGGAATTCTTATGCTGTTCTAGCTTTCAATAAAAAAGGTGATAGTGAGAAGGTATTGGTTTAGGCGCGAGACTCAAAGCCGGGAAGATGGGTGGTAATGAAACTGGGTAAATAGGATCATATGACTTGTAATAGTTTATATGCAAACTCATAAGTTGTATAGACCCTAAAAACTAGATTAAGTGTCACAAAGAACCTTCTCGGGCTCAGTAGTCCGGCATGGATTCTCTCAATCCCTCATACAGTTACCGGCAACCAAAACTATAGTCATGAGTAATCAAGGATTACTCAGTCTAGACAAGGTCTTACAATACTTATTAGAGATTTCCAATCAAGTTTAAATGATATGCAATTAGTTCAAAAATCAAGCAAAGCATCTGGAAGCATTGAATAATTATGCAAAGATTAACCGCGAAAAGCATGCAACAACAAGTATTTTTTGTTTGACTCAATGATAATATATGTATGCAACAACGCATTCTCTCCTCAGATGACCTTCATCCTCCAAACAGTTGGTTGCAAGAGATGAAAAAAATATGGGGAAAAACATAAGGATTCCATGCTAAAACCCGAGGAGGAGGAGAAAGATACCGAGAATCAGGCGAACGGGCATGAATTGTTGATAGTGTGGTAATAGGTAAGCCGGTACAGAGAATTCAATGAATCTGGCTTGGCTGTTACAAAAACGGTTCCAAGCGGTTTTTGGGCGAGAATTCTATATAAGAACGTCCTAAAAACAAAGAAAAACACAAAAAATAGAAGAAAACTTGTGATTATTTTTGTAAATAATTTCCTGGAGAAAGGCCTAAGGAATTGCGTGTCCAAAAGCGAATATCAGACAGGAATCAGTGCTGAGCAAGAGGATCGGCGGTTTAGAGGAAGAACACAACCAACGCCCAAATCAATCGGAACGATCCAGGTTAGTTCTAGTCTATGGCTTTGTGCTCGGACGCGTATTTCATCGATAATTCAAAAATGACTATGGTTTTATTGGGACTAGGGAAAAAAGGAGTTTAACATTCATACTCTGCATATGCATTCTTCCAATTTTTTCTAAATAATTACGGAATTCTTATGCTGTACTAGCTTTCAATAAAAAAAGGTGATAGTGAGAAGGTATTGGTTTAGGCGCGAGACTCAAAGCCGGGAAGATGGGTGGTAATAAAACTGGGTAAATAGGATCATATGACTTGTAATAGCTTATATGCAAACTCATAAGTTGTAAAGGCCCTAAAAACTAGATTAAGTGTCACAAAGAACCTTCTCGGGATCAATAGTCCAGCATGGATTCTCTCAATCCCTCATACAGTTACCGGCAACCAAAACTATAGTCATGAGTAATCAAGGATTACTCAGTCTGGACAAGGTCTTACAATACTTATTAGAGATTTCCAATCAAGTTTAAATGATATGCAATTAGTTCAAAAATCAAGCAAAGCATCTGGAAGCATTGAATAATTATGCAAAGATTAACCGCGAAAAGCATGCAACAACAAGTATTTTTTGTTTGACTCAATGATAATATATGTATGCAACCACGCATTCTCTCCTCAGATGACCTTCATCCTCCAAACAGTTGGTTGCAAGAGATGAAAAAAATATGGGGAAAAACATAAGGATTCCATGCTAAAACCCGAGGAGGAGGCGAAAGATACCGAGAATCAGGCGAACGGGCATGAATTGTTGATAGTGTGGTAATAGTTAAGCCGGTACAGAGAATTCAATGAATCTGGCTTGGCTGTTACAAAAACGGTTCCAAGCGGTTTTTGGGCGAGAATTATATATAAGAACGTCCTAAAAACAAAGAAAAACACAAAAAATAGAAGAAACCTTGTGATTATTTTTGTAAATAATTTCCTAGAGAAAGGCCTAAGGAATTGCGTGTCCAAAAGCGAATATCAGACAGGAATCAGTGCTGAGCAAGAGGATCGGCGGTTTAGAGGAAGAACACAACCAACGCGCAAATCAATCGGAATGATCCAGGTTAGTTCTAGTCTATGGCTTTGTGCTCGGACGCGTATTTCATCGATAATTCAAAAATGACTATGGTTTTATTGGGACTAGGGATAAAAGGAGTTTAACATTCATACTCTGCATTTGCATTCTTCCAATGTTTTCTAAATAATTACGGAATTCTTATGCTGTTCTAGCTTTCAATAAAAAAAGGTGATAGTGAGAAGGTATTGGTTTAGGCGCGAGACTCAAAGCCGGGAAGATGGGTGGTAATGAAACTGGGAAAATAGGATCATATGACTTGTAATAGCTTATATGCAAACTCATAAGTTGTATAGACCCTAAAAACTAGATTAAGTGTCACAAAGAACCTTCTCGGGCTCAGTAGTCCGGCATGGATTCTCTCAATCCCTCATACAGTTACCAGCAACCAAAACTATAGTCATGAGTAATCAAGGATTACTCAGTCTGGACAAGGTCTTACAATACTTATTAGAGATTTCCAATCCAGTTTAAATGATATGCAATTAGTTCTAAAATCAAGCAAAGCATCTGGAAGCATTGAATAATTATGCAAAGATTAACCGCGAAAAGCATGCAACTACAAGTATTTTTTGTTTGACTCAATGATAATATATGCATGCAACCACGCATTCTCTCCTCAGATGACCTTCATCCTCCAAACAGTTGGTTGCAAGAGATGAAAAAAATATGGGGAAAAACATAAGGATTCCATGCTTAAACCCGAGGAGGAGGCGAAAGATACCGAGAATCAGGCCAACGGGCGTGAATTGTTGATAGTGTGGTAATAGGTATGCCGGTACAGAGAATTCAATGAATCTGGCTTGGTTGTTACAAAAACGGTTCCAAGCGGTATTTGGCCGAGAATTCTATATAAGAAGGTCCTAAAAACAAAGAAAAACACACAAAATAGAAGAAAACTTGTGATTATTTTTGTAAATAATTTCCTAGAGAAACGCCTAAGGAATTGCGTGTCCAAAAGCGAATATCAGACAGGAATCAGTGCTGAGCAAGAGGATCGGCGGTTTAGAGGAAGAACACAACCAACGCCCAAATCAATCGGAACGATCCAGGTTAGTTCTAGTCTGTGGCTTTGTGCTCGGACGCGTATTTCATCGATAATTCAAAAATGACTATGTTTTTTTTGGGACTAGGGATAAAAGGAGGTTAAAATTCATACTCTGCATATGCATTCTTCCAATTTTTTCTAAATAATTATAGAATTCTTATGTTGTTCTAGTTTTCAATAAAAAAAGGTGATAGTGCGAAGGATTTGGCTTAGGCGCGAGACTCAAAGCCGGGAAGATGGGTGGTAATGAAACTGGGTAAATAGGATCATATGACTTGTAATAGCTTATATGCAAACTCATAAGTTGTATAGACCCTAAAAACTAGATTAAGTGTCACAACGAACCATCTCGGGCTCAGTAGTCCGGCATGGATTCTCTCAATCCCTCAAAAAGTTACCGGCAACCAAAACTATAGTCATGAGTAATCAAGGATTACTCTGTCTGGACAAGGTCTTACAATACTTATTAGAGATTTCCCATCCAATTTAAATGATAAGCAATAAGTTCAAAAATCAATCAAAGCATCTGGAAGCATTGAATAATTATGCAAAGATTAACCACAAAAAGCAAGCAACAACAAGTATTTTTTGTTTGACTCAATGATAATATATGCATGCAACCACGCATTCTCTCCTCAGATGACCCTCATCCTCCAAACAGTTGGTTGCAAGAGATGAAAAAAATATGGGGAAAAACATAAGGATTCCATGCTAAAACCCGAGGAGGAGGCGAAAGATACCGAGAATCAGGCCAACGGGCGTGAATTGTTGATAGTGTGGTAATAGGTAAGCCGGTACAGAGAATTCAATGAATCTGGCTTGGTTGTTACAAAAAAGGTTCCAAGCGGTTTTTGGCCGAGAATTCTATATAAGAAGGTCCTAGAAACAAAGAAAAACACACAAAATAGAAGAAAACTTGTGATTATTTTTGTAAATAATTTCCTAGAGAAACGCCTAAGGAATTGCGTGTCCAAAAGCGAATATCAGACAGGAATCAGTGCTGAGCAAGAGGATCGGCGGTTTAGAGGAAGAACACAACCAACGCCCAAATCAATCGGAACGATCCAGGTTAGTTCTAGTCTATGGCTTTGTGCTCGGACGCGTATTTCATCGATAATTCAAAAATGACTATGGTTTTATTGGGACTAGGGATAAAAGGAGTTTAACATTCATACTCTGCATATGCATTCTTCCAATTTTTTCAAAATAATTACGGAATTCTTATGCTGTTCTAGCTTTCAATAAAAAAGGTGATAGTGAGAAGGCATTGGTTTAGGCGCGAGACTCAAAGCCGGGAAAATGGGTCGTAATGAAACTGGGTAAATAGGATCATATGACACATAATAGCTTATATGCAAACTCATAAGTTGTATAGACCCTAAAAACTAGATTAAGTGTCACAAAAAACCTTCTCGGGCTCAGTAGTCCGGCATGGATTCTCTCAATCCCTCATACAATTACCGGCAACCAAAACTATAGTCATGAGTAATCAAGGATTACTCAGTCTGGACAAGGTCTTATAATACTTATTAGAGATTTCCCATCAAATTTAAATGATATGCAATTAGTTCAAAAATCAAGCAAAGCATCTGGAAGCATTGAATAATTATGCAAAGATTAACCGCGAAAAGCAAGCAACAACAAGTATTTTTTGTTTGACTCAATGATAATATATGCATGCAACCACGCATTCTCTCCTCAGATGACCTTCATCCTCCAAACAGTTGGTTGCAAGAGATGAAAAAAATATGGGGAAAAACATAAGGATTCCATGCTAAAACCCGAGGAGGAGGCGAAAGATACAGAGAATCATGCGAACGGGCATGAATTGTTGATAGTGTGGTAATTGGTAAGCCGGTATAGAGAATTCAATGAATCTGGCTTGGCTTTTACAAAAACTGTTCCAAGCAGTATTTGGGCGAGAATTCTATATAAGAACGTCCTAAAAACAAAGAAAAACACAAAAAATAGAAGAAAACTTGTGATTATTTTTGTAAATAATTTCCTAGAGAAACGCCTAAGGAATTGCGTGTCCAAAAGCGAATATCAGACAGGAATCAGTGCTGAGCAAGAGGATCGGCGGTTTAGAGGAAGAACACAACCAACGCCCAAATCAATCGGAACGATCCAGGTTAGTTCTAGTCTATGGCTTTGTGCTCGGACGCGTATTTCATCGATAATTCAAAAATGACTATGGTTTTATTGGGACTAGGGATAAAAGGAGTTTAACATTCATACTCTGCATTTGCATTCTTCCAATGTTTTCTAAATAATTACGGAATTCTTATGCTGTTCTAGCTTTCAATAAAAAAAGGTGATAGTGAGAAGGATTTGGTTTAGGCGTGAGACTCAAACCCGGGAAGATGGGTGGTAATGAAACTGGGTAAATAGGATCATATAACTTGTAATAGTTTATATGCAAACTCATAAGTTGTTTAGACCCTAAAAACTAGATTAAGTGTGACAAAGAACCTTCTCGGGCTCAGTAGTCCGGCATGGATTCTCTCATTCCCTCATACAGTTACTGGCAACCAAAACTATAGTCATGAGTAATCAAGGATTACTCAGTCTGGGAAAGGTCTTACAATACTTATTAGAGATTTCCCATCAAATTTAAATGATAAGCAATAAGTTCACAAATCAAGCAAAGCATGTGGAAGCATTGAATAATTATGCAAAGATTAACCACAAAAAGCATCCAACAACAAGTATTTTTTGTTTGACTCAATGATAATATATGCATGCAACCACGCATTCTCTCCTCACATGACCTTCATCGTTCAAACAGTTGGTTGCAAGAGATGAAAAAAATATGAGGAAAAACATAAGGATTCCATGCTAAAACCCAATGAGCAGGCGAAAGATACCGAGAATCAGGCGAACGGGCATGAATTGTTGATAGTGTGGTAATTGGTAAGCCGGTACAGAGAATTCAATGAATCTGGCTTGGCTGTTACAAAAACGGTTCCAAGCGGTTTTTTGCCCAGAATTCTATATAAGAACGTCCTAAAAACAAAGAAAAACACAAAAAATAGAAGAAAACTTGTGATTATTTTTGTAAATAATTTCCTAGAGAAACGCCTAAGGAATTGCGTGTCCAAAAGCGAATATCAGACAGGAATCAGTGCTGAGCAAGAGGATCGGCGGTTTAAAGGAAGAACACAACCAACGCCCAAATCAATCAGAACGATCCAGGTTAGTTCTAGTCTATGGCTTTGTGCTCGGACGCGTATTTCATCGATAATTCAAAAATGACTATGGTTTTATTGGGACTAGGGATAAAAGGAGTTTTACATTCATACTCTGCATATGCATTCTTCTAATTTTTTCTAAATAATTACGGAATTCTTATGCTGTTCTAGCTTTCAATAAAAAAAGGTGATAGTGAGAAGGTATTGGTTTAGGCGCGAGACTCAAAGCCGGGAAGATGGGTGGTAATGAAACTGGGTAAATAGGATCATATAACTTGTAATAGCTTATATGCAAACTTATAAGTTGTATAGACCCTAAAAACTAGATTAAGTGTCACAAAGAACCTTCTCGGGCTCAATAGTCCGGCATAGATTCTCTCAATCCCTCATACAGGTACCGGCAACCAAAACTATAGTCATGAGTAATCAAGGATTACTCAGTCTGGACAAGGTCTTACAATACTTATTAGAAATTTCCCATCAAGTTTAAATGATATGCAATTAGTTCAAAAATCAAGCAAAGCATCTGGAAGCATTGAATAATTATGCAAAGATTAACCGCGAAAAGCATGCAACAACAAGTATTTTTTGTTTGACTCAATGATAATATATGCATGGAACCACGCATTCTCTCCTCAGATGACCTTCATCCTCCAAACAGTTGGTTGCAAGAGATGAAAAAAATATGGGGAAAAACATAAGGATTCCATGCTAAAACCGGAGGAGGAGGCGAAAGATACCGAGAATCAGGCGAACGGGCATGAATTGTTGATAGTGTGGTAATTGGTAAACCGGTACAGAGAATTCAATGAATCTGGCTTGGCTGTTACAAAAACGGTTCCAAGCGGTATTTGGCCGAGAATTCTATATAAGAACGTCCTAAAAACAATGAAAAACACAAAAAATAGAAGAAAACTTGTGATTATTTTTGTAAATAATTTCCTAGAGAAACGCCTAAGGAATTGCGTGTCCAAAAGCGAATATCAGACAGGAATCAGTGCTGAGCAAGAGGATCGGCGGTTTAGAGGAAGAACACAACAAACGCCCAGATCAATCGGAACGATCCAGGTTAGTTCTAGTCTATGGCTTTGTGCTCGGACGCGTATTTCATCGATAATTCAAAAATGACTATGGTTTTATTGGGACTAGGGATAAAAGGAGTTTAACATTCATACTCTGCATATGCATTCTTCCAATTTTTTCTAAATAATTACGGAATTCTTATGCTGTTCTAGCTTTCAATAAAAAAAGGTGATAGTAAGAAGGATTTGGTTTAGGCGTGAGACTCAAAGCCGGGAAGATGGGTGGTAATGAAACTCGGTAAATAGGATCATATGACTTGTAATAGCTTATATGCAAACTTATAAGTTGTATAGACCCTAAAAACTAGATTAAGTGTCACAAAGAACCTTCTCGGGCTCAATAGTCCGGCATAGATTCTCTCAATCCCTCATACAGGTACCGGCAACCAAAACTATAGTCATGAGTAATCAAGGATTACTCAGTCTGGACAAGGTCTTACAATACTTATTAGAGATTTCCCATCAAATTTAAATGATATGCAATTAGTTCAAAAATCAAGCAAAGCATCTGGAAGCATTGAATAATTATGCAAAGATTAACCGCGAAAAGCATGCAACAACAAGTATTTTTTGTTTGACTCAATGATAATATATGCATGCAACCACGCATTCTCTCCTCAGATGACCTTCATCCTCCAAACAGTTGGTTGCAAGGGATGAAAAAAATATGGGGAAAAACATAAGGATTCCATGCTAAAACCCGAGGAGGAGGCGAAAGATACCGAGAATCAGGCGAACGGGCATGAATTGTTGATTGTGTGGTAATTGGTAAGCCGGTACAGAGAATTCAATGAATCTGGCTTGGCTGTTACAAAAACGGTTCCAAGCGGTATTTGGCCGAGAATTCAATATAAGAACGTCCTAAAAACAATGAAAAACACAAAAAATAGAAGAAAACTTGTGATTATTTTTGTAAATAATTTCCTAGAGAAACTCCTAAGGAATTGCGTGTCCAAAAACGAATATCAGACAGGAATCAGTGCTGAGCAAGAGGATCGGCGGTTTAGAGGAAGAACACAACCAACGCCCAAATCAATCGGAACGATCCAGGTTAGTTCTAGTCTATGGCTTTGTGCTCGGACGCGTATTTCATCGATAATTCAAAAATGACTATGGTTTTATTGGGACTAGGGATAAAAGGAGTTTAACATTCATACTCTGCATATGCATTCTTCCAATTTTTTCTAAATAATTACGGAATTCTTATGCTGTTCTAGCTTTCAATAAAAAAAGGTGATAGTGAGAAGGTATTGGTTTAGGTGCGAGACTCAAAGCCGGGAAGATGGGTGGTAATGAAACTGGGTAAATAGGATCATATGACTTGTAATAGCTTATATGCAAACTCATAAGTTGTAAAGGCCCTAAAAACTAGATTAAGTGTCACAAAGAACCTTCTCGGGCCCAATAGTCCAGCATGGATTCTCTCAATCCCTCATACAGTTATCGGCAACCAAAACTATAGTCATGAGTAATCAAGGATTACTCAGTCTGGACAAGGTCTTACAATACTTATTAGAGATTTCCCATCAAATTTAAATGATATGCAATTAGTTCAAAAATCAAGCAAAGCATCTGGAAGCATTGAATAATTATGCAAAGATTAACCACGAAAAGCATGCAACAACAAGTGTTTTTTGTTTGACTCAATGACAATATATGCATGCAACCACGCATTCTCTCCTCAGATGACCATCTTCCTCCAAACAGTTGGTTGCAAGAGATGAAAAAAATATGGGGAAAAACATAAGGATTCCATGCTAAAACCCGAGGAGGAGGCGAAAGATACCGAGAATCATGCGAACGGGCATGAATTGTTGATAGTGTGGTAATTGGTAAGCCGGTACCGAGAATTCAATGAATCTGGCTTGGCTGTTACAAAAACGGTTCCAAGCGGTATTTGGCCGAGAATTCTATATAAGAACGTCCTAAAAACAAAGAAAAACACAAAAAATTGAAGAAAACTTGTGATTATTTTTGTAAATAATTTCCTAGAGAAACGCCTAAGGAATTGCGTGTCCAAAAGAGAATATCAGACAGGAATCAGTGCTGAGCAAGAGGATCGGCGGTTTAGAGGAAGAACACAACCAACGCCCAAATCAATCGGAACGATCCAGGTTAGTTCTAGTCTATGGCTTTGTGCTCGGACGCGTATTTCATCGATAATTCAAAAATGACTATGGTTTTATTGGGACTAGGGATAAAAGGAGTTTTACATTCATACTCTGCATATGCATTCTTCCAATTTCTACTAAGTAATTACGGAATTCTTATGCTGTTCTAGCTTTCAATAAAAAAAGGTGATAGTGAGAAGGATTTGGTTTAGGCGTGAGACTCAAAGCCGGGAAGATGGGTGGTAATGAAACTGGGTAAATAGGATCATATGACTTGTAATAGCTTATATGCAAACTCATAAGTTGTATAGACCCTAAAAACTAGATTAAGTGTCACAAAGAACCTTCTCGGGCTCAATAGTCCGGCATGGATTCTCTCAATCCCTCATACAGTTACCGGCAACCAAAACTATAGTCATGAGTAATCAAGGATTACTCAGTCTGGACAAGGTCTTACAATACTTATTAGAGATTTCCAATCAAGTTTAAATGATATGCAATTAGTTCACAAATCAAGCAAAGCATCTGGAAGCATTGAATAATTATGCAAAGATTAACCACGAAAAGCAAGCAACAACAAGTATTTTTTGTTTGACTTAATGATAATATATGCATGCAACCACACATTCTCTCCTCAGATGACCTTCATCCTCCAAACAGTTAGTTGGAAGAGATGAAAAAAATATGGGGAAAAACATAAGGATTCCATGCTTAAACCCGAGGAGGAGGCGAAAGATACCGAGAATCAGGCGAACGGGCATGAATTGTTGATAGTGTGATAATTGGTAAGCCGGTACAGATAATTCAATGAATCTGGCTTGGCTGTTACAAAAGCGGTTCCAAGCAGTTTTCGGCCGAGAATTCTATATAAGAACGTCCTAAAAACAAAGAAAACACAAAAAATAGAAGAAAACTTGTGATTATTTTTGTAAATAATTTCCTAGAGAAAAGCCTAAGGAATTGCGTGTCCAAAAGCGAATATCAGACAGGAATCAGTGCTGAGCAAGAGGATCGGCGGTTTAGAGGAAGAACACAACCAACGCCCAAATCAATCGGAACGATCCAGGTTAGTTCTAGTCTATGGCTTTGTGCTCGGACGCGTATTTCATCGATAATTCAAAAATGACTATGGTTTTATTGGGACTAGGGATAAAAGGAGTTTAACATTCATACTCTGCATATGCATTCTTCCAATTTTTTCTAAATAATTACGGAATTCTTATGCTGTTCTAGCTTTCAATAAAAAAAGGTGATAGTGAGAAGGTATTGGTTTAGGCGCGAGACTCACAGCCGGGAAGATGGGTGGTAATGAAACTGGGTAAATAGGATCATATGACTTGTAATAGCTTATATGCAAACTCATAAGTTGTAAAGGCCCTAAAAACTAGATTAAGTGTCACAAAGAACCTTCTCGGGATCAATAGTCCAGCATGGATTCTCTCAATCCCTCATACAGTTACCGGCAACCAAAACTATAGTCATGAGTAATCAAGGATTACTCAGTCTGGTCAAGGTCTTACAATACTTATTAGAGATTTCCCATCAAATTTAAATGATATACAATTAGTTCAAAAATCAAGCAAAGCATCTGGAAGCATTGAATAATTATGCAAAGATTAACCGCGAAAAGCATGCAACAACAAGTATTTTTTGTTTGACTCAATGATAATATATGCATGCAACCACGCATTCTCTCCTCAGATGACCTTCTTCCTCCAAACAGTTGGTTGCAAGAAATGAAAAAAAATGGGGAAAAACATAAGGATTCCATGCTAAAACCCGAGGAGGAGGCGAAAGATACCGAGAATCAGGCGAACGGGCATGAATTGTTGATAGTGTGGTAATTGGTAAGCCGGTACAGAGAATTCAATGAATCTGGCTTGGCTGTTACAAAAACGGTTCCAAGCGGTATTTGGCCGAGAATTCTATATAAGAACGTCCTAAAAACAAAGAAAAACACAAAAAATAGAAGAAAACTTGTGATTATTTTTGTAAATAATTTCCTAGAGAAACGCCTAAGGAATTGCGTGTCCAAAAGCGAATATCAGACAGGAATCAGTGCTGAGCAAGAGGATCGGCGGTTTAAAGGAAGAACACAACCAACGCCCAAATCAATCAGAACGATCCAGGTTAGTTCTAGTCTATGGCTTTGTGCTCGGACGCGTATTTCATCGATAATTCAAAAATGACTATGGTTTTATTGGGACTAGGGATAAAAGGAGTTTTACATTCATACTCTGCATATGCATTCTTCCAATTTTTACTAAATAATTACGGAATTCTAATGCTGTTCTAGCTTTCAATAAAAAAAGGTGATAGTGAGAAGGATTTGGTTTAGGCGTGAGACTCAAAGCCGGGAAGATGGGTGGTAATGAAACTCGGTAAATAGGATCATATGACTTGTAATAGCTTATATGCAAACTTATAAGTTTTATAGACCCTAAAAACTAGATTAAGTGTCACAAAGAACCTTCTCGGGCTCAATAGTCCGGCATAGATTCTCTCAATCCCTCATACAGGTACCGGCAACCAAAACTATAGTCATGAGTAATCAAGGATTACTCAGTCTGGACAAGGTCTTACAATACTTATTAGAGATTTCCCATCAAATTTAAATGATATGCAATTAGTTCAAAAATCAAGCAAAGCATCTGGAAGCATTGAATAATTATGCAAAGATTAACCGCGAAAAGCATGCAACAACAAGTATTTTTTGTTTGACTCAATGATAATATATGCATGCAACCACGCATTCTCTCCTCAGATGACCTTCATCCTCCAAACAGTTGGTTGCAAGAGATGAAAAAAATATGGGGAAAAACATAAGGATTCCATGCTAAAACCCGAGGAGGAGGCGAAAGATACCGAGAATCAGGCGAACGGGCATGAATTGTTGATTGTGTGGTAATTGGTAAGCCGGTACAGAGAATTCAATGAATCTGGCTTGGCTGTTACAAAAACGGTTCCAAGCGGTTTTTGGCCGAGAATTCTATATAAGAAGGTCCTAAAAACAAAGAAAAACACACAAAATAGAAGAAAACTTGTGATTATTTTTGTAAATAATTTCCTAGAGAAACGCCTAAGGAATTGCGTGTCCAAAAGCGAATATCAGACAGGAATCAGTGCTGAGCAAGAGGATCGGCGGTTTAGAGGAAGAACACAACCAACGCCCAAATCAATCGGAACGATCCAGGTTAGTTCTAGTCTATGGCTTTGTGCTCGGACGCGTATTTCATCGATAATTCAAAAATGACTATGGTTTTATTGGGACTAGGGATAAAAGGAGTTTAACATTCATACTCTGCATATGCATTCTTCCAATTTTTTCTAAATAATTACGGAATTCTTATGCTGTTCTAGCTTTCAATAAAAAAAGGTGATAGTGAGAAGGTATTGGTTTAGGTGCGAGACTCAAAGCCGGGAAGATGGGTGGTAATGAAACTGGGTAAATAGGATCATATGACTTGTAATAGCTTATATGCAAACTCATAAGTTGTAAAGGCCCTAAAAACTAGATTAAGTGTCACAAAGAACCTTCTCGGGCTCAATAGTCCAGCATGGATTCTCTCAATCCCTCATACAGTTACCGGCAACCAAAACTATAGTCATGAGTAATCAAGGATTACTCAGTATGGACAAGGTCTTACAATACTTATTAGAGATTTCCCATCAAATTTAAATGATATGCAATTAGTTCAAAAATCAAGCAAAGCATCTGGAAGCATTGAATAATTATGCAAAGATTAACCACGAAAAGCATGCAACAACAAGTGTTTTTTGTTTGACTCAATGACAATATATGCATGCAACCACGCATTCTCTCCTCAGATGACCTTCTTCCTCCAAACAGTTGGTTGCAAGAGATGAAAAAAATATGGGGAAAAACATAAGGATTCCATGCTAAAACCCGAGGAGGAGGCGAAAGATACCGAGAATCATGCGAACGGGCATGAATTGTTGATAGTGTGGTAATTGGTAAGCCGGTACCGAGAATTCAATGAATCTGGCTTGGCTGTTACAAAAACGGTTCCAAGCGGTATTTGGCCGAGAATTCTATATAAGAACGTCCTAAAAACAAAGAAAAACACAAAAAATTGAAGAAAACTTGTGATTATTTTTGTAAATAATTTCCTAGAGAAACGCCTAAGGAATTGCGTGTCCAAAAGAGAATATCAGACAGGAATCAGTGCTGAGCAAGAGGATCGGCGGTTTAGAGGAAGAACACAACCAACGCCCAAATCAATCGGAACGATCCAGGTTAGTTCTAGTCTATGGCTTTGTGCTCGGACGCGTATTTCATCGATAATTCAAAAATGACTATGGTTTTATTGGGACTAGGGATAAAAGGAGTTTTACATTCATACTCTGCATATGCATTCTTCCAATTTTTACTAAATAATTACGGAATTCTTATGCTGTTCTAGCTTTCAATAAAAAAAGGTGATAGTGAGAAGGATTTGGTTTACGCGTGAGACTCAAAGCCGGGAAGATGGGTGGTAATGAAACTGGGTAAATAGGATCATATGACTTGTAATAGCTTATATGCAAACTCATAAGTTGTATAGACCCTAAAAACTAGATTAAGTGTCACAAAGAACCTTCTCGGGCTCAATAGTCCGGCATGGATTCTCTCAATCCCTCATACAGTTACCGGCAACCAAAACTATAGTCATGAGTAATCAAGGATTACTCAGTCTGGACAAGGTCTTACAATACTTATTAGAGATTTCCAATCAAGTTTAAATGATATGCAATTAGTTCACAAATCAAGCAAAGCATCTGGAAGCATTGAATAATTATGCAAAGATTAACCACGAAAAGCAAGCAACAACAAGTATTTTTTGTTTGACTCAATGATAATATATGCATGCAACCACACATTCTCTCCTCAGATGACCTTCATCCTCCAAACAGTTGGTTGGAAGAGATGAAAAAAATATGGGGAAAAACATAAGGATTCCATGCTTAAACCCGAGGAGGAGGCGAAAGATACCGAGAATCAGGCGAACGGGCATGAATTGTTGATAGTGTGATAATTGGTAAGCCGGTACAGATAATTCAATGAATCTGGCTTGGCTTTTACAAAAGCGGTTCCAAGCAGTTTTCGGCCGAGAATTCTATATAAGAACGTCCTAAAAACAAAGAAAAACACAAAAAATAGAAGAAAACTTGTGATTATTTTTGTAAATAATTTCCTAGAGAAAAGCCTAAGGAATTGCGTGTCCAAAAGCGAATATCAGACAGGAATCAGTGCTGAGCAAGAGGATCGGCGGTTTAGAGGAAGAACACAACCAACGCCCAAATCAATCGGAACGATCCAGGTTAGTTCTAGTCTATGGCTTTGTGCTCGGACGCGTATTTCATCGATAATTCAAAAATGACTATGGTTTTATTGGGACTAGGGATAAAAGGAGTTTAACATTCATACTCTGCATATGCATTCTTCCAATTTTTTCTAAATAATTACGGAATTCTTATGCTGTTCTAGCTTTCAATAAAAAAAGGTGATAGTGAGAAGGTATTGGTTTAGGCGCGAGACTCAAAGCCGGGAAGATGGGTGGTAATGAAACTGGGTAAATAGGATCATATGACTTGTAATAGCTTATATGCAAACTCATAAGTTGTAAAGGCCCTAAAAACTAGATTAAGTGTCACAAAGAACCTTCTCGGGATCAATAGTCCAGCATGGATTCTCTCAATCCCTCATACAGTTACCGGCGACCAAAACTATAGTCATGAGTAATCAAGGATTACTCAGTCTGGTCAAGGTCTTACAATACTTATTAGAGATTTCCCATCAAATTTAAATGATATGCAATTAGTTCAAAAATCAAGCAAAGCATCTGGAAGCATTGAATAATTATGCAAAGATTAACCGCGAAAAGCATGCAACAACAAGTATTTTTTGTTTGACTCAATGATAATATATGCATGCAACCACGCATTCTCTCCTCGGATGACCTTCTTCCTCCAAACAGTTGGTTGCAAGAAATGAAAAAAAATGGGGAAAAACATAAGGATTCCATGCTAAAACCCGAGGAGGAGGCGAAAGATACCGAGAATCAGGCGAACGGGCATGAATTGTTGATAGTGTGGTAATTGGTAAGCCGGTACAGAGAATTCAATGAATCTGGCTTGGCTGTTACAAAAACGGTTCCAAGCGGTATTTGGCCGAGAATTCTATATAAGAACTTCCTAAAAACAAAGAAAAACACAAAAAATAGAAGAAAACTTGTGATTATTTTTGTAAATAATTTCCTAGAGAAACGCCTAAGGAATTGCGTGTCCAAAAGCGAATATCAGACAGGAATCAGTGCTGAGCAAGAGGATCGGCGGTTTAAAGGAAGAACACAACCAACGCCCAAATCAATCAGAACGATCCAGGTTAGTTCTAGTCTATGGCTTTGTGCTCGGACGCGTATTTCATCGATAATTCAAAAATGACTATGGTTTTATTGGGACTAGGGATAAAAGGAGTTTTACATTCATACTCTGCATATGCATTCTTCCAATTTTTACTAAATAATTACGGAATTCTTATGCTGTTCCAGCTTTCAATAAAAAAAGGTGATAGTGAGAAGGATTTGGTTTAGGCGTGAGACTCAAAGCCGGGAAGATGGGTGGTAATGAAACTGGGTAAATAGGATCATATGACTTGTAATAGCTTATATGCAAACTCATAAGTTGTTTAGACCCTAAAAACTAGATTAAGTGTCACAAAGAACCTTCTCGGGCTCAGTAGTCCGGCATGGATTCTCTCAATCCCTCATACAGTTACTGGCAACCAAAACTATAGTCATGAGTAATCAAGGATTACTCAGTCTAGAAAAGGTCTTACAATACTTATTAGAGATTTCCCATCAAGTTTAAATGATATGCAATTAGTTCACAAATCAAGCAAAGCATCTGGAAGCATTGAATAATTATGCAAAGATTAACCACGAAAAGCAAGCAACAACAAGTATTTTTTGTTTGACTCAATGATAATATATGCATGCAACCACGCATTCTCTCCTCAGATGACCTTCATCCTCCAAACAGTTGGTTGCAAGAGATGAAAAAAATATGGGGAAAAACATAAGGATTCCATGCTAAAACCCGAGGAGGAGGCGAAAGATACCGAGAATCAGGCGAACGGGCGTGAACTGTTGATAGTGTGGTAATTGGTAAGCCGGTACAGAGAATTCAATGAATCTGGCTTGGCTGTTACAAAAACGGTTCCAAGCGGTTTTTGGCCGAGAATTCTATATAAGAAGGTCCTAAAAACAAAGAAAAACACACAAAATAGAAGAAAACTTGTGATTATTTTTGTAAATAATTTCCTAGAGAAACGCCTAAGGAATTGCGTGTCCAAAAGCGAATATCAGACAGGAATCAGTGCTGAGCAAGAGGATCGGCGGTTTAAAGGAAGAACACAACCAACGCCCAAATCAATCAGAACGATCCAGGTTAGTTCTAGTCTATGGCTTTCTGCTCGGACGCGTATTTCATCGATAATTCAAAAATGACTATGGTTTTATTGGGACTAGGGATAAAAGGAGTTTTACATTCATACTCTGCATATGCATTCTTCCAATTTTTACTAAATAATTACGGAATTCTTATGCTGTTCTAGCTTTCAATAAAAAAAGGTGATAGTGAGAAGGATTTGGTTTAGGCGTGAGACTCAAAGCCGGGAAGATGGGTGGTAATTAAACTGGGTAAATAGGATCATATGACTTGTAATAGCTTATATGCAAACTCATAAGTTGTTTAGACCCTAAAAACTAGATTAAGTGTCACAAAGAACCTTCTCGGGCTCAGTAGTCCGGCATGGATTCTCTCAATCCCTCATACAGTTACTGGCAACCAAAACTATAGTCATGAGTAATCAAGGATTACTCAGTCTAGAAAAGGTCTTACAATACTTATTAGAGATTTCCCATCAAGTTTAAATGATATGCAATTAGTTCACAAATCAAGCAAAGCATCTGGAAGCATTGAATAATTATGCAAAGATTAACCACGAAAAGGAAGCAACAACAAGTATTTTTTGTTTGACTCAATGATAATATATGCATGCAACCACGCATTCTCTCCTCAGATGACCTTCATCCTCCAAACAGTTGGTTGCAAGAGATGAAAAAAATATGGGGAAAAACATAAGGATTCCATGCTAAAACCCGAGGAGGAGGCGAAAGATACCGAGAATCAGGCGAACGGGCGTGAATTGTTGATAGTGTGGTAATAGGTAAGCCGGTACAGAGAATTCAATGAATCTGGCTTGGCTGTTACAAAAACGGTTCCAAGCGGTTTTTGGCCGAGAATTCTATATAAGAAGGTCCTAAAAACAAAGAAAAACACACAAAATAGAAGAAAACTTGTGATTATTTTTGTAAATAATTTCCTAGAGAAACGCCTAAGGAATTGCGTGTCCAAAAGCGAATATCAGACAGGAATCAGTGCTGAGCAAGAGGATCGGCGGTTTAAAGGAAGAACACAACCAACGCCCAAATCAATCAGAACGATCCAGGTTAGTTCTAGTCTATGGCTTTGTGCTCGGACGCGTATTTCATCGATAATTCAAAAATGACTATGGTTTTATTGGGACTAGGGATAAAAGGAGTTTTACATTCATACTCTGCATATGCATTCTTCCAATTTTTACTAAATAATTACGGAATTCTTATGCTGTTCTAGCTTTCAATAAAAAAAGGTGATAGTGAGAAGGATTTGGTTTAGGCGTGAGACTCAAAGCCGGGAAGATGGGTGGTAATTAAACTGGGTAAATAGGATCATATGACTTGTAATAGCTTATATGCAAACTCATAAGTTGTTTAGACCCTAAAAACTAGATTAAGTGTCACAAAGAACCTTCTCGGGCTCAGTAGTCCGGCATGGATTCTCTCAATCCCTCATACAGTTACTGGCAACCAAAACTATAGTCATGAGTAATCAAGGATTACTCAGTCTAGAAAAGGTCTTACAATACTTATTAGAGATTTCCCATCAAGTTTAAATGATATGCAATTAGTTCACAAATCAAGCAAAGCATCTGGAAGCATTGAATAATTATGCAAAGATTAACCACGAAAAGCAAGCAACAACAAGTATTTTTTGTTTGACTCAATGATAATATATGCATGCAACCACGCATTCTCTCCTCAGATGACCTTCATCCTCCAAACAGTTGGTTGCAAGAGATGAAAAAAATATGGGGAAAAACATAAGGATTCCATGCTAAAACCCGAGGAGGAGGCGAAAGATACCGAGAATCAGGCGAACGGGCGTGAATTGTTGATAGTGTGGTAATAGGTAAGCCGGTACAGAGAATTCAATGAATCTGGCTTGGCTGTTACAAAAACGGTTCCAAGCGGTTTTTGGCCGAGAATTCTATATAAGAAGGTCCTAAAAACAAAGAAAAACACACAAAATAGAAGAAAACTTGTGATTATTTTTGTAAATAATTTCCTAGAGAAACGCCTAAGGAATTGCGTGTCCAAAAGCGAATATCAGACAGGAATCAGTGCTGAGCAAGAGGATCGGCGGTTTAAAGGAAGAACACAACCAACGCCCAAATCAATCAGAACGATCCAGGTTAGTTCTAGTCTATGGCTTTGTGCTCGGACGCGTATTTCATCGATAATTCAAAAATTACTAAGGTTTTATTGGGACTAGGGATAAAAGGAGTTTTACATTCATACTCTGCATATGCATTCTTCAAATTTTTACTAAATAATTACGGAATTCTTATGCTGTTCTAGCTTTCAATAAAAAAAGGTGATAGTGAGAAGGATTTGGTTTAGGCGTGAGACTCAAAGCCGGGAAGATGGGTGGTAATGAAACTGGGTAAATAGGATCATATGACTTGTAATAGCTTATATGCAAACTCATAAGTTGTTTAGACCCTAAAAACTAGATTAAGTGTCACAAAGAACCTTCTCGGGCTCAGTAGTCCGGCATGGATTCTCTCAATCCCTCATACAGTTACTGGCAACCAAAACTATAGTCATGAGTAATCAAGGATTACTCAGTCTAGAAAAGGTCTTACAATACTTATTAGAGATTTCCCATCAAGTTTAAATGATATGCAATTAGTTCACAAATCAAGCAAAGCATCTGGAAGCATTGAATAATTATGCAAAGATTAACCACGAAAAGCAAGCAACAACAAGTATTTTTTGTTTGACTCAATGATAATATATGCATGCAACCACGCATTCTCTCCTCAGATGACCTTCATCCTCCAAACAGTTGGTTGCAAGAGATGAAAAAAATATGGGGAAAAACATAAGGATTCCATGCTAAAACCCGAGGAGGAGGCGAAAGATACCGAGAATCAGGCGAACGAGCGTGAATTGTTGATAGTGTGGTAATAGGTAAGCCGGTACAGAGAATTCAATGAATCTGGCTTGGCTGTTACAAAAACGGTTCCAAGCGGTTTTTGGCCGAGAATTCTATATAAGAAGGTCCTAAAAACAAAGAAAAACACACAAAATAGAAGAAAACTTGTGATTATTTTTGTAAATAATTTCCTAGAGAAACGCCTAAGGAATTTCGTGTCCAAAAGCGAATATCAGACAGGAATCAGTGCTGAGCAAGAGGATCGGCGGTTTAAAGGAAGAACACAACCAACGCCCAAATCAATCAGAACGATCCAGGTTAGTTCTAGTCTATGGCTTTGTGCTCGGACGCGTATTTCATCGATAATTTAAAAATGACTATGGTTTTATTGGGACTAGGGATAAAAGGAGTTTTACATTCATACTCTGCATATGCATTCTTCCAATTTTTACTAAATAATTACGGAATTCTTATGCTGTTCTAGCTTTCAATAAAAAAAGGTGATAGTGAGAAGGATTTGGTTTAGGCGTGAGACTCAAAGCCGGGAAGATGGGTGGTAATGAAACTGGGTAAATAGGATCATATGACTTGTAATAGCTTATATGCAAACTCATAAGTTGTTTAGACCCTAAAAACTAGATTAAGTGTCACAAAGAACCTTCTCGGGCTCAGTAGTCCGGCATGGATTCTCTCAATCCCTCATACAGTTACTGGCAACCAAAACTATAGTCATGAGTAATCAAGGATTACTCAGTCTAGAAAAGGTCTTACAATACTTATTAGAGATTTCCCATCAAGTTTAAATGATATGCAATTAGTTCACAAATCAAGCAAAGCATCTGGAAGCATTGAATAATTATGCAAAGATTAACCACGAAAAGCAAGCAACAACAAGTATTTTTTGTTTGACTCAATGATAATATATGCATGCAACCACGCATTCTCTCCTCAGATGACCTTCATCCTCCAAACAGTTGGTTGCAAGAGATGAAAAAAATATGGGGAAAAACATAAGGATTCCATGCTAAAACCCGAGGAGGAGGCGAAAGATACCGAGAATCAGGTGAACGGGCGTGAATTGTTGATAGTGTGGTAATAGGTAAGCCGGTACAGAGAATTCAATGAATCTGGCTTGGCTGTTACAAAAACGGTTCCAAGCGGTTTTTGGCCGAGAATTCTATATAAGAAGGTCCTAAAAACAAAGAAAAACACACAAAATAGAAGAAAACTTGTGATTATTTTTGTAAATAATTTCCTAGAGAAACGCCTAAGGAATTGCGTGTCCAAAAGCGAATATCAGACAGGAATCAGTGCTGAGCAAGAGGATCGGCGGTTTAGAGGAAGAACACAACGAACACCCAAATCAATCGGAACGATCCAGGTTAGTTCTAGTCTATGGCTTTGTGGTCGGACGCGTATTTCATCGATAATTCAAAAATGACTATGGTTTTATTGGGACTAGGGATAAAAGGAGTTTAACATTCATACTCTGCATATGCATTCTTCCAATTTTTTCTAAATAATTACGGAATTCTTATGCTGTTCTAGTTTTCAATAAAAAAAGGTGATAGTGAGAAGGTATTGGTTTAGGCGCGAGACTCACAGCCGGGAAGATGGGTGGTAATGAAACTGGGTAAATAGGATCATATGACTTGTAATAGCTTATATGCAAACTCATAAGTTGTATAGACCCTAAAAACTAGATTAAGTGTCACAAAGAACCTTCTCGGGCTCAGTAGTCCGGCATGGATTCTCTCAATCCGTCATACAGTTACCGGCAACCAAAACTATAGTCATGAGTAATCAAGGATTACTCAGTCTGGACAAGGTCTTACAATACTTATTAGAGATTTCCCATCAAGTTTAAATGATATGCAATTAGTTCAAAAATCAAGCAAAGCATCTGGAAGCATTGAATAATTATGCAAAGATTAACCGCGAAAAGCATGCAACAACAAGTATTTTTTGTTTGACTCAATGATAATATATGCATGCAACCACGCATTCTCTCCTCAGATGACCTTCATCCTCCAAACAGTTGGTCGCAAGAGATGAAAAAAATATGGGGAAAAACATAAGGATTCCGTGCTAAAACCCGAGGAGGAGGCGAAAGATACCGAGAATCAGGCGAACGGGCATGAATTGTTGATAGTGTGGTAATAGGTAAGCCGGTACAGAGAATTCAATGAATCTGGCTTGGCTGTTACAAAAACGGTTCCAAGCGGTTTTTGGCCGATAATTCTATATAAGAATGTCATAAAAACAAAGAAAAACACAAAAAATAAAAGAAAACTTGTGATTATTTTTGTAAATAATTTCCTAGAGAAACGCCTAAGGAATTGCGTGTCCAGAAGCGAATATCAGACAGGAATCAGTGCTGAGCAAGAGGATCGGCGGTTTAGAGGAAGAGCACAACCAACGCCCAAATCAATCGGAACGATCCAGGTTAGTTCTAGTCTATGGCTTTGTGCTCAGACGCGTATTTCATCGATAATTCAAAAATGACTATGGTTTTATTGGGACTAGGGATAAATGGAGTTTAACATTCATACTCTGCGTATGCATTCTTCCAATTTTTTCTAAATATTTACGGAATTCTTATGCTGTTCTAGCTTTTAATAAAAAAAGGTGATAGTGAGAAGGATTTGGTTTAGGCGTGAGACTCAAAGCCGGGAAGATGGGTGGTAATGAAACTGGGTAAATAAGATCATATGACTTGTAATAGCTTATATGCTAACTCATAAGTTGTATAGACCCTAAAAACTAGATTAAGTGTCACAAAGAACCTTCTCGGGCTCAGTAGTCCGGCATGGATTCTCTCAATCCCTCATACAGTTACTGGCAACCAAAACTATAGTCATGAGTAATCAAGGATTACTCAGTCTAGAAAAGGTCTTACAATACTTATTAGAGATTTCCCATCAAGTTTAAATGATATGCAATTAGTTCACAAATCAAGCAAAGCATCTGGAAGCATTGAATAATTATGCAAAGATTAACCACGAAAAGCATGCAACAACAAGTATTTTTTGTTTGACTCAATGATAATATATGCATGCAACCACGCATTCTCTCCTCAGATGACCTTCATCCTCCAAACAGTTGGTCGCAAGAGATGAAAAAAATATGGGGAAAAACATAAGGATTCCATGCTTAAACCCGAGGAGGAGGCGAAAGATACCGAGAATCAGGCGAACGGGCATGAATTGTTGATAGTGTGGTAATAGGTAAGCCGGTACAGAGAATTCAATGAAGCTGGCTTGGCTGTTACAAAAACGGTTCCAAGCGGTTTTTGGCCGAGAATTCTATATAAGAATGTCTTGAAAACAAAGAAAATCACAAAAAATGAAAGAAAACTTGTGATCATTTTTGTAAATAATTTCCTAGAGAAACGCCTAAGGAATTGCGTGTCCAGAAGCGAATATCAGACAGGAATCAGTGCTGAGCAAGAGGATCGGCGGTTTAGAGGAAGAGCACAACCAACGCCCAAATCAATCGAAACGATCCAGGTTAGTTCTAGTCTATGGCTTTGTGCTCGGACGCGTATTTCATCGATAATTCATAAATGACTATGGTTTTATTGGGACTAGGGATAAAAGGAGTTTAACATTCATACTCTGCATATGCATTCTTCCAATTTTTTCTAAATAATTACGGAATTCTTATGCTGTTCTAGTTTTCAATAAAAAAAGGTGATAGTGAGAAGGTATTGGTTTAGGCGCGAGACTCAAAGCCAGGAAGATGGGTGGTAATGAAACTGGGTAAATAGGATCATATGACTTGTAATAGCTTATATGCTAACTCATAAGTTGTATAGACCCTAAAAACTAGATTAAGTGTCACAAAGAACCTTCTCGGGCTCAGTAGTCCGGCATGGATTCTCTCAATCCCTCATACAGTTACCGGCAACCAAAACTATAGTCATGAGTAATCAAGGATTACTCAGTCTGGACAAGGTCTTACAATACTTATTAGAGATTTCCCATCAAGTTTAAATGATATGCAATTAGTTCAAAAATCAAGCAAAGCATCTGGAAGCATTGAATAATTATGCAAAGATTAACCACGAAAAGCATGCAACAACAAGTATTTTCTGTTTGACTCAATGATAATATATGCATGCAACCACGCATTCTCTCCTCAGATGACCTTCATCCTCCAAACAGTTGGTCGCAAGAGATAAAAAAAATATGGGGAAAAACATAAGGATTCCATGCTAAAACCCGAGGAGGAGGCGAAAGATACCGAGAATCAGGCGAATGGGCGTGAATTGTTGATAGTGTGGTAATAGGTAAGCCGGTACAGAGAATTCAATGAATCTGGCTTGGCTGTTACAAAAACGGTTCCAAGCGGTTTTTGGCCGAGAATTCTATATAAGAAGGTCCTAAAAACAAAGAAAAACACACAAAATAGAAGAAAACTTGTGATTATTTTTGTAAATAATTTCCTAGAGAAACGCCTAAGGAATTGCGTGTCCAAAAGCGAATATCAGACAGGAATCAGTGCTGAGCAAGAGGATCGGCGGTTTAAAGGAAGAACACAACCAACGCCCAAATCAATCAGAACGATCCAGGTTAGTTCTAGTCTATGGCTTTGTGCTCGGACGCGTATTTCATCGATAATTCAAAAATGACTATGGTTTTATTGGGACTAGGGATAAAAGGAGTTTTACATTCATACTCTGCATATGCATTCTTCCAATTTTTACTAAATAATTACGGAATTCTTATGCTGTTCTAGCTTTCAATAAAAAAAGGTGATAGTGAGAAGGTATTGGTTTAGGCGCGAGACTCAAAGCCGGGAAGATGGGTGGTAATGAAACTGGGTAAATAGGATCATATGACTTGTAATAGCTTATATGCAAACTCATAAGTTGTATAGACCCTAAAAACTAGATTAAGTGTCACAAAGAACCTTCACGGGCTCAGTAGTCCGGCATGGATTCTCTCAATCCCTCATACAGTTACCGGCAACCAAAACTATAGTCATGAGTAATCAAGGATTACTCAGTCTAGACAAGGTCTTACAATACTTATTAGAGATTTCCCATCAAGTTTAAATGATATGCAATTAGTTCACAAATCAAGAAAAACATCTGGAAGCATTGAATAATTATGCAAAGATTAACCACGAAAAGCATGCAGCAACAAGTATTTTTTGTTTGACTCAATGATAATATATGCATGCAACCACACATTCTCTCCTCAGATGACCTTCATCCTCCAAACAGTTGGTCGCAAGAGATAAAAAAAATATGGGGAAAAACATAAGGATTCCATGCTAAAACCCGAGGTGGAGGCGAAAGATACCGAGAATCAGGCGAACGGGCATGAATTGTTGATAGTGTGGTAATAGGTAAGCCGGTACAGAGAATTCAATGAATCTGGCTTAGCTGTTACAAAAACGGTTCCAAGCGGTTTTTGGCCGAGAATTCTATATAAGAATGTCTTAAAAACAAAGAAAAACACAAAAAATGAAAGAAAACTTGTGATCATTTTTGTAAATAATTTCCTAGAGAAACACCTAAGGAATTGGGTGTCCAGAAGCGAATATCAGACAGGAATCAGTGATGAGCAAGAGGATCGGCGGTTTAGAGGAAGAACACAACCACCGCCCAAATCAATTGGAACGATCCGGGTTAGTTCTAGTCTATGGCTTGGTGCTCGGACGCGTATTTCATTGATAATTCAAAAATGACTATGGTTTTATTGGGACTAGGGATAAAAGGAGTTTAACATTCATACTCTGCATATGCATTCTTCCAATTTTTTCTAAATAATTACGGAATTCTTATGCTGTTCTAGCTTTCAATAAAAAAAGGTGATAGTGAGAAGGTATTGGTTTAGGCGCGAGACTCAAAGCCGGGAAGATGGGTGGTAATGAAACTGGGTAAATAGGATCATATGACTTGTAATAGCTTATATGCAAACTCATAAGTTGTATAGACCCTAAAAACTAGATTAAGTGTCACAAAGAACCTTCTCGGGCTCAGTAGTCCGGCATGGATTCTCTCAATCCCTCATACAGTTACCGGCAACCAAAACTATAGTCATGAGTAATCAAGGATTACTCAGTCTGGACAAGGTCTTACAATACTTATTAGAGATTTCCAATCAAGTTTAAATGATATGCAATTAGTTCAAAAATCAAACAAAGCATCTGGAAGCATTGAATAATTATGCAAAGATTAACCACGAAAAGCATGCAACAACAAGTATTTTCTGTTTGCCTCAATGATTATATATGCATGCAACCACGCATTCTCTCCTCAGATGACCTTCATCCTCCAAACAGTTGGTCGCAAGAGATGAAAAAAATATAGGGAAAAACATAAGGATTCCATGCTAAAACCCGAGGAGGAGGCGAAAGATACCGAGAATCAGGCGAACGGGCATGAATTGTTGATAGTGTGGTAATAGGTAAGCCGGTACAGAGAATTCAATGAATCTGGCTTGGCTGTTACAAAACTGGTTCCTAGCAGTTTTTGGCCGAGAATTCTATATAAGAATGTCTTAAAAACAAAGAAAAACACAAAAAATAAAAGAAAACTTGTGATTATTTTTGTAAATAATTTCCTAGAGAAACGCCTAAGGAATTGCGTGTCCAGAAGCGAATGTCAGACAGGAATCAGTGCTGAGCAAGAGGATCGGCGGTTTAGAGGAAGAGCACAACCAACGCCCAAATCAATGGGAACGATCCAGGTTAGTTCTAGTTTGTGGCTTTGTGCTCGGACGCGTATTTCATCGATAATTCAAAAATGACTATGGTTTTATTGGGACTAGGGATAAATGGATTTTAACATTCATACTCTGCGTATGCATTCTTCCAATTTTTTCTAAATATTTACGGAATTCATATGCTGTTCTATCTTTCAATAAAAAAAGGTGATAGTGAGAAGGATTTGGTTTAGGCGTGAGACTCAAAGCCGGGAAGATGGGTGGTAATGAAACTGGGTAAATAGGATCATATGACTTGTAATAGCTTATATGCTAACTCATAAGTTGTATAGACCCTAAAAACTAGATTAAGTGTCACAAAGAACCTTCTCGGGCTCAGTAGTCCGGCATGGATTCTCTCAATCCCTCATATAGTTACTGGCAACCAAAACTATAGTCATGAGTAATCAAGGATTACTCAGTCTGGAAAAGGTCTTACAATACTTATTAGAGATTTCCCATCAAGTTTAAATGATATGCAATTAGTTCACAAATCAAGCAAAGCATCTGGAAGCATTGAATAATTATGCAAAGATTAACCACGAAAAGCAAGCAACAACAAGTATTTTTTGTTTGACTCAATGATAATATATGCATGCAACCACGCATTCTCTCCTCAGATGACCTTCATCCTCCAAACAGTTGGTTGCAAGAGATGAAAAAAATATGGGGAAAAACATAAGGATTCCATGCTTAGCCCCGAGGAGGAGGCGAAAGATACCGAGAATCAGGCGAACGGGCATGAATTGTTGATAGTGTGATAATTGGTAAGCCAGTACAGAGAATTCAATGAATCTGGCTTGGCTGTTACAAAAGCGGTTCCAAGCAGTTTTTGGCCGAGAATTCTATATAAGAACGTCCTAAAAACAAAGAAAAACACAAAAAATAGAAGAAAACTTGTGATTATTTTTGTAAATAATTTCCTAGAGAAATGCCTAAGGAATTGCGTGTCCAAAAGCGAATATCAGACAGGAATCAGTGCTGAGCAAGAGGATCGACGGTTTAGAGGAAGAACACAACCAACGCCCAAATCAATCGGAACGATCCAGGTTAGTTCTAGTCTGTGGCTTTGTGCTCGGACGCGTATTTCATCGATAATTCAAAAATGACTATGGTTTTTTTGGGACTAGGGATAAAAGGAGTTTAACATTCATACTCTGCATATGCATTCTTCCAATTTTTTCTAAATAATTATAGAATTCTTATGCTGTTCTAGTTTTCAATAAAAAAAGGTGATAGTGAGAAGGATTTGGCTTAGGCGCGAGACTCAAAGCCGGGAAGATGGGTGGTAATGAAACTGGGTAAATAGGATCATATGACTTGTAATAGCTTATATGCAAACTCATAAGTTGTATAGACCCTAAAAACTAGATTAAGTGTCACAAAGAACCTTCTCGGGCTCAGTAGTCCGGCATGGAATCTCTCAATCCCTCATACAGTTACCGGCAACCAAAACTATAGTCATGAGTAATCAAGGATTACTCAGTCTGGACAAGGTCTTACAATACTTATTAGAGATTTCCAATCAAGTTTAAATGATATGCAATTAGTTCAAAAATCAAGCAAAGCATCTGGAAGCATTGAATAATTATGCAAAGATTAACCACGAAAAGCATGCAACAACAACTATTTTCTGTTTGACTCAATGATAATATATGCATGCAACCACGCATTCTCTCCTCAGATGACCTTCATCCTCCAAACAGTTGGTCGCAAGAGATGAAAAAAATATGGGGAAAAACATAAGGATTCCATGCTAAAACCCGAGGAGGAGGCGAAAGATACCGAGAATCAGGCGAACGGGCATGAATTGTTGATAGTGTGGTAATATGTAAGCCGGTACAGAGAATTCAATGAATCTGGCTTGGCTGTTACAAAAACGGTTCCAAGCGGTTTTTGGGCGAGAATTCTATATAAGAAGGTCCTAAAAACAAAGAAAAACACAAAAAATAGAAGAAAACTTGTGATTATTTTTGTAAATAATTTCCTAGAGAACCGCCTAAGGAATTGCATGTCCAAAAGCGAATATCAGACAGGAATCAGTGCTGAGCAAGAGGATCGGCGGTTTAGAGGAAGAACATAACCAACGCCCAAATCAATCGGAACGATCCAGGTTAGTTCTAGTCTGTGGCTTTGTGCTCGGACGCGTATTTCATCTACAATTCAAAAATGACTATGGTTTTTTTGGGACTAGGGATAAAAGGAGTTTAACATTCATACTCTGCATATGCATTCTTCCAATTTTTTCTAAATAATTATAGAATTTTTATGCTGTTCTAGTTTTCAATAAAAAAAGGTGATAGTGAGAAGGATTTGGCTTAGGCGCGAGACTCAAAGCCGGGAAGATGGGTGGTAATTAAACTGGGTAAATAGGATCATATGACTTGTACTAGCTTATATGCAAACTCATAAGTTGTATAGACCCTAAAAACTAGATTAAGTGTCACAACGAACCTTCTCGGGCTCAGTAGTCCGGCATGGATTCTCTCAATCCCTCAAAAAGTTACCGGCAACCAAAAGTATAGTCATGAGTAATCAAGGATTACTCTGTCTGGACAAGGTCTTACAATACTTATTAGAGATTTCCCATCAAGTTTAAATGATATGCAATTAGTTCACAAATCAAGCAAAGCATCTGGAAGCATTGAATAATTATGCAAAGATTAACCACGAAAAGCAAGCAACAACAAGTATTTTTTGTTTGACTCAATGATAATATATGCATGCAACCACGCATTCTCTCCTCAGATGACCTTCATCCTCCAAACAGTTGGTTGCAAGAGATGAAAAAAATATGGGGAAAAACATAAGGATTCCATGCTTAGACCCGAGGAGGAGGCGAAAGATACCGAGAATCAGGCGAACGGGCATGAATTGTTGATAGTGTGATAATTGGTAAGCCAGTACAGAGAATTCAATGAATCTGGCTTGGCTGTTACAAAAGCGGTTCCAAGCAGTTTTTGGCCGAGAATTCAATATAAGAACGTCCTAAAAACAAAGAAAAACACAAAAAATAGAAGAAAACTTGTGATTATTTTTGTAAATAATTTCCTAGAGAAATGCCTAAGGAATTGCGTGTCCAAAAGCGAATATCAGACAGGAATCAGTGCTGAGCAAGAGGATCGACGGTTTAGGGGAAGAACACAACCAACGCCAAAATCAATCGGAACGATCCAGGTTAGTTCTAGTCTGTGGCTTTGTGCTCGGACGCGTATTTCATCGATAATTCAAAAATGACTATGGTTTTTTTGGGACTAGGGATAAAAGGAGTTTAACATTCATACTCTGCATATGCATTCTTCCAATTTTTTCTAAATAATTATAGAATTCTTATGCTGTTCTAGTTTTCAATAAAAAAAGGTGATAGTGAGAAGGATTTGGCTTAGGCGCGAGACTCAAAGCCGGGAAGATGGGTGGTAATGAAACTAGTTAAATAGGATCATATGACTTGTAATAGCTTATATGCAAACTCATAAGTTGTATAGACCCTAAAAACTAGATTAAGTGTCACAAAGAACCTTCTCGGGCTCAGTAGTCCGGCATGGATTCTCTCAATCCCTCATACAGTTACCGGCAACCAAAACTATAGTCATGAGTAATCAAGGATTACTCAGTCTGGACAAGGTCTTACAATACTTATTAGAGATTTCCAATCAAGTTTAAATGATATGCAATTAGTTCAAAAATCAAGCAAAGCATCTGGAAGCATTGAATAATTATGCAAAGAGTAACCACGAAAAGCATGCAACAACAAGTATTTTCTGTTTGACTCAATGATAATATATGCATGCAACCACGCATTCTCTCCTCAGATGACCTTCATCCTCCAAACAGTTGGTCGCAAGAGATGAAAAAAATATAGGGAAAAACATAAGGATTCCGTGCTAAAACCCGAGGAGGAGGCGAAAGATACCGAGAATCAGGCGAACGGGCATGAATTGTTGATAGTGTGGTAATAGGTAAGCCGGTACAGAGAATTCAATGAATCTGGCTTGGCTGTTACAAAAACGGTTCCAAGCGGTTTTTGGCCGATAATTCTATATAAGAATGTCATAAAAACAAAGAAAAACACAAAAAATAAAAGAAAACTTGTGATTATTTTTGTAAATAATTTCCTAGAGAAACGCCTAAGGAATTGCGTGTCCAGAAGCGAATATCAGACAGGAATCAGTGCTGAGCAAGAGGATCGGCGGTTTAGAGGAAGAGCACAACCAACGCCCAAATCAATCGGAACGATCCAGGTTAGTTCTAGTCTATGGCTTTGTGCTCAGACGCGTATTTCATCGATAATTCAAAAATGACTATGGTTTTATTGGGACTAGGGATAAATGGAGTTTAACATTCATACTCTGCGTATGCATTCTTCCAATTTTTTCTAAATATTTACGGAATTCTTATGCTGTTCTAGCTTTCAATAAAAAAAGGTGATAGTGAGAAGGATTTGGTTTAGGCGTGAGACTCAAAGCCGGGAAGATGGGTGGTAATGAAACTGGGTAAATAGGATCATATAACTTGTAATAGCTTATATGCAAACTCATAAGTTGTTTAGACCCTAAAAATTAGATTAAGTGTCACAAAGAACCTTCTCGGGCTCAGTAGTCCGGCATGGATTCTCTCAATCCCTCATACAGTTACTGGCAACCAAAACTATAGTCATGAGTAATCAAGGATTACTCAGTCTGGAAAAGGTCTTACAATACTTATTAGAGATTTCCAATCAAGTTTAAATGATATGCAATTAGTTCAAAAATCAAGCAAAGCATCTGGAAGCATTGAATAATTATGCAAAGATTAACCACGAAAAGCATGCAACAACAAGTATTTTCTGTTTGACTCAATGATAATATATGCATGCAACCACGCATTCTCTCCTCAGATGACCTTCATCCTCCAAACAGTTGGTCGCAAGAGATGAAAAAAATATGGGGAAAAACATAAGGATTCCATACTAAAACCCGAGGAGGAGGCGAAAGATACCGAGAATCAGGCGAACGGGCATGAATTGTTGATAGTGTGGTAATATGTAAGCCGGTACAGAGAATTCAATGAATCTGGCTTGGCTGTTACAAAAACGGTTCCAAGCGGTTTTTGGGCGAGAATTCTATATAAGAAGGTCCTAAAAACAAAGAAAAACACAAAAAATAGAAGAAAACTTGTGATTACTTTTGTAAATAATTTCCTAGAGAAACGCCTAAGGAATTGCATGTCCAAAAGCGAATATCAGACAGGAATCAGTGCTGAGCAAGAGGATCGGCGGTTTAGAGGAAGAACATAACCAACGCCCAAATCAATCGGAACGATCCAGGTTAGTTCTAGTCTGTGGCTTTGTGCTCGGACGCGTATTTCATCTACAATTCAAAAATGACTATGGTTTTTTTGGGACTAGGGATAAAAGGAGTTTAACATTCATACTCTGCATATGCATTCTTCCAATTTTTTCTAAATAATTATAGAATTCTTATGTTGTTCTAGTTTTCAATAAAAAAAGGTGATAGTGAGAAGGATTTGGCTTAGGCGCGAGACTCAAAGCCGGGAAGATGGGTGGTAATTAAACTGGGTAAATAGGATCATATGACTTGTACTAGCTTATATGCAAACTCATAAGTTGTATAGACCCTAAAAACTAGATTAAGTGTCACAACGAACCTTCTCGGGCTCAGTAGTCCGGCATGGATTCTCTCAGTCCCTCAAAAAGTTACCGGCAACCAAAAGTATAGTCATGAGTAATCAAGGATTACTCTGTCTGGACAAGGTCTTACAATACTTATTAGAGATTTCCCATCAAGTTTAAATGATATGCAATTAGTTCACAAATCAAGCAAAGCATCTGGAAGCATTGAATAATTATGCAAAGATTAACCACGAAAAGCAAGCAACAACAAGTATTTTTTGTTTGACTCAATGATAATATATGCATGCAACCACGCATTCTCTCCTCAGATGACCTTCATCCTCCAAACAGTTGGTTGCAAGAGATGAAAAAAATATGGGGAAAAACATAAGGATTCCATGCTTAGACCCGAGGAGGAGGCGAAAGATACCGAGAATCAGGCGAACGGGCATGAATTGTTGATAGTGTGATAATTGGTAAGCCAGTACAGAGAATTCAATGAATCTGGCTTGGCTGTTACAAAAGCGGTTCCAAGCAGTTTTTGGCCGAGAATTCAATATAAGAACGTCCTAAAAACAAAGAAAAACACAAAAAATAGAAGAAAACTTGTGATTATTTTTGTAAATAATTTCCTAGAGAAATGCCTAAGGAATTGCGTGTCCAAAAGCGAATATCAGACAGGAATCAGTGCTGAGCAAGAGGATCGACGGTTTAGAGGAAGAACACAACCAACGCCCAAAACAATCGGAACGATCCAGGTTAGTTCTAGTCTGTGGCTTTGTGCTCGGACGCGTATTTCATCGATAATTCAAAAATGACTATGGTTTTTTTGGGACTAGGGATAAAAGGAGTTTAACATTCATACTCTGCATATGCATTCTTCTAATTTTTTCTAAATAATTATAGAATTCTTATGCTGTTCTAGTTTTCAATAAAAAAAGGTGATAGTGAGAAGGATTTGGCTTAGGCGCGAGACTCAAAGCCGGGAAGATGGGTGGTAATGAAACTGGGTAAATAGGATCATATGACTTGTAATAGCTTATATGCAAACTCATAAGTTGTATAGACCCTAAAAACTAGATTAAGTGTCACAAAGAACCTTCTCGGGCTCAGTAGTCCGGCATGGATTCTCTCAATCCCTCATACAGTTACCGGCAACCAAAACTATAGTCATGAGTAATCAAGGATTACTCAGTCTGGACAAGGTCTTACAATACTTATTAGAGATTTCCAATCAAGTTTAAATGATATGCAATTAGTTCAAAAATCAAGCAAAGCATCTGGAAGCATTGAATAATTATGCAAAGATTAACCACGAAAAGCATGCAACACCAAGTATTTTCTGTTTGACTCAATGATAATATATGCATGCAACCACGCATTCTCTCCTCAGATGACCTTCATCCTCCAAACAGTTGGTCGCAAAAGATGAAAAAAATATGGGGAAAAACATAAGGATTCCATGCTAAAACCCGAGGAGGAGGCGAAAGATACCGAGAATCAGGCGAACGGGCATGAATTGTTGATAGTGTGGTAATATGTAAGCCGGTACAGAGAATTCAATGAATCTGGCTTGGCTGTTACAAAAACGGTTCCAAGCGGTTTTTGGGCGAGAATTCTATATAAGAAGGTCCTAAAAACAAAGAAAAACACAAAAAATGGAAGAAAACTTGTGATTATTTTTGTAAATAATTTCCTAGAGAAACGCCTAAGGAATTGCATGTCCAAAAGCGAATATCAGACAGGAATCAGTGCTGAGCAAGAAGATCGGCGGTTTAGAGGAAGAACATAACCAACGCCCAAATCAATCGGAACGATCCAGGTTAGTTCTAGTCTGTGGCTTTGTGCTCGGACGCGTATTTCATCTACAATTCAAAAATGACTATGGTTTTTTTGGGACTAGGGATAAAAGGAGTTTAACATTCATACTCTGCATATGCATTCTTCCAATTTTTTCTAAATAATTATAGAATTTTTATGCTGTTCTAGTTTTCAATAAAAAAAGGTGATAGTGAGAAGGATTTGGCTTAGGCGCGAGACTCAAAGCCGGGAAGATGGGTGGTAATTAAACTTTGTAAATAGGATCATATGACTTGTACTAGCTTATATGCAAACTCATAAGTTGTATAGACCCTAAAAACTAGATTAAGTGTCACAACGAACCTTCTCGGGCTCAGTAGTCCGGCATGGATTCTCTCAATCCCTCAAAAAGTTACCGGCAACCAAAAGTATAGTCATGAGTAATCAAGGATTACTCTGTCTGGACAAGGTCTTACAATACTTATTAGAGATTTCCCATCAAGTTTAAATGATATGCAATTAGTTCACAAATCAAGCAAAGCATCTGGAAGCATTGAATAATTATGCAAAGATTAACCACGAAAAGCAAGCAACAACAAGTATTTTTTGTTTGACTCAATGATAATATATGCATGCAACCACGCATTCTCTCCTCAGATGACCTTCATCCTCCAAACAGTTGGTTGCAAGAGATGAAAAAAATATGGGGAAAAACATAAGGATTCCATGCTTAGACCCGAGGAGGAGGCGAAAGATACCGAGAATCAGGCGAACGGGCATGAATTGTTGATAGTGTGATAATTGGTAAGCCAGTACAGAGAATTCAATGAATCTGGCTTGGCTGTTACAAAAGCGGTTCCAAGCAGTTTTTGGCCGAGAATTCAATATAAGAACGTCCTAAAAACAAAGAAAAACACAAAAAATAGAAGAAAACTTGTGATTATTTTTGTAAATAATTTCCTAGAGAAATGCCTAAGGAATTGCGTGTCCAAAAGCGAATATCAGACAGGAATCAGTGCTGAGCAAGAGGATCGACGATTTAGGGGAAGAACACAACCAACGCCAAAATCAATCGGAACGATCCAGGTTAGTTCTAGTCTGTGGCTTTGTGCTCGGACGCGTATTTCATCGATAATTCAAAAATGACTATGGTTTTTTTGGGACTAGGGATAAAAGGAGTTTAACATTCATACTCTGCATATGCATTCTTCCAATTTTTTCTAAATAATTATAGAATTCTTATGCTGTTCTAGTTTTCAATAAAAAAAGGTGATAGTGAGAAGGATTTGGCTTAGGCGCGAGACTCAAAGCCGGGAAGATGGGTGGTAATGAAACTGGGTAAATAGGATCATATGACTTGTAATAGCTTATATGCAAACTCATAAGTTGTATAGACCCTAAAAACTAGATTAAGTGTCACAAAGAACCTTCTCGGGCTCAGTAGTCCGGCATGGATTCTCTCAATCCCTCATACAGTTACCGGCAACCAAAACTATAGTCATGAGTAATCAAGGATTACTCAGTCTGGACAAGGTCTTACAATACTTATTAGAGATTTCCAATCAAGTTTAAATGATATGCAATTAGTTCACAAATCAAGCAAAGCATCTGGAAGCATTGAATAATTATGCAAAGAGTAACCACGAAAAGCATGCAACAACAAGTATTTTCTGTTTGACTCAATGATAATATATGCATGCAACCACGCATTCTCTCCTCAGATGACCTTCATCCTCCAAACAGTTGGTCGCAAGAGATGAAAAAAATATGGGGAAAAACATAAGGATTCCGTGCTAAAACCCGAGGAGGAGGCGAAAGATACCGAGAATCAGGCGAACGGGCATGAATTGTTGATAGTGTGGTAATAGGTAAGCCGGTACAGAGAATTCAATGAATCTGGCTTGGCTGTTACAAAAACGGTTCCAAGCGGTTTTTGGCCGATAATTCTATATAAGAATGTCATAAAAACAAAGAAAAACACAAAAAATAAAAGAAAACTTGTGATTATTTTTGTAAATAATTTCCTAGAGAAACGCCTAAGGAATTGCGTGTCCAGAAGCGAATATCAGACAGGAATCAGTGCTGAGCAAGAGGATCGGCGGTTTAGAGGAAGAGCACAACCAACGCCCAAATCAATCGGAACGATCCAGGTTAGTTCTAGTCTATGGCTTTGTGCTCAGACGCGTATTTCATCGATAATTCAAAAATGACTATGGTTTTATTGGGACTAGGGATAAATGGAGTTTAACATTCATACTCTGCGTATGCATTCTTCCAATTTTTTCTAAATATTTACGGAATTCTTATGCTGTTCTAGCTTTTAATAAAAAAAGGTGATAGTGAGAAGGATTTGGTTTAGGCGTGAGACTCAAAGCCGGGAAGATGGGTGGTAATGAAACTGGGTAAATAGGATCATATGACTTGTAATAGCTTATATGCTAACTCATAAGTTGTATAGACCCTAAAAACTAGATTAAGTGTCACAAAGAACCTTCTCGGGCTCAGTAGTCCGGCATGGATTCTCTCAATCCCTCATACAGTTACTGGCAACCAAAACTATAGTCATGAGTAATCAAGGATTACTCAGTTTGGAAAAGGTCTTACAATACTTATTAGAGATTTCCCATCAAGTTTAAATGATATGCAATTAGTTCACAAATCAAGCAAAACATCTGGAAGCATTGAATAATTATGCAATGATTAACCACAAAAAGCAAGCAACAACAAGTATTTTTTGTTTGACTCAATGATAATATATGCATGCAACCATGCATTCTCTGCTCAGATGACCTTCATCCTCCAAACAGTTGGTTGCAAGAGATGAAAAAAATAGGGGAAAAACATAAGGATTCCATGCTTAGACCCGAGGAGGAGGCGAAAGATACCGAGAATCAGGCGAACGGGCATGAATTGTTGATAGTGTGATAATTGGTAAGCCAGTACAGAGAATTCAATGAATCTGGCTTGGCTGTGACAAAAGCGGTTCCAAGCAGTTTTTGGCCGAGAATTCTATATAAGAACGTCCTAAAAACAAAGAAAAACACAAAAAATAGAAGAAAACTTGTGATTATTTTCGTAAATAATTTCCTAGAGAAACGCCTAAGGAATTGCATGTCCAAAAGCGAATATCAGACAGGAATCAGTGCTGAGCAAGAGGATCGGCGGTTTAGAGGAAGAACACAACCAACACCCAAATCAATCGGAACGATCCAGGTTAGTTCTAGTCTGTGGATTTGTGCTCGGATGCGTATTTCATCGATAATTCAAAAATGACTATGGTTTTTTTGGGACTAGGGATAAAAGGAGTTTAACATTCATACTCTGCATATGCATTCTTCCAATTTTTTCTAAATAATTACGGAATTCTTATGCTGTTCTAGCTTTCAATAAAAAAAGGTGATAGTGAGAAGGTATTGGTTTAGGCGCGAGACTCAAAGCCGGGAAGATGGGTGGTAATGAAACTAGGAAAATAGGATCATATGACTTGTAATAGCTTATATGCAAACTCATAAGTTGTAAAGGCCCTAAAAACTAGATTAAGTGTCACAAAGAACCTTCTCGGGATCAATAGTCCAGCATGGATTCTCTCAATCCCTCATACAGTTACCGGCAACCAAAACTATAGTCATGAGTAATCAAGAATTACTCTGTCTGGACAAGGTCTTACAATACTTATTAGAGATTTCCCATCCAATTTAAATGATAAGCAATAAGTTCAAAAATCAATCAAAGCATGCGAAAGCATTGAATAATTATGCAAAGATTAACCACAAAAAGCATGCAACAACAAGTATTTTTTGTTTGACTCAATGATAATATATGCATGCAACAACCCATTCTCTCCTCAGATGACCCTCATCCTCCAAACAGTAGGTTGCAAGAGATGAAAAAAATATGGGGAAAAACATAATGATTCCATGCTAAAACCCGAGGAGGAGGCGAAAGATACCGAGAATCAGGCGAACGGGCGTGAATAATTTCCTAGAGAAACACCTAAGGAATTGCGTGTCCAGAAGCGAATATCAGACAGGAATCAGTGCTGAGCAAGAGGATCGGCGGTTTAGAGGAAGAGCACAACCGACGCCCAAATCAATCGGAACGATCCAGGTTAGTTCTAGTCTATGGCTTTGTGCTCAGACGCGTATTTCATCGATAATTCAAAAATGACTATGGTTTTATTGGGACTAGGGATAAATGGAGTTTAACATTCATACTCTGCGTATGCATTCTTCCAATTTTTTCTAAATATTTACGGAATTCATATGCTGTTCTAGCTTTCAATAAAAAAAGGTGATAGTGAGAAGGATTTGGTTTAGGCGTGAGACTCAAAGCCGGGAAGATGGGTGGTAATGAAACTGGGTAAATAGGATCATATAACTTGTAATAGCTTATATGCAAACTCATAAGTTGTTTAGACCCTAAAAATTAGATTAAGTGTCACAAAGAACCTTCTCGGGCTCAGTAGTCCGGCATGGATTCTCTCAATCCCTCATACAGTTACTGGCAACCAAAACTATAGTCATGAGTAATCAAGGATTACTCAGTCTGGAAAAGGTCTTACAATACTTATTAGACCCGAGGAGGAGGCGAAAGATACCGAGAATCAGGCGAACGGGCATGAATTGTTGATAGTGTGGTAATTGGTAAGCCAGTACAGAGAATTCAATGAATCTGGCTTGGCTGTTACAAAAGCGGTTCCAAGCAGTTTTTGGCCGAGAATTCTATATAAGAACGTCCTAAAAACAAAGAAAAACACAAGAAAATAGAAGAAAACTTGTGATTATTTTTGTAAATAATTTCCTAGAGAAACGCCTAAGGAATTGCATGTCCAAAAGCGTATATCCGACAGGAATCAGTGCTGAGCAAGAGGATCGGCGGTTTAGAGGAAGAACACAACCAACGCCCAAATCAATCGGAACGATCCAGGTTAGTTCTAGTCTGTGGCTTTGTGCTCGGACGCGTATTTCATCGATAATTCAAAAATGACTATGGTTTTTTTGGGACTAGGGATAAAAGGAGTTTAACATTCATACTCTGCATATGCATTCTTCCAATTTTTTCTAAATAATTATAGAATTCTTATGCTGTTCTAGTTTTCAATAAAAAAAAGGTGATAGTGAGAAGGATTTGGCTTAGGCGCGAGACTCAAAGCCGTGAAGATGGGTGGAAATGAAACTGGGTAAATAGGATCATATGACTTGTAATAGCTTATATGCAAACTCATAAGTTGTATAGACCCTAAATACTAGATTAAGTGTCATAACGAAACTTCTCAGGCTCAGTAGTCCGGCATGGATTCTCTCAATCCCTCAAAAAGTTACCGGCAACCAAAAGTATAGTCATGAGTAATCAAGGATTACTCTGTCTGGACAAGGTCTTACAATACTTATTAGAGATTTCCCATCCAATTTAAATGATAAGCAATAAGTTCAAAAATCAATCAAAGCATGCGAAAGCATTGAATAATTATGCAAAGATTAAGCACAAAAAGCATGCAACAACAAGTATTTTTTGTTTGACTCAATGATAATATATGCATGCGAAAACGCATTCTCTCCTCAGATGACCCTCATCCTCCAAACAGTAGGTTGCAAGAGATGAAAAAAATATGGGGAAAAAGATAAGGATTCCATGCTAAAACCCGAGGAGGAGGCGAAAGATACCGAGAATCAGGCGAACGGGCGTGAATTGTTGATAGTGTGGTAATAGGTAAGCCGGTACAGAGAATTCAATGAATCTGGCTTGGCTGTTACAAAAACGGTTCCAAGCGGTTTTTGGCCGAGAATTCTATATAAGAAGGTCCTAAAAACAAAGAAAAACACACAAAATAGAAGAAAACTTGTGATTATTTTTGTAAATAATTTCCTAGAGAAACGCCTAACGATTTGCGTGTTCAAAAGCGAATATCAGACAGGAATCAGTGCTGAGCAAGAGGATCGGCGGTTTAGAGGAAGAACACAACGAACACCCAAATCAATCGGACCGATCCAGGTTAGTTCTAGTCTATGGCTTTGTGCTCGGACGCGTATTTCATCGATAATTCAAAAATGACTATGGTTTTATTGGGACTAGGGATAAAAGGAGTTTAACATTCATACTCTGCATATGCATTCTTCCAATTTTTTCTAAATAATTACGGAATTCTTATGCTGTTCTAGCTTTCAATAAAAAAAGGTGATAGTGAGAAGGATTTGGTTTAGGCGTTAGACTCAAAGCCGGGAAGATGGGTGGTAATGAAACTGGGTAAATAGGATCATATGACTTGTAATAGCTTATATGCAAACTCATAAGTTGTATAGACCCTTAAAACTAGATTAAGTGTCACAAAGAACCTTCTCGGGCTCAGTAGTCCGGCATGGATTCTCTCAATCCCTCATACAGTTACCGGCAACCAAAACTATAGTCATGAGTAATCAAGGATTACTCAGTCTGGACAAGGTCTTACAATACTTATTAGAGATTTCCCATCAAATTTAAATGATATGCAATTAGTTCAAAAATCAAGCAAAGCATCTGGAAGCATTGAATAATTATGCAAAGATTAACCGCGAAAAGCATGCAACAACAAGTATTTTTTGTTTGACTCAATGATAATATATGCATGCAACCACGCATTCTCTCCTCAGATGACCTCCATCCTCCAAACAGTTGGTTGCAAGAGATGAAAAAAATATGGGGAAAAACATAAGGATTCCATGCTAAAACCCGAGGAGGAGGCGAAAGATACCGAGAATCAGGCGAACGGGCATGAATTGTTGATTGTGTGGTAATTGGTAAGCTGGTACAGAGAATTCAATGAATCTGGCTTGGCTGTTACAAAAACGGTTCCAAGCGGTTTTTGGCCGAGAATTCTATATAAGAAGGTCCTAAAAACAAAGAAAAACACACAAAATAGAAGAAAACTTGTGATTATTTTTGTAAATAATTTCCTAGAGAAACGCCTAAGCAATTGCGTGTCCAAAAGCGAATATCAGACAGGAATCAGTGCTGAGCAAGAGGATCGGCGGTTTAGAGGAAGAACACAACCAACGCCCAAATCAATCGGAACGATCCAGGTTAGTTCTAGTCTATGGCTTTGTGCTCGGACGCGTATTTCATCGATAATTCAAAAATGACTATGGTTTTATTGGGACTAGGGATAAAAGGAGTTTAACATTCATACTCTGCATTTGCATTCTTCCAATGTTTTCTAAATAATTACGGAATTCTTATGCTGTTCTAGCTTTCAATAAAAAAAGGTGATAGTGAGAAGGTATTGGTTTAGGCGCGAGACTCAAAGCCGGGAAGATGGGTGGTAATGAAACTGGGAAAATAGGATCATATGACTTGTAATAGCTTATATGCAAACTCATAAGTTGTATAGACCCTAAAAACTAGATTAAGTGTCACAAAGAACCTTCTCGGGCTCAGTAGTCCGGCATGGATTCTCTCAATCCCTCATACAGTTACCGGCAACCAAAACTATAGTCATGAGTAATCAAGGATTACTCAGTCTGGACAAGGTCTTACAATACTTATTAGAGATTTCCCATCAAATTTAAATGATATGCAATTAGTTCACAAATCAAGCAAAGCATCTGGAAGCATTGAATAATTATGCAAAGATTAACCACGAAAAGCATGCAACAACAAGTATTTTTTGTTTGACTCAATGATAATATATGCATGCAACCACGCATTCTCTCCTCAGATGACCTTCATCCTCCAAACATTTGGTTGCAAGAGATGAAAAAAATATGGGGAAAAACATAAGGATTCCATGCTAAAACCCGAAGAGGAGGTGAAAGATACCGAGAATCAGGCGAACGGGCATGAATTGTTGATAGTGTGGTAATAGGTAAGCCGGTACAGAGAATTCAATGAATCTGGCTTGGCTGTTACAAAAACGGTTCCAAGCGGTATTTGGCCGAGAATTCTATATAAGAAGGTCCTAAAAACAAAGAAAAACACAAAAAATAGAAGAAAACTTGTGATTATTTTTGTAAATAATTTCCTAGAGAAACGCCTAAGGAATTGCGTGTCCAAAAGCGAATATCAGACAGGAATCAGTGCTGAGCAAGAGGATCGGCGGTTTAGAGGAAGAACACAACCAACGCCCAAATCAATCGGAACGATCCAGGTTAGTTCTAGTCTATGGCTTTGTGCTCGGACGCGTATTTCATCGATAATTCAAAAATGACTATGGTTTTATTCGGACTAGGGATAAAAGGAGTTTAACATTCATACTCTGCATATGCATTCTTCCAATTTTTTCTAAATAATTACGGAATTCTTATGCTGTTCTAGCTTTCAATAAAAAAGGTGATAGTGAGAAGGTATTGGTTTAGGCGCGAGACTCAAAGCCAGGAAGATGGGTGGTAATGAAACTGGGTAAATAGGATTATATGACTTGTAATAGCTTATATGCAAACTCATAAGTTGTATAGACCCTAAAAACTAGATTAAGTGTCACAAAGAACCTTCTCGGGCTCAGTAGTCCGGCATGGATTCTCTCAATCCCTCATACAGTTACCGGCAACCAAAACTATAGTCATGAGTAATCAAGGATTACTCAGTCTGGACAAGGTCTTACAATACTTATTAGAGATTTCCCATCAAATTTAAATGATTTGCAATTAGTTCACAAATCAAGCAAAGCATTTGGAAGCATTGAATAATTATGCAAAGATTAACCGCGAAAAGCATGCAACAACAAGTATTTTTTGTTTGACTCAATGATAATATATGCATGCAACCACGCATTCTCTCCTCAGATGACCTTCATCCTCCAAACAGTTGGTTGCAAGAGATGAAAAAAATATGTGGAAAAACATAAGGATTCCATGCTAAAACTCGAGGAGGAGGCGAAAGATACTGAGAATCAGGCGAACGGGCATGAATTGTTGATAGTGTGGTAATTGGTAAGACGGTACAGAGAATTCAATGAATCTGGCTTGGCTTTTACAAAAACGGTTCCAAGCGGTTTTTGGCCGAGAATTCTATATAAGAAGGTCCTAAAAACAAAGAAAAACACAAAAAATAGAAGAAAACTTGTGATTATTTTTGTAAATAATTTCCTAGAGAAACGCCTAAGGATTTGCGTGTCCAAAAGCGAATATCAGACAGGAATCAGTGCTGAGCAAGAGGATCGGCGGTTTAGAGGAAGAATACAACCAACGCCCAAATCAATCGGAACGATCCAGGTTAGTTCTAGTCTATGGCTTTGTGCTCGGACGCGTATTTCATCGATAATTCAAAAATGACTATGGTTTTATTGGGACTAGGGATAAAAGGAGTTTAACATTCATACTCTGCATATGCATTCTTCCAATTTTTTCTAAATAATTACGGAATTCTTATGCTGTTCTAGCTTTCAATAAAAAAAGGTGATAGTGAGAAGGATTTGGTTTAGGCGTTAGACTCAAAGCCGGGAAGATGGGTGGTAATGAAACTGGATAAATAGGATCATATGACTTGTAATAGCTTATATGCAAACTCATAAGTTGTATAGACCCTAAAAACTAGATTAAGTGTCACAAAGAACCTTCTCGGGCTCAGTAGTCCGGCATGGATTCTCTCAATCCCTCATACAGTTACCGGCAACCAAAACTATAGTCATGAGTAATCAAGGATTACTCAGTCTGGACAAGGTCTTACAATACTTATTAGAGATTTCCCATCAAATTTAAATGATATGCAATTAGTTCACAAATCAAGCAAAGCATCTGGAAGCATTGAATAATTATGCAAAGATTAACCGCGAAAAGCATGCAACAACAAGTATTTTTTGTTTGACTCAATGATAATATATGCATGCAACCACGCATTCTCTCCTCAGATGACCTTCATCCTCCAAACAGTTGGTTGCAAGAGATGAAAAAAATATGGGGAAAAACATAAGGATTCCATGCTAAAACCCGAGGAGGAGGCGAAAGATACTGAGAATCAGGCGAACGGGCATGAATTGTTGATAGTGTGGTAATTGGTAAGCCGGTACAGAGAATTCAATGAATCTGGCTTGGCTGTTACAAAAACGGTTCCAAGCGGTATTTGGCCGAGAATTCTATATAAGAAGGTCCTAAAAACAAAGAAAAACACAAAAAATAGAAGAAAACTTGTGATTATTTTTGTAAATAATTTCCTAGAGAAACGCCTAAGGAATTGCGTGTCCAAAAGCGAATATCAGACAGGAATCAGTGCTGAGCAAGAGGATCGGCGGTTTAGAGGAAGAACACAACCAACGCCCAAATCAATCGAACGATCCAGGTTAGTTCTAGTCTATGGCTTTGTGCTCGGACGCGTATTTCATCGATAATTCAAAAATGACTATGGTTTTATTGGGACTAGGGATAAAAGGAGTTTAACATTCATACTCTGCATATGCATTCTTCCAATTTTTTCTAAATAATTACGGAATTCTTATGCTGTTCTAGCTTTCAATAAAAAAAGGTGATAGTGAGAAGGATTTGGTTTAGGCGTTAGACTCAAAGCCGGGAAGATGGGTGGTAATGAAACTGGGTAAATAGGATCATATGACTTGTAATAGCTTATATGCAAACTCATAAGTTGTATAGACCCTAAAAACTAGATTAAGTGTCACAAAGAACCTTCTCGGGCTCAGTAGTCCGGCATGGATTCTCTCAATCCCTCATACAATTACCGGCAACCAAAAGTATAGTCATGAGTAATCAAGGATTACTCTGTCTGGACAAGGTCTTACAATACTTATTAGAGATTTCCCATCCAATTTAAATGATAAGCAATAAGTTCAAAAATCAATCAAAGCTTGCGAAAGCATTGAATAATTATGCAAAGATTAACCACAAAAAGCATCCAACAACAAGTATTTTTTGTTTGACTCAATGATAATATATGCATGCAACCACGCATTCTCTCCTCAGATGACCCTCATCCTCCAAACAGTTGGTTGCAAGAGATGAAAAAAATATGGGGAAAAACATAAGGATTCCATGCTAAAACCCGAGGAGAGGAGGAGGCGAAAGATACCGAGAATCAGGCGAACGGGAGTGAATTGTTGATAGTGTGGTAATAGGTAAGCCGGTACAGAGAATTCAATGAATCTGGCTTGGCTGTTACAAAAACGGTTCCAAGCGGTTTTTGGCCGAGAATTCTATATAAGAAGGTCCTAAAAACAAAGAAAAACACACAAAATAGAAGAAAACTTGTGATTATTTTTGTAAATAATTTCCTAGAGAAACGCCTAAGGAATTGCATGTCCAAAAGCGAATATCAGACAGGAATCAGTGCTGAGCAAGAGGATCGGCGGTTTAGAGGAAGAACATAACCAACGCCCAAATCAATCGGAACGATCCAGGTTAGTTCTAGTCTGTGGCTTTGTGCTCGGACGCGTATTTCATCGACAATTCAAAAATGACTATGGTGTTTTTGGGACTAGGGATAAAAGGAGTTTAACATTCATACTCTGCATATGCATTCTTCCAATTTTTTCTAAATAATTATAGAATTCTTATGCTGTTCTAGTTTTCAATAAAAAAAGGTGATAGTGAGAAGGATTTGGCTTAGGCGCGAGACTCAAAGCCGGGAAGATGGGTGGTAATGAAACTGGGTAAATAGGATCATATGACTTGTACTAGCTTATATGCAAACTCATAAGTTGTATAGATCCTAAAAACTAGATTAAGTGTCACAACGAACCTTCTCGGGCTCAGTAGTCCGGCATGGATTCTCTCAATCCCTCAAAAAGTTACCGGCAACCAAAAGTATAGTCATGAGTAATCAAGGATTACTCTGTCTGGACAAGGTCTTACAATACTTATTAGAGATTTCCCATCCAATTTAAATGATAAGCAATAAGTTCAAAAATCAATCAAAGCTTGCGAAAGCATTGAATAATTATGCAAAGATTAACCACAAAAAGCATCCAACAACAAGTATTTTTTGTTTGACTCAATGATAATATATGCATGCAACCACGCATTCTCTCCTCAGATGACCCTCATCCTCCAAACAGTTGGTTGCAAGAGATGAAAAAAATATGGGGAAAAACATAAGGATTCCATGCTAAAACCCGAGGAGGAGGCGAAAGATACCGAGAATCAGGCGAACGGGAGTGAATTGTTGATAGTGTGGTAATAGGTAAGCCGGTACAGAGAATTCAATGAATCTGGCTTGGCTGTTACAAAAACGGTTCCAAGCGGTTTTTGGCCGAGAATTCTATATAAGAAGGTCCTAAAAACAAAGAAAAACACACAAAATAGAAGAAAACTTGTGATTATTTTTGTAAATAATTTCCTAGAGAAACGCCTAAGGAATTGCATGTCCAAAAGCGAATATCAGACAGGAATCAGTGCTGAGCAAGAGGATCGGCGGTTTAGAGGAAGAACATAACCAACGCCCAAATCAATCGGAACGATCCAGGTTAGTTCTAGTCTGTGGCTTTGTGCTCGGACGCGTATTTCATCGACAATTCAAAAATGACTATGGTGTTTTTGGGACTAGGGATAAAAGGAGTTTAACATTCATACTCTGCATATGCATTCTTCCAATTTTTTCTAAATAATTATAGAATTCTTATGCTGTTCTAGTTTTCAATAAAAAAAGGTGATAGTGAGAAGGATTTGGCTTAGGCGCGAGACTCAAAGCCGGGAAGATGGGTGGTAATGAAACTGGGTAAATAGGATCATATGACTTGTACTAGCTTATATGCAAACTCATAAGTTGTATAGATCCTAAAAACTAGATTAAGTGTCACAACGAACCTTCTCGGGCTCAGTAGTCCGGCATGGATTCTCTCAATCCCTCAAAAAGTTACCGGCAACCAAAAGTATAGTCATGAGTAATCAAGGATTACTCTGTCTGGACAAGGTCTTACAATACTTATTAGAGATTTCCCATCCAATTTAAATGATAAGCAATAAGTTCAAAAATCAATCAAAGCTTGCGAAAGCATTGAATAATTATGCAAAGATTAACCACAAAAAGCATCCAACAACAAGTATTTTTTGTTTGACTCAATGATAATATATGCATGCAACCACGCATTCTCTCCTCAGATGACCCTCATCCTCCAAACAGTTGGTTGCAAGAGATGAAAAAAATATGGGGAAAAACATAAGGATTCCATGCTAAAACCCGAGGAGGAGGCGAAAGATACCGAGAATCAGGCGAACGGGAGTGAATTGTTGATAGTGTGGTAATAGGTAAGCCGGTACAGAGAATTCAATGAATCTGGCTTGGCTGTTACAAAAACGGTTCCAAGCGGTTTTTGGCCGAGAATTCTATATAAGAAGGTCCTAAAAACAAAGAAAAACACACAAAATAGAAGAAAACTTGTGATTATTTTTGTAAATAATTTCCTAGAGAAACGCCTAAGGAATTGCGTGTCCAAAAGCGAATATCAGACAGGAATCAGTGCTGAGCAAGAGGATCGGCGGTTTAGAGGAAGAACACAACCAACGCCCAAATCAATCGGAACGATCCAGGTTAGTTCTAGTCTATGGCTTTGTGCTCGGACGCGTATTTCATCGATAATTCAAAAATGACTATGGTTTTATTGGGACTAGGGATAAAAGGAGTTTAACATTCATACTCTGCATATGCATTCTTCCAATTTTTTCTAAATAATTACGGAATTCTTATGCTGTTCTAGCTTTCAATAAAAAAAGGTGATAGTGAGAAGGATTTGGTTTAGGCGTTAGACTCAAAGCCGGGAAGATGGGTGGTAATGAAACTGGGTAAATAGGATCATATGACTTGTAATAGCTTATATGCAAACTCATAAGTTGTATAGACCCTAAAAACTAGATTAAGTGTCTGAAAGAACCTTCTCGGGCTCAGTAGTCCGGCATGGATTCTCTCAATCCCTCATACAGTTACCGGTAACCAAAACTATAGTCATGAGTAATCAAGGATTACTCTGTCTGGACAAGGTCTTACAATACTTATTAGAGATTTCCCATCAAATTTAAATGATATGCAATTAGTTCACAAATCAAGCAAAGCATCTGGAAGCATTGAATAATTATGCAAAGATTAACCGCGAAAAGCATGCAACAACAAGTATTTTTTGTTTGACTCAATGATAATATATGCATGCAACCACGCATTCTCTCCTCAGATGATCTTCATCCTCCAAACAGTTGGTTGCAAGAGATGAAAAAAATATGGGGAAAAACATAAGGATTCCATGCTAAAACCCGAGGAGGAGGCGAAAGATACCGAGAATCAGGCGAACGGGCATGAATTGTTGATAGTGTGGTAATTGGTAAGCCGGTACAGAGAATTCAATGAATCTGGCTTGGCTGTTACAAAAACGGTTCCAAGCGGTATTTGGCCGAGACTTCTATATAAGAACGTCCTAAAAACAAAGAAAAACACAAAAAATAGAAGAAAACTTGTGATTATTTTTGTAAATAATTTCCTAGAGAAACGCCTAAGGAATTGCGTGTCCAAAAGCGAATATCAGACAGGAATTAGTGCTGAGCAAAAGGATCGGCGGTTTAGAGGAAGAACACAACCAACGCCCAAATCAATCGGAACGATCCAGGTTAGTTCTAGTCTATGGCTTTGTGCTCGGACGCGTATTTCATCGATAATTCAAAAATGACTATGGTTTTATTCGGACTAGGGATAAAAGGAGTTTAACATTCATACTCTGCATATGCATTCTTCCAATTTTTTCTAAATAATTACGGAATTCTTATGCTGTTCTAGCTTTCAATAAAAAAAGGTGATAGTGAGAAGGTATTGGTTTAGGCGCGAGACTCAAAGTCAGGAAGATGGGTGGTAATGAAACTGGGTAAATAGGATCATATGACTTGTAATAGCTTATATGCAAACTCAGAAGTTGTATAGACCCTAAAAACTAGATTAAGTGTCTGAAAGAACCTTCTCGGGCTCAGTAGTCCGGCATGGATTCTCTCAATCCCTCATACAGTTACCGGCAACCAAAACTATAGTCATGAGTAATCAAGGATTACTCAGTCTGGACAAGGTCTTACAATACTTATTAGAGATTTCCAATCAAGTTTAAATGATATGCAATTAGTTCAAAAATCAAGCAAAGCATCTGGAAGCATTGAATAATTATGCAAAGATTAACCGCGAAAAGCATGCAACAACAAGTATTTTTTGTTTGACTCAATGATAATATATGCATGCAACCACGCATTCTCTCCTCAGATGACCTTCATCCTCCAAACAGTTGGTTGCAAGAGATGAAAAAAATATGGGGAAAAACATAAGGATTCCATGCTAAAACTCGAGGAGGAGGCGAAAGATACTGAGAATCAGTCGAACGGGCATGAATTGTTGATAGTGTGGTAATTGGTAAGCCGGTACAGAGAATTCAATGAATCTGGCTTGGCTGTTACAAAAACGGTTCCAAGCGGTATTTGGCCGAGAATTCTATATAAGAACGTCCTAAAAACAAAGAAAAACACAAAAAATAGAAGAAAACTTGTGATTATTTTTGTAAATAATTTCCTAGAGAAACGCCTAAGGAATTGCGTGTCCAAAAGCGAATATCAGACAGGAATCAGTGCTGAGCAAGAGGATCGGCGGTTTAGAGGAAGAACACAACCAACGCCCAAATCAATCGGAACGATCCAGGTTAGTTCTAGTCTATGGCTTTGTGCTCGGACGCGTATTTCATCGATAATTCAAAAATGACTATGGTTTTATTGGGACTAGGGATAAAAGGAGTTTAACATTCATACTCTGCATATGCATTCTTCCAATTTTTTCTAAATAATTACGGAATTCTTATGCTGTTCTAGCTTTCAATAAAAAAAGGTGATAGTGAGAAGGATTTGGTTTAGGCGTTAGACTCAAAGCCGGGAAGATGGGTGGTAATGAAACTGGGTAAATAGGATCATATGACTTGTAATAGCTTACATGCAAACTCATAAGTTGTATAGACCCTAAAAACTAGATTAAGTGTCACAAAGAACCTTCTCGGGCTCAGTAGTCCGGCATGGATTCTCTCAATCCCTCATACAATTACCGGCAACCAAAAGTATAGTCATGAGTAATCAAGGATTACTCTGTCTGGACAAGGTCTTACAATACTTATTAGAGATTTCCCATCCAATTTAAATGATAAGCAATAAGTTCAAAAATCAATCAAAGCTTGCGAAAGCATTGAATAATTATGCAAAGATTAACCACAAAAAGCATCCAACAACAAGTATTTTTTGTTTGACTCAATGATAATATATGCATGCAACCACGCATTCTCTCCTCAGATGACCCTCATCCTCCAAACAGTTGGTTGCAAGAGATGAAAAAAATATGGGGAAAAACATAAGGATTCCATGCTAAAACCCGAGGAGAGGAGGAGGCGAAAGATACCGAGAATCAGGCGAACGGGAGTGAATTGTTGATAGTGTGGTAATAGGTAAGCCGGTACAGAGAATTCAATGAATCTGGCTTGGCTGTTACAAAAACGGTTCCAAGCGGTTTTTGGCCGAGAATTCTATATAAGAAGGTCCTAAAAACAAAGAAAAACACACAAAATAGAAGAAAACTTGTGATTATTTTTGTAAATAATTTCCTAGAGAAACGCCTAAGGAATTGCATGTCCAAAAGCGAATATCAGACAGGAATCAGTGCTGAGCAAGAGGATCGGCGGTTTAGAGGAAGAACATAACCAACGCCCAAATCAATCGGAACGATCCAGGTTAGTTCTAGTCTGTGGCTTTGTGCTCGGACGCGTATTTCATCGACAATTCAAAAATGACTATGGTGTTTTTGGGACTAGGGATAAAAGGAGTTTAACATTCATACTCTGCATATGCATTCTTCCAATTTTTTCTAAATAATTATAGAATTCTTATGCTGTTCTAGTTTTCAATAAAAAAAGGTGATAGTGAGAAGGATTTGGCTTAGGCGCGAGACTCAAAGCCGGGAAGATGGGTGGTAATGAAACTGGGTAAATAGGATCATATGACTTGTACTAGCTTATATGCAAACTCATAAGTTGTATAGATCCTAAAAACTAGATTAAGTGTCACAACGAACCTTCTCGGGCTCAGTAGTCCGGCATGGATTCTCTCAATCCCTCAAAAAGTTACCGGCAACCAAAAGTATAGTCATGAGTAATCAAGGATTACTCTGTCTGGACAAGGTCTTACAATACTTATTAGAGATTTCCCATCCAATTTAAATGATAAGCAATAAGTTCAAAAATCAATCAAAGATTGCGAAAGCATTGAATAATTATGCAAAGATTAACCACAAAAAGCATCCAACAACAAGTATTTTTTGTTTGACTCAATGATAATATATGCATGCAACCACGCATTCTCTCCTCAGATGACCCTCATCCTCCAAACAGTTGGTTGCAAGAGATGAAAAAAATATGGGGAAAAACATAAGGATTCCATGCTAAAACCCGAGGAGGAGGCGAAAGATACCGAGAATCAGGCGAACGGGAGTGAATTGTTGATAGTGTGGTAATAGGTAAGCCGGTACAGAGAATTCAATGAATCTGGCTTGGCTGTTACAAAAACGGTTCCAAGCGGTTTTTGGCCGAGAATTCTATATAAGAAGGTCCTAAAAACAAAGAAAAACACAAAAAATAGAAGAAAACTTGTGATTATTTTTGTAAATAATTTCCTAGAGAAACGCCTAAGGAATTGCGTGTCCAAAAGCGAATATCAAACAGGAATCAGTGCTGAGCAAGAGGATCGGCGGTTTAGAGGAAGAACACAACCAACGCCCAAATCAATCGGAACGATCCAGGTTAGTTCTAGTCTATGGCTTTGTGCTCGGACGCGTATTTCATCGATAATTCAAAAATGACTATGGTTTTATTGGGACTAGGGATAAAAGGAGTTTAACATTCATACTCTGCATATGCATTCTTCCAATTTTTTCTAAATAATTACGGAAATCTTATGCTGTTCTAGCTTTCAATAAAAAAAGGTGATAGTGAGAAGGATTTGGTTTAGGCGTTAGACTCAAAGCCGGGAAGATGAGTGGTAATGAAACTGGGTAAATAGGATCATATGACTTGTAATAGCTTATATGCAAACTCATAAGTTGTATAGACCCTAAAAACTAGATTAAGTGTCACAAAGAACCTTCTCGGGCTCAGTAGTCCGGCATGGATTCTCTCAATCCCTCATACAATTACCGGCAACCAAAACTATAGTCATGAGTAATCAAGGATTACTCGTTCTGGACAAGGTCTTACAATACTTATTAGAGATTTCCAATCAAGTTTAAATGATAAGCAATTAGTTCACTAATCAAGCAAAGCATCTGGAAGCATTGAATAATTATGCAAAGATTAACCACGAAAAGCATGCAACAACAAGTATTTTTTGTTTGACTCAATGATAATATATGCATGCAACCACGCATTCTCTCCTTAGATGATCTTCATCCTCAAAACAGTTGGTTGCAAGAGATGAAAAAAATATGGGGAAAAACATAAGGATTCCATGCTAAAACCCAAGGAGGAGGTGAAAGATACCGAGAATCAGGCGAACGGGCATGAATTGTTGATAGTGTGGTAATTGGTAAGCCGGTACAGAGAATTCAATGAATCTGGCTTGGCTGTTACAAAAACGGTTCCAAGCAGTATTTGGCCGAGAATTCTATATAAGAACGTCCTAAAAACAAAGAAAAACACAAAAAATAGAAGAAAACTTGTGATTATTTTTGTAAATAATTTCCTAGAGAAACGCCTAAGGAATTGCGTGTCCAAAAGCGAATATCAGACAGGAATTAGTGCTGAGCAAGAGGATCGGCGGTTTAGAGGAAGAACACAACCAACGCCCAAATCAATCGGAACAATCCAGGTTAGTTCTAGTCTATGGCTTTGTGCTCGGACGCGTATTTCATCCATAATTCAAAAATGACTATGGTTTTATTGGTACTAGGGATAAAAGGAGTTTAACATTCATACTCTGCATATGCATTCTTCCAATTTTTTCTAAATAATTACGGAATTCTTATGCTGTTCTAGCTTTCAAAAAAAAAAGGTGATAGTGAGAAGGATTTGGTTTAGGCGCGAGACTCAAAGCCGGGAAGATGGGTGGTAATGAAACTGGGTAAATAGGATCATATGACTTGTAATAGCTTATATGCAAACTCATAAGTTGTATAGACAATAAAAACTAGATTAAGTGTCACAAAGAACCTTCTCGGGCTCAGTAGTCCAGCATGGATTCTCTCAATCCCTCATACAGTTACCGGCAACCAAAACTATAGTCATGAGTAATCAAGGATTACTCAGTCTGGACAAGGTCTTACAATACTTATTAGAGATTTCCCATCAAATTTAAATGATATGCAATTAGTTCACAAATCAAGCAAAGCATCTGGAAGCATTGAATAATTATGCAAAGATTAACCGCGAAAAGCATGCAACAACAAGTATTTTTTGTTTGACTCAATGATAATATATGCATGCAACCACGCATTCTCTCCTCAGATGACCTTCATCCTCCAAACAGTTGGTTGCAAGAGATGAAAAAAATATGGGGAAAAACATAAGGATTCCATGCTAAAACCCGAGGAGGAGGCGAAAGATATTGAGAATCTGGCGAACGGGCATGAATTGTTGATAGTGTGGTAATTGGTAAGCCGGTACAAAGAATTCAGTGAATCTGGCTTGGCTGTTACAAAAACGGTTCCAAGCGGTATTTGGCCGAGAATTCTATATAAGAACGTCCTAAAAACAAAGAAAAACACAAAAAATAGAAGAAAACTTGTGATTATTTTTGTAAATAATTTCCTAGAGAAACGCCTAAGGAATTGCGTGTCCAAAAGCGAATATCAGACAGGAATCAGTGCTGAGCAAGAGGATTGGCGGTTTAGAGGAAGAACACAACCAACGCCCAAATCAATCGGAACGATCCAGGTTAGTTCTAGTCTATCGCTTTGTTGTCGGACGCGTATTTCATCGATAATTCAAAAATGACTATGGTTTTATTGGGACTAGGGATAAAAGGAGTTTAGCATTCATACTCTGCATATGCATTCTTCCAATTTTTTCTAAATAATTACGGAATTCTTATGCTGTTCTAGCTTTCAATAAAAAAAGGTGATAGTGAGAAGGATTTGGTTTAGGCGTGAGACTCAAAGCCGGGAAGATGGGTGGTAATGAAACTGGGTAAATAGGATCATATGACTTGTAATAGCTTATATGCAAACTCATAAGTTGTATAGACCCTAAAAACTAGATTAAGTGTCACAAAGAACCTTCTCGGGCTCAGTAGTCCGGCATGGATTCTCTCAATCCCTCATACAGTTACCGGCAACCAAAACTATAGTCATGAGTAATCAAGGATTACTCAGTCTGGACAAGGTCTTACAATACTTATTATAGATTTCCAATCAAGTTTAAATGATAAGCAATTAGTTCACAAATCAAGCAAAGCATCTGGAAGCATTGAATAATTATGCAAAGATTAACCACGAAAAGCATGCAACAACAAGTATTTTTTGTTTGACTCAATGATAATATATGCATGCAACCACGCATTCTCTCCTCAGATGATCTTCATCCTCCAAACAGTTGGTTGCAAGAGATGAAAAAAATATGGGGAAAAACATAAGGATTCCATGCTAAAACCCGAGGAGGAGGCGAAAGATACCGAGAATCAGGCGAACGGGCATGAATTGTTGATAGCGTGGTAATTGGTAAGCCGGTACAGAGAATTCAATGAATCTGGCTTGGCTGTTACAAAAACGGTTCCAAGCGGTATTTGGCCGAGAATTCTATATAAGAACGTCCTAAAAACAAAGAAAAACACAAAAAATAGAAGAAAACTTGTGATTATTTTTGTAAATAATTTCCTAGAGAAACGCCTAAGGAATTGCGTGTCCAAAAGCGAATATCAGACAGGAATTAGTGCTGAGCAAGAGGATCGGCGGTTTAGAGGAAGAACACAACCAACGCCCAAATCAATCGGAACGATCCAGGTTAGTTCTAGTCTATGGCTTTGTGCTCGGACGCGTATTTCATCGATAATTCAAAAATGACTATGGTTTTATTCGGACTAGGGATAAAAGGAGTTTAACATTCATACTCTGCATATGCATTCTTCCAATTTTTTCTAAATAATTACGGAATTCTTATGCTGTTCTAGCTTTCAATAAAAAAAGGTGATAGTGAGAAGGTATTGGTTTAGGCGCGAGACTCAAAGCCGGGAAGATGGGTGGTAATGAAACTGGGTAAATAGGATCATATGACTTGTAATAGCTTATATGCAAACTCATAAGTTGTATAGACCCTAAAAACTAGATTAAGTGTCACAAAGAACCTTCTCGGGCTCAGTAGTCCGGCATGGATTCTCTCAATCCCTCATACAGTTACCGGCAACAAAAACTATAGTCATGAGTAATCAAGGATTACTCAGTCTGTACAAGGTCTTACAATACTTATTAGAGATTTCCAATCAAGTTTAAATGATAAGCAATTAGTTCACAAATCAAGCAAAGCATCTGGAAGCATTGAATAATTATGCAAAGATTAACCACAAAAAGCATGCAACAACAAGTATTTTTTGTTTGACTCAATGATAATATATGCATGCAACCACGCATTCTCTCCTCAGATGATCCTCATCCTCCAAACAGTTTGTTGCAAGAGATGAAAAAAATATGGGGAAAAACATAAGGATTCCATGCTAAAACCCGAGGAGGAGGCGAAAGATACCGAGAATCAGGCGAACAGGCATGAATTGTTGATAGTGTGGTAATTGGTAAGCCGGTACAGAGAATTCAATGAATCTGGCTTGGCTGTTACAAAAATGGTTCCAAGCGGTATTTGGCCGAGAATTCTATATAAGAACGTCCTAAAAACAAAGAAAAACACAAAAAATAGAAGAAAACTTGTGATTATTTTTTGTAAATAATTTCCTAGAGAAACGCCTAAGGAATTGCGTGTCCAAAAGCGAATATCAGACAGGAATTAGTGCTGAGCAAGAGGATCGGCGGTTTAGAGGAAGAACACAACCAACGCCCAAATCAATCGGAACGATCCAGGTTAGTTCTAGTCTGTGGCTTTGTGCTCGGACGCGTATTTCATCGACAATTCAAAAATGACTATGGTTTTTTTGGGACTAGGGATAAAAGGAGTTTAACATTCATACTCTGCATATGCATTCTTCCAATTTTTTCTAAATAATTATAGAATTCTTATGCTGTTCTAGTTTTCAATAAAAAAAGGTGATAGTGAGACGGATTTGGCTTAGGCGCGAGACTCAAAGCCGGGAAGATGGGTGGTAATTAAACTGGGTAAATAGGATCATATGACTTGTACTAGCTTATATGCAAACTCATAAGTTGTATAGACCCTAAAAACTAGATTAAGTGTCTGAAAGAACCTTCTCGGGCTCAGTAGTCCGGCATGGATTCTCTCAATCCCTCATACAGTTACCGGCAACCAAAACTATAGTCATGAGTAATCAAGGATTACTCTGTCTGGACAAGGTCTTACAATACTTATTAGAGATTTCCCATCAAATTTAAATGATATGCAATTAGTTCACAAATCAAGCAAAGCATCTGGAAGCATTGAATAATTATGCAAAGATTAACCGCGAAAAGCATGCAACAACAAGTATTTTTTGTTTGACTCAATGATAATATATGCATGCAACCACGCATTCTCTCCTCAGATGACCTTCATCCTCCAAACAGTTGGTTGCAAGAGATGAAAAAAATATGGGGAAAAACATAAGGATTCCATGCTAAAACCCGAGAAGGAGGCGAAAGATATTGAGAATCTGGCGAACGGGCATGAATTGTTGATAGTGTGGTAATTGGTAAGCCGGTACAGAGAATTCAATGAATCTGGCTTGGCTGTTACAAAAACGGTTCCAAGCAGTATTTGGCCGAGAATTCTATATAAGAACGTCCTAAAAACAAAGAAAAACACAAAAAATAGAAGAAAACTTGTGATTATTTTTGTAAATAATTTCCTAGAGAAACGCCTAAGGAATTGCGTGTCCAAAAGCGAATATCAGACAGGAATTAGTGCTGAGCAAGAGGATCGGCGGTTTAGAGGAAGAACACAACCAACGCCCAAATCAATCGGAACAATCCAGGTTAGTTCTAGTCTATGGCTTTGTGCTCGGACGCGTATTTCATCGATAATTCAAAAATGACTATGGTTTTATTGGGACTAGGGATAAAAGGAGTTTAGCATTCATACTCTGCATATGCATTCTTCCAATTTTTTCTAAATAATTACGGAATTCTTATGCTGTTCTAGCTTTCAAAAAAAAAAGGTGATAGTGAGAAGGATTTGGTTTAGGCGCGAGACTCAAAGCCGGGAAGATGGGTGGTAATGAAACTGGGTAAATAGGATCATATGACTTGTAATAGCTTATATGCAAACTCATAAGTTGTATAGACCCTAAAAACTAGATTAAGTGTCACAAAGAACCTTCTCGGGCTCAGTAGTCCAGCATGGATTCTCTCAATCCCTCATACAGTTACCGGCAACCAAAACTATAGTCATGAGTAATCAAGGATTACTCAGTCTGGACAAGGTCTTACAATACTTATTAGAGATTTCCCATCAAATTTAAATGATATGCAATTAGTTCACAAATCAAGCAAAGCATCTGGAAGCATTGAATAATTATGCAAAGATTAACCGCGAAAAGCATGCAACAACAAGTATTTTTTGTTTGACTCAATGATAATATATGCATGCAACCACGCATTCTCTCCTCAGATGACCTTCATCCTCCAAACAGTTGGTTGCAAGAGATGAAAAAAATATGGGGAAAAACATAAGGATTCCATGCTAAAACCCGAGGAGGAGGCGAAAGATATTGAGAATCTGGCGAACGGGCATGAATTGTTGATAGTGTGGTAATTGGTAAGCCGGTACAAAGAATTCAGTGAATCTGGCTTGGCTGTTACAAAAACGGTTCCAAGCGGTATTTGGCCGAGAATTCTATATAAGAACGTCCTAAAAACAAAGAAAAACACAAAAAATAGAAGAAAACTTGTGATTATTTTTGTAAATAATTTCCTAGAGAAACGCCTAAGGAATTGCGTGTCCAAAAGCGAATATCAGACAGGAATTAGTGCTGAGCAAGAGGATCGGCGGTTTAGAGGAAGAACACAACCAACGCCCAAATCAATCGGAACGATCCAGGTTAGTTCTAGTCTGTGGCTTTGTGCTCGGACGCGTATTTCATCGACAATTCAAAAATGACTATGGTTTTTTTGGGACTAGGGATAAAAGGAGTTTAACATTCATACTCTGCATATGCATTCTTCCAATTTTTTCTAAATAATTATAGAATTCTTATGCTGTTCTAGTTTTCAATAAAAAAAGGTGATAGTGAGACGGATTTGGCTTAGGCGCGAGACTCAAAGCCGGGAAGATGGGTGGTAATTAAACTGGGTAAATAGGATCATATGACTTGTAATAGCTTATATGCAAACTCATAAGTTGTATAGACCCTAAAAACTAGATTAAGTGTCACAAAGAACCTTCTCGGGCTCAGTAGTCCGGCATGGATTCTCTCAATCCCTCATACAGTTACCGGCAACAAAAACTATAGTCATGAGTAATCAAGGATTACTCAGTCTGTACAAGGTCTTACAATACTTATTAGAGATTTCCAATCAAGTTTAAATGATAAGCAATTAGTTCACAAATCAAGCAAAGCATCTGGAAGCATTGAATAATTATGCAAAGATTAACCACAAAAAGCATGCAACAACAAGTATTTTTTGTTTGACTCAATGATAATATATGCATGCAACCACGCATTCTCTCCTCAGATGATCCTCATCCTCCAAACAGTTTGTTGCAAGAGATGAAAAAAATATGGGGAAAAACATAAGGATTCCATGCTAAAACCCGAGGAGGAGGCGAAAGATACCGAGAATCAGGCGAACAGGCATGAATTGTTGATAGTGTGGTAATTGGTAAGCCGGTACAGAGAATTCAATGAATCTGGCTTGGCTGTTACAAAAATGGTTCCAAGCGGTATTTGGCCGAGAATTCTATATAAGAACGTCCTAAAAACAAAGAAAAACACAAAAAATAGAAGAAAACTTGTGATTATTTTTTGTAAATAATTTCCTAGAGAAACGCCTAAGGAATTGCGTGTCCAAAAGCGAATATCAGACAGGAATTAGTGCTGAGCAAGAGGATCGGCGGTTTAGAGGAAGAACACAACCAACGCCCAAATCAATCGGAACGATCCAGGTTAGTTCTAGTCTGTGGCTTTGTGCTCGGACGCGTATTTCATCGACAATTCAAAAATGACTATGGTTTTTTTGGGACTAGGGATAAAAGGAGTTTAACATTCATACTCTGCATATGCATTCTTCCAATTTTTTCTAAATAATTATAGAATTCTTATGCTGTTCTAGTTTTCAATAAAAAAAGGTGATAGTGAGACGGATTTGGCTTAGGCGCGAGACTCAAAGCCGGGAAGATGGGTGGTAATTAAACTGGGTAAATAGGATCATATGACTTGTACTAGCTTATATGCAAACTCATAAGTTGTATAGACCCTAAAAACTAGATTAAGTGTCTGAAAGAACCTTCTCGGGCTCAGTAGTCCGGCATGGATTCTCTCAATCCCTCATACAGTTACCGGCAACCAAAACTATAGTCATGAGTAATCAAGGATTACTCTGTCTGGACAAGGTCTTACAATACTTATTAGAGATTTCCCATCAAATTTAAATGATATGCAATTAGTTCACAAATCAAGCAAAGCATCTGGAAGCATTGAATAATTATGCAAAGATTAACCGCGAAAAGCATGCAACAACAAGTATTTTTTGTTTGACTCAATGATAATATATGCATGCAACCACGCATTCTCTCCTCAGATGACCTTCATCCTCCAAACAGTTGGTTGCAAGAGATGAAAAAAATATGGGGAAAAACATAAGGATTCCATGCTAAAACCCGAGAAGGAGGCGAAAGATATTGAGAATCTGGCGAACGGGCATGAATTGTTGATAGTGTGGTAATTGGTAAGCCGGTACAGAGAATTCAATGAATCTGGCTTGGCTGTTACAAAAACGGTTCCAAGCAGTATTTGGCCGAGAATTCTATATAAGAACGTCCTAAAAACAAAGAAAAACACAAAAAATAGAAGAAAACTTGTGATTATTTTTGTAAATAATTTCCTAGAGAAACGCCTAAGGAATTGCGTGTCCAAAAGCGAATATCAGACAGGAATTAGTGCTGAGCAAGAGGATCGGCGGTTTAGAGGAAGAACACAACCAACGCCCAAATCAATCGGAACAATCCAGGTTAGTTCTAGTCTATGGCTTTGTGCTCGGACGCGTATTTCATCGATAATTCAAAAATGACTATGGTTTTATTGGGACTAGGGATAAAAGGAGTTTAGCATTCATACTCTGCATATGCATTCTTCCAATTTTTTCTAAATAATTACGGAATTCTTATGCTGTTCTAGCTTTCAAAAAAAAAAGGTGATAGTGAGAAGGATTTGGTTTAGGCGCGAGACTCAAAGCCGGGAAGATGGGTGGTAATGAAACTGGGTAAATAGGATCATATGACTTGTAATAGCTTATATGCAAACTCATAAGTTGTATAGACCCTAAAAACTAGATTAAGTGTCACAAAGAACCTTCTCGGGCTCAGTAGTCCAGCATGGATTCTCTCAATCCCTCATACAGTTACCGGCAACCAAAACTATAGTCATGAGTAATCAAGGATTACTCAGTCTGGACAAGGTCTTACAATACTTATTAGAGATTTCCCATCAAATTTAAATGATATGCAATTAGTTCACAAATCAAGCAAAGCATCTGGAAGCATTGAATAATTATGCAAAGATTAACCGCGAAAAGCATGCAACAACAAGTATTTTTTGTTTGACTCAATGATAATATATGCATGCAACCACGCATTCTCTCCTCAGATGACCTTCATCCTCCAAACAGTTGGTTGCAAGAGATGAAAAAAATATGGGGAAAAACATAAGGATTCCATGCTAAAACCCGAGGAGGAGGCGAAAGATATTGAGAATCTGGCGAACGGGCATGAATTGTTGATAGTGTGGTAATTGGTAAGCCGGTACAAAGAATTCAGTGAATCTGGCTTGGCTGTTACAAAAACGGTTCCAAGCGGTATTTGGCCGAGAATTCTATATAAGAACGTCCTAAAAACAAAGAAAAACACAAAAAATAGAAGAAAACTTGTGATTATTTTTGTAAATAATTTCCTAGAGAAACGCCTAAGGAATTGCGTGTCCAAAAGCGAATATCAGACAGGAATTAGTGCTGAGCAAGAGGATCGGCGGTTTAGAGGAAGAACACAACCAACGCCCAAATCAATCGGAACGATCCAGGTTAGTTCTAGTCTATGGCTTTGTGCTCGGACGCGTATTTCATCGATAATTCAAAAATGACTATGGTTTTATTGGGACTAGGGATAAAAGGAGTTTAACATTCATACTCTGCATATGCATTCTTCCAATTTTTTCTAAATAATTACGGAATTCTTATGCTGTTCTAGCTTTCAATAAAAAAAGGTGATAGTGAGAAGGTATTGGTTTAGGCGCGAGACTCAAAGCCGGGAAGATGGGTGGTAATGAAACTGGGTAAATAGGATCATATGACTTATAATAGCTTATATGCAAACTCATAAGTTGTATAGACCCTAAAAACTAGATTAAGTGTCACAAAGAACCTTCTCGGGCTCAGTAGTCCGGCATGGATTCTCTCAATCCCTCATACAGTTACCGGCAACAAAAACTATAGTCATGAGTAATCAAGGATTACTCAGTCTGTACAAGGTCTTACAATACTTATTAGAGATTTCCAATCAAGTTTAAATGATAAGCAATTAGTTCACAAATCAAGCAAAGCATCTGGAAGCATTGAATAATTATGCAAAGATTAACCACAAAAAGCATGCAACAACAAGTATTTTTTGTTTGACTCAATGATAATATATGCATGCAACCACGCATTCTCTCCTCAGATGATCCTCATCCTCCAAACAGTTTGTTGCAAGAGATGAAAAAAATATGGGGAAAAACAAAAGGATTCCATGCTAAAACCCGAGGAGGAGGCGAAAGATACCGAGAATCAGGCGAACAGGCATGAATTGTTGATAGTGTGGTAATTGGTAAGCCGGTACAGAGAATTCAATGAATCTGGCTTGGCTGTTACAAAAATGGTTCCAAGCGGTATTTGGCCGAGAATTCTATATAAGAACGTCCTAAAAACAAAGAAAAACACAAAAAATAGAAGAAAACTTGTGATTATTTTTTGTAAATAATTTCCTAGAGAAACGCCTAAGGAATTGCGTGTCCAAAAGCGAATATCAGACAGGAATTAGTGCTGAGCAAGAGGATCGGCGGTTTAGAGGAAGAACACAACCAACGCCCAAATCAATCGGAACGATCCAGGTTAGTTCTAGTCTGTGGCTTTGTGCTCGGACGCGTATTTCATCGACAATTCAAAAATGACTATGGTTTTTTTGGGACTAGGGATAAAAGGAGTTTAACATTCATACTCTGCATATGCATTCTTCCAATTTTTTCTAAATAATTATAGAATTCTTATGCTGTTCTAGTTTTCAATAAAAAAAGGTGATAGTGAGACGGATTTGGCTTAGGCGCGAGACTCAAAGCCGGGAAGATGGGTGGTAATTAAACTGGGTAAATAGGATCATATGACTTGTACTAGCTTATATGCAAACTCATAAGTTGTATAGACCCTAAAAACTAGATTAAGTGTCTGAAAGAACCTTCTCGGGCTCAGTAGTCCGGCATGGATTCTCTCAATCCCTCATACAGTTACCGGCAACCAAAACTATAGTCATGAGTAATCAAGGATTACTCTGTCTGGACAAGGTCTTACAATACTTATTAGAGATTTCCCATCAAATTTAAATGATATGCAATTAGTTCACAAATCAAGCAAAGCATCTGGAAGCATTGAATAATTATGCAAAGATTAACCGCGAAAAGCATGCAACAACAAGTATTTTTTGTTTGACTCAATGATAATATATGCATGCAACCACGCATTCTCTCCTCAGATGACCTTCATCCTCCAAACAGTTGGTTGCAAGAGATGAAAAAAATATGGGGAAAAACATAAGGATTCCATGCTAAAACCCGAGGAGGAGGCGAAAGATATTGAGAATCTGGCGAACGGGCATGAATTGTTGATAGTGTGGTAATTGGTAAGCCGGTACAAAGAATTCAATGAATCTGGCTTGGCTGTTACAAAAACGGTTCCAAGCGGTATTTGGCCGAGAATTCTATATACGAACGTCCTAAAAACAAAGAAAAACATAAAAAAATAGAAGAAAACTTGTGATTATTTTTGTAAATAATTTCCTAGAGAAACGCCTAAGGAATTGCGTGTCCAAAAGCGAATATCGGACAGGAATCAGTGCTGAGCAAGAGGATCGGCGGTTTAGAGGAAGAACACAACCAACTCCCAAATCAATCGGAACGATCCAGGTTAGTTCTAGTCTATGGCTTTGTGCTCGGACGCGTATTTCATCGATAATTCAAAAATGACTATGGTTTTATTCGGACTAGGGATAAAAGGAGTTTAACATTCATACTCTGCATATGCATTCTTCCAATTTTTTCTAAATAATTACGGAATTCTTATGCTGGTCTAGCTTTCAATAAAAAAAGGTGATAGTGAGAAGGTATTGGTTTAGGCGCGAGACTCAAAGCCGGGAAGATGGGTGGTAATGAAACTGGGTAAATAGGATCATATGACTTGTAATAGCTTATATGCAAACTCATAAGTTGTATAGACCCTAAAAACTAGATTAAGTGTCACAAAAAACCTTCTCGGGCTCAGTAGTCCGGCATGGATTCTCTCAATCCCTCATACAGTTACCGGCAACCAAAACTATAGTCATGAGTAATCAAGGATTACTCAGTCTGGACAAGGTCTTACAATACTTATTATAGATTTCCAATCAAGTTTAAATGATAAGCAATTAGTTCACAAATCAAGCTAAGCATCTGGAAGCATTGAATAATTATGCAACGATTAACCACGAAAAGCATGCAACAACAAGTATTTTTTGTTTGACTCAATGATAATATATGCATGCAACCACGCATTCTCTCCTCAGATGATCTTCATCCTCCAAATAGTTGGTTGCAAGAGATGAAAAAAATATGGGGAAAAACATAAGGATTTCATGCTAAAACCCGAGGAGGAGGCGAAAGATACCGAGAATCAGGCGAACGGGCATGAATTGTTGATAGCGTGGTAATTGGTAAGCCGGTACAGAGAATTCAATGAATCTGGCTTGGCTGTTACAAAAACGGTTCCAAGCGGTATTTGGCCGAGAATTCTATATAAGAACGTCCTAAAAACAAAGAAAAACACAAAAAATAGAAGAAAACTTGTGATTATTTTTGTAAATAATTTCCTAGAGAAACGCCTAAGGAATTGCGTGTCCAAAAGCGAATATCAGACAGGAATTAGTGCTGAGCAAGAGGATCGGCGGTTTAGAGGAAGAACACAACCAACGCCCAAATCAATCGGAACGATCAAGGTTAGTTCTAGTCTATGGCTTTGTGCTCGGACGCGTATTTCATCGATAATTCAAAAATGACTATGGTTTTATTGGGACTAGGGATAGAAGGAGTTTAACATTCATACTCTGCATATGCATTCTTCCAATTTTTTCTAAATAATTACGGAATTCTTATGCTGTTCTAGCTTTCAATAAAAAAAGGTGATAGTGAGAAGGTATTGGTTTAGGCGCGAGACTCAAAGCCGGGAAGATGGGTGGTAATGAAACTGGGTAAATAGGATCATATGACTTGTAATAGCTTATATGCAAACTCATAAGTTGTATAGACCCTAAAAACTAGATTAAGTGTCACAAAGAACCTTCTCGGGCTCAGTAGTCCGGCATGGATTCTCTCAATCCCTCATACAGTTACCGGCAACCAAAACTATAGTCATGAGTAATCAAGGATTACTCAGTCTGGACAAGGTCTTACAATACTTATTAGAGATTTCCCATCAAATTTAAATGATATGCAATTAGTTCACAAATCAAGCAAAGCATCTGGAAGCATTGAATAATTATGCAAAGATTAACCACGAAAAGCATGCAACAACAAGTATTTTTTGTTTGACTCAATGATAATATATGCATGCAACCACGCATTCTCTCCTCAGATGATCCTCATCCTCCAAACAGTTGGTTGCAAGAGATGAAAAAAATATGGGGAAAACCATAAGGATTCCATGCTAAAACCCGAGGAGGAGGCGAAAGATACCGAGAATCAGGTGAACGGGCATGAATTGTTGATAGTGTGGTAATTGGTAAGCCGGTACAAAGAATTCAATGAATCTGGCTTGGCTGTTACAAAAACGGTTCCAAGCGGTATTTGGCCGAGAATTCTATATAAGAACGTCCTAAAAACAAAGAAAAACATAAAAAAATAGAAGAAAACTTGTGATTATTTTTGTAAATAATTTCCTAGAGAAACGCCTAAGGAATTGCGTGTCCAAAAGCGAATATCGGACAGGAATCAGTGCTGAGCAAGAGGATCGGCGGTTTAGAGGAAGAACACAACCAACGCCCAAATCAATCGGAACGATCCAGGTTAGTTCTAGTCTATGGCTTTGTGCTCGGACGCGTATTTCATCGATAATTCAAAAATGACTATGGTTTTATTCGGACTAGGGATAAAAGGAGTTTAACATTCATACTCTGCATATGCATTCTTCCAATTTTTTCGAAATAATTACGGAATTCTTATGCTGTTCTAGCTTTCAATAAAAAAAAGGTGATAGTGAGAAGGTATTGGTTTAGGCGCGAGACTCAAAGCAGGGAAGATGGGTGGTAATGAAACTGGGTAAATAGGATCATATGACTTGTAATAGCTTATATGCAAACTCATAAGTTGTATAGACCCTAAAAACTAGATTAAGTGTCACAAAGAACCTTCTCGGGCTCAGTAGTCCGGCATGGATTCTCTCAATCCCTCATACAGTTACCGGCAACCAAAACTATAGTCATGAGTAATCAAGGATTACTCTGTCTGGACAAGGTCTTACAATACTTATTAGAGATTTTCCATCAAATTTAAATGATATGCAATTAGTTCACAAATCAAGCAAAGCATCTGGAAGCATTGAATAATTATGCAAAGATTAACCGCGAAAAGCATGCAACAACAAGTATTTTTTGTTTGACTCAATGATAATATATGCATGCAACCACGCATTCTCTCCTCAGATGACCTTCATCCTCCAAACAGTTGGTTGCAAGAGATGAAAAAAATATGGGGAAAAACATAAGGATTCCATGCTAAAACCCGAGGAGGAGGCGAAAGATATTGAGAATCTGGCGAACGGGCATGAATTGTTGATAGTGTGGTAATTGGTAAGCCGGTACAAAGAATTCAATGAATCTGGCTTGGCTGTTACAAAAACGGTTCCAAGTGGTATTTGGCCGAGAATTCTATATAAGAACGTCCTAAAAACAAAGAAAAACATAAAAAAATAGAAGAAAACTTGTGATTATTTTTGTAAATAATTTCCTAGAGAAACGCCTAAGGAATTGCGTGTCCAAAAGCGAATATCGGACAGGAATCAGTGCTGAGCAAGAGGATCGGCGGTTTAGAGGAAGAACACAACCAACGCCCAAATCAATCGGAACGATCCAGGTTAGTTCTAGTCTATGGCTTTGTGCTCGGACGCGTATTTCATCGATAATTCAAAAATGACTATGGTTTTATTCGGATTAGGGATAAAAGGAGTTTAACATTCATACTCTGCATATGCATTCTTCCAATTTTTTCTAAACAATTACGGAATTCTTATGCTGGTCTAGCTTTCAATAAAAAAAGGTGATAGTGAGAAGGTATTGGTTTAGGCGCGAGACTCAAAGCCGGGAAGATGGGTGGTAATGAAACTGGGTAAATAGGATCATATGACTTGTAATAGCTTATATGCAAACTCATAAGTTGTATAGACCCTAAAAACTAGATTAAGTGTCACAAAGAACCTTCTTGGGCTCAGTAGTCCGGCATGGATTCTCTCAATCCCTCATACAGTTACCGGCAACCAAAACTATAGTCATGAGTAATCAAGGATTACTCAGTCTGGACAAGGTCTTACAATACTTATTATAGATTTCCAATCAAGTTTAAATGATAAGCAATTAGTTCACAAATCAAGCAAAGCATCTGGAAGCATTGAATAATTATGCAACGATTAACCACGAAAAGCATGCAACAACAAGTATTTTTTGTTTGACTCAATGATAATATATGCATGCAACCACGCATTCTCTCCTCAGATGATCTTCATCCTCCAAACAGTTGGTTGCAAGAGATGAAAAAAATATGGGGAAAAACATAAGGATTTCATGCTAAAACCCGAGGAGGAGGCGAAAGATACCGAGAATCAGGCGAACGGGCATGAATTGTTGATAGCGTGGTAATTGGTAAGCCGGTACAGAGAATTCAATGAATCTGGCTTGGCTGTTACAAAAACGGTTCCAAGAGGTATTTGGCTGAGAATTCTATATAAGAACGTCCTAAAAACAAAGAAAAACACTAAAAATAGAAGAAAACTTGTGATTATTTTTGTAAATAATTTCCTAGAGAAACGCCTAAGGAATTGTATGTCCAAAAGCGAATATCAGACAGGAATCAGTTCTGAGCAAGAGGATCGGCGGTTTAGAGGAAGAACACAACCAACGCCCAAATCAATCGGAACGATCCAGGTTAGTTCTAGTCTGTGGCTTTGTGCTCGGACGCGTATTTCATCGATAATTCAAAAATGACTATGGTTTTATTGGGACTAGGGATAAAAGGAGTTTAACATTCATACTCTGCATATGCATTCTTCCAATTTTTTCTAAATAATTACGGAATTCTTATGCTGTTCTAGCTTTCAATAAAAAAAGGTGATAGTGAGAAGGTATTGGTTTAGGCGCGAGACTCAAAGCCGGGAAGATGGGTGGTAATGAAACTGGGTAAATAGGATCATATGACTTGTAATAGCTTATATGCAAACTCATAAGTTGTATAGACCCTAAAAACTAGATTAAGTGTCACAAAAAACCTTCTCGGGCTCAGTAGTCCGGCATGGATTCTCTCAATCCCTCATACAGTTACCGGCAACCAAAACTATAGTCATGAGTAATCAAGGATTACTCAGTCTGGACAAGGTCTTACAATACTTATTATAGATTTCCAATCAAGTTTAAATGATAAGCAATTAGTTCACAAATCAAGCAAAGCATCTGGAAGCATTGAATAATTATGCAACGATTAACCACGAAAAGCATGCAACAACAAGTATTTTTTGTTTGACTCAATGATAATATATGCATGCAACCACGCATTCTCTCCTCAGATGATCTTCATCCTCCAAACAGTTGGTTGCAAGAGATGAAAAAAATATGGGGAAAAACATAAGGATTTCATGCTAAAACCCGAGGAGGAGGCGAAAGATACCGAGAATCAGGCGAACGGGCATGAATTGTTGATAGCGTGGTAATTGGTAAGCCGGTACAGAGAATTCAATGAATCTGGCTTGGCTGTTACAAAAACGGTTCCAAGCGGTATTTGGCCGAGAATTCTACATAAGAACGTCCTAAAAACAAAGAAAAACACAAAAAATAGAAGAAAACTTGTGATTATTTTTGTAAATAATTTCCTAGAGAAACGCCTAAGGAATTGCGTGTCCAAAAGCGAATATCAGACAGGAATTAGTGCTGAGCAAGAGGATCGGCGGTTTAGAGGAAGAACACAACCAACGCCCAAATCAATCGGAACGATCCAGGTTAGTTCTAGTCTATGGCTTTGTGCTCGGACGCGTATTTCATCGATAATTCAAAAATGACTATGGTTTTATTGGGACTAGGGATAAAAGGAGTTTAACATTCATACTCTGCATATGCATTCTTCCAATTTTTTCTAAATAATTACGGAATTCTTATGCTGTTCTAGCTTTCAATAAAAAAAGGTGATAGTGAGAAGGTATTGGTTTAGGCGCGAGACTCAAAGCCGGGAAGATGGGTGGTAATGAAACTGGGTAAATAGGATCATATGACTTGTAATAGCTTATATGCAAACTCATAAGTTGTATAGACTCTAAAAACTAGATTAAGTTTCACAAAGAACCTTCTCGGGCTCAGTAGTCCGGCATGGATTCTCTCAATCCCTCATACAGTTACCGGCAACCAAAACTATAGTCATGAGTAATCAAGGATTACTCAGTCTGGACAAGGTCTTACAATACTTATTAGAGATTTCTAATCAAGTTTAAATGATATGCAATTAGTTCACAAATCAAGCAAAGCATCTGGAAGCATTGAATAATTATGCAAAGATTAACCACGAAAAGCATGCAACAACAAGTATTTTTTGTTTGACTCAATGATAATATATGCATGCAACCACGCATTCTCTCCTCAGATGATCCTCATCCTCCAAACAGTTGGTTGCAAGAGATGAAAAAAATATGGGGAAAAACATAAGGATTCCATGCTAAAACCCGAGGAGGAGGCGAAAGATACCAAGAATCAGGCTAACGGGCGTGAATTGTTGATAGTGTGGTAATAGGTAAGCCGGTACAGAGAATTCAATGAATCTGGCTTCGCTGTTACAAAAACGGTTCCAAGCGGTTTTTGGCCGAGAATTCTATATAAGAACGTCCTAAAAACAAAGAAAAACACACAAAATAGAAGAAAACTTGTGATTATTTTTGTAAATAATTTCCTAGAGAAACGCCTAAGGAATTGCGTGTCCAAAAGCGAATATCAGACAGGAATTAGTGCTGAGCAAGAGGATCGGCGGTTTAGAGGAAGAACACAACCAACGCCCAAATCAATCGGAACGATCCAGGTTAGTTCTAGTCTATGGCTTTGTGCTCGGACACGTATTTCATCGATAATTCAAAAATGACTATGGTTTTATTGGGACTAGGGATAAAAGGAGTTTAACATTCATACTCTGCATATGCATCCAATTTTTTCTAAATAATTACGGAATTCTTATGCTGCTCTAGCTTTCAATAAAAAAAGGTGATAGTGAGAAGGTATTGGTTTAGGCGCGAGACTCAAAGCCGGGAAGATGGGTGGTAATGAAACTGGGTAAATAGGATCATATGACTTGTAATAGCTTATATGCAAACTCATAAGTTGTATAGACCCTAAAAACTAGATTAAGTGTCACAAAGAACCTTCTCGGGCTCAGTAGTCCGGCATGGATTCTCTCAATCCCTCATACAGTTACCGGCAACCAAAACTATAGTCATGAGTAATCAAGGATTACTCAGTCTGGACAAGGTCTTACAATACTTATTAGAGATTTCCCATCAAATTTAAATGATATGCAATTAGTTCACAAATCAAGCAAAGCATCTGGAAGCATTGAATAATTATGCAAAGATTAACCACAAAAAGCATGCAACAACAAGTATTTTTTGTTTGACTCAATGATAATATATGCATGCAACCACGCATTCTCTCCTCAGATGATCCTCATCCTCCAAACAGTTGGTTGCAAGAGATAAAAAAAATATGGGGAAAAACATAAGGATTCCATGCTAAAACCCGAGGAGGAGGCGAAAGATACCGAGAATCAGGCGAACGGGCATGAATTGTTGATAGTGTGGTAATTGGTAAGCCGGTACAGAGAATTCAATGAATCTGGCTTGGCTGTTACAAAAACGGTTCCAAGCGGTATTTGGCCGAGAATTCTATATAAGAACGTCCTAAAAACAAAGAAAAACACAAAAAATAGAAGAAAACTTGTGATTATTTTTGTAAATAATTTCCTAGAGAAACGCCTAAGGAATTGCGTGTCCAAAAGCGAATATCAGACAGGAATTAGTGCTGAGCAAGAGGATCGGCGGTTTAGAGGAAGAACACAACCAATGCCCAAATCGATCGGAACGATCCACGTTAGTTCTAGTCTATGGCTTTGTGCTCGGACGCGTATTTCATCGATAATTCAAAAATGACTATGGTTTTATTGGGACTAGGGATAAAAGGAGTTTAACATTCATACTCTGCATATGCATTCTTCCAATTTTTTCTAAATAATTACGGAATTCTTATGCTGTTCTAGCTTTCAATAAAAAAAGGTGATAGTGAGAAGGTATTGGTTTAGGCGCGAGACTCAAAGTCGGGAAGATGGGTGGTAATGAAACTGGGTAAATAGGATCATATGACTTGTAATATCTTATATGCAAACTCATAAGTTGTATAGACCCTAAAAACTAGATTAAGTGTCAAAAAGAACCTTCTCGGGCTCAGTAGTCCGGCATGGATTCTCTCAATCCCTCATACAGTTACCGGCAACCAAAACTATAGTCATGAGTAATCAAGGATTACTCAGTCTGGACAAGGTCTTACAATACTTATTAGACATTTCCCACCAAATTTAAATGATATGCAATTAGTTCAAAAATCAAGCAAAGCATCTGGAAGCATTGAATAATTATGCAAAGATTAACCGCGAAAAGCATGCAACAACAAGTATTTTTGGTTTGACTCAATGATAATATATGCATGCAACCACGCATTCTCTCCTCAGATGACCTTCATCCTCCAAACAGTTGGTTGCAAGAGATGAAAAAAATATGGGGATAAACATAAGGATTCCATGCTAAAACCCGAGGAGGAGGCGAAAGATACCGAGAATCAGGCGAACGGGCGTGAATTGTTGATAGTGTGGTAATAGGTAAGCCGATACAGAGAATTCAATGAATCTGGCTTGGCTGTTACAAAAACGGTTCCAAGCGGTTTTTGGCCGAGAATTCTATATAAGAAGGTCCTAAAAACAAAGAAAAACACACAAAATAGAAGAAAACTTGTGATTATTTTTGTAAATAATTTAATAGAGAAACACCTAAGGAATTGCGTGTCCAAAAGCGAATATCAGACAGGAATCAGTGCTGAGCAAGAGGATCGGCGGTTTAGAGGAAGAACACAACCAACGCCCAAATCAATCGGAACAATCTAGGTTAGTTCTAGTCTATGGCTTTGTGCTCGGACGCGTATTTCATCAATAATTCAAAAATGACTATGGTTTTATTGGGACTAGGGATAAAAGGAGTTTAACATTCATACTCTGCATATGCATTCTTCCAATTTTTTCTAAATAATTACGGAATTCTTATGCTGTTCTAGCTTTCAATAAAAAAAGGTGATAGTGAGAAGGTATTGGTTTAGGCGCGAGACTCAAAGCCGGGAAGATGGGTGGTAATGAAACTGGGTAAATAGGATCATATGACTTGTAATAGCTTATATGCAAACTCATAAGTTGTATAGACCCTAAAAACTAGATTAAGTGTCACAATGAACCTTCTCGGGCTCAGTAGTCCGACATGGATTCTCTCAATCCCTCAAAAATTTACCGGCAGCCAAAAGTATAGTCATGAGTAATCAAGCATTACTCTGTCTGGACAAGGTCTTACAATACTTATTAGAGATTTGCCATCCAATTTAAATGATAAGCAATAAGTTCAAAAATCAATCAAAGCATGCAAAAGCATTGAATAATTATGCAAAGATTAACCACAAAAAACATGCAACAACAAGTATTTTTTGTTTGACTCAATGATAATATATGCATGCAACCACGCATTCTCTCCTCAGATGACCCTCATCCTCCAAACAGTTGGTTGCAAAAGATGAAAAAAATATGGGGAAAAACATAAGGATTCCATGCTAAAACCCGAGGAGGAGGCGAAAGATACCGAGAATCAGGCTAACGGGCGTGAATTGTTGATAGTGTGGTAATAGGTAAGCCGGTACAGAGAATTCAATGAATCTGGCTTGGCTGTTACAAAAACGGTTCCAAGCGGTTTTTGGCCGAGAATTCTATATAAGAAGTTCCTAAAAACAAAGAAAAACACACAAAATAGAAGAAAACTTGTGATTATTTTTTGTAAATAATTTCCTAGAGAAACGCCTAAGGAATTGCGTGTCCAAAAGCGAATATCAGACAGGAATCAGTGCTGAGCAAGAGGATCGGCGGTTTAGAGGAAGAACACAACCAACGCCCAAATCAATCGGAACGATCCAGGTTAGTTCTAGTCTGTGGCTTTGTGCTCGGACGCGTATTTCATCGATAATTCAAAAATGACTATGGTTTTATTGGGACTAGGGATAAAAGGAGTTTAACATTCATACTCTGCATATGCATTCTTCCAATTTTTTCTAAATAATTACGGAATTCTTATGCTGTTCTAGCTTTCAATAAAAAAAGGTGATAGTGAGAAGGATTTGGTTTAGGCGTGAGATTCAAAGCCGGGAAGATGGGTGGTAATGAAACTGGGTAAATAGGATCATATGACTTGTAATAGCTTATATGCAAACTCATAAGTTGTATAGACCCTAAAAACTAGATTAAGTGTCAAAAAGAACCTTCTCGGGCTCAGTAGTCCGGCATGGATTCTCTCAATCCCTCATACAGTTACCGGCAACCAAAACTATAGTCATGAGTAATCAAGGATTACTCAGTCTGGACAAGGTCTTACAATACTTATTAGACATTTCCCACCAAATTTAAATGATATGCAATTAGTTCAAAAATCAAGCAAAGCATCTGGAAGCATTGAATAATTATGCAAAGATTAACCGCGAAAAGCATGCAACAACAAGTATTTTTGGTTTGACTCAATGATAATATATGCATGCAACCACGCATTCTCTCCTCAGATGACCTTCATCCTCCAAACAGTTGGTTGCAAGAGATGAAAAAAATATGGGGATAAACATAAGGATTCCATGCCAAAACCCGAGGAGGAGGCGAAAGATACCGAGAATCAGGCGAACGGGCGTGAATTGTTGATAGTGTGGTAATAGGTAAGCCGATACAGAGAATTCAATGAATCTGGCTTGGCTGTTACAAAAACGGTTCCAAGCGGTTTTTGGCCGAGAATTCTATATAAGAAGGTCCTAAAAACAAAGAAAAACACACAAAATAGAAGAAAACTTGTGATTATTTTTGTAAATAATTTAATAGAGAAACACCTAAGGAATTGCGTGTCCAAAAGCGAATATCAGACAGGAATCAGTGCTGAGCAAGAGGATCGGCGGTTTAGAGGAAGAACACAACCAACGCCCAAATCAATCGGAACAATCTAGGTTAGTTCTAGTCTATGGCTTTGTGCTCGGACGCGTATTTCATCAATAATTCAAAAATGACTATGGTTTTATTGGGACTAGGGATAAAAGGAGTTTAACATTCATACTCTACATATGCATTCTTCCAATTTTTTCTAAATAATTACGGAATTCTTATGCTGTTCTAGCTTTCAATAAAAAAAGGTGATAGTGAGAAGGTATTGGTTTAGGCGCGAGACTCAAAGCCGGGAAGATGGGTGGTAATGAAACTGGGTAAATAGGATCATATGACTTGTAATAGCTTATATGCAAACTCATAAGTTGTATAGACCCTAAAAACTAGATTAAGTGTCACAATGAACCTTCTCGGGCTCAGTAGTCCGACATGGATTCTCTCAATCCCTCAAAAATTTACCGGCAACCAAAAGTATAGTCATGAGTAATCAAGCATTACTCTGTCTGGACAAGGTCTTACAATACTTATTAGAGATTTGCCATCCAATTTAAATGATAAGCAATAAGTTCAAAAATCAATCAAAGCATGCGAAAGCATTGAATAATTATGCAAAGATTAACCACAAAAAACATGCAACAACAAGTATTTTTTGTTTGACTCAATGATAATATATGCATGCAACCACGCATTCTCTCCTCAGATGACCCTCATCCTCCAAACAGTTGGTTGCAAAAGATGAAAAAAATATGGGGAAAAACATAAGGATTCCATGCTAAAACCCGAGGAGGAGGCGAAAGATACCGAGAATCAGGCTAACGGGCGTGAATTGTTGATAGTGTGGTAATAGGTAAGCCGGTACAGAGAATTCAATGAATCTGGCTTGGCTGTTACAAAAACGGTTCCAAGCGGTTTTTGGCCGAGAATTCTATATAAGAAGTTCCTAAAAACAAAGAAAAACACACAAAATAGAAGAAAACTTGTGATTATTTTTTGTAAATAATTTCCTAGAGAAACGCCTAAGGAATTGCGTGTCCAAAAGCGAATATCAGACAGGAATCAGTGCTGAGCAAGAGGATCGGCGGTTTAGAGGAAGAACACAACCAACGCCCAAATCAATCGGAACGATCCAGGTTAGTTCTAGTCTGTGGCTTTGTGCTCGGACGTGTATTTCATCGATAATTCAAAAATGACTATGGTTTTATTGGGACTAGGGATAAAAGGAGTTTAACATTCATACTCTGCATATGCATTCTTCCAATTTTTTCTAAATAATTACGGAATTCTTATGCTGTTCTAGCTTTCAATAAAAAAAGGTGATAGTGAGAAGGATTTGGTTTAGGCGTGAGATTCAAAGCCGGGAAGATGGGTGGTAATGAAACTGGGTAAATAGGATCATATGACTTGTAATAGCTTATATGCAAACTCATAAGTTGTATAGACCCTAAAAACTAGATTAAGTGTCACAAAGAACCTTCTCGGGCTCAGTAGTCTGGCATGGATTCTCTCAATCCCTGATACAGTTACCAGCAACCAAAACTATAGTCATGAGTAATCAAGGATTACTCAGTCTGGACAAGGTCTTACAATACTTATTAGAGATTTCCCATCAAATTTAAATGATATGCAATTAGTTCACAAATCAAGCAAAGCATCTGGAAGCATTGAATAATTATGCAAAGATTAACCGCGAAAAGCATGCAACAACAAGTATTTTTTGTTTGACTCAATGATAATATATGCATGCAACCACGCATTCTCTCCTCAGATGATCCTCATCCTCCAAACAGTTGGTTGCAAGAGATGAAAAAAATATGGGGAAAAACATAAGGATTCCATGCTAAAACCCGAGGAGGAGGCGAAAGATACCGAGAATCAGGCGAACGGGCATGAATTGTTGATAGTGTGGTAATTGGTAAGCCGGTACAGAGAATTCAATGAATCTGGCTTGGCTGTTACAAAAACGGTTCCAAGCGGTATTTGGCCGAGAATTCTATATAAGAACGTCCTAAAAACAAAGAAAAACACAAAAAATAGAAGAAAACTTGTGATTATTTTTGTAAATAATTTCCTAGAGAAACGCCTAAGGAATTGCGTGTCCAAAAGCGAATATCAGACAGGAATCAGAGCTGAGCAAGAGGATCGGCGGTTTAGAGGAAGAACACAACCAACGCCCAAATCAATCGGAACGATCCAGGTTAGTTCTAGTCTTTGGCTTTGTTGTCGGACGCGTATTTCATCGATAATTCAAAAATGACTATGGTTTTATTGGGACTAGGGATAAAAGGAGTTTAACATTCATACTCTGCATATGCATTCTTCCAATTTTTTCTAAATAATTACGGAATTCTTATGCTGTTCTAGCTTTCAATAAAAAAAGGTGATAGTGAGAAGGTATTGGTTTAGTCGCGAGACTCAAAGCCGGGAAGATGGGTGGTAATGAAACTGGGTAAATAGGATCATATGACTTGTAATAGCTTATATGCAAACTCATAAGTTGTATAGACCCTAAAAACTAGATTAAGTGTCACAAAGAACCTTCTCGGGCTCAGTAGTCCGGCATGGATTCTCTCAATCCCTCATACAGTTACCGGCAACAAAAACTATAGTCATGAGTAATCAAGGATTACTCAGTCTGGACAAGGTCTTAAAATACTTATTAGAGATTTCCAATCAAGTTTAAATGATAAGCAATTAGTTCACAAATCAAGCAAAGCATCTGGAAGCATTGAATAATTATGCAAAGATTAACCACGAAAAGCATGCAACAACAAGTATTTTTTGTTTGACTCAATGATAATATATGCATGCAACCACGCATTCTCTCCTCAGATGATCCTCATCCTCCAAACAGTTGGTTGCAAGAGATGAAAAAAATAAGGGGAAAAACATAAGGATTCCATGCTAAAACCCGAGGAGGAGGCGAAAGATACCGAGAATCAGGCGAACGGGCATGAATTGTTGATAGTGTGGTAATTGGTAAGCCGGTACAGAGAATTCAATGAATCTGGCTTGGCTGTTACAAAAACGGTTCCAAGCGGTATTTGGCCGAGAATTCTATATAAGAACGTCCTAAAAACAAAGAAAAACACAAAAAATAAAAGAAAACTTGTGATTATTTTTGTAAATAATTTCCTAGAGAAACGCCTAAGGAATTGCGTGTCCAAAAGCGAATATCAGACAGGAATCAGTGCTGAGCAAGAGGATCGGCGGTTTAGAGGAAGAACACAACCAACACCCAAATCAATCGGAACGATCCAGGTTAGTTCTAGTCTATGGCTTTGTGCTCGGACGCGTATTTCATAGATAATTCAAAAATGACTATGGTTTTATTGGGACTAGGGATAAAAGGAGTTTAACATTCATACTCTGCAAATGCATTCTTCCAATTTTTTCTAAATAATTACGGAATTCTTATGCTGTTCTAGCTTTCAATAAAAAAAGGTGATAGTGAGAAGGTATTGGTTTAGGCGCGAGACTCAAAGCCGGGAAGATGGGTGGTAATGAAACTGGGTAAATAGGATCATATGACTTGTAATAGCTTATATGCAAACTCATAAGTTGTATAGACTCTAAAAACTAGATTAAGTTTCACAAAGAACCTTCTCGGGCTCAGTAGTCCGGCATGGATTCTCTCAATCCCTCATACAGTTACCGGCAACCAAAACTATAGCCATGAGTAATCAAGGATTACTCAGTCTGGACAAGGTCTTACAATACTTATTAGAGATTTCTAATCAAGTTTAAATGATATGCAATTAGTTCACAAATCAAGCAAAGCATCTGGAAGCATTGAATAATTATGCAAAGATTAACCACGAAAAGCATGCAACAACAAGTATTTTTTGTTTGACTCAATGATAATATATGCATGCAACCACGCATTCTCTCCTCAGATGATCCTCATCCTCCAAACAGTTGGTTGCAAGAGATGAAAAAAATATGGGGAAAAACATAAGGATTCCATGCTAAAACCCGAGGAGGAGGCGAAAGATACCAAGAATCAGGCTAACGGGCGTGAATTGTTGATAGTGTGGTAATAGGTAAGCCGGTACAGAGAATTCAATGAATCTGGCTTCGCTGTTACAACCAACGCCCAAATCAATCGGAACGATCCAGGTTAGTTCTAGTCTATGGTTTTGTGCTCGGACGCGTATTTCATCAATAATTCAAAAATGACTATGGTTTTATTGGGACTAGGGATAAAAGGAGTTTAACATTCATACTCTGCATATGCATTCTTCCAATTTTTTCTAAATAATTACGGAATTCTTATGCTGTTCTAGCTTTCAATAAAAAAAGGTGATAGTGAGAAGGTATTGGTTTAGGCGCGAGACTCAAAGCCGGGAAAATGGGTGGTAATGAAACTGGGTAAATAGGATCATATGACTTGTAATAACTTATATGCAAACTCATAAGTTGTATAGACCCTAAAAACTAGATTAAGTGTCACAATGAACCTTCTCGGGCTCAATAGTCCGGCATGGATTCTCTCAATCCCTCAAAAATTTACCGGCAACCAAAAGTATAGTCATGAGTAATCAAGCATTACTCTGTCTGGACAAGGTCTTACAATACTTATTAGAGATTTCCCATCCAATTTAAATGATAAGCAATAAGTTCAAAAATCAATCAAAGCATGCAAAAGCATTGAATAATTATGCAAAGATTAACCACAAAAAACATGCAACAACAAGTATTTTTTGTTTGACTCAATGATAATATATGCATGCAACCACGCATTCTCTCCTCAGATGACCCTCATCCTCCAAACAGTTGGTTGCAAAAGATGAAAAAAATATGGGGAAAAACATAAGGATTCCATGCTAAAACCCGAGGAGGAGGCGAAAGATACCGAGAATCAGGCTAACGGGCGTGAATTGTTGATAGTGTGGTAATAGGTAAGCCGGTACAGAGAATTCAATGAATCTGGCTTCGCTGTTACAAAAATGGTTCCAAGCGGTTTTTGGCCGAGAATTCTATATAAGAACGTCCTAAAAACAAAGAAAAACACACAAAATAGAAGAAAACTTGTGATTATTTTTTGTAAATAATTTCCTAGAGAAACGCCTAAGGAATTGCGTGTCCAAAAGCGAATATCAGACAGGAATCAGTGCTGAGCAAGAGGATCGGCGGTTTAGAGGAAGAACACAACCAACGCCCAAATCAATCGGAACGATCCAGGTTAGTTCTAGTCTGTGGCTTTGTGCTCGGACGCGTATTTCATCGATAATTCAAAAATGACAATGGTTTTATTGGGACTAGGGATAAAAGGAGTTTAACATTCATACTCTGCATATGCATTCTTCCAATTTTTTCTAAATAATTACGGAATTCTTATGCTGTTCTAGCTTTCAATAAAAAAAGGTGATAGTGAGAAGGATTTCGTTTAGGCGTGAGACTCAAAGCCGGGAAGATGGGTGGTAATGAAACTGGGTAAATAGGATCATATGACTTGTAATAACTTATATGCAAACTCATAAGTTGTATAGACCCTAAAAACTAGATTAAGTGTCACAAAGAACCTTCTCGGGCTCAGTAGTCTGGCATGGATTCTCTCAATCCCTCATACAGTTACCGGCAACCAAAACTATAGTCATGAGTAATCAAGGATTACTCAGTCTGGACAAGGTCTTACAATACTTATTAGAGATTTCCAATCAAGGTTAAATGATATGCAATTAGTTCACAAATCAAGCAAAGCATCTGGAAGCATTGAATAATTATGCAAAGATTAACCACGAAAAGCATGCAACAACAAGTATTTTTTGTTTGACTCAATGATAATATATGCATGCAACCATGCATTCTCTCCTCAGATGACCTTCATCCTCCAAACAGTTGGTTGCAAGAGATGAAAAAAATATGGGGAAAAACATAAGGATTCCATGCTAAAACCCGAGGAGGAGGCGAAAGATACCGAGAATCAGGCGAATGGGCATAAATTGTTGATAGTGTGGTAATTGGTAAGCCGGTACAGAGAATTCAATGAATCTGGCTTGGCTGTTACAAAAACGGTTCCAAGAGGTATTTGGCTGAGAATTCTATATAAGAACGTCCTAAAAACAAAGAAAAACACTAAAAATAGAAGAAAACTTGTGATTATTTTTGTAAATAATTTCCTAGAGAAACGCCTAAGGAATTGTGTGTCCAAAAGCGAATATCAGACAGGAATCAGTTCTGAGCAAGAGGATCGGCGGTTTAGAGGAAGAACACAACCAACGCCCAAATCAATCGGAACGATCCAGGTTAGTTCTAGTCTGTGGCTTTGTGCTCGGACGCGTATTTCATCGATAATTCAAAAATGACTATGGTTTTATTGGGACTAGGGATAAAAGGAGTTTAACATTCATACTCTGCATATGCATTCTTCCGATTTTTTTAAATAATTACAGAATTCTTTTGCTTTTCTAGCTTTCAATAAAAAAAGGTGATAGTGAGAAGGATTTGGCTTAGGCGCGAGACTCAAAGCTGGGAAGATGGGTGGTAATGAAACTGGGTAAATAGGATCATATGACTTGTAATAGCTTATATGCAAACTCATAAGTTGTATAGACCCTAAAAACTAGATTAAGTGTCACAACAAACCTTCTCGGGCTCAATAGTCCGGCATGGATTCTATCAATCCCTCAAAAAGTTACCGGCAACCAAAAGTATAGTCATGAGTAATCGAGGATTACTCAGTCTAGACAAGGTCTTACAATACTTATTAGAGATTTCCCATCAAGTTTAAATGATATGCAATTAGTTCACAAATCAAGCAAAGCATCTGGAAGCATTGAATACTTATGCAAAGATTAACCACGAAAAGCATGCAACAACAAGTATTTTTTGTTTGACTCAATGATAATATATGCATGCAACCACGCATTCTCTCCTCAGATGACCTTCATCCTCCAAGCAGTTGGTTGCAAGAGATGAAAAAAATATGGGGAACAACATAAGGATTCCATGCTAAAACCCGAGGAGGAGGGGAAAGATACCGAGAATTAGGCGAACGGGCATGAATTGTTGATAGTGTGGTAATAGGTAAGCCGGTACAGAGAATTCAATGAATCTGGCTTGGCTGTTACAAAAATGGTTCCAAGCGGTTTTTGGCCGAGAATTCTATATAAGAACGTCCTAAAAACAAATAAAAACAACAAAAAAAAGAAGAAAACTTGTGATTATTTTTGTAAATAATTTCCTAGAGAAACGCCTAAGGAATTGCGTGTCCAAAAGCGAATATCAGACAGGAATCAGTGCTGAGCAAGAGGATCGGCGGTTTAGAGGAAGAACATAACCAACGCCCAAATCAATCGGAACGATCCAGGTTAGTTCTAGTCTGTGGCTTTGTGCTCGGACGCGTATTTCATCGATAATTCAAAAATGACTATGGTTTTATTGGGACTAGGGATAAAAGGAGTTTAACATTCATACTCTGCATATGCATTCTTCCAATTTTTTCTAAATAATTACGGAATTCTTATGCTGTTCTAGCTTTCAATAAAAAAAGGTGATAGTGAGAAGGATTTGGCTTAGGCGCGAGACTCAAAGCTGGGAAGATGGGTGGTAATGAAACTGGGTAAATAGGATCATATGACTTGTAATAGCTTATATGCAAACTCATAAGTTGTATAGACCCTAAAAACTAGATTAAGTGTCACAACGAACCTTCTCGGGCTCAATAGTCCGGCATGGATTCTATCAATCCCTCAAAAAGTTACCGGTAACCAAAAGTATAGTCATGAGTAATCGAGGATTACTCTCTCTGGACAAGGTCTTACAATACTTATTAGAGATTTCCAATCAAGTTTAAATGATATGCAATTAGTTCACAAATCAAGCAAAGCATCTGGAAGCATTGAATACTTATGCAAAGATTAAACACGAAAAGCATGCAACAACAAGTATTTTTTGTTTGACTCAATGATAATATATGCATGCAACCACGCATTCTCTCCTCAGATGACCTTCATCCTCCAAGCAGTTGGTTGCAAGAGATGAAAAAAATATGGGGAAAAACATAAGGATTCCATGCTAAAACCCGAGGAGGAGGCGAAAGATACCGAGAATCAGGCGAACGGGCATGAATTGTTGATAGTGTGGTAATAGGTAAGCCGGTATAGAGAATTCAATGAATCTGGCTTCGCTGTTACAAAAATGGTTCCAAGCGGTTTTTGGCCGAGAATTCTTTATAAGAACGTCCTAAAAACAAAGAAAAACACAAAAAATAGAAGAAAACTTGTGATTATTTTTGTAAATAATTTCCTAGAGAAACGCCTAAGGAATTGCGCGTCCAAAAGCGAATATCAGACAGGAATCAGTTCTGAGCAAGAGGATCGGCGGTTTAGAGGAAGAACACAACCAACGCCCAAATCAATAGGAACGATCCAGGTTAGTTCTAGTCTATCGCTTTGTGCTCGGACGCGTATTTCATCGATAATTCAAAAATGACTATGGTTTTATTGGGACTAGGGATAAAAGGAGTTTAACATTCATACTCTGCATATGCATTCTTCCAATTTTTTCTAAATAATTACGGAATACTTATGCAGTTCTAGCTTTCAATAAAAATAAGTGATAGTGAGAAGGATTTGGTTTAGGAGTGAGACTCAAATCCGGGAAGATGGGTGGTAATGAAACTGGGTAAATAGGATCATATGACTTGTAATAGCTTATATGCAAACTCATAAGTTGTATAGACCCTAAAAACTAGATTAAGTGTCACAAAGAACCTTCTCGGGCTCAGTAGTCCGACATGGATTTTCTCACTCCCTCATACAGTTACCGGCAACCAAAACTATAGTCATGAGTAATCAAGGATTACTCAGTCTAGACAAGGTCTTACAATACTTATTAGAGATTTCCCATCAAGTTTAAATGATATGCAATTAGTTCACAAATCAAGCAAAGCATCTGGAAGAATTGAATAATTATGCAAAGATTAATCACAAAAAGCATGCAACAACAAGTATTTTTTGTTTGACTCAATGATAATATATGCATGCAACCACGCATTCTCTCCTCAGATGACCTTCATCCTCCAAACAGTTAGTTGCAAGAAATGAAAAAAATATGGGGAACAACATAAGGATTCCATGCTAAAACCCGAGGAGGAGGCGAAAGATACCGAGAATTAGGCGAACGGGCATGAATTGTTGATAGTGTGGTAATAGGTAAGCCGGTACAGAGAATTCAATGAATCTGGCTTGGCTGTTACAAAAATGGTTCCAAGCGGTTTTTGGCCGAGAATTCTATATAAGAACGTCCTAAAAACAAATAAAAACAACAAAAAAAAGAAGAAAACTTGTGATTATTTTTGTAAATAATTTCCTAGAGAAACGCCTAAGGAATTGCGTGTCCAAAAGCGAATATCAGACAGGAATCAGTGCTGAGCAAGAGGATCGGCGGTTTAGAGGAAGAACATAACCAACGCCCAAATCAATCGGAACGATCCAGGTTAGTTCTAGTCGGTGGCTTTGTGCTCGGACGCGTATTTCATCGATAATTCAAAAATGACTATGGTTTTATTGGGACTAGGGATAAAAGGAGTTTAACATTCATACTCTGCATATGCATTCTTCCAATTTTTTCTAAATAATTGCAGAATTCTTATGGTGTTCTAGCTTTCAATAAAAAAAGGTGATAGTGAGAAGGATTTGGCTTAGGCGCGAGACTCAAAGCCGGGATGATGGGTGGTAATGAAACTGGGTAAATAGGATCATATGACTTGTAATAGCTTATATGCAAACTCATAAGTTGTATAGACCCTAAAAACTAGATTAAGTTTCACAAAGAACCTTCTCGGGCTCAGTAGTCCGGCATGGATTCTCTCAATCCCTCAAAAAGTTACCGGCAACCAAAACTATAGTCATGAGTAATCAAGGATTACTCTGTCTGGACAAGGTCTTACAATACTTATTAGAGATTTCCCATCCAATTTAAATGATATGCAATAAGTTCAAAAATCAATCAAAGCATAGGAAAGCATTGAATAATTATGCAAAGATTAACCACAAAAAGCATGCAACAACAAGTATTTTTTGTTTGACTCAATGATAATATATGCATGCAACCACGCATTATCTCCTCAGATGACCCTCATCCTCCAAACAGTTGGTTGCAAGAGATGAAAAAAATAAGGATTCCATGCTAAAACCCGAGGAGGAGGCGAAAGATACCGAGAATCAGGCGAACGGGCGTGAATTGTTGATAGTGTGGTAATAGGTAAGCCGGTACAGAGAATTCAATGAATCTGGCTTGGCTGTTACAAAAACGGTTCCAAGCGGTTTTTGGCCGAGAATTCTATATAAGAAGTTCCTAAAAACAAAGAAAAACACACAAAATAGAAGAAAACTTGTGATTATTTTTTGTAAATAATTTCCTAGAGAAACGCCTAAGGAATTGTGTGTCCAAAAGCGAATATCAGACAGGAATCAGTGCTGAGCAAGAGGATCGGCGGTTTAGAGGAAGAACATAACCAACGCCCAAATCAATCGGAACGATCCAGGTTAGTTCTAGTCTGTGGCTTTGTGCTCGGACGCGTATTTCATCGATAATTCAAAAATGACTATGGTTTTATTGGGACTAGGGATAAAAGGAGTTTAACATTCATACTCTGCATATGCATTCTTCCAATTTTTTCTAAATAATTACGGAATTCTTATGCTGTTCTAGCTTTCAATAAAAAAAGGTGATAGTGAGAAGGATTTGGCGTAGGCGCGAGACTCAAAGCTGGGAAGATGGGTGGTAATGAAACTGGGTAAATAGGATCATATGACTTGTAATAGCTTATATGCAAACTCATAAGTTGTATAGACCCTAAAAACTAGATTAAGTGTCACAACAAACCTTCTCGGGCTCAATAGTCCGGCATGGATTCTATCAATCCCTCAAAAAGTTACCGGCAACCAAAAGTATAGTCATGAGTAATCGAGGATTACTCAGTCTAGACAAGGTCTTACAATACTTATTAGAGATTTCCCATCAAGTTTAAATGATATGCAATTAGTTCACAAATCAAGCAAAGCATCTGGAAGCATTGAATACTTATGCAAAGATTAACCACGAAAAGCATGCAACAACAAGTATTTTTTGTTTGACTCAATGATAATATATGCATGCAACCACGCATTCTCTCCTCAGATGACCCTCATCCTCCAAACAGTTGGTTGCAAAAGATGAAAAAAATATGGGGAAAAACATAAGGATTCCATGCTAAAACCCGAGGAGGAGGCGAAAGATACCGAGAATCAGGCTAACGGGCGTGAATTGTTGATAGTGTGGTAATAGGTAAGCCGGTACAGAGAATTCAATGAATCTGGCTTGGCTGTTACAAAAACGGTTCCAAGCGGTTTTTGGCCGAGAATTCTATATAAGAAGTTCCTAAAAACAAAGAAAAACACACAAAATAGAAGAAAACTTGTGATTATTTTTTGTAAATAATTTCCTAGAGAAACGCCTAAGGAATTGCGTGTCCAAAAGCGAATATCAGACAGGAATCAGTGCTGAGCAAGAGGATCGGCGGTTTAGAGGAAGAACACAACCAACGCCCAAATCAATCGGAACGATCCAGGTTAGTTCTAGTCTGTGGCTTTGTGCTCGGACGTGTATTTCATCGATAATTCAAAAATGACTATGGTTTTATTGGGACTAGGGATAAAAGGAGTTTAACATTCATACTCTGCATATGCATTCTTCCAATTTTTTCTAAATAATTACGGAATTCTTATGCTGTTCTAGCTTTCAATAAAAAAAGGTGATAGTGAGAAGGATTTGGTTTAGGCGTGAGATTCAAAGCCGGGAAGATGGGTGGTAATGAAACTGGGTAAATAGGATCATATGACTTGTAATAGCTTATATGCAAACTCATAAGTTGTATAGACCCTAAAAACTAGATTAAGTGTCACAAAGAACCTTCTCGGGCTCAGTAGTCTGGCATGGATTCTCTCAATCCCTGATACAGTTACCAGCAACCAAAACTATAGTCATGAGTAATCAAGGATTACTCAGTCTGGACAAGGTCTTACAATACTTATTAGAGATTTCCCATCAAATTTAAATGATATGCAATTAGTTCACAAATCAAGCAAAGCATCTGGAAGCATTGAATAATTATGCAAAGATTAACCGCGAAAAGCATGCAACAACAAGTATTTTTTGTTTGACTCAATGATAATATATGCATGCAACCACGCATTCTCTCCTCAGATGATCCTCATCCTCCAAACAGTTGGTTGCAAGAGATGAAAAAAATATGGGGAAAAACATAAGGATTCCATGCTAAAACCCGAGGAGGAGGCGAAAGATACCGAGAATCAGGCGAACGGGCATGAATTGTTGATAGTGTGGTAATTGGTAAGCCGGTACAGAGAATTCAATGAATCTGGCTTGGCTGTTACAAAAACGGTTCCAAGCGGTATTTGGCCGAGAATTCTATATAAGAACGTCCTAAAAACAAAGAAAAACACAAAAAATAGAAGAAAACTTGTGATTATTTTTGTAAATAATTTCCTAGAGAAACGCCTAAGGAATTGCGTGTCCAAAAGCGAATATCAGACAGGAATCAGAGCTGAGCAAGAGGATCGGCGGTTTAGAGGAAGAACACAACCAACGCCCAAATCAATCGGAACGATCCAGGTTAGTTCTAGTCTTTGGCTTTGTTGTCGGACGCGTATTTCATCGATAATTCAAAAATGACTATGGTTTTATTGGGACTAGGGATAAAAGGAGTTTAACATTCATACTCTGCATATGCATTCTTCCAATTTTTTCTAAATAATTACGGAATTCTTATGCTGTTCTAGCTTTCAATAAAAAAAGGTGATAGTGAGAAGGTATTGGTTTAGTTGCGAGACTCAAAGCCGGGAAGATGGGTGGTAATGAAACTGGGTAAATAGGATCATATGACTTGTAATAGCTTATATGCAAACTCATAAGTTGTATAGACCCTAAAAACTAGATTAAGTGTCACAAAGAACCTTCTCGGGCTCAGTAGTCCGGCATGGATTCTCTCAATCCCTCATACAGTTACCGGCAACAAAAACTATAGTCATGAGTAATCAAGGATTACTCAGTCTGGACAAGGTCTTAAAATACTTATTAGAGATTTCCAATCAAGTTTAAATGATAAGCAATTAGTTCACAAATCAAGCAAAGCATCTGGAAGCATTGAATAATTATGCAAAGATTAACCACGAAAAGCATGCAACAACAAGTATTTTTTGTTTGACTCAATGATAATATATGCATGCAACCACGCATTCTCTCCTCAGATGATCCTCATCCTCCAAACAGTTGGTTGCAAGAGATGAAAAAAATAAGGGGAAAAACATAAGGATTCCATGCTAAAACCCGAGGAGGAGGCGAAAGATACCGAGAATCAGGCGAACGGGCATGAATTGTTGATAGTGTGGTAATTGGTAAGCCGGTACAGAGAATTCAATGAATGTGGCTTGGCTGTTACAAAAACGGTTCCAAGCGGTATTTGGCCGAGAATTCTATATAAGAACGTCCTAAAAACAAAGAAAAACACAAAAAATAAAAGAAAACTTGTGATTATTTTTGTAAATAATTTCCTAGAGAAACGCCTAAGGAATTGCGTGTCCAAAAGCGAATATCAGACAGGAATCAGTGCTGAGCAAGAGGATCGGCGGTTTAGAGGAAGAACACAACCAACACCCAAATCAATCGGAACGATCCAGGTTAGTTCTAGTCTATGGCTTTGTGCTCGGACGCGTATTTCATAGATAATTCAAAAATGACTATGGTTTTATTGGGACTAGGGATAAAAGGAGTTTAACATTCATACTCTGCAAATGCATTCTTCCAATTTTTTCTAAATAATTACGGAATTCTTATGCTGTTCTAGCTTTCAATAAAAAAAGGTGATAGTGAGAAGGTATTGGTTTAGGCGCGAGACTCAAAGCCGGGAAGATGGGTGGTAATGAAACTGGGTAAATAGGATCATATGACTTGTAATAGCTTATATGCAAACTCATAAGTTGTATAGACTCTAAAAACTAGATTAAGTTTCACAAAGAACCTTCTCGGGCTCAGTAGTCCGGCATGGATTCTCTCAATCCCTCATACAGTTACCGGCAACCAAAACTATAGCCATGAGTAATCAAGGATTACTCAGTCTGGACAAGGTCTTACAATACTTATTAGAGATTTCTAATCAAGTTTAAATGATATGCAATTAGTTCACAAATCAAGCAAAGCATCTGGAAGCATTGAATAATTATGCAAAGATTAACCACGAAAAGCATGCAACAACAAGTATTTTTTGTTTGACTCAATGATAATATATGCATGCAACCACGCATTCTCTCCTCAGATGATCCTCATCCTCCAAACAGTTGGTTGCAAGAGATGAAAAAAATATGGGGAAAAACATAAGGATTCCATGCTAAAACCCGAGGAGGAGGCGAAAGATACCAAGAATCAGGCTAACGGGCGTGAATTGTTGATAGTGTGGTAATAGGTAAGCCGGTACAGAGAATTCAATGAATCTGGCTTCGCTGTTACAACCAACGCCCAAATCAATCGGAACGATCCAGGTTAGTTCTAGTCTATGGTTTTGTGCTCGGACGCGTATTTCATCAATAATTCAAAAATGACTATGGTTTTATTGGGACTAGGGATAAAAGGAGTTTAACATTCATACTCTGCATATGCATTCTTCCAATTTTTTCTAAATAATTACGGAATTCTTATGCTGTTCTAGCTTTCAATAAAAAAAGGTGATAGTGAGAAGGTATTGGTTTAGGCGCGAGACTCAAAGCCGGGAAAATGGGTGGTAATGAAACTGGGTAAATAGGATCATATGACTTGTAATAACTTATATGCAAACTCATAAGTTGTATAGACCCTAAAAACTAGATTAAGTGTCACAATGAACCTTCTCGGGCTCAATAGTCCGGCATGGATTCTCTCAATCCCTCAAAAATTTACCGGCAACCAAAAGTATAGTCATGAGTAATCAAGCATTACTCTGTCTGGACAAGGTCTTACAATACTTATTAGAGATTTCCCATCCAATTTAAATGATAAGCAATAAGTTCAAAAATCAATCAAAGCATGCAAAAGCATTGAATAATTATGCAAAGATTAACCACAAAAAACATGCAACAACAAGTATTTTTTGTTTGACTCAATGATAATATATGCATGCAACCACGCATTCTCTCCTCAGATGACCCTCATCCTCCAAACAGTTGGTTGCAAAAGATGAAAAAAATATGGGGAAAAACATAAGGATTCCATGCTAAAACCCGAGGAGGAGGCGAAAGATACCGAGAATCAGGCTAACGGGCGTGAATTGTTGATAGTGTGGTAATAGGTAAGCCGGTACAGAGAATTCAATGAATCTGGCTTCGCTGTTACAAAAATGGTTCCAAGCGGTTTTTGGCCGAGAATTCTATATAAGAACGTCCTAAAAACAAAGAAAAACACACAAAATAGAAGAAAACTTGTGATTATTTTTTGTAAATAATTTCCTAGAGAAACGCCTAAGGAATTGCGTGTCCAAAAGCGAATATCAGACAGGAATCAGTGCTGAGCAAGAGGATCGGCGGTTTAGAGGAAGAACACAACCAACGCCCAAATCAATCGGAACGATCCAGGTTAGTTCTAGTCTGTGGCTTTGTGCTCGGACGCGTATTTCATCGATAATTCAAAAATGACAATGGTTTTATTGGGACTAGGGATAAAAGGAGTTTAACATTCATACTCTGCATATGCATTCTTCCAATTTTTTCTAAATAATTACGGAATTCTTATGCTGTTCTAGCTTTCAATAAAAAAAGGTGATAGTGAGAAGGATTTCGTTTAGGCGTGAGACTCAAAGCCGGGAAGATGGGTGGTAATGAAACTGGGTAAATAGGATCATATGACTTGTAATAACTTATATGCAAACTCATAAGTTGTATAGACCCTAAAAACTAGATTAAGTGTCACAAAGAACCTTCTCGGGCTCAGTAGTCTGGCATGGATTCTCTCAATCCCTCATACAGTTACCGGCAACCAAAACTATAGTCATGAGTAATCAAGGATTACTCAGTCTGGACAAGGTCTTACAATACTTATTAGAGATTTCCAATCAAGGTTAAATGATATGCAATTAGTTCACAAATCAAGCAAAGCATCTGGAAGCATTGAATAATTATGCAAAGATTAACCACGAAAAGCATGCAACAACAAGTATTTTTTGTTTGACTCAATGATAATATATGCATGCAACCATGCATTCTATCCTCAGATGACCTTCATCCTCCAAACAGTTGGTTGCAAGAGATGAAAAAAATATGGGGAAAAACATAAGGATTCCATGCTAAAACCCGAGGAGGAGGCGAAAGATACCGAGAATCAGGCGAATGGGCATAAATTGTTGATAGTGTGGTAATTGGTAAGCCGGTACAGAGAATTCAATGAATCTGGCTTGGCTGTTACAAAAACGGTTCCAAGAGGTATTTGGCTGAGAATTCTATATAAGAACGTCCTAAAAACAAAGAAAAACACTAAAAATAGAAGAAAACTTGTGATTATTTTTGTAAATAATTTCCTAGAGAAACGCCTAAGGAATTGTGTGTCCAAAAGCGAATATCAGACAGGAATCAGTTCTGAGCAAGAGGATCGGCGGTTTAGAGGAAGAACACAACCAACGCCCAAATCAATCGGAACGATCCAGGTTAGTTCTAGTCTGTGGCTTTGTGCTCGGACGCGTATTTCATCGATAATTCAAAAATGACTATGGTTTTATTGGGACTAGGGATAAAAGGAGTTTAACATTCATACTCTGCATATGCATTCTTCCGATTTTTTTAAATAATTACAGAATTCTTTTGCTTTTCTAGCTTTCAATAAAAAAAGGTGATAGTGAGAAGGATTTGGCTTAGGCGCGAGACTCAAAGCTGGGAAGATGGGTGGTAATGAAACTGGGTAAATAGGATCATATGACTTGTAATAGCTTATATGCAAACTCATAAGTTGTATAGACCCTAAAAACTAGATTAAGTGTCACAACAAACCTTCTCGGGCTCAATAGTCCGGCATGGATTCTATCAATCCCTCAAAAAGTTACCGGCAACCAAAAGTATAGTCATGAGTAATCGAGGATTACTCAGTCTAGACAAGGTCTTACAATACTTATTAGAGATTTCCCATCAAGTTTAAATGATATGCAATTAGTTCACAAATCAAGCAAAGCATCTGGAAGCATTGAATACTTATGCAAAGATTAACCACGAAAAGCATGCAACAACAAGTATTTTTTGTTTGACTCAATGATAATATATGCATGCAACCACGCATTCTCTCCTCAGATGACCTTCATCCTCCAAGCAGTTGGTTGCAAGAGATGAAAAAAATATGGGGAACAACATAAGGATTCCATGCTAAAACCCGAGGAGGAGGGGAAAGATACCGAGAATTAGGCGAACGGGCATGAATTGTTGATAGTGTGGTAATAGGTAAGCCGGTACAGAGAATTCAATGAATCTGGCTTGGCTGTTACAAAAATGGTTCCAAGCGGTTTTTGGCCGAGAATTCTATATAAGAACGTCCTAAAAACAAATAAAAACAACAAAAAAAAGAAGAAAACTTGTGATTATTTTTGTAAATAATTTCCTAGAGAAACGCCTAAGGAATTGCGTGTCCAAAAGCGAATATCAGACAGGAATCAGTGCTGAGCAAGAGGATCGGCGGTTTAGAGGAAGAACATAACCAACGCCCAAATCAATCGGAACGATCCAGGTTAGTTCTAGTCTGTGGCTTTGTGCTCGGACGCGTATTTCATCGATAATTCAAAAATGACTATGGTTTTATTGGGACTAGGGATAAAAGGAGTTTAACATTCATACTCTGCATATGCATTCTTCCAATTTTTTCTAAATAATTACGGAATTCTTATGCTGTTCTAGCTTTCAATAAAAAAAGGTGATAGTGAGAAGGATTTGGCTTAGGCGCGAGACTCAAAGCTGGGAAGATGGGTGGTAATGAAACTGGGTAAATAGGATCATATGACTTGTAATAGCTTATATGCAAACTCATAAGTTGTATAGACCCTAAAAACTAGATTAAGTGTCACAACGAACCTTCTCGGGCTCAATAGTCCGGCATGGATTCTATCAATCCCTCAAAAAGTTACCGGTAACCAAAAGTATAGTCATGAGTAATCGAGGATTACTCTCTCTGGACAAGGTCTTACAATACTTATTAGAGATTTCCAATCAAGTTTAAATGATATGCAATTAGTTCACAAATCAAGCAAAGCATCTGGAAGCATTGAATACTTATGCAAAGATTAAACACGAAAAGCATGCAACAACAAGTATTTTTTGTTTGACTCAATGATAATATATGCATGCAACCACGCATTCTCTCCTCAGATGACCTTCATCCTCCAAGCAGTTGGTTGCAAGAGATGAAAAAAATATGGGGAAAAACATAAGGATTCCATGCTAAAACCCGAGGAGGAGGCGAAAGATACCGAGAATCAGGCGAACGGGCATGAATTGTTGATAGTGTGGTAATAGGTAAGCCGGTATAGAGAATTCAATGAATCTGGCTTCGCTGTTACAAAAATGGTTCCAAGCGGTTTTTGGCCGAGAATTCTTTATAAGAACGTCCTAAAAACAAAGAAAAACACAAAAAATAGAAGAAAACTTGTGATTATTTTTGTAAATAATTTCCTAGAGAAACGCCTAAGGAATTGCGCGTCCAAAAGCGAATATCAGACAGGAATCAGTTCTGAGCAAGAGGATCGGCGGTTTAGAGGAAGAACACAACCAACGCCCAAATCAATAGGAACGATCCAGGTTAGTTCTAGTCTATCGCTTTGTGCTCGGACGCGTATTTCATCGATAATTCAAAAATGACTATGGTTTTATTGGGACTAGGGATAAAAGGAGTTTAACATTCATACTCTGCATATGCATTCTTCCAATTTTTTCTAAATAATTGCAGAATTCTTATGGTGTTCTAGCTTTCAATAAAAAAAGGTGATAGTGAGAAGGATTTGGCTTAGGCGCGAGACTCAAAGCCGGGATGATGGGTGGTAATGAAACTGGGTAAATAGGATCATATGACTTGTAATAGCTTATATGCAAACTCATAAGTTGTATAGACCCTAAAAACTAGATTAAGTTTCACAAAGAACCTTCTCGGGCTCAGTAGTCCGGCATGGATTCTCTCAATCCCTCAAAAAGTTACCGGCAACCAAAACTATAGTCATGAGTAATCAAGGATTACTCTGTCTGGACAAGGTCTTACAATACTTATTAGAGATTTCCCATCCAATTTAAATGATATGCAATAAGTTCAAAAATCAATCAAAGCATAGGAAAGCATTGAATAATTATGCAAAGATTAACCACAAAAAGCATGCAACAACAAGTATTTTTTGTTTGACTCAATGATAATATATGCATGCAACCACGCATTATCTCCTCAGATGACCCTCATCCTCCAAACAGTTGGTTGCAAGAGATGAAAAAAATAAGGATTCCATGCTAAAACCCGAGGAGGAGGCGAAAGATACCGAGAATCAGGCGAACGGGCGTGAATTGTTGATAGTGTGGTAATAGGTAAGCCGGTACAGATAATTCAATGAATCTGGCTTGGCTATTACAAAAACGGTTCCAAGCGGTTTTTGGCCGAGAATTCTATATAAGAAGGTCCTAAAAACAAAGAAAAACACACAAAATAGAAGAAAACTTGTGATTATTTTTGTAAATAATTTCCTAGAGAAACACCTAAGGAATTGCGTGTCCAAAAGCGAATATCAGACAGGAATCAGTGCTGAGCAAGAGGATCGGCGGTTTAGAGGAAGAACACAACCAACACCCAAATCAATCAGAACGATCCAGGTTAGTTCTAGTCTATGGCTTTGTGCTCGGACGCGTATTTCATCGATAATTCAAAAATGACTATGGTTTTATTGGGACTAGGGATAAAAGGACTTTAACATTCATACTCTGCATATGCATTCTTCCAATTTTTTCTAAATAATTATAGAATTCTTATGCTGTTCTAGTTTTCAATAAAAAAAGGTGATAGTGAGAAGGATTTGGTTTAGGCGCGAGACTCAAAGCCGGGAAGATGGGTGGTAATGAAACTGGGTAAATAGGATCATATGACTTGTAATAGCTTATATGCAAACTCATAAGTTGTATAGACCCTAAAAACTAGATTAAGTGTCACAAAGAACCTTCTCAGGCTCAGTAGTCCGGCATGGATTCTCTTAATCCCTCAAAAAGTTACCGGCAACCAAAAGTATAGTCATGAGTAATCAAGGATTACTCAGTCTGGACAAGGTCTTACAATACTTATTAGAGATTTCCAATCAAGTTTAAATGATATGCAATTAGTTCACAAATCAAGCAAAGCATCCGGAAGCATTGAATAATTATGCAAAGATTAACCACGAAAAGCATGCAACAACAAGTATTTTTTGTTTGACTCAATGATAATATATGCATGCAACCACGCATTCTCTCCTCAGATGACCTTCGTCCTCCAAACAGTTGGTTGCAAGAGATGAAAAAAATATGGGGATAAACATAAGGATTCCATTCTAAAACCCGAGGAAGAGGCGAAAGATACCGAGAATCAGGCGAACGGGAATGAATTGTTGATAGTGTGGTAATTGGTAAGCCGGTACAGAGAATTCAATGAATCTGGGTTGGCTGTTACAAAAACGGTTCCAAGCGGTATTTGGCCGAGAATTCTATATAAGAACGTCCAAAAAACAAAGAAAACACAAAAAATAGAAGAAAACTTGTGATTATTTTTGTAAATAATTTCCTAGAGAAACGCCTAAGGAATTGCGTGTCCAAAAGAGAATATCAGACAGGAATCAGTGCTGAGCAAGAGGATCGGCGGTTTAGAGGAAGAACACAACCAACGCCCAAATCAATCGGAACGATCCAGGTTAGTTCTAGTCTGTGGCTTTGTGCTCGGACGCGTATTTCATCGATAATTCAAAAATGACTATGGTTTTATTGGGACTAGGGATAAAAGGAGTTTAACATTCATACTCTGCATATGCATTCTTCCGATTTTTTTAAATAATTACAGAATTCTTTTGCTTTTCTAGCTTTCAATAAAAAAAGGTGATAGTGAGAAGGATTTGGCTTAGGCGCGAGACTCAAAGCCGGGAAGATGGGTGGTAATGAAACTGGGTAAATAGGATTATATGACTTGTAATAGCTTATATGTAAACTCATAAGTTTTATAGACCCTAAAAACTAGATTAAGTGTCACAAAGAACCTTCTCGGGCTCAGTAGTCCGGCATGGATTCTATCAATCCCTCAAAAAGTTACCGGTAACCAAAAGTATAGTCATGAGTAATCGAGGATTACTCTCTCTGGACAAGGTCTTACAATACTTATTAGAGATTTCCAATCAAGTTTAAATGATATGCAATTAGTTCACAAATCAAGCAAAGCATCTGGAAGCATTGAATACTTATGCAAAGATTAACCACGAAAAGCATGCAACAACAAGTATTTTTTGTTTGACTCAATGATAATATATGCATGCAACCACGCATTCTCTCCTCAGATGACCTTCATCCTCCAAGCAGTTGGTTGCAAGAGATGAAAAAAATATGGGGAAAAACATAAGGATTCCACGCTAAAACCCGAGGAGGAGGCGAAAGATACCGAGAATCAGGCGAACGGGCATGAATTGTTGATAGTGTGGTAATAGGTAAGCCGGTATAGAGAATTCAATGAATCTGGCTTCGCTGTTACAAAAATGGTTCCAAGCGGTTTTTGGCCGAGAATTCTATATAAGACCGTCCTAAAAACAAAGAAAAACACAAAAAATAGAAGAAAACTTGTGATTATTTTTGTAAATAATTTCCTAGAGAAACGCCTAAGGAATTGCGCGTCCAAAAGCGAATATCAGACAGGAATCAGTTCTTAGCAAGAGGATCGGCGGTTTAGAGGAAGAACACAACCAACGCCCAAATCAATCGGAACGATCCAGGTTAGTTCTAGTCTATGGCTTTGTGCTCGGACGCGTATTTCATCGATAATTCAAAAATGACTATGGTTTTATTGGGACTAGGGATAAAAGGAGTTTAACATTCATACTCTGCATATGCATTCTTCCAATTTTTTCTAAATAATTACGGAATTCTTATGCAGTTCTAGCTTTCAATAAAAAAAGGTGATAGTGAGAAGGATTTGGTTTAGGCGTGAGACTCAAATCCGGGAAGATGGGTGGTAATGAAACTGGGTAAATAGGATCATATGACTTGTAATAGCTTATATGCAAACTCATAAGTTGTATAGACCCTAAAAACTAGATTAAGTGTCACAAAGAACCTTCTCGGGCTCAGTAGTCCGACATGGATTTTCTCACTCCCTCATACAGTTACCGGCAACCAAAACTATAGTCATGAGTAATCAAGGATTACTCAGTCTAGACAAGGTCTTACAATACTTATTAGAGATTTCCCATCAAGTTTAAATGATATGCAATTAGTTCACAAATCAAGCAAAGCATCTGGAAGAATTGAATAATTATGCAAAGATTAATCACAAAAAGCATGCAACAACAAGTATTTTTTGTTTGACTCAATGATAATATATGCATGCAACCACGCATTCTCTCCTCAGATGACCTTCATCCTCCAAACAGTTAGTTGCAAGAGATGAAAAAAATATGGGGAACAACATAAGGATTCCATGCTAAAACCCGAGGAGGAGGCGAAAGATACCGAGAATTAGGCGAACGGGCATGAATTGTTGATAGTGTGGTAATAGGTAAGCCGGTACAGAGAATTCAATGAATCTGGCTTGGCTGTTACAAAAATGGTTCCAAGCGGTTTTTGGCCGAGAATTCTATATAAGAACGTCCTAAAAACAAATAAAAACAACAAAAAAAAGAAGAAAACTTGTGATTATTTTTGTAAATAATTTCCTAGAGAAACGCCTAAGGAATTGCGTGTCCAAAAGCGAATATCAGACAGGAATCAGTGCTGAGCAAGACGATCGGCGGTTTAGAGGAAGAACATAACCAACGCCCAAATCAATCGGACCGATCCAGGTTAGTTCTAGTCTGTGGCTTTGTGCTCGGACGCGTATTTCATCGATAATTCAAAAATGACTATGGTTTTATTGGGACTAGGGATAAAAGGAGTTTAACATTCATACTCTGCATATGCATTCTTCCAATTTTTTCTAAATAATTGCAGAATTCTTATGGTGTTCTAGCTTTCAATAAAAAAAGGTGATAGTGAGAAGGATTTGGCTTAGGCGCGAGACTCAAAGCCGGGATGATGGGTGGTAATGAAACTGGGTAAATAGGATCATATGACTTGTAATAGCTTATATGCAAACTCATAAGTTGTATAGACCCAAAAACTAGATTAAGTGTCACAACGAACCTTCTCGGGCTCAGTAGTCTGGCATGGATTCTCTCAATCCCTCATACAGTTACCGGCAACCAAAAGTATAGTCATGAGTAATCAAGGATTACTCAGTCTGGACAAGGTCTTACAATACTTATTAGAGATTTCCAATCAAGGTTAAATGATATGCAATTAGTTCACAAATCAAGCAAAGCATCTGGAAGCATTGAATAATTATGCAAAGATTAACCGCGAAAAGCATGCAACAACAAGTATTTTTTGTTTGACTCAATGATAATATATGCATGCAACCACGCATTCTCTCCTTAGATGACCTTCATCCTCCAAACAGTTGGTTGCAAGAGATGAAAAAAATATGGGGATAAACATAAGGATTCCATGCTAAAACCCGAGGAGGAGGCGAAAGATACCGAGAATCAGGCGAACGGGCGTGAATTGTTGATAGTGTGGTAATAGGTAAGCCGGTACAGAGAATTCAATGAATCTGGCTTGGCTGTTACAAAAATGGTTCCAAGCGGTTTTTGGCCGAGAATTCTATATAAGAACGTCCTAAAAACAAATAAAAACAACAAAAAAAAGAAGAAAACTTGTGATTATTTTTGTAAATAATTTCCTAGAGAAACGCCTAAGGAATTGCGTGTCCAAAAGAGAATATCAGACAGGAATCAGTGCTGAGCAAGAGGATCGGCGGTTTAGAGGAAGAACACAACCAACGCCCAAATCAATCGGAACGATCCAGGTTAGTTCTAGTCTGTGGCTTTGTGCTCGGACGCGTATTTCATCGATAATTCAAAAATGACTATGGTTTTTTTGGGACTAGGGATAAAAGGAGTTTAACATTCATACTCTGCATATGCATTCTTCCGATTTTTTTAAATAATTACAGAATTCTTTTGCGTTTCTAGCTTTCAATAAAAAAAGGTGATAGTGAGAAGGATTTGGCTTAGGCGCGAGACTCAAAGCCGGGAAGATGGGTGGTAATGAAACTGGGTAAATAGGATTATATGACTTGTAATAGCTTATATGTAAACTCATGAGTTTTATAGACCCTAAAAACTAGATTAAGTGTCACAAAGAACCTTCTCAGGCTCAGTAGTCCGGCATGGATTCTCTCAATCCCTCAAAAATTTACCGGCGACCAAAAGTATAGTCATGAGTAATCAAGGATTACTCTGTCTGGACAAGGTCTTACAATACTTATTATAGATTTCCCATCAAATTTAAATGATAAGCAATAAGTACAAAAATCAATCAAAGCATGCGAAAGCATTGAATAATTATGAAAAGATTAACCACAAAAAGCATGCAACAACAAGTATTTTTTGTTTGACTCAATGATAATATATGCAAGCAACCACGCATTCTCTCCTCAGATGACCTTCATCCTCCAAACAGTTGGTTGCAAGAGATGAAAAAAATATGGGGATAAACATAAGGATTCCATGCTAAAACCCGAGGAGGAGGCGAAAGATACCGAGAATCAGGCGAACGGGCGTGAATTGTTGATAGTGTGGTAATAGGTAAGCCGGTACAGAGAATTCAATGAATCTGGCTTGGCTGTTACAAAAATGGTTCCAAGCGGTTTTTGGCCGAGAATTCTATATAAGAACGTCCTAAAAACAAATAAAAACAACAAAAAAAAGAAGAAAACTTGTGATTATTTTTGTAAATAATTTCCTAGAGAAACGCCTAAGGAATTGCGTGTCCAAAAGAGAATATCAGACAGGAATCAGTGCTGAGCAAGAGGATCGGCGGTTTAGAGGAAGAACACAACCAACGCCCAAATCAATCGGAACGATCCAGGTTAGTTCTAGTCTGTGGCTTTGTGCTCGGACGCGTATTTCATCGATAATTCAAAAATGACTATGGTTTTTTTGGGACTAGGGATAAAAGGAGTTTAACATTCATACTCTGCATATGCATTCTTCCGATTTTTTTAAATAATTACAGAATTCTTTTGCGTTTCTAGCTTTCAATAAAAAAAGGTGATAGTGAGAAGGGTTTGGCTTAGGCGCGAGACTCAAAGCCGGGAAGATGGGTGGTAATGAAACTGGGTAAATAGGATTATATGACTTGTAATAGCTTATATGTAAACTCATATGTTTTATAGACCCTAAAAACTAGATTAAGTGTCACAAAGAACCTTCTCAGGCTCAGTAGTCCGGCATGGATTCTCTCAATCCCTCAAAAATTTACCGGCGACCAAAAGTATAGTCATGAGTAATCAAGGATTACTCTGTCTGGACAAGGTCTTACAATACTTATTATAGATTTCCCATCAAATTTAAATGATAAGCAATAAGTACAAAAATCAATCAAACCATGCGAAAGCATTGAATAATTATGAAAAGATTAACCACAAAAAGCATGCAACAACAAGTATTTTTTGTTTGACTCAATGATAATATATGCAAGCAACCACGCATTCTCTCCTCAGATGACCTTCATCCTCCAAACAGTTGGTTGCAAGAGATGAAAAAAATATGGGGATAAACATAAGGATTCCATGCTAAAACCCAAGGAGGAGGCGAAAGATACCGAGAATCAGGCGAACGGGCATGAATTGTTGATAGTGTGGTAATATGTAAGCCGGTACAGAGAATTCAATGAATCTGGCTTGGGTGTTACAAAAACGGTTCCAAGCGGTTTTTGGCCGAAAATTCTATATAAGAACGTCCTAAAAACAAAGAAAAACACAAAAAATAGAAGAAAACTTGTGATTATTTTTGTAAATAATTTCCTAGAGAAACACCTAAGGAATTGCGTGTCCAAAAGCGAATATCAGACAGGAATCAGTGCTGAGCAAGAGGATCGGCGGTTTAGAGGAAGAACATAACCAACGCCCAAATAAATCGGAAAGATCCAGGTTAGTTCTAGTCTGTGGCTTTGTGCTCGGACGCGTATTTCATCGATAATTCAAAAATGACTATGGTTTTATTGGGACTAGGGATAAAAGGAGTTTAACATTCATACTCTGCATATGCATTCTTCCGATTTTTTTAAATAATTACAGAATTCTTTTGCTTTTCTAGCTTTCAATAAAAAAAGGTGATAGTGAGAAGGATTTGGCTTAGGCGCGAGACTCAAAGCCGGGAAGATGCGTGGTAATGAAACTGGGTAAATAGGATTATATGACTTGTAATAGCCTATATGTAAACTCATAAGTTTTATAGACCCTAAAAACTAGATTAAGTGTCACAAAGAACCTTCTCGGGCTCAGTAGTCCGGCATGGATTCTCTCAATCCCTCAAAAAGTTACCGGCAACCAAAAGTATAGTCAAGAGTAATCAAGGATTACACAGTCTGGACAAGGTCTTACAATACTTATTAGAGATTTCCAATCAAGTTTAAATGATATGCAATTAGTTCACAAATCAAGCAAAGCATCTGGAAGCATTGAATAATTATGCAAAGATTAACCACGAAAAGCATGCAACAACAAGTATTTTTTCTTTGACTCAATGATAATATATGCATGCAACCACGCATTCTCTCCTCGGATGACCTTCATCCTCCAAACAGTTGGTTGCAAGAGATGAAAAAAATATGGGGAAAAACATAAAGATTCCATGCTAAAACCCGAGGAGGAGGCGAAAGGAATCGAGAATCAGGCGAACGGGCATGAATTGTTGATAGTGTGGTAATTGGTAAGCCGGTACAGAGAATTCAATGAATCTGGCTTGGCTGTTACAAAAACGGTTCCAAGCGGTATTTGGCCGAGAATTCTATATAAGAAGGTCCTAAAAACAAAGAAAAACACACAAAATAGAAGAAAACTTGTGATTATTTTTGTAAATAATTTCCTAGAGAAACACCTAAGGAATTGCGTGTCCAAAAGCGAATATCAGACAGGAATCAGTGCTGAGCAAGAGGATCGGCGGTTTAGAGGAAGAACACAACCAACGCCCAAATCAATCGGAACAATCCAGGTTAGTTCTAGTCTATGGCTTTGTGCTCGGACGCGTATTTCATCGATAATTCAAAAATGACTATGGTTTTATTGGGACTAGGGATAAAAGGAGTTTAACATTCATACTCTGCATATGCATTCTTCCGATTTTTTTAAATAATTACAGAATTCTTATGCTGTTCTAGCTTTCAATAAAAAAAGGTGATAGTGAGAAGGATTTGGCTTAGGCGCGAGACTCAAAGCCGGGAGGATGGTGGTAACGAAACTGGGTAAATAGGATCATATGACTTGTAATATCTTATATGCAAACTCATAAGTTGTATAGACCCTAAAAACTAGATTAAGTGTCACAAAGAACCTTCTCGGGCTCAGTAGTCCGGCATGGATTCTCTCAATCCCTCAAAAAGTTACCGGCAACCAAAAGTATAGTCATGAGTAATCAAGGATTACTCAGTCTGGACAAGGTCTTACAATACTTATTAGAGATTTCCAATCAAGTTTAAATGATATGCAATTAGTTCACAAATCAAGCAAAGCATCTGGAAGCATTGAATACTTATGCAAAGATTAACCACGAAAAGCATGCAACAACAAGTATTTTTTGTTTGACTCAATGATAATATATGCATGCAACCACGCATTCTCTCCTCAGATGACCTTCATCCTCCAAACAGTTGGTTGCAAGAGATGAAAAAAATATGGGGATAAACATAAGGATTCCATGCTAAAACCCGAGGAGGAGGCGAAAGATACCGAGAATCAGGCGAACGGGCATGAATTGTTGATAGTGTGGTAATTGGTAAGCCGGTACAGAGAATTCAATGAATCTGGCTTGGCTGTTACAAAAACGGTTCCAAGCGGTATTTGGCCGAGAATTCTATATAAGAACGTCGAAAAAACAAAGAAAAACACAAAAAAAGAAGAAAACTTGTGATTATTTTTGTAAATAATTTCCTAGAGAAACGCCTAAGGAATTGCGTGTCCAAAAGCGAATATCAGACAGGAATCAGTGCTGAGCAAGAGGATCGGCGGTTTAGAGGAAGAACACAACCAACGGCCAAATCAATCGGAACGATCCAGGTTAGTTCTAGTCTGTGGCTTTGTGCTCGGACGCGTATTTCATCGATAATTCAAAAATGACTATGGTTTTATTGGGACTAGGGATAAAAGGAGTTTAACATTCATACTCTGCATATGCATTCTTCCGATTTTTTTAAATAATTACAGAATTCTTATGCTGTTCTAGCTTTCAATAAAAAAAGGTGATAGTGAGAAGGATTTGGCTTAGGCGCGAGACTCAAAGCCGGGAGGATGGTGGTAACGAAACTGGGTAAATAGGATCATATGACTTGTAATATCTTATATGCAAACTCATAAGTTGTATAGACCCTAAAAACTAGATTAAGTGTCACAAAGAACCTTCTCGGGCTCAGTAGTCCAGCATGGATTCTCTCAATCCCTCAAAAAGTTACCGGCAACCAAAAGTATAGTCATGAGTAATCAAGGATTACTCAGTCTGGACAAGGTCTTACAATACTTATTAGAGATTTCCAATCAAGTTTAAATGATATGCAATTAGTTCACAAATCAAGCAAAGCATCTGGAAGCATTGAATACTTATGCAAAGATTAACCACGAAAAGCATGCAACAACAAGTATTTTTTGTTTGACTCAATGATAATATATGCATGCAACCACGCATTCTCTCCTCAGATGACCTTCATCCTCCAAACAGTTGGTTGCAAGAGATGAAAAAAATATGGGGATAAACATAAGGATTCCATGCTAAAACCCGAGGAGGAGGCGAAAGATACCGAGAATCAGGCGAACGGGCATGAATTGTTGATAGTGTGGTAATTGGTAAGCCGGTACAGAGAATTCAATGAATCTGGCTTGGCTGTTACAAAAACGGTTCCAAGCGGTATTTGGCCGAGAATTCTATATAAGAACGTCGAAAAAACAAAGAAAAACACAAAAAAAAGAAGAAAACTTGTGATTATTTTTGTAAATAATTTCCTAGAGAAACGCCTAAGGAATTGCGTGTCCAAAAGCGAATATCAGACAGGAATCAGTGCTGAGCAAGAGGATCGGCGGTTTAGAGGAAGAACACAACCAACGGCCAAATCAATCGGAACGATCCAGGTTAGTTCTAGTCTGTGGCTTTGTGCTCGGACGCGTATTTCATCGATAATTCAAAAATGACTATGGTTTTATTGGGACTAGGGATAAAAGGAGTTTAACATTCATACTCTGCATATGCATTCTTCTGATTTTTTTAAATAATTACAGAATTCTTATGCTGTTCTAGCTTTCAATAAAAAAAGGTGATAGTGAGAAGGATTTGGCTTAGGCGCGAGACTCAAAGCCGGGAGGATGGTGGTAATGAAACTGGGTAAATAGGATCATATGACTTGTAATAGCTTATATGCAAACTCATAAGTTGTATAGACCCTAAAAACTAGATTAAGTGTCACAAAGAACCTTCTCGGGCTCAGTAGTCCGGCATGGATTCTCTCAATCCCTCAAAAAGTTACCGGCAACCAAAAGTATAGTCATGAGTAATCAAGGATTACTCAGTCTGGACAAGGTCTTACAATACTTATTAGAGATTTCCAATCAAGTTTAAATGATATGCAATTAGTTCACAAATCAAGCAAAGTATCTGGAAGCATTGAATACTTATGCAAAGATTAACCACGAAAAGCATGCAACAACAAGTATTTTTTGTTTGACTCAATGATAATATATGCATGCAACCACGCATTCTCTCCTCAGATGACCTTCATCCTCCAAATAGTTGGTTGCAAGAGATGAAAAAAATATGGGGATAAACATAAGGATTCCATGCTAAAACCCGAGGAGGAGGCGAAAGATACCGAGAATCAGGCGAACGGGCATGAATTGTTGATAGTGTGGTAATTGGTAAGCCGGTACAGAGAATTCAATGAATCTGGCTTGGCTGTTACAAAAACGGTTCCAAGCGGTATTTGGCCGAGAATTCTATATAAGAACGTCGAAAAAACAAAGAAAAACACAAAAAAAAGAAGAAAACTTGTGATTATTTTTGTAAATAATTTCCTAGAGAAACGCCTAAGGAATTGCGTGTCCAAAAGCGAATATCAGACAGGAATCAGTGCTGAGCAAGAGGATCGGCGGTTTAGAGGAAGAACACAACCAACGGCCAAATCAATCGGGACGATCCAGGTTAGTTCTAGTCTGTGGCTTTGTGCTCGGACGCGTATTTCATCGATAATTAAAAAATGACTATGGTTTTATTGGGACTAGGGATAAAAGGAGTTTAACATTCATACTCTGCATATGCATTCTTCCGATTTTTTTAAATAATTACAGAATTCTTATGCTGTTCTAGATTTCAATAAAAAAAGGTGATAGTGAGAAGGATTTGGCTTAGGCGCGAGACTCAAAGCCGGGAGGATGGTGGTAATGAAACTGGGTAAATAGGATCATATGACTTGTAATAGCTTATATGCAAACTCATATGTTGTATAGACCCTAAAAACTAGATTAAGTGTCACAAAGAACCTTCTCGGGCTCAGTAGTCCGGCATGGATTCTCTCAATCCCTCAAAAAGTTACCGGCAACCAAAAGTATAGTCAAGAGTAATCAAGGATTACACAGTCTGGACAAGGTCTTACAATACTTATTAGAGATTTCCAATCAAGTTTAAATGATATGCAATTAGTTCACAAATCAAGCAAAGCATCTGGAAGCATTGAATAATTATGCAAAGATTAACCACGAAAAGCATGCAACAACAAGTATTTTTTCTTTGACTCAATGATAATATATGCATGCAACCACGCATTCTCTCCTCGGATGACCTTCATCCTCCAAACAGTTGGTTGCAAGAGATGAAAAAAATATGGGGAAAAACATAAAGATTCCATGCTAAAACCCGAGGAGGAGGCGAAAGGAATCGAGAATCAGGCGAACGGGCATGAATTGTTGATAGTGTGGTAATTGGTAAGCCGGTACAGAGAATTCAATGAATCTGGCTTGGCTGTTACAAAAACGGTTCCAAGCGGTATTTGGCCGAGAATTCTATATAAGAAGGTCCTAAAAACAAAGAAAAACACACAAAATAGAAGAAAACTTGTGATTATTTTTGTAAATAATTTCCTAGAGAAACACCTAAGGAATTGCGTGTCCAAAAGCGAATATCAGACAGGAATCAGTGCTGAGCAAGAGGATCGGCGGTTTAGAGGAAGAACACAACCAACGGCCAAATCAATCGGAACGATCCAGGTTAGTTCTAGTCTGTGGCTTTGTGCTCGGACGCGTATTTCATCGATAATTCAAAAATGACTATGGTTTTATTGGGACTAGGGATAAAAGGAGTTTAACATTCATACTCTGCATATGCATTCTTCCGATTTTTTTAAATAATTACAGAATTCTTATGCTGTTCTAGCTTTCAATAAAAAAAGGTGATAGTGAGAAGGATTTGGCTTAGGCGCGAGACTCAAAGCCGGGAGGATGGTGGTAACGAAACTGGGTAAATAGGATCATATGACTTGTAATATCTTATATGCAAACTCATAAGTTGTATAGACCCTAAAAACTAGATTAAGTGTCACAAAGAACCTTCTCGGGCTCAGTAGTCCGGCATGGATTCTCTCAATCCCTCAAAAAGTTACCGGCAACCAAAAGTATAGTCATGAGTAATCAAGGATTACTCAGTCTGGACAAGGTCTTACAATACTTATTAGAGATTTCCAATCAAGTTTAAATGATATGCAATTAGTTCACAAATCAAGCAAAGCATCTGGAAGCATTGAATACTTATGCAAAGATTAACCACGAAAAGCATGCAACAACAAGTATTTTTTGTTTGACTCAATGATAATATATGCATGCAACCACGCATTCTCTCCTCAGATGACCTTCATCCTCCAAACAGTTGGTTGCAAGAGATGAAAAAAATATGGGGATAAACATAAGGATTCCATGCTAAAACCCGAGGAGGAGGCGAAAGATACCGAGAATCAGGCGAACGGGCATGAATTGTTGATAGTGTGGTAATTGGTAAGCCGGTACAGAGAATTCAATGAATCTGGCTTGGCTGTTACAAAAACGGTTCCAAGCGGTATTTGGCCGAGAATTCTATATAAGAACGTCGAAAAAACAAAGAAAAACACAAAAAAAAGAAGAAAACTTGTGATTATTTTTGTAAATAATTTCCTAGAGAAACGCCTAAGGAATTGCGTGTCCAAAAGCGAATATCAGACAGGAATCAGTGCTGAGCAAGAGGATCGGCGGTTTAGAGGAAGAACACAACCAACGGCCAAATCAATCGGAACGATCCAGGTTAGTTCTAGTCTGTGGCTTTGTGCTCGGACGCGTATTTCATCGATAATTCAAAAATGACTATGGTTTTATTGGGACTAGGGATAAAAGGAGTTTAACATTCATACTCTGCATATGCATTCTTCTGATTTTTTTAAATAATTACAGAATTCTTATGCTGTTCTAGCTTTCAATAAAAAAAGGTGATAGTGAGAAGGATTTGGCTTAGGCGCGAGACTCAAAGCCGGGAGGATGGTGGTAATGAAACTGGGTAAATAGGATCATATGACTTGTAATAGCTTATATGCAAACTCATAAGTTGTATACACCCTAAAAACTAGATTAAGTGTCACAAAGAACCTTCTCGGGCTCAGTAGTCCGGCATGGATTCTCTCAATCCCTCAAAAAGTTACCGGCAACCAAAAGTATAGTCATGAGTAATCAAGGATTACTCAGTCTGGACAAGGTCTTACAATACTTATTAGAGATTTCCAATCAAGTTTAAATGATATGCAATTAGTTCACAAATCAAGCAAAGTATCTGGAAGCATTGAATACTTATGCAAAGATTAACCACGAAAAGCATGCAACAACAAGTATTTTTTGTTTGACTCAATGATAATATATGCATGCAACCACGCATTCTCTCCTCAGATGACCTTCATCCTCCAAATAGTTGGTTGCAAGAGATGAAAAAAATATGGGGATAAACATAAGGATTCCATGCTAAAACCCGAGGAGGAGGCGAAAGATACCGAGAATCAGGCGAACGGGCATGAATTGTTGATAGTGTGGTAATTGGTAAGCCGGTACAGAGAATTCAATGAATCTGGCTTGGCTGTTACAAAAACGGTTTCAAGCGGTATTTGGCCAAGAATTCTATATAAGAACGTCGAAAAAACAAAGAAAAACACAAAAAAAAGAAGAAAACTTGTGATTATTTTTGTAAATAATTTCCTAGAGAAACGCCTAAGGAATTGCGTGTCCAAAAGCGAATATCAGACAGGAATCAGTGCTGAGCAAGAGGATCGGCGGTTTAGAGGAAGAACACAACCAACGGCCAAATCAATCGGAACGATCCAGGTTAGTTCTAGTCTGTGGCTTTGTGCTCGGACGCGTATTTCATCGATAATTCAAAAATGACTATGGTTTTATTGGGACTAGGGATAAAAGGAGTTTAACATTCATACTCTGCATATGCATTCTTCCGATTTTTTTAAATAATTACAGAATTCTTATGCTGTTCTAGCTTTCAATAAAAAAAGGTGATAGTGAGAAGGATTTGGCTTAGGCGCGAGACTCAAAGCCGGGAGGATGGTGGTAATGAAACTGGGTAAATAGGATCATATGACTTGTAATAGCTTATATGCAAACTCATAAGTTGTATAGACCCTAAAAACTAGATTAAGTGTCACAAAGAACCTTCTCGGGCTCAGTAGTCCGGCATGGATTCTCTCAATCCCTCAAAAAGTTACCGGCAACCAAAAGTATAGTCATGAGTAATCAAGGATTACTCAGTCTGGACAAGGTCTTACAATACTTATTAGAGATTTCCAATCAAGTTTAAATGATATGCAATTAGTTCACAAATCAAGCAAAGCATCTGGAAGCATTGAATACTTATGCAAAGATTAACCACGAAAAGCATGCAACAACAAGTATTTTTTGTTTGACTCAATGATAATATATGCATGCAACCACGCATTCTCTCCTCAGATGACCTTCATCCTCCAAACAGTTGGTTGCAAGAGATGAAAAAAATATGGGGATAAACATAAGGATTCCATGCTAAAACCCGAGGAGGAGGCGAAAGATACCGAGAATCAGGCGAACGGGCATGAATTGTTGATAGTGTGGTAATTGGTAAGCCGGTACAGAGAATTCAATGAATCTGGCTTGGCTGTTACAAAAACGGTTCCAAGCGGTATTTGGCCGAGAATTCTATATAAGAACGTCGAAAAAACAAAGAAAAACACAAAAAAAAGAAGAAAACTTGTGATTATTTTTGTAAATAATTTCCTAGAGAAACGCCTAAGGAATTGCGTGTCCAAAAGCGAATATCAGACAGGAATCAGTGCTGAGCAAGAGGATCGGCGGTTTAGAGGAAGAACACAACCAACGGCCAAATCAATCGGAACGATCCAGGTTAGTTCTAGTCTGTGGCTTTGTGCTCGGACGCGTATTTCATCGATAATTAAAAAATGACTATGGTTTTATTGGGACTAGGGATAAAAGGAGTTTAACATTCATACTCTGCATATGCATTCTTCCGATTTTTTTAAATAATTACAGAATTCTTATGCTGTTCTAGCTTTCAGTAAAAAAAGGTGATAGTGAGAAGGATTTGGCTTAGGCGCGAGACTCAAAGCCGGGAGGATGGTGGTAATGAAACTGGGTAAATAGGATCATATGACTTGTAATAGCTTATATGCAAACTCATAAGTTGTATAGACCCTAAAAACTAGATTAAGTGTCACAAAGAACCTTCTCGAGCTCAGTAGTCCGGCATGGATTCTCTCAATCCCTCAAAAAGTTACCGGCAACCAAAGGTATAGTCATGAGTAATCAAGGATTACTCAGTCTGGACAAGGTCTTACAATACTTATTAGAGATTTCCAATCAAGTTTAAATGATATGCAATTAGTTCACAAATCAAGCAAAGCATCTGGAAGCATTGAATACTTATGCAAAGATTAACCACGAAAAGCATGCAACAACAAGTATTTTTTGTTTGACTCAATGATAATATATGCATGCAACCACGCATTCTCTCCTCAGATGACCTTCATCCTCCAAACAGTTGGTTGCAAGAGATGAAAAAAATATGGGGATAAACATAAGGATTCCATGCTAAAACCCGAGGAGGAGGCGAAAGATACCGAGAATCAGGCGAACGGGCATGAATTGTTGATAGTGTGGTAATTGGTAAGCCGGTACAGAGAATTCAATGAATCTGGCCTGGCTGTTACAAAAACGGTTCCAAGCGGTTTTTGGCCGAGAACTCTATATAAGAACGTCGAAAAAACAAAGAAAAACACAAAAAAAAGAAGAAAACTTGTGATTATTTTTGTAAATAATTTCCTAGAGAAACGCCTAAGGAATTGCGTGTCCAAAAGCGAATATCAGACAGGAATCAGTGCTGAGCAAGAGGATCGGCGGTTTAGAGGAAGAACACAACCAACGGCCAAATCAATCGGAACGATCCAGGTTAGTTCTAGTCTGTGGCTTTGTGCCCGGACGCGTATTTCATCGATAATTCAAAAATGACTATGGTTTTATTGGGACTAGGGATAAAAGGAGTTTAACATTCATACTCTGCATATGCATTCTTCCGATTTTTTTAAATAATTACAGAATTCTTATGCTGTTCTAGCTTTCAATAAAAAAAGGTGATAGTGAGAAGGATTTGGCTTAGGCGCGAGACTCAAAGCCGGGAGGATGGTGGTAACGAAACTGGGTAAATAGGATCATATGACTTGTAATAGCTTATATGCAAACTCATAAGTTGTATAGACCCTAAAAACTAGATTAAGTGTCACAAAGAACCTTCTCGGGCTCAGTAGTCTGGCATGGATTCTCTCAATCCCTGATACAGTTACCGGCAACCAAAACTATAGTCATGAGTAATCAAGGATTACTCAGTCTGGACAAGGTCTTACAATACTTATTAGAGATTTCCCATCAAATTTAAATGATAACCAATAAGTTCAAAAATCAAGCAAAGCATGCGAAAGCATTGAATAATTATGCAAAGATTAACCACGAAAAGCATGCAACAACAAGTATTTTTTGTTCGACTCAATGATAATATATGCATGCAACCACGCATTCTCTCCTCAGATGACCTTCATCCTCCAAACAGTTGGTTGCAAAAGATGAAAAAAATATGGGGATAAACATAAGGATTCCATGCTAAAACCCGAGGAGGAGGCGAAAGATACCGAGAATCAGGCGAACGGGCATGAATTGTTGATAGTGTGGTAATATGTAAGCCGGTACAGAATATTCAATGAATCTGGCTTGACTGTTACAAAAATGGTTCCAAGCGGTTTTTGGCCGAAAATTCTATATAAGAACGTCCTAAAAACAAAAAAAAATACAAAAAATAGCAGAAAACTTGTGATTATTTTTGTAAATAATTTCCTAGAGAAACGCCTAAGGAATTGCGTGTCCAAAAGCGAATGTCAGACAAGAATCAGTGCTGAGCAAGAGGATCGGCGGTTTAAAGGAAGAACACAACCAACGGCCAAATCAATCGAAACGATCCAGGTTAGTTCTAGTCTGTGGCTTTGTGCTCGGACGCGTATTTCATCGTTAATTCAAAAATGACTATGGTTTTATTGGGGCTAGGGATAAAAGAAGTTTAACATTCATACTCTGCATATGCATTCTTCCAATTTTTTTAAAAAATTACAGAATTCTTATGCTGTTCTAGCTGTCAATAAAAAAAGGTGATATTGAGAAGGATTTGGCTTAGGCGCGAGACTCAAAGCCGGGAAGATGGGTGGTAATGAAACTGGGTAAATAGGATCATATGACTTGTAATAGCTTATATGCAAACTCATAAGTTGTATAGACCCTAAAAACTAGATTAAGTGTCACAAAGAACCTTCTCGGGCTCAGTAGTCCGGCATGGATTCTCTCAATCCCTCAAAAAGTTACCGGCAACCAAAAGTATAGTCATGAGTAATCAAGGATTACTCTGTCTGGACAAGGTCTTACAATACTTATTAGAGATTTCCCATCAAATTTAAATGATAAGCAATAAGTTCAAAAATCAAGCAAAGCATGCGAAAGCATTAAATAATTATGCAAAGATTAACCACAAAAAGCATGCAACAACAAGTATTTTTTGTTTGACTCAATGATAATATATGCATGCAACCACGCATTCTCTCCTCAGATGACCTTCATCCTCCAAACAGTTGGTTGCAAGAGATGAAAAAAATATGGGGATAAACATAAGGATTCCATGCTAAAACCCGAGGGGCAGGCGAAAGATACCGAGAATCAGGCGAACGGGCATGAATTGTTGATAGTGTGGTAATATGTAAGCCGGTACATAGAATTCAATGAATCTGGCTTGGCTGTTACAAAAACGGTTCCAAGCGGTATTTGGCCGAGAATTCTATATAAGAACGTCGAAAAAACAAAGAAAAACACAAAAAAAAGAAGAAAACTTGTGATTATTTTTGTAAATAATTTCCTAGAGAAACGCCTAAGGAATTGCGTGTCCAAAAGCGAATATCAGACAAGAATCAGTGCTGAGCAAGAGGATCGGCGGTTTAGAGGAAGAACACAAGCAACGGCCAAATCAATCGGAACGATCCAGGTTAGTTCTACTCTGTGGCGTTGTGCTCGGACGCGTATTTCATCGATAATTCAAAAATGACTATGGTTTTATTGGAACTAGGGATAAAAGGAGTTTAACATTCATACTCTGCATATGCATTCTTTCTATTTTTTACTAAATAATTACAGAATTCTCATGCTTTTATAGCTTTTAAGAAAAGAAACGTGATGGTGAAAAGGATTTGGCTTACGCGCGTGACTCAAAGCCGGGAAGATCGGTGGTGATGAAACAGGGTAGATAGGATCATATGACTTGTAATAGCTTATATGCAAACTTATAAGTTGTATCGAATGCTTTGTTTTATGATAAAATATACGGTTTATTTGTTTACTCTAATTTTAATATATTGAATCTAAGTATATGAAGCATGGAATCAACCTCGAATGAGTTTAAATAAGGAATAAACCCTAAAAACTATATTAATTGCCCTAAAGAACGTTCTCGGGCTCGGTAGTCCAGTATGGGTTCTTTCAATCCCGGAAACAGTTACCGGCAACCAAAAGTATAGTCATGAGTAATCAAGGATTACTCAGTGAGTACAAGGTCTTACAATAGTTATTAGAGATTTCCCATCAAATTTAAATGATAAGCAATAAGTTCACAAGTCAAGCAAAGCATGCGAAAGCATTAAAAAATTATGCAAAAATTACCAATGAAAAGCATGCAACAAGAAGTATTTTTTGTTTGACTAAATGATAATATATGCATGCAACCACGCATTCTCTCCTCAGATGACATTCATCCTCCAAACACTTGGTTGCAAGAGATGAAAAAAATATGGCGAAAAACATAAGGATTCCATGCTAAAACCCGAGGGGCAGGCGACAGATACCGAGAATCAGGCGACAGATACCGAGAATCAGGCGAACGGGCACGAATTGGTGACAGTGTGGTAATTGGTAAGCCGTTACCAAGAATTCATAGAATCTTGCTTGGCTGTTACAAAACGGTTCCAAGCGGTTTTTTTGCCGAGAATTTTATATAAGAACGTCCTAAAAACAAAGAAAAACACAGAAAATAGAAGAAAATTTGCGAAATATTTTGTTGATAATTTCCGAGAGAAATGCCTAAGGAATTGTGTGTCCAAAAGCGAATATCGGACAAGAATCAGTGCTGAGCAAGAGGATCGGCGGTTTAGAGGAAGAACACAACCATCGTCCAAATCAATCGAAACGATCTAGGTCAGTTCTAGTTCGTGGCTTTGTGCTCGGACCCGTATTTCAATGATAATTCGAAAATGACTACTGGTTTATTGGGGGTAGGGATAAAACATGTTTAACATTCATATTCTACATATGCATTCTTCCGATTTTTACTAAATAATTACAGAATTCTTATGCTTTTATGGCTTCCAAGAAAAAAACGTGATTGTGAGAAGGATTTGGCTTACGCGCGTGACTCAAAGCCGGGAAGATGAGTGGTGATGAAACTGGGTAGATAGGATCATATGACTTGTAATAGCTTATAAGCAAATTCATAAGTTGTATCGAATGCTCTGTTTTATGATAAAATATACGGTTTATTTGTTTACTCTAATTCTATTATATTGATTCTAAGTATATGAAGCATGGAATCAACCTCGAATGAGTTTAAATAATGAATAGACCCTAAAAGCTATATTAATTGCCATAAAGGACGTTCTCGGGCTCGGTAGTCCGGTATGGGTTCTTTCAATCCCGGAAACAGTTACCGGCAACCAAAAGTATAGTCATGAGTAATCAAGGATTACTCAGTGAGGACAAGGTCTTACAATACTTATTAGAGATTTCCCATCAAATTTAAATGATAAGCAATAAGTTCACAAATCAAGAAAAGCATGCGAAAGCATTAAAATAATTATGCAAAAATTACCCATGAAAAGCATGCAACAACAAGTATTTTTTGTTTGGCTAAATGATAATATATGCATGCAACCACGCATTCTCTCCTCAGATGACATTCATCCTCCAAACACTTGGTTGCAAGAGATGAAAAAAATATTGGGAAAAACATAAGGATTCCGTGCTAAAACCCGAGGGGCAGGCGACAGATACCGAGAATCAGGCGAACGGGCACGAATTGGTGACAGTGTGGTAATTGGTAAGCCGTTACCGAGAATTCATAGAATCATGCTTGGCTGTTACAAAAACGGTTCCAAGTGGTTTTTGGCCGTGAATTCTATATAAGAACGTTCTAAAAACAAAGAAAAACACATAAAATAGAAGAAATTTGCGAATATTTTTGTAGATAATTTCCGAGAGAAACGCCTAAGGAATTGCGTGACCAAAAGCGAATATCAGACAGGAATCAGTCCTGAGCAAGAGGATCAAGGGTTTAGAGGAAGAACACAACCAACACCAAAATAAATGAGAACGATCAAGGTCAGTACGAGTCTGTGGCTTTGTGCTCGAACCCGTATTCACCGATAAGTCAAAAATGACTAAGGGGTTATTAGGGCTAGGGATAAAACGTGTTTAACATTCATACTCTGCATATGCATTCTTTCTATTTTTACTAAATAATTACAGAATTCTCATGCTTTTATAGCTTTTAAGAAAAGAAACGTGATGGTGAGAAGGATCTGGCTTAGGCGCGAGACTCAAAGCCGGGAAGATGGGTGGTGATGAAACTGGGTAGATATGATCATATGACTTGTAATAGCTTATATGCAAACTCATAAGTTGGATCGAATGCTCTGTTTTATGATAAAATATACGGTTTATTTGTTAACTCTAATTCTATTATATTGACTCTAAGTATATGAAGCATGGAATCAACCTCGAATGAGTTTAAATAAGGAATAGACCCTAAAAACTATATTAATTGCCATAAAGAACCTTCTCGGGCTCGGTAGTCTGACATGGGTTCTTTCAATCCCTCAAACATTTACCGGCAACCAAAAGTATAGTCATGAGTAATCAACGATTACTCAGTGAGGACAAGGTCTTACAATACTTATTAAAGATTTCCAATCAAATTTAAATGATAAGCAATAAGTTCACAAATCAAGAAAAGCATGCGAAAGCATTGAATAATTATGCAATGATTAACCATGAAAAGCATGCAACAACAAGTATTTTTTGTTTGACTAAATGATAATATATGCATGCAACCACGCATTCTCTCCTCAGATGACATTCATCCTCCAAACACTTGGTTGCAAGAGATGAAAAAAATATGGGGAAAAACATAAGGATTCCATGCTAAAACCCGAGGGGCAGGCGACAGATACCGAGAATCAAGCGAACGGGCACGAATTGGTGACAGTGTGGTAATTGGTAAGCCGTTACAGAGAATTCATAGAAGCTGGCTTGGCTGTTACAAAAATGGTTCCAAGCGGTTTTTTTGCCGAGAATTTTATATAAGAACGTTCTAAAAACAAAGAAAAACACATAAAATAGAAGAAAATTTGCGAATATTTTTGTAGATAATTTCCGAGAGAAACGCCTAAGGAATTGCGTGACCAAAAGCGAATATCAGACAGGAATCAGTGCTGAGCAAGAGGATCGAGGGTTTAGAGGAAGAACACAACCAACACCAAAATAAATCAGAACGATCAAGGTCAGTACGAGTCCGTGGCTTTGTGCTCGAACCCGTATTCACCGATAAGTCAAAAATGACTAAGGGGTTATTAGGGCTAGGGATAAAACGTGTTTAACATTCATACTCTGCATATGCATTCTTTCTATTTTTACTAAATAATTACAGAATTCTCATGCTTTTATAGCTTTTAAGAAAAGAAACGTGATGGTGAGAAGGATCTGGCTTAGGCGCGAGACTCAAAGCCGGGAAGATGGGTGGTGATGAAACTGGGTAGATATGATCATATGACTTGTAATAGCTTATATGCAAACTCATAAGTTGGATCGAATGCTCTGTTTTATGATAAAATATACGGTTTATTTGTTTACTCTAATTCTATTATATTGACTCTAAGTATATGAAGCATGGAATCAACCTTGAATGAGTTTAAATAAGGAATAGACCCTAAAAACTATATTAATTGCCATAAAGAACCTTCACGGGCTCGGTAGTCTGACATGGGTTCTTTCAATCCCTAAAACATTTACCGGCAACCAAAAGTATAGTCATGAGTAATCAACGATTACTCAGTGAGGACAAGGTCTTACAATACTTATTAAAGATTTCCCATCAAATTTAAATGATAAGCAATAAGTTCACAAATCAAGATAAGCATGCGAAAGCATTGAATAATTATGCAATGATTAACCATGAAAAGCATGCAACAACAAGTATTTTTTGTTTGACTAAATGATAATATATGCATGCAACCACGCATTCTCTCCTCAGATGACATTCATCCTCCAAACACTTGGTTGCAAGAGATGAAAAAAATATGGGGAAAAACATAAGGATTCCATGCTAAAACCCGAGGGGCAGGCGACAGATACCGAGAATCAAGCGAACGGGCACGAATTGGTGACAGTGTGGTAATTGGTAAGCCGTTACAGAGAATTCATAGAAGCTGGCTTGGCTGTTACAAAAATGGTTCCAAGCGGTTTTTTTGCCGAGAATTTTATATAAGAACGTTCTAAAAACAAAGAAAAACACATAAAATAGAAGAAAATTTGCGAATATTTTTGTAGATAATTTCTGAGAGAAACGCCTAAGGAATTGCGTGACCAAAAGCGAATATCAGACAGGAATCAGTGCTGAGCAAGAGGATCGAGGGTTTAGAGGAAGAACACAACCAACACCAAAATAAATCAGAACGATCAAGGTCAGTACGAGTCCGTGGCTTTGTGCTCGAACCCGTATTCACCGATAAGTCAAAAATGACTAAGGGGTTATTAGGGCTAGGGATAAAACGTGTTTAACATTCATACTCTGCATATGCATTCTTTCTATTTTTACTAAATAATTACAGAATTCTCATGCTTTTATAGCTTTTAAGAAAAGAAACGTGATGGTGAGAAGGATCTGGCTTAGGCGCGAGACTCAAAGCCGGGAAGATGGGTGGTGATGAAACTGGGTAGATATGATCATATGACTTGTAATAGCTTATATGCAAACTCATAAGTTGGATCGAATGCTCTGTTTTATGATAAAATATACGGTTTATTTGTTTACTCTAATTCTATTATATTGACTCTAAGTATATGAAGCATGGAATCAACCTCGAATGAGTTTAAATAAGGAATAGACCCTAAAAACTATATTAATTGCCATAAAGAACCTTCTCGGGCTCGGTAGTCTGACATGGGTTCTTTCAATCCCTCAAACATTTACCGGCAACCAAAAGTATAGTCATGAGTAATCAACGATTACTCAGTGAGGACAAGGTCTTACAATACTTATTAAAGATTTCCAATCAAATTTAAATGATAAGCAATAAGTTCACAAATCAAGAAAAGCATGCGAAAGCATTGAATAATTATGCAATGATTAACCATGAAAAGCATGCAACAACAAGTATTTTTTGTTTGACTAAATGATAATATATGCATGCAACCACGCATTCTCTCCTCAGATGACATTCATCCTCCAAACACTTGGTTGCAAGAGATGAAAAAAATATGGGGAAAAACATAAGGATTCCATGCTAAAACCCGAGGGGCAGGCGACAGATACCGAGAATCAAGCGAACGGGCACGAATTGGTGACAGTGTGGTAATTGGTAAGCCGTTACAGAGAATTCATAGAAGCTGGCTTGGCTGTTACAAAAATGGTTCCAAGCGGTTTTTTTGCCGAGAATTTTATATAAGAACGTTCTAAAAACAAAGAAAAACACATAAAATAGAAGAAAATTTGCGAATATTTTTGTAGATAATTTCCGAGAGAAACGCCTAAGGAATTGCGTGACCAAAAGCGAATATCAGACAGGAATCAGTGCTGAGCAAGAGGATCGAGGGTTTAGAGGAAGAACACAACCAACACCAAAATAAATCAGAACGATCAAGGTCAGTACGAGTCCGTGGCTTTGTGCTCGAACCCGTATTCACCGATAAGTCAAAAATGACTAAGGGGTTATTAGGGCTAGGGATAAAACGTGTTTAACATTCATACTCTGCATATGCATTCTTTCTATTTTTACTAAATAATTACAGAATTCTCATGCTTTTATAGCTTTTAAGAAAAGAAACGTGATGGTGAGAAGGATCTGGCTTAGGCGCGAGACTCAAAGCCGGGAAGATGGGTGGTGATGAAACTGGGTAGATATGATCATATGACTTGTAATAGCTTATATGCAAACTCATAAGTTGGATCGAATGCTCTGTTTTATGATAAAATATACGGTTTATTTGTTTACTCTAATTCTATTATATTGACTCTAAGTATATGAAGCATGGAATCAACCTCGAATGAGTTTAAATAAGGAATAGACCCTAAAAACTATATTAATTGCCATAAAGAACCTTCTCGGGCTCGGTAGTCTGACATGGGTTCTTTCAATCCCTAAAACATTTACCAGCAACCAAAAGTATAGTCATGAGTAATCAACGATTACTCAGTGAGGACAAGGTCTTACAATACTTATTAAAGATTTCCCATCAAATTTAAATGATAAGCAATAAGTTCACAAATCAAGAAAAGCATGCGAAAGCATTGAATAATTATGCAATGATTAACCATGAAAAGCATGCAACAACAAGTATTTTTTGTTTGACTAAATGATAATATATGCATGCAACCACACATTCTCTCCTCAGATGACATTCATCCTCCAAACACTTGGTTGCAAGAGATGAAAAAAATATGGGGAAAAACATAAGGATTCCATGCTAAAACCCGAGGGGCAGGCGACAGATACCGAGAATCAAGCGAACGGGCACGAATTGGTGACAGTGTGGTAATTGGTAAGCCGTTACAGAGAATTCATAGAAGCTGGCTTGGCTGTTACAAAAATGGTTCCAAGCGGTTTTTTTGCCGAGAATTTTATATAAGAACGTTCTAAAAACAAAGAAAAACACATAAAATAGAAGAAAATTTGCGAATATTTTTGTAGATAATTTCTGAGAGAAACGCCTAAGGAATTGCGTGACCAAAAGCGAATATCAGACAGGAATCAGTGCTGAGCAAGAGGATCGAGGGTTTAGAGGAAGAACACAACCAACACCAAAATAAATCAGAACGATCAAGGTCAGTACGAGTCCGTGGCTTTGTGCTCGAACCCGTATTCACCGATAAGTCAAAAATGACTAAGGGGTTATTAGGGCTAGGGATAAAACGTGTTTAACATTCATACTCTGCATATGCATTCTTTCTATTTTTACTAAATAATTACAGAATTCTCATGCTTTTATAGCTTTTAAGAAAAGAAACGTGATGGTGAGAAGGATCTGGCTTAGGCGCGAGACTCAAAGCCGGGAAGATGGGTGGTGATGAAACTGGGTAGATATGATCATATGACTTGTAATAGCTTATATGCAAACTCATAAGTTGGATCGAATGCTCTGTTTTATGATAAAATATATGGTTTATTTGTTTACTCTAATTCTATTATATTGACTCTAAGTATATGAAGCATGGAATCAACCTCGAATGAGTTTAAATAAGGAATAGACCCTAAAAACTATATTAATTGCCATAAAGAACCTTCTCGGGCTCGGTAGTCTGACATGGGTTCTTTCAATCCCTCAAACATTTACCGGCAACCAAAAGTATAGTCATGAGTAATCAACGATTACTCAGTGAGGACAAGGTCTTACAATACTTATTAAAGATATCCCATCAAATTTAAATGATAAGCAATAAGTTCACAAATCAAGAAAAGAATGCGAAAGCATTGAATAATTATGCAATGATTAACCATGAAAAGCATGCAACAACAAGTATTTTTTGTTTGACTAAATGATAATATATGCATGCAACCACGCATTCTCTCCTCAGATGACATTCATCCTCCAAACACTTGGTTGCAAGAGATGAAAAAAATATGGGGAAAAACATAAGGATTCCAAGCTAAAACCCGAGGGGCAGGCGACAGATACCGAGAATCAGGCGAACGGGCACAAATTGGTGACAGTGTGGTAATTGGTAAGCCGTTACACAGAATTCATAGAAGCTGGCTTGGCTGTTACAAAAATGGTTCCAAGTGGTTTTTTTGCCGAGAATTTTATATAAGAACGTTTTAAAAACAAAGAAAAACATATAAAATAGAAGAAAATTTGCGATTATTTTTGTAGATAATTTCCGAGAGAAACGCCTAAGGAATTGCATGACCAAAAGCGTACATCAGACAGGAATCAGTGCTGAGCAAGAGGATCGAGGGTTTAGAGGAAGAACACAACCAACACCAAAATAAATCAGAACGATCAAGGTCAGTACGAGTCCGTGGCTTTGTGCTCGAACCCGTATTCACCGATAAGTCAAAAATTACTAAGGGGTTATTGGGGCTAGGGATAAAACGTGTTTAACATTCATACTCTGCATATGCATTCTTTCTATTTTTACTAAATAATTACAGGATTCTCATGCTTTTATAGCTTTATTAAAGAAACGTGACGGTGAGAAGGATCTGGCTTAGGCGCGAGACTCAAAGCCGGGAAGATGGGTGGTGATGAAACTGGGTAGATATGATCATATGACTTGTAATAGCTTATATGCAAACTCATAAGTTGGATCGAATGCTCTGTTTTATGATAAAATATACAGTTTAGTTGTTTACTCTAATTCTTTTATATTGACTCTAAGTATATGAAGCATGGAATCAACCTCGAATGAGTTTAAATAAGGAATAGACCCTAAAAACTATATGAATTGCCATAAAGAACCTTCTCGGGCTCGGTAGTCTGACATGGGTTCTTTCAATCCCTCAAACATTTACCGGCAACCAAAAGTATAGTCATGAGTAATCAGCGATTACTCAGTGAGGACAAGGTCTTACAATACTTATTAAAGATTTCCCATCAAATTTAAATGATAAGCAATAAGTTCACAAATCAAGAAAAGCATGCGAAAGCATTGAATAATTGTGCAATGATTAACCATGAAAAGCATGCAACAACAAGTATTTTTTGTTTGACTAAATGATAATATATGCATGCAACCACGCATTCTCTCCTCAGATGACATTCATCCTCCAAACACTTGGTTGCAAGAGATGAAAAAAATATGGGGAAAAACATAAGGATTCGATGCTAAAACCCGAGGGGCAGGCGACAGATACCGAGAATCTGGCGAACGGACACGAATTGGTGACAGTGTGGTAATTGGTAAGCCGTTACAGAGAATTCATAGAAGCTGGCTTGGCTGTTACAAAAATGATTCCAAGCGGTTTTTTTGCCGAGAATTTTATATAAGAACGTTCTAAAAACAAAGAAAAACACACAAAATAGAAGAAAATTTGCGAATATTTTTGTAGATAATTTCTGAGAGAAACGCCTAAGGAATTGCGTGACCAAAAGCGAATATCAGACAGGAATCAGTGCTGAGCAAGAGGATCGAGGGTTTAGAGGAAGAACACAACCAACACCAAAATAAATCAGAACGATCAAGGTCAGTACGAGTCCGTGGCTTTGTGCTCGAACCCGTATTCACCGATAAGTCAAAAATGACTAAGGGGTTATTAGGGCTAGGGATAAAACGTGTTTAACATTCATACTCTGCATATGCATTCTTTCTATTTTTACTAAATAATTACAGGATTCTCATGCTTTTATAGCTTTATTAAAGAAACGTGACGGTGAGAAGGATCTGGCTTAGGCGCGAGACTCAAAGCCGGGAAGATGGGTGGTGATGAAACTGGGTAGATATGATCATATGACTTGTAATAGCTTATATGCAAACTCATAAGTTGGATCGAATGCTCTGTTTTATGATAAAATATACAGTTTAGTTGTTTACTCTAATTCTTTTATATTGACTCTAAGTATATGAAGCATGGAATCAACCTCGAATGAGTTTAAATAAGGAATAGACCCTAAAAACTATATGAATTGCCATAAAGAACCTTCTCGGGCTCGGTAGTCTGACATGGGTTCTTTCAATCCCTCAAACATTTACCGGCAACCAAAAGTATAGTCATGAGTAATCAGCGATTACTCAGTGAGGACAAGGTCTTACAATACTTATTAAAGATTTCCCATCAAATTTAAATGATAAGCAATAAGTTCACAAATCAAGAAAAGCATGCGAAAGCATTGAATAATTGTGCAATGATTAACCATGAAAAGCATGCAACAACAAGTATTTTTTGTTTGACTAAATGATAATATATGCATGCAACCACGCATTCTCTCCTCAGATGACATTCATCCTCCAAACACTTGGTTGCAAGAGATGAAAAAAATATGGGGAAAAACATAAGGATTCGATGCTAAAACCCGAGGGGCAGGCGACAGATACCGAGAATCTGGCGAACGGACACGAATTGGTGACAGTGTGGTAATTGGTAAGCCGTTACAGAGAATTCATAGAAGCTGGCTTGGCTGTTACAAAAATGATTCCAAGCGGTTTTTTTGCCGAGAATTTTATATAAGAACGTTCTAAAAACAAAGAAAAACACACAAAATAGAAGAAAATTTGCGAATATTTTTGTAGATAATTTCCGAGAGAAACGCCTAAGGAATTGCATGACCAAAAGCGAATATCAGACAGGAATCAGTGCTGAGCAAGAGGATCGAGGGTTTAGAGGAAGAACACAACCAACACCAAAATAAATCAGAACGATCAAGGTCAGTACGAGTCCGTGGCTTTGTGCTCTAACCCGTATTCACCGATAAGTCAAAAATGACTAAGGGGTTATTAGGGCTAGGGATAAAACGTGTTTAACATTCATACTCTGCATATGCATTCTTTCTATTTTTACTAAATAATTACAGAATTCTCATGCTTTTATAGCTTTTAAGAAAAGAAACGTGATGGTGAGAAGGATCTGGCTTAGGCGCGAGACTCAAAGCCGGGAAGATGGGTGGTGATGAAACTGGGTAGATATGATCATATGACTTGTAATAGCTTATATGCAAACTCATAAGTTGGATCGAATGCTCTGTTTTATGATAAAATATACGGTTTATTTGTTTACTCTAATTCTATTATATTGACTCTAAGTATATGAAGCATGGAATCAACCTCGAATGAGTTTAAATAAGGAATAGACCCTAAAAACTATATTAATTGCCATAAAGAACCTTCTCGGGCTCGGTAGTCTGACATGGGTTCTTTCAATCCCTCAAACATTTACCGGCAACCAAAAGTATAGTCATGAGTAATCAACGATTACTCAGTGAGGACAAGGTCTTACAATACTTATTAAAGATTTCCCATCAAATTTAAATGATAAGCAATAAGTTCACAAATCAAGAAATGCATGCGAAAGCATTGAATAATTGTGCAATGATTAACCATGAAAAGCATGCAACAACAAGTATTTTTTGTTTGACTAAATGATAATATATGCATGCAACCATGCATTCTCTTCTCAGATGACATTCATCCTCCAAACACTTGGTTGCAAGAGATGAAAAAAATATGGGGAAAAACATAAGGATTCCATGCTAAAACCCGAGGGGCAGGCGACAGATACCGAGAATCAGGCGAACGGGCACAAATTGGTGACAATGTGGTAATTGGTAAGCCGTTACACAGAATTCATAGAAGCTGGCTTGGCTGTTACAAAAATGGTTCCAAGTGGTTTTTTTGCCGAGAATTTTATATAAGAACGTTTTACAAACAAAGAAAAACACATAAAATAGAAGAAAATTTGCGAATATTTTTGTAGATAATTTCCGAGAGAAACGCCTAAGGAATTGCATGACCAAAAGCGAACATCAGACAGGAATCAGTGCTGAGCAAGAGGATCGAGGGTTTAGAGGAAGAACACAACCAACACCAAAATAAATCAGAACGATCAAGGTCAGTACGAGTCCGTGGCTTTGTGCTCTAACCCGTATTCACCGATAAGTCAAAAATGACTAAGGGGTTATTAGGGCTAGGGATAAAACGTGTTTAACATTCATACTCTGCATATGCATTCTTTCTATTTTTACTAAATAATTACAGAATTCTCATGCTTTTATAGCTTTTAAGAAAAGAAACGTGATGGTGAGAAGGATCTGGCTTAGGCGCGAGACTCAAAGCCGGGAAGATGGGTGGTGATGAAACTGGGTAGATATGATCATATGACTTGTAATAGCTTATATGCAAACTCATAAGTTGGATCGAATGCTCTGTTTTATGATAAAATATACGGTTTATTTGTTTACTCTAAGTCTTTTATATTGACTCTAAGTATATGAAGCATGGAATCAACCTCGAATGAGTTTAAATAAGGAATAGACCCTAAAAACTATATGAATTGCCATAAAGAACCTTCTCGGGCTCGGTAGTCTGACATGGGTTCTTTCAATCCCTTAAACATTTACCGGCAACCAAAAGTATAGTCATGAGTAATCAACGATTACTCAGTGAGGACAAGGTCGTACAATACTTATTAAAGATTTCCCATCAAATTTAAATGATAAGCAATAAGTTCACTAATCAAGAAAATCATGCGAAAGCATTGAATAATTATGCAATGATTAACCATGAAAAGCATGCAACAACAAGTATTTTTTGTTTGACTAAATGATAATATATGCATGCAACCACGCATTCTCTCCTCAGATGACATTCATCCTCCAAACACTTGGTTGCAAGAGATAAAAAAATATGGGGAAAAACATAAGGATTCCATGCTAAAACCCGAAGAGCAAGCGACAGATACGGAAAATCATGCGAATGCGTACGAATTGGTAACAGTGTGGTAATTGGTAAGCCGTTACAGAGAATTCATAGAATCTGGCTTGGCAGTGAGAAAAACGGTTCCAAGCTGTTTTTTTGCCGAGAATTTTATATAAGAAGGTCCTAAAAACAAAGAAAAACACAGAAAATTGAAGAAAATTTGCAAATATTTTTGTAGATAACTTCCGAGAGAAACGCCTAAGGAATTGCGTGTCCAAAAGCTAATATCAGACAGGAATCAGTGCTGAGCAAGAGGATCGGGGGTTTAGAGGAAGAACACAACCAACACCAAAATAAATCAGAACGATCAAGGTCAGTACGAGTCTGTGGCTTTGTGCTCGAACCCGTATTCACCGATAAGTCAAAAATGACTAAGGGGTTATTGGGGCTAGGGATAAAACGTGTTTAACATTCATACTCTGCATATGCATTCTTTCTATTTTTACTAAATAATTACAAAATTTTCATGCTTTTATAGCTTTTAAGAAAAGAAACGTAATGGTGAGAAGGATATGGCTTAGGCGCGAGATTCAAAGCCAGGAAGATGGGTGGTGATGAAACTGGGTAGATATGATCATATGACTTGTAATAGCTTATATGCAAACTCATAAGTTGTATCGAATGCTCAGTTTTATGATAAAATATACGGTTTATTTGTTTACTCTAATTCTATTATATTGACTCTAAGTATATGAAGCATGGAATCAACCTCGAATGAGTTTAAATAAGGAATAGACCCTAAAAACTATATTAATTGCCATAAAGAACCTTCTTGGGCTCGGTAGTCTGACATGGGTTCTTTCAATCCCTCAAACATTTACCGGCAACCAAAAGTATAGTCATGAGTAATCAACGATTACTCAGTGAGGACAAGGTCTTACAATACTTATTAAAGATTTCCCATCAAATTTAAATGATAAGCAATAAGTTCACAAATCAAGAAAAGCATACGAAAGCATTGAATAATTATGCAATGATTAACCATGAAAAGCATGCAACAACAAGTATTTTTTGTTTGACTAAATGATAATATATGCATGCAACCACGCATTCTCTCCTCAGATGACATTCATCCTCCAAACACTTGGTTGCAAGAGATGAAAAAAATATGGGGAAAAACATAAGGATTCCATGCTAAAACCCGAGGGGCAGGCGACAGATACCGAGAATCAGGCGAACGGGCACGAATTGGTGACAGTGTGGTATTTGGTAAGCCGTTACAGAGAATTCATAGAATCTGGCTTGGCTGTTACAAAAACGTTTCCAAGAGGTTTTTTTGCGGAGAATTTTATGTAAGAACATCCTAAAATAAAAAAAAACACAGAAAATAGAAGAAAATTTGCGAATATTTTTATATATAATTTCCGAGAGAAACGTTTAAGGAATTGCGTGTCCAAAAGCGAATATCAGACAGGAATCAGTGCTGAGCAAGAGGATCGGCGGTTTAGAGGAATATCACAACCAACGCCAAAATCAATCGGAACCATCAAGGTTAGTACGAGTCCGTGTCTTTGTGCTCGAACACGTATTCACCGATAAGTCAAAAATGACTAAGGGGTTATTGGGGCTAGGGATAAAACGTGTTAAACATTCATACTCTGAATATGCATTCTTTCTATTTTTACTAAATAAATACAGAATTCTCATGCTTTTATAGCTTTTAAGAAAAAAAACGTGATGGTGAGAAGGATATGGCTTTGGCGTGAGACTCAAAGCCGGGAAGATGGGTGGTGATGAAACTGGGTAGATATGATCATATGACTTGTAATAGCTTATATGCAAACTCATAAGTTGTATCGAATGCTTTGTTTTATGATAAAATATACAGTTTATTTGTTTACTCTAATTCTATTATATTGACTCTAAGTATATGAAGCATGGAATCAACCTCGAATGAGTTTAAATAAGGAATAGACCATAAAAACTATATTAATTGCCATAAAGAACCTTCTCGGGCTCGGTAGTCTTACATGGGTTCTTTCAATCCCTCAAAAATTTACCGGCAACCAAAAGTATAGTCATGAGTAATCAACGATTACTCAGTGAGGACAAAGTCTTACAATACTTATTAGAGATTTCCCATCAAATTTAAATGATAAGCAATAAGTTAACAAATCAAGCAAAGCATGCGAAAGCATTAAATAATTATGCAAAAATTACCCATGAAAAGCATGCAACAACAAGTATTTTTTGTTTGACTAAATGATAATATATGCATGCAACCACGCATTCTCTCCTCAGATGACATTCATCCTCCAAACACTTGGTTGCAAGAGATGAAAAAATTATGGCGAAAAACATAAGGATTCCATGCTAAAACCCGAGGGGCAGGCGACAGATACCGAGAATCAGGCGAACGGGCACGAATTGGTGACAGTGTGGTAATTGGTAAGCCGTTACCAAGAATTCATAGAATCTGGCTTGGCTGATACAAAAACGGTTCCAAGCGGTTTTTTTGCCGAGAATTCTATATAAGAACGTCCTAAAAACAAAGAAAAACACAGAAAATAGAAGAAAATTTGCGAAATATTTTGTTGATAATTTCCGAGAGAAATGCCTAAGGAATTGTGTGTCCAAAAGCGAATATCAGACAGGAATCAGTGCTGAGCAAGAGGATCGGCGGTTTAGAGGAAGAACACCACCATCGTCCAAATCAATCGAAACGATCTAGGTCAGTTCTAGTTCGTGGCTTTGTGCTCGGACCCGTAATTCAATGATAATTCAAAAATGACTACTGGTTTATTGGGGGTAGGGATAAAACATGTTTAACATTCATATTCTACATATGCATTCTTCCGATTTTTACTAAATAATTACAGAATTCTTATGCTTTTATGGCTTCCAAGAAAAAAACGTGATTGTGAGAAGGATTTGGCTTACGCGCGTGACTCAAAGCCGGAAAGATGAGTGGTGATGAAACTGGGTAGATAGGATCATATGACTTGTAATAGCTTATATGCAAACTCATAAGTTGTATCGAATGCTCTGTTTATGATAAAATATACGGTTTATTTGTTTACTCTAATTCTATTATATTGATTCTAAGTATATGAAGCATGGAATCAACCTCGAATGAGTTTAAATAATGAATAGACCCTAAAAGCTATATTAATTGCCATAAAGGACGTTCTCGGGCTCGGTAGTCCGGTATGGGTTCTTTAAATCCCGGAAACAGTTACCGGCAACCAAAAGTATAGTCATGAGTAATCAAGGATTACTCAGTGAGGACATGGTCTTACAATACTTATTAGAGATTTCCCATCAAATTTAAATGATAAGCAATAAGTTCACAAATCAAGAAAAGCATGCGAAAGCATTAAATAATTATGCAAAAATTACCCATGAAAAGCATGCAACAACAAGTATTTTTTGTTTGGCTAAATGATAATATATGCATGCAACCACGCATTCTCTCCTCAGATGACATTCATCCTCCAAACACTTGGTTGCAAGAGATGAAAAAAATATTGGGAAAAACATAAGGATTCCGTGCTAAAACCCGAGGGGCAGGCGACAGATACCGAGAATCAGGCGAACGGGCACGAATTGGTGACAGTGTGGTAATTGGTAAGCCGTTACCGAGAATTCATAGAATCTGGCTTGGCTGTTACAAAAACGGTTCCGAGTGGTTTTTGGCCGTGAATTCTATATAAGAACGTTCTAAAAACAAAGAAAAACACATAAAATAGAAGAAAATTTGCGAATATTTTTGTAGATAATTTCCGAGAGAAACGCCTAAGGAATTGCGTGACCAAAAGCGAATATCAGACAGGAATCAGTGCTGAGCAAGAGGATCGAGGGTTTAGAGGAAGAACACAACCAACACCAAAATAAATCAGAACGATCAAGGTCAGTACGAGTCCGTGGCTTTGTGCTCGAACCCGTATTCACCGATAAGTCAAAAATGACTAAGGGGTTATTAGGGCTAGGGATAAAACGTGTTTAACATTCATACTCTGCATATGCATTCTTTCTATTTTTACTAAATAATTACAGAATTCTCATGCTTTTATAGCTTTTAAGAAAAGAAACGTGATGGTGAGAAGGATCTGGCTTAGGCGCGAGACTCAAAGCCGGGAAGATGGGTGGTGATGAAACTGGGTAGATATGATCATATGACTTGTAATAGCTTATATGCAAACTCATAAGTTGGATCGAATGCTCTATTTTATGATAAAATATACGGTTTATTTGTTTACTCTAATTCTATTATATTGACTCTAAGTATATGAAGCATGGAATCAGCCTCGAATGATTTTAAATAAGGAATAGACCCTAAAAACTATATTAATTGCCATAAAGAACCTTCTCGGGATCGGTAGTCTGACATGGGTTCTTTCAATCCCTCAAACATTTACTGGCAACCAAAAGTATAGTCATGAGTAATCAACGATTACTCAGTGAGGACAAGGTCTTACAATACTTATTAAAGATTTCCCATCAAATTTAAATGATAAGCAATAAGTTCACAAATCAAGAAAAGCATGCGAAAGCATTGAATAATTATGCAATGATTAACCATGAAAAGCATGCAACAACAAGTATTTTTTGTTTGACTAAATGATAATATATGCATGCAACCACGCATTCTCTCCTCAGATGACATTCATCCTCCAAATACTTGGTTGCAAGAGATGAAAAAAATATGGGGAAAAACATAAGGATTCCATGCTAAAAACCGAGGGGCAGGCGACAGATACCAAGAATCAGGCGAACGGGCACGAATTGGTGACAGTGTGGTAATTGGTAAGCCGTTACAGAGAATTCATAGAAGCTGGCTTGGCTGTTACAAAAATGGTTCCAAGCGGTTTTTTTGCCGAGAATTTTATATAAGAACGTTCTAAAAACAAAGAAAAACACATAAAATAGAAGAAAATTTGCGAATATTTTTGTAGATAATTTCCGAGAGAAACGCCTAAGGAATTGCGTGACCAAAAGCGAATATCAGACAGGAATCAGTGCTGAGCAAGAGGATCGAGGGTTTAGAGGAAGAACACAACCAACACCAAAATAAATCAGAACGATCAAGGTCAGTACGAGTCCGTGGCTTTGTGCTCGAACCCGTATTCACCGATAAGTCAAAAATGACTAAGGGGTTATTGGGGCTAGGGATAAAACGTGTTTAACATTCATACTCTGCATATGCATTCTTTCTATTTTTACTAAATAATTACAAAATTTTCATGCTTTTATAGCTTTTAAGAAAAGAAACGTAATGGTGAGAAGGATATAGCTTAGGCACGAGATTCAAAGCCGGGAAGATGGGTGGTGATGAAACTGGGTAGATATGATCATATGACTTGTAATAGCTTATATGCAAACTCATAAGTTGTATCGAATGCTTTGTTTTATGATAAAATATACGGTTTATTTGTTTACTCTAATTCTATTATATTGACTCTAAGTATATGAAGCATGGAATCAACCTCGAATGAGTTTAAATAAGGAATAGACCATAAAAACTATATTAATTGCCATAAAGAACCTTCTCGGGCTCGGTAGTCTGACATGGGTTCTTTCAATCCCTCAAACATTTACCGGCAACCAAAAGTATGGTCATGAGTAATCAACGATTACTCAGTGAGGACAAGGTCTTACAATACTTATTAAAGATTTCCCATCAAATTTAAATGATAAGCAATAAGTTCACAAATCAAGAAAAGCATGCGAAAGCATTGAATAATTATGCAATGATTAACCATGAAAAGCATGCAACAACAAGTATTTTTTGTTTGACTAAATGATAATATATGCATGCAACCACGCATTCTCTCCTCAGATGACATTCATCCTCCAAACACTTGGTTGCAAGAGATGAAAAAAATATGGGGAAAAACATAAGGATTCCATGCTAAAACCCGAGGGGCAGGCGACAGATACCGAGAATCAGGCGAACGGGCACGAATTGGTGACAGTGTGGTAATTGGTAAGCCGTTACAGAGAATTCATAGAATCTGGCTTGGCTGTTACAAAAACGTTTCCAAGAGGTTTTTTTGCCGAGAATTTTATGTAAGAACATCCTAAAATAAAAAAAAACACAGAAAATAGAAGAAAATTTGCGAATATTTTTATATATAATTTCCGAGAGAAACATTTAAGGAATTGCGTGTCCAAAAGCGAATATCAGACAGGAATCAGTGCTGAGCAAGAGGATCGGCAGTTTAGAGGAAGATCACAACCAACGCCAAAATCAATTGGAACCATCAAGGTTAGTACGAGTCCGTGTCTTTGTGCTCGAACCCGTATTCACCGATAAGTCCAAAATGACTAAGGGGTTATTGGGGCTAGGGATAAAACGTGTTAAACATTCATACTCTGAATATGCATTCTTTCTATTTTTACTAAATAAATACAGAATTCTCATGCTTTTATAGCTTTTAAGAAAACAAACGTGATGGTGAGAAGGATATGGCTTTGGCGTGAGACTCAAAGCCGGGAAGATGGGTGGTGATGAAACTGGGTAGATATGATCATATGACTTGTAATAGCTTATATGCAAACTCATAAGTTGTATCGAATGCTTTGTTTTATGATAAAATATACAGTTTATTTGTTTACTCTAATTCTATTATATTGACTCTAAGTATATGAAGCATGGAATCAACCTCGAATGAGTTTAAATAAGGAATAGACCATAAAAACTATATTAATTGCCATAAAGAACCTTCTCGGGCTCGGTAGTCTTACATGGGTTCTTTCAATCCCTCAAAAATTTACCGGCAACCAAAAGTATAGTCATGAGTAATCAACGATTACTCAGTGAGGACAAAGTCTTACAATACTTATTAGAGATTTCCCATCAAATTTAAATGATAAGCAATAAGTTAACAAATCAAGCAAAGCATGCGAAAGCATTAAATAATTATGCAAAAATTACCCATGAAAAGCATGCAACAACAAGTATTTTTTGTTTGACTAAATGATAATATATGCATGCAACCACGCATTCTCTCCTCAGATGACATTCATCCTCCAAACACTTGGTTGCAAGAGATGAAAAAAATATGGCGAAAAACATAAGGATTCCATGCTAAAACCCGAGGGGCAGGCGACAGATACCGAGAATCAGGCGACAGATACCGAGAATCAGGCGAACGGGCACGAATTTTTTGACAGTGTGGTAATTGGTAAGCCGTTACCAAGAATTCATAGAATCTGGCTTGGCTGTTACAAAAACGGTTCCAAGCGTTTTTTTTGCCGAGAATTCTATATAAGAACGTCCTAAAAACAAAGAAAAACACAGAAAATAGAAGAAAATTTGCGAAATATTTTGTTGATAATTTCCGAGAGAAATGCCTAAGGAATTGTGTGTCCAAAAGCGAATATCAGACAGGAATCAGTGCTGAGCAAGAGGATCGGCGCTTTAGAGGAAGAACACAACCATCGTCCAAATCAATCGAAACGATCTAGGTCAGTTCTAGTTCGTGGCTTTGTGCTCGGACCCGTATTTCATTGATAATTCAAAAATGACTACTGGTTTATTGGGGGTAGGGATAAAACATGTTTAACATTCATATTCTACATATGCATTCTTCCGATTTTTACTAAATAATTACAGAATTCTTATGCTTTTATGGCTTCCAAGAAAAAAACGTGATTGTGAGAAGGATTTGGCTTACGCGCGTGACTCAAAGCCGGGAAGATGAGTGGTGATGAAACTGGGTAGATAGGATCATATGACTTGTAATAGCTTATATGCAAACTCATAAGTTGTATCGAATGCTCTGTTTTATGATAAAATATACGGTTTATTTGTTTACTCTAATTCTATTATATTGATTCTAAGTATATGAAGCATGGAATCAACCTCGAATAAATTTAACTAATGAATAGACCCTAAAAGCTATATTAATTGCCATAAAGGACGTTCTCGGGCTCGGTAGTCCGGTATGGGTTCTTTCAATCCCGGAAACAGTTACCGGCAACCAAAAGTATAGTCATGAGTAATCAACGATTACTCAGCGAGGACAAGGTCTTACAATACTTATTAGAGATTTCCCATCAAATTTAAATGATAAGCAATAAGTTCACAAATCAAGAAAAGCATGCGAAAGCATTAAATAATTATGCAAAAATTACCCATGAAAAGCATGCAACAACAAGTATTTTTTGTTTGGCTAAATGATAATATATGCATGCAACCACGCATTCTCTCCTCAGATGACATTCATTCTCCAAACACTTGGTTGCAAGAGATGAAAAAAATATTGGGAAAAACATAAGGATTCCGTGCTAAAACCCGAGGGGCAGGCGACAGATACCGAGAATCAGGCGAACGGGCACGAATTGGTGACAGTGTGGTAATTGGTAAGCCGTTACAGAGAATTCATAGAATCTGGCTTGGCTGTTACAAAAATGGTTCCAAGCGGTTTTTTTGCCGAGAATTTTATATAAGAACGTTCTAAAAACAAAGAAAAACACATAAAATAGAAGAAAATTTGCGAATATTTTTGTAGATAATTTCCGAGAGAAACGCCTAAGGAATTGCGTGACCAAAAGCGAATATCAGACAGGAATCAGTGCTGAGCAAGAGGATCGAGGGTTTAGAGGAAGAACACAACCAACACCAAAATAAATCAGAACGATCAAGGTCAGTACGAGTCCGTGGCTTTGTGCTCGAACCCGTATTCACCGATAAGTCAAAAATGACTAAGGGGTTATTAGGGCTAGGGATAAAACGTGTTTAACATTCATACTCTGCATATGCTTTCTTTCTATTTTTACTAAATAATTACAGAATTCTCATGCTTTTATAGCTTTTAAGAAAAGAAACGTGATGGTGAGAAGGATCTGGCTTAGGCGCGAGACTCAAAGCCGGGAAGATGGGTGGTGATGAAACTAGGTAGATATGATCATATGACTTGTAATAGCTTATATGCAAACTCATAAGTTGGATCGAATGCTCTGTTTTATGAAAAAATATACGGTTTATTTGTTTACTCTAATTCTATTATATTGACTCTAAGTATATGAAGCATGGAATCAACCTCGAATGAGTTTAAATAAGGAATAGACCCTAAAAACTATATTAATTGCCATAAAGAACCTTCTCGGGCTAGGTAGTCTGACATGGGTTCTTTCAATCCCTCAAACATTTACCGGCAACCAAAAGTATAGTCATGAGTAATCAACGATTACTCAGTGAGGACAAGGTCTTACAATACTTATTAAAGATTTCCCATCAAATTTAAATGATAAGCAATAAGTTCACAAATCAAGAAAAGCATGCGAAAGCATTGAATAACTATGCAATGATTAACCATGAAAAGCATGCAACAACAAGTATTTTTTGTTTGACTAAATGATAATATATGCATGCAACCACGCATTCTCTCCTCAGATGACATTCATCCTCCAAACACTTGGTTGCAAGAGATGAAAAAAATATGGGGAAAAACATAAGGATTCCATGCTAAAACCCGAGGGGCAGGCGACAGATACCGAAAATCAGGCGAACGCGCACGAATTGGTGACAGTGTGGTAATTGGTAAGCCGTTACAGAGAATTCATAGAATCTGGCTTGGCAGTGACAAAAACAGTTCCAAGCGGTTTTTTTGCCGAGAATTTTATATAAGAACGTCATAAAAAACAAAGAAAAACACATAAAATAGAAGAAAATTTGCGAATATTTTTGTAGATAATTTCTGAGAGAAACGCCTAAGGAATTGCGTGACCAAAAGCGAATATCAGACAGGAATCAGTGCTTAGCAAGAGGATCGAGGGTTTAGAGGAAGAACACAACCAACACCAAAATAAATCAGAACGATCAAGGTCAGTACGAGTCCGTGGCTTTGTGCTCGAACCCGTATTCACCGATAAGTCAAAAATGACTAAGGGGTTATTAGGGCTAGGGATAAAACGTGTTTAACATTCATACTCTGCATATGCATTCTTTCTATTTTTACTAAATAATTACAGAATTCTCATGCTTTTATAGCTTTTAAGAAAAGAAACGTGATGGTGAGAAGGATCTGGCTTAGGCGCGAGACTCAAAGCCGGGAAGATGGGTGGTGATGAAACTGGGTAGATATGATCATATGACTTGTAATAGCTTATATGCAAACTCATAAGTTGGATCGAATGCTCTGTTTTATGATAAAATATACGGTTTATTTGTTTACTCTAATTCTATTATATTGACTCTAAGTATATGAAGCATGGAATCAACCTCGAATGAGTTTAAATAAGGAATAGACCCTAAAAACTATATTAATTGCCATAAAGAACCTTCTCGGGCTCGGTAGTCTGACATGGGTTCTTTCAATCCCTCAAACATTTACCGGCAACCAAAAGTATAATCATGAGTAATCAACGATTACTCAGTGAGGACAAGGTCTTACAATACTTATTAAAGATTTCCCATCAAATTTAAATGATAAGCAATAAGTTCACAAATCAAGAAAAGCATGCGAAAGCATTGAATAATTATGCAATGATTAACCATGAAAAGCATGCAACAACAAGTATTTTTTTTTTTGACTAAATGATAATATATGCATGCAACCACGCATTCTCTCCTCAGATGACATTCATCCTCCAAACACTTGGTTGCAAGAGATGAAAAAAATATGGGGAAAAACATAAGGATTCCATGCTAAAACCCGAGGGGCAGGCGACAGATACCAAGAATCAGGCGAACAGGCACGAATTGGTGATAGTGTGGTAATTGGTAAGCCGTTACAGAGAATTCATAGAAGCTGGCTTGGCTGTTACAAAAATGGTTCCAAGCGGTTTTTTTGCCGAGAATTTTATATAAGAACGTTCTAAAAACAAAGAAAAACACATAAAATAGAAGAAAATTTGCGAATATTTTTGTAGATAATTTCCGAGAGAAACGCCTAAGGAATTGCGTGACCAAAAGTGAATATCAGACAGGAATCAGTGCTGAGCAAGAGGATCGAGGGTTTAGAGGAAGAACACAACCAACACCAAAATAAATCAGAACGATCAAGGTCAGTACCAGTCCGTGGCTTTGTGCTCGAACCCGTATTCAACGATAAGTCAAAAATGACTAAGGGGTTATTGGGGCTAGGGATAAAACGTGTTTAACATTCATACTCTGCATATGCATTCTTTCTATTTTTACTAAATAATTACAGGATTCTCATGCTTTTATAGCTTTTAAGAAAAGAAACGTGATGGTGAGAAGGATCTGGCTTAGGCGCGAGACTCAAAGCCGGGAAGATGGGTGGTGATGAAACTGGGTAGATATGATCATATGACTTGTAATAGCTTATATGCAAACTCATAAGTTGGATCGAATGCTCTGTTTTATGATAAAATATACGGTTTATTTGTTTACTCTAATTCTATTATATTGACTCTAAGTATATGAAGCATGGAATCAACCTCGAATGAATTTAAATTAGGAATAGACCCTAAAAACTATATTAATTGCCATAAAGAACCTTCTCGGGCTCGGTAGTCCGACATGGGTTCTTTCAATCCCTCAAACATTTACCGACAACTAAAAGTATAGTCATGAGTAATCAACGATTACTCAGTGAGGACAAGGTCTTACAATACTTATTAAAGATTTCCCATCAAATTTAAATGATAAGCAATAAGTTCACAAATCAAGAAAATCATGCGAAAGCATTGAATAATTATGCAATGATTAACCATGAAAAGCATGCAACAACAAGTATTTTTTGTTTGACTAAATGATAATATATGCATGCAACCACGCATTCTCTCCTCAGATGACATTCATCCTCCAAACACTTGGTTGCAAGAGATAAAAAAAATATGGGGAAAAACATAAGGATTCCATGCTAAAACCCGAAGAGCAAGCGACAGATACCGAAAATCATGCGAACGCGCACGAATTGGTAACAGTGTGGTAATTGGTAAGCCGTTACAGAGAATTCATAGAATCTGGCTTGGTAGTGACAAAAACGGTTCCAAGCGGTTTTTTTGCCAAGAATTTTATATAAGAACGTCATAAAAAACAAAGAAAAACACAGAAAATAGAAGAAAATTTGCGAATATTTTTGTAGATAACTTCCGAGAGAAACGCCTAAGGAATTGCGTGACCAAAAGCGAATATCAGACAGGAATCAGTGCTGAGCAAGAGGATCGGGGGTTTAGAGGAAGAACACAACCAACACCAAAATAAATCAGAACGATCAAGGTCAGTACGAGTCCATGGCTTTGTCCTCAAACCCGTATTCACCGATAAGTCAAAAATGACTAAGGGGTTATTGGGGCTAGGGATAAAACGTGTTTAACATTCATACTCTGAGTATGCATTCTTTCTATTTTTACTAAATAATTACAGAATTCTCATACTTTTATAGCTTTTAAGAAAAGAAACGTGATGGTGAGAAGGATATGGCTTAGGCGTGAGACTCAAAGCCGGGAAGATGGGTGGTGATGAAAATGGGTAGATATGATCATATGACTTGTAATAGCTTATATGCAAACTCATAAGTTGTATCGAATGCTTTGTTTTATGATAAAATATACAGTTTATTTGTTTACTCTAATTCTATTATATTGACTCTAAGTATATGAAGCATGGAATCAACCTCGAATGAGTTTAAATTAGGAATAGACCCTAAAAACTATATTAATTGCCATAAAGAACCTTCTCGGGCTCGGTAGTCCGACATGGGTTCTTTCAATCCCTCAAACATTTACCGACAACTAAAAGTATAGTTATGAGTAATCAACGATTACTCAGTGAGGACAAGGTCTTACAATACTTATTAAAGATTTCCCATCAAATTTAAATGATAAGCAATAAGTTCACAAATCAAGAAAATCATGCGAAAGCATTGAATAATTATGCAATGATTAACCATGAAAAGCATGCAACAACAAGTATTTTTTGTTTGACTAAATGATAATATATGCATGCAACCACGCATTCTCTCCTCAGATGACATTCATCCTCCAAACATTTGGTAGCAAGAGATGTAAAAAATATGGGGAAAAACATAAGGATTCCATGCTAAAACCCGAGGAGCAGGCGAAAGATACCGAGAATCAGGCGAACGGGAATGAATTGTTGATAGTGTGGTAATTGGTAAGCCGTTACAGAGAATTCATAGAATCTGGCTTGGCTGTTACAAAAACGGTTCCAAGTGGTTTTTGGCCGAGAATTCTATATAAGAACGTTCTAAAAACAAAGAAAAACACATAAAATAGAAGAAAATTTGCGAATGTTTTTGTAGATAATTTCCGAGAGAAACGCCTAAGGAATTGCGTGACCAAAAGCGAATATCAGACAAGAATCAGTGCTGAGCAAGAGGATCGGGGGTTTAGAGGAAGAACACAACCAACACCAAAATAAATCAGAACCATCAAGGTCAGTACGAGTCCGTGGCTTTGTGCTCGAACCCGTATTCACCGATAAGTCAAAAATGACTAAGGGGTTATTAGGGCTAGGGATAAAACGTGTTTAACATTCATACTCTGCATATGCTTTCTTTCTATTTTTACTAAATAATTACAGAATTCTCATGCTTTTATAGCTTTTAAGAAAAGAAACGTGATGGTGAGAAGGATCTGGCTTAGGCGCGAGACTCAAAGCCGGGAAGATGGGTGGTGATGAAACTAGGTAGATATGATCATATGACTTGTAATAGCTTATATGCAAACTCATAAGTTGGATCGAATGCTCTGTTTTATGAAAAAATATACGGTTTATTTGTTTACTCTAATTCTATTATATTGACTCTAAGTATATGAAGCATGGAATCAACCTCGAATGAGTTTAAATAAGGAATAGACCCTAAAAACTATATTAATTGCCATAAAGAACCTTCTCGGGCTCGGTAGTCTGACATGGGTTCTTTCAATCCCTCAAACATTTACCGGCAACCAAAAGTATAGTCATGAGTAATCAACGATTACTCAGTGAGGACAAGGTCTTACAATACTTATTAAAGATTTCCCATCAAATTTAAATGATAAGCAATAAGTTCACAAATCAAGAAAAGCATGCGAAAGCATTGAATAATTATGCAATGATTAACCATGAAAAGCATGCAACAACAAGTATTTTTTGTTTGACTAAATGATAATATATGCATGCAACCACGCATTCTCTCCTCAGATGACATTCATCCTCCAAACACTTGGTTGCAAGAGATGAAAAAAATATGGGGAAAAACAAAAGGATTCCATGCTAAAACCCGAGGGGCAGGCGACAGATACCAAGAATCAGGCGAACGGGCACGAATTGGTGACAGTGTGGTAATTGGTAAGCCGTTACAGAGAATTCATAGAAGCTGGCTTGGCTGTTACAAAAATGGTTCCAAGCGGTTTTTTTGCCGAGAATTTTATATAAGAACGTTCTAAAAACAAAGAAAAACACATAAAATAGAAGAAAATTTGCGAATATTTTTGTAGATAATTTCTGAGAGAAACGCCTAAGGAATTGCGTGACCAAAAGCGAATATCAGACAGGAATCAGTGCTGAGCAAGAGGATCGAGGGTTTAGAGGAAGAACACAACCAACACCAAAATAAATCAGAACGATCAAGGTCAGTACGAGTCCGTGGCTTTGTGCTCGAACCCGTATTCACCGATAAGTCAAAAATGACTAAGGGGTTATTAGGGCTAGGGATAAAACGTGTTTAACATTCATACTCTGCATATGCATTCTTTCTATTTTTACTAAATAATTACAGAATTCTCATGCTTTTATAGCTTTTAAGAAAAGAAACGTGATGGTGAGAAGGATCTGGCTTAGGCGCGAGACTCAAAGCCGGGAAGATGGGTGGTGATGAAACTGGGTAGATATGATCATATGACTTGTAATAGCTTATATGCAAACTCATAAGTTGGATCGAATGCTCTGTTTTATGATAAAATATACGGTTTATTTGTTTACTCTAATTCTATTATATTGACTCTAAGTATATGAAGCATGGAATCAACCTCGAATGAGTTTAAATAAGGAATAGACCCTAAAAACTATATTAATTGCCATAAAGAACCTTCTCGGGCTCGGTAGTCTGACATGGGTTCTTTCAATCCCTCAAACATTTACCGGCAACCAAAAGTATAATCATGAGTAATCAACGATTACTCAGTGAGGACAAGGTCTTACAATACTTATTAAAGATTTCCCATCAAATTTAAATGATAAGCAATAAGTTCACAAATCAAGAAAAGCATGCGAAAGCATTGAATAATTATGCAATGATTAACCATGAAAAGCATGCGACAACAAGTATTTTTTTTTTTGACTAAATGATAATATATGCATGCAACCACGCATTCTCTCCTCAGATGACATTCATCCTCCAAACACTTGGTTGCAAGAGATGAAAAAAATATGGATTCCTCAGGAACATACCAATATTTGCATTAATAGTACGTAAATGTAACTCGTTACTCAAACAACTATTTAGGGTTCCTATAGCTCCTTGTAAAGCTTGTTGGAAAACCCGTTCACGGACTTGATTAATTGTTCTTTGTTGCTCAAAAAGAATGGTTTCGTTTTTATAATTTTCTAATTGTTTCAAAGTCTTATAAGTTGAATTAATCAAATTTAATTTTTCTCGTTCGATTTCAGAGTATCCATTTACGCGAAACTGATTCGCCTCCGTTTCTACTTTACGCAAGCGAGCCCGGGCGTTTTCTAATTGTTGAATAGCTCCTTCACGTAGTTCTTCTGAATTTCGAATAGTATTTAATATCCTCTGCTTTCGGTTATCTAATAAATCATTTAATGAAAGTAGATTATCTTTCCATTCATTAAAAAAAAAGTTCTATGATCCCTTCCCGAACCAAACATGAATCTTTCGATTCATTTGGCTCTCATGCTCACTTATTCCAATCATTTATCAATTATTTATGAAACTTTCATTCCCATATTTTTCATGTAATGAGCCTACCCTCTCCCGATTTTTTTGTATTCAATTAATATTCAATATATAGTTCTATCGAAAAAGATCACCAATCCAAGACAAAAGTATTCGGAGGATTCTTCTGACCAATGAAAAATCGATAATTGTCAGCAAAGTTGTTTCTTTTTTTCTTGAAATCCAAAGAATTCTTATTACTTTATACGTAGGTTATCAATTCGGCATTATAAAAAAAGACTCAAAAAATTTTATCGACATGAGTGTTTTATATCGAAAAAAGTATAACTATTCTTTTTGAAAATCTTATTCATTTTTTTATTCGACTACATATAGTAGAAAGAGTACCATGTTGCATCTGAACTTCAAACGGTTTAGCTTTAACCATGTTAATTAATGGTCCCAAATTTGTGGTTGATAGAGAATCAAAGTAAAGTAGACTTACCAAAGAATAACGAAATGCTATGGTTCTAAAATATAATTTTTTTTTATTCAGAAGTAATTCGCGGGATTATGCACTCTTTCCTAGTTATAGTGCCACTGGGTGAATCCAGCCTATTCTTGAAATGAACAACTCACACACACTCCCTTTCCAAAAAAGATCAATACACCGAAAACTACACTTAGATTTATTGGATTTGTTGCTAAAATATCGGTATTAAACCCGAAACTCCCGGCGGATGGCCAGTGACCCAAGTAAACGAAAGAATCGGTTAAATTTTTCATATAATCTCCTATTCTAGCTAAACTATAAAAAAAGAACTCTGTCCTTTTTTTTTATTCTTTTTATTTTCAATAAAAAGAAAATTGAATTTCATAATTTATAATTTAATTTACCTATTTGGATATTTGTAAACAGAATCAAAAACCTATTCTATAATTACAAATGTATTTTCCAAAATTTTTAATTTTCAATAATAATAATGAGACTTAATTAGAATTAAGCTAGAATTTGAGACCAAGTTTGATGTCAATTTCAAAAAACTTAAACCTCGGTTTTCGCAACACTCCTTAAAAAAAAAGTTTCCATTAAACTAAAAAAATAAGGGGAAGGAAGAAAGCGAAGCGATGTGCTAATTCCCCATCCTCAAATTAGTCCTTCCCAAGGATTGTTGTCTCAATGAATAATTGTAGGAGTTAAATCTTGATAGAATTAACTACGAAAAAAATCCAGAATTTTGCGATTTCTAGGATTAAACAAAAGGATTCGCAAATAAAAGCGCTAATGCTACAACCAGGCCATAAATTGTTAAAGCTTCCATAAAAGCCAAACTAAGCAATAAAGTACCTCGTATTTTTCCTTCTGCCTCAGGTTGTCTCGCGATACCTTCGACAGCTTGACCCGCAGCTGTACCTTGACCAACTCCAGGTCCAATAGAAGCAAGCCCAACAGCCAACCCAGCAGCAATAACCGAAGCAGCAGAAACCAGTGGATTCATGATAAGTTCCTCACACCAAAATAAAGAAATAGTTAATGATACAATCATCCAATGACTTAAGGACGTAATTATAATTAAGTAATCGCTAAGATTCATCCAGCCAAAATAACCAAAAACTAAAAAAAAAAAGAATATAATAATATTATTGAATCATAAGAATTACTTTGATAGTAGTTCCTATCCACGGAATTTTTAAAAATTCATAATATATATATACGACTTTTTTATGCCATTTCTTTTTTGTGAACCATTCTTTGAATTCTTCGTTCTTTTTTTATCGTTTTTTCAACCAATTCACAGATAAAAAAGAAGAACTTACAATCGAATCCCTATCTAAATCGAAATTCACAAAAGTAGTAGGGCAGATTATATAGATCTTTAACTCATATATACCTAGTGAATATCAAATATCACATATACAAGTGTTTCTTACATAACGTAAACCAACTATTCTATAATTGGGCTAACCTAAAAAAGAATATTTGCAAAAAGAAATAGTTAATGATGACCTTCCATAGATTCACCTATATAAGCCGCGGCTAAGGTGGCAAAAATGAGAGCTTGAATCCCGCTTGTAAATAATCCAAGGAACATGACAGGTATAGGAACCACTAAAGGTACTAAAGAAACAAGAACAACAACGACTAATTCATCAGCTAATATATTTCCGAAAAGTCGAAAACTAAGTGATAGGGGTTTTGTAAAATCTTCTAAGATGTTAATGGGTAAAAGAATTGGAGTTGGTTGAATGTATTTACTGAAATACCCTAATCCTTTTTTGCTAAGACCCGCATAAAAATAGGCTACTGATGTGAGTAAAGCTAAAGCAACTGTCGTATTTATATCATTCGTTGGTGCTGCTAACTCCCCTTGAGGTAACTGGATAATTTTCCACGGTAAAAGGGCTCCTGACCAGTTAGAAACAAAAATAAATAAAAATAGGGTTCCAATAAAGGGAACCCATGGACCATATTCTTCTCCAATCTGGGTTTGACTCACGTCTCGAATGAATTCAAGGACAAATTCAAAGAAATTTTGGCCGTCAGTTGGAATGGTTTGTGGATTGCGAATTGCTAGAACTGCGGAACCTAATAAGATAGCAATTACAACCCAAGAAGTAATAAGGACTTGGGCATGGACCTGGAAACCCCCTATTTGCCAATAGAAATGTTGGCCTACTTCTACACCAGATATCTCATATAACCCTTCTTTTATTAGTGTGTTGATGGAACATGATAAAACATTCATATTGCCCTCTGACAGAAATAAGAACTTTAAATTATTTTGATTCAAGATCCCCCCCTTTTTTTTTTACTTAATTTACTTTAAAATTATATTTAAGTTTTGGATACAAACTAAACTAATCACACAATATCCCCAGTTTTTTATCTCTTTTTCTTTTGTACGATTCAGGAGTAGTAACCCATTTTTTAAATCGAAATACAGGGAGCCCCTCCCTAAAAAAAAATTGATTTATTTATCTTATTATTAATCAAGAATTTTGTATATAGCTAGAACGACCCTCACAAATAGCGAATACTAATTTGTTAAGAATGAATCGAATTGAAGCTATAGCGTCATCATTTGCTGGAATAGAAATATCCGCGAGATCCGGATTACAATTTGTATCGATTAAAGAAATGGTTGGAATTCCCAAAGTGATACATTCTCTAAGAGCCGTATATTCTTCTTGCTGATCGATGATGATCACAATATCAGGCAATCCCGTCATATATTTAATCCCGCCTAGATATGTTTCCAAGCGAGATAATTGTCTCTTCAACACAGCTGCATCCCTTTTCGGAAGACGGTTGAATCCCTCTGTCTTTTGTTCAGTTCTCAAGTCCCTAAACTTATGAAGTCTTTTTTCTGTAGTGGACCAATTTGTTAACATGCCGCCGAGCCATTTTTTATTAACATAATGACACCGAGCCCTTATTGCAGCCCGCGACACTAAATCAGCTGCTTTATTTTTTGTCCCAACAATTAAGAATTGTTTTCCCCTACTTGCTGCATCAAAAACTAAATCACAAGCTTCTGATAAAAAACGAGCAGTTCTAGTCAGATTTATAATATGAATACCTTTACGCTTTGCAGAAATAAAAGGTGCCATTCTAGGATTCCATTTCCTCGTACCATGTCCAAAATGAACTCCTGCTCTCATCATCTCTTCCAAATCGATGTTCCAATATCTTTTTGTCATTTTTTTTCACACTTAAAAAGGGAGTACCCCAAACTAAAATAAAAATTTGTTCCGATGGAACCTTCTCTTGTACCGGGGATGGCCATTTATGCGTGAGACAAGCCATTATTTTGTATTCATTATTATCTTTATTAGTGTTACCAAAGCAAATGACTACAGCAAACAACAAAAAATCAAATTCAAAATAGAAATCCGCTATTAGGAATCATTAAATCCTAGAAAAGTCAGATTTTGAAATAGAAGAGTCAAAAAATTCCCTGTGGTAGACTAAAATATCTCTCATATCTCCCTCGAATAAAGAAAAATTCTTTGTTTTTTTTTCCAAAAGACTGTTGGTATGTTGCCGCGAACAATGCACCAATCCTTTGTTGAATCCGGTCCCGGCGGGGATCACCCCCCCTAGAACAACATTTTCTTTCAGGCCTTTCAACCAATCGATACGACCCCGAAGAGCAGCTTTTGCTAAAACTCGAGCAGTTTCTTGAAAACTTGCTTCGGATATAAAACTTTGAGTATTCAAAGATGCTCGAGTTATTCCTAATAAAACGGCTCGATAACAGATTGCTTCTTCTAAAGCACGCCCCGTTCGTTCTGCTCGTAACAATCCAATAAGTTCTCCTGGTAAAAAAACATTAGACATTCCCTCTTCTGAAACCAAAACTTTTGATGTTATTTGACGTACAATAATTTCGATATGCCTATTATGAATCTGCACCCCCTGGGATCGATAAACCTTTTGAATCTTATTAACCAAAGAAATACGACTTTGCACTATAGTTAGCTCAGCACCAATCAAGAATCCCCAAGGAATTCCAAGAATTCTTGTTATACACTTGTTCCAACCCTTAATCCGCTTTTCTAAGTTCAGCGATATTGAATCAATCGAGCGGACTTCTAACACTTGTTCTACTTTTGGAAGACCTTGTGTTATATCACCGGATCTCGATTTTTCATATATAAATGTAACTAATGTATCCCCTTCGTAAAGAATTTCTCTGTAATGCCCATGAACTTTTGCTCCCGGAGTAGCCAAATAGGGCTTAGCGGATCTTATTACTACAGAATCTCTTTGAACAATTAAAACTTGACCCGATTTTAGGTGTGGTTCTTTTTTGGCTATACATACATTTTCACAAAAAAATTGTCCAAGATTAATTATTGTGGACGTTTCCTCACAATAATTATGATGATAATTTTGATGAAGAAAATACCAATTCAATTTGAATGGATTCAAAACAACGTTATTGTATGGATCTAGATTAAAAATTCTTCCGTTTTCATCGATTAAATAAGAGTTAATTACTTGAAAAATATATTTTAAGTTATCAAGTTGCAAATATTTAATTACAGAGATCAGATTATAAGTTAGTAAAGGCAAAAATGAATAAAAAATCGAAATTTGAATGGCTGTTCCTAAGGGGCCCAATGCATTTTTAATTGTAATTAGAGGATTTTTTTTTATTGATTGGTTTATCACATTGTGATATTTTACATGATTAAATGGACCGATTCTAAAACAATTAGATGATGATAAAATTAACAAAGATTGGGATTCCTTATTTCTATTTAAGAACATACGAATAGTTCCGTGATTTTGTCTAAGTGATTGTTGAAGAATGCCAGCCTTGGGAGAAATCGAATAAAACGGATTCATGTGATCGGCAGAGATCAATCCCGAATCTGGGGGATTATTCCTTTTTCTTATATACGAAATATGGGATTTCACTAAGCCAATTCTTATGAAATCGCGAATCAAACCCTTTGTACTTACTTCAACAAAGAAAGCACGGATCTCCTCGAGGGAAGAATTTTTGTTGTCTTGGTCCCAATTCAAGACTAAACAAGTTCGAACTAATTGAATACTTGTGTCAGAAATTCCTCGAGTTGGTTTGCCGTTTCCATAAAGGATATAGTTGAAAACTCGAAGTTGAATATTATCCTTTTCCTGAAAGAGATCTTGTGGGAAGAGTGGTGCCAAATTTATACTGTCCGCTATCTCATAGGTGGCTACGGGCCGCACCAAAACAAAAAACTTTTTCTTGGTTGGTGTGATCCGTTGGACATAAATCCAATTTTTAAAATTTTTTGATTCCTTCGAGTTTGTTTTTCCCCTTCCTGGCGGTATCAAGATGCCGCTGTGTCGGGATATCTTATCTGTCTTGTCCGGAAAATGGATATCCCCCGAAAATATTTTGAGTTCAATCCTTTTTTTTTTTCTCTCCACTCGGATCAACCCGCCGACTTGGCTTCTTATATTTAAAGTGATTCGTGTATCGACTCCAATGATACTATAGTTCTGTACCATTATGGCAGAGGATTCGGGTAAAATATGCACTTCCTCAGGAATGAAAAAAAAGCGATCTACTTTCATTTCGTATTTTGTCTTAAATTTTTTGACTCCTCGATACTCAATCATATCCTCTTTTTGGATGATTGAATCCGCCTTTAGAGTCCCATATTTAAGAATTCCGGAACTCTTTCTTCTATATCTAGGATCATCAAAAAAAGCAAAAATACTATTTCTACGGAAAATACCATTTATGGGTATTTCAATCGAGATACCTGAATGCGGTATGAATTCTTTCTCTTGCTCTTGAATTGATTGGAATGGAATGAGAAATCGATTTCTTCGCCTTTTTGCTAATAAATCCGAGTTCTCATGAAAAATAGCAGAATATATGAAATTATAATGACTAGTACCTAAGTTTCCATTCAATTCTGAATAATGGGGGATCTCTGATTTTTTTTTATCAGCAAAATCCGAACTCAAAAATTTTTGGCTCACTTGATCATTATTCACAGAGAGGCTAGAAATAGATTTTCTTTCGACGGAAAGAAAGGGTATGTTCATTTGATCTTGATCTTTGTGGATGGAAAAAAAATTTCGACTAGATCCACAGGAACCTCCTGATAATATCCATAAATGACTTGTTTTTGGTAAGAGATGGACATTACTATATGTAAATTCGGGTGCATGAGACACATCAGTACTCCAGTGCATTTCGCCCTCTGAGTCAGAATAAATATATTTTCTAACCCTCTCTTTAAAATGAAAAGTGTATGTTCCCTCGCGAATCTCAGCAATCACTTGTTCTGATTCCACATATTGATCATTTTGAACTAAAAGAAAACTTTTTGGTGGAATAGTCACGCTATGTATAATATCTTCGCTCTCAATAATTACAGACAAGTCTATATAACATAGAAAGGCAGGATGCCCATGACGTGTACGTGTAGGATGAACCAAATCCTCATTGAATTTTATTTTGCCACTATAAGGGGCTCGTACATGTTCGGCAGTACCTCCTGTAAATACTCCGCCGGTATGAAAAGTTCTTAATGTTAGTTGAGTCCCCGGTTCGCCAATAGATTGACCCGCGATGATACCTACAGCTTCCCCCAATTCAACAAGGTCACCATGAGTGGGACTCCGACCATAACATAATCGACAGATCCAAGATGTACTCCGACAAGTAAAGGGAGTTCGAATAGATATTGATTGTGTTCCAAAGGTTATTAATCGATTGACAAGTCCAATCCCAAGATCTTGATTTCGAAAGGCAACACATCGGGAACCTATATATATATCGTCTGCTAAGACACGACCAATTAATGTTTGGATAAAAATTCTTTCTGACATCATCCGATTTTTATTTCGAGGACTCACAGAAATCCCTCGGATCGTGCCACAATCTGTTCTACGTACAACAATATGTTGAACTACTTCAACAAGTCGGCGCGTAAGATATCCAGCATCTGATGTGCGTACAGCAGTATCTACAACTCCTTTACGGGCTCCATAGCAAGAAATAATATATTCTGTTAAAGACAGTCCTTCGCGTAAATTGCTTTGAATAGGTAAATCAATCATTTGTCCTTGGGGATCCGACATTAATCCTCTCATACCTACTAATTGATGTACTTGAGATGCATTTCCCCTAGCTCCCGAAAAAGACATCATATGGACTGGATTGAAGGGGTCCGTCATCCTAAAATTAGGATTCATTTCTTGTCGCAAATATTCACTTGTAGCATACCATATCTCAATAGATTGGCGTAACTTTTCTACCGCATGTACATTCCCATAATGATGGTGTTTTTCCAAAATCAAACTTTGTTGTTCAGCATCTTGGACAAGCCATCCCTTAGAAGGTATCGTTAAAAGATCATCAATTCCTAATGAAATAGATGTAGCAGTGGCTTGCTGGAAACCCAGAGTCTTTACTTGATCTAGGATGTGTGATGTATATGCCATCCCGAAATGATCTATTAATCGGCTAATAAGTCGTTTAATAGCAGTTCCATCTATCACTTTATTGTGAAATACCAGATTGGCCCGTTCCGCCATAAGTACCTCCATATTCTGCTGAATGGGATTCGACAATGAGTTTGAGTCAAT